>OU342798.1:16491301-17916472 GCA_910591515.1 Cerceris rybyensis | reverse complement strand
TTGCATATCAAACGATGTATTCTTACTTTTCTGACCCATTTCGCACAAATTTTGTATAAGACTGACAAATATTCGATCTATAACATACTCTGTATACATATAGTATGAACGATATGTTTACAAACATTGTTTCGGTCAGTTTCTGGAACCTGGAAACTTGAGAAATATAGCAGGTGTCCGAATATTTCTGTGACATGAAAATGAGCGTACTTTCCGTTTTTCTTTTATTATTTATGTAATCACGTATTGTAAATAAATATTTTTTATGTCTTTGTAAACTATACGCTGCATAGTAACGTATGTGAAACCTCTTTTTGGTCTCATTGTTTACATTTCTGAAGTACGAACTATAACACCGGCACACAAAAAAAATTAAGTAGAATGTGCATTTGACCTGACCTACCTACGGGTACGTATTTTGGTCCGCTGAATCCGAATTCGAGGTCAGTTTGACCCCTACACCCTCGAAATTTCGAGAAAACTTCGAAAAACCGTAAAAATGATGAAAATCGGCAGTTTTAATGATAAACAAATTTTTTGGAACTAAACTAAGCGTGATTTTCATGTATTTCGATCCGCTGAATATGAATCGAAACTTTATTGAGACCACGAGCCGTTTTAAATGTAAAAAAATCACACAAACCCTCCAAAATTCCGAAAAAAGTAATTTTTTTGGTTTTTTTACTCTCGTTTTTGACTTTTGAAGACTTAATTGCTTGTGCCTGTAACCAGGGCCCCTCCACGTGGTGACGGTGGGCAACAGAACCATCTGGCAGAGTCCCTGGGTTAACGGCGTGTGTGCCGTCATGGCAGGTACAAGTGATAAGTACTTTACGATGCAGGGAGTCGGAGCCCCAGTATCGGCGTCTGGTCAGGGTGAGAAAGCAGGCTCGCAGGCGTCGTCATCAAGCGACTGCAGCTCTTCAGAAGTGGGAAACCTGGCTACTGTAGAGTATACTATTACAAGAAGTAATTCTCATCTGTGTAATAAAAGTCCTGATTCAGTTTGTTACATTTGTGGAGAATTCAATTTGGAAAGGAATCGAAGATCGTTATCTGATAAGATCAAACAAATTTATGAAGAATGTTTTGGTCTCCAAATTACTAATTTGGATTCAGCATGGGTTCCACATACGATTTGTAGTCGATGTAACATGATGTTAACCCGGTGGGAAAAAAACAAGAAACAGGACAACTTGAAATTCACAATACCAATGATATGTGTTTTGTGTGATTTTTTCACATTTAAAATGGCTCGTGGTCTCAATAAAGTTTCGATTCATATTCAGCGGATCGAAATACATGAAAATCACGCTTAGTTTAGTTCCAAAAAATTTGTTTATCATTAAAACTGCCAATTTTCATCATTTTTACGGTTTTTTGAAGTTTTCTCGAAATTTCGAGGGTGTAGGGGTCAAACTGACCTCGAATTCGGATTCAGCGGACCAAAATACGTACCCGTAGGTAGGTCCGGTCAAATGCACATTCTACTTAATTTTTTTTGTGTGCCGGTGTAATATTCAAAACTACAGTGGTGTCCGAATATTTTCGTGACCGACTGTAGTTAATTGTCGCGTGCCTTTTTTGAGTAGCTCCACCTGCTTCTCCCAACCATCTCTTTTGCCCAACCAGGATCGACTTGCTAGGTGCGGGCCTATCGGCACAAGCATGGTGGCGCATTGAAAAACAAAACGATGCGCGTGACCCGTTGACTGAGGTTATTTGTCAAAGAACAATTTCAGATCGCACCACGTTGCATGTAGGATAAAATAAAAATTTATTAGTAAAAAGGTATGCTTAGATATGTTTTAAAATCTAAGACTTAGACGATATAAATAATTTTCCAGTGCAAATGATTAAAAAATTGAGCGTACATCAGAACGTTAGCCTCGCGTCAAAGAATACATTGTTGCCGCCACGGACGTCTTGCCGATAGATTTCAAGATTTCAGAGTCTAAAATTTAGACATTACGATTTTAAGATATTCCTGGCGGACTGCCCCGCAAACTCTAGACAGGTACAACGAAGAGCACAGGTGGACGAAAGAAATCTTTGTGGTAATTACTTGTATATAATGAATACATATGAGAATTTTCAATTCGGTACCTTTCGGTCCTTCTTAGTTATTCAATTTTCAATACACATCTGGGAATATTTTTTTACTAATAATACTTTCATTTTATCCTACATGCGACGTGGTGCGGTCGGAAATTGTTTCTTCGACAAATAACCTCAGTAGACGAGTCACCCGCATCGTTTTGGTTTCCGTAACCGGCGTGCGTGGCACGAATTTCCAGCTCGAGCGGTCAAATACGAATGTCGCCCCAATACGCCACAATGCTCGTATCGATAGGCCCAAGCCTGGCAAGTGATAGAAAAGAAAATCTTGGTTGGGTTAAATAGATGGGAGAAGCAGGCGGAGCAACTCGAAAAAGAAACGCGGCGATCAACTAAATAAAATCACTGCTCTAGGGTAATTAGCGAAGAGACCATTGGCCGCTGGGTATCCATGAAAATGGAAATTCCAATGAAGGGTCTAGCAAAATAATGGGGTCAAAAGTGCCCTTGAGCCGATTTTATTCGACGATGAGTCATTCGATAGGTGATCATGAAAAACCATTGTACACAAATTTTTAATCCGATACCTTCACCGGGAGAGTAGTTATAGGGTAAAATCGAAAAATCAGTTTTTGCCTCATTTTCCCCAATTAATGGGGTGCAAAAATTACAAAAAAAATTCTGCCACATTCTAAATATGAATGCACACGTTAGGGATTTTTTTTTCAGATTTTTCCTTTGCAAGTTCCACTCACGAAAAGTGAAAAAATGAAAAAAATTTTCTTAAACATCGATTTCGAATTAAAATCTTCCGAGCACAACTTTTTCGTTTTTAGAGTAGTTGCCTAATGTTGTCATTATTATACCCTAGTTTTTCAGATTTTTTGAGTACGATGCATCACGGTCGGAAAAATCAAAAACTGATTTCTGCGACACATTTTGGGCTGAAACTCGCACAGTATTTGCCATTATTGCATGATTTTAATACAGTATGTTCATATTGTGCCCTTCAATGTTTCTGCACAGAAATATGTAGATGTTAAAGAACAGGATCGGGATAATTAAATAAATTGCTGATTGTATGGTCTTTATAACCTAGAATTTTAAACGTTCTTTCAAAAGTACTAATGGCGCAGTGGCTGTGGTGTCTGCCTGTGGATTCGCTGGACACTTTTTTATCGCGGGTTCGAATCTCATGTGGGACTTAAATAAAATACCTCAAGGTGCAACAAGCCTCATTCAACCATTAGATGTTTACGGATTTCGAATTTGGAAGAATTTCGCGAGAAAAATTTCAGATTTAATAATCAATTTAAATATCAATGTTAACTTATATACACAAGATAATATTCTTAAATTACACTAATACATAATCAACTATCCTCTCCACGATATCAAGAAATGTTCAAGTACGCATGGTTCCGATGTGGCTATATTACCAATAGGCCTCAACAATTTGACAATCCGGTACAGTTCTGCTTCACAGATTTACAGTTAGATAATATAACCTGTTTCAACTGCGATGATGTAGTTGCTTTGAAATGTTGGTGGTGTACGAGGAAGTTGTGTTTCAAACATTTCTTTCAGGAATACCATTATTGCGAAAATTATTAAGGAATAATTAATTAATTAGTTGCATCTCTTAAATCGATATAAAAACGATATGAGTGACTGACAATAAAATCTGCTCTTTTCAGAGCAACCAACTATGTATATACGAAGGAAAAGCTTGTCAAGTTCATCAAGCGTAAGAATTGAAAATGCAATAACATTTTTTGTAACACAAATATGAAACTTCTATTTGATCCGTATTTTTTGTTTGACTAAATAGTGTATACAAACTATTATTTAAGAAAATCGAAAGAATTTTAACTGAAAATATTATGAAAAAAAAGTATTTTTTAACATATTGTTTAAACAAACGGGTTTTTTAAAAAAATGTTTATAGCATTGGATTCGTGATTGAAATACGTTAATTTTCACTCCTTAGGAAATTTTCGTATCTCTAATAGTTTCCGAGATATTCGATAAAACAGTTTTCGTTATCCGAACTTTGGGGGTGGTTTTCACCCCTTTAACGTGGATGATTGCCGATAAATGAAAGTAGATATTAAATAGTTCCACGAAAAGCACCTTATACTATAGTTTCATAAGAATTGGTGATTTACACCTCGGGATAATCATTTACGATATCAATGTGAATCCGCCGACAGGCCAAATAAATTAATTAATTCTCGGGAGGTATGCGTTATATAATTACTATTTTCGGACGTTATATGCTTGAATTGATTATAGGGATGCTTTAGAATGCTCGTGGTGTAAGAAAATATTGGTTATAAGAATAACAATGAACAACGAAGGCATAACTTAACAAGAACGTAAGAGAAAAAATTAAAAATGCAATAACTTTTTTTACAAAATAAATTTCAGATTTCCATTTTATCCGCATTTTGTGTTTCGGTATATGGTATTCTCAGAAAAATGTTCAAGAAAATTTATTGAAATTTGACTTACAAAATTATTAAGAAAGTTGTATTTTTAAGCATATTATTTAAACAAACGAGTTTTTAAAAAAATATTTATATCATTAGATTTGTGGTCGAAATACGTTAATTTTCTCTCTTTACGAAATTTTCGTATCTCTAATAGTTTTCCAGATATTCAATAAATAATTTTCAGGGTGCCAACTTTGAGGGTGGTTTTCACCCCTTTAACGTGGACAATTGCCGATAAAAAAATACGTGTCAAATACTTTCGCGAGGAGTATATCATACTAAAATTTTAGAAAAATCGGTGATTTACACCTCGGGATGTTTCCTTGTTAGAGTTTCCAAAAACAAAATGGCGGATTCATGGCAAAATGGTGTGTATGTAAAAACTACCGGTTCGGTGCGAAAGTTAGTATGCTAATGTTTTTTGGGTCGCTGAATACGAATCTGAACTTACAGTTTCCAAAAACAAAATAACGGTTTTAATATAACCGACGCGTGTGTCTAACAATTGCCGGTTCTGGGCGAAAGTTAGTATGCAATTCATGTTTACTGTAGCAAGTAATTAAATATGTAAGAATAAATATTTTTCGTTACTAAGCAAAAAAATCTATCACAAGTGAACAATTTATTTAGTAATTCCAATAAATTTGTTAACGCAGTGAATTTCAAATAAATAGTCTCGAAGCATGGAGAAAATTGTTCGCTTTGAAAAATTGTTCGCCATCAGCAGATGCTGAAATGCAATAAAGTCTCAAAATGACGCATTAGTAATTATAATAGATTTAAAAAACATAGTTCAACATGTAATCGAATAAATAGAAATATTCGCATTCAAAGCTCCCAAGATTCACATACAAATATCCCTCAAAGTAATGTTTGCTTGGTGCAAATCATTCAATAATTTAATAATATAGAAAAATAATAAATATTAGAAAGAATTTAAACATTTTTGATATATATTAATGAAATAAACCGAATGGCTATTGTAATATGTATACTTGCAAAGAAAAATTAATTTTACCTTTCTATGAACTATGTATATTAGTTTAAACAAATGTATTATGATTGTATAATAAGTTATTTCTAAATCGTATAAAATTCATATGATAATATGATACGCCTAAACAAGAATCATAGTGGAACACTGTGGAGCACTTAACTTTTTCACTACATATGTAAAATTGTCACATAAAGTTTGACCCCATATTTCCTACTATTTGCATTGCAGTTTTAAAACATAACCATTAACAATTTTAATTTTTCCTTTATCAATAAATGTTGTACTGACTTCCATGAACTGCGTCCATTTTGCAGAATTGAAATAGACTTACTTTCAGAAAAGTTATTCACTTGTAGGGACGACGGTTTACGATCCGGTCTCCGCTATTGTTTAACTTCGGACGGTTGACCATCTGCGAGACCTGTCTTTAGGAATTTATTATATATATATATAAAGTTATTAGGAATTTAACGAAGTTCTCGAGACAAATCCTATTGTCTAGGTGGGTACTTCGCCTCGAGGCGGCTGAGCCTTGAGGGGTGGTCACCAGATGCGGAATATTCCATACCAGGAGCACGCCCATGGCCTACGGACGTTTCGAGGCAATCTTAACAACAATTTTGGGACCCATCTAGACAAGGATAAAAGTTTATGTTCCCCTACCCTCGAACAACGAAAGTAGGGAGGCGAATCTTGCTAAAGGAGTAGGGAGGACCGAAGTTACAAAAAGGCTGATTCGCGGTCCATCGAGGAGGATTTTTGGAACCGCCCTTGAAGTGTAAAAACCGACCTCTGTATAGTATTGTAAATAAAGTCACCGAACCGTAAAGAAAAGAACTTTACTTCTAAACACTTTATACTGCGGCCAGCAAAACAGTGGTTACGCCCATGGTAATTGCGGGACTAATGAAAGCAATTTTCAAAATGCGACAACGTCGAATGTATAAGTAAAAGAACCCTACCCGTCCAGGTTTTCATAGACAAACTATCGGAGTACCAAATGCAATAATAAAAACGGCCCTAACGAAAAGTTCATTTGTGCCCATAATTATGAAAGTGGTCTAATTGTAAGTCATATATTTCTTGTTTCGAGATATTTAATGAATTGCATTTGAATGAATTAAAAAATGTTTTTATATAATGCGAAATTTTTATTTAGAATTTTATTAATCTTGATTAAATCGTACGCCGAACTTGACGGACGTGTTTAACAACAAACTCTCTCGGTCGCATTTTCACCTAACGTACTCTTCGTCGCTTAGTGGAAGTGATTTAAATTATCTTTTATTATTTCTCCTGATATCATCGTATTAACCACACCATGGATATTGCATTGTGCGAAGGATGCGGTTCACGTGTCATCAAACCTATAAAGTGCATTTCTTGTGGGCTCACTTCCCATTCAGGGTGTGTTTCTCGTACTGGACATCCCATTAGTAACAGTCATCTGATTGACTGTTCAACTAGAAAAGCCTCACTTGGGTCTGTACTCAATGAGGAATCTCTTTTATCCAAACTCAGTGAGTTGATTCAACAACAATTCGATGCCTTTAGAAATGAGATATTGGATACTATTAAATCTGAAATCAAATCGGAAATCGAGAAACTTACGTCTGCTTATTTCACTCTTGCCACAAGAGTGGCAAATATCGAAAAAAAAATTTCCTCCTCTCTTGCCTGTGATACTATCCATGAGGACATCATTCAGGAACTGACTGACAGAGATAATCGCTCCACCAATATAATAATTGGCAACTTGGAAGAAAATGATTCGTCCCATTCGAACGGTTCTTCGCTCAGCGCCTCTCTCTCTCTGATACCGAGCTTGTCAAGGACATTTTCAATATCATTCATAGTCAGGATTATAGTGACCTGAAGATAGTCAGAATTGGGAACAAATAAAACCATCGCCCACGCCTCGTACGAGTGACCCTTAGATCGAAGGAGGATGTTCTTTGTATTTTGCGGAACAAACATAAATACAACGGACCAGCCAAACTGTCACACGACTCTACTCCCAGACAGCGTCAGCATCTTCTGAACCTCAGGAAACAACTCCAATCACTTATTGATTCTGGAATCACTGATAAAACTATTAGTTATGTCAACGGCTCTCCACAGATAGTTAATATTCTTGCTTGATCTAAGCAAAAAAACTAGATCATAAACTGTTATTTTATTATCAAAATGTACGCGGTCTTCGTGATAAGCTTACTGATTTACGCTGTTCTTTTATGTCTTATTTATGTAACATCGATGTAATAGTTTTTACTGAAACGTGGTTACACAACGGTATTTCCAATTCCGAATTAGAAATACATAATATGCATATCTATCGTTATGATAGAAACACCGGAACCAGCAATTTTCTTAGAGGGGGAGGAGACTCTTATTAGTCGCCCAATCAAGTTAACGGTTAACACGGTCGAGCAACTATTTGTAGAAGTTCGTTTTGATTTCAAACTATCATTATAGGAGCTGTTTACATACCTCCTAACTCACAACATATTATAACCTATTCCGTTTACTGCCAAACAATAGATGACCTTCGTTTAAGATTCCTTTACGCCGATTTCGTAATTGCCGGTGATTTAAATATTCCTCATGTAAATTGGGCTTCCCTTCCTCCTCCTAATAATAACACTGCTCGACACGATTTTTTTCTCGAATATCCAATGGGTGATCCTCGTAGAGTTACTCATCCTAAACACGAATCCGTCGGCAGAATTACTCCAGCACCCTCATTTTTTTAGTAAAATAAGTTTTTGTAAAAACACAAAATTTTGGCAGAAAATGAGGTATTATACGAAAAGTATAAACGCTACGAAGTTGAAATTGGTCTTAAAAGATAGAGGAAAACATGAGGTAACAAATGACCGTCAAAGTGTAAAAAAGAGCGGATGCACGAACTTGTTATGCTACACATTTACATTTTTATGAAAATTTATTTATCTAGCACGAATTTGCTATACTGGATCGCATTCCTTAGACATTTCTGAAGCGAAAACTGCCCCCAAAAGTTTTGGGAACCGTTTTCAATCCCGACGGGTCGAAAAAATATCCGTCGCGAACGTGTAATCGGCGTTTCGTCGCCATGCTGCTATTCAACGCGGGCCTGCTGTGTGACAGTGCCGTAACTACGCGTTATCGACGCCGATCTGACAGTACCATCCGAAGGGCGCTCAACTCTGATAAATATAAATGATCAATTGTTTTTCATTAATTTTAATTGAACTACAAACGCTTCCTGCTGAAAACCGTTTTGGCATTTCGTTACAAGAAAATATTATTGGAACTATAATATTCTTGTTCTTTTTTAAAAATTATCGTAGTTAACAACAATAATACATTAACATTAATATAACTAAGTGTCACACTATTCGCTTCAATCGCAGATCTACTACTATAGAGTATCCATATTCTATGAACTCCTCCATTTTATCGATAGTAGACAACATACGTGATCAAGGAATATTATTTTCCAGCAACATATCTTTACAGAATCATATTAACTCAGTTGTCAACAATTCAATAAAAACTCTTGGTTTCATCTATCGCACCTCCAAACACCTCTCTAACATCTTTACACTTCCCACGCTTTATATTTCTTTGGTTCGTCCGCATTTTGAATATGGATCGGTTATCTGGTCACCGTATAGCCAAAAACAAAAAATCCTAATGGAGAGAGTACAACATAAGTATGTCAGATTTGCCTCATTCTTCTCAAATTCACCTCTCTTGTAGGATTGTCACAACTATGCTAACATATTATCTCTACTCAATCTAGCGACTCTTGATCAACGTCATATGATAGCCGATACTGTATTTGTATATAAGATTTTCAATAACTTGATTAACTCTCGTGCTATCTTGAAGGAATTTGACGTCTTTGTTCCTACCCTCCGTTATAGGAAAAATTCACTTTTCCCATTGACATACCATGATACTTTATACGGTTCAAACAACTGTATTAACTGTCTACGCCTTAACTCAAATCGTTTTTGCGATTCTATAAACTTCTTCAATGTATCACTTTCAAATTTTAAGCGATCTATGTTTAATGCAGTCCTTAATTCGTAAACATTTACTCTCTGTACACTTACTGTAATGAAAGGGTTTTTCTTCCGTTCGCTTCTACAATAAAATATAAATAAAAATTAATGGAAATTTATTGTGAACATGAAATTTTGCGTGAATTTCATACGGAAATGTTGTTTTTAAAGTTAGAATTGACTTAGACCATTTTCAAAATTAGCTGAATGTCCTATAAATGACTTAAAGTAATAAAAAACTACGAGTTTTATTGGAAACGATAATTTTAATGAAATAATTCAAGAACGTTTATTAACTATTTTTAAAAAGTAATCGGTTTTTGTAACTTTAGACTTTTATTATGAGTTTTTAAGATTCTTAAAATGTTCTTGAAAAACTGGAGGGATGTATGGTAGTAAACACATAGTATCTTTATGTTTTCCTTCCGTTACTGGTCTAGTGGTAGTGTATAATGGAAGTAATTTAATATTTCCGTATATTTTTGGTCTCCCTCTTTTAGGCGAAAGATCCAAAACGTGGAATTTAGAGTCATCTAAAGAAGTTTTATAGAACATTTTATAACCGTCATTTTGCAAGAATCTCATCCATTAAATTTGCAGCGAAGAGACAGATTCGCCCGCGTTATTTTTTACCCTTCTTGTCGTTGACTCTTCCAGCGGTTTCGTTGAAATAAAATCCAGCTGGGTCATTCGTTATACCGAAAATGTATTTATTTTTCTACACTTTTCTATCAGTTCATAATAATGCTCAGGGTTGTATAGGTAATTTACTTTTCTTATTTTCATTTCGATCAACCCAAAATCACGGTCATTCGGTAGAAAGGAATGACCAGATACCATAAATTTAAGGGTTTGTTTACATAATTTTTAAAAATTTTACACTTACAATTAGACCACTTTCATAATTAACACTAAATGAATTCCATATAATGTTGAAATTACAAACACTATCTAATGGTTCATTTTTGACAATATCATAAAAATTACATTGAATTAATTTAGTTTATAATAATATGGTGTGCAATGACTGATAAACTCAGTTTTTTAAAATTTTGACTTGTTAGACCACTTTCATAATTATGGACACATTTTTGAGGTTTTTCGCACGTTTTAAGGACCATTGTGCGCCGCCGTAGCTCGTCGCGCAACAGATGCATCTTAGGAAAATGGCAACATTGTATAAATAAGGATGGATATAAGCGAGCAAGTATGGAAAGAGCGTTAGAGTGAGAATTAGTCGAGGAAAGGTTTGTCAGCGTTTAAGAGTACGAACTGTGTGAAATAAAGTGTCAATTTTAAAGAAAACCTTTGGATTTTCCCACAATGATAGTACCTTGTCGTTGTCTACAAAGTCCTCCCACTCGTTGGCAGCATCTTTGGCGATGGTTAATATCTTCTTTGTTTTGCCTCTTTCTTCAAGGATATCGAGTCGATGGTGGATTTTCGTCTTCCGTCGGGCAAAACGACCCCCTCAAAAACAGTTAGCAGCTCGGTGGTGTTAGTAAATTTGTGCAATCTTACTTAATTGCGCAATTGCAGATTGAGAAAGCCGTCATCAATAAATTCTGCCATTTCTTCTTCATCCACCGGCACCTGGTTTTCAAGAAAGTTCTTCTTCGTACTGCCACACTCTTTCTTTAAATTTTCTACGACTCTTCACCCTGATCTCGCGTCTATCGAACACTTTTCTCACTTTTTCTAAAGTTTCCAGCGTAGTCACTCTGAGATTTGTAGGGCAAGCGTGAAACCACTGATACGCGTTCACTTTCAATCGTGCACCCACTAACATTCTGGCTTCGGCCTCATCCGACCGGCACAATTCAATAAGAAGATTCACTTCTCTCTGCCATACTTGGAACGACGATCCATTCGACCTGCCAAAGTCATTCAGCATGTCAATAACGGCCTTCAGGCTTACCTTTGGCCGTCTTTCTACTCAACTGGCACTAGTTGGTTTTAAACGTAGCGACGCAATTTCGCGTTCTGCAATTTGTAATTCCCTTTCCATCAATCGTTGCAATTTGCGGCTTTTACATTCTTCAGTATATTAAATAGTTCATTGCGATAGTCAGCTAGAAATAGTGTTCATCACAAGAATGGGACGTGGAAAGTAATTGAACGAAACGGAGATAAAAATGAATTTGAATTTAAGAAAAGAAGACGTAAGAATTAAAAAAATTTGTAATTTAATATTTAGAAGCTGAAATGTGACCCAAAATTTGTCAAAACGTCGTTAAAGTTATGGCAAGAAGAAAGCGACGGGTCGTCCGCGTCAACGTTGAAAGTTTATGAAATGAATCGTTGGCAGGACGCCAATTTGAACAGAAACCAGGCATATCTACGAATATACAGAATGTACAACGTTTTTTACAGAAATCTAAACATATTCAGAGACGATGATTGCAAAGAGTACAACTATTAAGGCTTAGGCGTGGCGCGGAGGAAAGAAAGTTTAGTCGCGCGGGCAGGAGAAAAGACACCGAATTTGCTAACTATAAAGTTTATTCGCTCCACGAAACACACACGGCAAAGTACAAGGAGCTTAACAAAAGAAAATGAGCACGCACAAAACACAGTTAACAGTAGCGGAAACGAAACAGTAAGTGTAGCAGAGAAAATCTGCGAAAAGCATAGACTAAAGCGTAGAAACTTCGAGATTTGCGATTGCACAGGAATAATGCGTAACGAACTTGGTGGTAGCACAGGCGTAAACAGAACTAAATCAGCCGGCTGCGCAACGGCCTATGTATGTATATCCTTGTTCTGCGGAACGTTCTCGAACAATCTAGACAAACATAACAGAAAAACAATGCCCAGATAGTTCGATTTCGAGAGCGTTCGGCAGGGTCCCTCACTTTTGTGCTGAGGTGGAAGGCAGGACGCGAGCCCTCGAAAAAGGAGCAGGCGCTCCGGAAAGCGGTTACCGATGACCAAGGTCCGTTGATTGAGGGGAACAGCGACGAAGTAAGGTCTTTGCACGGGCGGCCATCTCTGGGTTTTGACCGTTGATGGGAGAAAAAAGAATGAAGGGGACAGTTGAATTCTAAGCGTGGCCAGTGATGCCAGAACGAGGGATTTTTCCCAAGCATGCGCACTACCAAATCCTCAGTAATGTATATACTTTACTCAAATATGGGGTATCGTTAGACCCCCGTGACAATTTAAATACGGTAGAAATTACAGGAAGAGGACATTTTTAAAAGGAATAATATATTTACGTGTAAATAAATAAATATATGTTTTCTTATTATTTTGTATATCTGCAGCCGATTTATTAAATGAATACCAACATTTGTTGCGAGAGTAAGGAAAACTGCAGAAAACGTTCAGAGTTTTGGACGTCTTTGCGCGTGATGGCCGCCAAATGTTGTTAAATAATAAAAAATCTGGCGGCCAGACCCGGGCCTCAAAGAACGGTAAACTTTCGCTTCGTTTCGAACGCGCTTTTGTCTCCGTACGAAGGAATAGTCACTCTGATATACTAATATTGCACTACGATACAATATTTTATTCAGTTTAACGAAAAGCGCGGAAAACGACTGGGAAGGGCCCCTTATGCGACGTACTGTTGCATAGATAGATACGTCTATGGAAATAATTCCCGCCGAGCTGTGGCGTCAGCATGCGCATGCGCACGAAGGCTCACGCATGGGAAAAAATCCCTCGTTCTGGCATCACTGAGCGTGGCATCGTAGGTCAGTTTAAGAATAAAAAGTGGAAGTGTATTACATAGTTGTGGATCAATAATAATTAATGAATAATTAAAAATGGTTATCTGCCATGTATTAAACTGTCAGAGTAATTTGTGGCGTAATTGTTGATCACAACTAGTGTGTCATGTTTAATTTTATGTTTAATGTTATATTTGTTATATGTTACATTTATTTTATAAATTTATACTAAATATACTAATATTAAATTTATATTAAACAAACAAAATTTATCTCGAACAATTATATAAAATATTCAATAGCTTATGATCCTCCGTAATCTCTCTACTTACTCATAACCTCACTCATCGAAGCTGGTTTTTGTGTCCGCCATGTTTGGGTTTCGGGCGTGAGACGAGTGCAAAGACCTTACTTCGTCGCTGTTCCCCTCAATCAACGGACCTTGCCGATGACGAGTCGCGAACGGCAACGGTGACGCGCAGGCGCGGTGTGCTACTGCAGTGTCGAGGGAAGAAAGCGCAGCGCGAATTTTGAACAGCACTCAAGGTGGAAGAACAGGTGGAAGAGAGTTATATTCTCAGATAAGAAGAGGTTCATTCTTGACGGACCTGACGCTTAGTCGTATTATTTTCATGATTTGAGAAAAGAACGAGAATGTCCAATGAGTCCATAAATGAAATGAGGGGGATTTATGGTTCCGTGTACGATTGGGTACGGAGGAAAAGCATCCATACGATTTATAGATGGAGAAATGAAAAGTAGAAATTACGTCGATCTTTTAAATAAGAAAACCATGTCACATGCGAAACGTAAAAATGGCGAAAAATTCATATTTTCGCACGACAATGCAGTCGTATATACTGCTATCGTAAAGTTGTCAAAACATATTTTCATACCAATATTGAGGTTTTACGGTGGCCAGCAAGCTTAGTTGACGTAAATATTATTGAAAATATACGAGAGGAATTACGTAACAGTGAGAAGTGTTATTTTTTCCCTTATCACGTTTATTCGAGGACTTTAAAGCGTGCACTAACGAAACGATTCGTCCAAAACGACGCCGTCATTTCAAGCGCGGCTGGTTGTGGTCGAACCAGTTACAACAGATTAGAGTCATCAGGATGCGCCTATATAAGAAGAAAATTACAATCTACTGCTATTACGACTATTACAATCATATACGTCTATGCTATATTTATATTCTCAAGAGAAGAAGTACCAATGCGGGAATTAATAGACCGTATTACTAGAAAATACGAAACTAAAGATTTAGACGAAAAGTTACAACATAGGGGTAAAAATCGACCGAACTAAAGAAGGGGATATACGATTTCCACAGAAGACTTATATAGGGTCTATTCTAAAGGAATTTGGAATGACGAAGTGCAGAGGAGCTTCTACACCTTTAGAGCCCGGGATAGAACGAACAAGCGACGATAGCCCAGAGACCGCGCAAGAAATAATGCAAAAAATGTCAAAAGTATCGTACAGACAGCTGATCGGAGGTTTGATGTACTTAGCACTTTACACAAGACGAGACATAATGTATGCGGTAACGAAACTCTCACAGCACAATACAATTCCTGGATTAAGCTATTGGCATCAAGCTAAACATGTATTAACACGTTGAGTGCCACGCGATTTTGTAAGGAAATCTCCGACAGGCCACGCGCGCTACTTACAATTAGATGCGCGCTGGTATCGTGATACAGCAATGCAAAGCGCGCTACTAGCAAATTGAAATTTTCTCGATGCAGATGTTTAAACCTATTAATGTAATTAATGTTTTTTCTTCATTAGAGGAAAAGGAGGAGAGTGTTGAAGATTGGAGTGATCCGAAGGGAAATCAGCCAAAAATTGTACCTTTTGTCTCTCCTTCTGGGTTTACAATTGAAGATTTAAATCTTAGGTCGGATATAGCGGTAGAAGATTGCTATGAACTATTTGTGCCGAATGAATTGTTCGAGGAAATTGCGGAACAAACAAACTTATATGCGTCACAGCAATTAGAAGGCGAATTCTCGAAGCGCTTGAGAAAATGGACAGCAACAGATAAAAATGAAATAAAGAAATTTTTGGGGCTAATTCTATAGATGAGATTAGTGCAACCAGCCATACATTTATATTGGTCCCATGATCCTGCCTATGTGCAAACATTTCCAAAAAAAATCATGCCCAGAAACAGATTCGAAATATTACTAACAAAAGAATGCTACATTTTGCAGGCAATAGAAACAATAATGGATCCAACCGTTTGTTCAAAATTCAACCATTTATAGACACATTGCAAACAAATTTTAAAAAATACTACAGTTTGACAGAGATGATAATCATTGAGGAATCGTTGATTCCGTTTCGTGGCCGCATTATATTTACACAGTATTTGAAACAAAAGCGACATAAATATGGAATTAAAATATGTATTTAAGTTATGCTGCGAATCTGGCTACACATATGCCTTTTGTGTGTACACGGGAAAATCTTTAGAACAGGAAAACACAACGCCCACTAAAATCGTGATGTCCCTTTGCAGTGATTTATTCGATAAGGGACACACATTATATGGACGGTTTATTTTGGAAGTGGTGTAAGTGGAAATTTGTATAGTCAAATTACATATTGATAAATTAATAGGAACATTATCAGACTTGTCCTAATTAGCCAATATTTTTTAATTGACAGATATGCTAACCTTTAATTTTCTCGAAACAACAGAAAATGGAGTTGCACCACGTTTGAAATAAACGGTCCATATACCGATAATTGGTAAACAAGTTTAGAATTAGTGGACAAATTAATTAGTTAAAACGTGCATTTAGTAGGAACATTAGGTTCGAATCGGCGAGGGAATCCGCCGCAATTGATATCGAAAAAGTTAAAACGGGGAGAGGCTATTGCTAAAGAAAATGAAAAAGGCATAACCATTTTAAAATGGAAAGATAAGCGGGACATACTAGTTCTGTCAACAAAACATTCATCGAAAATGGTGAATGTTCACAGCCGATCAGGATCCAAGTTGAAACCAAAAATTATAGTGGAGTACAATACAGGAAAAGCAACTGTTGATTTATCTGATCGGATGAATGCCTATAATAGTCCGCTAATTGTAAGAAGATCTTTAAAGTGGTATAGAAAGCTGGCTTTTGAACTTATATTAAATACTGCGGTCTTGAATAGTTTTATTTTATATAAAAATATCGCAAGGAAGAATATTAGCATTACGGAATTCCGGAAGAAATTGGCCGTATACCTAACAAATTGCCAGGAAGCCGACGTTCCATCCAGTAATACTGCAACGTGTAAAAAAACGGCACAAACTACAGACGAAACCTTGAACAGTTTTAGCAGTGCAAAGCTATTGTAAATCGTGCTATGAAAAAAATGCGGCGCGATGTGGCAGGAAAAAAGCAAGAAAGGCTATAGGAGGATAAGTATGATCCAGCGGCCTTAGCTCCGATCATGCTCGCTTTTTTTTGTTAAAAAGGTTCCTATGTGAGTACTTATCACAGCAATTTTCAACCCTTAAAAATTCATCCCCAGGGAGTAATCGTTAAATAAACAAATTTTCTCAAAAATTCATAACTTGAGAACAACTATTTTGATTTTATTGAAATTTATTCAGGACGTACATATAACTAAGGTCTCTGATTTAAAAAAATTCCAGATTTGATGAATTGACATAACCTTAAAAAAAAAATTAAAACATTTTTCAATGACCACTATTGGTAGGTTATGTTTGAGGCACAACTACCAAACTTTTTTTATAGCTTTCTAACACCATTTTGCACCATATATAATTTTGGTATAATTTATTTCTTGGTGCGTCATATCCAAAAAAAATAAAAAGTCTAATTTTAATCGTATTTAATTTTTCTTAAATATGTTATAATTATGGCACACTCATCCTAATTTTTTTCTAGTTTTCTAACGTCATTTTGCACCATATATAATTTTGGTATAATTTATTTCTTGGTGCGTCATATACAAAAAAAATAAAAAGTATAATTTTAATCATTTTCAATTTTTTTCATTATGTTATCATTATAGCACAATCATCTTAATTTTTTTTTAGCTTCCTAACATTATTTTGCACCATGTATAATTTCGGTAGAATTTATTTTTCGGTGCGGTATATGCAAAATAAATGAAAAGTCTAATTAGAATCATCCTCAATTTTTTCCAATATGTTACCGTTATAGCACAATCATGTTATTTTTTTTGGTTTTCTAACATTGTTTTACTCTATCTATAATAATTTCTGAATTCATAATTCTCAGCGTGTTACATTGGAATCAATAAAAGTATACAGTTTTTCTATATTTCGGCAACTTCCAAAAAAAAACAAAAAAAAGTCCGTTTACTACAATGACGATGATAGCGAATATTTAATTTTGATTCGGCAGATCGACCTAACGTTCTAATGCAATTTTCGTCCGTTGCTAGTGCTGTTGTGGATAGATGTAGCGGGGATATGCGTTTTAGTGGTGGGTATAATGAGTTAGGTATCAAGTCTGTCGTTCGCGCGGGCCCGCATGAGCGGGCAAGAGCTACAGACGTATGGAGCTAATCTTGTCATTGTCTTTATTACTTTTATAACTATTATAATCACTGTTTCTTTTGTTGTTGTTGTTGTTATTATTATTATGAATTATGAATTCAGAAATTATTATAGATAAAGTAAAACCATGTGGGGAAACCAAAAAAAATAACATGATTGTGCTATAACAGTAACATATTGAAAAAAATTGAGGATGATTCAAATTAGACTTTTCATTTATTTTGCATATGACGCACCGAAAAATAAATTCTACCGAAATTATACATGGTGCAAAATAATGTTAGGAAGCTAAAAAAAAATTAAGATGATTGTGCTATAATGATAACATAATGAAAAAATTGAAAATGATTAAAATTATACTTCTTATTTTTTTTGCATCTGACGCACCAAGAAATAAATTATACCAAAATTATATATGATGCAAAATGACGTTAGAAAACTAGAAAAAAATTAGGATGGGTGTGCCATAATTATAACATATTTAAAAAAATTAAATATGATTCAAATTAGACTTTTTATTTTTTTTGGATATGACGCACCAAGAAATAAATTATACCAAAATTATATATGATGCAAAATGACGTTAGAAAACTAGAAAAAAATTAGGATGGGTGTGCCATAATTATAACATATTTAAAAAAATTAAATATGATTCAAATTAGACTTTTTATTTTTTTTGGATATGACGCACCAAGAAATAAATTATACCAAAATTATATATGGTGCAAAATGGTGTTAGAAAGCTATAAAAAAAGTTTGGTAGTTGTGCCTCAAACATAACCTACCAATAGTAGTCATTGAAAAATGTTTTAATTTTTTTTCTAAGGTTATGTCAATTCATCAAGTCTGAAATTTTTTTTAATTAGAGACCTTAGTTATATGTACGTCCTGAATAAATTTCAATAAAATCAAAGTAGTCGTTCTCAAGTTATGAATTTTTGAAAAAATTTGTTTATTTAACGATTACTCCCTGGGGATGAATTTTTAAGGGTTGAAAATTGCTGTGGTAAGTACTCACATAGGTACTAATTTAACAAAAAAAAGCGAGCATGATCGGAGCTAAGGCCGCTGGATCATACTTATCCTCCTACAGCCTTTGACCAAATAAGTTGTAACATTTTGCGATACCTGCGAAAGACAACCATATTTATGTTTAACCTGTTTTAATAAAATCCATTAAAATTTTTTGAAAAAATATTTAAATTCATTAATAATACAATCCCGTCTTAAATAAAAATTAAGTGGACTTTACATAAGTTTTAGGTAAGCACTTAAAACAATCTAAAATGTTTAGTTTTATATCATATTTTGCACTGTCAGTCACCGGCGACTGACGCGGCCTGAACGGAAGGTTCAGTGTCAGTCACCGATGACTGACGCGATACTCAACGTGTTAAGATACCTCAAGAAAACGAAAGGATTTTAACACGTTAAGCGCCACGCCGAATTCATGTGCCGTTCCGTTAAGGCCACAGTTAGCCGTCAGGCGGGCCCTGCCAGGCCGCTCGCCGACAGGCGAGCTAGAATATAAACAGATATCGGGTAACATAACCCGGGTTGATGTTCAGGGCTTGCCTTCGTATGTTTACCTCTCCACTTGCAAATAAGTTGCACTCGAAAGCCTGTCATTTTCCAATCGCAATAAATACAGCTAAAAATGTAACACCAAAAGTAACAACCTTTAGTAATGAATGTACACAGAAACCTCACCTTTGCTTATCTTGTTTTAATAAATTACGTTAATGTTTTTAAGTATTATATTGTTTTCCCTAAAGCATTGACTAAACAAAAACGATGCCGCCTAAAGTAAACGTTCAGTCCCACAAGTACGGAAGGACCGACACGCGCGCGATGATAACTCGAACGAAAAGTCTGCCCCCGGTCCATGCGGACCGATGAGGCCTGAACGGAAAGTCTTGCCCCGGTCCCTAGGGACCGGGGTGGCGCTTAACGTGTTAATTAAACTATTAAGCAAATAAGGATCTCACAGTGAAGATATACTGTGATGCTGATTGGGGAGGAGATTTAGATGATCGCCACTTGTACTCGGGAATGATCACGAGAATGGGCGACAATACCGTGCAATGGGTTGCATCGAAGCAGAGATGCATAGCAACTTCCACGATGGAAACGGAGTATATTTCGTTGTCGTGTGGAGTATAAGAATCGATATGGATGCGAATGTTACTAACAGAAATTGATCTACCAGATTTTTTCGTCGTCGTGGTGTTCTTAGTATGTTTTCTTATATTTGAATTACATAAAGATCAGTATTTCTTCTTTGTAAACGACACAGATCATTTGCCACGCCACACAGTGGTCCAGAGCGTGAATTTCGCTGTTCACGCATGACGCGCAGTTTTCAATCGTTTTCAAATCGTCACCACGGACTCAAGACACATCGGAATTTGCTAAAAATTGGTTTTCTATTATTTTTTGGGTCGCTGATTACGAATCTGAACTCAAAAATTTTAAAAACGAAATGGCGGTTGATATATAGAGGGTAGCTATGTCCAAAAATTACCATGGGTATTTCAAATACCAATTTACAACATGGTGTTAGATACCCTTGAAACTTTCTCTTTTAAAGACATCTGGACTTTGTCAACGTACCCTGTTTCGTATCCTCTTAAAATAAATGGGTACGTGACTAACAATAAGTCGAAAACAGCCAGCTTCGCTGGTGGGCCTCAGGGGCCTTTCTCCCATAAATTACTCCTTCCTAACCAACTCGCTTTTCCGAAAACTACCACCTCTACTCTCTCTCAGCAAGCAATCAATTCCAATGTTCACACCCTCGCAAATAGAATTTCCACTTTTCCAACCAATGACAGTTTTCCTCAATTTACCTCTCTTCCAAAATCTCAACTCAGAACCAGAATAATATTGACTACCATCCAGTAAACCTCGCTCTTAATATAAAATCAAGTTAAATAATAAAACCTTTACTGTGTAAGACGAAAAACCCTTCGAATTACTTGTTTCTCATTCTTCGGGTTTACGACAATGGGATTAACTTTTTGCCTTCTTTTAATTTAGTCAGTTTGTACCTACTAAGAGCCCTTGAAATATTTCCTGAGAGCAGTAAGAGAAATAATAATTGATGTTGCAACAATAGAAGTGTACAAATCAATGCTTAAAACGCCGATCTTCAAAAGTGTGGAAACATTCAAATACTTCCCGCAAAAGGAAATGCTATTAGAACAATTAAGAATTTTGTGAGACTTTTTACTTCTTGTAGAGTGAATCACCGTTAATTAATGTTGAAGCATCCACAAATAATTTGTTGAAAAATTAATTTTTCAACCGTTTTTGGTTGTTTTTCCAAACACATGTTTTTTTGCCTTACATTACTAACTTCAAAATGGAAAAACTAAAAAGCACCACGGGAACTTCGAAAATATTTAGTTTAAACTGTATAGAAATACTTCCTTCAAAAATTGACAACATTTACCTGCACTTTTCGTTCATATTCCTTCCTAAAGCGTACCGTGCGCACAGTGGAACGAAATGGGTAATCTAGGTGGAAAAAAATCAAGTCTGGGATTTAAATTTTAATAATCTTATCTTAATCTAGAATGTTTGCTGAGACCAGTGATAGCAATATTAATTGATTTTGCAATCATCTAAATGTAAAAATCAGCGCTTAAAAACAACAAATTTCAACAGCGCGAAAACGTACAAATACTTCTCTGAAAAGAAGATACTGTTAGAGGCATTAAAAATTTTGCGAGACTTTTTATTTTTTGTACAGTTTATCACTGTTAGTTAACCTTGGAATGCCCATAAACGATTTTTCGAAAAATTAATTTTTAAACAATTTATAGAACTTTCTTTAGACACATGTTTTTCGCAGAAATTAACAAACTTTAGCAAAGAAAAACTTATAATGTATATCAAAATATTACCTCGAAATTTTGAGGGTATTTAGTTTAAATCATGTAGAAGCAGCTCCTGCAAAAAATGTCTGCGCTTTCGGCCGCCTTTTGTTGTTATTCCTTTCTAAAGTTTATGACATAGTACGGCTGCCGACTCCCTGCGGAGCACGCGGTCACAAAAGGACCAGATGTCTATAACTAACAAATAACTAAATGTATATCTTTGAAACTCCGTCTATATATTCTTTAGATTGTGTAGAAGTAATTAGTGGAAAAATTTCAAGGATCCACTTGCGCCATTTTTAGTTTCACCTGCTTAAATGTAGGGATGCGATTCGGCAGTCTAATTTCACCGGGGCGCGCGGTCCCATTAAACAATGAATAACTGACAAACAAGGAAATGTATATCTTTGAAACTCCGTCTATATATTCTTTAGATTGTGTAGAAGTAATTAGTGGAAAAATTTCAAGGATCCACTTGCGCCCTTTTTAGTTTTACCTGTTTGAAGGTAGGAATGCGTTTGAACAAGTAATAGACCAACTTAAACAGTATCAGTTGACTTCTCATCCTCTGCAGTAGGAAGAGAAAGACGTCAGTAGGATATTTTGCATTAAATATCTTTTTAACATAAAGTGCAATGAGAAAATGACTTATACAAAAGTTTCTTTATTTCTTTCGTAGAATAAAAGTCCGTAAAGAAATTTATAGACTTTCGCATAAAAAATTATGTTAACCTTTAAATAACAATTAAAAAATATAAAAAAAAAATTAACGATGCAGTGACATTCTTTTCACAATATTATGAAACTTTTGTATAAAACATTTTTCTCTAAAATGAACGGTTCTCGAGTTATTATTTTTTTCCAGCTGGATTGTCGTTTCGTTCCACTGTGGTGCGGCTCGTCAGACCTGTCACCTAGGAGGTAAGCCTGTTTCGGCAGAGTCTGATTCGCCAGGCGTCAAGCGTCATGCCTCTTGTCACACGTACACGAAGGCACTTGACGTTCTACCACGCGATTCGTTAAAAGATCTACACGTACAAATCGAACTAAAAGACGAAGAGAGAGAACGCTGCAGATCGAAGCAAGGGAGACAACGCGATTTGGATGGTGACAGTGAGGACATCGGCGTAGGCACAGATTTCTAACATCTCTATAGTGAAAACAGAATAAACTCCGGCAGAATTACCCCCACCACATGGGGAGATTCTCCTTGATGAAACGAAGCGCGCGACGAGACAACAATGTAATACAATGTCTTGCTCCTCCAGACAAACTAATAAGAATATTTGAATGCTACGACTGTGTCGGGTGCTTCCTTTAAGAGGCTGGCGAGTGGACTCCAAGAAACAAAATGGTACGAATAGGCGGTTGAAAAGGAGAAGCTCCGCCGCCCAGGTGACAAGCCTGACGAGCCGCACGGTATGTAACGGAGACCAAATGTAGAGACCCAATGGGTCACGCGGTCAGTAAATTCCTGGATTTCTTCTAGATACAGTGCAATAAAAAGTAAACCTCTTTAACATTAACAAGGACAAAGAATTCTAAAGTGTCACTCTTATTACTTCATCGCTTTTATTGCCAGGTTGCGAGCAAAGAGGAATGAGCTGGGTTAACCGATTGGAAGAGAATCGTATTCTTAGTGGTGCAGATTTGACTTAAAGATTAAATAACTTAAAAGTATCAAAAGGTATTCAGCTAAACATTTCACACATATTCCTCATACTATATAGAAGTTATTTCTGCAAAGATTTCGTGCGTCTACCTGCGTTCTTCATTGTTATATCTGCCGAAAGTTTATGAGACAGTCCCGCGGCAGCGCCTTGCCGAGGTGCGCGCGACTCTTTAAACAATAAAAATACGTCCGAGGCGGATCCGGGCGGATTAATTTTTTACAGGATCGTTTAGGGGAAGGATCACAGAAAACCGTGTCGTTAATTAGAGAGTGGGATCTAGTGGGACTTTTTAGATTTTGTCTGCAAAAGATAAAAAACTTCGACGATTTTCTTTCATGTTTTCAACATTAATTTTGGAATCAACTACAAACAATAATTTTATGGTCGACACGTGAAATTTTATCGTGGAAGAATGCTCTTCAAATAGAAACAGTAATCATTAAAAAATATTGCATAGTTTCGTCAGAGTGTTAGAAAGAAGACAACGTGATTTTTCGATAGAAAAAGGCCTCCAGAAAAAGTTTCAACTTTAAGCGTTTGTTGTAACTACAATTTTTATCCAATTTCAAAAGTTTTTGAGTTCTGAGGTCGGTGGACATTTAGGAATCGATATATGCAATAAAAGTCGAAATTCCAAAATCGACTTTTTGAGTTTTGCGCGGCTAAATGCACATTCTGGACCACCGTGCACCAGTCCTAATCCCACTCGATCAGTCACTTATTTGCCTGCCGTTGATGCGACAACTTTTTCACTAAGGCTGCGATTTATTTATTTCAGTGTGTTTCTAAAGCACAATCAAACGAAGGAAATATTATATGTATATTCCATTTCAGTGTTACAGATTAGGGTATTTTGCATTTAAAAATTCTTGCATTTTTTCCATCCTTCTTTTCTTTAGATCTTGTCCAAATTTTATAACATTTACTCCTGATAATCGGACGTTACACAGTGGCACTTTTTCAAGAGATGATTTTGATGTGCCACTCGCAGAAATTCTAACGAAAACCGACAGAAAGAGGCGAGATAAAAAGGTTTTTAGGACTTATCATGTGGATGGGAATTGTAAAGCTTCCAGAAATAAATTTGTATTGGTTCAAAGATTTGACATATCGGCAAACTCTTCCTTTCAATAATACCACGGAATCGGTTTGATCTTTTGTTGCGAATGTTGCATTTCAACAATAAGGAAAAAGAAATTGTAAACGATCGCTTGTATAAAATTAGAACAGCAATTGATATGTTAAATGAAAATTCGCAAAAGTTCTTTTGATCAAGTGAAATTGTTTCTGCGTACGAATCTCTGATTCCTTTTCGAGATCGCATTATCTTCAAACAGTATACAAAACAAAAACAACATAAGTACGGTATCTAAATATTCAAGTCACGTTCAACGCCAGAATACACTATCAGCCTTTAAATATATTGTGAAGAAAAGCAGTCCCATTGCAGCCCCTTTTAGCGTAGAGCTAACTGATTAAATTGAATTCAATTGCATTTCATTGCATTTTGTTGTTTTTTTCCACGTTATTTCCCAAATATACTCTTTTTTTGTATATCAAAATCCACACAAATTGCAAAAGTGAGATTACGCCTCGAATTGAGCCGGTTTTACTCACGATATTGCACTTTTCGAAACGCGAATTGAGTCGGATCGGACAGTGAAAATTGATTTGAACATTGTGTGGGTTTTAATTGTAAGACTTATGTTGTTTATTGAAATAATGTGAATTGTGGGACTAATTAATCCACTCCGGGACAAAAAGATAGCACATTCTTTATTTTCTTATATTTTGTATTATATACTGCAAGATATACATATTGTATTACAGTTTCTCACTTTATTATTCGAACACCACAGAACATTTAACTTTATTGGTATATATCTTCAAAAATTATGAAAATAATCGCTCGGTTACTTTTTATTATGTTCAATTGCTTATTACAGACAACCAAAACATAAGCGGTTGTTTTACAATTGTAATATTGCATTGCACAATAAATGGTTAGCGAAATAATGTCACATTTCCGCGTTACAAAAATATTCGGACACTGTTAAAGTTTTTAATGGTTATTTGTATTATTCTTTAGTTAAGCGTAACATTAATATTTTGTTGGGTAACCTTTATGGCGCATCACCTGTCTCAAACATTTAGACATATTTGAAATATTTTTTTTAAAATGGTCTGAGCTAATACTCTTCCATTCTTATTGTAAATGAATTTTTAACTCCAGTTTCGTATGTATCGGTGTTGTTCGTATTTTTCTCTCTAAATCATCCCACAAATTTTCAATGGGATTCAGATCAGGTGTTTGGGGAGGGGGTGCAGTACTTTGGGACAATTGTATAACAAATATTCTTGCACTATACGTGATTTATGTTTGGGTTCATTGTCTTGATAAAATTTGAAACGTTCAGGAATCCCCATATTGTCAGCAAAATATTTTTTCAACAAATTATTTTTTAAAATCTCTAAATATTTCTTTTTGTCTAAAATTTCTTCTATAAACACTAATTCACCGACTCCAATGGAAGATATGCAGTCCCACACTACTATGCTTCCTGTACCGTGCTTTATGGTAGGCCTTAGATTTTGGGCTTTCCATTCTTCATTGATTCTTCTCCACACTCTTCCTCTTCCATTTGAACCGAAACTATTGCATTTGCTCTCACCAGCAAAGATCACATCCATCCACCATTCTTCTTCTTTTGAAACATATTCTTTCTCGAAGTTCAATCACTTTCTCCTGTTCGTTGCATTGACGTATGGTATCTGCTGGGCAGTTTGACCATTGTAACCACCTTTGTTAATAGCCCTTCGAACAGTTTGTGGATTTAGTTTTTTTCCACTTTCTTGGTATATTTCCGCTGTTAATTTCGGTGCACTTAATTGTGGATTTTCTTTAATTTTTCTTAAAATGACAATGTCTCCTACAGTAATTTTTTTGATTTAATAATTCTGCTATTTCACGATAGGTTTTTCCTTTTTCGTACTTATAAATCACTAGTTGGCGTTTATCAAAAGTTGTGTTTCTTCCCTTCCGTGGCATTTTCAAATATCATTGTTTAATGTTAAATTTCTTGTCTTAAACCAGGCTGTTGAATTAGTTACACGCCGCGAGCCTTTTCTGAGTCGCTCCGCCTGCTTCTCCCTCCCAACTATTTTACCCAACCAGGAATGATTTGCCAGACTCGGCGTATTACACGAGTATAGTGGCGCTTTAGGGCGCCATTCGCCTCTGTTCGCTCGCGTGGAAAGACGCCGCGCACGCCGATTACGGGAAAAAAAATCGATGCGCGTATCCCGTCGACTGACGTTATCTGTCAACGAACAGTTTCAGATCGCGTCACATGGCGTTTAGGTTAAAACAAAAGTATTACTAGTAAAAAAGTATGCTCAGATATGTCTTGGATTAACCCTTTGCACTCCGAGTAATTTTTATTAGGTGCTACCAGCTACTCCAAAACTATTTATATATTGCGAGTGCACATCTGTGGAAAACTAAAAATCCCGCTTTGATGTGATCAAAGACGCATATACATTTTAATATTATGATTTACAATATAAAACAAATATAAGAATACACCGGATTTATCGACAACACAGTTGTCAGCTTTTGTTACAATGTCGCCGCTGCAGCGACAACGGAGTGTAAAGGGTTAAATGTGATTAACAGATTGTTAGCAGAAAAACATTGAAATTTTACTTTGTTGGATTCTTCGATACAAAATGAAAGAAGCGCGTTTTCGCTGCTTGACACTCAACCGGTTAAAATCTCTTGCTAAGTCGACCGTGGCGGCAACAATGTATTCTTTGGCGCGAGAGCTAACGTTTTTCTGTCGCCGTATTTTTAAATTATTTGCGTTGGAAATTAATTTATACGTGCGCGTACTAGATCGTAACACAACTGTTTTTTTAGTATACATATGAATTAAAGAAACAAGAGGTAACAATTTCAAGATTACTGGATATAATTTTAATAAACTATCGTTATGATTGTTGTATGTATGGTTGTGTGTATAAATGTATGCACAGTAGAACCATTTATTTTAGAAGAAAATGTTATATGTATATATAAAAGTTTCATAATATTGTGGAGATAATATCGATGCAATACTAATTTTTTTATTTATTTATTTCTTCAACTTTACTTGAAGGAAAACTTCATTGTTTGTACAGAAATATATATCTACATTGAATGAAAACATATATACACAAATAGAAATATATGTTTACGTTGTTTAAATTAGATACCCTCAATGTTTCCATTGGTATTTTGAGATACAATATAAGTTTTTCAATGTTATTCCTGTCACTATTCTCTGCCGAATTTGCCAAACCACCGCCGGAAGTCCAAAAACATTAAAATCTCTTAATCGCATTTAATTCAAGACATGTCTGAGCATACTTTTTCACTATTAATACTTTTGTTTTAACCTAAACGCCATGTGACGCGATCTGAAACTGTTCGTTGCCAGATAACGTCAGTCGACGGGATACGCGCATCGATTTTTTTTCCCGTAATCGGCGTGCGCGGCGTCTTTCCAGCGCGAGCGAACAGAGGCGAATGGCGCCCTAAAGCGCCACTATACTCGTGTAATACGCCGAGTCTGGCAAATCATTCCTGGTTGGGTAAAATAGTTGGGAGGGAGAAGCAGGCGGAGCGACTCAGAAAAGGCTCGCGGCGTGTAACTAATTCAACAGCCTGTCTTAAACTGATCTAGAATCGTAACGTTATTGGAATGTAAACGTTAGGGACGTAAACAATTGACTACGATATTTCTCAGAATTGAGTTACCGAGAAATAGATTCTGTGTCCGTATACTTTTGTAACGCGTAAAGTAGACATTAGTACATTTAATATTTATTGTATAATATAACATTACAATTATAAAACAATTGTTCATGTTTTTGCTGTCTTTAATAGCCAACTTAACATAATACAATGTAACCGAGCGATTATTTTCATAATTTGTGAAGATATATATGAATAAACTTAAATGTTCTGTGATGTCCGAATATTAAAGTGAGTAACTGTATGTCAATACCTTCAGGCACATCTATATTCATAACACGCTAAATATCATCTACAGTACTCGCTTCAACGAAATTCTGCGAACGGAACTGTAAATATTATGGTTTACGTGTGGGTCAATATGATAGCACAAATGCCAAATAAACGCTTTTCAGTTGAACATAAGCTACTAAACTAGAAACATTGAGCGCGAAAAGAATTAAATATAGTGTGTACTAATAATTTGTAGCTGATATATTTGTTTAAAAACAGTACATTATTAACATTATTCCTACCACGACCGGTCAAATGACCGTTTTTAAAATTTCGATTAGAATTTCCTATATACAACGTAAATCAATCGCCTTTAAACTTCACGACTTTTCCTCAAACATACGGGTAATACGTTTTTCAATATTAACTTCTTTTTTTATTGTTTATATTCTGAGAAAAATTTGTAGTCTGCCTTGTCTACCACGACCGGTCATTTGACCGGTACAACGATATATATCTTTTTATAATATTATTCTCTTAAAAACTCAATTCCAAAACGCTAAAGTCGTTACAAATGCAGTTGTGACATGATTTTATCCAAAGAGTGCTTTTCAGGAACTGTTTTACAGCACTTTCAAGTATTTAGAGTTCTCGTTCATCAATCGACCTTGCGGTACTTATTTGCCTCATTGGTATTCGAAGTGGTCCAGAACCGTAGATTTTCTTATACTGTCTTACCTATTATGACTGTGAAATAAATAAAATAGCCGAAGGGGATATGTCGGGGAGGGGAGGGGGGCGTCTTCTCTTTAATACAAATCGGTAAACTTTTGTGACCCGAACAGAGAAACGTGAAAGTTACAAGGACCATATTGAGCAGCCCTTTGTTATTTTGTATTTTTATTCTATTACTATTCTACTCTTAATTTATATTGTACTAGCTGAGCCCGCGGTTTCACCCGCGTTTATGATTAGTGTGGCGTAGCGTGTTTGTTATAAAGTCTATAACCTTCCTCAATAAATAGCCGCGCGCGACGTGGTACCTCGCAGAGATACCGGCAGCAGCCGGCCAACGCATGCGCACCACTCATGATCGCCTGCCTTGCACATCATGAATGTGCGCGTGGTACTTAATTATCTTAAAACGATGATATCTCCTAAGATATTCGTTGAAATCAAATGATGTCAAGGGTAATTTTGTTCAAAATTAAATACTTATGATGAATAACGTATTTATTCGGATAAGGATTAATTTCATGTTTATAAAAACACCTTCGCAAATAATGCATCATTTTAGAACAAATTTGATTACCATAAAAATGGTTATAGTGAGTTAACCTGAAAAGATAGACATGTGCTGTCGCGGACTTTTTTTTAGAACTTTTCAAGAGGAACAATTCCGACATACAAAATTTTTGCGTAACTTTAACCGTTTACGCAGTGTATGCAACGGAAGCTCTCAAAAGGAATATTTTTTCCCGTTTTTGCCACATTTTTCATTGATGCTCCGCTCCTATTGGTCGTAGCATGATGTTATATAGCCTATAGCGTTCCTCGAGAAATAGACAATTCAACACAAAAAGAATTTTTCAATTTGGACCAGTAGTTCCTGAGATTAGCGCGTTCAACCAAACAAACTCTTCAGCTTTATATATTAGTATAGATTACGTGTTACAAGTATCATATTTAAAAAAGTGAACAAAACCAACAATACTTCGTAGTAAGTTTCACATTTGATCTTTTATTTATTTTTTTATCCATTTTGATTTACATTTTTATATTTTAGTTTCTATTTTATCAGTTGCATAAAATGCATGGGTTTTATATAAAGAAACCACGGGAGAAGATATTTCGAGACAAGAAGTTTTACTTCAATCAGCAGAAGAACTTTCTATCGAATATCAAAAAAGTGCTACAGCTAGGCAAAAATATCAACCAACACCCGTCACAAATACAATTACAGATTTCCGTAAAATAAAAACATATCAGATAAGACATTGCAAAGATAACCGGTCATTTGACCGGTCGCGGTAGGAATAGGGACATGCGAAGTGTCGGAGGGAATAGTGTTAAAAATGGGTCGTGGAAGAAGGCTGCGTCAATGTGAAATAAATACAATATTAACATTTAAAAGAAAAACGATGTACAGTGGAATAAAGGCAAGAGGTACAAATAGAAGTCGAAAGATAATTTATTAAAAAGTCAAAAAAAATATGGAAAAAAGAAGAACGAGATGAACGAGCAATTATAAGAGCTGCATCGAATTCTATCGTAATATTTTATACGCTTCCGCCTATACTGTAGCGGAAAGAGACGGATAGGACGAAGCAAATGTTTACAGCTTCAGTAAGCAGGCCGTCGATGAGGTCTGCATCATCGGGCCTTAGTCAGTCGTCATTGAGTCGTTTTCGAGATACCAATAAGAGTGGACATATGTTGGATACCGACCTAATTCTTTAAGACTTCATATTCAAATATTCCTAAACGTGAGTCAGGGTCCAAACGGGAATTGTTAGCTATCTCCGATTCCGTCATCGCGTTCCCTTCAAAATATGTTTTGAAGACCTTTGGTCCTAAGGAAAAGCGATCGCCCTTTTGGAACTTTACTCACGAGAAGTCGGAGTCATCCGAACCTCCCACCACACTGTTGTAAAACCCTTAAAAGGGGTCTCTCATTACCAAAATCATACAGACTAAGTCAGGAATTTTGCATCGAATCGCTGACGGTCGGCATCTCGCGACTACGTCACCCTATAATTGTTCAAACTCCGAGCGCGCAATAGTTCTTTCTTAATAAAGTGTTGTTAACCATCCACGGCATACAACATAAAATTTGTGTCAGAAGTGGGATACAACACATAGTTATTCGTGGAGCAAGCGTGTTAAGAAAATATTTCCTTTTGTTATATTTCGATTTATATTTCTGGCTTATCCCGCCTCTATTACTTATCCTAGTAATTAACAACAAATTCTAACATGACTGGGAGACAAATCTCTAATACGTTGGTATAAACAATAATATAAAGAACGTGAGACGTGTTTTGCAAAAATGCAAGCATATAGTACAAAGAGAACGCGACAACCCATCATGGAAGATCCTCAAGGAGGCTTTAATCAAACAATTCAAGCGAACTATCCCTTTCTCCCGGCTTCTGCGCGAAACAGATTTGTATGAGGCTCGTCCGGGGCAAAAACTAGATCATTGTGCGTTTGAAAAACTATCGAAGCTTCGAGCGCTCCGGCTAGAAATTTCCGACGCGTCTTTGCGAGATGCGATCAGATGCAATAATCGACGGGCTCGAAGATGGATCCTGTTGAATGATTCAACTGCGGGAAACACAATTACACTTCTCGCAATTGCAAAGGGACTCTGAGTCGCTGCGGAACTTGCGAGGAGAATGGTCATCTCGACCGATATTGTCGGCATCCCGGCAAAAAGAAACAACACAGTTTAGTCGATTTACCAGTAATATGTAGGGGAGAAGGGGGTCAATTGACCCAAACAAGTTCAATAATTTTTTTTCGTCGAATAAAAACAAAACGATATTTTTTCCATGAAACAATAGTTTATTTCATACATTATCATTTCCGACAAGTGAATTAGTCGACAAATAATAAATATTTTCAATAAATATTCAATTGTACAACGGCGTCAAATGGTTTATCCGACCTCTATGCGGGGGCAATTGAACCAACAGTGCCTGACATAAAAACAAATATTTTCAATAAACACTTCATTATTTATTAAATCTTTAACCTCATATTGCACATTTTTTGTGAAACGTATTATATTATATATTGTGATAATTAACACTTTCTTAAACTTTTATGGATAACATTTTTTTTTTTAGTTATTCTAACTTCCTTTGGCTTTTCAGTTAAATCCATTTTTTGGTCTTTTAGTATCACTGATTTGTTGTTTAATGTCCAATTTTTCAGGAGTATCAGTGTAAATTGCAGTTTTGCTTCGTACACGACCCTTTCTACTATTTTGACTAGGTGTAGCTTTGGGTAAAGGACGTATTTGTGAGGGAGTACGAATAAGAGCTTCTTGTATTTGATTAGTTTTATGCTGTAGAATACCATTGTTGTCATCATTTGGAGTTAATACTTACAGCTGAAGATTAAAATTAAATTTAAATTAAATTTTTTTTACCACAATTAATGAATAATTTGGCAGCCTTGAATAAATAAATAAATTATTTAGTTACATTACAATAACAAACAACTGAAAATATTTTTACTTATAAGCCGAGATGCGCACGCAGGTCTAATGCTCACAGTGGTTCAATCGTCCCACTGTGATGGATTTCGCGAATCTAGCTGGACAAAAATGATTTTACTAATGAAGCGAAAATGGCTTTTGGATTTTTTCGAAGTAATTTTTTAAAACCCTCCCATATACAAACGGTTAATTATCCCGATCCTGTTCTTTAACATCTACATATTTCTGTACAAAAGCATTGAAGGTCACAATATGAACATACTGTATTAAAATCATGCAAGAATGGCAAATAATGTGCGAGTTTCAGCCCAAAATATGTCCCAGAAATCGGTTTTTGATTTTTCCGACCGTGTTACACCATACTCAAAACATCTGAAAAAATTAGGTCATAACAATAATAACATTAGGCAACTACTGTAAAAAGGAAAAAGTTGTGCTCGGAAGATTTCAATACGGAATCGATGTTTAAAACTTTTTTTCTTGGCTTTTCATTTTTCGTGAGTGGACCTTGCAAAGGAAAAATCTGAAAAAAATCTCTAACGTGTATATTCATGTTTAGAATGTGTCAGAATTTTTGGGGAATTTTTGCACCTCATAATTTGGGGGAAATGAGGAAAAAACTGATTTTTCCATTTTACCCTATAACTACCCTCCCGGTGGAGGTATCGGATTAAAAATTTGTGTACAGGGCGTTTCAAAAATATTTGTCATGGCTTTCAGGGGTTGTTCTACACCTCTGGATCGATGGAGATTTGCGAAAAAAACCTGCCGCAAAATTCGGGAAAGGGTAGCAAATTTTTTTTATTGGGTCATCGTATTGGTCTTGTTACGTAGGCAAAATGTCTGAGAGGAACCATGAGTCAGAAACGAACCGTTCTCTCGCAAATTAACTTTTAATTGGGCCTTCCGATTAAAATTTCGCCGATAGTTAAAGCAGAAGCGACGTAAACGAAGCTAGAAAATAGGGCACTGTGTCACCGTACCAGAAGAGAAGTGCATGTGTTTATGCTCTTCTCCGCTGGTGGGCCCTTGAGCGAACCTAACACCGAACGCAGGTCAATGACATTTCTCTAGTCATTTTCTATGTTCGTTTATGTTGCCTCTGCTTCAACTATTGGAGCTAGCAAGGGTCTTTCATGTGTCTGCTTTCGAAAGGTCGGTGACTCGAAGACTGCCATATGGGCGAAATTTTAATCGGAAGGCCGTAGTAGAAGTTAATTTGTGAGAGAACGGTTCGTTTCTGACCCATGGTTCCATTCAGACATTTTACCGACGTAACAAGACGAATATGATGAGCCAATAAAAAAAATTTGCTACCCTTTCCCGAATTTTGCGGCAAGTTTTTTTCGCAAATCTCCAACGATCCAGAGGTGTAGAACAACCCCTGAAAGCCATGACAAATATTTTTGAAACACCCTGTGCAATGGTTTTTCATGATCACCTATCGAATGATCTATCGTCGAATAAAAGCGGCTCAAGGGCACTTTTGACCCCTTATTCTGCTAGACCCTTTGGCCAGAGGTTTCAGTTAAGGTGTTGCATATTTTACCATCTACTATAGTCATAAGCAATAATGATATTATTGAAATTTTACGTTGTTTCAAAACTAAACTGGTTGCTTGAAGATTTTTTATTTGGCTTTCTATCTTATTCACTTCTTGTATGATTAAATTTTTGGTCTCCTTTTTAAAAATCAATTTTGTTGGCCTACAATACCTTGTTGATGGAGGTCGAGGATTCTCCATATTTCTCTTTGTCCGTATTTTAACTGAAGTGGCACCAAATATATAAGAAATAACGAGGAATCATCTTGAAGGTCTTCGTGTTCTTCAAATTGTTGCTTATAAGAGCTTTGTCCAGAGGAGCCATCACATCCCCACTTAAAAATCATGGTTAATTCGCAGTCACTTGTCGGTAGAATTTCCATAAAATTATTGCATTCATTTTCAATAAGACGTTGAATTATATCAGTCAAGTCAAGGTTTGGCTCGACAGAGCCGTTTCTCGAGCTGCGCCGCCTCCTTCACCTACACATACAGCCGAGATGTCACTGATTCACAGGCCCTCCGGCGGCGTTACGGTCGTGCTTACTGGTACAAGCGTGGTAGCATGTGGCGGTATATTGGGGCGACATTTATATTTTAAAAATTTTGCGACAGCAAAATGCAAACTTGTTCGCCTCAAAGAATGTAGAATAATGTAAGAAGTTATTGGGGCGATAAATTGTACAATGTTGTGTTGTCTTTTAACAGTAAAGAGGTAATATAGGTTTCCACATTACCCATGGAAATATGCAAATGCACTCTTTGTTACAAAGTTATCTTCGGAAAATCTATTCCACTGTATCAATGTCCTTTTCCGCTGAATCGTTGTCGAGAAATCGCATTAAAATATAAATGAAGAAAATGTTTTTTAACAATCATACAGATGAAAGAAACCGTTGAGATACAGCTCTATATGTAAAATTGACAATACTTTGGCATTTTATTACAAAACAACATTGAAATTAAACGAGGCAGAACCACTCTTTGTTACTAAGAGCTTCTTATAATTAATTATGTTTTAATTGGTATATTAGAACTTTGCGTCGAGCATTTTGAGACGAATAAAGTTACTGAAAACATTTAAGACAACTGCGGCGGCAACAATGTGTTCTTTTACGCTGGGAAACCTAGCGTTCTATTATCGTGTAGTTACTTTTAACAATTTGCGCTAATAATTGATTTACAACTATTGGTGCTGGAACACAATACTATATTTAGTCGTAATGCATAACGTAGTGGTTAATTTCGGTAAAATCGTCGCCAGAAGCCCAAAAATATTAAAATATATTAATTGTACTTTATTTAACACATATTCGAGCATACTTTTTCACTAACAATACTTTTGTATTACCCTACATGCGATATAGTGCGGTGTGAAATTGTATTTCGACAAATAACCTTTATCAACGTGCCACGCACGTCGCGACGTTCTGATCTCCGCGACTGACGCGCAAGGCACGACTTTTTCAGCGCGACTGATTGACTACGAATGTCGCCCCGAATACGCCCGTGCTCATGCCAATAGGTCCGCTACTATGAAGGGGAGGCAAAGTCAATCAGCGAGCTCTCGAGTGTATAGGAAGGAGTAGCAGGCGGAGCAGCTCGAGAAACGGCTCTGTCGAGCCAAACCTTGACTTGCCTGAATTATATGGTCAACAAGTGACAGAAACTTTATTTCAGCGCTAATATCCGTAATATTAATTTTATCGGGATAACATTTTTTTGACTCAATTATTTTGTCATAGTACGGATATATGTCAGCATTGTGCTCTTTAGCTTGGCGACGAATAAAAATATATTGATGCCCGGTTAATTTCGCGTCGAGAAACAATGCTAAAGTTTCATCAGAAGTAAATTTAAAAAACTTCTCTGCTTTTGTATGTTTAAAAGCTTTTTTAATTTTGTTACCCTTTTTAGGTGAAATGTTAACTTCGTTCACAACTTCTGCTGCATTTCTTCTTCCCGCTGCACGTAGACTAACTTGTGTTGCAAAAATTAGTTCCTCAGTAGTGCTGTCTTGAACAAGTTTTGAAACTTTCTTCTTTTTTGATTTATTACTAGAATCGTGAAAAAGTATAGTTGGTCGCCCATGATTAACAGAGCTTTGCACTTCTATCGAAGTGCCTGGTCATCTTATAGCTGATTCATTAATCACTATATCATCAAATATAATTTCACTCTCTAACCAAACACCATTTTTCTTGAGAAAATTGTTCACAGAGTATACACTTTTCCTCCACTTGGCCTTTAAATGTACACAAAATCTGTCGATTGTCTTTCTTCCACTTAATTTAACATCGTTGCTACAGTCACTTAAATACAAGTTTTCAATCACAAAATTCAGTACACTTTCCACGTCTTTGTCCTTCAGCCAAATATCAAACAATACTTGTTTTCATGGGGCAGCCATGATCCCTCAAAAAATTCCTCAAAGAATACTGATACACTCACTAGACAAATACCGAAAATATAATGACTAATTGTAAGTTTAAGACGCCTTCATCCGAAGAACCCATAACGTCGTAAAGCGACGATTTCCCGCGGCCTATTAGCCAATCAGAGGACTAGGACTTCGTCAATAGCGCCCTCTTTTTTTCGTCCATGGTGCGCTTTTTACGAAAAAAAGGAAAAGTTTTCCGCTAACAAGGGTTTGGTCACGTACGCATGTTTTTCGTTGTCCCGCTTCTTGTGCAGCCCTCAGTTGTCGCCAGACCTGCACTTAAGGGGGGATTCTCATTTCAAGTGTTGAAAAATCGTGTTTTTTCAGGAATTTTTATTAAGGAAACCGTTAGATAAATCTTTGTCATAATTCACACGTATATTTATTATGTATTCAGTGAACTACAGTTCAATTTTTAATTGATTATCTTGAAAATTTTGGCTTGACATCGTTTGATGTGGGACGCCTCCTGAAAATTCCCGGTCGCTGGCCGACACGATAATTGATCTTCAAGTTGTTTGAGACAAAAAGTCCAAATGGCAATTTACTCCTTATGAATGTAGTTCTGGTATGAACTATGGACAATTTTTTTCAAAACCTAAAGAAACTGCGACGATTGGAAAAAAAATTGTTTTTTTCGCAAAAAATTTCGTCAGACGTTTGTTTATAAAAGAAAAAGTTGTGCATGGATATGTTTTTTCGTAGTTCATACTGAAGACAGATGCTTTTTCGAGAATTGTGCCAAATTTGAAGGCAATCGACTAAATAGTTCCGGAGATATCATGTCGGCCGTGCAGAAAAAACCTGTTTCGAGAAAAACGCGCTCGAAGTTTTACGTACAGTTTTCACATGTAAACAAAATGTATATATCTAGTACTTACAGCATATTCTTGTTAATCGGCTATAGCAGGTCCATACAGTACACCTTCTTCCTCTTCAAAATATTCATTTCGTAACATTTGTTGATTTCATTCCAAAATTCGCGCCTCTTTCGTTGCGCTATACGTGCGCGCCGAGTTCGTTATTGACTCATAACTTTGTCAATTCAACGAATTTCGAATTGAAATTTTGCACATTGTTTCTCAAGAGTATGAGCTACAATAATATTTAAAAAAAAATTTTTTTTAAACCCGTGAAATGGGAATCCCCCCTTAAGGACACATTGGAACCCGTTATTTATGACTCTTGCTGGAGTTATTAGCTCATATTGCGACTGTTTGAAAAGTCTAAGAAAGAAAACTAGGAAATGTTGTACAACGGCAGTTTCCTTAACAATAGCTGTATTGGTACAAATGACATAAGCCACGTGCACCGTTTGCTCGACGTTGAAGTACCCCTATGTAGGTGGTCGCTAAAAAAATCTGCACAAGTTTTCTGTGGGTCGAGACGGATATCGTTTTTATTTTAGTAGCTTCAATACATGTTTCAGATATAAAAAAAATAAAATTCAAAGTGGAAGATAGTGGAGTTTTTTTGTACGACTTACTAAACCTTTTAAATATACAAAAAATCGTGCTAAATTATTTTATTGTAGGATCGTTGATGTGAGCGTAGGTGATACGTTTTTTCCTTTTTATTTGGATTTATTTAGTCTCTTAGTACACAGAAAACTATAACTATTCTTATCTCTACGACTACCACTAATTCGCCTCGATTGTTATTCTCGACACTTCGGCTCGCACGACTCGACTGCCTCCGACCTTTTCCGCGTCCTCCGCGACGGTTGCGATTCCTTTTTCCGTTACGATTTCACCTTTTCGGTACGTTTTCGGAATCGCGGATTAATGACCTCGCGCCTGTCGCTAGGCGCCGCTATTGGCTGCCGAACGATTCGTGCGTCCGGAAGAGTGGTCGTGTGAGGGCCAATCGTCTATCACGCTATATCGAGAAACGATCGTAATCGTTTCTCCTCTGTGGTTCGGTCGCGACCGCCCTTACCGATGCCCATTCCTACATTATTAAATAATGCGATATGACAAGTAATATTTATAAAATTATTGACATGTATAATCCATATTAAGCTTAAACAACACCAAAAAAAATAAAATATCACAAAAAATTAAACTTAAAATACGCGAAAACGAAATCACCATACTGCCGTCTCGAAGGATATAAATTGAGCTAGCAACATACCTTAACTTCAACCTCTCTGGTAGAAATCTGGACGTTCTTACAACGAAATAGGGTTTGTTCAATATTCTCCAGGTATTTACAAGTCCGTAAATGCCCATTATAATAACATTAATAACATTCAAACAACTCGAAATTTTGATTTTTGACAGCTAGATTCGCGAAATCGATCACAGTGCGGAAGCGCGTTCTTGCGCGCTTGAAAGTTTTTAGTCTTCTAACAAGGAAGGTTTCCCAAGTGTTAATTTCTGATTGTAATGAAATTTACAGGGTAGGTACAATTCGTTAAAATATTTGACACGAATTTTTTTTTATCGGCCATCGTTCATATCTAGAGGGTGAAAACAGCCCCCAAAGTTGGGGTCAAAAAGCTATTTTTTTAAATATCTCGGAAACTATTTGGTGCAGATCAAAAATTAAAAATGCAAATTGTTCGTTTTTCCATGACGGATTTAATGGGAAAAGTAAGATTTCTTCAAAATTATTTATTTAAAAAATATTTTAAAAATTCACATATTTTTGTATTTTTTTTTTTTTGGTAAAACGTTGAGTTATTTTTGTCATATATTGCAAGAAAATACTATAGAACAAACCCAAGAATACGGATAAATCAGAATTTTTAGTTTCATCGTCATTATGGATATTTTTGTTTTGTGAATTATATTGCCATTTCGCAGTGAGAACTCCCTTCTGGTATATGATCACTCCTACATGCAATGGCATACTTCAGTAATTATATTATATTATGTATAAGAATTGTCCCTTGAAAATTGTATAAAAAATAAAAATGTTTTCGCGATAATCCCTGCTACTCCATGGGTATTGGAGGAATATGGCTCCGTCCGTTACCGGCATGCAAGGCGCGACCGTTGCGCGAATTGTATCAAAAGTCTGGCCGAATAAGAAACGGTTGTTTCTACGATCTTTTCCAACCTTTATAAAAGCATGGTAGCCATTTAAAAAATAGTGTGGATTACGTCTGTGTTGCCTGAATTCTATTAAAAATTTCATCAGCTTATATAAACATTAATACAACTGCAAAGAAGTCAAATTTTAGATTACTTTGTAGTAAGGGGTATTAAATAGTTCATAAATTCACTGCACAAATTAACAAAAAAAACAAAACGAGAATATATATATATTTAGATAAATGAAAAATATTGAGCAGTATAATATAACAATGATAATAATAGCAATAATAATAATGAATAATAATAATGGTATTAATAATAGTGAATAAAGGTATTAATAAGTGTTTCGTATCCGACTCGCATAGATGCTCAAAACGAATTTCAACGGCAGTCGCTAGCAGAGTTGCTTACATTAAATGTAAACTTAAGATATGTATCACGCTCGAGCCTACTTCATACCTTCGACTCGTAAGAATTTTTTTCTCTTAAAGGGGCACTACAAATTGTTATCATATTGCCGGGTCATTATAAGATAGAACAATATATAAAAAAAATATTTTTTCGCTTGCTGAACATAAATGCCGTGTGGTTATCGAATGCGTCCAATCTAGTGGGTTACAAGCGGATTTATGGTGAGGACAGTATGTATTTCTTATAATACATAATATAAAATTAATGAATGTCAGTGCTAACAAGCGTTTCTTATTCGACCAGATTTCTGTTACAAGTCGCGCAGCAGTCGCGGAGCAGTCGCGGAGCAGTCGCGCCTTACATGCCCGTAACGGTCCGAGTCATATATATATACAGGGTGGTCCACACAACGTGTGCACCGTTAAAAACTACCAAAATATGCGTTGCACAAAAAAGTTTTTATATAGAAGTTGCATGGTCTGAAGGGGCACATTATATAGTGTAGTTATTTTTTTTATAGATGGAGGCGTTTCGGAGATTTGAAGGTCAACTTTGTTTTTTTAAATGGAATGCTATATTTTTTATATCAAAATATGGAAGAATGTCGAATTCTGAGTAAAAAAGTATTGACATTTATTTGCCCTAAACCTAATAACTAACGAGTAATTTCACTTTATTTCCTGAAAATTTTCTTCGCGTAATATCAAGTTAGAAATTCGACCTTATCACAGATTTCCGCAGGACAGCGATGTTTACGTGACAGTGTTTATCAACACAACATCTATCATGATTCGCAATCGTCTTCATATTCGTAATCCAGTATTGAAGTTACCTTCGGTATTGTGTGTATTTACCAGACAGATAAAAGTAAAAATGAAATTTTGTAATAGCGAAAAAGTTGATATGCTTTTAGTTAATGGTGAGTGCCGTAAAAATGCAATAAGAGCCAAAGCCATCTATGCCGAAAGGTATCCTGAACGAAATCAGCCATCTCGAGCCATATTTGAGAGAATGTGTCAATCGCTTCGACGAACCGGAAGTCTTAATGTTACTAAACGTAACTTAACGAAAACTGCTACTTCTGATGCAAATGCTATTGCGGTCCTAGCAGCGGTAACAGAAAACCCCCATATTAGTACACGACAGATTTCACGAGGATCTGGAATTAGCAAAACAAGTGTACTACGCATTCTTCCTAATGAAAAACATCGTCCCTATCACCTAGCACTTCATCAGGAGCTCCATGGAACGGATTATGAAAACCGCGTTCGGTTCTGCCAGTGGTTCCTGCATCAAATGAACAGTGATAATTATTTTTTACAAAAAGTTTTGTTCACTGATGAAGCAACGTTTACTAATCGCAGGCAGATTAATTTGAAAAATATGCATTATTGGGCACCAGAAAATCCTCACTGGATGAGAGAAGTCGACCACCAACGTCAATGGAGCGTTAATGTGTGGTGTGGAATACTGGGCAACCAATTGATTGGGCCATATTTTATTAATGATCGACTAACAGGACAAAAATATGCTAACTTTTTGAATGACACTTTACCATCTTTATTGGAAAATGTACCTTTAAATATCCTTACACAAATCTGGTATCAACATGATGGTTGTCCTGCACATTACGCGCGTAATGTAAGGCACGTACTGGATAGAAAATTTCCTAATCGATGGATTGGTCGTGGCGGACGATTTATGTGGCCTCCACGCTCACCGGACCTTACTCCTTTAGACTATTTTCTGTGGGGCACATTAAAAGACACAGTGTATCGTGAACCACCAACAACATCTGAGAATATGAAACATCGTATTCGTGAAGCATGCATTACACTCAGTGCGGATATGATTCAGAATGCAGTTTCTTCATTAGTTAATAGATAGCATCACTGTATTAATGCCAATGGATATCACTTTGAACATTTACATTAGTTGCGTTAAGCCACTAGGTCACTCATATTAGTAAACACTGTCACGTAAACATCGCTGTCCTGCGGAAATCTGTGATAAGGTCGAATTTCTAACTTGATATTACGCGAAGAAAATTTTCAGGAAATAAAGTGAAATTACTCGTTAGTTATTAGGTTTAGGGCAAATAAATGTCCATACTTTTTTACTCAGAATTCGACATTCTTCCATATTTTGATATAAAAAATATAGCATTCCATTTAAAAAAACAAAGTTGACCTTCAAATCTCCGAAACGCCTCCACCTATAAAAAAAATAACTACACTATATAATGTGCCCCTTCAGACCATGCAACTTCTATATAAAAACTTTTTTGTGCAACGCATATTTTGGTAGTTTTTAACGGTGCACACGTTGTGTGGACCACTCTGTATATATATATATATATATATATATATGTATGTACAGGGTGTTTCAAAAATATTTGTCATGGCTTTCAGGGGTTGTTCTACACCTCTGGATCGATGGAGATTTGCGAAAAAAACCTGCCGCGACATTCGGGAAAGGGTAGCAAATTTTTTTTATTGGTTCATCGCATTCGTCTTGTTACGTAGGCAAAATGTCTGAGAGGAACCATAGGTCAGAAACGAACCGTTCTCTCGCAAATTAACTTTTAATTGGGCCATCTCGCACTCTAACTAGAAACTCCGTTCACGAGGCTGAAACCCGAACGTAATTTTAACGTGTATAAAGTGTAAATAAACTATGTAGGTTAAGGCAACTTTGGCCTTTTTTGACTTGATATTTACACCAGACCTTCATGTGTTGAGAAAAATAATTCTTAAGCACGCCGTATTTCAGTATTTTAATACATGTCGCTAGTGTAGGGTACGAGCGCCCGACGCGTGAGCCCCCTCTCTCTCTCTCTCTCTAAAAACCTGGCCAGGTAAGCGTGCGATATAAAAACCTAAATGTAAAACAAGTTTGTTTCTAATAAATACTTAGTTGCTATTGTTCTATAAATATCGAGATTAGTTTCTCTCCCTCCTCCAACATCATGAGGGGTTTAATTCGATGAGTCTGTTTAATACACGCACACTCCAGAAGTGCCGTCGAAAATTCGAGAGCAGGAAACAACTCGTGAGGAGCACATCCGTAACAATGTAAACCAAAGTAAAGTATAAATTAGTCCAATTCTGTTTTTGCTTGAGAAAATAGTTTATTGAAACACACCAAGAAAAACTTAACAAAAGCTGTAACAATAACCGTAACAAAAAAAAGCGAAAGTGCATAAATCCACAAGTTGCGAGATCTAAGAGTAACAATGAAGACGAGGAATAGTATAATATAATAATAGTAGAATAATATAATTATATCTGCTCAGATCTAATTATATCTAGTCAGATCTATTTATATCTGGTCTGATATGATACTTTAGATGTGATCAGATCTAGTTATATTTGGCCAAGTCTGATCAGATATAACTATATGTGGGCTGAAAGCTTCACCAGATATAATCAGATCTAGTTATATCTGGTCAGATCTGATCCGATATAACTATATGTGGGCTGAAAATTTCACCAGATATGATCAGATCTAATCACGTCTGGCCAGATATAACCATATCTGGGCTGTCAACAGCATCAGATCTGATTATGTATACTCTATAGAGTCATGCATAGGTATCAAAAAGCACAAAAAACAATAGTATTAAATTCTTATCACTTATTTATTGAGAAATTTTTTTATTACATATTTTTAAAAGTTTCATTGATGTATAGGTATTTTCAACAAGCTTTTGATTGACAATTTTTTTTTTAATAATTAATCACGAAAGATACACAAAGTGTAAAAAGAAAATATTATTCACTGGATATTTTGCCGTAAATTGTAGTTTTTGTCAATATGATTTTTTGGCTATTATTTATTATCCCTCAAAAAATTTTGTTGAAGTTATTTTGAACTTAAATAATTTTCAACTTTTATAAGCGTATTCATCGATTTAATATCTTTTAATTTAATCAAACAGAATTCGTTTCGTAACTCTACTGGTATTATATGATTTACTTTCTCTATACAATTGTGATTAAAAAATATTTTTTGTTAGATATAGTCAAATCCGCGCTCTTCTTCTTACACGAAAGCAATTGTTTCTGTGTGTTTACGCGCTGCGCGTAGAATGTATGTCTGTGTGGCTAGGGCATTTAGCCTAACGAATATTCGAGGAGTCAGTAAGCATCCGGCTTTTGTACGAGCAATACTTTGCACGCTTCACCGTTTCCTTTTTTGTTTTCTCGAACATTCCAATCGGGATATCTTAAAATAAAGTTCATTTTTCAATAGTCTGGCCTTTTTGTTCACGGACTTCAACATTTTTACATGCACAACGCGATTAAACTGTAAAAAAAATGCAAGTTATTATCAATAACGAAAAAACATCGTATAGAACCATATATAACATCATTATTACTGGTAGTAATAATAACATTGGAACTGTCATTTTTAGTTTTTAGAAAAATTTGGGAGGTAAAAACTGTTTGATTATTTATGGTAGCTTTTGCGTAAATTAATACGTTTTTATGGTTAAGATCCATATTCAGGAAAGTTTGTATCTCCTACTCATTTAAAAAGTCATGTTCTTTGACGACACCACTTACTCTAAATCTGTTTATTTCATAATCTGCACGAGTCAATTGTTACGTCCCGTACACAAATTTTACAATTTTTCTTCTACTTTTATAACGAACCACCCGCTATACTGATTTTACCATTGGTTTATGACTTTGTAACAAAAGCCTACCCTTGAGTTAAGACGTAGAAACGCTTAACGGGACACAAAACAGATCTACGTGGCAAGTACCTCCTTGGAAGCATCGCAACCGTACAGACACACATGTTGATCATACTTGCTACAACTTTCTTTAAAATATTAACACTACATTTTACAAAGCAACATACTCGAGTAAGGAATCATTGGTTGCAATTTATTTAATTCATTTATTCAACTCATTTATTCAATTTATCTATTCAATAGAAGTTGTAACGCTGTCAATTTTGGCTACGCATTAGTCTGGAATAAGCAGATAGTTCATTCGAATAAGTCCCTCGACTTATTGATTTTTAGCGTTATCTTATTCTTGAAACATCCTCAGACGATGAATCCGAATTGTAACGTCGTTTCGAGGACGATATTCGTCGTCGCAGCGACGGCCGTCAGAAAATTCTAGGAAGTAGACCCCCTGTAAAAAAACAGAAAGCGTCACTCGCGTTGACGAATCCTGTGACAACCTTTAAATTTCAATACATAGTCCTAATTGGTCATTTTTCCGCGCGCTTTAAACGTCATGCATCGGACGAGCGTCTTCACATCCCCGAAAAATTCAAACTTGCGAATCATTAGCGTCTTAGATAGCATCGCGTACGGATCAAATTCTGAAGCTCAGTACAGTGCTATTATTAAAAATCGTGAGGTACGTAAGACGCTGGTCCGAGGATCTTGATGTTAAGCTAATTTATCCGCGAATATCTCTCAAAAGTGACGCGATAATAGACTTGATCCCTCGTTTAAACAACGGTGGTTGAAGAGTGACATTGTTCGTGAAAATCTTTAATAGTGACGCGACAATACATTACCAAAAGCCATCGGAAAGGGTATAGCAGGATAAGATGGTCAAAAGTGCCCTTGAACCGATTTCAATGGGGGTAGTCTCATTCGATAGATAATGCTCGGCGATCATTGTGTACCAAATTTTAACCCTTTATCTTGATCGGAAGGGTAGTTATTGGGAAAATTAAAAAAACAGGTTTTTGGCCCTTTTCCCCCATTTATTGAGGTGTAAAAAATCCGAAAAAATTCTGGCATATTCTACACGGTACCGGACATGTTGGAGAATTTTTTCAGATTTTTCCGTCGAAGTACCTAAGCGTGAAAAATGGGAAAAGTAAAAAAAAACGGAAAAAAAGAAGATTTCGTATCCAAATCTTCGAGGTACAACTTTTTGTTTTATATAGTAACAATCTAACACCTACGATTGTTATCCCCAATTTTTTACAGATTTTTAAACTACCTGTGTCATTATGAAAAAAATCGAAAACCGATTTTCGGGACGTATTTTGATCTAAAACGCAAGAAGTAATTGTTATTTTTCCATTATTTTCATAGAGTATGTTCATTTTGTGGTTTTTAATGTTTTACCATTACAGATAATTTCATAACAATAAAAGGAATTGAGATAACTCACTTATCTGTAAACTGTGTGTTTCATTATGTACCATAATTTTGAACGTTCTTTCAACAGCAGCAGTGGCGACGCGTCTAGAGTCAAAGCTAATAACAACTACATATACAGGAACACAACTGATAGGCTAGCATTATTAGGGGCACACTTCAAACAAACACATGGAAATAACCTCAGGAACAGCAACAAAACCAAATTCGATACATACATACAGGAAAAGTTAAAAGAAATAAAAAACAAATTCACTATAGAACCAATCTCAATATTCACAGAAAAAAATCCCGCATTATCTCCAAATGAAAGAGACGATTATTTCACAAATATAAACGAAGTAAGCCAAGTGATAAACAAGATGAAAAATAAGAAATCCGCGAGCTTTGACAGGATCCCAAACGCAGCTCTCAAAAAAATCCCCAAAAATATAAAAGAGTATTTAACAATAATATTCAACCATTGTTTAAATATATGCTATTTTCCAGAGGCATGGAAAATAGCCAAATTAATCCCTGTGTTAAAAAGAAACAAAGACTCGACTGACCCTAGCAGCTATCGCCCGATCAGCCTGTTGCCAAACATAGGTAAAATCTTCGAAATCATAATAAACAAGCGAATTACAAGGCAAATATCAACAAACAACCTAATACTGGACCACCAATTCGGTTTTAGACGCGGGCACTCCACAATACACGCAATATCGAAGCTTACGTACGACGTGGCTTGGGCTGTGAACGGCGGCAGCGTGGTCGGCGCCTGCCTCATAGATCTGGAGAAGGCGTTTGACACGGTCTGGGTGGACGGCTTAATGGTTAAATTATTTAAAAAAAAATTTCCTATAGAGTTACTACAAATTATTTCAAACTCCATAACAAATAGAAAATTTAAAGTCTGCATAGATGGTTTAGCTTCTGATAAAACTTTCACGATAGATAACGGACTACAGCAAGGCGCGGTAAATTCCCCTCCGCTATTTAACTTATTCTTTTCTGACATACTAAAAATATTCGAGCTGAACACCGATACGGGTTGTAGCGCCCTAGCATTCGCGGATGACTTAATTATATACAAAAGAGGCAACGACATAAAGAAACTAACCGAAAACCTTCAAGACACGTTCGATAAAATATTCAAATAGGTACTGCACCAATTGGAAAATTAAAATAAACACAAACAAATGCGAAACAATCCTATTCAGAAAACCAAATCGGCAATTACCTTCAAAAATACAAAAAGACTTAAAATATTTTCAAATAACAGCAACAAACGACAGATCGAGTATATTACCGAAGAAAAATACAGTAAAATATTTAGGGGTATGTCTAAACAATAGGTTAAATTACACGGAGCACGCCACCAAGTCAATAGAAAAAGCCAAAAAAATTTTTGGCATATTAGCCAGACTATTTTATTCAAAATTCCTTAACAGCGAAACAAAAATAATGCTTTATAAACTGCTCGTCCGCCCGGTCCTGTCTTACGCCTCTCCGGTATGGTATCCTATAGCTCCGCACTGGATGGAAAAAATAAGATGTCTGGAAAGAAAAATACTAAGAGCGGCAACTGGCCTCCTCCAGCCGCGATTACGTAGCGATGGCACACATAGAAGCGTTAAAAACGATGCAATTTACAATAAAGCAAATTGCACGCGTTTCGACACTTTCATAATTAAACTTGTAAGAATGCGTATCTGGAAGGCGATAAATAGCCGCGCAAATAATCCGCTCATCTCGGGCCTCTTATATACGGACGACCAATACTGCGAGAGGGCCATAAGAGCCGGATTCTTTTCAACAGAATCATTTATCTTCTTAGATAAAAAAGGATATATCCAAAACGAAACAACGAAAATTCCAATATTATATCATACCAAACGCAGCAGATACCCGCAAGCAATAGATTACGAACCAAACCAGCCAGAAGAGAATCCGGCTCTTATGAGATTCTCCACAGCCCTCCCGCCAATTGATACGAATCAAAAAGCCTATAAATACTTCAAAGGGCTCCCTTGGAAAGCGCCGGGCTGACGGCGCCCATCTCGCGCGGATCCTTCAAAACATATTAAACCAATTCACCTTGTAAAATCTAACCATAAAACTTTATTCAATATACTAGCAAAACTAAAAGTACAAATAATACAGAAATTAAATTAGAAAAACGCAATAATTAACAAAGCAGTATTATTAATAAAAGACTGAAATATAGCTTAGAATCATAACAAACTGCACATCAGCAACTGCTCGACGACAAATCTTCCTCTTTTCGGCGAGCACGGATGGGGAAAAATATCGCTGCACTAGAGGAGAGGAGTGAAATCCCCCCCCCCCCCCCCCAGTCACAAGCTTGCTGTCGTCCATACGACTCTGAAAAATGAAAGGGGAAAGTGGTTACAAGATACCAAAAGTGCAATACCATAGTACAAAAAAAAAAAAAAGAAACTCACCAAAGTGCTCAAACTGCGCACCAGCGCAACAAACGAAATTAAAAAAACCAACAAGACGGTACACGCGCCGACCTGTAACCAAAAATTTTGTCTATTTAAGATTTTGAAATCTGAGAGTATTCTCTTATTGTCATTTATATTTTCATTTTATTTTATTCTTATTTCTACTTTATTTCCTTGTTTTATTTCTCGTCTTACGCTTATCTTCTTGTATTATCTTATTTCCCATCTTTATTTTAGCATTAGTTACTGTTACACTCAAATTTATTTATGTTTCCTATATCAGTTTATTTTCAGTTTATCACCAGATTATCTTTATTGTTTTTTGTTATCATCGAACTGTGATCTAATATAAGTAGTTGTAAGATAAGAATAAGATCACTATAGTATAGCTCATCTCCCACCGCATCTGTAAATAAACACCATCATTCCCTCCCCTTCACTCATATAGCATTTAAGATAAGATACGAAACAGCTCGAAAATAGGCATATAATTTCTAAGTACACTGTATCAGCAATCATCCTAACGTTATAGTTCCTTTTCCTTAAACAATACCTCAACAAGACTCACTCAGAATAAAAATTAAATTTTGAATTCCTTTGAGAAGCGCGAGCACCGCGCCATAAAGGAAACATGCGCATTAAGTTATTTGTCCGATGGTTTATTGTCGGGAGCAACTCGCTATTGTACAATGCCGAACCGAATAAACAATTATAAAAAAAAAAACGCGTCTAGAGTGTCTGCTCTGGAACCGCTATGAACTTTTTGTCGCGGGTTCGCGTCCCGGAAGGTATATTTTTTTTTCTTTTTTTTTTAATCTGTAAATGCATAAAAATAATCAATAATCATTTTTAACAGCTATTGCGATAATCCTAAATGCATAAAAAATGTATATCGTATAGAAAATAGTTTTAGAGCATATCTGTTGTTTTGCCGGCTCTCTCTAGCAATATGTTATCCCATGGTTACGGGTATTTTTAAACATTTAAATTACGGAAATGTTAACTTATTATGGTATATAAAAATGTATATTCGGCACTAAAGGAACGGAGTTTATACCTTGACAAATTCCTGCCGAAGTTATGTTGAATGAAAACAAAAGTTCCTTTCTTTTGGTAGATTATTATTTTTCGCCATAAGTACTAGTTTGTTATTTGTTCCGAAATCATATAGAATAAATAATACGTTTCAGGGCCATAACTGTACAATAGATACATTCGTTAAAATTGCTTTATTGTTATATACGAATGTACTTCTTAAGCTTTTAGATATCTTACTGATGAGCATTTGTATCGCTTTCAAAATACCTTTAAGAAATAGAGGCATATAATTTAGTTTGCAGGACTTTATTATTTTATTGCGCCTGCTCCAATATCACACGAACCCTTCCTGTCCGTAAGCCTTCACCAATGACCTGCTGGCATTGAAGGTTTGGCGCAGGTACTAAGCTAATCCCCTATAGGTATTTATGTTATATTGATCAATGCACTGTTAAATGGTTTCTGTCTCTACCTAGTCACATGGAACTGTACATACTTAAAAAAGTACAAGTATTCATAAATGGTAACATACCCAGTATTAAATCGGTTTGACACATTCGAGACAATAGCGGAGACTCAACCATAAACTGTCTTCCCTACGCTCATTTCAGAATTAACAAATTAAAAATGGCAATATAATACAAACCAATAGATATTCATATTTTCCAAGTTTCGAGCATATCCCCTCCATGTCAACGATTCTTCTTTGAATATAAGGGAAAGAAACATGCAAGTAAAGTAATCATTACGTGTATATACTTTGTTAGTGCAAGTGTTGTGATCTTTGGTGCTGAATATACATTTTATATACCATAATAAGTTAACATTTCCGTAATTTAAATGTTTAAAAATATCCGTAACCATGGGATAACATATTGCTAGAGAGAGCCGGCAAAACAACAGATATGCTCTAAAACTATTTTCTATACGATATACATTTTTTATGCATTTAGGATTATCGCAATAGCTGTTAAAAATGATTATTGATTATTTTTATGCATTTACAGATTAAAAAAAAAAGAAAAAAAAATATACCTTCCGGGACGCGAACCCGCGACAAAAAAGTTCATAGCGGTTCCAGTGCAGACACTCTAGACGCGTCGCCACTGCTGCTGTTGAAAGAACGTTCAAAATTATGGTACATAATGAAACACACAGTTTACAGATAAGTGAGTTATCTCAATTCCTTTTATTGTTATGAAATTATCTGTAATGGTAAAACATTAAAAACCACAAAATGAACATACTCTATGAAAATAATGGAAAAATAACAATTACTTCTTGCGTTTTAGATCAAAATACGTCCCGAAAATCGGTTTTCGATTTTTTTCATAATGACACAGGTAGTTTAAAAATCTGTAAAAAATTGGGGATAACAATCGTAGGTGTTAGATTGTTACTATATAAAACAAAAAGTTGTACCTCGAAGATTTGGATACGAAATCTTCTTTTTTTCCGTTTTTTTTTACTTTGCCCATTGTTCACGCTTAGGTACTTCGACGGAAAAATCTGAAAAAATTCTCCAACATGTCCGGTACCGTGTAGAATATGCCAGAATTTTTTCGGATTTTTTACACCTCAATAAATGGGGGAAAGGGCCAAAAACCTGTTTTTTTAATTTTCCCAATAACTACCCTTCCGATCAAGATAAAGGGTTAAAATTTGGTACACAATGATCGCAGAGCATTATCTATCGAATGAGACTACCCCCATTGAAATCGGTTCAAGGGCACTTTTGACCACCTTATCCTGCTATACCCTTTAATATAATTCTATTCAATCCAATATTAATAATTATCTTCGTTATATTTATATCGTCGTTGTATTACATTCCGAATTCAATTTATTATTTTCATTTAAAGATAAACGGACCAAATATTAACATACTTTATTTTAAGTCATAGATTACACAAAGGTTGTCATCGCAGCGATTCTAATAACGAGATTGGTGTTTTCTGCCCGTACAGAGAAATCAGCGGAAACCCAGCCGAATTGTTGTGTCTGGAATCGACTAAGCGTAAATATAATTTTCTTTATGTTTTTGAAAATAGTATTGCACAGTGAGAAATGACTCTGAGGATACCAAATGTGTAATGCTATCATTGAATGTTCTTTTTATTGTTCACTATTGTTTTATCATCATAATTATTATAAAACTATCGTATCAACATTGTTATTTCTATATATATATATATTTAAGTTACTAGCTTGGTGGCTTAGATTGAGAAGGAGAAGGAAAGACGACAAATTCCGTGACGACTTGGGTTGATGTAGTAAATAATACTGTAACATTATATTGATATAAATTACATACGCTACATAACCCTCACTGTGTCCAGCTCATGATTACCTGAATCAACCACAATGTCGGATTTAGGTCAACATACATAGATTCCGGCTGACACTTTATTAACCCTTTGCACTCCGAACGATTTTGGACGTTGGCTACCAGCTACTCAGCGCCACTTTACGGCAGAAACGAACATTTACAGACCCTCGTATTATTTATTATAATTATGGAACTAAGTAACGTATTATAATGATATTGGACTTATATGAATTGGTTGAAATCGAGGAAAGTATATTTGCAAAAAAATCAATATTTTATTGTTTATAATTTTGTGCAGAATGATAAATTTTGGAACACTCCCCAATATGCATTGCAGGTTGATTAGTGCATGTTTGACAATAATAAGTTGTTTGACGCCTGCCACCAGGTGTTTTCCTGTCAGAACAAACAATGGAATCCCGTTTTCTTTCTCCCACATCAAAAATATGTAGCTTATTATTCAATCTATTACCCGCCGAAGATGTGGTGACGCGCTCTCGATTAACGAATGTAAGACACCGTTTTCTCCTTTTATACATATAATATAATACGGGCGTTTATAAATGTTTAAGCTGATAAATACAATGTACAATAATCTCGGTTCGCGCCAATAATACAAATATAAATAATGTTTAATCGCGACGTCACTCTTGTAAGAGTGTTCCCTCGATGTATGCAAGGCGTCGACTCCGTAACGACTGCCTTGCTATCCCTCGTTGTTATTGCTGGGTCCTTCGAGGACCTCCTTTTCCTCGACAAGGCCCGGTAGGGGTGAGGGTCATTTTCCTCCCTCGCTGGAGGAATTGTCCTCGTGACGAAAGCCAGGCGTGTAAACGCCTAGCTCGACGCCTCGCTGGCGCTGAGTCTTACACGAAAATCACTTCTCAACTCATCAATAAGTGCCTTTAATGAACTTGTAGTGCGTCATTTGTGTTTGATTATTTTTTTTGAGATGCGCTAAATTATGTAGGACAATGATATTTACCAAAACAATATCATTGTTTTGATTTTTTCACTTGTTAGATCTACCTGTACCGCTCGACACTTCAAACCAGACTGACATGAGCTCAGCTTTGAATATCTTTTCCTCCAGTTGTACATTTGTTTATTTATATTTATAAATCTCACTATACAGTGCGAGGTATGCTCGCATACCGAACTGTCTTCTATTTACAAACTCTTCTTATCGCTCTTTTCAAGTGGCGCGCCATGGCGCCGAGAAGTGCTCGGACCGTCGTGACATTTTTTTTATATATCGTAGTAATTTCACGATATTTTGATTTGATTTCTTGTGCCATTTCAAGAGAAAGCTTCAGGGAAACATGCATGTCTCAAAAAGTTGCGCTGAAATAACTCAATTCCCCGTAATCACTTGTAAGCTTGAATGTCCCCTGAGAGGGGACATCCGAGTGATATGCTAGAATTACGATGTCCCCTGAGAGGGGACAGCGGAGTGCAAAGGGTTAAGGCAACAAGTAATAACGAGGGATATTGACACTTCTGAATATGTTGAGTGCCCGTAGGTAACTGCGGTAGTCTCCAGTTGAGGTGTATATGGTTAGTCTCCCCTCTCCCGCGCCGACCCATTCGTGGCTCGGATTGTACGAACCGTTTGTGTTTGGAGGCACAAACTTACATCCCCCCCCCCCCCCCCCCCCCCCGAGTGGATTGGTCAGAATCGGGCAAGAATAGTGAATATGGGATCATTTTACTTTTGTGAAAAATATTCAAATCTTTTTTTCTTGTACCATTATCAATTTCATAAATGGATTCAGATAATTTCTTTGTTATTTTAAATGGTCCAGTTCGGACTGGATCTAATTTTTTTCTATTTAGTTTATTTCCATTTTCTATATACAATAAATCATTTTCATTGTATTCTATTGTAGTCCAGGATCCCCGTATGCAATTTTATCATTTATTACTAACAAGCTAATTTTTTGTAAGTAGCTTCATTTTGATGAGACGCCCAACTTTGTCTATTACATCAAATATCCATCGTGGTAGCTAACAGAGATAGCAGGGATTGAATATGTCGATTTGACGATTCTCAAAAATTTATTACTAACAGTGGGTTTTTTATGAAATCCTAAGAAAATAATTTACATTATTGAAAAAAATATTTGTCCTACAAAATTTATGGTTTCATCAAAGGGTCCCCTCCTTCCAACATGTATCGATTACGAGGTCATCGAAAATGTTTACTAACTAGCTGTTTTTTTTACTGTTGCTTAGTTACAATTTATATAATTTAACAGCCACATTGTCCTACAGATTGCGTGGTATGTTATCCCCGTCCTACGCTCCAAAGTTGTTAATACTACAAGACTATTTTTCTTATTACTAACTGTAGGACAAAATGTGACATAATTAGGTTAGTGCATTCTCTATACAAATGAAACAATGTCCTACAAGAAAACAGGCGTGTATCACTAGTCCGACAAGAATTGTCATTTTTATTTTTCGATTTGTAACGATAACGCTATCGTATATTGAAAAGAGTTCATAGCTCATTTGGGAGCGTGCTGGTCTGGTAACCGATAGGTCGCTGGGTCGAATCTCGCTGCGTGCAACTTTTTTTCTCCCCCCTTTGTTCTTTGCTTTCTATATGTATTTCCAATAAAATTATTGGAATGGGAATTTTATTTTACTTTAGATAATAAAATAAATACACAGTTTTACGTACTCGTATACTTCGTAGCGACTGTCGTTACAACTTTATTAAAATTACATTTTATAAAACATTTAACAAAACTACATTTTACTAATTTTCAACTTTACAAGTGCTTGGATGATATTCATCATAAAAACAGGGAAAACAATATGTTATTCGACATCGCGCACATTTTATAAATCTCCTTACCACACGTTTTATTGCCGGGAAAACGTTTAATTTTCATTACTGAAAAGACGTGTATAAAGTTGGCACAACCAAATGAGCACAATCGAACCAAACCGAATTACGAATTTAGTGCTTTTTTTGTGCTAATTTGTTACTTTATTCGCGATTTTTTTGCTCTTACCGATTTCTAAAAATTGATGGCTGTGTCAGGTTAATATGGAAGCTAGCACAGCCATTCCAAATAAACTAAGAAAACGAGACAACAATGTAGTTTCCGTAGCATGGAGATTTAGTGCTAATTTCGTGCTTTCAAGAAATGCCCTGAAAAAATAATATAACCATCCCTTTCGCCGAAAAACTACCCCCTCTTTCAGAGGCTCAAGAGAGAAGTGCTCCAACTACGCGGCACAATTTAATTGTCGTGGATGATTTCCACCGTAGGAATGCTGTGCTCTAAAAATATCCCATCCCCGAATTTATTGCTCCATCCCTTTCGCCGAAAAACTACCCCCTCTTTCAGAGGCTCAAGAGAGAAGTGCTCCTACTACGCGGCACAATTTAATTGTCGTGGATGATTTCCACCGTAGGAATGCTGTGCTCTAAAAATATCCCTTCCCCGAATTTATTGCTCCTTCCATTCCGCCGAAAAACTACCCCCACTGTCCAATGCTCACGAGAAAAAGCGGCACAATTCAATCGATGTTGATCAGTAGAACCAGTCGAGCGATAATATGTATGTGCTATTTCGCGTGAAACGGAATAATCTGCCCCGATATTTTCTAACTATTGCATTTCGATTGTGCTTGAAAATTTCGATTCTTGCGCCGAAGGATTTTCAAATTGATGCAGAATTCGTCGACTTGCTGGCATGATTGAATTCATCTTTTTTGTTTCTTCAAAAATTCATAACCAATTCGACAATCTTTTGGCTCAAATATCAAATATCCAACTTGTTGAAGACAACCGACACGCAAAATTCACAAAATATCCGTGAGACGATTATTAATCCGCTTCACGCGAAATAGCTCATACATATTATCGCTCGGCTGGTTCTACTTATCAACATCGAATGGATTGTGCCGCATTTTCTCGTGAGCATTGGACAGTGGGGGTAGTTTTTCGGCGGAAGGGATGGAGCAATAAATTCGCAGATAGGATATTTTTGGAGCACAGAATTCCTACGGTGGAAATCATCCACGACAATTAAATTGTGCCGCGTAGTTGGAGCACTTCTCTCTTGAGCCTCTGAAAGAGGGGGTAGTTTTTCGGCGAAAGGGATGGAGCAATAAATTCGGGGATGGGATATTTTTGGAGCACAGTATTCCTACGGTGGAAATCATCCACGACAATTAAATTGTGCCGCGTAGTTGGAGCACTTCTCTCTTGAGCCTCTGAAAGAGGGGGTAGTTTTTCGGCGAAAGGGATGGTTATATTATTTTTTCAGGGCATTTCTTGAAAGCACGAAATTAGCACTAAATCTCCATGCTACGGAAACTACATTGTTGTCTCGTTTTCTTAGTTTATTTGGAATGGCTGTGCTAGCTTCCATATTAACCTGACACAGCCATCAATTTTTAGAAATCGGTAAGAGCAAAAAAATCGCGAATAAAGTAACAAATTAGCACAAAAAAAGCACTAAATTCGTAATTCGGTTTGGTTCGATTGTGCTCATTTGGCTGTGCCAACTTTATACACGTACTGAAAAGTTCGTAGGTATGCGCAGGGAACAAAACGTTTGGCATGCGATAAAATCCTTACGGTATATAACAATAAGGAGATTTAACAACCAGTGCGACGCGACAGTCGCTACAAAGTATACGAGTACCTACGTAAAACTGTGTATTATAGTAAGCAATCCTCTGCGTGTGTGTACATGATGGAAGGGGGACTTGTTGATAAAACCATACATTTTGTAGGACACATATTTTTTTCAATAATGTAAATTATTTTCCTAAGATTTGATAAAAAACCCACTGTTATTAATAAATTTTTAAGAATCGTCAAATCGACCTACTTTAGCCCGGCTACCTTTATTAGCTGCCTTAAACAAAAATTTTCGTATAGGAAATAGTTGGGCGTCTCATCGAAACGAAGCTATTCACGAAGATTCAGCTTGATAGTAATCATTTTTACATCAGGGATTTGTACTACAACTTTGGAGCGTAGGACGGGGATAACATACCACGCAATCTGTAGGACAATGTGGCTGTTAAATTATATAAATTGTAACTAAGCAACAGTAAAACAAACAGCTAGTTAGTAAACATTTTCGATGACCTCGTAATCGATACATGTTGGAAGGAGGGGACCCTTTGATGAAACCATAAATTTTGTAGGACAAATATTTTTTTCAATAATGTAAATTATTTTCTTAGGATTTCATAAAAAACCCACTGTTAGTAATAAATTTTTGAGACGCGTCAAATCGACATATTCAATCCCTGCTATCTCTGTTAGCTACCACGATGGATATTTGATGTAATAGACAAAGTTGGGCGTCTCATCAAAATTAAGCTACTTACAAAAAATTAGCTTGTTAGTAATAAATGATAAAATTGCATACGGGGATCCTGGACTATGCTTTTGTGTGACTGTCATAGTATAATTTATTTGTGTTATGTGTTTTTATTGAATTTTCTAATGCTTTTGCTCTATTGAAGTCTAAATTTTCTTTTGTGTTTTTATTTAATTCTCTTGGAATTATTGATTTGTCTATTCCTGTTAACAAATAGTTGGGTGCAAAACCTGTGGAACTATGTATTGTATTAGTATATTCCTCTACGCATTGTTCGGCAATTGTTACCCACGATTTATTTTGATTTTCATGTAGTTTACAACGAATTCTGTTTACTAGTGTTCGATTTGTACGTTCATTTTGTCCGTTGGAAAAAGGACAATTTACCGCTGTGAAAATCACTGTTATATTTTTTTCTTTTAAATATTTCTTAAATTCTTTGGAATTGATTCCGGGATATTGGTCAGTAAAGACAGTTTGAATTTTGCCTCTCTTTTCTATTTTTTGTACCAGGTTAACAAAGTCTTTTGCTATTTGTGTTTTTGAAGTGGATATAAATGCATATCGAGTTAATTGGTCTACCATTAAGTGCATGTACTTTTTTGGAGATTTATTTCCCGTGAAACCACCTATTGTATCTAATGAGACTATTTCTAATGGTTTGGAAGCAGGACCTAACTGCGACAGTGGAGCTTTAAAGTTACCAAATCTTGTTTTATTTTTAATACAAGTTTCACATGCTCTGCAAATCATTTTAATATGTTTATGCATATTTTTGAAGTAAAATATGGGTGTAATCGTAAGTGTCATCTGTTTAATTCCAATATGGCCCTGTGACTTATGCAAATATTGAAGAATTGCACTGCCATATTCTTCTGTTAACCAAATCTTTTTCTTTTTGTTCAAGGTTTTATATATGATATCATTTTCTTTACTACAGTATTTATCCCATATTAATTTTTTTTGATTTTGTAAAATGTCTTGCATAGATATGAAGTTAACAATTTGTATTTTGGATTCTTTATCATTATTATTTTCTGATAAAACAGGGTTTCTTGATAAGCAATCGGCTTCTGAATTATTTATACCGGGATTATATTCGATGTCGAATGTGAATTGTGAAATATAATTCAATATATGTAGAAGTTCTGTATCTTTGCAATTTCTTATATTGAAGTTGTGTAGAGGTTTATGATCTGTGAATATTTTAAATTTTTGTCCTATTAGATAATATTGCCAATATAAAATAGCTTCTTTAATTGCCAGATATTCAATAAATATTGCCCTTTTTGTTTTTTGAGAATCTGACAACTTTCGCGAGAAATAAAAGACAGGTTTAAGAGTGTGATCTTTTTGCGGTTGTTTCAATATTGCACCCACACATTCTAAACTAGCATCTGTATATATGTGAATTGGTTTATTTGGATCAAATATTGCTAGAATTGGTGCTTCACGTAAACAACTTTTAATCTTCTCAAAACTCTCCTGACATTTTGTGGACCACTCAAAGTGAACATTTTTTCTTAGGAGATTATGTAAAGGATCCAAGATAATTGAGGATCTAGGTATATATTTTAAGTAAAAGTTTACTTTTCCCAAAAATTGTCTAACCTGTTTTCTCGTTTTCGGAATCGAAAAGTTTTGAATAGCTATTAAATTATCGTTAATCGGTTGTACACTGTTATTTGATATTGTGTGGCCTAAGTACGTGACTTCTTTTTTCGCAAAACTGCATTTATTCGTGTTTAATTTTAAACCTTGCTCCTGTAAAACTTGTAGTGTTTGTTTAATATGTTGTAAGTGTTCATCATAATTTTTTGAAAATATTAAATTGTCATCAATATAATTAATTGCGAAACTGTCTAGCTTATTTTGTCTGATAATAGTTGAAAGTATACGCTGGAATATTGCCGGAGCCGATTGTAAACCAAATGGAAGACACCTCCATTGCCAGTGACCGTGATGTGTGACGAAAGCAGTTTTGTAATTATCTTTTGCACGTAACGGTATCGACCAGAAGGCTGAATTGATGTCTAACCTCGAGAAGTAAATACACTCTCCTACACGAGTAATCAGATCATCTATTCTCGGGAATGGATAGCCCTCCGGAACTATGAGTTTATTTAATTCGCGATAATCTATGCATAGTCGCGATTTTTTTCCTTCCTCTTTCTTGTATACCAAGGTTACTGGTGAGGCATAAGGACTATAGGATTCTTCAATCAATCCCGCTTCCAGTAATTTCTTTATTTGTGACTCTATCTCTAATTTATCGGGTATAGAGCACTTATATGGTTTTCTCGATGTGTATCTATTTCCCGTTAATTGTATTCTTGCTTCGAAGTTTCTGACTGTACCTATATCAAATTTTTCTTTGGCGAAGACTGAATTGTATTTATTTAACAAACCCTTCAGACTATCATCCTTATTATTATTATTCGAAACATAGTTTAATTTAACACAATTATAAGAGAGATAATAATATTTTAAATAAAATAATAATTTGTCAGCATAAACATAAAAATGGCCTTAACGAAATAACGAGCGTTCCTTAAATTTCGTTACACCGCGGTTAACTCCTAAGGGACGTAAGGGTGGAATTAAACCCGGGTGTCGATAACAAAAAAACAGTCTTTATTGTATGGTGGTCGGGATCGAACTGCGCTTCCCTTTCGAACATCGCCACGTGGCAGCGACATCCTCGCGATGCTCAATTTTTTTCTCCTCCTCTTACCTCCCGCGCTAACGGCAGCTCGCGATCGGCCGCGTTATGCTTACAATTTCGGCCAATCCTGACATATGTCCGTCCCTGGACATACAACTCGAAATTACAAACACACACATAATCAAATTAAACTTTACATGAAAACGCTTACGTATTAAGTCACACTAGATATCAAGATTCACACTATTTACAAAACGGAAATGATAATATTAAGTAAAACAACAGCGACAAAACGGAAAAAAAAAAGAAAAATACATACATTTGTTCGTAAATGCTAGATAACATAAAAATTGTTGGTTAAGGAATATCATATAAACGCCATAATATCAAACATAATGTCTATCGAAGGAATACAGTCATTCGTGATCGGTATCGGGATCAGCGTCTTTCCTCCAAAAACGCATGTTCGCAGATTCCCATACGCCTTGATATGGTCTTTGAGACAATTGGTGACCTTCAATATCTGCGACGACATACCTATCGTTCCGCAACTCCTTAACAATTTCATAAGGGCCCCTCCATTTAGGCAGAAGCTTTTTAGTTACACCAGGAGCGCTTTCGAAATTTTTCACCATGACATAATCACCGATTTTATATTTACATGGCACCTTATGTTTCTTATCGTAATATGCTTTATTATAATCTTGTGCCGCTTTAATATTTGTTCCGGCCTTAAATCTAATACTTTCTAAATTTCGAGACTTAATGCATATATTTTCTTCTAAAAACTCGCGAAGCTTATCAACAATTTTGCCTTTCTGCGTTATTCCAAAAAGTAATACACTAGGCATTTCTTTGGTCGACGCGTTAACGGAATTATTTAATGCGTATTCTATCTCGCCTAAAACTTGATACCAGTAACGACCCTTGGTGTTGTCGGTTAACTTCGCCAACATTGGTATAATCGTTCGATTAAACCTTTCCACTTGGCCATTGGCTTGAGGTGATGCTGTCGCGACCTTAATATGTTTTATTCCCGATTCTAACATGAAATCAGAAAATTCTTTCGATGTAAAACAACTACCTCTGTCGGATATAACAGTATCTGGTTTACTATATGCGCGGAAATATTGTTGCAAATAGTTTATAGCTTCTTTACTTCTAGTAGTTTTTGTCGCATACAATTCAATAAATTTCGTGAATGCATCGATGACTAAAAAGATATATAACTTTCCTGCGTGCGCTTTATCCACAGGCCCAAAATGGTCAATATGTATAACTGAGAACGGTACGTTCCCCTTAGGAATACTGTGCAAGCGGCCGGGCTGCTTACCAGTGTTCCCAGAAAACGCGATACATTTTAGACAATTCTGTATGTGACAACTAACTTTGTCTCTGAGCTGGGGAAACCAATAAGTTCTTTGTATTAAATCGCATACTTTGTCTAACCCTAAATGACCAATTTCATCATGGTACTTATACATAACATTTTTCTCCATCCCTTCGGGCACATAAAATAAAACATTGTCGTTACTTTTCCTATACACTACACCGTTTCTCATCTCGAAAAACTTGTCCTCCGTTTTCTGTAATTTTTCTTTCAATGCCTTAATGGTATTATCCTGAGTTTGACTAATTGCTAAACTAACTTCGAACGGATTGTCTTCGACAATGAGTATTTGGTTTGTTCGGCTTAGTGCATCTACGTGAACCATTCGTGTACCAGAACGATGTTGCATCTCGTAATCGTATTGTTGCAACTCAAGAACCCATCGAGATATTCGAGGATTTATATCCTTTTTGTCCATCGTAAGCTTCAGTGAATTACAATCTGTAACAATCTTAAACTTGATACCGTATAAATATATTCTAAAACGTCTCAAAGCGTAAATGATGGCTAACGTCTCGAGCTCGTAACTATGGTATTTGCTTTCGGTACTGGATGCACGTTTCGAGAAATAAAATACGGGATGTAACTTTTGATCTATTTTTCGCTGTAACAGTACTGCACCAAAACCTAAACTACTTGCGTCACAATGTAATTCTGTTTCATGCCGAGAATCGTAAATGGATAAAATAGGAGCTTCTGTTAAATTTGATTTTAATTTCATAAACGCCTTTAACTGTTCTTCACCAAATTGGAACGTGATATCTTTCTTTAATAAATCATATAGGGGTTTAGCAGTAATCGAAAAAGATTCCACAAATTTTCGGAAATAAGCACATAATCCTAAAAATCGTCGTACATCGTGCACATTTCGAGGTACAGGGAAATTTTCAACTGCATTTATTCCGGTTTTCGTTGGTTTAATACCTTCTGCTGAAACGATATACCCTAAATATTCTATTTTGGTATATAAAAACTTACATTTGTCGACGCGTAAAGTCAATCGGTTCTCAACTAAGGCGCGGAAAACTCTTTTCAAGACAACAAAATGATGGTCTAAGGTTTCCGTGGCTATCAAAAAATCGTCTAAATAAACGGCGACGTCTCCGGCTGTGATGAATTCGCGTAAAACATCATTCACAAGTCTTTGAAATTTCAGAGGCGCGGTTTTTAAACCGAATGGCATTCTCAGGTATTCGAATTGCCCGAGAGGTGTTACGAACGATGTATACTTAATTGATCCCTCTGCAATTTCGACATGGTGGAAACCATCCTTTAAGTCTAACAACGTAAAATATTTCTTATTAGCTAAAATGTCGATCTGGTCTTCTATTACCGGCAAAGGATAATTATCCCTAATAATAAATTTATTAAGTGTGCGATAATCAATGCACATTCGTACTTTACCGTTTTTCTTTCTGACCAAAACTATAGGCGAGGCGTATTCCGATTCGCTCGGACGAATAATTCCCCTTTCGAGCAAATCATCTACAATTTCCTGTACTTGATTTTTCTCGAAAATCGATAATCGACGCGGCGCGTAATGAAAAGGCTCGTGGTCGCGTAATCTTATTTGTAGTTCCGTTTTTATTCTTGGTTCGGCAGGCCGTTCTGCGCGTACATAATCTGTCTCAAAGAGCATGCTTAATCTATTTTGCGTCTCGTCTGGTATTTCGGAATTTATATTTAACAGATCCGCGGATTCAGCTTGCAATTCTTCAACGTTAATGGACAAAATATCACAATGTTCAGATTCCGCGTTTACGACCTCTACTTTCTTTAAAACGTAATTTAATTTCCGCAAAATATCCCGTCCTATAACCACAGGGGTAAACATTGTATTATCCGGTACCACAAATAGTTCCACGTCTTTGCACTTAGCGTCTTTGGTCTCTACAGTCGTAATTATTTTTCCTAACTTAACTAAAGGGCTCTGATTTACACCGTAATGATTTATTTTCCCGTAATTAACGTACTCAATAATAGCTTCACTCGGAACAAATTCTTTCTTAATAAAACTAATAGGACTTCCAGTGTCAAATAAGGTATCTAAAGTTAATAAATCCGTCTTATCTGCATAACTTATCTGGTAGGATACCAGTTCCCGTGCGTCTTCTTCCTCGTTGAATGCTACGTGATTAATTTGCTCCTTCTGCGAGTTGCAATCCTTAGAGAAATGCCCAAATTTGCCACATTTGTAGCACGATCCTTTTTCTCTCTTCGGCTGTTTGCATTCCGATAAAATGTGGCCTTCTCCGTTGCAGTTGTAACATCTGACGGTACTACGGGGCGGATATTTCTTCGGTCCTTCTTGCGGCAAAATCGGCTTCTTGTTAATCTGTCGACTTAACGGCACTTTCGATTCACTCGGTCGCGAAATGCACTCGAACGACTCGCGTAGTAAAGTCATAGATTTGAAATTTTGTAACCGCGTTTGATTTCGTAATTGCGTGTCCGTTATTCCATCAATAACACAATCGAGAAGTTCGTCCTCATCTATCGCGATTTTGTTTGCCATAATTATTTTTTCGTGTACATAGTCATCGAAAGTCTCACCGGTACGCCACGTGCGTTCTTCGAATGCTTTTCTTAATAGCCTTTTGTTCTCCCGTCGATCGTACATAATCTTCATGTCACTTAATAACTCGTCGACACTGCACTCAAAATGTTTTGTTTTTGAATAAAACCATTTCAGCGCCTTTCCCTTAAGTTTTTGCACTATCACCGTTCGTACGGCTTCTTCATCCAAATTATGATTCCTCCGTACTAACAGGAGCTGTTGATGCCATAATTGGAAAGCTTCAGTGTTTCCCTCAAATTCGTTTAATAAAGTGCTCGCGGTTTTAATAGAAACAGATCTCGTGCTATCGGCGACGGACAACGACGGCGACACTCTTTGTTGGACCGCATTTTCTCTCTTTAAAACTTCTATTTCGCGTTGCATCAATGCTCGCTCTCGGCGCAACCATTCTAATTCCTGTTCAGCTGATGCTGGCGACTGTCTTGTAGTCTCATTGACCACCTGAGTTGATACAGAAGGCTCTAACGCCGCGGGTATTGCCATTGACTCGCTCTGGGACATGGTAGCAGTTTCTTCAATGATGTTCCTCCACGAGTCCGACGGATACGCAACTTCTAGTCTCTGCACTAACTCTGCCTTGTTTCCACTAGTAGGCAACGAGAGAGCACGCAGATAATCTTTCAGTTGCACAACAGTCAAGTCCATAATTTTTTATCTTCCACTTGCTTGAGCCCACTTCCTCGACCACACTTGAATAAAATCACTTTCCGATTCAGATCCCACTTCTGATAAATTATAAGAGAGATAATAATATTTTAAATAAAATAATAATTTGTCAGCATAAACATAAAAATGGCCTTAACGAAATAACGAGCGTTCCTTAAATTTCGTTACACCGCGGTTAACTCCTAAGGGACGTAAGGGTGGAATTAAACCCGGGTGTCGATAACAAAAAAACAGTCTTTATTGTATGGTGGTCGGGATCGAACTGCGCTTCCCTTTCGAACATCGCCACGTGGCAGCGACATCCTCGCGATGCTCAATTTTTTTCTCCTCCTCTTACCTCCCGCGCTAACGGCAGCTCGCGATCGGCCGCGTTATGCTTACACAATCAACACTTTGGTTCGAACTTATTTTCTGGGAAATTTCAAGGTTTTCATTTTGACACAAGCGGAATGCTTTTATGCAGTCTAAGCCAAGTAACAAATCTTCTTCAAATAAATCATTTTCCATTATTAAGAATGGCAAGATTTTTTCTATTTTGAATATGTTTAGTCTTAGAAATACCTTTCCATTCGTATTTGTTCGACCGCCCATTGTTCTAACCGTTGCGGTCCCACTTATAGGTTTACCCATTTTTAATTTTTTATAAAATGAGTAATTAATCAGAGATACATTTGCTCCTGAATCGTAAAGAGCAATCGCCGTTTTTTTTTATAACTTACGGTGACATTAAGTCTTATAAGTGATGATAAGATAAGGTGATGGCAAGATAATTGCCGACTTTGCATTTCTACATCTTTCCTCTGGATGAAATCTATTTTTATACCCGATTTTATCGCAAATACGACATGGCTCGAAATTTCGATTTAGCTTATTTACTTCTATACCTGAGTTGCCTTTGTTTTCGTTCTTGTCTGATATTGGTTGAAGGTGACTCAGACTAGTCATTAAATTCTCTATTGTTTTCAATTCCTGTTTCTGATGATGCGCTCGAACAGATTTTGGCAGACCTATAACGATAAAATTTATTTGTGAACTGACACTTAATTCCGGATCTGCATCTATTAATAAGTTTCTCTTTTTTAACGCAAAATCTAAATAAGGTCCCCTTATCCAACGAAAAGAGTAGATGTATTCAATTTCTGACCACGATTTGTCACCAAATGTTGCAAGGAAAGAACTTTTAAATATTGATGTAAACCAGTCAATGGCTGGTCCTTCTAACAATGGTTTCAAAATCTCTGAAAATTGATTTTCTTCCACTTTAAATCTTTGACACTCAAGCACAAATAATGTAAGCCATGATCTAGCGTTTTGGTTTTTGTTTGAGAATTTTTCCAACACAATACTTTTTGCAGTTAATTGGACCGGAGTTTCTCGTGTAAGAATCGTTAGAGGATCGCTGGAGGGGGTAGGGATGGGTTGGGAGGAGACTAGTTCCTCCAAATAATATTCGTCGAACACTACATTACCCTCCTCGTCGAAGTATAGCTTTTGCAGATCCGCGTCTAATGAAACGATCGCTTTCCTCTGTTTCCCTCTTTTATCAAGACTTTTAATAATTCCTTTGACTACTGGTAATTTGGCCAACGCGGCATGGCGGCTAATTGGTTGATCCCTTTGTTGAAACGAAAAAATTTGTTCTTTTTCCAATACTCGAATTGCCTTGACCATAATGCTGGTCGTCTTGGTGTCCGAAGCTTGTGCGGCGAAATGGAATTTAACTTTGACTTTCTCCATTTTTTGTGGTTGATTTTTAAGTTACTAGCTTGGTGGCTTAGATTGAGAAGGAGAAGGAAAGACGACAAATTCCGTGACGACTTGGGTTGATGTAGTAAATAATACTGTAACATTATATTGATATAAATTACATACGCTACATAACCCTCACTGTGTCCAGCTCATGATTACCTGAATCACCCACAATGTCGGATTTAGGTCAACATACATAGATTCCGGCTGACACTTTATTAAGGCAACAAGTAATAACGAGGGATATTGACACTTCTGAATATCTTGAGTGCCCGTAGGTAACTGCGCTAGTCTCCAGTTGAGGTGTATATGGTTAGTCTCCCCTCTCCCGCGCCGACCCATTCGTGGCTCGGATTGTACGAACCGTTTGTGTTTGGAGGCACAAACTTACATATATATCTGTGGGATCGGGGCGGAGGAGCCCTCCTATAAAAGAACTTAGGAAGAAAAGGACGTGAAAAGAAATTGTGATCAGAGAGAGGTCGCTGGCGCAGTGGTCCCGCGCCGACCCAGGCGATCGTCGACGTTCAGCTACTCTGGCCGAGTTCCTGCCTTGGATGGGTTACCGCGCGCCTCTCCTTTCTTTTTCACGATCCTACATATATATACATATTCTTTACCAATTATATATGTCTATTATATATCTAACAAACAGAAACATATGTAAAGTAAAGTTAAGGCTTCATATAAAAATTCAGTTTGTAAACATTGATTCATACTAATTGTAAAATCTAAATATTTGAGTTTAATATAAAATTAATCTTGTTCAATTCTAATCATTGGATTCTTTGAATCACCTTTCTTAGCGTATCCATTCCCACTGTAAACGAAATTGGTGGATCCTGTAGAGGATTTGCAGCACAGCACTACCCACATAAATAATTAATCGTTCCATAATAAAACATCGAACGAGTTTTCCTGTTGACGCGACGGAAGAGTTCCCTTAAGCTCGACTACCTAACCGCTACCGAAATTTATCATTATTAAAATCATTAGAGCCGATTCTATAACTCGTCCTTTCCTATTTCAAAACCCCTTTATCCACCTCCGCTGCCCGTCACGCAACACAATTCTATATTAGAATTAACCTGATTCTTTAGAATTATAGCTCCTTGATAAATCGTTGTATTATTTGTTATTTCGGAACCGATATTTTTAGTTCCATGAATTTGAGAAACTATGAAACCATTGGCGTTTTCGAAAGAAAATGCAGACGTTGCCCAAAGTGGGGCACACCGTCGAACACATAATACGAGATGTACAAGTTGGTGTATATTGTATGTGTATTCTCTATCACCATATAACTTCTCGATATTTTTTACAAAAATTTGTAAGCATTTTTCTGCCACCTTAAGATCATCTTCAACAATACTACTTTGAAGCAGAATGTGTATGGACTTCACGAGTAATAACCAATGCTCCAAATATTTTTTTGGTAAATAAAGCGACAAAATCGGTATGGAGTAATATACAATCCAATTATAAATTTAGCTTTGTAGTGAGCATGTAGAGAAAGTTTTCGTGGTAATCTGTGAAAAGAATGCGGAGGGCAAATATTCAATAACATTTTGTCATTTGCATTTAAATGTTCGGAAATGTTCCAGTCGCCTTTTTTACAAAAATAAATGTTAATGAATTGATTGCTAACGCCCAGTAAGACCGAGTGCATGTACTTTGGCATAACACACGTAGCTAAATCTAAGAAAGGCAGTTCATTGACTACTGATAAACCTTTGACACCGTTAATGAGTTTTTCTGGCTTCTCAATAAGTTGTTCAGCTTGATTGTACATCCTTAATCCATTACGCAGTTTTATTCTTTTATCAGTAAATTTATAAATACGAATAGTCTTTTTCCCAACAACAGGTTTACATTGTTTTTTTTATTTCACAGATATTGCACCCAAATTTTCCACTAAAATATTGAATATTTTGTATTTCAGCCCTTGCTGGTGCATCAGCAATGAATAAGGGTGCTACTATTTTAGAAATACATTCCTTACGCGTAATAGAATTAATGCATTTTATTCCTTTTGTATAACACTCTACCAATTTTTCACAGAAAGGGTGGAGAAAAGTATTCATCGATAGTTTATTGTTTGAGTCACACCAAAAACCAATTATTACTAAATGAGATTCTCGTAGATGCTCTGGGAGTTCAGCTATCGTGAACATCAAGGGCCAACAATTTAATTTTGAACTTTTCGATATTGAAATACCATCCGTATTGAGTATTAATGTTAGATCATAGATATTTCTATTTTTTCTAGAGTTCACTCTAATATACTCCGTTCCATCAACAATATCTTCGATAATACGGTTTCCACGATTGTGATTAAATTGCTTTAACTTTTTCGCTAAGTTTTGATGCTCAAAAAGAAATTTTATTGCATGTTCAACATCATATTCGTAAATATATGACGTTACTTTACCATTCAAACATATTTTACAAATTTGTTATTCATCCGGATCTACATTCTTCCCAATATCCAATGGACCATAGTATTTTAAGCATTGGTCACAATAATAATGTTTTATTGTTTTACATTGCGGAGCTTTGTCTTTCTTGAATTTAAATAAGTTGAAACGCGCTTTCTTTTGGGCCCCACGTTGGGCGCCAATTGTAACGGTCTATGCGACGCTCCGCGATTTCGCGACGTTACTGGGGAGGGTTTCCCGAAAACAGGCGTTCCTGGACAGGATCGAAAAGAGGAAGAGGAGAGGGTGGCGACTAGGGAAGTCAGGGAAGGAGGGGTGCCGTTACCGCGAAGGCTACGTCTTCTTCTCTCGGCTTCTCTGCTAAGGAAAGGTGTCGACTAATTCGTGCCTCGCAGGAGTGCCGTTACCGCGTAGGCTACGTCTTCTCCGTACGAGGGGTAGTATAGTTGAGGGGTGAGAGTGCAGGGAAACTCTTTAGGAGGGGAGTCAACTAGTTCGCGCCTCGCAGGAGTGCCGTTACCGCGTAGGCTACGTCTTCTCCGAACGAGGGCTACTATAGCTGAGGTGAGAGTGTAGGGAAACTCTGCTTGTTTCCGGGAAAGGGGCCTCCTTATATTCCTCTTTCCGCTTCCGGGCCTAACCAATCAGGGTCGCTCCCGGCGGAAAGAGGGTAAGAGGTTGGGTGGAGGGGCGCGGGACCTCCGGGCGAGGTACCTGCCGCTCCTCCGTGGTAACCAAAATTCACGTCGCGTTACAAAGTTATGAATTGAAGTAGGCATATAATTAGGTTTCGGCAAAAGATGTTGCAACGTTTCCAATATTTGTTGCAATGCTGTTTTTGTTAGTTTCTTTGAATGTATAAATCCATTAAATTAGAAGCATCTTTAGGAACATTTATATCACTACCATCGTATAGCATTTCAAAAGTTTGCTGTTTTACTTCTTCATATCTATTAGAATCATTCTCCTTATCATAAGGGCCATTTTTAATATTTTCTTCATGATCTGAGTCTGCATTTGAATCCACATTTAAGTCTACATCTGACAATGAGTCCACATTTGAATCTACATTTGAGTATACATCTGAGACCACATTTGAATCTATATCTGAGACTGCATTTAAATTATCATCTAACAATAAGTCTGCATTTGAATCAGCGTCTGGATCCGCATCTAAATCAATATCTAAATTCGCATCTGAATCCTTTATTTGTTCGTTTAAACCAGGGTGTTGAATTAGTTGCTTGCCGCGAGCCTTTTCTGAGTCGCTCCGCCTGCTTCTCCCTACCACCTGTTTTACCCAACCAAGCTTCTCTTTCCAATCATCTGCCAGGCTCGGCGTATTGCACGAGTATAGTGGCGCTTTAGGGCGCCATTCGCCTCTGATCGCTCGCGCTGGAAAGACGCCACGCACGCCGATTACGGGAAAAAAAAATCGATGCGCGTGTACCGTCGACTGACGTTATCTGTCAACGAACAGTTTCAGATCGCGTCACATCGCGTATAGGTTAAAACAAAAGTATTACTAGTAAAAAAGTATGCTCAGATATGTCTTGAATTAAATGCGATTAAGAGATTTTAATGTTTTTGGACTTCCGGCAGTGGTTTTGGCAAATTCGGCTGAGAATAGTGATAGGAGTAACATTGAAAAACTTATATTGTATCTCAAAATACCCATGGAAACATTGAGGGTATCTAATTTAAACAATGTAAAAGTGGCTCCTGCATACACCGGCTACGCCTACCTGCGCCTTCTGGTTCATACAACATTGTATAACATTATACGGTTGCTGAATCTTCGAGGAGCACGCGGTCAGGAAATATACAAATTACTCCAAGGTACCGTGTAGTAATTATAAAATCCCATTGGCATTAATAAGAACGAAAACGTCTTAACCATCACTTTTATTGCTTAATTGCTCTTGTTATTAGCATGCCAATATAGAGTAATTAACCTAATCGACAAAGAGCAAATGAAAATGAAATAACTAAGAAGTATCGCAAAGTACCGATTTGAAACTTCTCAAATAGAAGTTTTTCAATGTTATTCCTATCACTATTCTCAGCCGAATTCGCCAAAACCACCGCCGGAAGTTCAAAAACATTAAAATCTGTTGATCGCATTTAATTCAAGACGTAACTGAGTATACTTTTTTACTAGTAAAACTTTTGTTTTAACCTATATGCGATGTGACGCGATCTGAAACTGTTCGCTGACAGATAACGTCAGTCGACGGGACACGCGCATCGATTTTTTTTCCCGTAATCGGCGTGCGCGGCGTCTTTCCAGCGCGAGGGATCAGAGGCGAATGGCGCCTTAAAGCGCCACTATACTCGTGCAATACGCCGAGCGTGGCAAGTCATTCCTTGTTGGGAAAAATAGTTGGTAGGGAGAAGCACGCGGAGCGACTCAGAAAAGGCTCGCGGCGAGCAACTAATTAAACACCCTGGTTTAAACCAACACGAACCTCTAAAGCATGGTAATTTTCCATGCGTTTTTTCCATCTTTGTTGTGTCTTTAAAGGAACCTAAAAGATAAAGAATTATACATAATATTAAATATTAATTATAATTCTTCGATTGTTTGAAAATTTCAATGTAATTAAATAGTGTGCGAGCACCTTTATGTTGTGCGCTCGTACACTGTCCGCCAAATTAATTTTGGACAGTTGGTTAGGTACGATTGGATTGGTACAGAACTGAATGCACTGTTTATGATTGACAATCAAACCAAAAGACAATTTTATTGTTAGACTATGAGAATACTGATGTACATAATATGACGCTCGTCAGACGAATGACTCGCTGGGTGCTGATATGAGCGACTCTTGCCAGACGAGAAAACAAACGGAGATTGGTTGAAAAAGTAGATAAAGAACATGCGAGCAAGAGAAGGATCGCTCTGGTGACATTGGATCTACGGGTCACAACGGAGCGGCGCATTATTAATTTTTCGGCTTATCGCGCGGTGTCCTATTGCAAGAGATGTGGCGTGCGCTGTAGAAATATATTGTTTGTCGATGTATTGAAATGAATGTGTGATTGACAATTGCGCTGGATTGCGTGTTACTATGCAAGACGCAACAAATTGAAAGAAAACAATGTTGAAAATAATAGTAATAAGTTTATTTTCAGCCTACCGGTCATGAAAAGTGGACTCGGTTTACATTTATTTTCCTACTTAAAAACTAACTTTCACACATTCACTTCAATTGCAACAGTTTACCAGCATCCTTCTCACTTACTAATCGCTATCTCTTTCGTTCTCTAGCTTCCTTTTCTCTTTCCTTTTTCTTTCTAGTGCCCTCAACCACTCTATCTTCCTTTCACTTCACTTCTCGCTTACTATTTCTTCTATGCTTAAGCCCCTTTCCATTTCTGTGCACTCCCTTACCATGTGCTCTAAATTGCCAAACACTCCCCGGCATAGCTCGCACTGCCTCTCTTCCTCACATTCTCAGTATCTGTTCCACATCTCTAATGACCTACACTTCGCCTGCGCTACTAATCTTTGGTCCCCATCCTTCCCTTCTCCTCTTAAATATTCCGGGACCAGTGCTGTCATTATGTATCTGTATCTTGAATTATATTTTGAGCTTTGTACATTATTGTATTGCACTTGCTGCTGGACCTCGAGGTCCCTCCTTCTTAGCTCTTCCGTTATGTCGTCGCCCATCTCCCTCCTTATTTGTGCGCCTGTTGCACCCATTCCGTTTCTGTTTATGTATCGTTGTCTTTCCTCACTACTTTTTGTTTTTATCTTTCCTTCTTCTTTTTCCTTCAAACATTCTTTCACAAGCTTTCTACTCTCTCCTTCTCTTACCGCATTCTCAAATTTTCATGCCCTCTTCCCTGCTCTTATCCTGACCTTTTCTCTCTTCGTCTCCTCTATGACGATATATTCAGGTGTCTGCATTTCCAATCCTAGCGTCCATTTTAGGTATTTCATTTGCACTCTTTCTACCTGCTTTACTTCTTCGTAGCCCCATAGCTCTGCTCAGTAGAGCGAGATCCCCATCAACAAGGTGTCAAACAGGAACATCCTCATCCCGTAATTGTCTTTGAACTTTCTCTCCCCTATTCCCCATGATTGGTTCAGCACCACGTTTTCTTTTTTTACCCTCTCCCTTAGATGTTTTGAGAGATTTCCGTTCTCCTGGAATATCACCCCTAGATACGTGAACTCTTTCATCGTCTCGATTTTCTTCCCTTTCCAGCTCCACTTTACCTTCTTTCTTCTTCCCTCTCCTTTCCGGAATTCCATTATTTTGGACTTTTCAGTATTCAAATGCAACTACTTATCGTCTAAATATCCTTCCAGGCTCCTCATCATTTTTGCAGCTCCATCTCCTCTTTTGCCACCAAGACCACGTCATCTGCGTACGCCAGCGTTCAGAATTTCTCTTCTCCCACTCTTATTCCTCCCGGCCGGTTGCTTCTTAACGTTTCCTCCATGTCAGCGATATATATTGCAAACAGGGTTGGACTCAGGGGACAGCCCTGCCTTAACCCGTCCCTTGTCCAAAATTCCTCCGTCTCTTCCCCGTTGACCATGACGACACTTCTGGTTTCCTGGTAGATTTCTTTTATCCTTTCCGTTAGTCCCTTCCTTATTCCACGCTTCTCCATCTGCTCCCACAGCTTGTCCCTCTTTACGGAGTCGAATGCTGCCCTGATGTCCACGAAGACCGCATGCAACTTCCCCTTATTCCTCCTCAATTCCCTCTTTGTTATGTGCTGCAGAACGTACTCGTTGTCCATTGTCCCCCTGCATCTCCTGAAACCAGCCTGAGGTTCCGGCAGCACCTTCTTCCTCTCTACTTCCTCTCTCAGTCTTTCGCTTATTACAGCAGCGTATACCTTGGCTTTCAGGGGTTGCTCTACACCTCTGGATCGATGGAGATTTGCGGAAAAAACCTGCCGCAAAATCTGGGAAAGGGTAGCAAATTTTTTTATTGGCTCATCGTATTCGTCTTGTTACGTAGGCCAAATGGCTGAGAGGAACCATGGGTCAGAAACGTACCGTTCACTCACAAATTAACTTTTAATTGGGCCTTCCGATAAAAATTTCGCCATTAGTTAAAGCAGAGGCGACCTAAACGAAGTTAGAAAATGGGGCACTGTGTCACCGTACTAGAAGAGAAGTGCATGTGTTTATGCTCTTCTCCCCGGGTGGGCCCTTGAGCGAACCCAACACCGAACGCAGGTCAATGACATTTTTCTAGTCATTTTCTATCTTCGTTTATGTTGCCTCTGCTTCAACTATTGGAGCTAGCAAGGGTATTTCATGTGTTTCCTTTCGAAAGGTCGGTGACTCGAAGGCTGCCATATGGGCGAAATTTTGATCGAAAGGCCGAATTAAAAGTTAATTTGTGAGAGAACGGTTTGTTTCTGACCCATGGTTCCTGTTAGACATTTTACCTACGTAACAAGACGAATACGATGAGCCAATAAAAAAATTTGCTACCCTTTCCCGAATTTTGCGGCCGGTTTTTTTCGCCAATCTCCATCGATCCAGAAGTGTAGAACAACCCTTGAAAGCCATGACAAATATTTTTGAAACACCCTGTACATTCACAATGTATCCAGCATGATGGTAACAAGAATAACAACATTTTGAAGACCTAAGTACATATATCTAGTCGGATTCGTCAACATCGAGTAGATTTTTTGCTTCGGTTTATCTGGCGATATCTGATTATACATATCTGATCAGATCTTATCAGATAGAGACAATTTAATGATCTGGCCAGATCTTATTACATATGGCCAGATCTAATTCGTTTTTCCCGGGTAGTTTAAGGATCGGCCGCTAGACCGTGTGTCCTCCGATGGGAGCATTATTGCTGGTACACCATCTGCGCCCGGTGTTTATATGTGTATATACCGAGGACCGACAGACACCCTCGTCCCAACCGGGGCCGAGTGGAAGCTCAAAGTTAATGCCTCCAAAACAGAGGCTATTTTGTTTTCTAGGTCAAATGTTAACGCCTTCCTAAATAACCATAAAATCTAAATAAGCAATGAAGTCATTGAGTGGGCGACACGGGTCAAATATCATGGCGTCATCCATGAGCATAGGCTCAATTGGACGCACGCGGCTGCTGACCGCATGGCTAAAACTCTATCCGCAGCTTTTGCGCTGATGAACTTCATTGGATCCAAGTCACACATCCCGTTGCGACTTCGCATTTTAACATACATTATGTGCTTTAGACCAATCTTGGTCTATGGATCCATCCTATGGTGGAACGTTCTGCCGCGTTATTATCGCAAAAAAGTACAATCAGTCCAATCCAAAATCCTTGAAATAATTTTAAATAAAACAACTAGGACTTTCACCTCGGAAATTCACAAATTTGCTCGTGTATCCTTATTGAACACGTTTGTCTCCAAAGGACTCGAGAACTATAATGTCTCTGAACAAGAAAATCCGTTGGTCCGTGTCACTGGGAATTATACTCACAATTGTTTGTCCTATGCCCCCAGAGTGGCGTTTCCACTCAAAAGATGAGCTTCCCGGCGCACTTCCCCTCCTTGCCAAGGACGCGCGAAGAGTGCTAAATCAGTGCAGAAATTCCTTGGCATTCTGTCATACTCCTCTTCTGTACTAATTACTCAGAATCATTTGAATGTGCAGGTTCTTGTAAAGGGTATAGCAGGATAAGGTGGTCAAAAGTGCCTTTGAACCGATTTCAATGGGGGTGGTCTCATTCGATAGATAATGCTCGGCGATCATTGCGTACAAATTTTTAACCTTGTATCTTGACCGGAAAGGTAGTTATGGGGAAAATTCAAAAAACGGGTTTTTGCCCCATTTTGCCTATTTATTGAGGTGCAAAAAATTCGAAAAAATTCCGACATATTCTACACGACACCCTACATGTTTGAGATCGTTTTCAGATTTTTCCATTGAAGAACCTGAGTGTAACAAATGAGCAAACGCAAAAAAAAACCCGAAAAAAAGTAGATCTCGTATCGAGATCTTCGAGGCACAACTTTTTGCATATTACAATAACAATCCAACACTCATGATCGTTAGCACCAATTTTTTCAGATTTTTAACACGTTGACGCCGGCGTGCATCACCGGTGGGTCACACGTGTCTTTTTCGTGGGGCGGCGTGCATCACCGGTGGGTCACACGTGTTTTTTCCGTGGGACGGCGTGCATCACGGTGGGTCACACTTGTATTTCACAAAATAGGTAGTACAAAATAGGTTTATTTTTCAACTCTCGACATTATAAACTGTATAAACATTAAATATTTAAAAAAAAGAAAACAATTTAATATTATATACATAATATAATTATTTTTTTTTTTATGTAATTTTTCAAAACATGTTAGGCAGAGTGCCGGTTGGCCCCTACATCGGTTGCAATAAGTTTTTACCTTTTTCGCCTTTTTCGCGGCATACTGCCTACCATTTATTCTAGACATACGTTTATAACATTCCTTACATCGCCGCCTAGTTTTTCTCGCGGGTCCTTGGAACGACTGCAGAAAATGTGTACGTTTTTTTTTTCACTGCTTCAGTTTCAGTTGGCGTTTGTTCTCTGTGGGGTTCCACTGTACTGAGGAGATAATCAATAATTTTTTCGCGGAATTTTAAAATTTTAATACCTTTGGTACCCCATTTTCTATGTATGTACCAGGCATTGACAAGACAAGTTCCGCATAATAGTTCGATAACAACTTTTCTGTACCACTTTACTGTTCTGCGTAAGCAGCTATAATAAGACGACATCTGATCCGATAGGTCAACCCCCTTCTTAGCATCGTTATAAAGGAATGCTATGTCCGGCTTTAACTTATTATTATTACCCTGCACAAGAACACATTTGTGGTTTTCAGAAGTGGCAAGCATGCATACCGGTCTTTTATCCGTCCACTTTAAAAATTTAACGCCGCACCGATTTTGAAAAGACATAAAGCCACCCCGTTGTTGTTTCCGTTTTGCCTGCAGCGGGAGAAATTTTTTATTAATTTTTATTGTACCGCAAATAAATGTTCTTTTTTGCAGAAGTTCCTCAGCCAATGGGACACTAGTGTAAAAGCTGTCAGTAAATAATACGCGTCCTTCAAATAATAATTCGTCTACCAATGTCATTACTACATCATGCGCATGTGTTTTCACTATTCTAGTTGAATTTTTTCCGGCATAAATATGAATGTTATAGGTGTAGCCTTCCGGAAGGCACAGTTTATAAAGTTTGATACCATATTTATGCCGCTTTCCCGGGATATATTGGCGAAAACTGAGGCGTCCTCTCCACGGTACCATGGTTTCGTCGATTACAATATTTCTACCAGGTTTAACAGTATTCTTGAAAGTTTGGACAATTGCGTCAACAATATTTTTGAGTTTGTACAAACGGTCCTCAGTCCTAGCCGTGGAATTGTCGACAAAATGTAAATATCAAAGTATCGATATAAACCGATCGCGCTTCATCGCGTTTTTTATTCGCGCGTTTGAATACATGTCCTTTCGGGACCAATATAATCTAATTTCAGGTAGTGGCGCTATACCCATGATAAGCAGGATACCAATAAAAATGTTCAATTCCTCTTTTGTCACAGGCTTCCAGGCCAGTTGGTGTCTTCTACTGCTAGATGCAGAGTTGCTTATGCATTGTACTGCATATCTATTCGTTTCCTCAACGATCAATTCCAATATATGGTCCGTGAAGAATAATCGCAGTCCGTGTCATCAATCAGCAACTCTTCATCTTGCGAATACTCGTTCATGGTTTGACCTCCTTCTCTTATTTCCTGCCATCCGTCATCAAGACCCACTTCCTCTAAATCCGACTCGACATCTTCTTCCGTGCTATTGTCGTTTAGTTCGTTAGCTATCGGTTCACTGTCATTACTTGTCTCGTCTGAAGAGGTTGAGAGTACTCGTGCTCTTCGTATGATACTCCTGCTTCCAATTACTGATTCATCAGACGAGTCACTGATCTCCATATCCATAGTGTCTATTATTTAGATGGGCAAAAATTAAATAAGAATATGCTAACCGTCTTTCTAGAAGAAAAGAAAATTTTGACTACCTTTATACTTACTGTAAGAAAGGTGTGCTCAGGAAACTCGTTATATCAGAACTCTATTGACCTCGCACCTCACAAAAACTTCGCACAACCCACAATACGCGCAACGCAGACTAAATAAACTCTTCTTCACTTGCCGTCAACTCTAAACTCTCCGTAAACCTCGTGCCGTTGTCTAAACTCTCAATGATCATCCCCAGTTACTAGGTCACATAGTATATATTCAAAAAGCGTCGGCTGGGGCGTATTCGTTCCCTCAGAAGTCACTGATTTCCCTCATTATGTGTGGGCGGCCCTAAACGTCTAATTGGCCGCCGAAGGCCCAGAGGCTGGTCAAAGTTCGCCTACCTAAACCTCACCCCTAGGCCCGCGATCGGCCAAGGGAAAGGGAACCGATTTCCGGAAAATCGTGCCATGGTCTTCGGCCACTTAGCCGGGCAATAAATCTTTCTCCGGCAATCCTGGAAAAAAAACTGTAGTGCGGAGCCCCATCAACTTGCATTTTACAGGTTTTCTCCGCACAGCATATTACTCAGGCTTCGAGTGCCAGGGCGTCTGGAAATCGTCAGTCGAGGGTTCCACGAAATTGCTGCTCACACTCAACATAATTTACGACTAAAACTTACACTACGTCCTAACACTAATTTCGTCGTGCACGACTATTTTTTTTCCTGTACGGAATTGAAAAATTTGTTGATTCCCGCTAAGTACGTTTCTTACAGAAAAATGTTCACAGAATTGCGTGCTATGATGAGAATTCGCGTCAGACGTCTACTGTTTGAGAAAAATTAGGGCCAAAACTGGTCCCGTCAGGTTTACTTAACATTTACAGGCATATGCAAATTGATATTCAAAAACTATAGTATATCAATGTATTAGTTGAAGTCCACGGAATTCATTGAATCCAACGGGAATCGTATAGCTTTTGTAGTTTTGTTATAAATTAAGGTCGAAGCTGAAAAATGGCGATTTTTTTTAAAACCGTGTAAGACCCCACGACACAAGGCGCCGAGCTAGGCGTTCTCACGCCTAGCTTTCGTCAAGGAGACAATTCCTCCAGCGAGGGAGGAAGACGACCTGTTAGCGCTAGCGCGTTTTATGAGGGTAATATACCCCGCAGTGCGCATGGATTCGGTCCGTAGTGGGACCGTCGCCAGTGTACTTGGGGTTTGTCTCGGTTTCGAGTGGAGTTCTTGGAAGGTGACGGGTGTTTGGCAAATGTCTCGTCACCCGGTCGCATTCCAAGGAACAGATTATTTAGAGTATTGATGGGCCCAGGGCTATAAATTAGACCCGTGGCTGAACTATGGAAAAGTGGCGTGTGACTTGAGGTCATGGTGCCACATAGTCTGTTTAAAAGTTGGGGTTGTTTTACGGGATCTGGCCACGGAGTGGGAGAGTTAGAAATGACTCTTGGTAAGCGGACTGTGAGGAACCGCACGGCACTTACCCCAGAACCTCCGAGCAAGCTTAACTAAAAAATAATTCTAGATATCGGCCGCGGTAGAAAACGGTTAATATCTAACAGACCCTTACCCCCACGGGGCCTTTTCGAGGAAAAGGAGGTCCTCGAAGGACCCAGCAATAGAAGAGGAGAAGTGGCAGTCGATAGACAGTCGTTGTAGACTCGACACATAGAGTCGTCATAGTGTCGTTACGAAGTCGACGCTTTGTATACATCGAGAGAACACTCTTAGAAGAGTGTCGTCGCGAAGATGCATTATTAATATTAAATACTTGCTGCAAAACCTAATAATTGTATATACAAATATTATATATTGTATTTATCAAGGAATATTTATAAACGCCCATAATTTATCATTATATTACTATATAAAAAAAAGAGAAATCGTTGTTGTGTCTTACAACCGATTTCCTCAAAAACTGAGGTTGATAGACACAAACATATTTCAGATTCGTTTTTAGCTCGTCGAGATCTATAAACATCACCTAGCGGGTATTACCTCGCAACAATCGTGTTGACAGTGTAATCTGACGCTACGCCGCCCCACGAAGCAAACCGTGCATTCGGGCGCCGCCTCACAGAGAAAACTCTGAATATCGGCGCCGGCGTCAACGTGTTAAACCGCCTGCGTCATTGTGAAAAAAATCGAAAGCCGATTTGCGCGACGCATTTCGATGTGAAACGCCGTGATCCAGTTATTATTTTCTCATTCTTCCATTACAATATGTTCATATTGTTACTTTCAGTGTGTCAGCCACGAAGCAATTACATGTTAATATAGAGAATCGAATTAATTAAACCAATTGTGAACAACGATGTTTCCTTATCTGCAAGAATTGTTAAGGTCTTTTCAAGTAAGTGATTGACGCAGTTGGTAGCGCGTCTGTATGTTGAACCGGTGAACACTTTTTTGTCGCAGGTTGGAATGCCCATGGGGAACTTGATATTTTTTTTTGTCATTTAAAAAAATTGTCAACTACATAACAATAATTAGTTGCTGTTTTCAAACATTTAAAAGTATTTTTAAGAACCAGAAAAATATAAATTAATACAGAACATACCTACTTTTTGCTTTATCGAATTTTTCTAGTCATACCATCTTCTGTGCTTACAGATATTATCAAATATTGCAACACTGGATTTACTACGATATTTGAAGACATGTTACTTACTAAAAGGTCATAATATTATTATAATATCTTGTTCACTTGTAACGATGATTATCCAAAGGAATGCAGAATTTCTTTCTTCCCGAAGATAATAACTTTTCCTACATCCTTTACTGATTAACATACACCTTCATACACGGTAGAACAACCGATGTCTATTTAATGGTACAGTGTTTAATAACAGCCGTAGTCGCATAACAGAGTATGGCTAGAAAAATCCGACAAAGCAAAAAGTATGTTCTGTAATTAATTTATATTTTTCTGGTACTTAAAAATACTTTTAAATGTTTGAAAATAGCAACTGGTTGTTATTATATAGTTGGCAATTTTTAAAAATGACAAAAAGAATCTCAAGTTCCCCATGGGGATTCGAACCTGCGACAAAAAAGTATCCAGCGGTTTAGAAGACAGACGCCCTACCAACTGCGCCAAATCACTCACTTGAAAAGACCTTAAACATTCTTGCAGATAAGGAACCATTATTGTTCACAATTGGTTTAATTAATTCGATTCTCTATATTAACATGTAATTGCTTCGTGGCTGACACACTGAAAGTAACAAAATGAACATATTGTAATCAAAGAATGAGAAAATAATAACTGGATCATGGCATTTCACATCGAAATGCGTCGTGCAAATCGGTTTTCGATTTTTTTCACAATGACGCTGGCGGTTTAAAAATCTGAAAAAAATTGGTGCTAACGATCATGAGTGTTGGATTGTTACTATAATATGCAAAAAGTTGTACCTCGAAGATCTCTATACGATATCTACTTTTTTTCGTGTTTTTTTTTTGCGTTTGCTCATTTGTTACACTTAGGTTCTTCAATGGAAAAATCTGAAAAAATCTCAAACATATATGGTACCATGTAGAATATGTCAGAATTTTTTGCACCTCAATAAATAGGCAAAACGGGGAAAAAACCCGTTTTTTGACTTTTCCCGATAACTACCGTTCCGGTCAAGATACAGGGTTAAAAATTTGTACACAATGATCGCCGAGCATTATCTATCGAATGGGACCACCCTCAATGAAATCGGTTCAAGGGCACTTTTGACCACCTTATCCTGCTATACCCTTTCCTGCACCGAAACTGAACTTATAAGTTTTTACTCTACTTTTATTGGTACCACCACATTACACCCATTGGGTAGTAAGTGGGCTTATGTTCACAGGAACTCTCTACGGTTGGGCTGGTGCTGTACTTAGGAGTGGCGCTCCTACTACTAACAGCACTTGACGCGCCTCCACTCCGTCAAAAAAAAAACACCATCGTCCCAACCGGGGCACATTGTCTAGGGTAGGGCCTGTTCGGTCAGCCCTACTGACGAGTCCACGAACAGGACCAGGACGAAACGGAGCGCGCGCTAACTACCATTTCACCGTTTCCTAGGCACAGTGATACTCTCCGCCGGACCGGCCGAAGCCGAGGCACCGAACTCAGCCGGTGCCCTCTCAACTAGGTATGGGTGGACCCAGCCAGAAACTGCGGCCAGCCCCAGCCACGACGGTTCCTTCAAAGATAATAAGGATAGCAGATAAGGAACAATGTACAGTAAATCCTGGATAAATGCACTGAATTAGGGACCGAAACAGTGCAGTTACGAAGTGGTGGTTTCTATTTTGTGTTTACGTTCAGGCTCCAGCCGAGCGTGAGCTTAGAAAAGAACAGACAGTAGAAGAGACAAAGAGGTCCAACCTACAGGGGGACCGGCCCGAACGTATCGATGAGACAATACTAATCCGAGGCTTGAACTTTTCCATTTTTTATTTTTTCTTGTTGAAAACTTCGCTAACGTATTTGTGACAATTTTCTGATTAAAATGATACTAAATACAACATAGTTTGAGCAATATTTACTTAATATTTAATTCGTTTACTTTCTATTTAGGTAACTCAAACATATCGTGTTTGGTATCATTTTAATCAGAAACAAGTCACAAATACGTTAGCGAAGTTCTCAACAAAAAAAAATAAAAAATGGAAAATTTCAAGTCTCCAATTAGTATTGCGTCACCGACACGTTCCGATAATATCATATTACACTGCCTCGTCGTCGGACGTCGAGGTTCGACCGAGGGGGATCCCCCTATGTGGAGGGGATGGCCGCGATGCATTTATCCAGGGAAATCTCTTGTGCATTTATCCAGGGATTACTGTATTGAGGTGTAAATGGAGAAGCGGGATCACGATAGAGAGCGACAGGGACGGAGAGATAACACCGAACAGCTGATTTATATATATTGGGCTATCAGCGTATAGGTGTGTATTATAATTAATACATATATGAATTAGTAAAATAATAATTAATACATATAACAGAATCCCAAGGTGATGTTGAAAATCGTTAATTCGAACAACGGAGACAACCGCAGTTCAATGTGCGCTAGGATGGTCATTAGCCATAGGGGTAAAATAATTTTTCTCAGTTTTGTTTTGTCTTACCCTCTCAAATTTTGACTTGTGATAAGAAAACTGTGTTCCCAAAATTTCAACGAAATCGGATATCAGGAACACGTGTCGCAATTAAGGAGAAGTTTTACAATTTTTATTATATTCACCGATTTCAATATAAATGTCATTTACAGTTTTAAAGTAGTCCTTAAAATATTCAAAGAAAATATTTTTTACATCTACGTCGTATTATTTAAGCTAAATTTATAACTATTTAATAAAATTATAAATAATAAATCTTATAAATTAATGGGCACAAGTCAATAGATGCCGACTTTCATTACGGTTGATTTATTCGCATCTGGGTAACACCGACGATAATCCTCTACTACTTGAAAAATGAATTGTTTGTCATCTTCATTTTTCGTAAGCAAGCTATTGTAATCCGTAATCAGCAAATTTTCTATGCCAATATTAATATAGTCTTTTACGTCTTTTAAAATAATCCTTTTATAGGGAGTTTCAGTTTTATTAGAACTCAAATTCTGCAGCATACGCCTCTTTATATCATATGATAATTGTGTACTAAATAAGGCTAGAAGTGCACATTCTGGAGTCAAGTACCACAAATGCCCGCTAAATTTGTGTATTGCTACTTTGCACATTGCATCTTCTAACACAGTATCTTTCAGTTCAAATTGTGATGAAATATCCTGTTCACCATCAGATGAAGTTGACTCCAATTATATAAATTCTGTAATGTACGAGGAAATTTACATTAAATTCGGACATTTTCAAGAACACATTCAGAATTAGAAATGTATTTAATCAATCTTTAGCTTCTGTTTTTGCTATTGCACCACGTCGTTTCTTCCGTGAATCTTCTTTTTCTATTCTAATTGCTCTCCGAAGCTCCCTTTTTATTAAACTCATATCGGTTCCTATCATTGAGCCTTCTCTTCCCTTTTTCCTTTGATTTAAAAGGAAAAGTCTGTCTTCTTCGATGGTGATACTATTTAATGCATCTTCATGAGCGATGTCAAAAAGATCATCCATCGATTCAAGAAATTCTTGTTCTCTCTTTTTTTGCAACTCACTTCGACGTTTGTTAGAGCGTTGTAACTTTCGCCAATTCTGATATAATCCTATTAGTTTTTTAATACTATTGTGTGTATATACGTGTGTGGGGGAATACGTGCTTTATCCCAAAAGACTTCCACCTCCTTTATTACAATCGCGGCACTCGAACTATTAAAACAAGCACACGTGATAATATAATCTTTATTAGATGTTATCGCCTCGGAGGCTCAGAAGAGAAGAAGGAAGAAAACAAAAAATTGACGATCGACTAGAGATCGCCCTAGCTGCCAACCTTTGGTTCTTAATTCACTTTGTTTCATTCTAGGGTCTAACACTTCCCCTTGAAACAAAGTGTACACGCATACAATAAAACTTACACTATGTTCCTATCCCTAACCCTTTTACACATTTATCGTGTTTAACACGGGGTAATGCCTTAGTTAATATGTCGGCTAACATTTCTTCCGACCTTAAATACCGAATAACAATATCACCATTCTGTACGGCCTCGCGTATAAAGTGATGTCTCAAATCGATATGTTTCGTTCTCCGATGGTACATGGGATTTTCGGCTAATTTTTGTGCACCTAAGTTATCATTATATATTGTAATTTGATTTGCTCCCTTTAACCCGAGTTCTGACAAAAAATTCTTTAAATAGATCCCTTCCTTGACTGCGTCTGCTAATCCCATGTATTCAGCTTCTGTCGAAGACAATGCGACAGTTCGCTGCTTGCGCGATTCCCAAGCAATGGGTGCTGAACATAACACAAAAACGAACCCTGTATAGGAATGCCGGTCATTCACACAGTTCCCCCAATCAGCGTCCACATATCCTTTTATACATTCAGTATTATTTCTAAAAACTAGCTGATATGTCATGGTTCCCTTAAGGTAGCGCAAGACTCCCTTTGCCGCGTTCCAATGCACTCTGCTGTAACAATTATTAAATTGACTTAAATAACTTATAAAATAAGCTATGTCCACTCGAGTTGTTACTGCAAGGTACATCAAGCATCCTATTAATTCTCTATATGGCAGCTTTTCACATTCTCCTGATATATTACTTTGGCTTAACTTTAAACCTGGATCCAATGGTATACCTATTGGCTTCCCATCAACCATATTGTATTTTATGTTTAGCCTTTCTATATATTTACTTTGGTTAAGAATGTAATTATTCCCATCTTTGGTAAAGTTTATACCCAAACAATATTTTACTATGCCTAAGTCTCTTAATTCTATACTGGACGATAGTTTTTCTTTAATACTAACCATAAACTTAATATTATCAGACATAATTAGAATATCATCTACATATAGAGCCAGTAACAATAAACTTTTCTTTTCCCTCTTATAATATATACACGGGTCTGCCAACGAACGTTTCATACCCAGTTCAATGAGTTTGTTGTTTATCATTATATTCCATTGACGACCCGCCTGCTTCAGACCATAAATTGCTTTCTTTAAAAGACATACCTGATTTCCATTTCTTAAGCGACTTAACATTTTATTGGCTCTGTTCACTATCTCGGCAGATTCTTTCCTTGATATGATACGCTCCAATGTCTCCTTGAACCTTTCCGGAATCTCCATATAAAGTGGCACATCGAGATTACTGTTTAAATACGCCGTAGTTACGTCCAACTGATGAATTTCCATACTGAAACGTGTAGCTAAAGCAACAAGTAAGCGAATTGACCCTAATCGAGCTACGGGAGCGAATGTCTCGTTATACTCAAAACCCGGTCGCTGACTAAAACCACGGGCAACTATACGTGCCTTTCGCCTACCTATTGTACCGTCACTATTTAATTTATCAGTCAATACTAACTTACTACCTACTACGTTTCCTTCCTTAGGACGATTCACAATGTCAAATACATCTTTCTTTATCATAGATGTGACTTCTTGACCAATGGCTGCGTACCACTCTTCTGCTTTCGAACCTGAAGTTGCCTTACCCACCTGTATTTCCGCTACTGATGCTATCTCCGTTATCTCATTCTCAGGGACCATGGAGTACATCTTCCTAGGCCTTCCCCTTTGTCCTGTCTTTATGGTTTTCGGCCTCCCCGGGCCTCTTTTCATTTCCGTTGTCCTTGAGCCCTCGGGACTGAACGTCTCCTTTGCATCATGGAATTCTTCTTCTAGTTGAATATCTTCTCGTTCCGACCTCTCGTCGTCACTTGAAATAATCTCTTCCGTCAATTCCTCCGATACAGAATCTCGAGTTCTTGATGCTCCTTGAGGTATGATAACTTCTTTTTTTTCATCATCTTCTTCCTCCAAAAACTTTACGTCTCGACTCACTGTTACCTTGTCAGTTTCTGGATCTAAGAGTCGATAGCCTTTAGATTCTTCCGAATATCCCAAGAACCTGAATTCTTGAGCTTTATCGTCTAACTTTCTCCTTAACTCATCTGGTACGTGAGCATACACCTTTGCGCCGAACCTATGAAAAATCTTCATATCTGGTTTAATGCCAATCCACTTTCTGATGGGGGTCTCGTCCAGCGCCTTGGAATACAACCTGTTCTGTATATAGTTAGCTGTGTTCACAGCTTCGGCCCAATACTTGTTAGGTAGCTCTGCATCACTTAACAGGCATCGCCCCATTTCCATCAATGACCTGTTTTTTCTCTCGGCCACTCCGTTTTGTTGTGGACAGTATGCTACCGAATGCTGAATCTCTATTCCCTCTTCCTGAAATATCTTTTGCAGTCTATGATTTACATATTCTCGCCCTCTGTCTGATCGAAAACATTTTGGTTTCCTCCCATATCTAGTTTTCATTAACTGAATGAAGTCTGCGATTTTTTCTGGTACTTCAGACTTATGCTGTATAAAGTATACATGAGTATATCTGCTATAATCATCTATTAAGGTTAGGAAATACCTTTTTCTGCCTGGTGTAATAGTCTGCATTGGCCCGCAGACATCCGTATGGATTAATTCCAGTATTTTCGTTGCCCTTGTTGTCGATTTCTTCGGAAAACTCAGCTTCTGCATCTTCCCCTTAATGCATGTCTCACACGAGATCTTCATGCTGCAATCCTTAATCTGCAAATTAACCGCTAGGTTCTGGACCATCATATCCCTTATGGCCTGTGGATCCCTATGGCCTAATTTTCTATGCCACGTATGTATGCAATCTTTATTGTGTTTACATGTGGTGAGTAATACTTGATTGACTGTTTTTAGCTTGTATAAGTTACCTGCTGCACTTTCGGTAACTATAACTTTATTGCCCCTTTTTATATGACACTCTTTTTTGCAGAATTTTACCTCTATACCTTTATCCGTTAATTTTCTTACAGATAGAAGGCTTTCGCTCAGCTCAGGAATGAACAATACATCTTTGACTCGTACTGGAGTTACGCGTCCATTTATGTCTTCACACAGCAGTGTACCTTCACCTATGCCTTTTACCTTGGCACACTGTCGATTAGCCACTCGTACATCTGCCAATTCCTTTTCTTCAAGCACATCGAAGAACCCTTTGTCGTTAGTCATATGGCTTGTTGCCCCGGAGTCAACGAACCAAGTTCCTCTCATGTTATCCTTGACCATTCCTGATGTAGTACTAAAACAAAATTCTGCCTCCTTTTTACCCCTAGTTTCGCTAACCTTATTTGCCCTTTCTTTATTCGCTTTCCACTTTTGGTATTTGTAACAGTCCCTTTTCAAATGCCCCTGTTTATCACAGAAATAACAAGTTGTTACCTGAAGTTTTGCTTGAGCCGTAGTTTGCTTGTTACTCTTTTGATATTGAGCCTTGAGGGCCATATTGTCCTTTTCTCCAGGCTGCACTTGTAAGCTTCTTCTTCTGAAGTCCTCGTCGATCAACTTTCCTTTTACCAATTCCAACGTCAACTCATTCTCAGATCTGGTTTCCAATGCTGTTATCAGTGTTCCGTATGACTCTGGCAGACTACTTAAAATCATTGCTATGACAAGTTTTTCTCTTAGTTCTTCGCCCTGTGCTGCTAATTGGTCCACAATTGATAACATAGCGTTCACGTGCGCTTCCATATTACTATTTTCCATTAACCTTGTGTTGCACAATTTCCTTAGCAAATAAACTTGATTAGACAGTGAAGCTTTTTCGTGATACCTTCTTAAGGATTCCCATGCTTCTCTCGCTGTCACTGTGTCCTTAATGTGCCTTATTTGGTCGTCCTCTAATAACAGTCCTATCGTGGCCCGTGCCTGCATGTCCGCCCTTATCCATTTCTCATCGGGTTGCGCCGGCCTATCTTTCTTCACCGTATGCCACAAATCTTCTTTTATTAATAACAGTTCGACCTTGCACTTCCATATTTGGTAATTACTACTATTCAACTTAGCAACTGCTAACTGCGCACTCGCCATTGTCCTTGATTTTCTTTACTTTTTAACTTTATATCTACCTTAAATCTAACTTTAATTTTAATACCTTATTTTTAACAAAAACTTTACTTTAACTTTAGCTTTAACACGTGGCCTGGGCCCATAACCTATTAAAACAAGCACACGTGATAATATAATCTTTATTAGATGTTATCGCCTCGGAGGCTCAGAAGAGAAGAAGGAAGAAAACAAAAAATTGACGATCGACTAGAGATCGCCCTAGCTGCCAACCTTTGGTTCTTAATTCACTTTGTTTCATTCTAGGGTCTAACACGAACGAAAGTCTAAATTTATTTTACGTAAGTTGTAAAAGAGTACACGTAAAGCTTGACCATTACTACGAAGCTTCGTTCCCATAATTTGACTTTCACTATGGCCTAATAGATATATTTCATCAGCACTTCTAGTTTCCATATTCTTATTATTTCAATTGATGAAATCAATTCAAGTCGAAGTTGCTCTTCGAAATACAAAGTTTCTGCTCTCAGTAAGAACTAAAGGAGAAGCACTAGCGTTTATGTTGACTCGTGTGCTTCAAGATAACAATGAAGATTTAACATAACTAAACCACTCGCGAAGCCCCCACGGCTTCCTGCCGATACAAATCTGGTGGTCACGTGCAACCGTGCGTTCATCAATGGGTTTTTGCCAAATAGGACCGCTCTGCCCGGCTGCGAAAATACATAAAAATGATGACACGCTATGACTCTCGTAACCTTAAGGTTATAAATTACACCTAAACAACAACTTTCTTTCCAAACAACCTGGAACCGACGTGTACCGCTTGTGTACCGTCGTTGGCGATTTTGAGACAAAAGCATTACGACGTGCGCTGCACGTCTTTAAAGCGCAAGCGGTTAAATGTTAAAACTTTGTCATAGATGCGGCACGGGTTCCCGTTGTCCGATTTCGCTGAAATTTGGCACATATCATTTTTTCATTATTAGTCATAATTTAAAAGGGTAAGACCAGAAAAAATCAAAAGTTGAAAAATAAGGACCACCCTAATGTGCACTCTTTTCGGCGCCGTGTCCCGTTCAGTGGACGGGACTGTCATAACGGAAGGGTTAAAATCGGCCGTTCAATGGGACAAAGGCGAGGAGTAAAAGGAAAGTAGGAAAGGAAATTTAGAAGGAATGTAGGGGAGACCGGGGTATAATGAACTTTGGGGTAAATTGAATTTTTGTAATTATTTCAATATGAATACATGTAAACACATAGATTTAAAAATAATAATGTCTAATAGCATAGTAAAGGTTAAGAAGTCATTAATTCTTATTATTGTCGTGTTTCTTAGAAATAAAAACACGAAATTATGGTTTTCATGCTTCCTAACCATAATTTTTGCGATTTTAATAACTAAGTACTTCTCATTAAGTTAATACATTAAAATTTATTTTACCGATTTCTACAATCTTTAAACTATTTATTAACTATCATAAAAATATTTAACGTGTACAATATATTTATTTATATGAGTATCATTATAAATATGTGATTCAGGGCAAATTGGTCGGGGCAAAATGATTTCGTGACGGAGCAATTGCCTGCGTATAAGAAATGCGCAATCGCTGTGGACACGAATCGTGTGTAGCCGGTATAGCGCAGACTGTGTTGTCACAAAGTTTATTATGTTTTTACTTTTGGTAAATTGAAATAATTATTGTTGTAAATTCTTGACTTTTTAATAATAATTATATACCATTTATTGATGTATTTGCATATTATAACTATAGCTATTTTCATAGTGTTCGACATGTAAGATTAAGAAAGTTTTCTAACCTAAAACCTGTACTTGATGCAAATTGAATATTTATTTATTTTTTTCTAGAATCTTTCATCGTGCCTCGGAAATCTTTTTAAAAAGAGTTATTGTAAAAATTCTAATTTTCTTTTTATATTATTGTAAAATAATTCCTAACCTTTTTAATCACTTTTGCCGGCCACTTTATTGTTCTCAATAGATGTCGTTAGGAGAAGATTGCGCGTAAAATATGCGCAATAGGTCTAATGCCTGTCTTGTCTGACACAAAGTGTGTTATAAGTTTTTATTAATTAATAGACTAAAATTTCTTTCATATTTTGCAGTTATTTTAGTGTCTAATAACAGAAGAATATTGTACTTTTTCAAATAGAACAATTTCAATTGCATACATAGTGATATTCTAATATTTTTTCGCATGAATTCAATTTATTGATTCGCATGAATTCATATTATTAATTCAAGTTCAATTTACCCCGGTCCTGGGGCAAATTGAACCTTTTCAACTACTTCATTATAATTATCAATAATAATAATTTCCTCTTAGTCTGATTAATTATCATGACCGAATAGTGTTTACTAAAGATCAAAGTTTATCTTAAAATTATTAAGGAAAGAATTGATTGTAAAAATAAATTATTTCATCACTTCAAACATTTCATGGTTCAATTTACCCCGGTCTCCCCTAACACTACTACCACTACTACCACTACTACCACTACTATCCTACTACTTTTTTCTTTTTCTTTGCAGGGGAAGAAAAATCTTTCAAAAACTTCCCTTTCGGGGGTATGTGGGATTTCCATCCGCTGAAAAAAAGAACCCTGCTTCGTCACGCGCCATCCCGGAACTACTGCTACTGGAGCCCGGAAACTCAGGATGGTTCTGCCATTTGTTCTTCTCTATCTTGATCCTTCCCGCATCTCTCTTTCCTCCCTCTCTTTACTGCTCATAATTTCTTTTATGAGTCCTTTGACAGTATCCCAGGTTTTTTTGCTTTCGAACATTTCAGGCACAAGGTTGTCCGTCGTCAATACTTTACCTACTTCTACGTATCCCCGTGTTCGGATCGTTTCCCACTTCTGACATTGAAACAGAGTATGTTCTGCCGTGTCTACTGCTCCGCAGTACGCACACTTGTCGCTTGGAGCCTTCCCTATCCTCTTGACGAAGCTCTGAAAGCTTCCGTGTTCTGTCAGTATCTGCGTCGTATACTAGTCCACATTTCGGTGCTTGCATGCAATCCATTTGTTTAAGTCCTTTATTAATTTCTTCGTCCACTGTCCTACTTGCGTATTTTCATCCCACTCCCTTTGCCATTCTTGGATGATCATTTGTCTGATGTTATTCTGCTTTTCCCTTGCGTGTCCCTCCCCCAGATTGTAGAGTATACACCTTTCCGTGGCAAGCAGATCCAGTGGTATAATTCCGGCTATTACTTCGGCTGCCTTTGTGGATACCGTTCTGTACGTAGAGATCACTCTTAGCAGTACCTTACTTTGTACCCTGTCCAGCATATCTCTATACTTTTTGCTTTGAAGGGCTGGGCACCGTATAAGCGTTCCGTATAGGACAATCGAGTGAATCACCCCTCATAGCACCTACCTCTTGCCGCTGCGCGGCCCGACGATGTTTGGCATTAGCCTGGCTAGCATGGCTGCTTTCTGTTCGGCCTTTATCACTACTTTCGTGACGTGTCTTCCCAACGTGAATTTGTCGTCTATAGTGATTCCTAGATACTTGACAGCCCTTTCAGGTGCAATCTTGGTTCCCCTTACCTTGAATTGCACGTTTTTACTTTCTCGGGGGCCTTTTATGATGACCGCCTCTGTCTTTTCTGGAGCTAACTTCAGACGATAGTGTGTCATCCATCGGTCTACCCGCCGCAGGGACTCGTTTACCTTGTATATCAGCTCCTCTTTGTCCTCCGCGCTTACCACCAGTGCGAGGTCATTAGCAAAGCCGAGTAACATCGCGCCCTGCAGTAGCTTTAGACGTAAAGCTCTGTCGTATAGAATGTTCCACAGAGTGGGACCCAGGACCGAGCTCTGTGGAACTCCCATGCTCACCTCCATTTCCACGCCTTTCTCAATCTGGATCCTCCTTTGCTTGAAGTACTCGCTCACCGTGTTTACCAGGTACTGCGAGATACCTCTTCTGCGGAGCTCCTCTATTATAAGGCTCCATGCTGCCGGATTGAAGGCGTTCTTTACGTCCAGCGTTATCAGGACGCACCATTTGTCCCTTGTCTCTTCTTTCCTCTTCAGAACTGCCTCTATAGTCTGAATCGTCGATCTTTTTCTTCGGAAACCGTACTGATGTTCCGCTAGTCCTTCCCCCCTTTCTATCTCTTCTTCTAGCCTTTTCATGAGCATCCACTCGTCGAGTTTACTTAGGGTACTCAGTAGGCATATAGGCCTATATGCCGACGCGTTTTCCCCTTTCTTCCTTTTCTTACCTATTAGGATTATCTTCGCCACTTTCCATTGCGCAGGGAACTTCTGCTGGCTTCATAGTCCATTCAGTACGGAGAGTAACCAGTCTGGTGCGACATTCGCGGCTTCTTTTATCACATCTGGCGGTATACCATCCGTGCCCGGCGCCTATCCGGCTTTCATGCTTTTAGGCGCCTCGGCTAATTCTGCTCCCGTAAATAGTTCTATTTGGCCGTTCGTTATTATTGCTTGTTCCTCCACTTTATCGCTGCTCGTGGGGAACAGTTCGCGTATTAATTCCTTTTTTTTTGACAATCCTGTACCCGTTGTCCCATACATCTCTGTCCAGATCCTGGCATAGGAGCTGCCAGTGCCTTCTTGTGGCTGCGTTGTTCAGAGTCCTCAGCTGTTTCCTCGCCTGCTTATACTCTCTGATCAACATCTGCTTTCTTTCTGGCGTTACTTCTTTTCCGTTACTCCTGGTAATCCTTCTCCTTCTTTTATTACACTCGTTTCTTTGTTCCTCGATTCCGTCGTTCCACCAGTACGTCACCGTTTTCTTTCTCGCTTTCCTCCATACTTGGCAACTCGCATACGCTTGTTTGAGTACCTGTGTACATCCCTCCACCGTTGCGGCTTCGTTATTTGCTTTGCAGCCGTCAACTCTCCAGTCCACTAGGGTTCTAAACACCTCCAAATCGGTTCGCGGTTTAGTACTTTCCTGCCTGGGTCTGCTGCGTTTCCCTCCTCGCACCTCAAAGTATATGAACCGATGATCGCTAAGGGACTCCTCGTCCAGACCTTTCAACCTCGGATCTTTTCCGCTAACTTGTGGATGGAACACGTCACGTCTATAAAGGACTGGCTGTTTCCTCTCACGAAGGTCGGTGTTTCGCCCGTATTGTGTACCACCATGTCCAGGGTCGCCATCCATTCGGTCCAATACTCTCCCCTCCTATTCATAATGCTCGAGCCCCATTGGGGTGACTTCATATTTAAGTCGCCTAGGATAATAGATTCGCTTGATGTTCTTTGGCTATCCTCCATTATCGCGTCCGCGCTGTGTTGGAATTCACTTAGGTGGATGTTCGGGGAAATGTAGCAGCCATAGATCTTAATACCTTTGAGGCCAATACACAAATATCCCTCCTCCGCTCTTACCTCCGTCACTTCCAAGTCCCTGTTCGTGATTAAAATTGCCACGTCTCCTCTCTTATCTGTTAGCCAGTTCTTCTCTTGGACCCGTTTCCTGTTTGGCTCGCACGATACGATTAGGTCCACGCCATGTTTCAAAACGGTCACTCGCGCAAGGTCGTGGCTATTTCTTGCTCTCATCAAATTTGCCTGCAAGATTTTTATGTTTCACGTTGTCATCTAACTACCTGACCGGTCATGTTACGTACCCTTTTTCTGCCTGTGCTCCTGGACGATCTTCCTGAAGTACGGACATTTCGCCCGGTCCGCCCTGTGACCTGGCTTCTGGCATCTAACGCAGTAGGCCGGCCCCTCGCATTCCCTTGCCTTGTGTCCCCCCTTCCCACAATTTAGGCAGCTATCCGCTCTGTCATTTCCCCCTTGGCAGTTATAGACCTTATGTCCAAACTCTAGGCATTTGTAACATTTCAGGATGGGTATTCGCTCTTTAATTTGGCACATTAGCCATCCTATTCTGATCTTCCCGTTTTTTATTAATTGCTCCGCCGGGTCCCCGGACATTATCACCGTGGCGGTCAGGCTCTCGTATTTGCCGGTTCTGATGGACACTGTTTTTATCTGGTCCTCGTCTGTCCCAGTCTCCTTTTTTATCGCTGAGAACACTTCCTGTCTCGTCGCGGTCGCGTCCATTCCCATATACAGTGGGTCACAAAAGTATTCGAACGATCATACTTGCGACCTTTAATGAACGAAATAACGTATGTTAAACTAATTTATTCAAATGTATTTGATATTTACAACGAGGGGGAAGACTCAAGACTTTGCAAGTGAAACTTGCAAGGGATTCAACTATCTGGACAGTAGTTGTGAGACATTTATTAGAAATACGTACAATGAGTGACTCACAAAAGTATTCGAACGCTGTTACATTGTTGACATTTTTTCATCTTTCCGAGCAATGAATGTAAACAGTGACACTGAATAGAAACGTTAATACATTTAATTGATGCTAAGACATCGTTTCAGTAACAGTAACGCAAAATTGTGGAGTATAATATTTGAAATAAATACCAAAAAGTCAGAAACTCAAAAGTGTGAAAGAGAAATGATACATCGGTTACCTAAGGATGGAAAATCATACAGTGAGATTTCAAAAATTTTAAATAGAAGTAAGTCTACGATACATTATATCATAAAAAAGTCAAAAGTTGAAGGAACTATTGTGAACAAAGCTCGTTCAGGTCGGCCAAAAAATTAACAGAAAGAGAAGAGAGCATTATTATCCGTGAAGAGAAAAAAACTCCTACTAATCCACTCCTAAACTCACGAATATAGTAGCTGATATGTTGAACAAAGAAGTTCATCCCGAATTGTGTCGCCAAATCCTTGGAAATAATAATTTTCATGGCAGAGTACCGTGAAAGAAACCATATATTATTAAGGAAAATCTAAAAAAAGACTGAATTTTGCAAAAAATATATCAATAAAGATAATTCTTTTTGGGATAAAATAATCTTTTCAGATGAGTCGACATTTAATATTTTTAGCTTTGATGGTCGAAATTATGTATGGAGAAGACCAAATACGAAATTAGAAATTAAAAATTTACAGCAAACGGTAAAACACGGAGGTGGCTCGATCACGGTATGGGGCTGCATGGCAGCAAATGGTACTGGAAATTTAGTATTTATCGACGGAATACTTGATAAATATAAATATTTAAATATTTTTAAAAGTAATCTAAAGGAAAGTGCCCGTAAATTGTGGTTATTTGAAGACTTCCACTTGCAACAAGATAACGATCCCAAACATACTGCAAGAATTGTAAAAGACTGGAACTTATATAACACACCACACATGTTAGTTACTCTACCCCAAAGCCCAGACATCAACCCTATTGAAAATTTATGGGATAACATCGGCAAAAGATTAAACAATTTTCAAATAATGTGAAAGCAAATGCTTAAAGAAAAGATTATGGAAATATGGAATACCATTGAAAGTACTTTAACAAAAACATTGGTTCATAGTATAGAAAGTCGATTGAGACACATTATAACTTCCAATGGGGGTGCAACAAAATATTAATATTATGTAATGTAATAATATGTTAAGAGTTCGAATACTTTTGTGAGTCACTCATTGTACAGGGTGTTTCAAAAATATTTGTCATGGCTTTCAGGGGTTGTTCTACACCTCTGGATCGATGGAGATTTGCGAAAAAAACTTGCCGCAAAATTCGGGAAAGGGTAGCAAATTTTTTTTATTGGCTCATCGTATTCGTCTTGTTACGTAGGCAAAATGTCTCCAAGGAATTATAGGTCAGAAACGAACCGTTCTCTCGGAAATTAACTTTTAATTGGGCCTTCCCGATTAAAATTTCGCCGGTGGCGTGTAAAAATAAGATTGGCGATATATTTATTAAAAAGTAATTATCATGTATAAAGGGTATATAGACAAGAGCTAATTACTTTATGTAAGTACTATTTTCAATACTTTCTAAAACGATGATCGTACTTACAAGGCAACATATCGAACTCGAACACACCGATTTTGATGAAATTTATGTCCGAGGTAGTCCTCGTAAGAATATTAGACACGTATTTTTTTTTATCGGCAACCATCCACTCTGAAGGGGTGAAAACACCCCTCAAAGTTGAGGACAGGAAACACATTTTTGGGAATATCTCGGTAACCAGGGGTCAAAAAAATTTGAATTTTTTTTCAAATTGTTTGTTTTTCGACCAGGAATTTAACTGTGTAAGAAAAGTTGCGTAAAAGTTATTTGTTTAAAAAATATATTAAAAAATTAATTTTTTTTGTTAATATCTCCCAGAAAACATTCGCAATAAATTAAATAAATTTATGTATCCAGTCACAATTGGATTCTCCATTACCAAATTTTGATGGTCGTTCCATGCGAATAGCAGGTTCCTTGCATATGCTCTATTCATCCTCTCGGGTGTAACAATCGCGATTTTCTTTTTCCCGTTCGTCTCCATTAGCTTTTTTAACGTCCGCATGCTTGTGTGAAATGCCCGTACATCGCTTGCCCCCTGTCCGATTTTATTCACGGGAGCTACGTAGACGAAGCGCTTGTTTTCCTCGTCCTTTCCCCTGCTTGTGACTGCCTTAGACACCGTCTGCAGGAACTCAATCTCTCCTTCCTTCAGACGCCCCTCCACCAGCTCCAAGATCTCCGGATGTCTCTCTGCCACGATCCTCGTCATTTTCGAGGTATCTTCCCCGCTTGGATCCATCACCAGGCAGATGTCCCACCCTTCCTTTTCCCTTGACGGATTCCCCGGGGCTATCTCCGTTTTGTATACGGACACCGACCATTCCCTATCCTGGAGTGGTGCGTAGTCCTCGTATGACGTTCCGCTTTCGATGGCTGCTTCAATGTCTCTTTCGCCGTCATCTAGGTTCACCTCAGTCGCCAGTTCCTTCGTACCCACCGGTGTTTCTACCGTTGCGGCGGCTTCCCCTTCATTTTCTCCTCTTATCATCTGGCCCATGCCCCATTCGTCGCCCCTACTGCACATTTGTTCTGCGACCCCGCTCACTTTCTTTATCCCTCCCTTGATGACCGCCTTTGTATTTGGGATTGCTTTTATTAGCTCCATTAGGTCTCTGCTCGTCTTACTTAGTTCCGCGATTGGGGCTTTGAATTCGGCAGCCTTATTTCCTCTTTTTTTTTGCCTTCTCAGTTTCTTTGCCTTCTGCTCCGGACTCTTGGAAGGGGACTCCTCTCTGGCTCTTTTTATGGGCTGCCTCACATTTTCCGAAGTTCCACACTCGCCAGCCTCTTCTCCCCCCGCGTACTCCATGCCTTGCTTCTCCGTGCCACTCTCGTTCACCTTTCCCTCATCTCCATCCGCAGCTGTCACGGGTGTGATAGGTGTCGTCCAGGAGTATGCTCTGCTTCTGGGTAGCGTTCTTCTCAGAGCGTCCTTCCTTTTAAAGGGATCCGCGTAATCCCGTATTTCATACTCTGGAATTCCAGAGGCATTTTCCTGCATCTTGGCCTGGTTTCCTACCGAGGATGCTGAGTAGTTGCTGGTTAACGATCGGGCGGGGCCTACTCGATCACCACCGACACCGACCGGAACTGGGGATCCGCCTACTCCGTAAAGTTTTGCCTTTGTTGCTACTCATCATAGTATTCTGGGTATACCCTCTAAACCTGGGGCCAGGTTTCCTGCACTGCCGCCCCTAACCTGGGGTACGGACGCCGGCCATGTAGCCGCTCACTATAAGTCAGACGCTCATGAATTGATTTGCTTAGTTTTCGTCCGCCCCGGATATTTCATTTCTCCGGTACCACCCATATTTGGGAGGCATTCCCCAATCCGAATGGGACAAATGGCTGAGATTTGCGATATTCTCTTATAATACATCTACACATGAAGAAACAAAATACACGCCGCTCGAGTTAACACATTAAAGGCGGGAGTCGTAGTACTACGATTTATCTCAAGTGTAGCTTAAAGGCGGGGGTCGTAGTACTACGATTTATCTCGACTGTAGCTTAAAGGCGGGAGTCGTAGTAAATAAACTTTTTTAAGTCTAAATTTTTTTATGATTACACAAAATATCGCCCGCTCTAGGACGAAAAACAAGGCGGGGCGGTCGCCGCGTTACCTAACATACTTTCGTCAAGATCTCCCGCCTTTAATGTATTAATATTTGGCAAGAAAGCACGACAGCCCTCCTCATTCGAATACGACCCTTGCGAAATGACATATGGCAGTTAATGAAAAACTAAAGGAAGAAATAAAGAGAAAAAGACTACTGCCGGACACGCAAGCAGGTTTCAGAAATGGGAGGGGGACCATAGATAACATTTATATTTTGCAGCATGTCATTGAGAAAGAACTACAGAAAGAAAAGGGTAAATTATATGCGTTCTTTGTAGATCTGAGAGCAGCTTTCGATAGGATAAATACGATCATTTTATAAAGGAGTTGGGAGTGAGTGCTGGTCTCACAGACAGGGTAAAGAAAATTTATGAAGAGAGTTGCAAAATCAGAGTAGGTGCTGATAAGTTTGAGGAATTCTGGACGAGGGAAGGAGTCAGACAAGGTTGCCCACTAACAACGATAAGTCCGACTCTGTTCACGCTACTTATGGCAGATTTAGAAAAGAACTGGGAAAAGGACAGACGGGAGGAGTAATGGTGGGGAGGGAGAAGTTCTGGAGCCTGGAGTATGCTGACGATATTGTGTTACTGGCGACAAGTGAGGGTGAGTTGAAGGAGATTATGAGAAGATTGGAAAGGTGTTTAAACAAGAAAAGGTTAGCACTGAACGAAGATAAGTCTAAAGTACAGTCAAAGCTCTCTATAATCAAGTTCTCGGTGCGGGAAGTTGTCTAGATCGTCTTGCTCACACGTGACATGGTGATATATGTAGGTTATGTTCCGTCGTACGGAGACAAATGCGCATTCGAGTCGAAGCGAAAGTTTGCCGTTCTTTGAGGGGTCTGGCCGACAGATTTTTTATTATTTATCAACATTTGGCGACCATCGTGCTGTTCATTCGTTTTGAATGAACGTTTTCGTTAATCCGTCGTGCTCTGTCAACGGGTGGTAAACAAGGACATCGGCCCGATCGGTCCCATCGACCGCCGCTGACTCGCGATGACAAATCGTTCATAAATCGCGCCCTTGAAGAGAAATTCTGCCGCTTGGCCGGACTAGGATTTTTTGGCCACATCTGGTTGCATTTTCCTCCACCACGTATTCGCAGGGGATGAGCTTCCGCCTCCGTTGGGCCCTTCTTGCCAAGGGTCCCATGGGGGTGATCACTCCTCTCGGAGGAAGGTGCGGCCAATCAACGTCGCACACCGCCAGGAAAATGCGGAATACCCGCCTGCTGAAACGTCGCAAAAATTCTACAAGCGGGGATGTCCGGCCTATAACGTCGTCGAGGGACTTCGGAAGAAAAATCCTTGAAGTCACTTGTCTTTCAAACATCAGCCTGTGCTAAATAATCTCTAGTTAAATTTAAGTTTAATATTTGCCAAAAAATTAATATGTCAGTAAGCAAAGAGGTAAGTGAAAGTTTATGAATTTTAAAATTAATTAACCATTAACACTGTGGAAGTAACATTCTTCTTACACATAAAAAATTTAATGTAGTAATGGAAATTTTATTTACAGATAGGCAAGAAAAAATGCAAAGTATCACCATTAATCAACGCCTTGATATTTTAAAAAGACTGAATGAGGGTGAAAAAGGCATTCATTTGGCTGAAGAACATGGCATAACCGTATCAACTATATCTAACAATAAGATTAAAAAAACAAGGAGGAAATTTTGATGAAAAAAGAAGGGCTAACGTCAAGTGAATGCAGTTTAAATATGAAGAAGTTCCAGAAGCCTAAGGAGTCCCAGGTTGACGAAAAAGTATATAAATGGTTTTGTGACAAGAGACATATGGGTGCACCTGTTACTGGTCCTGTTTTAAAAACTGTAGCATTACAAGTCAGTGAAAATACACCGGGGCCATCTAATTTTAAAGCCAGTGACGGTTGTTTACGGCGATTTAAAGACCGACATAACTTGCGTTGGGTAAACATGAATGGTGAAAAATTATCTAGTAATCCAGAAGCTGCTGAAAAATTCAAAAATGAGTTTTTAACTTCCACTTTCTGGGGTGAATAGCTTCGATAAAATATACAATTGTGATGAGACAAGTCTGTATTGGAAGTTATTACCCAACAAAACATTTATCTGCCAAGGAGAACAAAATGTTTCAGAAAGAAAGCAGCCAAAAAGTAGATTAACAGTTATGGTATGTATGAATGCATCTGGTAATCATAAAATACCTCTTTATGTTATTGGGAAATCTAAACAACCACGTTGTTTGAGAAATGAAAAACATCTTCCAGTGCGTTATGTGTCCCAACGTAACGCTTGGATGGAAAAACAGCTGTTCTTCAACTGGTATGAGACTTGTTTCATACTTGCAGTAAAAAATTATCTTAATTTTGACACAAACAACGATTTGAAAATAATGTTATTGACGGACAATGCTTCATGTCATCCACCAGCAGAAGAATTACATAAAATTAATACCTTTTGCACAATTATTTATCTTCCTCCAAATACTACGTCACTCATCCAACCTTGTGATCAAGGGATAATAGAGCAATTTAAGAGAATGTATTGTTACACCTCGCGGAGGGTCTACCGCGTTTTGGCATTCTTTATTATACAGTTAACTATTATGACACAAAATCGAACATGTGTTCTCTTCGACTGCTTGGTAGCGACTTCCTGTCAATAAGACTTCCGGTTGCTAAAGCAACGCGACCGGCCGATCGATGAATCGATTCGATACTCGAATCCAGCGGGTTCGAGGGAACAGCTTCGTTCTATACGCCAATATGAAGTTGGCGTAACACTGCCCCCTCCTCTCGAAAAGCGGTCGAACCGACCGCGGTGACTTCAAATTGGAGAGTCCAGTTTTTAGGTTATTTCTTCAATCATAACCTTTCTTAAACTGCTTGAGAACCCGATGCCTTAGTTTGAAGAGGAAGTAGACAACTCCAAAGACAACTGGTCTACTGGTGTGGCTCCGATCAAACTAACGCCTCGACATTTGTCCTCCGACCCAAGGGAAAACCACCCAAAAACTTTGAGTGAGTCGATGGCATTTCATCGATTCGGTAATCAAATTCCTTCCTTTCCAGAATCCTTTTCCGTTTTACTTTCTTGCGGAATCTTGTACCTTCTTTTCTTCAAATTCATCTTGCGATCTTAATTCCTTCGAAGGTGTGCGGGTATCTTCGAAACGGGCAAGTCGATTCACGTGCACCACCTTCGGCTTCGCTTTTGGAGAACGAACAATCCTGTAGATTAGTTAGTTCAAACGTGCCTGTACTAGGTATGAACCATCCCAATTGACTTGTAATTTTGGGCCTTTTCCCTTCGTGCGTTTTGGATAGTACAACCAAACTTGTTCTCCGGGCACGAAGGAAATTGGCTGGGAATGTGAATCGTACCAGCTCTTCATCTTATCGCTGCAAAGACGCATCCGTTGGCGCACGTACTTATGAATTTCTTGAAGTCTTCTTTTTGTCTCCCCGACGAAGGTGTTATCTTCTATAGTCTTGGGGGTCGGCCCTCTCAAAAGGTCAAGAGGAAGATGTAGATCGGGACCCATAAGTAACGTAGCCGGTGTGTATTGCGTCGTTTCGTGCCGAGAAGATCGGTACGCTAGGAGGAATAGCGGAATCCATTGGTCCCAGTCCTTTTGATTTTCTGCGATATAGAACGACAAATACTGCAGCAGAGTTCTATTCATCCTCTCTACGAGTCCGTCCGACTGAGGGTAGAGTGGCCTCGTCCTCGTCTTCTTGATTCCGAGCAACTGCATTAATTTCTTGAAGACTGCCGACTCGAAACTTCGACCCTGATCAGAATGGAGCTCTAGAGGAACACCATGTCGACTCACCACCTCTCTCAGGCAAGCTTTAGCAATTGTCGCCGCGCGCTGATCTGGCAACGGAATCACCTCCAGCCGCTTGGAAAAATAATCCACAACTACCAGCGCGTATCTATTACCGCTTGATGATTTCGGCAAGGGTCCAACAATGTCGAGCGCCACCCTCTCAAAAGGTGCCCCGACATTATAAATCCTGAGGGGTCCTCTCCCCTTCTCCTTCGGACCCTTCCTCGCCGTACAAGCGTAACAGCGGCGACACCAATCTTCGACATCCATTCGGTGTTCGGGCCAGAAGAGCCTCTGCCGCACTTTCGCAAGAGTTTTGCGTACGCCGAAATGTCCTCCTGCAGGAGCCTCGTGACATCCGCGCAGCACTTCTTCGACCTTGCTTTTTGGGACCAGTAGGAGATGCGATGCATCTTCTCCGCTCGCGGATTCCCATCTTCGGAAAAGTATTCCGTCCTTCACATCCAGCGAATCCCATACCTTCCACAAGTACTTTGTTACAGGTGGATACGCGAAGATCTCTTCCCAAGTAGGCTTTATTCTTCCGATCTTTTTATGTAAGAGGAAGCCAATTTCTTCGTCCTATTCCTGCGCTTTCTTTCAATCTGTCCTATCCGTTATTTCGCAGATAGTCCTAAGTACGTGATCCGACTCTTTTTCCTTTTCTTCTAGGCGGGAGCATCGCTTGCAGTAGGCATCGCACGGTCTTCTTGAAAGTCCATCAGCGTTTCCGTGCATTTTCCCCTCTCGATGTTGTATTACGAAGTCGTACTGTTGGAGTCGTTCCATCCAACGGGCCGTCTGCCCTTCCGGATTCTTGAAAGAAAGAAGCCATCTCAAAGCGGCATGGTCAGTCCGTATTAAAAATCTTCGCCCGTATAGATAATGGGGAAAATGCTCTACAGACTTCACTATAGCTAGCAATTCCTTTCGGGTCACGCAATAATTTCTATCACTTTTTCCAAGAGTGTTAGAGAAATACGCAATGACCCTTTCTGTGCCATCTCGAACCTGCGAAAGTACTGCTCCTATCGCAAAGTTGGAGGTATCGGTATCCAGGATGAAGTCTGCATCGGGCGAAGGATACGCTAAGACCGGTGTTTCCGCCAATCGGATTTTTAGTAGTTGAAAGGCTTCCTGACAATCTTGCGCCCAACAAAAATCTTGCTTCGTTTCAGTCAAGCGATGCAGTGGTTTTGCGATGGTGGAGAAATTCTTCACGAACTTCCTGTAGTAAGTACAAAGACCCAGGAAGCTTCGCAATTGCGTCTTATTCTCCGGAACGGGCCAATTTTTAACCGCTGAGATCTTCTCGGGGTCCGTTTTCACCCCTTGCTCGGAAACCACATGTCCTAAGTATTTCACCTCCCGCCGGAAGAAATCACACTTCTTCGGATTCATTAGAAGTCCGGCACGGCGAAAACGACAGAAAACTGTCTCTAAGTTTTGTAATTCCTCCTCAAAAGTCTTTGTATAGATGATAACATCGTCCAGGTAAATCAAACAGATTCTCCAGATTAAGTCCACCAACACTCTCTCCATTAATCTTTCGAAAGTGGCAGGAGTGTTACATAATCCGGAGGGCATAACCTTGAATTGCCACAGCCCATTTCCAACTGAAAAGGCCGTCTTTTCCCTATCATTTTCGTCTACGGCGATCTGCCAGTAGCCACTCTGCAGATCCACCGTAGAAAACCAGGAACACCCGATCAACGCATCTATTGTGTCCTCTATCCTGGGTAGCAGATAGGAGTCCTTCTTTGCAATATCGTTAAGACGGCGGTAGTCAACACAGAAACGTGTGCTGCCGTCTTTCTTCTTTACCAATACGATAGGGGAAGACCAAGGGCTATGGGATTCTTCGATTACCCCTTGTTGCTCCATCTTAGTTATTAGGTCAGCGACCTCTGCTCGACGGTGAAATGGCAGGCGACGCGGAGCTTGCTTGATAGGTGGAAGATCTCCTGTGTTGATGCGATGTTGAACCAAGTCACATCTTCCAACCTGATCCGAGGCAGACGCAAAGACATCTTGGTATTCCTGGAGTAGATCAAGGTACTTCAGGCGTTGTTCTTCGTCCAGAGTTTCTGAACAACGTGAAAAGAGTTACCGTAAATGGGGAGGAATTCGTTCTTCTTTGTCGACAGTTAAGGCCGTGACTTCCTTGGGAGAGGTTCCGTTTCCAAAGGGGATGGCGTCTTGACCGAAGATCCGCAGTTCCTTAGTCCGGAAGTCCAACTGCGCCGCATGTTTATGAAGGAAATCGGAGCCCAGTATACAATCTTCTACCATCCGGATAAGAACGAACTCTTCTTTTGATTGGAAACTTCCGGTAGAAACTGAGAAGTATCCCCTTCCAAGAACAGGAAGCTCCACTCCGGAGACGGCGAACGATACTATTCCTTTCTCCGTCGTGCCGGAATACTTCGCACGGGCGAATCTATCTGCATTCAAGAGATTTACCCGTGAGCCCGTGTCCAGGACTATCTGACACTCCTCTTCTTCCAGGCGTCCCTTCTTCCTATATGTCCCTTCTTGCCGCAGGTCCAACATTCTATCGGCCGCTTTACGAAATTGTTGCTGGAAGCTCTGTCTTTGACGCACGATCCCGTCGTCGTTGTTTCCGTTGTCCTCGGAGGAAATCTATTAAAAGATGGAGAAGGCCGAGTCTGTGTCCTTTTTTGTATTGGAGCTACAGAAATAGACTCCACGGCTTCTATCTCAAGAGCCCTGACAACCGCGGCTCTCAGATTTGCGAAACCGCCAAGTCTCAATGTACGCTTCATCTCTTCGTTTTCCAGGGAAGAGATAAATTGAGAGGCTGCGAGTCTGTCCCGTGTTTCCACAGGACAGTCACCGAAAGCGGCATGAGCCAACCTCTCCACTTCCGTGGCCAACTCGGAGATTGACTGCCCTTTCCGCTGCCGACACGATTGGAACAGGAAATAATTTAAATTCGATAGATTTTTGGTCCCGAATCGTGCCTGAAGAGCCGAAACTAAGTCTTCATATACAGGTTGTCCGGCAATAGAAAGCGAAACTAGAATACTACGAGCCGATCCCTCCAAGGACGCCACTAAGGCTAAGGCCTTCTTCGGTGCATCCCAATTATTCGCACAGGCCAATGCGTCAAATTGAATTTTATATTCTTCCCAAGTGGAAGTCCCATTAAACATGGGTGGCTTTAGTGTATATCCTAATTCCGTACGCGGGGGAATCGGCTGCGAAACAAATATTATTAAAAAATTTATTAACAGACAAGTCCACAGTTGGTTTTGGAGAAGCATACCAAGCACTTCAATTAACAAATTGCATCAAGTTCTACAGCCAAGCTTGGAATTACATAACACCGGCAAATATTAGAAATTGCTGGAAACCATTGATACCTTTAAAAGATAGTGAACAGCATTTGACACCAATCATTGAGTTACCAGACCCCCACGAAGTGCAATTATTAATGTCAATTTTAGCGAATCAGCAGGACATATCACTAACGGAAACTAACGAATGGTTAGATAGTGATCAATATGAGCAATGTTGGGAATTTTCATCAGATATTAACAAAGAAAATAACGCAGATTCACCCGAAAATGACGACAATGAAGAAGAGGAGAATAATGAAGCCAGTCCTGAGAGAAATGAACCCATTCCCCTGCGACAAGTTTATGAATCGTTCAAAAAAATTCAAAAATGGACTTTAACTTGTACGGAGCGTTCATTTCTTACTCTGAGATCTGAATAAGATGACTTAAGTGTATTTATTACAGATGAGATAATTCAAGAAGAATTACGAAAATGATATAGAATTTCTTTATTGTTATTGTTACTTATATTATTATGTTCATATGCAATAGCAAAATATTTGCAAAAATGTCCAAAGAATTAGTATATTACGACCCAAGGCCAGAAAGTTGGATTTCCTGGCGTGTGTGATATAAAAGCCTCGGCTTTTATATCACGCACGTTAGGGCATCCAACTTCCTGGCCGTGTGTCGTATACTATTTTTCTTTATCTCCAGCCGAAAGTACGTTAAATAATTAATTTTAATTGTTAAAAGAATGCTGATAGCTATTAGTTTTGATGTTTGTGGCCGGTATCTGCGCGCCCTTTCGGCATCCTTGCGAAGCGTAGTGCAGTGTGCCCGGCTTCTGCTACTCTCGATTAGATGATTGTTCGGAATCGCCCGCCGACTTTTACAAAACCGAGGCAAAGCCAAGGTTTTTGCTGGTCGGGGCGGGCGTTAAAATCGTATATAATAGATGTAAAAAAGAAAAAAAATGGAAAAACCGAAATTGTTTGAGTGTAAAACTTTATTAACCTAAAAATTTGCAATATCTTCTCTTCATCAATTGAATCTTCAAATGAGGAATCGTCCAATTTTAACAGTTTATATTTCACGTGTTTCACTATCAAATGAAAAAACATTCACAACAACATAAATGTACACGAAGAATGTACGATATTTTTTAATCATTTAATGCTTAGTTGAACGGTTACGCACGTCATAACGATGGCGCTGTGACTGCGAGCTACAAAATTCTTGTAGGCAATCAGAGCACGCGTTAGCTCGAGCTGACTACAAAAGCTGTTGTTCCCGGAGAGAAACGCGGCCAGGAAGATTGTACTTTCGGCTAGGGCAGTGAGGCGCAGTAGTTGATCGTTTCGGCGTCCTTCGAGCAATCCCGCCTGCTTCTCCCAACCGTTCTGTTTCGGCCAACCAAGCTTGTCTTGCCTTTCACCTCGCAGGGTCGGGTCTATTGGCGCGAGCGTGGCAGCATACTGGGACGTCATTCGCAACTAAACGCTCGCGCTGGAAAGATGTGCGGCGCTCGCCGACGACTGTAAACAGATCGATGCGCGTGACGCATCGATTCAGATTATACGTCGAGAAACAGTTTCAGATTATGATTATTCAGTAATTTCGTACTAATCGTTCGTCTACCTGCTCTTCTTTGTTGTACCTGCCTGAAATCTTAAAATCTATCAGCAAGACAATCACGACGGCAACAATGTATTGTTTGATGCGAGGGCAAACGTTTTTACAACGCTGAATTTTCCATTTATTTGCGCTGGAAATTAAATTATATCGCCTGAGACTTAGATCTTTAAGACATATCTGAGCATACTTTTTTACGAATAACACTGTTATTTTATCCTACACGCGACGTAGTGCAATCTGAAACTGTTTCTCGACGTATAATCTGAATCGATGCGTCACGCGCATCGATCTGTTTACAGTCGTCGGCGAGCGCGGCACATCTTTCCAGCGCGAGCGTTTAGTTGCGAATGACGTCCCAGTATGCTACCACGCTCGCGCCAATAGATCCGACCCTGCGAGGTGAAAGGCAAGACAAGCTTGGTTGGCCGAAACAGAACGGTTGGGAGAAGCAGGCGGGATTGCTCGAAGGACGCCGAAACGATCAACTACTGCGCCTCACTGGGCTAGGGGATCAAGAAAATGTGATTTTAAGTATCACTCGATACTAAGGGTGTGCAAATACCCGGGTCGTCGGGCTCGGGTCGGGCCGGAGAAATTCGGTCGGGTTCGGGCGGGTACCCGACACACTCGAGCCTAAGGGAACCCGACTGATCTCGGGTATTTCGTCTGCTTCGGGCCAAGATGGCGGACTCGAGGCTGTTCGATGTAACTCTCACGCTCCGTGATATTTACCGGCGTTTCACTTCGAGACACGTTCAGGGTTTATCGTATGATGTTGGCAATGTAGTTATTCATACCTACGGTATTTAAGAGGGCGCTGCCGTTTTCGCAGTAACAAAATGTATTTTGTTGCTGAATCTCGTAGATAAACTTTATAGGATTGCCTGCACAAAATGTTAAGTCAAAATTTATAAAACGTCCAAAGTTCTTAACTTTCAAAGCACAGGTACATACTTTGCGGCAATTGATCGTGCTACCTTCAACATATGTGATAGATAATTCAGAAGTAAATTGTTAGAATAAAAATTCATGAGGAATTCTACTGCAGATATACCGCATAATTTAACGTTCCGTTAATATCATAATAATTATTTTATCCTTTCACGTCTCACTGTTACTTTTAATTTTATAGGTTTCGCAAAACTTGGGAAGGGGAAGAACAAAAGGTTTTTCTCTTTCTTTTTCTAACTTGCAAAAAATTCTGGATATAATTTATTTATACTGGGTTACACGTCACTCCAAATTCGAGTGCAAGAAAGAAATTTGCTCCACATTTTTTGACAGTAATCTACTCCGCGTCGCGACAACTAGATTACCCGACGCGGAGAACAATCGTTCGCTTGTACATTGGGTCGCGGGAATGGCCAGAATATTTTTCGCAACCAATGATAATATTGGAAATCGACTGGCATTCGATTTCCACCATGTCATCACATTTTCGCTTCTCGGAACAAGCTCTTCCGAGATGAAAATCCGCATTTCTGCATCCCTTCTTACGTCGAATGCTTGCTCCTCCGGTGCGCTCACACTTCCTAGTGCCGCATAAAAAAATCGGGACAGTTTCGATTTCGGCTCGCCTAAACAACAAATTGTAATGCAAAAGTAAGTTTTCAGTCGACGAGATTAAGATTAGTTAAAAACAATTTTGTCTGTTATTTGAAATACGTACCGCTTCCACTTGATCTTGGGCGAGTGCAGTGTTTCCAGACACGTTGGTCCAATGCATTATTGATATCGTTTATTTTTTCCGGAAACGTATCAAAAATATATAATTTTACCTCTGCTGGAATTATTTGTTCTTTGAAACACGGATCCAGCATTGTTGCATGATAATAAATATCGTTTCTAAAAATTGGTTGGAAACGTTCCTGTAAATAAAATAATAATTTAATTTTGTCTGTGCAGTAAAAGTGTTTTGGTTAACATTGAAATAAGTGACTGATCTGACCTGCAGCGCAGTCCGGAGACTGGTTCTAATTTCCATATTTAACTCGTGTTCGTTTCCTTCAGTTTCCAATATATTTTTTAGTCCCATATACATGGTGTAGTACCATGATATTGTAGGGTAAGATTCCCCACTCATTATTTCTGTAGCTTCTTTTATCGGTGCTAGAATGTCTATCAGCATTGTTAAAAATTCTCATTCGCTGTCTTCCAGATTGTCCGGCGTATATTCTCCGCACAGGGCCATATCTATATATATGCGTAACTCTGAAAATCTAGCAAACATCGTATACGTTGAGTTCCACCTTGTATCTATTTCTTGGACTAATTGTAAACTTTTGCCATTCCCACTCTTCTGCAGGTCGAAAAATTTTTCTCGCGCGGTAGTGGACTTTGAAAAATGCGTAACGATGTTTCTGCATTTCTTCCGTAAATGTTGGAATAGAGGAAGCTTACTTAAACCGGCATTTACAACTAACTGCAAGCAGTTTCGGTCATTGTCACTTGTAAAAAATGCCGGCTTGCCGACATCGATGCCCCACGCCGTTAAATTATTTACAATAATATTTTGTAAATATTTGAATGTATGTTGTTTGGTGAGATGTGTTAGATTCAAAGTATAATGCTTTAGTTCATAATCTGTGGTTACGTAATGCACCGTTAATGATAAATAACTCATCACTGCGCGCGATGTTCATCCATCTACTGTGTACGCGTACGCATTGTTTCCTGTACCGTAAAAATTTTTAAAGTTAGAAGCTACGAATTAACCAACCGATAATGTTGAATGAAGGTGAAAAGGTATAACTATTACCTGTAGATAGTTTTGTTGCGATCTGAGCCTTCACATCTCCATACATTTTAGGTATGACCGGTTCCGCGATATTCATCAAGGATCGGAAACCGCGATCGTCGACAATGCTGAACGGCTGGAGATCTATTGCCATCATCCGTGCTATAGCAGCTGTCAAGTCTTTACTCCTTGTTGAATCATTGCTCAACGGATTTTCAATATGCATTTCCGCTGTGCCACGATTACGAGCTTCCCTTATACTGTTTTCATACATTTGAGTATGAGTATTTCTCAAGTACCGCTGGAGCGAGCTTGTAAAATTAGGTTTTAAATTATTTGAAGGGTGGTTTCATCCCCTAAACATGCGACTTAGCAGATATAAAAAAATACGTATCGATTATTTTCGCGCCCTGAACAACTGTACTAAATTTCATCAAAATCGGCGCCGGACACCTCGGGTAGCTCCCTTATCAGATTAGTACACATAATCAATTGTTTATTCTTATGTTTCAGTTAGAATTGTGATCTGTCCTTACAGATTTTTAAGTTCTTCGTACTAAGCAATTGAAAATGCTTTCCTTTGTTAGGAAGAGAATCTATGCTCTACGGGACACAATGTTCTACGGAGGCCGACACTTTGCCGGAGGTCTGCATGGCATATGCCAAGTGTCGAGAACTCGTCATTTTCCCTAATATTTCGTTTTTTACGACTCTTTATACCCTAGGCGCTTGCTTCCGTTTTTCCTTGTTACCATAAATTAACGTCCTTTCTTCGTCTGCTACGCGTCTAAATTCCGTCATCCCCGGGAAAAAAGGATCATGCATAATTATGCTTTGTTATACATGATCAGATATAATCAGGTATGCCTTTATGTATGAAAATGAATAATCATGTAAAATTCAATACATGTCCATGCCTGATCATGCACAATTAATTCTCATTTTGTCGCGACTCCATGCATGATCATGCCTGATCATGTACAGGGTGTTTCAAAAATATTTGTCATGGCTTTCAGGGGTTATTCTACACCTCTGGATCGATGGAGATTTGCGAAAAAAACTTGCCGCAAAATTGGGGAAAGGGTAGCAAATTTTTTTATTGGCTCATCGTATTCGTCTTGTTACGTAAGCAAAATGTCTGAAAGGAACCATGGGTCAGAAACGAACTGTTCTCTCGCAAATTAACTTTTAATTGGGCCTCCCGATTAAAATTTCGCCCGTACGGCAGCCTTCGAGTCACTGACTTTTCAACCTTTACCCTTGCTAGCTCATTATGCTGAAACATTTTGAAGCTACCACTGAATATTGTTATGTCTTTAATAAAAAAAAAAAAAAAAAAAATTACAGAAAAAAACTTAAGTCCCACATGGAGATTCGAACCCGCGACAAAAAAGTGTCCAGCGATTCCACAGGCAGACACCATAGCCACTGCGCCATTAATGCTTTTGAAAGAACGGTTAAAATTCTAGGTTATAAAGACCATATAATTAGCAATTTATTTAATTATCCCGATATTGTTCTTTAACATCTACATATTTCTGTGCAGAAACATTGAAGGTCACAATATGAACATACTGTATTAAAATCATGCAAGAATGGCAGATAATGGGCGAGTTTCAGCCCAAAATGTGTCCCAGAAATCGGTTTTTGATTTTTCCGACCGTGATGCACCGTACTCAAAAAATCTGAAAAAATTAGGGTATAACAATGATAACATTATGCAACTACTGTAAAAAGGAAAAAGTTGTGCTCGGAAGATTTCAATACGAAATCGATGTTTAAAATTTTTTTTTGGTTTTTCATTTTTCGCGAGTGGCACTTGCAAAGGAAAAATCTGAAAAAAATCCCTAACGTGTACATTCATGTTTAGAATGTGTTAGAATTTTTTGGGAATTTTTGTACTACATTAATTGGGAAAAATGAGGCAAAAACTGATTTTTCGATTTTACCCTATAACTACCCTCCCGGTGAAAGTATCGGATTAAAAATTTGTGTGCAATGGTATTTCATCATCACCTATCGAATGACGTATCATCGAATAAAATCGGCTCAAGGGCACTTTTGACCCCCTTATTTGGCTAGACCCTTTAAATATTTATCATAATGTATACATGGGCTATTAAATTTATAACAAATAAAGTATAAATAATGTATTGAGATAACTTTTGTCGTGACAGAAACATAGTTTTCTGTCAGAAATATTGATATTTCGTAACACACCAGTGAAGCGGTCAAGTTTCTCGCTAGTTCTCGAACAGCGGTTCAGTTAGTATATAAGGACGAAACGTACAATATGCTTTCGGGTAGTCTGATGCTTCCCGGGAAACAACCAACACATTATGCGGCCTTATTTACAGATAGTGATTATACATAAATAACGTTTACGTTATTATGCATAATCACGACTTGTAATGCATATAATCATGTCGAATCATACATGATCCTTTTCTCCCATTAATCCCGTATGATCACACGTAAGAATACATGATCATGTCAACCCATATATGATTTCTTTTCGTAACTTTATCATGCATGATTATACGTAATTGTACATGTTCATGCAGAGACAAATTTGATACATGTCCATGCATGAATGTTTTATGTACAACCATGTATAGTTGAACATGATTATGCATGATCCTCTTTTCCCGGGTATGTGTAAAAAGATGGGGCCCACTGTAGGCCACATCAGCTTTTGGTTTCGAAAATTATAATGGGATTTTAGCTCATAGCATTCATAGCACGAAACATATTGGAGAGGAAATAATTAAAAATTTGAATCTTTTCAACGGTATAAATATACTGAAATGCCGGATAAAGAAAACAAGTTCAGAAGTAGTAAATAATCAAATGAATAGATTAATAGGAAACAATGTAAATCAGCGTCAAGAATATTTTGCACGCCCGAGCCGTCCTTCGAGAAACACCGCCTCCTTCACCCAAACATACAGCCGAGATGTCACTGATTCACAACCACTCTGTAGGCGTCACGCTCGTGCCTATCGGCACTGGTGTGGTGCCGCATTTGGGGCGACATTCGTAGTTAATCGCTCGCGTTGGAAAGACGTGCCTCGCGCGTCAGTCGCGGAGATAAGAACGACGTGCGTGGCACGTCGACTCATAATATTTGTTGAGGAACAGTTTCAAATGGCACTACGTCGCATGGGCTGCAGCGGCCGCGACGGCAACAGTGTATTCTTTAATACGAGGAAGCCTAGCGTTCTAGTATCGGATAGTTATTTTTAACAATTTGCGCTAGTAATTAATTTACAAATGTGCGTACTGGAACGCAATACTTCATTTATGTCGTAAGATTTAATGAAGTGGTCGATTTCGGCAAAACCATCGTCAGTAGTTCAAAAACATTAAAATATATTAAATGTATTTGATTTAAAACATATCTCAGGATACTTTTTCACTAACAATACTTTTGTCTTATCCTACATACGACGTAGTGCCATCTGAAATTGTTCCTCAAAAAATATTCTGACAATGAGTCGACGTGCCACGCACGTCGTTCTTATCTCCGCGACTGACGCGGGAGGCACGTCTTTCCAGCGCGAGCGATTAACTACGAATGTCGCCCCAAATGCGGCACCACGCCAGTACCGATAGGCACGAGCGTGACGCCTACAGAGCGGTTGTGAATCAGTGACATCTCGGCTGTATGTTGGGTGAAGGAGGCGGTGTTTCTCGAAGGACGGCTCGGGCGTGCAAAATATTCTTGACGCTGATGTAAATATTGATTTAAATGATATTGAGAAGAATTTGTTCATATCAAACATAGAAGATGATTTAAAAACTATAAACTTCTACAATCGAGTGATAATAAATGGAGAAATTTATACTTCCGAAATATATAAACAAATCAAAACAAATAGCTACACCGTAAGAATTATTCTCACAAATGGTGAAGTTCTCTATTGTGCAATTAAATATTTTTTCAAAACACGACGTCGTCCATCGTTGATTAGTTTAATGTTAAATTTGTTCACTGTTGAGAGTGAGCGTATGTATTGTAACCTATTACAAAAAATTGCGATCGGACATATAATACCTGTTAAAAATAGTACTCAATTTCGAATTCTAAAACAAAATGAGATCAGTTCAATAGAGCATTTAATAACTGTTTATGATTATGTTTGTATAAGACCTAACATAAAGAAAAAAAATTATTAAAATAATAATTAATGTATTAACCCTCATTGATTGAAACAATAAAAATGATAATTCATTAATATATAAGATGTTGGTATTCTCAAAATTATTACTTTCGATTAAACCTTATAGAATATTTGGAATACTTATAAACACGAATATGATCAGACATAGTCATGCATGGAGTTGTCGATTCAAGCATGACACGATGTACAGTCAGACATAACTTTAAATACAATTTTTGTCTAGCGGGAATGCTTACGTATGATCATGCATGATATCTTCGACAAAGGGGTATCATACTATGTATGATTGTGCATAACTTTTCACAATATACATGATCAGGTACAATCATGTAGAACGTCTGACAAATTTAGGTATAGTTTAATGTATAGTAAGACATGATGTCATATACAGGGTGGGGCAATAACTATTAGCACCTCAGATATCTTCGAAACTATAAGTTTCACAGAAATATTTGCTGAAATAAAATTGCACAATACGAAGGGGGCGATCCGGTAGCGATAATAGTTTTTTTGCAGGTAGAAGTACTTCGGGTATTTGAAGGTCACCTTTATTTTTTTAAATGGATCGATATGTTTTTGCTTCCGTATCATGATAGAGGATCTTAAAACGAGTTCAACGACCTATTATACAAGGTCATTTACGGTCATAGAAAGTAGAGAAAGGCGATAATACTTACGGTTTTGGTAGTAAATGAAACATACGTATTGTAAACAGTAGAGAAAGGCGTAATGCTTACTTCACTGGGAGTAAACTCTGCTTGAAGGATACTTTAATAAGTTTGCAGGATGAGATAAACATGATAAGATTAGTGTAGGGTTTCATTTTAAACACTAAGTTTTATTAAAATCCAGGATAAATAAAAGGTATATTTAAGTAATATTATTTATTTTATTTAAATTAAAATATTTATAAAACGTAATTAAAAGTAATTTTCTCCTTTCGCCTTACTTCGTTGATCGCTCATTCTCGACTGGCGCTAGGCTCTTCGCCGTTACAAAACAAACAAACCCTTGCACTCATTGTCAGATTTATTCTACCCACTCTGATATAGATCATTCTTTGTTTCTGTCTTTCTCTCTGTCGTTCTCGCGTCCCACATTAGTATCGATAAATCGGCCAATCCGGCACGATGTATCCGTTTGAAGAGCAAGTCGATATGCTTCTTATTTATGGCGAATGCCAACAAAATTCTGTAAGGGCGAAAAACTTGTATGCTGAACGATATTCACATCGGTCTCAGCCTTCGCGTCAAATATTTAAAAATGTGTGTGATAAACTTAGGCAAACCGGTAGCTTAAGTGTTCGTGAAAGTGAACGCCAGAAACGAGTAATTAACGCAGAAATGGAAATCGGTGTGCTCGCAATTGTGCCTGGAAATCCTCATATTAGTTCGCGACAAATTGAACGCGAATCTAGCATTAGTAGGAGGAGTGTACTTCGCATTTTGCACCGTTTCAAATTTCATCCGTACCATGTTAGCCTTCACCAAGAATTGCATGGGAACGACTTCATGAATCGCTTTGAGTTTTGGCGATGGGCTAAACGTCAGATTCAAAACAATCAGTTTTTTCTTAATACCGTCTTATTTACTGATGAAGCAACATTCACAAATCACGAGAATGTTAATTTGCATAGCATGCATTTATGGGCAGCGGAAAATACACATTGGCTGCGACAGGTTGAACATCAAAAACAATGGTCTGTGAATGTACGGTGTGGTATCATAGGTGATAAAATTATTGGTCCTTATTTTATCAATGGAAATTTGAATGGCAACATCTATGCTAATTTTATAAAGGATACATTGGGTCTTTTGCTAGAAGAGTTACCTTTACTTACACGACAAACCATGTCTTATCAACATGATGGATGCCCAGCACATTATTCATTGATTGCGCGAAGGGAACTCGATGAAAAATTTCGAAATCGTTGGATTGGACGCGGCGCACAGTGGTCCAGAGCGTGAATTTAGCCGGTCACGCACCTCGCGCAGTTTTCAATCTTTTTCAAATCGTCACCACGGGCTCAAAACACATCGGATTTAGTTAAAAATTGGTATTCTATTATTTTTTGGGTCGCTGATTACGAATCTGAACTCAAAAATTTTAAAAACAAAATGGCGGATTAAATATCGCGGACAGGTTTGTTTAAAAATTAATTGTTTTGCACAAAAATTAGTATTCTAATGTTTTTTGAGTCGCTGATTACGAATCTGAACTCAAAAATTTTAAAAACAAAATGGCGGTTGATATATAGAGGGCAGCTATGTACATTAGCTTACTCAGCTTACATTGCTAACTTCAAAATGGAAAAACTAAAAAGTACCACAACGTAGCCTCTGTGAACTTTGAAGATGTTTAGTTTAAACTATATAGAAATAGGTCCTGCTAAAATTGGCTTTATCTATCTGCACCTTTTGTTGATATCTCTTCTTAAAGTTTATGTAACCCAGACCAGCTGTATAGAGCCAGTGGGACACGCGTCGTCAGTAAATTCCCGGGTTTCTTAAAGATACCGTGCAATAAAAACAAAATCTTATTGGCACTAACGAGGACGAAGACTTCAAAAGCATCACTTTTATTACTTAATTGCTTTATTGTTAGCATGCGAGCAAAGAGGAATGAGCTAGGTTATCCGATTGAAAGGAAATCCTAGTCTTCGCCGTGCAGGGTTCACTTAAAAATTAAATAACTTATAAGTATCGAAAGACATTCGGCTAAAACTTTCCACATATATTCCTTAGACTATATAGAAGTGATTTCTGCAAAGATTTCGTGCGTCTACCTGCGTTCTTCATTGTTATATCTGTCGAAATTTTATGAGACAGTCCCGCGGCAGCGCCTTGCCGAGGTGCGAGCGACTCTTTAAACAGTAAAAATGCGTCCGAGGCGGATCCGGGCGGATTAATTTTTTACAGGATCGTTTAGGGGAAGGATCACAGAAAACAGTGTCGTTAATCAGAGAGTGGGATCTAGTGGGACTTTTTAGTTTTTGTCTGCAAAAGATTAAAAACTTCGACGATTTTCTTTCATTTTTTCAACATTAATTTTTGAGTAAACTACAAACAATAATTTTATGTTTGACACGTGAATTTTTATCGTGGAAGAATGCTCTTCAAATAGAAACAATAATTATTAAAAAATATTGCATAGTTTCGCCAGAATGTTAGAAAGAAGACAACGTGGTTTTTCGATAGAAAAAGGCCGCCAGAAAAAGTTTCAACTTTAAACGTTTGTTGTAACTACAATTTTTATCCGATTCCAAAAATTTTTTCGTTTCTGAGGTCGGTGGACATTTAGGAATCAATATATACAATAAAAAATTTGAAATTCCAAAATCGACTTTTTGACTTTTGTCCGGCTAAATGCACATTCTGGACCACCGTGCGGCGCACAGTGGTACCAAATGGCCAAAACATGCGAAAAACCTCAAAGCGTGCTCCAATTTAGCTGAAAATTGACATACTGGGGTAATTTGGGTCGCTGATTACGAATCGGAACTCAAAATTTCCAAAAACAAAATGGTGGATCCAATATGGCGAACACATATATCTAAAAATTACTGGTTCGGCACGATAGTTAGTATCCCAATATTTTTTGGGTCGCTGAATACGAATTTGAACTTAGAATTTCCAAAAACAAAATGGCGGATTCAGTATGGCGGATACGTGTATGTAAAAACTGCTGGTTCGGTGCGAAAGTTAGTATGTTAATGTTTTTTGGATCGCTGAATACGAATCTGACCTTATAATTTGCAAAAACAAAACAGCGGTTTCAATATGGCCGACGCGTGTGTCTAAAAATTTCCGGTTTCGCGCGAAAGCTAGTATGCAACACATATTTACTCTAACAAGTAATTAAATATGTAACAATAAATATTTTTCGTTAATAAGCAAGAAAATCTATCACAAGTGAACAATTGATTTAGTAATTCCAATAAATTCGTTGACGCAGTGAATTTCAAATAAATAGTCTCGAAGCACGGAAAAAATTGTTCGCTTTGAAAAATTATTCGCCATCAGCAGATGCTGAAATGCAATAAAGTCGCAAAATGATGCATTAGTGATTATAATAGATTTAAAAAAACATAGTTTAACATGTACTCTAATAAATAGAAATATTCGCATTCAAAGCTCCCAAGATTCACATTCATATATCCCTCAAAGTAATGTTTGCTTGGTGCAAATCATTCAATAATTTAATAATATAGAAAAATAATAACTATTACAAAGAATTTTAACATTTTTGATATATAGTAATGAAATAAAACGAATGGCTATCGTAACACTTATACTTGCAAGAAAAAAATTAATTTTACCTTTTTGTGAAGTATGTATATTAGTTTAAACAAATGTATTATGATTGAATAATAAGTTACTCTCAAATCATATAAAATTTATATGAGAATTTTTTTTTGTATCGTCCGCGGTTGTCGCTGAAACACGCTTGTAAGCTCAGAACGCGAGTACACCACTGCACAAAAAATTACAAAAATATCCTAATAGCGCCTAATAGCACCTAAACCTTGGAGGTACAGCAAGTTGAAAGTGTAACCTATAACCCTAAACAAGAATCATAGTGGAACACTGTGGAGCACTTAACTTTTTCACTACATATGTGAAATTCTCGCATAAAGATTGACCCCACATTTCGTACTATTTGCATTGCAGTTTTAAAACATAACCATTAACAATTTTAATTTTTCTTTTATCAATAAATGTTGTACTTTCGCCCATGAACTCCGTCCATTTTGCAGAATTGAAGTAGACTCACTTTCACAAAAGTTATTCACTTTATACTGCGGCCAGCAAAACAGTGGTTACGCTCACGATGATTGCGGGACTAATGAATGCGATTTTCAAAATGCGACAATGTCGCAGGTATACGTAAAACAACCCTGCCCTTCCAGGTTTTCATAGACAAACTATCTGAGTACCAAATGCAATAATAAAAATGGCCCTAACGAAAAGTTCATTATTGAGGTTTTTCGCACTTTTTAGCGATTTGGGACCACTGTGCGGCGGTCCAATATCGTGGCCAGCTCGTCCACCAAACTTAACACCACTAGATGTCTTTCTTTGGGGAACACTGAAAGAGAAAGTGTACAAAGAAGTACCAACTACACCTTACGACATGCAACAGCGAATTATTACAGCCTGAGCGTCAATAAGTTCTGACGTTGTAAGACTTACAAGTCAATCAATCATAAAAAGAATCCAATGTTGCATTGACAGTGATGGTGATCATTTCGAACACCTACTATAAACGTATGTTTCATTTAATACAAAAACCTAAGTATTATCGCCTTTCTCTACTTTCTATGACCGTGAATGACCTTGTATAATAGGTCGTTGAACTCGTTTTAAGATCCTCTATCATGATACAGAAGCAAAAACATACCGATCCATTTAAAAAAATAAAGATGAACTTCAAATGCCCGAAGTACTTCCACCTGCAAAAAAACTATTACCGCTACCGGATCGCCCCCTTCGTACTGTGCAATTTTATTTCAGCGAATATTTCTTTGAAACTTATAGTTTCGAAGATATCTGAGGTGCAAATAGTTATTGCCCCACCCTGTATACTGTACCCAGTATTTAGGTTCATAAAATATGGTTAAATTTTTAAATTTTTATTCACTCTACATGTTTCGACATCTTACGATGTCCTCTTCAGGAGTTTCTACAAATAATTAGGCTTATAATAATTGTGTCAATGTATATGTGTGTCTATGATATAACGGTTTTAGAAATGAACAAAAAGAGAATTTTATAGTGTTTTTTGGTTTACCTGTGTTATGTGTGGTTTGTTTTATCGCGAAACTTATGTGTTTCCATAGTTTTTCGGGTTTTATTCTGAGTCAAGATGTTAATTTGAAAATTTGTCTTCTACATACTCGGTCTTAATGTCGAGTTGCTGTGAAGAAGACGAACCACTTTCCGTAACTGGCGATGTTCGTTACGATTTGTATTTCCCGTAATGGAGTTGGTGGGGGAGTTTTTTTGTTCTCAGGTGTCGTGAGATTTCGTATATTTTCGCAGTTTCGCTTCGGGGTACTTCGGTCTCTATCGTTTAATTTCGCTATTGCCTTCGTACCTCGTTATGTAATGTATGTGTAGTGATGGTTAGTGTGTGTGTATGCGCGCGTTCTTTCCTGATTTTTGAAATTCTAATTCGTTCTCTGTTTTCTATATGTTAGTGGATTTTGATGGTTTTTCCTAGACTATTGTTACAACAGAGTCTGAACATGAATTTTGGATGGTGTGGTTGTTATTTTCCGAGCTTAAGTTATTATTGTTGATCACTGGTAAATAAATATTGCTGAGATTTTGCGTGTCTGTTCTAAGTTTTACTGTGTTGTGGCTGTGTATGTGTATCATTTCTTTAATAAGTCGTTTTTTGTAATTTGATTCTATTTCTAGTATTTCGGTCTGCTTGTAGTTAACATTATGGTCTGTATCTATTATGTGTTTTGTCAATGCTGTGTGGGAGTTTGTGTCCTGTTTTATGTTGTTTTTGTGTCCGGATATTCTATTTTTTGAATTTTGTTTTGTTTGTCCAATATAACTCTTTTCGCAAAATCCACAAGGTATCTTATACACCACGTTTGATGTCAACTCCTTTTTCGATCGATCTTTAATCTTGCTGAATAGTATGTCATACAAAGGCTATAGGAGGATAAGTATGATCCAGCGGCCTTAGCTCCGATCATGCTCGCTTTTTTTTTGTTAAAAAGGTTCCTATGTGAGTACTTATCACAGCAATTTTCAACCCTTAAAAATTCATCCCCAGGGAGTAATCGCTAAATAAACAAATTTTTTCAAAAATTCATAACTTGAGAACAACTATTTTGATTTTATTGAAATTTATTCAGGACGTACATATAACTAAGGTCTCTGATATAAAAAAATTCCAGACTTGATGAATTGACATAACCTTAAAAAAAAAATTAAAACATTTTTCAATGACTACTATTGGTAGGTTATGTTTGAGGCACAACTACCAAACTTTTTTTATAGCTTTCTAATACCATTTTGCACCATATATAATTTTGGTATAATTTATTTCTTGGTGCGTCATATCTAAAAAAAATAAAAAGTCTAATTTTAATCATATTTAATTTTTTTTAAATATGTTATAATTATGGCACACCCATCCTAATTTTTTCTAGTTTTCTAACGTCATTTTGCACCATATATAATTTTGGTATAATTTATTTCTTGGTGCGTCATATGCAAAAAAAATAAAAAGTATAATTTTAATCATTTTCAATTTTTTTCATTATGTTATCATTATAGCACAATCATCTTAATTTTTTTTTAGCTTCCTAACATTATTTTGCACCATGTATAATTTCGGTAGAATTTATTTTTTGGTGCGTCATATGCAAAATAAATGAAAAGTCTAATTTGAATCATCCTCAATTTTTTCCAATATGTTACCGTTATAGCACAATCATGTTATTTTTTTTGGTTTTCTAACATCGTTTTACTCTATCTATAATAATTTCTGAATTCATAATTCTCAGCGTGTTACATTGGAATCAATAAAAGTATACAGTTTTTCTATATTTCGGCAACTTCCAAAAAAAAACAACAAAAAGTCCATTTACTACAATGACGATGATAGCGAATATTTAATTTTGATTCGGCAGATCGACCTAACGTTCTAATGCAATTTTCGTCCGTTGCTAGTGCTGTTGTGGATAGATGTAGCGGGGATATGCGTTTTAGTGGTGGGTATAATGAGTTAGGTATCAAGTCTGTTTTTTCGCGCGGGCCCGCATGAGCGGACAAGAGCTACAGACGTATGGAGCTAATCTTGCCATTGTCTTTATTACTTTTATAACTATTATAATCACTGTTTCTGTTGTTGTTGTTGTTATTATTATTATTATGAATTATGAATTCAGAAATTATTATAGATAAAGTAAAACGATGTGAGGAAACCAAAAAAAAATAACATGATTGTGCTATAACGTTAACATATTGAAAAAAATTGAGGATGATTCAAATTAGACTTTTCATTTATTTTGCATATGACGCACCGAAAAATAAATTCTACCGAAATTATACATGGTGCAAAATAATGTTAGGAAGCTAAAAAAAAATTAAGATGATTGTGCTATAATGATAACATCCCAGACAGACTGGAATATTGCAGCAATATTGCAGCAATATTGCGAATCTTGCACAATATTGGCAACATTGCAGCAATGTTGCTGCAACATTGCAGTGGCAATATTGCAGCGGAACATTGCCGCAACATTGCTCCAACATTGCAGTGGCAATATTGCAGCGCAACATTGCCGCAACATTGCTGCAATATTGCCGCAACATTGCCGCAATATTGCTGCAACATTGCCGCAACATTGCCGCAATATTGCTGCAACATTGCAGTGGCAATATTGCCGCGGGAACATTGCAATGGCAACATTGAAATGTATGCTCAACATTGATGAATATACCCCATTATAGGGGCAAACACTCAATGATTTTTAAGATATTTGCAATTAAAGTTTCATTGCCATATTTAAGTGGAACTGTAGAACGTAACATCAAGAGCTGCCGTAGCGTAGCGGCAACGTTCTGGGTTCGCACGGAAAAGACTAGGGTTCGAATCCCATCGTGGGTAAAAAAGTAGGAGTAAGGTAAGAAAAAAAAATCCCATTGCAAAGTGGCTTTCCCAGTCCAAAACTTCAGAATAAATCGTTCGAGAATTCAAGAACGTCCAGTTATCCGATGACACTGATGGCAATTCGGAACAAATAAACAAGATAATATAATTATTAACATCAAGCGTAAACTCCAGTAACAAATCAATATTACTTCGTTTTTTTTTTAAATTCAAAATGTTTTTTTTTTCTATTGAATAAATGCAATTATCACAAATAAATGTTTGTTCAACCAACCAATATTCCAGCAATATTGCTACAACGTTCGCAATATTCCCGCAACGTTCGCAATATTCCTGCAATGTTCGCAATATTCCTGCAATATTCCCGCAACGTTCGCAATATTCCTGCAACGTTCGCAATATTCCTGCAATATTCCTGCAACGTTCGCAATATTCCTGCAATATTCCCGCAACGTTCGCAATATTCCTGCAACGTTCGCAATATTACTGCAATATTGCTGCAATGTTCGCAATATTGCTGCAATGTTCGCAATATTGCTGCAATATTGCTGCAACATTGGCAATCATGCTGCAATGTTGCTGCAATATTCCTGCAAGCTACAAAGAGGCGGACATAGGAATATTGCAGCAATGTTGCGGCAATGTTGCGGCAATATTGCCTGCAACGTTTAATGTTGCACGGCAATATTGCTGCAATATTCCATTCTGTCTGGGATAATGAAAAAATTGAAAATGATTAAAATTATACTTCTTATTTTTTTTGCTTATGACGCACCAAGAAATAAATTATACCAAAATTATATATGATGCAAAATGACGTTAGAAAACTAGAAAAAAATTAGGATGGGTGTGCCATAATTATAACATATTTAAAAAAATTAAATATGATTCAAATTAGACTTTTTATTTATTTTTTGATATGACGCACCAAGAAATAAATTATACCAAAATTATATGTGGTGCAAAATGGTGTTAGAAAGCTATAAAAAAAGTTTGGTAGTTGTGCCCCAAACATAACCTACCAATAGTAGTCATTGAAAAATGTTTTAATTTTTTTTCTAAGGTTATGTCAATTCATCAAGTCTGGAATTTTTTTTAGTCAGAGACCTTAGTCATATGTACAGGGTGTAAAAAAATTAATGGTCATGGCTTTAAGGGGTTGTTCTACACCTCTGGATCGATGGAGATTTGCGAAAAAAACCGGCCGCAAAATTCGGGAAAGGGTAGCAAATTTTTTTTATTGTCTCATCGTATTCGTCTGGTTACGTAGGCAAAATGTCTGAGAGGAACCATGGGTCAGAAACAAACCGTTCTCTCACAAATTAACTTTTAATTGGGCCTTCCGATCAAAATTTCGCCATTAGTTAAAGCAGAGGCGACATAAACGAAGTTAGAAAATGGGGCACTGTGTCACCGTACCAGAAGAGAAGAGCATGTGTTTATGCTCTTCTCCCCGGGCGGGCCCTTGAGCGAACCCAACACCGAACGCAGGTCAATGACATTTTTCTAGTCATTTTCTATCTTCGTTTATGTTGCCTCTGCTTCAACTATTGGAGTTAGCAAGGGTATCTCATGTGTTTCCTTTCGAAAGGTCGGTGACTCGAAGGCTGCCATATGGGCGAAATTGTAATCAGAAGGCCGAATTAAAAGTTAATTTGTGAGAAAACGGTTCGTTTCTGACCCATGGTTCCTCTCAGACATTTTGCCTACATAACAAGACGAATACGATGAGCCAATAAAAAAAATTTGCTACCCTTTCCCGAATTTTGCGGCCGGTTTTTTTCGCGAATCTCCATCGATCCAGAGGTGTAGAACAACCCCTTAAAGCCATGACCATTAATTTTTTTACACCCTGTACGTACTGAATAAATTTCAATAAAATCAAAGTAGTCGTTCTCAAGTTATGAATTTTTGAAAAAATTTGTTTATTTAACGATTACTCCCTGGGGATGAATTTTTAACGGTTGAAAATTGCTGTGATAAGTACTCACATAGGTACTAATTTAACAAAAAAAAGCGAGCCTGATCGGAGCTAAGGCCGCTGGATCATACTTATCCTCCTACAGCCTTTGGATCACCGCAAACAACTATCCACTTTGAACGCCTTGAATCATCACTGCGTGGAAAGTAAAATACTTTACCGGATGATAAACAAATCTTTACACAACACAAAACCATTCTGAATTGAAGAGCAGACTCTTCTCGAGCCAGCTCACAATCAGAAGTAAAGCTTTCGAATTTTATGCAGCCCGCCAGTTTTCGCCATTTCGAATTCGTTATAGATGGCACTGATTCTGAAGTTTCTGGTAAATAAGAACGAAACTTGCAAAGTGTAAGAAGTAAAGAAACTTTAATATTCTGGACAACAAAAAAGAATGAATGTGCCTTAGATCGAGTAGTCGAAAAACGTGGGCGGAAGACAGAAAACTTCTCGAAAAGTTATCTTTTGTTTTCTTCTTTTGTTCATTGCCTGATCTTCGCGCCCCAAGGGAGTTGAGTCGAACTGGGGCGTTCTGTCAAGGGCAGTCGGTGAAGTAGGTTCCACCGTTGTCGGTGGCGCCCGAGCCGCCACAACTACTTCCTCCCCAGTGACTTTGTTACGATTTCTCTCAGGATCCCCGGACTTCTTGCCTGGGTATACACGAGGTGGTGCACATTCGTCTGCAGGTAGAGTTATTGTAAACGCTGGTTTCATTCTGTCCACCGAGATGTTAACTTCTTTCCCTTGGTACTTTATAGTGAAAAACCTATCGATCGGTCGTTTGATTATTTCATGTGGGCCAGAATACGGTTGTTCCAAAGGCGGTTTGACAGCGTCGTTCCTGATAAAAACGTGTGTACAGGTGTAAAGATCTTTTAATTGAAAAAAATTCTGTCTTATGTGGTGGCTGGTCGGTTGAGGACGAAGACGGCGCATGTATTCTCTGTGCTTGTCGAGAAAAATTTGCGGATCTGGTTTTACCTCAGGGCTGATGAAATACTCTCCTGGAAGATGTAGAGTTGTGCCGTAGAGGAGTTCTGCAGCTAATGCTTTAAGGCCTTCCTTGAAGCACGTCCTGAGACCAAGAAGAACCGTTGGAAACAGGTTAATCCATGGAGTGTCTCGATTGCACATGAGAGCGGCTTTGAATGATCTGTGCCAACGCTCGATCATGCCGTTACTCGCTGGATGATATGCAGTAGTGCGAATCCGCTTAGCTGCGATAAGGTTACAGAGGGACTTAAAGAGTACTGGCTCGAACTGAGAGCCCTGGTCTGTCATAATGGTTTTGGGGCACCCGTAGCGTGTAACCCAGTGTGTGAAAAATGCTGTCGCCACTGCATCTGCCGAGATTTCCTTAAGCGGTATCGCCTCCGGCCAGCGAGAAAAACGGTCAATCATCGTTAGGCAGTACCTGAAACCCAGAACTTCTGGTAAGATTACAAGATCAAGGTGTACGTGCTCCAATCTTCCATCCGGAACGTCTATTTTGACAGGAGCCAACTTGTTGTGGCGCTGGATTTTAGATTTTTGGCAGGGAATGCAAGATCTGCACCATTCCAGGATGTCTTTCTTGAGGTTCGGCCAGATAAATTTTTGACGAATTTGCTGGCAGGATGCTCGATCACTAGGATAAGAGAGTCCGTGGACTAAGTCGAAGACCTTATTGCGGAGTCCTGCTGGGATATATGGCCTAATGAAACCAGTAGAGATATCACAGTAGATGTTAGCTGTGTCCACAGATAATTTTTGGAGTTTTAAAGTTGTATTGCTTTTCAGAAGATTTTCAAGTTCCTGGTCATTTTCCTGGGCTGTCTGAAGTTCTTCTGGTTCGATGTGAAGAGGCGTTCCAATTTCGCATACGCGAGAAAGCGCGTCTGCCACTGTATTATGTTCTCCAGCAAGATGAACTATTTTTGTGGAAAACTGAGAGATAAAGTCTAGTTGGCGAAATTGTCTGGGTGTTGCTTTCTCGGGTTTCTGTGTGAAAGCGTAAATTAGAGGCTTGTTGTCTGTTTGAATTGTAAAGACTCTGTTCTCAAGAATGTGTCTGAAGAATTTTATGCTTTCGTAGATTGCTAGTAGTTCGCGATCATACGCACTATAGTTTTTTTGAGTGGGTGTTAGCTTCCGAGAAAAGAATCCCATCGGTCTCCATATACCGTCGACTCTTTGCTCCAGCGCTGCTCTGATGGCGTAATCCGACGCATCCGTTGTTAGTGTGAGTGGAGCTGCAGATACTGGATGTGTGAGTAAAGCGGCGGTAGCTAGGCTCTGCTTGCACTTTTGGATTGACTCCTTCAATTCAGCGTTCCAGATGATTTTTTTCTTATCCTTTTTTTGGCGTCTTTAAGCAAGTTGGTTAGGCTTTATTGCAGGTGAGCGGCACGAGGAATGCATCGGTGGTAATAGTTGATAAGTCCTAGGAAACTACGTAGTTCTGAAACTGTTTCAGGTTCTTTATATTGTAAAACTGCATCCACACGGTCAGGTAGCGGTCCACATCCTTCTTTGGTAATCTTATAACCTAGGAATTCAATCTCCGGAACAGCGAAGTTGCACTTGTTGGGATTTATTCTCTGACCATATTGTTTGATACGCTGGAGTACTGTCCTCAAGTGTTGACAGCGCTGTCCCAGATCTTTGGACATGACTAAAATGTCGTCAATATATATAAATACGCAATCTAAATCGATAAAGATTGAGTTCATGAACCTCTGGAAAGTTTGCGTGGCATTTCTCAAGCCAAAAGGCATATATAAGAATTAAAATAATCCGAAAAGAGTGATGATGGCAGTCATCGGAATGTCCTCTTTGACCACTGGTATCTGATGATACGCTCGCTCTAGGTCTATAGTGGAGAAGATGGTTTTTCCATGAAGATTCTCTCCAATATCATGAATGTGTGGTATCGGGTAGCGATCTGGAACTGTTTGCGAATTTAATTTTCGAAAATCACCGCAGAGTCTCCAACTGCCAGTCTTTTTGGGTACCAGATGTATCGGACTTGCCCAAGAGCTTTTAGATGGACGACATATGCCGAGTTCTACTAGATTTTCCATTTCTAAACGACTACCTTTAACTTATCGCCTGATAATCGCCGTGCACGAGAGAAAACAGGAGGATCGGTGGTCTCGATGTGATGTACCGCAGCTGCATCGGTGTTAATGTGTGTCGAGGAGGTTACCTTAGTGACGTCAATGTATTCCTTAAGGATGTCACTGCAGAGCATTCAACTATCCACTGTAGAGATGTTGTATTCTGCAGTGTGACTAACAAGGAAGGTATTCGAAGTGGGGACTCACGGATTCGAATGAAATTTTGTGGGTTTGTAGAGTGATCCAAGACAAGAAAAATGGTATACTCCATTCGTGCCCAATCGCCCTTTAAGGGCATGAAATTTAACCTCAAAGTGAAATCGACACTTGCACTTCCTCGCTTATATCTCCTAAATGACAAAAGATAGAAAAAAATGTTTTAGGTAAAAGTTTAACGGTAAAAGGGGCGCTATAAATTGGCATTAACAAACTTTTAAAAACAACTTTCCTTCTTGAAAAAAAAAATTTTTTTTGCGTTATTTTAAACAATTTTTAAATCTTTGTGTTAATGAAAAATGTGGCATTTTTTATTCTGAATTCAACCATAACCATATTTTTTAGGGTTACAGAGATACACGACAAAACGTACCCCCACCGCGCGGTACCGCGCAATAGTGCGCTAACAACACATAGAGTTACATATTAAGAATGCTCATTTTTGTTGCAGGACATAACTATGTGACGAAGATGGGTGTGGTAACATAAAAGTCGCAAATTATGAAATATTTCATAAAGATTAATGACTTAAAATACAAATCGTACTATATCCCATATATACATACATAAATATTTTTTAAACGCTTATTAAACAGTTTATTACATTGTAAGCACACGCGATTACATGTACTTCACTCGACATAGTTTTCGCAAAGTGAAAAAAACGAAATACTATCTTCATTAAAAAAGTGATCTACACACAGATACTTTTTGCACCAAGCACATCTTATAATAGCAGGCTTGTCACATACTTCACAACGTGGCAGTTTATCTGCTTCAGGAAATTTAAAACAGAAATGTACCGGATTTTCAAACCGTTATGGTAACCTTTCCTCTAGGTATCCACTTTTATACCAAGAGTATTTAAATAATTCTCTGAATCTCGGGGAAGACAATTGGTTGTGGGTGAGTGATTGCAATTTGATGATATTATTTCGTAGATGTAAATTTCTATTAATATCGTACAGCAAAACTCGATCGGAAAAGGTTCTAACAAAGTTTTTCCATATCCGGAAACCAAAAACGTCCAACGGTTGTATCAAACCTGTCGTCCCTTTCGGTATAGTTAACGTAATAAGTTGCTTGTCACTCGGAATACTTTGCTGAAACGTGGACGGACAATGACCACTCCACGAATCAATTAGTAGTACACTTCGAGGCCCAGTCTTTGGTAAAAAGACTTCTGCGAGCCAGGTGTTGAAATGGTGCGATGTTAACTTCCCAGATTTGGAAGCAGTGACAAACACATTATCCGATCTGAATTGGGCAATTCAGTGCAAAGTTCATAAGATAAGGGGATAATGGTTAATCGAATATTTACGAAAACAGACTAACAATGGAAGTTAAGAGAAAGAAGAATTAATAAAGACGAAATGATATCGTTAAATGTAATAAAATGGTCTGTTTTCGCAAATATTCAATTAATTATTATCCCCATATTTTATGAACTTTGCACTGATAAATATCCAGTCTCCTTATAAATACCCAGTCTTCGGCTCTGGAATTCATTGTCAGTGTTACTGGAACTCGTTCAACTGCACGTGGCTTTGAATAAAATGGTGTACATAAATCCGGAAAACGTTATTAATCTACTAATAGTAATGCTTCACATAACCAGCATACCACCATCTCCAATTAATCACCGGGAGGTCGAACTCTCGGAGATCATACACAGAATGATACATGAGAGTATCACTGAAAATTCATTTGCGGCCGACTACGTTATGACCCTGAAATATGAAGATCCAACACGACCTCAAGAATGTGAATTTGTTCCTGATGAAGACATCCAGGAAGACGAAGAATTTGGTAACAACGAATTTGATGACAGTTGCATCCCAGGCGAAAGTGGTAATGTAGACCTCGGCTATAAAACTCGCGCAGTTGAGTTCTGGAGAAGCGGCAAGAAAATGCGTAGGACTCTCGATAGCGTACAGCACAAATTTCGAAAAGTAAAATCGATTAAACAATTATATAAATGGGAAGAAACGTTGGCAAGAAGCGGTACATACAGGGATAAAATTATGTGAATCGCGAAATTTGTGCTGGACAAATTTGAAGCTGCTACCGATCGAGGCTCGTTTGTGCACAATATGGATTTAAAGTATTGGGCGCTAGAAGCAAAGGAGGACGTAAATCTGCCAGGATTTAAAGCTAGCCACCAGTGGGTCGTGAATTTCAAGAGAGCGCACAACATCGTTTCGAGGAAGGTTACGAAATTCGTAAGTCGTTCCGCAATCCGAAACAAGCAAAGTGTACAATTGGCAGCCACCGAATTTGTAGACCAGGTGAAACCGTATATTTCAACGTACGAACCGAATAATGTATACAATGCCGATGAGAGTGGATTTAATTTGGAAATTCATTCTGGTCGTACGTTATCGTATCGTGGTACAAAGACCGTAGAAGCAGCCGTGCAGTCAATTTCCTCAACCACTCACAGTTATACGATTCTCCCTACCATTTCCGCGAGCGGTCAGTTTGTGTCACCTTTGTTCATAGTATTAAAAGAACCAAGTGGAGAATTTGGACCTCGGGTAGAAGGAAACTTATTCAGACCGGATAATGTGTTTGTCACTGCTTTCAAATCTGGGAAGTTAACATCGCACCATTTCAACACCTGGCTCGCAGAAGTCTTTTTACCAAAGACTGGGCCTCGAAGTGTACTACTAATTGATTCGTGGAGTGGTCATTGTCCGTCCACGTTTCAGCAAAGTATTCCGAGTGACAAGCAACTTATTACGTTAACTATACCGAAAGGGACGACATGTTTGATACAACCGTTGGACGTTTTTGGTTTCCGGATATGGAAAAACTTTGTTAGAACCTTTTCCGATCGAGTTTTGCTGTACGATATTAATAGAAATTTACATCTACGAAATAATATCATCAAATTGCAATCACTCACCCACAACCAATTGTCTTCCCCGAGATTCAGAGAATTATTTAAATACTCTTGGTATAAAAGTGGATACCTAGAGGAAAGGTTACCACAACGGTTTGAAAATCCGGTACATTTCTGTTTTAAATTTCCTGAGGCAGATAAACTGCCACGTTGTGAAGTATGTGACAAACCTGCTATTATAAGATGTGCTTGGTGCAAAAAGTATCTGTATGTAGATCACTTTTTTAATGAAGATAGTATTTCGTTTTTTTCACTTTGCGAAAACTATGTCGAGTGAAGTACATGTAATCGCGTGTGCTTACAATGTAATAAACTGTTTAATAAGCGTTTAAAAAATATTTATGTATGTATATATGGGATATAGTACGATTTGCATTTTAAGTCATTAATCTTTATGAAATATTTCATAATTTGCGATTTTTATGTTACCACGCCCATCTTCGTCACATAGTTATATCCTGCAACAAAAATGAGCATTCTTAATATGTAACTCTATGTGTTGTTAGCGCACTATTGCGCGGTACCGCGCGCTGGGGGTACGTTTTGTCGTGTATCTCTGTAACCCTAGCGGTGTATAATAAAAATATGGTTATGGTTGAATTCAGAATAAAAAATGCCACATTTTTCATTAACACAAAGATTTAAAAATTGTTTAAAATAACGCAAAAAAAATTTTTTTTTTCAAGAAGGAAAGTTGTTTTTAAAAGTTTGTTAATGCCAATTTATAGCGCCCCTTTTACCGTTAAACTTTTACCTAAAACATTTTTTTCTATCTTTTGTCATTTAGGAGATATAAGCGAGGAAGTGCAAGTGTCGATTTCACTTTGAGGTTAAATTTCATGCCCTTAAAGGGCGATTGGGCACGAATGGAGTATACCATTTTTCTTGTCTTGGATCACTCTACAAACCCACAAAATTTCATTCGAATCCGTGAGTCCCCACTTCGAATACCTTCCTTGTTAGCAAGAAAGACCAGTAAAAAAAAGAAGTGAAATAGCGCGAACATAAGCTCTTTCCAGGAATCACCGCAGATAGAGAATCTAATATACTTTTTTTTTGGTTTTAATACATCAAGATGAAAATGGGGACAATTAAAGATTCATTGTTACCGCACTGTTTACGAGTTAGCTCTCAGGAAGTTATGAATCCAACTCAAATTATTTATAATTTTTATTTGCTTGTTTCATTTCGTCTAGACCTCTAAACATTTGAAGTATATTAAAATTTACGAATATAATTTAGTTTTCGCCAAAATTGCAATTTAAATATCAAATTGTAACAAAATTTTTCGCATGACGGATATAGCCGTCAAACACGCTTAACTGGTTAAGTCTATCTAGGGCTTGTAAGGTCCCTTTCTTTTTAACGAAGCAATACTGATTTTGCCTGAATGATTCATGTTCTCCTAATTTTAAAAGTCTATTTTTAATTATTAGTTCCATGGTTTTCGCCCACGCATCTAAAACACATAGAGGTCTATAAGAGTCCCGGTTTCGCAGGCTCCCTGCCGCCCTTACGAATTAAGATAAGTCTTGGGGTCTTCCATTCTTCCGGGTAGCCAAGAGTATTTTAGGAAAACGTTAAAAATAGAAGGTATCTTTTCTATACCTCTTACAAGGGAACATCCCGAGGTGTAACTCACCGATTTTGATGAAATTTTAGTATGATATAGTCCTCGCAAAAATATTCGACACGTATTTTTTTTATCGGCAATCGTCCACGTTAAAGGGGTGAAAACCACCCTCAAAGTTGGCACCCTAAAACTTATTTATTGAATATCTGGAAAACTATTAGAGATACGAAAATTTCGTAAAGAGAGAAAATTAACGTATTTCGACCACAAATCTGATGATATAAATATATTTTTTTTAAACTCGTTTGTTTAAATAATACGCTTAAAAATACACCTTTTTAAATGATTTTGCAAGTCAAATTTCAATAAATTTTCTTGAATATTTTTCTGGGAATACCATATACCGAAACACAAAATACGGATAAAATGGAAATTTGAAATTTTTTTTGTAAAAAAAGTTATTACATTTTTAATTTTTTCTCTTACGTTCTTGTTAAGTTATGCCTTCGTATATACATGTATGACTGCTTTAAAAGGCCAGATTTCATTGCCAGACACACATATCGTCTTTATATAAATTTAAAAAATTTGATTGATTAATTAATAATTTGTAACAATTATTGTAATAATGGTATTCATTGTTATTCTTATAACCAATATTTTCTTACACCACGAGCATTCTAAAGCATCCCTATAATCAATTCAAGCATATAACGTTAGAAAATAGTAAATATATAACGCACACCTCCCGAGAATTAATTTATTTATTTGGCCTGTCGGCGAATTCACATTGATATCATAAATGACTATCCCAAGGTGTAACTCACCAATTCTTATGAAACTATAGTATAAGGTGCTTTTCGTGGAAATATTTAATATCTACTTTCATTTATCGGCAATCGTCCACGTTAAAGAGGTGAAAACCACCCCCAAAGTCCGGATTATAAAAACTGTTTTATCGAATATCTCGGAAACTATTAGAGATACGAAAATTTCCTAAGGAGTGACAATTAACGTATTTCAATCACGAATCCAATGCTATAAGCATTTAAAAAAAAAAACGTTTGTTTAAACAATATGTTAAAAAATACTTTTTTTTTCATAATATTTTCAGTTAAAATTCTTTCAATTTTCTTAAATAATAGTTTGTATACACTATATAGTCAAACAAAAAATACGGATCAATTAGAAGTTTCATATTTGTGTTACAAAAAGAGTTATTGCATTTTCAATTCTTACGCTTGTATATGTATACTGTGTTAACTCAGTTACGGAAAGTGGTTCGTCTTCTTCACAGCAACTCGACATTAAGACCGAGTATGTAGAAGACAAATTTTCAAATTAACATCTTGACTCAGAATAAAACCCGAAAAACTATGGAAACACATAAGTTTCGCGATAAAACAAACCACACATAACACAGCCTAATTATTTGTAGAAACTCCTGAAGAGGACATCGTAAGATGTCGAAACATGTAGAGTGAATAAAAATTTAAAAATTTAACCATATTTTGTCAACCTAAATACTGGGAACAATTTGAACTTATTTATTAATGATATTGATAGCGTTTTCACTCATGGTAACATTTTACTTTATGCGGATGATTTAAAGATTTATAACACTGTTGATGATGAGCTTGACGCGAGATGTCTCCAGAATGATCTGAATAAATTTTGCTTGTGGTGCTCCCACAATATGCTCAATATTAACATCTCGAAATGCCAAGTAATTCATTTCACTCGGAAACATTCGACATTATATTTTCCTTACCTATTAAACAATTTGCAAATAAACTCTGTAGACAGTATTAGAGATCTTGGTATCATCTTCTCTAGTGATCTCTCTTTTAACGAGCACTGTGATAAAGTTGTTACCTCCTCCTTAAAAGTCTTGGTTTGGTTTATCGCGCTTCCAAGTATTTCACAAATGTTAATACACTTCGTACACTTTACATTACACTTGTGCGTCCTTACCTTGAGTATGGTTCAACAATCTAGTCTCCTTATTGTAAAATACTTATTCAAAGAATTGAAAGAGTTCAACATAAATTTTTGAAAATAGCCTCCAGACTAACCGCAAACCCTATATCCTCCTTTAGTCATGACTACAACGCCATTCAAACGCGCCTAGGACTGTCTACATTAGAAAAACGTGGTGCAGTTGCCGACATCATATTTATGTACAAGATTATGTACAACCTGATGAACTCACCGGAGATTCTGTGTCAGATCACTATGTATGTTCCTAGGCATCGAACACGGAAGAACTTTTTATTTGTACCTACGTTTCATCGTACCCGCTATGGTGTAAATAATTGCATTAATCGTTTGTGTCTCAACTCAAATAGGGTTAGTGATATTATGGACTTTTTGTCACCTTCGATTGTATCATTTATAAAATCAACTAAAATTGCGATCTCGAAACTATGAAATAGACATCCTACCTCCTATAAACACATTAGAACAATCAATACTTATACTTTTATATATATATATACATTTATATTTACGTCTCTATATTGTAAAAATTGTAACAAAGGGTTTTTTTATCCCGTTAATAAATAAACAAATTAAATTAAATTAAATTAAATTAAATATCCAGCAACAAACAAAATTCACTAGCTTTTTCTTGTGGACCATTCACAATATTTGGACTCACCCGGCACCTTTTATTTCTCTTAATATAAATAAAAAAAATTGATATTTTTAATTTTTTTGCCATTATTATTTTTTAAACCCTAAGAATGGCATCAAATTTCCGGGTACTGTTTTGGTCACTGTCAGTTTCCACTAGTCAGTGGGCAACTAGTCGCAGCGACTGACAAGCGAAAAACGCACCGTCCATATAGATGGATTCGTCGGAGAGCGCGCCGCAGTCAAAAGGTTAATCTTTTAAAGTTATATTATCTGTTGCTACCCTTGGACAGTTCGCAACGGTCAGGAAGGCGGTCGAGCGCGGGCGTTCCATTGTCTCATGGATTTATTGTTAGAAATCGTCTCTGCGTTCCCGAGCAGCTGCAATCACCCGGGTTGACGGAATTACAAGTCCGTCAGCCGGTTCCCATTAAGGTGATTCCGAAATATTTGTCGCGAGCTTTCCAATGCTTGCTCGGCGAGCAGAGGTTTTTTTCCATGGAGACAATGGGTTTATGGTGCGAGCACGAAGGCCATTTTTGAGATGCCGTTACTATCTAGGCGCTCACGTGCGCGCCAGACCTTCGCCACCTTGGCGCACTCCCTCGTGCCTCAATGGATAACAGCCGCAACATAAATCATCGCCTGCGCCGACGGGGTTGCGAGGCCCACCACCCTCCTCGGCCACCTTGGTCCCAAACCGGGGAGAGGACGAGCGGATTCGCACTCCGCGCGGACTGAGCCGCTATCCCCTCCATCAGCTAAGGGTGTCTAGTGGCGTCACACCCGAACGCCCGCGCGCTCCGAGAAAAGTCACTAGGTTTTTTCAATACTTGTTTACGCCGTAATTTCCGGCGGCGTACAAATATCTTTCTCGGGGGCGTAACCTGGCGGTGGAGGGAGAATCTTCCAAGGAGGACTCTTCCAATTCCTCGAAGAGTCAGTCACTCCGCATCAATCAATCAAATCACTTCGTAACAAACAACATTTTTACTCCTCCGCTTTCCAACCGACAACGCTTACATTCAACAGTTTATTCCGCGAATACGCGCAGTTCAGTTTTTTAAGTTTGTTTCGTTAAGTTTATAATTGTACTGTATTTTTATCCAGACTAATTTATTAAACCTCAATACCGAAAATCGGAGTGATTCAATATCAAAGCACATCCTTTCACTCCACCCCTGAAAACCCTCGTGACGCTCATCAGCAGCAAGAAATCGCAGGGAGCGCAAACATTTCGTGTTCTTCGCGGCAACCAAGCGAAGGTTCGGCTTTACAACCCGAACGGGTCCAGTCGAAGCCTGGCCCCACAAATTGACGCGCAACATTTGGTCCTTCGAGCCGGATCCAGCCGTTTTGGAGAAGCGCCTGGTCCATAATCCCGCCGGAGTGAAAGTGAATGCCGTAATCAACGCTTCTGAACGGAAGCACGCCTAAGCCATTCATCGCCTATACCAGGCATCTCCATCAACGTGATCGGAGCATCGCTTCCTAGGAAGCAAGCACTGCTTCGGAAGAAGCAAAGGCCGCTGCCGCGACACCTGCAGAGGAAGCACGTTCCTCGCAGCCACCGCCAGCGTTCCAAGGAGCAAGACGTCGCAGCCACCAGCGCCGTTTCTGAGGAAACGAGACGTCGTAACCGTCATCACTCCAGAGGAAAAGCCTCACCCGCATCCACTCCAGCCTCTTGGGAAGCAATCACCGCTTCAAGGGAAGCAAACGCCGCATCCACGGTACCGGCGAAACGGAAGCACCGCTTCGCAGTACCAAGACGGCGCAACCATCGTCGCTGCAGGACAGATTCTCGCAGCAACCACCGCCTCAGAGGAGCCGTGCGCCGCAGACGCGGCAACGCCAGAGGAAGATCCTCACACTCATCCGCTGCAGCTTCAGGGGAAGCCTCGCAGCAGCCGCCGCATCCGCAGAAGGAGCAGATCTTCGCGACCACCACCGCCTCACGACAACATCGCTGATCTTCAAAAAAGTAAGCTCGCATTCCCTATAATACATTGAGTCTCCGATCGGAAAATTGTAAGAATCATGCCGTCACGAACCGCCTGCGTCGCGATCTCAACCACATATTAACAATATGTCGACCGAGCAACGCGTAAAGGAGCTTAAGCACCGACGAGCTACGTTTCGCGCTCAAATCACGCGATTTAAGGCACTAATAGAGCCGAGTAACGGTGATTTCGATTACGCGACGTTAGGAAAGAGAACCGCCAAGTTAGATGAGTACTTGAAGGAGTTCGAGGATTACCGCATCGAATTGGAGCTGTTAGACGCGGGAATCAGTGTCACGGAGAATTTAGACATAGGAGATGAGGCCGTGGCCCTCATCGGTCGCGCGGGAAAAATCCTGGATAGGCATAACAACTCAAGCCCTTCCGGCCTTAACGCGAATAACGACACTGAATCTGCGAACGGTTCGAGGAACGATTCCGCCGGTGAAAGGGATTGTGACCTGCCGAAAATCAGTCTACCTACATTCAGCGGTGCTTACGAAGACTGGCCGGGTTTCGCCGATCAATTCAGGAGCTCGGTCCATGAAAACGCTAAGATCACGGACAGCAAACGACTAACGTATCTTCGGTCGTGTCTAAGGGGCGGAGCGGCGCGTAAAATAGAACATTTATCGAACGAAGGATCTAACTATGCAATCGCGTGGGATATCCTACAAAGGAAGTACGACGACTCTAAATTGATCGTCGCGGGTCGTCTGAGAGCTATCTTCGAGGCACCCGTGTGTCGTAGAGAGTGCGCTGATGATCTTCAGGCATTCTTAAATGTAACCGAACCAAACTATCGCACATTGTAAAGTTTAAATCAGCCGTCTGCCGATACGATCCTGATCCATCTGCTGCGGGGCAAACTACCAGCCGGTACTGCCCAGCGCTGGAAGGAGCATAAATGCTCAAGCGACTTTCCGCGTGTAGAGGAGTTCTTCGAATTCCTTAATAATCGTTGTAAGGAACTTGAACCGGCCGGCGAGAACTCATCGTCGAAGCCAACTCGCCGGGATGATTCGGATCGCGCTCGCGACGCGAAACGATTCACGAAGTCGCGACCTCCGAGTGATCCGCGGATCGCGTACTCGGCTCAGGTCACCTGCTCGTGCCCTGTATGCGGAGGCAATCACACTGCCTCCAAATGTGAGAAATTGATCCTTGCCACCCCGAAGGAGCGCGAAATCGCGGTCAGGGAAGCCAAGCTGTGTCGAAACTGCTTGGGTCTCGGGCACGATTTAAATAAATGTAGAAGCGTATTTAGATGCAAACGGTGTTCACAGAAGCACCATTCTTTGCTCCACGCGGAGGAAGAGGTATCGCGTACACAGGCTAACTCCGCCTGCCTTCAAAGTTCAGTTCGGTCCGAAGTTCTTCTCGCGACCGCGATAGTGGACATCGTTGACAATCGAGGAAGAAGTCACGAATGCCGAGTTCTGCTTGACAGTGGTGCTCAATCGAATTTCGTGTCGGAATCGTTAGCCGAAAAATTGCAGTTACCCCGTAACGAAGTAAATATATCGGTATCGGGCATTAATCAAAGCGTCAGTCGCGTGAATTTCTTAATTGACGCGCGTTTGATGTCGAGATTCCACGATTTCACCATAGATTCAAATTTCCTCATTTTGCCACGACTAACGGGCAATCTACCCTCGCGGCGTGTAAATCGCAGTGACCTCACGATCCCTCAGAACATTCGGTTAGCAGATCCACAATTCGACAAGCCGGCAACAATCGACGTAATCCTCGGGGCAGCGGTATGCCATAAGATATTCTGTGTGGGCAGAATACCGTTAAACAACGACCGCGCGGCGTTGCAGAAAACCCATCTCGGATGGATTATTAGCGGCGAAATCGGTTCCGGTTCCCCCTCCACTAGCGTTGCTTGCAATTTGTCAACGTGCACACTGCAGGATTTATCAAAATTTTGGGAAATCTCCGAAACCCACGACAAGCCGATTCCCTCGAACGAAGATAGGGCTTGCGAGAAGCATTATCAAGAAACTACGACTCGGGACCTAGCAACCGGTAGATACGTGGTCAGGCTTCCCTTTAACGAAAAAATCCAGGACCTCGGGGAGTCCTATCACGGAGCATTAAAACGGTATCACGCCCTAGAAAAGTCATTCGCGAGAAAACCGGAGCTCGAGGAAAAATACCGTGAATTTATGCGCGAATACATCGATCTCGGTCATATGACCGAAGCTCCGTGCGCGAAGAGGGACGAGGGTTACTACCTGCCCCACCACGCGGTCATGAAACAATCCAGCCTTACAACCAAGCTCCGGGTGGTGTTCGATGCGTCTGCGGAATCGTCATCGCGGTTGTCGCTTAACGACACGCTGCTAATCGGTCCGGTCATTCAAGACGATTTAATGTCATTGGTATTACGATTTCGCTGCCACGCGTACGCGTTAACCGCCGATATCGCCAAAATGTATCGACAAATTCTGGTTCATCCGGAAGATCGGAAGTTCCAGAAGATTCTTTGGCGCGACAGCAAAAACGAGCCGATACGAACATTTCTACTAAATACCGTGACCTACGGTACGTCTTCCGCATCGTTCCTCGCGACTAGATCACTGCACCAACTAGCAGATGACGAGCGTACGGCGCACCCGCGCGCCGCGACCATCGTAAAGCGCGACTTCTACGTGGACGATCTCCTTACCGGTGCGGAAACTTTGAAAGAGGCTCTACACATGCGCGACGAGCTCATGCTCTTGATGTCGAAGGGAGGATTTCAGCTGCGCCAATGGGCCTCAAACGACCCGCGTCTGGTAAGTGATCTGCAGGAACAATCTAACGATACACAGATCTGTTTGAATCTAGAAGATCCTACAAAGGCCTTAGGTATCGTGTAGAATCCGCGACGTGACATTATAACATACAACGTCAACCTCGAGATAATCCGATCGCGCGTTACGAAGCGCACTATCCTGTCACAGGTCGCGCAGTTATTCGATCCGTTGGGCCTTCTCGGGCCAGTTATCGTCGTCGGAAAATTAATCATCCAGCGATTATAGCAGTTAAAATGCGGTTGGGACGAATCCGTTCCTATAGATCTACTTACTATGTGGAACAAATACGAGTCTCAATTGAAATCGCTAACGACAATCGCGCATCCGAGAAGGATAACTCCCGACGGCGCGAAAGAGATACAACTGCACGGTTTCTGCGACGCGAGCGAGCGCGCATACGGTGCCGTGCTATACACGCGCTCCATAGACCATACGGGAAAGATTACCACGCGTCTCATTTGCTCGCCATCGAGGGTCGCACCGTTAAAGACGCTGTCGTTACCACGCCTGGAACTTTGCGCCGCGGTGTTGCTCGCCAACCTATTCTATTCCACGCATCGCGCGCTGCCGATGCACTTCAAAAAAATAATATTTTGGTCCGACTCCACTATCGCGTTACAGTGGTTAAAAACTCCTCCAAACACGCTGAAAACCTTTGTCGCGAATCGGGTTAGTGAGGTGCAGAGGCTAACGGAGGGCTATGAATGGAGACACGTGCCGTCGCAGGATAATCCAGCCGACCATCTCTCGCGAGGATTATTACCTGCCGAGCTGCACGGAAATAGGCTCTGGAAAGAGGGACCGACGTGGCTAAGTTCGAGCGAATCACGGTGGCCGGTACTAGCGTTACCTGCGGTAGAAATTCCCGAAACTCGACAACTTTTCACCTTGGCCGCAACTACCGCTGAGGATAATATTTTATTCAAATTCTCAAGTTTCTCCAAATTAAGACGCGTAATCGCGTATTGCCTACGATGGCGGCAAATCGCATCGCGCAAGCAAATTTCTAAGAGCCACCTTTCCGTAACAGAAATTAAAAACGCCACGCGCCGTGTCATTGAGCTGGTGCAGCGCGAGGCATTTGCAAACGAGCTGCGGCTGCTGCGGGTTGACTCGGGAGCAACCAAGACTAAGAACCGCCTAGGTCCGCTCAACCCTTTCATCGACGCGAGCGGGATACTGCGTGTCGGGGGACGGCTATCGCGCGCGAACCTCACGTACGAACAGAAGCACCCCGCGTTACTACCGGGAAGGCACCACGTGACAAATCTAATTATACGACACGAGCATTTGCGCAACATGCACGCAGGCGCACAAGCCACGCTGCATCATATACGCCAGGAATACTGGATTACAGACGGAAAAACTACCGTGCGAAACGTCATTCGAAGATGTTTGACTTGCTATCGCGCGAAACCCGTCTACCCTCAGCTGCCGATGGGTTTATTGCCGAAGGAGCGTGTCACTCCGGGTCGACCGTTCACAACGACCGGCGTCGACTTTTGCGGGCCGTTCTTTGTCAAGGAACGAATACAACGCAACCGCGGACGGGTAAAGGTGTACGCGGCTATCTTTGTTTGCTTCTGCACAAAGGCAGTGCATATAGAACTGGTTAACGACCTAAGCTCCGAAGCCTTCTTAGCTGCGCTGAAACGATTTTTCGCTCGCCGCGGTAAGAGCGCGAATATTTACTCGGACAACGCTACAAATTTCGTAGGAGCATGCCGCGAGATCAAACGGTTGCATGATCTGATAAATGACGCCAAGGATAACTCGGCTACATTAGAATTTCTTGCCAACGAAGGAATTGAATGGCACTTTATACCGCCGCGTACTCCACACTTCGGCGGGCTGTGGGAAGCTGCGGTGAAATCCGTCAAGCACCATCTAACTCGCGTAATCGGAGAAACTCTCCTCACATACGACGGGTTGCTAACATATCTGGTTGAGATCGAGGGAATACTCAATTCGCGACCGATAGAGTCACTGTCATCGGATCCCAACGATCTTTCCGCGCTCACCCCGGGTCATTTCCTGATAGGGGACTCAATGGGGGGAATCCGCGAGCAAGATTATTCTAAACTTAAGGATAATCGCCTATCTATGTGGCAGCACATCACAAAAATGAAGCAGCATTTTTGGACGCGTTGGCACAAAGAATATTTGCATGAACTAACGATTCTCAAAAAATGGCATGACGGCAAAACGAACAATGTACGCGTCGGTCAAATGGTCCTAGTAAAGGAGGATAATACGCCTCCTATGCGGTGGAAACTAGGACGGATTGTCGTGACACATCCCGGCGAGGATGGCGTAATACGCGTCGCGACAGTAAAGACAGCTACCGGCTGCTATAAGCGTAGCGTCCAAGGGCTCTCACCATTGCCAGCAGAGCTACTTTAGACATACTCGCATGCAATTATCATAACAATTAATACAGCCTCAATACATAATCATATTGTAGGCATAGTTATAAGCATTCAATATCTATTAAATATAAGATTACTAAGATATAATTATTGAACGCAAGCCGTTCAAGGGGGCCGGCATGTTGCTACCCTTGGACAGTTCGCAACGGTCAGGAAGGCGGTCGAGCGCGGGCGTTCCATTGTCTCATGGATTTATTGTTAGAAATCGTCTCTGCGTTCCCGAGCAGCTGCAATCACCCGGGTTGACGGAATTACAAGTCCGTCAGCCGGTTCCCATTAAGGTGATTCCGAAATATTTGTCGCGAGCTTTCCAATGCTTGCTCGGCGAGCAGAGGTTTTTTTCCATGGAGACAATGGGTTTATGGTGCGAGCACGAAGGCCATTTTTGAGATGCCGTTACTATCTAGGCGCTCACGTGCGCGCCAGACCTTCGCCACCTTGGCGCACTCCCTCGTGCCTCAATGGATAACAGCCGCACCATAAATCATCGCCTGCGCCGACGGGGTTGCAAGGCCCACCACCCTCCTCGGCCACCTTGGTCCCAAACCGGGGTGAGGACGAGCGGATTCGCACTCCGCGCGGACTGAGCCGCTATACCCTCCATCAGCTAAGGGTGTCTAGTGACGTCACACCCGAACGCCCGCGCGTTCCGAGAAAAGTCACTAGGTTTTTTCAATACTTGTTTACGCCGTAATTTCCGGCTGCGCACAGTGGTTCATTTGGCCGAAAACCTGGCCAAAACTCAAGGAGTTTTTCAATTTAGCTGAAAATTGGTGTATTAGTATTATTTGGGTCGCTGATTAAGAATCTGAACTCAAAATTTCCAAAAACAAAATGGCGGCTCTAATATGGCAAGTGCGAGTATCGAAAAATTGTCGGATCGGCACGAAAATCAGTAGTCATATGTTTTTCCGGTCGCTGATTAAGAATCTGAACTCAGAATTTCCAAAAACAAAATGGCGGCTTCAATATGGCGGATGCGAGTATCGAAAAATTGTCGGATCGGCACGAAAATCAGTAGTCTTATGTTTTTCCGGTCGCTGATTAAGAATCTGAACTCAGAATTTCCAAAAAAAAATGGCGGCTTCAATATGGCGGATGCGAGTATCGAAAAATTGTCGGATCGGCACGAAAATCAGTAGTCTTATGTTTTTCCGGTCGCTGATTAAGAATCTGAACTCAGAATTTCCAAAAACAAAATGGCGGCTTCAATATGGCGGATGCGAGTATTGAAAAATTGTCGAATCGGCACGAAAATCAGTATTATTTTGATTTTTAACCTGAACGAAATAAATATAGCGTTTCGTTAATTACAAGGGTAACCTTAGTGAAGCATTAGCATTATTCGTTTGTCCAAGGCACGATAGCCTGGCCGTATGTCATAAACGTATTTCCCCGAGCATGGCGCGTGCGACAAACAAATAAGAATATCGCGTACAATTGTAAAAAGTCGCAAAATGTTACAACGGGGACTTCTTCGGGAAGCTTTAAAGTTTAATTTAAAAAAAAATATATTCTGATATTCCTTTTCCTTCAAAAGTTATAATGATATTTATTGCAACAGTCACGTTATCTTAATACCAGCATATCACAGCTATTCCATCTTCGAATTTTCCATTGTTTAATGAAAATCTCGACTGAAAGAGATTGATAGAACATTGTGAGAAACAAATATAGCCCTCATACCTGCAACTAGCCAGATTTTCAGCCGAAACGTCAAACATCTTTCGGTTTATGACGGTAAGCGGTCGAGGTGATCGCGGCTATCTATTGTTGCTTTGGAACAAAAGGCCACCAGCTAGCTTAAAATTATTTTGATTTTTAACCTGAACGAAATAAATATAGCGTTTCGTTAATTACAAGGGTAACCTTAGTGAAGGATTAGCATTATTCGTTTGTCCAAGGCACGATAGCCTGGCCGTATGTCATAAACGTATTTCCCCGAGCATGGCGCGTGCGACAAACAAATAAGAATATCTCGTAGAATCGCAAAAAGTCGCAAAATTTTACAACGGGGACTTCTTCGGGAAGCTTCAAAGTTTAATTTAAAAAAAAATTCGCTTTGTACTTTTGCGTACTTCACAACTATTTCCTCTGCAAAAGGAAAAAAATGTATGGGTTTTGCAATCTGTGCCATCGCAGTTGTAAAATAATAAATAAAAAAATGAAACCAAGGTACTTATAATTTAAAAGTATGACGAATAGCAACAAATACTTGCAAAGTTGATTGTACCATTATTTCACATTGAAAACGTATTCTGAATTTCGACGTGAAAACGTTACATTATTCAAGTGCCAACTTTGACACTGCATATCTCTAAGAGTATTGTTCAATAAAAATATTTATTAATGGAAAACGATGCTCTGATGTGTTACAAATCAAACGCAATTGCTAAATTTTGAAAATCGCGAAAAAACTTTTTGGCTTTTTGGCCAGGTTTTCGGCCAAATGAACCACTGTGCGGCGTACAAATATCTTTCTCGGGGGCGTAACCTGGCGGTGGAGGGAGAATCTTCCAAGGAGGACTCTTCCAATTCCTCGAAGAGTCAGTCACTCCGCATCAATCAATCAAATCACTTCGTAACAAACAACATTTTTACTCCTCCGCTTTCCAACCGACAACGCTTACATTCAACAGTTTATTCCGCGAATACGCGCAGTTCAGTTTTTTAAGTTTGTTTCGTTAAGTTTATAATTGTACTATATTTTTATCCAGACTAATTTATTAAACCTCAATACCGAAAATCGGAGTGATTCAATATCAAAGCACATCCTTTCACTCCACCCCTGAAACCCTCGTGACGCTCATCAGCAGCAAGAAATCGCGGGGAGCGCAAACATTTCGTGTTCTTCGCGGCAACCAAGCGAAGGTTCGGCTTTACAACCCGAACGGGTCCAGTCGAAGCCTGGCCCCACAAATTGACGCGCAACATTATCAATTCATTAGTTTCCTTTAAATTCCATATAAAATCATGATTCAAAAACCACCAGAATCCTAATTTCGTGACTGAGATAAACCTAAAATAATTAAAAGTATTAATATATATATATATATATAATTATAAGGAAAATAAAAAGGAAAGACTCTGGAAAGGAAGGGATGCCCCATCCTTACCAGAAAAAACCAAGGGCCTGCGAAAACCTGGGGCCAATCAGCGCCCACGCTGACCCAGGACCTTTGTATAAAAAGGCGAGGAAAACTCGCCTAAATGCTCACTTCGTTTGTTTCGCTCTTTGCTTCATTCCTGTTTTACGCTCAGTCTCGTTTTTTACACGCAGTATCGTCTTTTGTTCATTTTGTAGTTGCAGTTCTTGACGCATTTGTAGTAATATACTCGGTTTTTCAGTCAAAATCTTGTCCCGTGTTGTTTTCTTTTATTTAACATCACTTCAGATTTTCGTCCAAAGTCTTGTATTTTTCCCGCTCCATCCCTTTCGTTCCTTCCCGTCGTTCCCCAAGCTTGCGCTCTCGCCATAGGGCGTTCAACTCATTCCTTTCTATCCGACTTGCGCTCTCGCCATAGGACGTTCAGTCATCCTTTTTCCCACAAATTGACCTTTTCCGTACTCTGATTTTTCCATGGGCAAAACTCGAGCGGGAAAACAGCGGCAAGCACGGCGCACAGTGGTCCATTTGGCCGAAAACCTGAGTTTTTCAATTTAGCTGTAAATTGGTGTATTAGTATTATTTTGGCCGCTGAATAAGAATCTGAACTCAAAATTTCCAATAACAAAATGGCGGCTTCAATATGGCGGATGCGAGTATTGAAAAATTGTCGGATCGGCACGAAAATTAGTCTTCTTATGTTTCTCCGGTCGGTGATTAAGAATCTGAACTCAGAATTTCCAAAAACAAATTGGCGAACAAACATAATTAAAAAATTAAGAATTTATTTAGATATTATGATACATTTATTGATCACACTGAATTATATTCATCTTATAAGCTTTTAATATTACAGAGAATCATAACAATTACCTTATAACGAACGTATTATAGTTAACTGACTAATTATTTTTAAATAAAATATATTTTTCTTTAATTATCTTCTTTATTGGACTTCCGTTTCCGGTGGTGGTAGAGAGCGTGTGTTTGTGAGCAAGGGAAATTAAAAATAGGTAAGAAAGTTAGAGAAAGGTAATGCTGAAGGGTGGTGGCGACTGAAAGGGAGAGGTAGGAAAAGGGAGAAGGATAAAGGGATTGGAGGACTCTGGAGAAGGTGTGGAGGGAGTTGAAAGAGTCGAAAAGAAGGAAGATAGGAATTGAGGTTAGAATTGAGGTAAGGGTATCCAGGTGGGACAGCAGACAGTGCTAGTAAGAGTGGAAGTGAAGGGGGAGATAGAACGTGTAAGTGGCGACGGCGGAGGATAAGAGAAGTAGAGGTGCAAACAAGGAGGTAGATAAGGAAGGAATAGGTAAAGGAAAGGAAGAAAGGGAGAGTGAGACAGTGGGTTAGGAAGACAGAGATGGAAGGGGAAAAAGGAAAGGTAGAGGAAGGGGAAAAGAAAGGTAGAGGAAGGCCAACAAAACAAGAACAATGGGGAAGAGAAAGAGTAGGAAGTGAGGGGAACATAATGGACGCAATTCTGAGGGAAAAAAGGAAGGAAAGGGAGCAAGTAGGAAATAAAAGAGAAGAGAGTGAATGGGAGGAGGCAGAGATGTTTAAAAGGAGTAGAATAGTGGAAAGATCGCCATCGAAGAAAGAGGAGGGGTGGGAGTCGCTCATAGAGAAGATGAGCGGGAAGATGGGAGAGATAATTAAAGAGGAATGTGGTAGGGTAGAGAGGAAGTTAAGTGAATGGGAGAGGGAGGCAAAAAGGGAATGGGAGGAAATGAAGAAGAAATGGGAAGCGGAGAGAGAGGAATTGAGGGGGAGAATAGGAGATCTAGAAAAGAAAGTGAAGGAGCTGGAATTGGAAAAGAGAGAAAAAGAAGAGAGGAGAGATGAAGGTAGAGAGGAAACAGATATAAGAAAGGTAGAAAAGACGGGGGAGAAGATCAGAGAGATAGAAATGAGGTTGGAAAGAAAAGAGAGGGAGGCAAGGAGAGCAAATATAGTGATAAAGGGAGTTAAAATGGGGAGGGTACAGAATGGGAGAGAGAGGGTGAGAAGATTTAGGGGAAAATAGGGGTGGTAGGAGGTAGGAAGGGGATGAGGAGAATAGAAGGTATAGATAAATGTGGGAGGGGGATGGTGTTGATAGAGATGGAAGGGCTGGAAAAGAAAAAAGAGGTGATGAAAGGAAAGAGTAAGCTAAAGGGGGAGAGAGAAAGGATTGAGGACGATTTAACGAGAGAAGAGAGGAGAATAAGATCCCTAGTAGCACAAAATATTGTATATACATTCATATAATATTAAAAAGAGATTCAATCTTTTTTTAATATTCAAATATACGTACAATATTTATTTCATATTAAGAAACAAATATTTTTTTTTTAAATATGTAGAAAATATATATTTCATGTTACAAGAAAAATATGTTTTTCTGAATATTAAACGAATCTTTATTTAATATTAGAAATAGAATATTTTTTCCTAGTAAACAGATAATATTTATTTCATATTATAAAGAAAATATTTTTTTTTTATTATAAAATGCATCTTTATGTAATATTAGAAAGAGAATTTTTTTAAACATGCAGGAAATATTTTGTGTTTATCATGGATGAATATTGGTTCCAGAATATGATATGAAGTAAATTTTTTACTTTTAATTTACTTTGGATTCGTGTTTGTCACGTCATCGACATTTATTTATAAAGGGTGTCCCAAAATTAACGCAAGATTTGAATTTGCCGCCATTTTTGCAGTAGGTTGTTGGCAGCCCTGAGAAAGGGACAGTTTGACAGCTGAGAGTTTAGGGTTGGTGGAAATGGAGCGTTGTACGATATGACAACGTGTTTTCATTGTTGAACAATGTTTCAAAAATAATGAAGGTTTGACGGACGCAGTTCGGGGATTTTATACAAAAAAATGGTCAAAATGGTGTTTTGGCCTCGTCGACTGTGAAAGGATTAATTGAAAAATTCAGGGAGACTGAATCAGTTGGAGACGACCAGTGTGTTTAGCATCTCCAACTGATCCAGTCTCCCTCAATTTTTCAGTTAATCTTTTCACAGTTGACGAGACCAAAACACCATTTTACCACATCTTGTAAAAACTTGTCGAGCTGCGGCCGCCAAACTTTCATTGTTTTTGAAGTGTTGTTCGATAGTGAAAATACGTTGTTATATCGTGTAGCGCTCCATTTTTATTAACCCTAAACTCTTGGCTGTCAAGTTGTTCTTTTTTCAGGGTTGCCAACAGTTTGCTGCAAAAATGGCGGCACTTTCAAATCTTGCGTTCATTTTGGGACACCCTTTATTATAAGAACATTAATGTAACAATTTGATTGAAATAGTTGAAAGAATTGAATTGAGAAAACAAATGATTGAACTGTCAGATTAAAAAGTTCGTAGCAACAGACTCCCTATAACATTTCTGGAACCTGTTCGGGTCTAAACAGAGTCTGGAAACTAGACTCGCGGAGAACAGTGGTCGATTTTGCCGAAATCCTGGTCAAAACCCCGAGGAGTTTTTCAATATAGCTCAAAATTGGTATATTAGTATTATTTGGATCGCTGATTAAGAATCCGAACTCAGAATTTCCAAAAACAAAATGGCAGCTTCAATATGGCGGGTGCGAGTATCGAAAAATTGTCGGATCGGCACGAAAATTAGTATTCTTATATTTTTCTGACCGCTAATTAAGAATCCGAATTCAAAAAATTAAAAAATAAAATGGCGGATTCAGTATGGCGGACATCTGTATAAAAAAGTGTTTAGTTGCGCGCCAGAATTGGTATTCTAATGTTTTTTGAGCCACTAATTACAAATCTGAAACAAAAATTTCCTAAAATATACTGATGGATACAAAATAACAATAAATAATGCACTGCTTCACGGATGGCGGTGTTACGTCCCGAACTAAATTTTTCGTTTTCTTTTTCGTTCATTTCTCGTATTATTTTTCATTATTATTTCCGCTTATATCTTGGCTAGCAGATGTAATTTCTCTAGTAAGCGCGTTCCCACAATGTTTTATCAGAAGCGTTACAGGACTGTTGCGCCCTAAGCGCATTCCATCACGTACCTATCGATAAGAATTTAGTAAGAACTGAACAGAGAAGAAGAATAAAGAGTTGCATTCCCAGAATTAAAACCTAAGCATAACGTGACCACGGAACGTGGCTACCACCTCCACCATGGGTCCACCCTTCGTGAGACCCGGGGCGAGATTAACTCGTCACTCTTGTCTGGAAAGTCGCGAGGTGCGTAGGCATTGAGTCCGGGGTGTCGTTAAGCCAAGTTATCCGCGAATAACTTCAATAGTTTGATACGCGGTGACGGACTTTGATATCCTCGTCAAACATTCTAGTTAGATATCCTCGTTAAATTAAGAAATCTCTTGGCTTTCAATCGTCAAGTCGCGAAGTGCGTGATTGTTAGCCCGTGAAACCGTAGGGAGAATCTTCGATTCTCAGTGAGCGAAAGTTCGGTAACGATAAATAGTGCCGAAAGACTCAGTGTTTCGTGCGAGATTTTCTATCTAAATTTTATCACCCTTTTGAAATCCGTTCACTATATATATATTATCGTTCATCGTATAACTATATCATTTAATCGTAAAATTTAATCCGTTAATCATAAGTCAACATACATTCATACCAAAGTGCAACTCTTAATTCATTTTCTTTGTACAGATATCCAAACAGTCTTTAAACCCAGCGTACACTGTAATATCATAACAACGAAGCGAATATTAGATCAACAATCTTGTGAACGTACACGTATAGATACAGCGCTGCGTTATAATTCATAATTGTATCAGCTACTGGAAAACCAGGGTGAGTTCCAATTTTTACCAAATTTAATATTGAATATTTTCATTAATTATTTCATTGACTACGAGCCCTGAATCGAACCGTCAAAAGTAAAGATTAATTAATTATTTGTGAATGGGAAATTCATTCGAACTCCGTTTCGAATAAGTTTCACCACCCCTACATTGTCATTTTATATTTGATAATTCATAACTCCAAAGCTTCTCTCTATCAATCTTTGAGTTGTATAATTTCTTAAACACAGTTTGAATATACTTTATTTTATCAGTTCAATCTTTGTTCAAAAACAATATTATTTAAAATCCTTATTCTTTCAAATTTCGATTCCAATAAACCTGTACGGGTTTCAACAGATCGGCCCATCCATCCTGTCCTCTGCTAGCCTTAAGCTAAGTAGAGTATAATTTTAACTATATATTCTTTTACCTCTTTCACATCCCCAATCCAATAACCTTTCAAATTCTTATAATTTCCCGCTGTAACGAGCGTCTCCTCACCGACCGTCGGTTACCGCTCGACGACGGACGGCTCGCTATATATAATATAGCACCGCACGTAACAGCGGTCAGCGGAACAGTCGTCCGCAGCAATAGGTATATTGCTGTCTCGAAATAAAACTATTAGACTACCAGTGTCTAGTTAACCCCCTTTGAACTTTTAAAGCGCCGAAATAAATATATTATTTTGTCACTTACCAAAGTGCCTGTAGAGTAAGATTAACACTATTCATTAAGTAAGGCAAAATAACCCGGCCCTATGTTATAAATGCACTTTCTCGAGCATGGCGCGCGCGACAAACAAATAAGAATAACTCGTATAGTCGCAAGAAAGCTCAACGAGGTCTTCTTCGGGAAACTTCAAACTTGAATTTAAAAAAAAATTACGGTGGCATTTTAGAGCGTTCACAACTATTTCATTAGCAAAAGGGAAAAAATGTATAGGTTTTACATTCTGTACCACCACAGTTGTAAAATATTAAATAAAATAATGAAACAATAAAGATATTTATAAATCAAATGTATGATAAATAGCTACCAATACTGAAAAAGTGTATGGTACTTTAATTTTACATTGAAAACGTATTCTCAATTTCTTCGTGAAAACGTTACTTTCATTATTCAAGTGCCAACTTTGACATTGCATATCTCTAAGAGTATTGTTCGATAACAATTTTTATGAATGGAAAACGACGCTCTGATGTGTTACAAATCAAACGCAATTGCCAGATTTTGAAAATCGTTACGAAAATGTTTGGGGTTTTGGCCAGGATTTCGGCGAAATCGACCACTGCGCGTCGCCCCAGCGTTTGGAGTTTGTCTCGATTTCGTGTGGTGTTCTTGAAAGACGACGGGTGTTTGGCAAATGTCTCGTCGCCCGGTCGCATTACAAGGAACAGATTATTTAACGTATTGATAGCCTCTGAACTATAAATTAGATCCGTGACTAAGTTGTAGCAAAGTCGTCAATGACCCGCTGTCACGGTGTTGCATAGATTTTAAAACGAGACAAACGTATTCTTAAAAAATCTGGCCACAGAGTGGAGAAGATATTGCATCTCCTGCTAAGGTACCTCTGAGAGGGTCTTACCCCATGACTTTGAAAGAATACACATCGCTAATATATAGTTTCCAAAAATCTAACATAATATTAATAACATGCTTCATTCAAAAAAGTAGGTTTTTAACTAAGTAATTTTTTAAATAGAAGTTTATCTCGTCCAATAATTTTATAATTTGATATACGATGTACATATCTTTATTTTTAATATTTGGGCATTAATAACTCTAAAAAGTAATGAATATAACAGTAAGTTTCGCATGGCTCAGCAAGGAAGCACATCACGCAGTAAACGATAGTTCCCGAGTTCGAATCCCGTCCCAGCTGCATAAAAATTTCTGAATTGTGTCAAAGGTTTTTTCGAAGACAAAGTGCAATATTCTCGCAAGCAGTGCAAGCAAGTTGTTGATGTTACATACCGAAAGAGATTTTTTTTATAACTTTTTCTTAAATTTGAAGATTTTATTGAACGTTATTTAAATATTGAATTTATATTTTTCAAATATTGGATTTACATTTTTTAAATATATATCTATAGAATATTTGAAACTAATATTTATTTCATATTAAAAAGTGTCGCCAAAAAAATATTATTTTAATATTCGAAAAAGTTATTAAATAAATATTTGTGTGCTACTAGGGGAGTGACGAAAAAGTGCTTGATACTCAGGTTACTGCGCGGAATAAGCGCAAAGTTAAAAGACCCGCTAGATTTAATGATTATGTTCTATAACGAGATGGAAGATATTAAGTTTTAGAATTGGCGATCAATCGTATATTTGTAGTATGATTAGCATAGTTATTTCTTTGTTTTGCCACGTTGAAAGGTATGATTTGTTTATAACCTTGATTAGTTTGTGAGTTGAAGTTTTGTTTTATTTTTTATAGTGTTTGATAAAAAAAAAGGGGGAAAAGCGGAATCAACATACTCGAGGACGAGTAATGTATACAGGGTGGTCCACACAACGTGTGCACCGTTAAAAACTACCAAAATATGCGTTGCACAAAAAAGTTTTTATATAGAAGTTGCATGGTCTGAAGGGGCACATTATATAGTGTAGTTATTTTTTTTATAGGTGGAGGCGTTTCGGAGATTTGAAGGTCAACTTTGTTTTTTTAAATGGAATGCTATATTTTTTATATCAAAATATGGAAGAATGTCGAATTCTGAGTAAAAAAGTATTGACATTTATTTGCCCTAAACCTAATAACTAACGAGTAATTTCACTTTATTTCCTGAAAATTTTCTTCGCGTAATATCAAGTTAGAAATTCGACCTTATCACAGATTTCCGCAGGACAGCGATGTTTACGTGACAGTGTTTATCAACACAACATCTATCATGATTCGCAATCGTCTTCATATTCGTAATCCAGTATTGAAGTTACCTTCGGTGTTGTGTGTATTTACCAGACAGATAAAAGTAAAAATGAAATTTTGTAATAGCGAAAAAGTTGATATGCTTTTAGTTTATGGTGAGTGCCATAAAAATGCAATAAGAGCCAAAGCCATCTATGCCGAAAGGTATCCTGAACGAAATCAGCCATCTCGAGCCATATTTGAGAGAATGTGTCAATCGCTTCGACGAACCGGAAGTCTTAATGTTACTAAACGTAACTTAACGAAAACTGCTACTTCTGATGCAAATGCTATTGCGGTCCTAGCAGCGGTAACAGGAAACCCCCATATTAGTACACGACAGATTTCACGAGGATCTGGAATTAGCAAAACAAGTGTACTACGCATTCTTCATAATGAAAAACATCGTCCCTATCACCTAGCACTTCATCAGGAGCTCCATGGAACGGATTATGAAAACCGCGTTCGGTTCTGCCAGTGGTTCCTGCATCAAATGAACAGTGATAATTATTTTTTACAAAAAGTTTTGTTCACTGATGAAGCAACGTTTACTAATCGCAGGCAGATTAATTTGAAAAATATGCATTATTGGGCACCAGAAAATCCTCACTGGATGAGAGAAGTCGACCACCAACGTCAATGGAGCGTTAATGTGTGGTGTGGAATACTGGGCAACCAATTGATTGGGCCATATTTTATTAATGATCGACTAACAGGACAAAAATATGCTAACTTTTTGAATGACACTTTACCATCTTTATTGGAAAATGTACCTTTAAATATCCTTACACAAATCTGGTATCAACATGATGGTTGTCCTGCACATTACGCGCGTAATGTAAGGCAAGTACTGGATAGAAAATTTCCTAATCGATGGATTGGTCGTGGCGGACGATTTATGTGGCCTCCACGCTCACCGGACCTTACTCCTTTAGACTATTTTCTGTGGGGCACATTAAAAGACACAGTGTATCGTGAACCACCAACAACATCTGAGAATATGAAACATCGTATTCGTGAAGCATGCATTACACTCAGTGCGGATATGATTCAGAATGCAGTTTCTTCATTAGTTAATAGATTGCATCACTGTATTAATGCCAATGGATATCACTTTGAACATTTACATTAGTTGCGTTAAGCCACTAGGTCACTCATATTAGTAAACACTGTCACGTAAACATCGCTGTCCTGCGGAAATCTGTGATAAGGTCGAATTTCTAACTTGATATTACGCGAAGAAAATTTTCAGAAAATAAAGTGAAATTACTCGTTAGTTATTAGGTTTAGGGCAAATAAATGTCAATACTTTTTTACTCAGAATTCGACATTCTTCCATATTTTGATATAAAAAATATAGCATTCCATTTAAAAAAACAAAGTTGACCTTCAAATCTCCGAAACGCCTCCACCTATAAAAAAAATAACTACACTATATAATGTGCCCCTTCAGACCATGCAACTTCTATATAAAAACTTTTTTGTGCAATGCATATTTTGGTAGTTTTTAACGGTGCACACGTTGTGTGGACCACCCTGTATAGAATGGCCGAATGTTAGGTCTAATATTTTGTAGCACATGAAATGTATGAAAGTCCCTAGATGAGAGTTTGTAGAGAGATGGGAGCCGGGAAGAGGTAGAGTATAAGTGTGTGCCCAGAAGGGATTGCGTGGGTCTCCAGCCAGAAGAAAGATTAGAGATTCGTATGTGAAGTAGGATTGAGCGTTGATCCTAAATTGTAACCCGAGAACAACCTTTGTGATACAGTTAAATAAAGAATATATATATATTAAAAACCATCCTAACACAATATATATATATATATATATATATATATATGAACTTACCTGCTTCACTTGGAAATTCCATCACTTTAACGATAAATATGTCACTCACAAGTTACAACTTGTTGTTAGGAACGTCAAACCAGAAATGCTCCAAATTCGTCATCGTTTCATGTTTTTATAGCATTCGAGACGAGAACATTCGAATGTTTACATTTTCTTCCTCCTTTTGATACATTTCTGCGAATGGAAACAATGCTCGCAAACATGAGCATAATGTGGATCGCTCCGCGGTTGAGTAACGCTCGTACATGGCGAAACAAATCGTTATCTCTGTATTTTTTGAAGTAGCAGCTAGTAGCAGCTAATTGTTCTTTTTTAAAAAAGGTAAGGCTTCACTCTCTAAAAAGCAATTAAAATTAACACTGCATCACACTGCATTCATGATTAAAAAACAGAATGAAAACTGAACATGTTAAATTAGTTATAACTCAAAAAATGTCAGAAATATAAAAATGTACTTTGGTGGAATTTAAATACATACTAGGTAAACTTAATTCAATTACTCATCATTTAATTTGAAGAACCAAAGCAACAATAAACAACGACTTTAATTTTGGACGATTTGGAGATTGAATATTTCAAAACCATGTAGTCGTGTTAAAAATCGGTAAATGATAAAAAAAATCACACTAAATTATGGCCCATGTGTGCCATTAACTATTAGCAAATCATTATTTCATTGTGGGTATATTCGTGTAAAACCACTTTTTACCGCATTTGACGTGCAATGGCCCCACTGTGCGTCGGCTACTACATATTTATGCTTCAATTGCATACGACCTGGGCACACCGTCAAGGAGTGTCAATCCTCTAATTGCCGAAAGTGTAAGGCAAAACACCATACCCTTTTACATCTTGATCCCACGCCAAATCCTGTATTAACCCATGTCACGTGCATGAACACTGAGTCCTCGAGCAAAGTGCTTCTGTTAGCCGCGGTCATGGATGTATTAGACAGCACCGGCAAGGCTCACTGTTGTCGAGTACCAATCGATTCTTGCGCTCAAGCACATCTTTAATCAGAAGCTTTTGCAAAAAGAGCTCAATTACCGCTACAAAATATTTCAATTACCTTGAATAGTTCAAACAACATGACATCACGGATCACGAAACAGACGACAGCACAAATTCGTTCTCGTCTAAATAATTACGGCTCTAATCTTACGCTTCTAATTACAACTAAAGCGGCAGATTCACTTCCCGCGAAATCCATTGGCAGGGAGAGTCTTGAAATCCTTTTTCCACAGTCCTCGCAGATCCCAAATTTAAGTGGTGAGCGAAATCAAGGGAGAGATCCTCTCTCCCATTGTTGACACGGTAACGATCACTCCGCTACAACAACAATTAGCACAATTTTGGGCCCTTGAGGAAGGTTCTAAAACAAGCAACTGATTGTCCGAGGAACTCGCGTGCAAAGCGCACTACACGATTACCACGCGTCGCGATCCGGTCAGTGGGCGATGCGTAGTTCGATTGACATTCAAAGAAAAATTTAGTCGACTGGGAAGCTCGTGCGAAATTGCCGTCCGACGTTTTCAGTGGTTGGAAACTTGACTACTTAGCATTAGGACACATGGCCGAGATACAAGACAGCGAGAAATACGACAAAGCTACTACCTCCCACATCACGCGGTAGTAAAAGCCGATAGTTTAACGACAAAGATTCGTATGGTTTTCGACGCGTCCGTGCGTACTACGTCCGAAATTTCTTTGAACGATGTGCTAATGGTAGGACCCACGATGCAAGGCGGTCCGTTAAGCAAGGTAGATTAAGTATGGCGGACACGTATATGTAAAAACTGTTGATTCGGCGCAAAAATTAGTATGCTAATGTTTTTTGGCCGATGCATAAGTCTAAAAGTTGCAGATTCTACGCGAAAGTTAGTATTCAACCTAGTTTTACCCTAACAAGTAAATAAAAACTGTAACAATAAATATTTTTTGTTAATAAGGAAGAAAATCTATCATAAATTAACAATGCATTTAGTAATTCCAACTAATTTGTTGGTGCACTGAATTTCAAATGAATAGTCTCGAAGAATATAAAAAATTGTTCGCTGTTGTAACAGTACGATCTCTCGCTCGCTGCCAAGGATCTGTCGGCCGCCATTACTTTCACGCCTTCTAGTTTAAGGATCGGCCGCTAGACCCCGTGTCCTTCGATGGGATCATTCTCGCTGGTACACCATCAGCGACCGGTGTCTATATATACCGTGCGGCTCGTCAGGCTTGTCACCTGGGCGGCGGAGCTTCTCGTTTCCAACCGCTTTTCGTACCATTTTGTTTCTTGGAGTCCACTCGCTCAGCCTCTTAAAGGAAGCACCCGACAAAGTCGTAGCATTCAAATATTCTTATTAGTTTGTCTGGACGAACGAGACATTGTATTACATTGTTGTCTCGTCGCGCGCTTCGTTTCATCAAGGAGAATCTCCCCATGTGGTGGGGGTAATTCTGCCGGAGTTTATTCTGTTTTCACTATAGAGATGTTAGAAATCTGGTGCATACGCCGATGTCCTCACTGTCGCCACCCAAATCGCGTTGTCTCCCTTGCTTCGATCTGCAGCGTTCTCTCTCTTCGTCTTTTAGTTCGATTTGTATGTGTAGCTCTTTTAACGAATCGCGTGGTAGAACGTCAAGTGCATGGAACAGTTCCTTTATTCAATCATACATATATACATGATGCTAGGATAGCATAAACATACAACAATATAACTCCTGTATGGTCGCACATTAGCGACTTCTCGCAGGAACACGGAAATTATACAATACAAGAAAAGAATCAAATTGCGCTGTATGATAAAGTTAAGCAATTAGTATTACGCCCCAAAAGATTTGATATGATCATCAAAAAAGGCATCTTCGTTACAGAGAGGTACCAGGACTGACAAAACAATTAACAATTATAAAAAAGGGGGGGGGGGGGGAGAAGATATTGGCACGGCCAATATACTAAGTAAAACAAAATGAACAATAATGAGATCTTGACCAAAATAAATAAGAAAAATTGCACGGATTAGTGGTCAAGAATTAGACGATGGAAGAATTAAATAAGTAAAGAAATCCATGATAAAGAAAAATTACCGTGCTTGCGAATACAAGTGGCATGAAATTATACTGAATAACGTTCCATACGAATCAAGAGGATAGTAAAGGATGTTGTTGACATCAACGATATTCTTAAAGTAACTTAAAGTAGATATACTAATCTAACTATGTTATGGACTAAAGAGTATATACAGAGTTTAAACTAAGATAATGGAAGTGCTCGGTTCAGAGTACGACGATCGGTCAAGATTTAAGCCATGGTAATTTATCGAGATAATTGTAATGCTTTTGGACAGTATCCCGTGGAGGAAGAGATACAGAATGTTGCAGTTGCGATAGATCGGCAGAAACTACCAAAGGATCGTATCGAAGAGCAAGCGAGGCCCTTTTTCTATGCGTATGGTATATGATGGGAATTTTGGAGCGAAAATCCTGAATGTATCCTTCTCTGTCGAGATAGGGAAAGGCAGCAGTACAGAGAAACCCATTTTCGCGAGCCTTCCTAGCTTCCTCGTCCGACATTGTATGTAACGAGGTGATGAGAGGATTGTCCGAGTTTGAGTGCAAAGATTTAAGGATAAACATTCTGGTGATTTTAAGTGCAAAAATATCAAACCGCGAACAGTCAACCCTGCTATAAATTGTTTGATTGCTGAAGTGTCGCTTGGTACCATCCGACATACGTCTGGGCATGAGAAGACCCGTGATCGCCCGGAATATTTTCCTCTCGAAGGTGCGAATGCGCTCCATCACATAAGGCGAAATTGAGAACCAGATTGGGATCGCATAAGATAGTACTGACCTGACATAGAGCTTGTAAAGGAGTAGTTTGACATTCTCACCGAGGTGTTTTGAGTAGAAGAGGCGAGCCAATTTAGATGCTATACCTTTTGCTTTCCCGAGACAGTAGTTGGCGTGTTCATTGTAGTTTAAGTGTTCGTTGAGAATTACACCCAAATATTTGACCTTTTTCAGCCGAGGGATTAAAAGGTCAAATCTTTCCGTCGCGTGCATCGAAAAATTTTTTGAGAGTCTGTATTGTTTTTTGCTAATTTGGGACGTGGGCCTAATGAATAGAATAGTCTCGCATTTGAGCATATTTACTCTCACCTTCTTCATGTTACACGCCGAGACAACAAAATCGAAAGCCCTCTGCAAGTGTGACTGAATGTCGAGAGGATCAACGCCGGATTTATATATGATTAAATCATCAGCAAAGGCCAAAGCTTTGCAAGTATCGTTACTTTTGTTAAAATTGTTTAAAATATCGGAGAAGTATAAGTTGAATAGTAGAGGAGAATTTACGGCGCCCTGCTGCAGACCATTTAAAATATTGAAAGTACGAACGGAAAAAGTATTATTGTGAAAAGTTTTAAAAGCACGGCCAGTGATCATGTTCTCAGTTAGAAGCAACAACTCCGGGGGGAAATTCATTTTGTGTAATTTAACTATCAATCCCGTAGTCCAAACAGTATCAAATGCTTTCTCGAGGTCAATTAAACAAGCCCCAGTCACAGCTGAGCTGTTGAGCGAGTCAGCAATGTCGCGAGTCAATTTGGCAATAGCATGAACCGTAGAGTGCGAGTGTTTGAAACCAAATTGATAATCAGAAATTAATTTATTGGACCGCACAAAATGATTCAAACGTATGTTAATCATGATCTCGAACAATTTGCCCAGGTTTGGCAGCAGACTGATCGGCCGGTAATTATTTAAGTCGTAAAGGTTTTTCCCTTTTTTGTGCAATGGGATGAGCTTGGCCGTTTTCCAACGAATGGGAAAGTAAGATAAACGTAAACATGCGTTAAAAATTAGCGTGAGATATTCAATAACGGAGCCTGGAAGGCGTTTGATGGCGACATTTGGTATGCCGTCGAACGAGGTGGATTTTTTGTTTTTAAGATATTTGATGGCTCGTAAAATCATTGTGGGAGTTATTAGATAGTTTGTGTGAATTGAAGGCCAGATCTGTTCGTGTAGCGAAGCGAATTGCCAATTGATATTTTCACGCGAATCCCGTATTCGATCGTAAGTCTGCTTTACCTCGTGCTCGTGATTCCTCTCTTCCTCGGTTGTAGGAGTCAGATTTTTTGTATGTACTCTTGCAAAGTGCACCCCAAGTAAGGTCAAACGATCGTCAGTGCTTGACACTACAAAGTTATTATCTATTTTCTGGAGTGTCGATGTATCTATTCCGGATTCAGACCAAAGAAAATCGTCGTTTATCGCGCCTCTTAGTGGCGGAATTGAGTCAATGTTTTTTGGATTTATAATTCTGTTTATAAAAGGGTGTAGCTTAATGGGATCACGAGTATCTAGTTTGGACAGTCTGTCGTTCCAGAATTTATTTGCAACTGCAGAGTAGAGTTTTTTGAGTCTGTAATTGGTACGCTGAATTATTGATTTATAAAATTTGATCATGTTAGACTGTATTGGAGTTAAATTGTCGCGAAGGCGCAATAAACGAAATAATCTGGTGATAAGTTTGGATTTAAATTTTTTGAGCTTATTAATGCGTCGGTCGTCATATTCTTTCGGGCAGTTCAGAGCCTCCACGGTAGGTGTACAGTTCGTCAGAATTACGGAAATATTTTCCTCGAGGGCCTCTATTGAAGAATTAATCGTTTCGATCGACGCATTAAGTAACGATGGGAGATTTAGGCTGTTGATATAATTATGGAGTTTGAGTTTGTATTCTTTCCATTTGGTCAAACGATAATTTAGTCTCAGTACTCTGGGAGCTCGTTCTACGTATGTATTCCAACCGAGGAGAGAGAGATTAATCGTTATGGCCCAATGATCGCTATCATAGGGCAGCAGACCCAGCCTCTGCGTTCCATCGTTAACACGATCGATCAGCCTGCTGTCCACCAAAGCAATGTCCAAGTTCGAGTTAGCCGGATGATAAGTCGGTATTTCCGAATATAGAAGGGAAGCGTGGAAGATAGCACCCTGTAATTGTAGCTAGTCAAAAAGAGCTAACCCCTTGCTGTTGTTGACTGTATTACGCCATGATGTGTGTTTGGCGTTGAGATCGCCCGCGATCACAAAGTGATTCGAGTCATTTGCAACTCGCAACTGAGTACATAGATCATCGAGGTCACGAAGGAACACGATTTTATCATTGAAAGGGCTATACACCGCTGCGATCACGAGGCTTCTACCAGCCGAAAGATCCAAGCGGATCGCAATGGCTTCTAAAGATTTTTCGTGAGAAGTGGAGAGTTCTATACGAGTGAATTTGTATGTTCTATTAATAACCATAGCGACACCGCCGCCGAAACGGTTGTTTGCTCTGTCTTTGCGTATTATTACAAATTGTGGTGGAACCTCCAAATTATGTCTCGGATTTAGCTTCGTTTCAATGAGACCACATACGTCGGGTCGATGAGAATTTAAAAATTGCTGCAAATATGCACGTTTGTGAAGATTTATAACAGAGTTGACGTTGACAGTAATGATTCGGAGATTGACCAACGGGATACTGTTTTGATCGGTAGTGGCCATTATTGCGGGAAATCATTTCGAATGCCTCTCGTGGTACGTCCATGGTAATCAACAGATTGAGCATGATTATCATCTATAAAAGATTGAATGAGGAAATTAATTTTTTCGGTATTTTCGCCGATGCGTTGAAAAATAATTGGTAATTGATCGGCTATACTTTTGATGGCCGAAAATATGTTTTTTAAATCGACCTGTTGCTCGTTGGACGTAGCATCGAGAGGGACTGATCCTCTGTTCAACGTATTCGATGAATATGCATGCGCGGCCTTACCTACTAGGCCCCCCACTCCACTCGCAACACTACTGTATAGCGTCATCGGATTGACGAGGGGAGATGGAAGTCTTCTGGATGCGGCTGGCTGGGGAGCTCTGTTGCTCGTAGGGGCGGCAACGGCTCTTCTCTCCTTGAATTTCGGACAGCCTCGATATGACGCGGGGTGGCCGAACTTCTCACAGTTGACGCAGTAAATTGCGTCGTGTTTGGTTGCTTCTGTGACCGAGCACTTCCCACGCTCGTGAGATAAATTACATTTAACACATCTAAAATCTAGATGACAGTTAGCGGATGCATGGCCTATACGTTGACAGTTAAAACATTGTAAAAGATCCTGCCTATGCAATTTCTCCCATCTGACGCGTTGATAATTTAAAACATTGATCGATTGAACAAATTTGATATCTGTATTGGCGTCAAATTGCACTACGAACATAGGCAGGGGCAAGCCGGATTGTTTCGATTTCGCGGTTACAAAATTGGAAATACGAGTGGCTTTGGCTTTAGGTGCGGTGATGGAATTAATTTCCGACAACAGTTCATTCTTGTCGGTGTTTGGGTCGATACCCTTGAGAAGCATCGTCAATGGTTTTTCGTTCTTCGGCGTATAAGTGAAGAACTTGAGCTGGTTTTTCATCATAATGTCTTTGATCTTCGAATAAGCTTCGAGAGAATTCGGGTATATGACGTGGCTTTTCGAGCCACTTCTTTTTATAGTGAAGGATGCCTTTTGAAGGGCATTCTTAGTTATGTTTATTATTAGCTGTGGTGAAGCCACATGCACGATCAGCGGTGGTGGTTTGTTCGACTTATCTTGTCTGATATTTTGCTGCGGCGGGGTCGGATGCCTGAAGGTGGGAGGCTGGTCCCTGGACACCTCCGGTAGAGCGTTGGGCTCGGCGAAGGCCTGAAAACGGTTGGCGGTAGGAGGTTTGTCCAGCGTCGGCGTCGGAGAAGGCGCGTGTCGTCCTGCGGGTCTACGGGATCCAATGGTGATCCATTCCGATGTTGGCGATTCAATGGTACGAGCAGATGTAGAGGGTCCAGCGAGCGATTGGATTTGCTCTTTGAGCAATTTTATTTCGTTTAAAAGTCTTTTATTTTCGCGTATTAGAGTATCTTTGTTACAAGATGCTTCAGCGCCTTGTTTGGATGATGTTGTTGACATCGCATCGCTGGATTGTTGATCGAGCGATTTCAATCCCATGTCACTGTCCATGGTGTTAGCTGGAGCCTTTTTAGCGTCGGCAGATTGCCGTGCGGCTGCGCGTGAAGCGGAAATTTTGCGCGATTTTTTCATTTGAATGTCCTCGGATGAAGACGGATTAGATGATTTATGTCTTTTTAGAGACAGAGATAGCGATCCCTGGCTAGCAGTCTCAAGGGATGCAAAATTTTCGTCCGAATTATTGGCATCGGCCGCCACCGATGCGGAAGAGTTGCTAGCGTCTATGTGTGCAATATGATGTTCCATAAAAATGGACGGTCAGAAATGAAAAAAAATGAAGAACTGTATTGGGACTTGCGAAAGCAAGCCCCAATAATAGTAACGAAATTAGCCGATCACTTGGAGTATAACAATATACACTTTCACAGTACGAATGACTCTCTGTATGGGCACTTAGGAATTTTGTTTACGTCGCGTACGAGCACTGAGAAGATGTTGTCGCTACGAGCTCTCGTCGCGTACTGAACTGAGAACGTCAAGTGCCTTCGTGTACGTGTGACAAAAGGCATGACGCTTGACGCCTGGCGAATCAGACTCTGCCGAAACAGGCTTACCTCCTAGGTGACAGGTCTGACGAGCCGCACGGTACCAACGACCGACAGACAACATCGTCCCATCCGGGGCACAGCGTCTACGGCAGGGTCTGTTGTTCGGTCAGCCCTACTGTTGATAATCTTATAAGGTGATCTTATAAGGTGGCGTTGATCGATTAACACGTTGACTGCCACGCGTATTTGCAACGAAATCTTCGTCAGGCCACATGTGCCGCTGTAGAAAGCGTGCGCTGGTGGCTCATATCTGTTTTTGTTTCTTTCGATGCATTTTTGCGATCCTCACTTGTTACCTTATTTCTCTACATGGATTGTTGGTATCTTTGCCGAGTACCGAGTGGTAGAACATAAAATCTCTGCCCTAATTTTTTTCAATAATGAAAAGAAAAATGAGAAAGTCAGTTCTTAGTGAGCCATGTAGCAATGAGAAAAACAAATTCATTCACACAAATTCGGATAGTAGTGATGAAGAACAGATCGGATTGCCCAGAAAGAGAAACGTAAATAGAATTATATCGTCAAATTCTGATTCGGATACTGATAAATACAATCTTAGTGATAATGAACGTTATGAAGATACTGTTGACGACATTTTACGAGAATTGGTCTTGGAAGAAGAAAGAAATGTTAATGATACTGGTGGTCGGCAAAAATCATTTTCTTTTCAACAGACAGGCGGTCTCAATACGCAATTACCTGACGATATCAATCCATACGATGCCTTTACATTGTTCGTCGATGACCAAATCATAAACTTACTTGTATTAGAAACCAATAGATATACGCAACAAAAGTTAAATAGATCGAAGCTGACCCCAGGGGCACGGATGCATAAACAGAAACCAACCAAACCTGAAGAAATAAAACAATTTTTGGGATTAATGTTGTGGATGGGATTCGTAAAAGTAAGCCCTATGGCCAATTATTGGTCCAAAAACATGTTTTATAATTTCCAACTACCGTGTGGCATTATGTCACGAAACAGATTTGAGTTATTACTGAGCAACTTTCATTAGTAGGTGTCCAACGTAACTACTGCGATATTGGGGCCAGAGGGGGTGAGGTAAACGTATCGCGAGGGGCGGTAAAAATTTTTTCCGAGTGGGGGAGGTGTTGTAGGTGGGGATTTTGTTTGGTGGGGATGTGAAAAGTGGGCGTGTCTTTTTGTAAAATTGGGGTGGGGATGTTTGTGTGGTGGGGATGTTGTTGTTAATTGCGTATCGTTAGATGTCTCTCGCGTTTGAAGAAGAAGAATGTCGGTAAGAAAGTTTTCGTGGTCGTTGAAAGAAGAAGAAGAAGAAGAAGGGGGAGGTTGGTATTGTGTAGTTGGATGGTATCGTGTTTGAAGGAAGAAAGAAGAAGAAGAGGGAGGTCGGTAATGAGTTGTGGATCGATTGGTAAGTGGTAGAATTATTATTATCCTATGAATAATGATAATTGTGGAGAGTCGTGATGGTAAGTGGTAGAAGTAGAATTATTATTATCCTATGGCATAATGATAAAGAAGTTTTTTCGTTGGGGTTGGGGGGGTTTTCGGTTTGGGGGGTGTAATAATTTTCGCAACGCGCATACATCTCGATGAAAGTTGAATGTATGTATATATATTTTCTCGTTCGTTTACAGCATAGTATTTCTCTCTCTCTCTCTCTCTCTCTCTCTCTCTCTCTCTCTCTTTGTTGTATAAAATCACTTTTATAATTGTGTTATTGTTCGAAAACACGTATACGCTCGCATTGACCATGAACATCGCGTAGTACTGCATATTATTTTCCACTATGTAGCGTATCATCCTCTCGGTCGTCTGGAAATCGTAATGTGACAGATATCTCCATTCCGACGGGTATTCGACGAGAATATCGTTGACCGGCACGTATAACGGCGAATTGGCTATTACTTGATTGTCGTTGGGTATATATTCTAATCCCCTCATCGTTGTCGCTCTCGCTCCCTGTAATGATGCCTGTAATAACGTTCAGTGGTTTTTATTTCTAATAACATGTTAGAAACACATTTTAAACGAATAGTATTACTCTGATCTATGTACATACTGTTCTAAGTGAACGTTAGAAGTGTAAATATGTTTGTAAGAGTGTTAATACTTATATAAATGTAACACCGAGTATGTTCGTCGCCGCTGCGACGACTGACTCGCGTTAGCTTGTCGTCCGGAACGACGAACAGCATTTTTTATAAATATTGAGTTAGTTGTTTAGAGAGACCAGAAGCGAACAGATATAAAAGTTTTACGAGAGATATTTAATTTATGATTTACGTTTAAAAAGTTATTTATGTGTTTAAGTGTTGTCATATGTTATTAATTTATTAAAATAATTGATAAAAATAATAGTTTTTCCTCTCTTACAAATTCAGAAGTGGGATAAAGACTATTGCCCATATCAGTGCGTTGTGAATTTTTTTTTTCTCTATCCTTCTGTCTGTATTACGTGAAGTTTATTAAGGGAAAGAAAATTTTATTTATGATGGCAAAAACAAATACGCTTACGTCGGCTGATTTGAAAGAAATATTAAAGAGCCGGAATTTAGCAACGACAGGCAGCAAGAATGAATTAATAAAACGGCTGGTGGATGCAGGGATTCAGCCGCAAGAAATGGTAACTGTGACAAGTACAATCACCGATGAATGGCACGAGGCACAAGAGGTCGATTCGCTTCAGGAAGAAAACACACGATCTGCTGCTGCGGCTGCTACTGAAATTGAATTATTAAGAAGAGAAAGAATTTTTGAAAATGACGTCGCAACGGGCAGAAGATCGCGAACCGGATAGACTTCTAACAGCTAAGTGGAAAGAAATTAAGGATTTAATTAGTGAATTCGATGGCAACATCGCAGATTATGACCGCTGGGAAATGCAGGTGAAAAAACTTCTTTCAACATACAATTTAGATGCTCATAGTTCGAAAGCTGTAATATGTAGCCGTTTGACTGCGAAAGCTTTAAAATGGTACCATTCAAGGGCAGATTGCGTTGATTTAAATAGTGAAGATCTTTTACGCGAACTTAGAAAAAGATACGGGAACCAACTAGATCCCCTAATTTTAAGACATAACCTTGAAACAAGAACATGGCGTGAGAACGAAAGTTTCACGGATTATTTGGACGACAAGGTGGCATTAGCCAACCGTATTCCAATAGCAGAAAGGGAAATAATTAGTTATGCAATTGACGGAATTCCGAGTCAGCAATTACGCACGCAGGCGAGGATGCAGTGTTTTCAATCTTTAAAAGCATTGTTAGACGCATTTACAAATGTTCCAGCACCAAGGGAAATTTCTTCGCAGCGATTTCGTCGTGGAGCAATTACGATGACGGGAAAGAGATGGTTTTCGGACAACAAGGAGCCTTGTAAATTTGAGGAGTTAGTTCCAAGAAAATGCTTCAACTGCAACGAGGTTGGGCACTTTGCGGCTAATTGTAAAAAACCGAAGAGGGAACGAGGCTCGTGCTTCAAGTGCGGGAAATTTGGACACAGGGTGGAGCAGTGCGAGTCGCAGAAAGGAGAAGTCAACTGTGTAATGGAGGTACAAGAAGAAGGACAAGAAAATTTCCGGCGAGATGTTGAAGTATGTGTATGTAATAAAAAAAATAATTTTCGCATTCGACTAAATGCACTATTAGACTCAGGAAGCCCTATTTCTTTCATTAAAAGCAGTTATATTCCGCATGAATTTGTAAATCCATGCGGAAACAGTAATAAATTTTATGGAATAAATAGTAGTGGATTAAAAATAATAGGTTGCACAGAAACAATATTACTTTTCGGTGGAAAAAAGTATAAAATCACCTTACGAGTTGTTCCGAACAAAACGATGGACAGTGTATTGATTTTAGGCCGCGATTTTATGAAATTATCAAAATTATCGTTAAGTGAAGATAAAGAGACAGCAGACATTATGAATATAGAAATAGATTTAGATCATACTCCAAAAATTTCACAGGATATAAAAATTAATGAAAATCTTCCGACCGAAGTAAAGAAACAATTATGCGATTTATTTGATAAAAAATATGTTAACGCGCAAAGACCGGTCAACCCTTCAGTAGAAAATACAATGAAAATTACATTAACGGATGAAAAACCTTTTGCATGTGCACCGCGAAGGCTTTCTTATAGTGAAAAAGAGGTAGTAAAAAATATCTTGAATGATTTACTCGCTAAAGGAATTATTAGGGAAAGTACTTCGGAATATGCATCGCCGATTGTATTAACTAAAAAGAAAAACGGTGAAACACGAATGTGTGTGGATTTTAGAAAATTAAATAAAGTCACGGTACGCGATAATTTTCCACTTCCACTGATCGAAGACCAACTCGATTTATTGAGCGGAAAAAAATATTTTACGATACTTGACTTAAAGGATGGATTCTTTCATGTCAGGATGCACGAAAACTCGGTAAAATATACTTCATTTGTCACTCCACTAGGTCAATACGAATATTTAAGGGTGCCTTTCGGTTTAAAAGGTGCCCCTTTAAAATTTCAACGTTACGTTACAGAAATATTTCGAGAACAAATTAACACGGGTGAGATTGCGGTGTATTTAGATGATTTTCTAATTGCAACTGAGACAATAGAGCATCATTTAATTGTATTAGAAAAAGTATTTAAAAAACTTGTTGCGAATTGTTTAAATTTACGTTTAGATAAATGCCGATTCCTACAAACGAAATTAGATTATTTGAGTTACACGGTAACTAATGAGGGAATTCGACCGACGAAGCACGGTCTTGAAGCGGTGGACAAGTTTCCTGTGCCACGAAATATCCGTGACGTTCAAAGTTTTCTGGGATTGTGTTCCTATTTTCGGAAGTTTGTTGAAAATTTTTCAGTTATTGCAAAACCATTATATGATATTACGAAGAAAGGCGTAAATTTTCAATTTGGAATAGAGGAAGAACAAGCATTTAAAGCACTTAAAAGCAAATTAATTGACTCACCAATATTAAGTATATACTCGCCACGCGATGAAACAGAATTACATCGCGATGCAAGCGCAGCGGGTTTTGGAGCAATTCTTTTGCAGAAAAAAGCAGATAAAATATTACACCCCATATTTTATTTTTCAAAAAGAACTACCGAATTTGAGTCCAAATATCATAGTTTTGAATTGGAAACTCTTGCAATAATTTATGCATTACGCCGTTTTAGACCATATTTGTTGGGAATTAAGTTTAAAATCATTACAGATTGCCAAGCATTAAGTTTAACTTTGAATAAAAAAGAAACAAATCCTCGAATAGCGCGATGGGTATTAGAAATGCAAAATTTTGATTATGTTCTGGAACATCGATCAGGTAATCGTATGTCTCATGTAGACGCATTGAGTCGACAAATTTTTGTGGTTGAAGACAATTCTTTTGACAGAAATCTTGCTTTATGTCAAGACAATGATACCACAATTAAAACTATTCGTAAAGATTTAGAACAAACCGAGAGCAAATTTTTTGAAATGAGAGACGGATCAGTATACAGGAAATATCACGGACAAATTCTTTTTTATGTTCCAGCTGTATTAGAGTCGAGTATCATACATAAATATCATAACGAGATGGGCCATGTCAGTGTGGGAAAAACTATGGAAAATATACTAACCAGTTATTGGTTTCCTGACATGAAATCCAAAATCGAAAAACATATAAAAGGTTGTCTAAAATGTATTGCGTATACACCACATTCTGGAAAGGCCGAAGGATTTTTACACTCTATACCGAAGGGTGATGTACCGTTTTCAACATTACATATTGACCATTTAACACCTGTATCTAGAACGAAACGATCAAAAGAACGTTATATTTTTGTAATTGTTGATGCTTTCACTAAATATATAAAATTGTATGCGGCTAAAATTACGAGCACATCGGAAGTCGTAAAATACCTTAAATCTTACTTTGAACAATATAGTCGACCGTTGCGAATTGTATCCGACCGTGGTACGTGTTTTACTTCACGCGAATTCGAGGAATTTCTCCAAAAATATCATATACAACATATTAAAATTGCTACTGCATCACCTCAGGCGAATGGTCAAGTCGAGAGGGTAAATCGTACCATTTTGCCAATGATAGCAAAATTAACTGACGAACGGAATGTACCGTGCGGCTCGTCAAGCTTGTCACCTGGGCGGCGGAGCTTCTCGTTTTCAACCGCCTATTCGTACCATTTTGTTTCTTGGAGTCCACTCGCTCAGCCTCTTAAAGGAAGCACCCGACAAAGTCGTAGCATTCAAATATTCTTATTAGTTTGTCTGGAGGAGCGAGACATTGTATTACATTGTTGTCTCGTCGAGCGCTTCGTTTCATCAAGGAGATTCTCCCCATGTGGTGGGGGTAATTCTGCCGGAGTTTATTCTGTTTTCACTATAGAGATGTTAGAAATCTGGTGCCTACGCCGATGTCCTCACTGTCGCCACCCAAATCGCGTTGTCTCCCTTGCTTCGATCTGCAGCGGTCTCTCTTTTCGTCTTTTAGTTCGATTTGTTTGTGTAGCTCTTTTAACGAATCGCGAGGTAGAACGTCAAGTGCCTTCGTGTACATGTGACAAGAGGCATGACGCTTGACGCCTGGCGAATCAGACTCTGCCGAAACAGGCTTACCTCCTAGGTGACACGTCTGACGAGCCGCACGGTACATTGGTATGATGTTTTAGATGACGTAGAATTCGCGTGTAATAATACATTATCAAAGGCAACGAATCAGTGTCCGAGCATTTTATTATTTGGCGTACGTCAACGAGGAAATATAGTGGACGAATTACGGGATAGGCTTGAAATTAGTGGACAAATTAATATGACTCGCGATTTGCTGAGTGTACGGAAACGAGCAGATGAACAAATTCGGCGGAACCAAGCCAACAATAAACGTCTGTATGATAGCCATCGTAAAACTGCGAAAAAGTATGAAGTAGGCCATAAAGTCGTGATAAAAAATTTCGAAAATTCACCGGGTGTATCTCACAAAATGATACCACGGTTCAAAGGGCCTTATGAAATATTTCGTGTATTGAGAAATGATCGTTACGTTGTTAAAGATGTTGAAGGCTTTCAGTTATCACAGTCGCCTTACTACGGAACGTGGGAAGCATCAAATATGCGGCCCTGGATTCCAGGTTAAAATAAACTTTGTTAAATACGTGTTGTTTTAATGTTACGAATAGTTTTAAGTATATATATAAAAAATTGTAAACACGTTTTGTTCAATGTTAATTTTTATTTTTAGGAAATTTTAATGTATTACATTTGTTCAATCGGGTCGATTGATTGTCAGGATGGCCGAATGTAAGAGTGTTAATACTTATATAAATGTAACACCGAGTATGTTCGTCGCCGCTGCGACGACTGACTCGCGTTAGCTTGTCGTCCGGAACGACGAACAGCATTTTTTATAAATATTGAGTTAGTTGTTTAGAGAGACCAGAAGCGAACAGATATAAAAGTTTTACGAGAGATATTTAATTTATGATTTATGTTTAAAAAGTTATTTATGTGTTTAAGTGTTGTCATATGTTATTAATTTATTAAAATAATTGATAAAAATAATAGTTTTTCCTCTCTTACATGTTTCAATCATTTTTTACATTAGTTTTACTATTAAATATTCTATACCTTGGAGACGCGATTAATCATTCCGAAAAGAGAAGTTTAAAACTAAATAGTGAAACACGTAATACGATTAATTTTTTATACCAATATGGGTATTTAAAAAATATTTACAACTTCCGATCTATCATCTATTAGCAAGGAATCGTTATCTGAAGCTTTGCGTATTTTTCAAGAATATTGGAATATTCAGGCAGATGACAAATTATATATAATAATATTGAAACTAAACGTTGTGGTGTTAGTGATAACGTATTAGATTTTCAAGAAAATCAGTCCAGATGGAGAAAGAAGAATTTATATTGGTATTTTTATGCTGCAACTAATGTACAATTACATACGACAAAAAGAGCTTTTGAGCTATGGCAAAGTTCATCAAGAAAAATTTTTATTATGATTAATGATAAAATGAAAGCTGATATTATATTATCATTTTCAAATCCAACACATAATTTTTTTAGAGAAAATGTACAGTGTCGAAGTATACTTGGGAATAATACTTTAGCACATGCCTATTGTAGGGAATTAGCGCAGTCGTTTGCCTTTACACCGCCATATGGTAACGCAGTTCGGCGGATGGCATCGATGGTGGGGATGAATGCGAAAGAAAAGAAGTTAGTTAGTCAGTCAACGGCACGCGTCATTGATGTATCGCCTTAACCTCTAAAATATATAAGCATCTTTATGTAAATCGATCTATCCTGATTAGAACCCCGTTCCCACAATTTCTCAGAAGTGGGATCGTCTCGCGAACTGTATCGTCTCGCGAATTGGATTGTCTCGCGAATTGTATCGTCTCGCGAACTGTATCGTCTCGCGAACTGTATCGTCTCGCGAATTGTATCGTCTCGCGAATTGTATCGAACCGCGGATTGAACTGTATCGTGCGGGAACGTATTGTGAAGTGATGGGTTTATTGTCGACTTGACCGAGTGAACACGGACAAAATTCATTGTTTAATTGATAAGCGGTAGTGCTACGACTGTGGTTACTGACTCAAGGTTAAATTGTTTAACAATCGTATCGACAATTGAAGGTATTGTGAAGCCAGCTATCGATATGGCATCAAGAGAGAATTTGCCTGCAAGTATTCCGATTGAAGGGGATTTTAGTCGTCTTACAGTGGCCCAATTGAAAGATTTATTGAGGCACTTGCAATTGCCTAGCAGTGGCGCGAAAGCAGATTTGATAACCCGCGTACATTCTGCGAAACCGGAAGCATGGTCTACGGTGCCAGCGGAATTGTTGCAGACTTTGTTGCAGACTTTGTTGCAACGCGAAAGTACCGGCGACGCGAGTACCATCGCTGAAGAACAAGGGGAAAATGCATCCGCATGGCAATTTCCTCCTATCGTAGATAATGTGGGCAACAATGCGAATGTGTGTACCGAGACATTGATCCAGCGAGAAAATGAATTGATTCGACTGGAACGAGACCTACTACGAAGAGAATTGCAATTGTTGCAAAGGGAAAGAAGTGTGACCCCCAGCATATCGACACAAAGCTATCAAGGCCCCACTTCGACAATCGGCATTCGTGCAATTGGTGATATGTTGTGCGAATTCAGTGGAGAAGGCCGCGATTTTCAGAAATGGAAGACTCAGGCAGAATTTCTTCGTGAAGCGTATCGTCTCGACGAGAGTTCGATGAAGGTTTTATTAACGATGAGATTAAAAGGAAAAGCACTAGCGTGGTTTCATTCGAGGGCCGAGCATGTTCATTTGAGTGTGTCAGCATTTTACGACGCAATGGAAGAAATGTTTGACGACAAGCTGTCGAAATCCGACATGCGAGAAGAGTTCGACAAGAGGATATGGCAGGCCAACGAAACATTCTGTGACTATTTCCACGATAAAGTAATATTGGCTAATCGGATACTGATTGACGAGGAGGAGCTGGTACAGGCCGCGATTAAGGGTGTTCCGGACGAGAGTTTGCGTACACAAGCACGCATGCATCGCTTTAAAACGAAACGTGATCTGTTGGAAGCTTTTAAAACATTGTCGCTTCAACCGAGTGGACGATCGGAAGATGTAAAATCGCATAAACGTGATATCAAGAAGACGAAACCGGTGGATACGATGCAACGAGAGCTAGCAGCCCGCTGTTATAATTGCAGCGAGCGAGGTCATTTATCGAGGAACTGTACAAAACCTAGGCGTGAAAGGGGAGCGTGTTTCAAGTGTGGCAGTCCAACGCATCGCATCGAAAGTTGTCCTGAGGGTCAACGGAAATCAACAAAGACTACGGAGAATACTGCACATTTGATACAACTTACCCCCAACCCACCCTATATAGCGACTTTGAGGTATTCAATCGCAGACGAACGAGGTAACGAGCGAAATTATAGTATCGACGCTATTATAGAGTCCGGTTCGCCTATTAGTCTGATCAAAGAAAATTACGTACCGCATAGAGCGCGAAAACAAATGATAAATAACGGCCAAATTTATCAGGGTATTAACGGTTCGAGATTAGACGTGTTGGCGATGTTTGAATGCGACGGTACGATAGACGAGATACCGTTAAAAATGTTTTTGGGCGTAGTTCCGAGTAGCTCGATGCAATGCGACGCGCTTCTTGGAAGGGATTTCATATCGCTCCCGTACATCAAAGTTTCTTTCGGCGAGGAACGCGCCGTGACTAGAGTTGATCTCGAAACAAAACAAAACGAATCGGTCGAATTGCAAAACGAGATAATGCAAATTAATTGTATCTCAACCGAATCCGTTGCCGCTGATACGCTAAACATAAACCCGAATGTTAGCTATGCAGATTGTAAAAAGTTCATAGATGTTTACGAAACCCATTACAAATCTGGCGATAAAACGGATACTATCACCGATTGTAATGCCGAAATGGCGATAGTCTTAAAGCATGAACAACCTATTTCCTTCCGACCGCGTAGACTTGCTTTTAGCGATAAAGAAAAATTAAAAGTAATTATCGACCAGTTATTGAGGGAAAAAATAATTCGTCCGAGTAACTCACCATATGCCAGCCCTATAGTGTTAGTCCATAAAAAGAACGGAGATTTACGACTTTGCGTTGATTACCGTGAGATAAATAAAATAACTATTAAGGACAATTTTCCAACCCCGCTTATAGATGACCATCTCGATCGTTTACGGGACAAAAATTATTTCAGTAGCCTTGACTTACGGAACGGTTTTCACCATGTTAGAGTCAAAGAGTCCTCTATAAAATACACGTCCTTCGTTACGCCAATCGGACAATATGAGTATTTGAAAATGCCGTTTGGTTTAACAAACGCACCGCGCGTATTTCAACGTTATATTGATTGCATTTTTTCCGACTTGGTCAGACAAAATAGAGTTCTTATATATCTCGACGATATATTAATTGCAACGGAGAGTATTGACGAGCATCTCGACATCCTTCGAGAAGTATTCGAGTTGGCGAGGCGGCACCGACTGGAATTCCGATTAGATAAGTGTTCCTTTTTGTACGAAGAAATAACTTATTTGGGTTATCATATTAATCGTGATGGCATATGGCCTAGTATCGATAATGTGGAGGCAGTATTGAAGTATCCATTACCGCGGAACACCAAACAGGTACATAGTTTCGTCGGGCTAGCCAGTTACTTTAGACGATTTGTACCAAACTTCTCGAGAATCGCCAAACCGTTACACGATTTATTGAAAAAAGATTCTTTGTTTCACTTTGGTAGCGAAGAACTGCATGCTTTCGAAACGTTAAAAGACCTTCTGTCGCGCCAACCGATTCTATCATTGTATTCACCGAATTTGTCGACGGAATTACATTGTGACGCCAGTGCGAGCGGCTTCGGCGCGATTCTTATACAAAAGCAACTTGACGGCACGCGTCGACCCGTCTCGTATTTCAGTAAGAGAACCACGGTTACAGAGGCGAAATATCATAGTTTCGAGCTGGAATGTTTAGCCGTAATCTATGCGATAAAGCGATTCCATGTATATTTGTTCGGGGTACATTTTAAAATTCTTACCGATTGTGACAGCTTCCGAATGACTTTGAGTAAGCAAAGTATCAATCCTCGTATATCGCGATGGGCTATGTTCTTGCAACAATACGACTACGAGATTGAGCATCGCCCTGGTATAACGCGACAACCTCAAGAAGTCTCCTCGGAGGTAGGCCTGTTTCGGCAGGATCTGATTCGCCAGGCGTCATAAAGATATTTTAGTGTTACGACTTTGTCAAGTGCCTCCTCCAGGAGGCTGAGCAGGGTGGATTAAATAAAAAAAACGGTGCGTATAAGCGGTATTTAGCGAGAAGCTCCGCCGCTCAGGAGACTTCTTGAGGTTGTCGAACGATACTAAAATGTGTCACGTTGTTGCACTTAGTCGTTGTCATAGCGTACTAGTGTTGGAAGCGAATACGTTCGAACAGATATTGTCAATAAAACAGGACAAAGACATTGAGATTAAAGAAATTCGTGAAAGACTAGAAGCCTCGGAGGAAAAGTTTTTCGAATTGCGTGACGGACTCGTTTATCGGAAACGGAAAGATAAACAGTTATTCTTCTATGTTCCGTCGTGTATGGAGGATAACGTAATTCGAACATGTCACGACGATATTGGTCACGTTGGAGTTGAAAAAGTCGTTGAGAATATTGGTCGAGTGTATTGGTTTCCGCGAATGCGTGATAAAGTGAAGCGATACATTTCGAATTGCTTGAAGTGCGTTGAGTTTTCTCCAAATAGCGGTAGACGCGAAGGCTTTTTACATAGCATTCCGAAAGGCGACGTTCCGTTTAATACTATACACGTCGATCATTACGGTCCGCTTGAGCGCGCTGCTCGAGGATATAAACATATATTTTCGATTGTTGACGGTTTTACAAAAGGGTATAGCAGGATAAGGTGGTCAAAAGTGCCCTTGAACCGATTTCAATGGGGGTAGTCTCATTCGATAGATAATGCTCGGCGATCATTGTGTACCAAATTTTAACCCTTTATCTTGATCGGAAGGGTAGTTATGGGGAAAATTTAAAAAACAGGTTTTTGGCCCTTTTCCCCCATTTATTGAGGTGTAAAAAATCCGAAAAAATTCTGGCATATTCTACACGGTACCGGACATGTTGGAGAATTTTTTCAGATTTTTCCGTCGAAGTACCTAAGCGTGAAAAATGGGCAAAGTCAAAAAAAACGGAAAAAAGAAGATTTCGTATCGAAATCTTCGAGGTACAACTTTTTGTTTTATATAGTAACAATCTAACACCTACGATTGTTATCCCCAATTTTTTTCAGATTTTTAAACCACCTGCGTCATTATGAAAAAAATCGAAGACCGATTTTCGGGACGTATTTTGATCTAAAACGCAAGAAGTAATTGTTATTTTTCCATTATTTTCATAGAGTATGTTCATTTTGTGGTTTTTAATGTTTTACCATTACAGATAATTTCATAACAATAAAAGGAACTGAGATAACTCACTTATCTGTAAACTATGTGTTACATTATGTACCATAATTTTGAACGTTCTTTCAACAGCAACAGTGGCGACGCGTCTAGAGTGCCTGCTCTGGAACCGCTATGAACTTTTTGTCGCGGGTTCGCGTCCCGGAAGGTATATTTTTTTTTTCTTTTTTCTTAATCTGTAAATGCATAAAAATAATCAATAATCATTTTTAACAGCTATTGCGATAAACCTAAATGCATAAAAAATGTATATCGTATAGAAAATAGTTATAGAGCATATCTGTTGTTTTGCCGGCTCTCTCTAGCAATATGTTATCCCATGGTTACGGGTATTTTTAAACATTTAAATTACGGAAATGTTAACTTATTATGGTATATAAAAATGTATATTCGGCACTAAAGGAACGGAGTTTATACCTTGACAAATTCCTGCCGAAGTCATGTTGAATGAAAACAAAAGTTCCTTACTTTTGGTAGATTATTATTTTTCGCCATAAGTACTAGTTTGTTATTTGTTCCGAAATCATATAGAATAAATAATACGTTTGAGGGCCATAACTGTACAATAGATACATTCGTTAAAATTGCTTTATTGTTATATACGAATTTACTTCTTAAGCTTTTAGATATCTTACTGATGAGCATTTGTATCGCTTTCAAAATACCTTTAAGAAATAGAGGCATATAATTTAGTTTGCAGGACTTTATTATTTTATTGCGCCTGCTCCAATATCACACGAACCCTTCCTGTCCGTAAGCCTTCACCAATGACTTGCTGGCATTGAAGGTTTGGCGCAGGTATTAAGCTAATCCCCTATAGGTATTTATGTTATATTGGTCAATTCACTGTTAAATGGTTTCTGTCTGTACCTAGTCACATGGAACTGTACATACTTAAAAAAGTACAAATATTCATAAATGGTAACATACCCAGCATTAAATCGGTTTGACACATTCGAGACAATAGCGGAGACCCAACCATAAACTGTCTTCCCTACGCTCATTTCAGAATTAACAAATTAAAAATGGCAATATAATACAAACCAATAGAAATTAATATTTTCCAAGTTTCGAGCATATCCCCTCCATGTCAACGATTCTTCTTTGAATATAAGGGAAAGAAACATGCAAGTAAAGTAATCATTACGTGCATATACTCTGTTAGTGCAAGTGTTGTGATCTTTGGTGCCGAATATACTATTTTATATACCATAATAAGTTAACATTTCCGTAATTTAAATGTTTAAAAATATCCGTAACCATGGGATAACATATTGCTAGAGAGAGCGGCCAAACAACAGATATGCTCTGAAACTATTTTCTATACGATATACATTTTTTATGCATTTAGGTTTATCGCAATAGCTGTTAAAAATGATTATTGATTATTTTTATGCATTTACAGATTAAGAAAAAAGAAAAAAAAAATATACCTTCCGGGACGCGAACCCGCGACAAAAAGTTCATAGCGGTTCCAGAGCAGGCACTCTAGACGCGTCGCCACTGTTGCTGTTGAAAGAACGTTCAAAATTATGGTACATAATGTAACACATAGTTTACAGATAAGTGAGTTATCTCAGTTCCTTTTATTGTTATGAAATTATCTGTAATGGTAAAACATTAAAAACCACAAAATGAACATACTCTATGAAAATAATGGAAAAATAACAATTACTTCTTGCGTTTTAGATCAAAATACGTCCCGAAAATCGGTCTTCGATTTTTTTCATAATGACGCAGGTGGTTTAAAAATCTGAAAAAAATTGGGGATAACAATCGTAGGTGTTAGATTGTTACTATATAAAACAAAAAATTGTACCTCGAAGATTTCGATACGAAATCTTCTTTTTTCCGTTTTTTTTGACTTTGCCCATTTTTCACGCTTAGGTACTTCGACGGAAAAATCTGAAAAAATTCTCCAACATGTCCGGTACCGTGTAGAATATGCCAGAATTTTTTCGGATTTTTTACACCTCAATAAATGGGGGAAAAGGGCCAAAAACCTGTTTTTTTAATTTTCCCCATAACTACCCTTCCGATCAAGATAAAGGGTTAAAATTTGGTACACAATGATCGCCGAGCATTATCTATCGAATGAGACTACCCCCATTGAAATCGGTTCAAGGGCACTTTTGACCACCTTATCCTGCTATACCCTTTATTCGATTGTACCCATGTAAGTCCACCGCGACTGAAGAAGCTATAAAACATCTGAAAGAGTACTTTAGATCTTACGGAAGGCCGAAGCGAATTGTAAGCGATCGAGGCACTTGTTTCACTTCCTCAAAATTTGCCGAATATATGAGAGAGAGATCGATCGATCATGTCCTAATTGCAGTTGGCACTCCGCGCGCTAATGGACAAGTCGAGCGTTTCAATCGAACTATAACACCGATGTTAGCGAAATTGTCCGAGCGTCCTAATAGATGGGATCAGGTTCTTGATTTGGTCGAATTTTCTTTAAATAATACCGTTTGCCGCACCATCGGAGATACACCGAGTAGGTTATTATTTGGTATAAATCAACCAGGCGAAGTCAACGATAATATTCGTCCTGTGTTGGAATCTCAAATTGACAAAGATCGAGACCTTGAGACTATCAGAAGCAAGGCGGTAGAATGTATAAAGAAAAGCCAACAGGAAAATAAGAACAGTTATGACGGGAAACGTAAAGCCGCTTCTTTGTATAAGGAAGGCGATTACGTTGTAATTCGTAATTACGACACCACGGCGGGTGTGAATAAGAAATTACTTCCCAAATTTCGAGGTCCGTACGTTATCAAAAAGATTCTTGATTTTGACAGATACGTTGTCACCGACATAGACGGATTTCAAGTTACCCGATTGCCGTATACAGGTACCGTAAGCGCGGATCATTTGAAGTTATGGACCCGTGATGCACCTGAGGTACCGACTTATATATGTTTATGTATATTTTTATTATTAATATTGCGTTCTACTATTAATATGTTGTTTCGTATGTTTTTATTATTAATATTGCGTTTTACTATTAGTATGTGTTTATGTATATTGCGTTTTACTATTGATATGTCGTTTTGTATATTTTTGTTATTGTATGACCGGGACGGTTCATACCGTCAGGAAAGGCCGAGCTGTAGGGAATTAGCGCAGTCGTTTGCCTTTACACCGCCATATGGTAACGCAGTTCGGCGGATGGCATCGATGGTGGGGATGAATGCGAAAGAAAAGAAGTTAGTTAGTCAGTCAACGGCACGCGTCATTGATGTATCGCCTTAACCTGTAAAATATATAAGCATCTTTATATAAATCGATCTATCCTGATTAGAACCCCGTTCCCACACTATCTTCCAGGACCTTTTGATACTTCTAGAGAGATACATATAGCAAAAACTTTACCATGGGTAATGAATCTTGGTGATATACGCGATCACTATAGCCTTTATGCCGTCTTACAAGGGAACATACCGAACTCGAACACACCGATTTTGATGAAATTTATGTCACAGGTAGTCCTCGTAAGAATATTAGACACGTATTTTTTTTTATCGGCAACCATCCACTCTGAAGGGGTGAAAACACCCCTCAAAGTTGAGGGCATAAAACACATTTTTGGGAATATCTCGGTTACCAGCGGTCAAAAAAATCTCAATTTTTTTTTAAATTGTTCGTTTTTCGACCAGGAATTTAACGGTCTAAAAAAAGTTGCCTAAAAGTTATTTGTTTAAAAAATATATTAAAAAAATAATTTTTGTTGTTAATATCTCCCAGAAAACGTTCGCAATAAATTAAATAAATTTATATACACAAACTATGGTCCAAATTAGCGGATACGTGTTTTTGGATTTTTTCGATTTTTGACGATAAGGGTCATTATTTCGCATTTAACTTTTCTCGCGCCGTGCGGAACTGGCCGGCCGAAATGGACTTTTTTCATAACAAAGCTGATTTTATTGCAGACTTGCTTTCCATGTAGTTTTACATCGTAACAAGCCGGAAGTATATAAATGAAATCATAAAAACTAATCTATATAGTCTTCGTTACTGAAACACTTATTTCGATATGCGTGGTTCAGATGTGGCTATATAGATGAACGACCTGAAGAATTCGAACATCCTGTGGACTTTTCTTTCATGCAATTAGAAAATATGAAATGTTTCTGGTACAATTGTGTGATCGCACTTAAATGTTCTTGGTGCAAAGAACATTTATGTTTAACACACTTCTTCGTACAATACCATTACTGTGAACGCTACACAGAGTAAAGTTTTTTTTTTATATATATACTTTCCCCATTTTTTCCTTTTGTCATATACGTAGAATACTAGTCTTTACAAGTAAACCAGTTTTGTTTTGAAAGGAGTACATTTTCGTTTAATTGCTCCGTTCGGAACTGCCCAGCTGAAGTGGACTTCTTTCAGGACACAGATCTTCTTATGGCAAAGACCAGAATTTTAACAATCTTGTTAAAACATCAAATGTTAAACATCAAATAATAACGATTAGCGTCAAAACCCCAAAAATTAAAAAGTCACGTATCCACTGATTCAGGTCATAGTTTTTGTACATGTTATACGATAGCAGAATAACACTTATCAGGACAAATTAACGAAAAAATTCAAATTTAATTATATCATTTAAACAAATCGTGTATTAAAAAATTGAATTTTTTCGTTAATTTTACCTTATCAGATATCAGCTTTATTCCGCTATCGAATAGTATGTACGTTAACCAGGATCTAAATCAGTGGATACGTGAGATTGGGATTTTTTGGTATTTAACACTAGCCGTTCTTATTTGATATTTAACATTCTTTCACGTAAACTATTAGAATACTAATCTTGGCAATCAAATTAGCTTTATTATGAAAAAAGTCCATTTCGACCGGCCAGTTCCGCACGGAGCGAGAAAAGTTAAACGCGAAATAATGACCCTTATCGTCAAAAATCGAAAAAATCCAAAAACACGTATCCGCTAATTTGGACCATAGTTTGTGTATATAAATTTATTTAATTTATTGCGAACGTTTTCTGGGAGATATTAACAAAAAAAATTATTTTTTTAATATATTTTTTAAACAAATAACTTTTAGGCAACTTTTTTTAGACCGTTAAATTCCTGGTCGAAAAACGAACAATTTAAAAAAAAATTGAGATTTTTTTGACCGCTGGTTACCGAGATATTCCCAAAAATGTGTTTTATGCCCTCAACTTTGAGGGGTGTTTTCACCCCTTCAGAGTGGATGGTTGCCGATAAAAAAAAATACGTGTCTAATATTCTTACGAGGACTACCTGTGACATAAATTTCATCAAAATCGGTGTGTTCGAGTTCGGTATGTTCCCTTGTTAGTTCACGAAATTGGACATATATTAGGATTACAACATTCGACAATATTAACATCTATTATGTACCCTTATTATCAAAGTTTCAATAGCACCGATGATATTGAGCTTGATAACAGCAATATTATTGCAATTAAAAATTTATATGACGATCTTAATGATGAAAATGATGATGCAGTAATAACAACACCATCAGCAATAACAACCACGATGTCTGCAAGTATAAGCGTATTACCAAAAACTACTTCAAAATCGACAATAAATCCTGATGATGAAACAAATGATGTATTGGAGAATAGTGATATATGTAAATTAAATACTGATTATATGAAATTTTTCATATTCAGAAAACGATTTTATATATTTTATAAAAAATGGGTATGGCCATTTGATTTAGATTCGCCAAATAGTATTAAGAACGAAAAACCTCAATTGATACACTGCAAATCCAAGTGTGTTAAAAGTGGGTTAATGTGTAAGCACACTTCATTAACACGTCTAAACGTGTAAATGCAATTATGTACATTAAAATAAAACACTTGAAAAAATTGACGTGAAGTTTTCACCCATCTAATGCGTTATTTTACACGTTTTATCTGAGTAAATAAATAATGCATTTTTTTTGTATGTTAAATTTAAACACACTTCACTTTTATGCACAAAAAGGTATTAAAATTACACATTTCGTTAGAATTATACGTTTTTACGTGTTAGCCGTTTGTTTTTTATGTATTTACTGACCAGATATTTATCAGTTATTATTACCACTTAAAAGAGTAGAAAAACAATAACTGTAATTTTTGCATTACTGGTTCGCATCATTTGACACGTTAACCAATCATTCTCATCTATAATATATCGAAATATTCTGGAATGTGGTAGGTTGCATATTAATACCGGAGTTCATGCACTCCTTTAAAATATTGAACAATCAAAATAATATTTAATATAATTTTATTCAATTCTGTGAATATGTAATTGATTTAACTATAAATATGTAAGAAGGCAGATGAAATGTGTGAGCGAGAAAGTGAATGAATAACAGAGAGAACGAGATGATGACGTGAGAAACAAAAGACAGGGCAGAAGAAACAAAACAGTTGCAAAAGAGCAGTGAAGAACGAAACGTGAAAGCGTAAAGACGCCATAACTGTTACTGCTTATTTTTATTAGTTTCTAAGTGTATGTTATAGTTATTTTTGGTTTTATGTATCTTTTTAATAAATGTTAGTTAACCCCTTGTAACCCAGATCATAAATTTTAAAATAAATAAAAACCGAACTATCAGAATTAATTTGCAGTAATATACTAATTAGCGGCATCTCTGCGTAAGATGGTGTATTGTTTCGATAGTATGGTATGTAGCAGTGATGATACAATGAGTTAAAAGGGAATAAATATGGTCCGTATGGAATTTGTAGAATCTTTTTTAGTTTGTTACAGAAATGTCACAAGGGGCTACAAGGGGTTAATAGCAAGAAGACTTTGGGCACCATCAGAAAAGCAATCTCCTTACATATATATATGTAGGATTGGAATATTTGAACAAGCGGCGGTAACATTTGTAAATAGAGTCGTAATTGGGCAGTGGTGTGAAGAAGTCGATTTTGTGTCCGAGTTGATCTGATTTGTATTGTATTTATTGTTCTAATCGTTTAATCGTTTTGTTCTAATAAAATATTCTTCTCACATATATATTTATATTTTAAAATAACCCATTTATGTATTTTAAAAATAACGCACCTACATGCTGAAAAATAACACACATGTACTGTGTTAAATAACACACCGGGAAACGTCTAAAAAGTGACTACAAGGAAATAATACGTTTATGTGTTTTAAAATAACACACTTGGATTTGCAGTGTAAGAGATTGGTTAAAATTTTTACCTACAAATTTTAGTGAAATTGTAGGTATATATGAAAAGCCTTCAGGTCATATTGTCATTTTCGGTGATAATACTATCTATATATTTAATCCTGATACACTGCAATTAGAACCAGGTTGGCCTAAATCGTATCAGAATGTATTTGGGAGAAATTTTCAGCATGAGGGGGTTAAATCGGCAGTATTAACATCTAAAGGAAAAACATATATGTATATTTTATAGAGGAGCATATGTAATAAAATTGAATGATTGTACTTTTGCACCAGAAAAATTTATATTAATTTAAGAATTATTTAACGGAATTACGTTTTCTAATTCTGAAAACTTTACTGTATTTAAAAATTTAGATGGTAAATTGCATATAATAAAAGAAAATCAGCTTTATTATGAATATGATGAGTATAGAGGTAATATTTTAAAAACAGGGAAATTTGATATTTCATTATTTGGAATTACATGTGTAACAGATAACATATTAGGTAAATTACATAATCTTTTTACTAAGATAATATCTATTTATCAAAAAAGTAATGAAGATAAAATTAATGTAGATTATATTAAGGAAGAAAATAATTTAATCGATACGAATGTAAATGAGTTTTCTACATTTGAAGATTTGAAAAAATATATGCTTAGAAGTTTCTCTGTTTAAAGATAAGATAAGATACATTATGCGATGCGCATATATATATAACATGTACAACTATGACATCTACCTACTTGTGTTGTGTGCTTCGGTATTTTAACCAATAAAATTTCCTTGTTTTTTCCATTCGTATAAATGTCATGCAGATGCTTACATGCTTTCAAGTAGGGATTCAAATAGTGCAGATTTAATTCCCAATATTGTGGAAAATTTAAAAAAGCAATTGTTATTAACGAAAACTGATAATGAGCATCGAAAATGGATTCGCGATTGTAAAATGTGTTTAAAATTACTAGAACAAGTGTATAAAGCTAATACAAATTTACAAATTGCTGCAAAGCAAAAACTGTTGGCTCAAACTATTCGATTAAAGTGTTTATTAAAAACATCTATTAAACAAGGTGCAGGACTATCAACTACAAAAAAGGAAAAGTTGCGATGGAAAACGGTGAACTCTGCATTTCAAAATAAAATTACTACTGGAATAATAATAAATTTACAACATATATATCCAAAACAGTTCTTACAAGATTCAAAGCATATTGTAATTAGACATGTGAAAGAATATATACAAAAATTTAAATGTATAAAAGTCAATGCAATATTTAATGCAGAATATACTTTAAATAAAATATTAAAAAAAAGATGATGATAATGATAATATAAAAGATATTACAAGTATTAAAAGTTTTACAACTAAGAATGTTGTGTTACTAAAATCTACATCTTTTCAAGAGTGGTATTCTAATGATATAATAGATTCTATTATTACATCAATGGAAGATTTTCAGGAAAGAGACAGTGGTTAGGCTCTTTTAAAAATAGAATGTTTAATTACACAGGTCCACAAAAAAAAAGTGGTCTGTGCTGGGTGTTGGACAAAGATTTTCCGACGTATTTTTTACCGCTGAACACGAATCTGAAATCAAAATTGGGGGTCAAACTCCAAAAAACGGAGAAAAATAAAAAAAAAACTATAAAATCCACGATCTAATAATTTTTTCTGCATGTGTTGAAAGAAAAGAAAAAGTATAGTATTTACTCCAGGGCGATTTATAATGTAAAGATATTACCGATTTATTATATATATATATAATGGTGTATAAAGGTAATATAAGCAGGGTATAGTACGTGCGTACAGTTCGGTTGCTCGCTCGCGACTCTCCGCACCTAATGGGTCCTACCGCTAAGCGCTGTACGCGAATCTTATTTCACCGCGCGAAATTTGATTGTTACACATTATAATAACAATCTTATAATTTTTGTTGTTTCCTGGCCCTTTTCTCCTCAAATGACCTGTGCAACGGATTTCTGCTACGCTTTTTCTCTCTCTGTCGAGTTTCTCTTTGTAGCATCCAGCAGTAATCTGCAAACATATTAACTCCCCACTGTCCCTGAAATCGCCGTTCAAATTCTTTGAGATCTTGATGAAATCTCTCTCCTTGCTCTTCACTAAAGTCTCCGTTGTTCTCCGGAAAGTGGTTGAGATGCGAATCAAGGAAGTGAAGTTTCAAATTCATTAGGCAACCTGAACGCTGAAAGTTTGCGATCATATTGGCCACAATATTTTCGTAATCAGCATCCTTGATGTTACCTAAAAGTTTGGTACATATTTCCTTGAAACTTATCCATGATGCCTTTTCTTGGTCATTCATAACTGAAACAAATGCTTCATCTTTGAATAACGTCCGAATCATTCTACACATCCCGTTAAAGGGCAGTTGTTATCGTAGCCCAAACACTCCGTGGTAGCAGGTTTTTGTCGGTAAATGTACCGATTCAATGTCCTGACGTTTTATTTTCTATCAAAGACTGAATACTACAGAGAGAAACAAGCAGAAACTGCAAATTGATAATAAGATACTGAAAATACTATTAGATCGTGGATTTTATCGTTTTTTTATTTTTCTCCGTTTTTTGGAGTTTGACCCCCAATTTTGACTTCAGATTTGTGTCCAGCGGTAAAAAATACGTCGGAAAATCTTTGTCCAACACCCAGCACAGACCACTTTTTTTTTGTGGACCTGTGTTATTAATATCAATAAATGTGATCTTCTAAAAGGAGGGTCATAAATACCAGGCTGTTGAATTAGTTACACGCCGCGAGCCTTTTCTGAGTCGCTCCGCCTGCTTCTCCCTCCCAACTATTTTACCCAACCAGGAATGACTTGCCAGACTCGGCGTATTACACGAGTATAGTGGCGCTTTAGGGCGCCATTCGCCTCTGTTCGCTCGCGCTGGAAAGACGCCGCGCACGCCGATTACGGGAAAAAAAATCGATGCGCGTATCTCGTCGACTGACGTTATCTGTCAACGAACAGTTTCAGATCGCGTCACATGGCGTTTAGGTTAAAATAAAAGTATTACTGGTAAAAAAGTATGTTCAGATATGTCTTGAATTAAATGCGATTAAGAGATTTTAATGTTTTTGGACTTCCGGCGGTGGTTTGGCAAATTCGGCAAAGAATAGTGACAGGAATAACATTGAAAAACTTATATTGTATCTCAAAATACCAATGGAAACATTGAGGGTATCTAATTTAAACAACGTAAACATATATTTCTATTTGTGAATATATGTTTTCATTCAATGTAGATATATATTTCTGTACAAACAATGAAGTTTTCCTTCAAGTAAAGTTGAAGAAATAAATAAATAAAAAAATTAGTATTGCATCGATATTATCTCCACAATATTATGAAACTTTTATATATACATATAACATTTTCTTCTAAAATAAATGGTTCTACTGTGCATACATTTATACGCACAACCATACATACAACAATCATAACGATAGTTTATTAAAATTATATCCAGTAATCTTGAATTTGTAACCTCTTGTTTCCTTAATTCATATGTATACTAAAGAAACAGTTGTGTTACGATCTAGCACGCGCACGTACAAATTAATTTCCAACGCAAATAATTTAAAAATACGGCGACAGCAAAACGTTAGCCTCGCGTCAAAGAATACATTGTTGCCGCCACGGTCGACTTAGCAGGAGATTTTAACCGGTTGAGTGTCAAGCAGCGAAAACGCGCTTCTTTCATTTTGTATCGAAGAATGTAACAAAGTAAAATTTCAATGTTTTTCTGCTAACAATCTGTTAATCACATTTAATTCAAGACATATTTGAGCATACTTTTTTACTAGTAATACTTTTGTTTTAACCTAAACGCCATGTGACGCGATCTGAAACTGTTCGTTGACAGATAACGTCAGTCGACGGGATACGCGCATCGATATTTTTCCCGTAATCGGCGTGCGCGGCGTCTTTCCAGCGCGAGCGAACAGAGGCGAATGGCGCCCTAAAGCGCCACTATACTCATGTAATACGCCGAGTCTGGCAAGTCATTCCTCGTTGGGTAAAATAGTTGGGAGGGAGAAGCAGGCGGAGCGACTCAGAAAAGGCTCGCGGCGTGTAACTAATTCAACAGCCTGATATATACCATTGCCTATTGAAATTATTAAAAAATATGCAGTTATCAATATAAAAACTAATGATGATTACTGTTTTGCATGGGCTGTTGTATCAGCATTATATCCAGTAAAAAATAACTATAATAAATGTTCTTCATATCCTCATTATAATAATATTCTTAATTTAACAGGAATAAAATTTCCTATAACGTTAAAACAAATAACAAAATTTGAGGATAATAACAATTTATCAATTAACGTGTTTATACTTGAAAAGAAAAAGAAGCAAAAACAAAATAAATTATTATATGAAATATCACCTCTTCGATTGACAAAAAAATCAATTGATTATTGCAAACATATCAATTTGCTTTTAATTAAAAAAGATAATAAATCACATTTTATGTGGATAAAGCATTTTTCACGATTAATTAATTCCCAAATAAACAAATCTAAAAGAAAATTATTTATATGTAACAGGTATAGTACATTTTACATAATAAAATTGTTATTTTACATATCAAAATTACTATTTTCATAATAATTTTATTATAAATAGATGTTTTTTTGTTTTTAGATGCTTATCACATTTTTATGATGAAGCTACTTTAAATAAACATTATGAAATATGTTTTGAAACAAATGATACCCGGATTGAATTGCCTACACATAAAACTAAATGAGTATCATTTAAAAATATTCAAAAGATGTTGCCATTACCATTTGCAATATATGCAGATTTTGAATACATGCTGGTGAAAACGGATACGAATGCGAATATTGGAGCGTATCAGAAACATCAACCATATAGTGTAGGATTTTATCTTCATTGTGGATATGACAATGATAAATCTAAATATTTATCGTACAGAGGAGAAAATGCCGCAACATGGTTTATTAATAATCTTATAGATATAGTTTTTCAATTAGAAAAATTTTATCAAATGAACAAACCAATGAATAATTTAACAAACGAAGAAGAAAGGGATTTTTATAATGCTACATTTTGCTTTATTTGTGAAAAAAAATTTCTTCCAAATGATAAGAAAGTTTGCGATCATTGTCATTATATAGGTAAATATAGAGGAGCTGCACATTATCTTTGTAATTTACAACTTAAAAAAACAAAAAAAATTCCCGTTTTTTTCCATAATTTTACTAATTACGATTCACATTTTTTAATAGAAGAGATAACAAAAATTAAAAATAGTAAATTACATTTAATTGCTACATCATGTTACGTCCCGAAACCGAATCTTTTTCTTGAATTCTTCTTTAAATTTAATTTCTTTTTCATTTCTTCCTTCTACTCTATATTTGCAAATACCATCGGTATTTTGGGATTTTCCCCTAAGCAAATGTGCGTAGAAGAAAGACAATTCGAATTCCGCTAATGTAAGAATGCTCCTGCATTCTGAGAATTCCGACAATAATACAAAAGACTACGGCGTTACAGCCGGCTGGAAATTAGCGACCTGAACGAAACACCTTAACTCAGCGGATAGGGTTTCGATTCGTGGTCATACAGACCATCCGGTTCCGACTTGCGACTTGCGAATTAACGGCGACTGACCTGTGAGCCCGGATGGAAAGAAGGGTGGAAAAATTTCGAAACATCTCCAAGAATCGAACTCTGCAAAACGTGATCATGGGTAAGGTCTATCACCTCCGAACACCCAAAGTTAATGAAAGTCAAAAGACGAGCTCGACTCGCCACTATTGTCTGATCAGTCACGAGGTGTGTAGACGGTAGTCCGTGAAAACATATATAGTGAATCTTAGATTCTCTATTTAAGCATAGTTCGGTTAACATATTGTGATCCGAAGGACTTAGTTTTTCACGTTAAATTAATATTCCTTTCATTTCTTTGTTTCTTTTATTATAGTACCACGCGTTATAATTGTAGCTAAGCTCAATCTAATTTCTCATTAAATATAGTTTAAATCTAAATTCGTGCTATAACATTTGCGAGTTCGCAACAGTGTAAGAAGAAATCTAACTTTCCAACCTTCTCTCAGCATCCGGTTCACAGCCAGATTAGGACAACGAAAAAGGACGGAACGATCTACATACTTATAATCAAAACTATCAGGGTGAGTTCCATATACATGAAACATTTTATTTTGCTAGTCGCATTCTGATTGATCCATTGGGTCGTGGGATTTTCCCTAAATCGAATACGACTTTTTGGTAATTCTGTTACACTGACGAGCCCTGATTTCGGAAGTATATAATAATTTCTGTAAATGGGAAATTCTCTCCTCCCTGTTAAGGGCGGGTTTTAACGAGTCTCTCGTTTTGAGACAATACCCTCAAAACCCAACCGATACTGCAAGGAGACAGTTTCACCACCCAAAGATTTGTAGTATTGCGCACCCCTGTTCATTATCCAAATGTTTGTACAGAAACCTCCAACTCAAACTGAACTGCACACATTTTGAATATATATATATATATTTTTCTGTTGTCATACCTAATTAAAGAAAGTCTAAATTCAATTCATTAAACCTAAACATCCATATCCTAAACATCAAGTTTTGATTCACATAGACCTGTACTGGTCTCGACAGATCGACCCATCCATCCTGTCCTCTCCTCGCCCTAGGTTGGGGAGAGTAACAAAATTTTATTAGAGTTAAACGCGGAAACCCGCGTGCGATTCGTTTCGTATTAGCTAGAACGCGCGGAGTCTACCGTCCGTCGGCACCCGCTCGACGGCGGACGGCACGCGGAAAATACAGCGCCGCACGTAACAATCATCTGAAAAGTATATTGCATTTATTTGCAAGGTAATTATAAATCAAAATTTTATTCATATTAATTTTATTGATACTTTTAAATTTATTAATACAAGTTTAAGTAATGCAGTCAAGATATTGGACATTAAAGATATGCAAATTTTACGTTACAATTTTCAAAATTTAAATGATGAATCATTTCATTTATTAACTCGAAAAGGAGTATTTCCATATGATTATGTAAATAATTGGGACAAATTAAATGAAACATCATTACCATTGTACAAAGATGTTTATAATTCAATGTATAAGTCTAATATTACTTTAGAAGAATATCAACATGCATGCAATGTTTGGCATACTTTTAAGATAGAAACGTTAGGTGAATATAGCGATTTATACTTAAAAATTGATGTTCTTTTATTAGCTGATGTTTTTGAAAATTTTCGATTAGAATGTCTTTCAGCATATGGATTAGATCCTGCACAATATTTTACTATTCCGGGGTTAGCATGGGATGCTATGTTAAAAATGACTAGAGTTACTTTAGAATTATTAACTGATATAGATATGGTATTATTTATTGAGAGAGGGATAAGAGGAGGTCTTAGTCAATGCTCTCATCGTTATGCTGAAGCTAATAATAAATATATGAAAAAGGAATATAATTCGAAAAATGATTCAATATATCTAATGTATTATGATATTAACAATTTATATGGATGGGCAATGTCGCAATCATTACCATATGGCAATTTCAAATGGTTATTTAATGATGATATATGCAATTTTAATGTAGAAAGTGTTAGTATAAATTCTGAAATAGGATACATATTAGAAGTTGATTTGGATTATCCAAATAAAATACATAATTGGCATTCAGATTTACCATATTGCGCTAAAAAGGAAATTCCACCAAAATCCTCATCGAAAAATAAGAAACTCTTAGCCACATTAAATAACAAAGAAAATTATGTAATTCATTATCGAATGTTGCAACAATGTTTAAAAGATGGTCTTGTATTAAAAAAAATACATAGAATATTACAATTTAGTCAAAATAATTGGTTATTTGAATATATAAATTTTAATACTAATTTACGTAAATCATCTACATCAAATTTTGAGAAAAATCTCTATAAATTAATGAACAATGCAGTATTTGGGAATTATAAATAATAATGTACAACGAGAAATTCATTTTAATGATTACAAAGAATGTTTATTCAATAATCAAATTAAAATATGTAAACAGCGTTTTATCAAATCAAAATTACATAATATTTATACAGTATCAAATTATAAAATAGGTTTAAATTCTGATGATGATAAAAGGTGTGTTATGAAAAATGCCATAGATACTCTTCCATGGGGGGATCACGTGATGCGTGATTGTGGAAAGACGTGTGAAAGATAGCTGCGATAAGAAATATCAAAAGTGAAGGAAAAACTGAATAAACAAAGAAGAAAAAACGAAGAGAAAGGAGTGGAAGAGAGAAGGAAACGGTGACACGTGGCAGAACGTGGCAGTACGTACAAACGGAACAGAGAGAGAAGGAAAATACGGTGTGGAAAGGGCGGAAAAAGGGAAAGTATACACAATACGTAAAAACTTAGAAATAAATAGTACTGAAAAGAAATTATTTTGTAGAAAGGTACGGAGAAGGTTAAGAACACAAGCAGTCGGTAAAACAGGAAGAAATGATAAAAGTCGATAAGATCAAGATAAGATATAGTTACCGATGAGCGATAACGCGAAAAAAAGTCCGACAAAAGAGGAACAGAGAGATAAGACAGGTAAAGAACAAAGAAGGAGAGGGAGACCAACTTTAGCGGAGCAACTTGGAAGACAAAGAGCGAACAGTAAAGAATCGCTGTTTGAGAAGAGCAAGAGAGGCCGAGACACGGAAGAAGAAAAGGAAAGGGAAAAAATAGAGAAGGAACTGATAGAAAAATTTCAAAAAGTAAGGAAGATAGGAAGATCACCGCCAGAAAAAAGGACAGGGACTGAGAGAGGTGCAGAAAAATCACAAACAGACAAAAGAGACATAAATATGGAAAGACTAACAGAGATAATGATGACAATAAAACAGGACACTGCAGATATTAAAAAGGAAAACGAAGAATTAAGATTAGAAATAAGAGGCATGAAAGAGGAGTGGAAAAGAAATCAGGAGGTGTGGGAAGGAGAAAAAAAGGGAACAGAAGAAAAGATAACGAAATTAGAAAACGATATAGAAACACTGAAAGAAATAATAAAAGGATTAAAAAAAAGGAGGATAGCAGAGAGAGAAGAGAAAGAAGGAATAATATAGTCCTGAAAGGAGAAGAGATGCCGATGAAGGAAACCCCGCAGGAGACAGTAGAGCATGTACTAAAAAAAGAGCTACAGGTAAACGCAGACGTGCTGGAGGCGTTCTGGATAAGGAAAGGGCAGAGAGGATGCATGCTTGTAGCAAAGCTTAAAAACTGGCAGCAAAAGAAGGAAGTAATGATAAAGAAAAATAAAATGAAGGGGAAAAAATTGTATATAGACGACTTAACAAAAGAGGAAAGAGAAGTACAAAAGAATATAGCAGAAATAGCCAAAGCAGAGAAAGCAGAAGGGGCCCAGGTGAAAATAGGGTACAGGAAATTAAAGATTAATGATAGATACTTTAGATGGGAGAAAGATGGTCTGAGAGAGGCAAAATTTTGGAGCAGGAGAAGCTCCATGAACCTCTGAGAAATCAGAGGTCGAGGGAGCACAGAGAAGTAAGAGAGGAGAGAATCCCGGCTCCCGGCGAGTCTGTGACAGCGGACACGCCAGGAGACAGGGAACAAAACCCAGGGAAAGAAGAGATACAAAACAGACAAGAAAAAGGAAAAGAAAGGTACATAAAGATAGGATTTTGGAACGTGGCCGGATGATATAATAAAGATAAACAATTCTGGGACTATATAGCAGAATTTGATATAGTCGGCTTAACAGAAACATGGATAGAGGAGAAACAATGGAAAAGAATGGAAGACAAAATGCCGGAAAATCACAACTGGAAGTGTCAGTATGCAGAAAGAGAAAAAGCGAGAGGAAGAGCGAGTGGAGGAATTATAACAGGAGTGAAGAAGAATATAACAGAAATAGAGGTAAAAGAAAACTGGGAGAATATACAAGAAAGAAGAATTAAGGCAAAAGGCGGAATCTGGAGAATTATAACAGTTTATAGTAAAAATATGAAAAGTACAAGGGAAAACATAGAAAAAACAGTAGAATCTAATGAAGAAGAAAGACTGATAATAGGAGGGGACTTTAATGCAAGAACGGGAGAAGAAGGATCCACTTGTAATGATGGAGAAGAGAGAGAATGGAGAAAGTCAAAGGATAAAATAAAAAACTCAGAAGGTATGAAACTGTTAGAAATGGTAGAAGAGAACGGCTGGAAAATACTGAATGGAAATACAGAAGGAGATGAGGAAGGAGAATTAACTTTCATAGGAAAACAGGGAATGTCAGTAATAGATTATGTGCTGGTGGGTATAAAGATAAAAGACGAAATAAAAAACTTCAGAATAGAGGAAAGGGTAGAATCAGACCACCTACTGATGGTGGTGGAAATATACGAAGAAGTAACCCGAGACAGACGGGAAGAAGAAACACGGAAGGAAAAAGGAATTTGGACAGAAGAGGGTAAACGTCACTACCAGGAGGGAGTAAACAGAATAACATGGGAAAAAGAGGAAACAAACGAAATGATGAAAGAAATGAGAGAAAAAATAAACGGGGCAGTACTTAAAAAAGTACTGAAAATAAAAAAAAGGAATATGGGATATAAGAAATGGTGGGATAAGGAATGCACCGAAAAGAAAAGGGATTTAAGGAAGGTACTGAGAATGTGGAAGCAAGGAAAAAGAGGAAAAGAAGTATATACTCAGAAGAGGCGGGAGTATAAAGAGATGTGCAAAGCAAAGGAGAAAAGACATCAAGACGAACTCGAAGATGAAATAAGACAACTAAGGAATTTTAATCAAATATGGGAACATATAAATAAGGAATGGAGAGAATACTTCATGGAGTTATTAGAAGGAAAGGAACACCCGAAACAAAGAGAGAAAGAAGAAGGAGAGAGGAGAAGGTGGAATGAAGAAAGGGAAATAATAACCGTAGAGGAAGTAAGAAAGCAGATCAGAAAGTTGAAAAAAGGGAATGCAGCAGGAGAAGATAAACTAGAAAATGAAGTCTGGATGTACGGAGGAAGAAAGATAGTAGAACGATTAACAGAAATACTAAACAAAGTATGAAGGGGAGAAGGCTTTCCGGAAGATTGGAAGGAAGGTATAATCTCCCCAATTTTCAAGAAAGGAGACAGGGGCAAGATTAAAAACTATAGAGGAATAACACTATTAAACACAGCATACAAGATCTATACCATGATACTTGAGAATAAACTAACAGCAGAACTAGAGCAGAAAAAGATCTTACCTGAAACACAGGCAGGATTCAGAAGAGGTAGAAGTACAATAGATAATATATTAATCCTGAACCATGTGGTAAATAGAGAAATAAAAGAAAAAGGAGGAAAAAAATACGTTTTCTTCGCAGATTTGACAGCAGCTTTTGACAAACTAAACAGAGAAAAATTGAGTAAGATACTGGAAGAGAAAGGAATAAGCAAGACATTAAGGACAAGAATAGACCAAATATATGAGGAAACGAGAAACAGGATAAGAGTAAATGGGAATTTATCAGAAGCATTTTGGACCACAAGAGGAGTGAGACAGGGGTGCCCAATAAGTCCGACACTCTTCTACTTGTACATGGCAGACTTCGAAGAGAAAATGAGAAGAGGACAGACAGGAGGAGTGGTGATAGGAAGGGAAAAGATCTGGCCCTTAGCATATGCAGATGACATAGTTCTACTGGCAAAAGAACCAAAAGAATTAAAAGAGATGATCAGGAGAATGAAAGCGTACTTAGAAAAAAGAGATTTGGTAACAAACGTGGGGAAATCCAAAGTTATGGTCTTCAAAAGAGGAAGGAGTCAGAAGAAAAAAGCAGAATGGAAATGGGGAACTGAAGACCTAGAAGAGGTAAAAGATTTCAAATATCTAGAATACCATTTCCAGAAAAATGGAGGTACCGAGGCGCACATGAGACAAACGGTTAAAAGGGCAATGATAGCAATGAAACAAACATGGGGAATCGGACAAAGAAGATTTCAAAACAACTTCGAAAGAAGAATCAAGATATATGATAGCATAGTAAAGGGTATTATGTTGTATGCTGCCGAAATATGGGGATGGGAGGAAGTAGAGAAATTGGAAAAACTGCAAGTAAAATATTTGAAATGGGTCTTAGGTCTTCATCACAATACGCCCACGTATATCGTCATGGAAGAGACGAAGATGGAGATGATAAGGATAGAAGCGGGCAAAAGAGCTGTAAAATACGAAGAAAGGACAAGAGCAACCAAAACAAATAAAATAGTACAAGAATGTTGGAGGGAAATAGATAGAACGAACGAGAGAAAGATGTCGAAGTGGGAAAAAATGAGACTAAGATACTACAGAGAAAAAGGAATATGTAGATAGCCATGATTGGGCAGAAATGAGGACAGAAGACAACTCATTAGCTGAAAAGTTAGCACAGATCGACAGAGGAAAACAATCCCAAGAACAATATGAAAGAATAGTAAAAGGAAGATATAATAAAAGATATAGAGAGATCAGAATGGATACTAGAGCAGAATACCTGAAAGAGGAATACAAAGGAAGAGACCAAGCAATGATAGCAAGATTCAGATGTGGAAACGAGGAAAGAGCGAATAGATACTGGAAGGAGAGAGAGGAAAATAAATGCAGACTATGCGAGATGAAAGAAGAGACGATAGAACATTTAATAAAAGATTGTAAGGAGGTAGACCGTGAACAAGAGCTGAATGGCTGGAAGGTTCTTACGGGAAAAGAAGAAGGGACAAACTGGATGAGAAAGATAATACAAAAAAGAAGAGAAAAAGAAAGAGAAAGAAATAGAGTAGATGTAAGCGCATAATTAACCATAGTACAACCCAAAGATAAAAGTTAAAGTTGTAAATGTGTGTTCCATATAAGTTAAAGACGTATTTCTATGTTTTTATAAAATATCATTATATATTCTATGTAGACACATCACGTGTCACCCCCTTTCAAGGCCGAAAGGCAAGAAATAAACTATTACTACTACTACTCTTCCATGGGGACATTATTCTCTAATGGATAATTATAAAATTCAGTAATTGCATTTTCTATAACATTACTATCATCATCATCATCATCGTATATTATATTGTACATTAAATTAGCTACGCCATTCTCTAATTTACAAAATTCAAAACAATGTGTGTAATACAAATGTTGACGATAAACAAATTTGTATTGATTAATTAACGATTTATCCTTTTCAATAAAATAAAGAATTTTATATCTTTTTTCATCTATTATCTCTAAAATCGTTGCCACGGGAACATTTTCCCATGGCTCTAGTTGTAACACATTGCTATTATTGCGAGTATGAAAAAAAGATGCATTATCTTTATAATTATTTTTTATTAAATGTTTTAAAATAATTAAATTTTTATTTTTATTATCATCCACTCCTTCTTTATATAAATATTTAAGATTTAAATTAAAAATTTTAGGCCATAAAATTTCAGTCAATGTTGATGGATTATACTTTTCTTTTATTTTTGACGCATTATGGAATATATGGAAAAAAATTTCAAAATCAATACATTCGGTAATCCATGGATACATTCTACGCATAGCCTCTTTGAACCATTTAAATGCTAAAATGCTATGTCTACAACAAAAGAATAAAACATTTACAAATTAATAAACACTTTTATTTTTTAGAATAATTAGTAACAATAATAATTTATTTCATACCTGCCATTTTCAAGTAAAGTATATAATAAAGATACTTGATGTTGTCGACATATTGAAAAACTAATAATTCTTTCACATTCATTATTATTCAATATACCATTTGTTTTAAAATATTGTAATACACCATTTTGAACGTCAACATCTAATAATATTAAATGTTTATAATAATCATAAATGAACTTGTATTGAGTCATTTTACTGATTTTTCTAAGTGCTGCTTTAAACTGTAACTTTAACTATGGAATAAGGAAAGGATGGGATAGGATTATGGCTATATAAGCAGAAATGAGAATTTAATGTGGTGGGGAAAATAATGATAAATACTATGTTATCATGCATGTACATATGTGTATGTGCATACATATTAAGTTTAAGATAAAGATATAAGGAAAAAGAATAAGGTATACTTATGATTTAAATGTAAATTTTTATTTTATAACTATTTAAAAAATTACAATATCAATTTTACAAATGATTATCCGCATTAATCCATGAATTATGCGAAGAATTGAATCCAAGCCATTTTACATATACTTTGTTTCCTTTACGTTTTAATACTTTTTCAACCAAATATACATCAGGATTTTTTACTTTTAACAATTCGTATTCATAAAATGAACCTTCAATAATTTTACCAGTAAGATCTTCAATAATATATGTGATTGGATTGGTATGTTTAATTGCATTAATCTGGAACACCTCTGTTGTCCAGTTTGGTGTATAACCTTTAGCAAATACGTTTTTATATTTACTTATACGAACATATTCACCAATTTTAAATTTGATTTTACCAACCATTTTTATATTCCCATATGCAGTAGTTAAAAGTTTATTAGAATTTGTACTGGTTACATCGATAGGTTTCATTTTAATTGTGCGATGTTTCGTATTATTGTATTTATAAAGAAGTTCTGGTAATAATTTTACCCACTTATAATTACCATTCATAGTAAACATTTTCCACATAATATTTTTAAGAGTTCGATTCCACCGTTCAACAATAGATGCTTTTAAAACGCTATATGTTGAATAATGATTTATAGCATACTTCTTCAATAAACTTTTAAATTCTTTATTATAGAACTCTTTTCCATCATCAGTTTGTAAATTTTTAGGTTTTCGTTCTTTAATAATCTTCTTGAATGCATTAGTAATATCATTTCCACTTTTAGTTTTTAATGGTTCCGCCGATGCATATTTGGAAAAGGCATCAATAACAGTTAGAATATATTGATAATTTGAATTAATTTTAGCATATTGTTGCATATCCACAACATCAGCTTGCCACAAATCATCATAACCTTTTATAATCACTTTTCTCCGAGGAAAATTTTTTCGTGCTGTGGAATGTAATTCATTAGCCAACTGTACTTTTTCTTTACTTATATTATTATTTATTCCAGTTTTTTGATTTTTAGAATGTAATTTATTAATCGAATCCGCTTTTACATTTTTCATCGCAACTTCATTTCCAAATCTATAATTTGCCTTTGTAAACTGTTTATATCCGCCGAAATCCCTTTCATATTATTCTCAAGCGTTTCACTGGTCACTATAATATCTTGTATAGAATTTATAAGTTTATTAGTATTAACATATTTCGCTTGAACCACTTCAAAGTTATACTATGATGTATTTTCATATGAAGATAAAGCTTTTTGTATTTTATCAATTTGATCATCGTTATGATTACGAATTGCTATTACATTATTATTTATAGTTTTCTCAAGTGATAATTTAAGCTGTCTTAATTCTTCGCTAAAATTATTGCGAACATTAGTTAAATTATCCTCAAATAATGTCTTATTATTATCTTGCAATTCTATAAATAAAGTATTACGAAGATTGATTAAATCAATTTTAAATTTATCTACAATCGCATTAACTTTATTATGGAAAACTGTTTTTTCCAAATATGCGTTTTTTAAATGGTTTCTCAGACTTTGATCAAATTGTATTATACGCTGATCCGTGTAAAGTTTAGTAACAGCATCACTGGAGGCTTCCGGAGTTTTTAATTTTATAATTTTATTATTTTGCGCATTGTACGCTTTATCCACAGAACTGTATGTTAAATATTCGGAATCCTTTTTCTTTCTTTTATAATTCTTTGCGGTTTGACGATAAAATAGATTATCCTTATCACCACCACCAAACTTGTTAACTGACATTTTTATACTGAAGTATTCGGCTTATAACACCCAATTTATATTATGATATTTGCTTCACGCAATTCTTCAATTATTGACATTATCTCATTAAGGTTAGGTTAAGGTTAATATATTCTATGCCCTTGCGGGGTACACGCGGACCGCCGCTCCGCTTACAAACTATCTTTCCTCCTCTTCTTCTCTTTTCCGCCCTTATATCTACTTTCTTGCTCTATCTTAATCCTAATCCTAAATTATTACATCTTCCTTAACCTAAAGTCGCACGAGAGAGAGACAGCCCTAGTCGACCTCCGTTTCCGCTGCTTTCTTTCTACTACCCCTCTTAACTTCCCCCTTCCCTCTCCCTCCCATCCTCCTTTTCTTTCCTCCACTCATCCATCCTCTTCATCCACTCCCTCCCACTCCCATCACCATTCAAAATCTCTTTCACTCTCTCTATTACTGACTCGCATTCCCTTCCATTCATCTCTCTCACGCACTCCTCCAACACATGTCCCCAGCTCTCACACTCCCATCCACACATTCTACATTTCCTCTCATCATCATTCTCCCAGTATTTACTCTCTCTCATCTCATTTCCCAATCTATACCTCACTATCCTTCTCCATTCATCCTCCTTCCATCCTTTTTTCATGTACTCTGGTATCCCATCCACTCTCACATGCTTGTACAATTTATTATATTTCGCTTCCTCTATTCTCCTATCCGTTTCTCTTCCCATTTCCCTCCTTTCCTCCTCTTCAATTCTCTTCCATATCTCCCTACCCTCCATCTCCGTTCTTCCTCCTCTCCCCCTTGCTCCCACTCCCCTCTTCTCCATCCATAATCCCCTCTCTCTTTCCCATCCGTACCATAAACTCTTTCTCCTCCTACTCCCGTCCACCTACTTCAGACATTCCCTTGCCCACAAATTCCCTTTCCCTTCCCTCAATCCTTCCTCATACATCCACGCCCTCCTCATACCATATATCTCACACGCATCATCTCTCTGTCACATTCATCCCTCACCATGTACCCCGGCGTGACCCTGTCTACTCCTAACACCCATCTCATATACCTCTCATGCACTCCCTCAACTTTCCTCCTTTCTGACCACCCCCACACTTCCGCTCCATACACCAGCACCGGCCACACCAACACATCAAACATCCATAGTCTCCTCGCTACATCCTTCCCAAACACTCTCTTTCCCAAACCCCACACCTCTCTCATTACCACATTCGCTCTTCTCACTCTTTGATTTACATGTCTCTCCTGACCTCCTCTCCTCTCCAATACATAACCTAAATATTTGTACTCTTTCACCTCCTCTATTTCTTCCTCCCCCCACATCCATTTCTCTCTTCCACATACCCTCTGTTAAGTTAATAATAAAATGACCAGGTAAAAATTGAGTTCAGAACACTTCTTTACGTAGGTGTACCTTTTCCTTTTTATTGCCAATACTACAGTCTTCTGTTTTTTCTACACTGCTGCCAATCCATGGACGCATAACATTCTATGGCAGTTTTGCCAATCATCCACATCCTCCCCCCTTGGAAGATCGCCGCTTATCTTTAAATCAGAAATCATCTCGTTCACAGTAATAATTCAGATCGACTTTCCAAATACGCGGGCAGGTAGAATAATCATGTGCAGTACATTGATAATGCAGATTGCAGATTTACAAAGATAGTACATTCAAAATTTCGCTATACTATTTAGTACATAAAATCTATCCGGTTTCTTACTCATTCTCCCACTCCTTGTCTTAACAGTTTCTGTGTTGCTCTCTTCATAACTCTTGTTTACGCTTCTATTTTTAATTTGAAAGTTCTCGTTTTGCTTATGATTATGTCTTAAATTACTACTACTCAGATCGTCCACAGAATTCTTATCGTCTACCTTATCATTAAGCCTTTTAACAAGTTCCGTGTCTGCTTGTGCTACTTCCAGTGGGTAAATACGTTGTATAGGTCTTTTTAACAATCCGTTTTTTGTCTTTAATACATACACTCTAGTCTTGCCGTCTCGCCCTGTAATTCCTTCGACAATTCGTGCTAGCGGCCAATCTATTCGCTTGCGTACATCATCGCCTATCAGAACTATGTCACCAATCCTAATCTCGCGTGTTTCCTTTTTTCCTTTTTTCAACAGCAGTTGGCTTAAATACTCCAATCGAAACCTAGCTCGAAGATCATTCAGAATCTTTTGCCTATATTGCCATTTTTTATTCAGTTTTCGATTACAAAGCATATCCAAATCCGGAACTCCACATTCCTCGATTTCCCCAACAAACATTGCGGGGGTTAACGGTCTCAGACTTTCAGGATCGTCTGACACGTATGTCAGTGGGCGAGAATTAACTATCGCTTCCGCATCACAGAGAGAAGTTGTTATATTTTCGTATGACAGGCTAGCTTTTCCCAAAATCTTACGTAAAATCGACTTTAGTACGCCTATTAGTCTTTCCCACCATCCTCCCCACCACGGTGCTGATGGTGGGTTGAAACGCCATTCAATTTTCTGTACTGATGTCTGTCTAATTATTTTCTCCCAATCAAGACCCTCTAGCGCTTTAGACGTACCGGTAAAATTTGTCCCATTGTCAGAGAATATATAACGTGGTCGTCCACGTCTAGCTATAAACCTACGAAGACACTCAATGAAACCGTCTACAGACAAAGTTGATGCCAACTCAAAATGTACGGCTCTATATACAGCGCATGTAAATATACATATCCACCCCTTCCCCCCACCTTTAATAAAAACTGGTCCTGCAAAATCTATGCCCGTAGCTTCGAATACCCTTGAATCGCGTACGCGCATAACGGGGAGAGGAGGTGGTTCACATTGCATATGTTTCGCTTGGTATCTCTTACAGATAACGCATCTCGATACAACGGATCTTACAATTCGGCGCAAGGAAATGATCCAAAATTGCTCTCGTAAAGTGTTCATTACAATTTGCGTTCCAGCATGTCCCCACTTCTCATGTGTCTCTCTAACAAGCAGCGTTACAATATCATGCTTATCTAAAATAATAGGACACAAGAACATGCTATTGGCGTCCCGGTTGAGGATTTTTGTTTTTACGACGTACAGCCCATCATTATTTATCAATATCTTAAATGACGCCAATTTATTCTTATCCGCATTTGCAAACATAACTTTCTGTAAGTGTTTTAGTAAACTAATTTCTGTTTCTTTTATTTCATTTACTGACAGGTATAACTTCTTACGCTTTTCTTTATTCAAATACGGAATTTTCGGCAATTCCCGTGCCTCAGAAACATCGCGTCTTCCTGATTTACGCCTTTCGAGTAATATTCTACGATATTTCAGAAATCTACGCATCCATGTTATGAAACGTATGACTTTCGTGTATGTGGTGAACAAATTACTCGCTTTAAATTATGAGTCCTGCGCATTTACCATATTTACAAGCCCACTCTTTTTGATTTCGCTCTTTACTATGTTTTCATCTACATTCTCTTCTACTAAAGGCCAATAACTTTCATCCCTTCTAAGCCAATTCGGGCCTAACCACCACTGCGACTCTATCAGCTGTGACGAACTACAACCCCGCGACGGCAAATCGGCTGGGTTCAACTCGCTCGGAACATATTTCCATCTATCTGCGTCGCTCGACGATCTGATTTCTTTGATTCTATTATAAACAAATGTCCCCCATTGAATATCGCGTTTTAACCACGCTAGGACTGTAGTAGAATCAGACCAATACGTCACGCTTTCTACACGACGAGTCAATGACCCGAGAACCGAATTAGTGAGTCTCACGGCTATCGTAGCCGCCATCAATTCAAGGCGAGGTATAGTTGCGTTTTTCGGTGCTATCCTATTCCTCGCGCTCCACATCTGTACATCGATGAAATTTTCCGTTTCGACTCTTGCAAATACAACTGCAGCATAAGCTGCTCCGCTCGCATCCCCGAACGAATGAATCGACAGTTTACCCTCTCCAATTCCTCGCGGCAATTCTATTTGTTTTAATAAAGGTAACTCATTCATCCAGTGTAGGAACTCGTCTTTTCGTTTATCATTAATTTTGTCATCCCAGTTCATCCCGTCTAGCCACAATCGCGCGAGCAGAATTCTCGGCTGCAGAGACACCGGGCAAGTAAAGCCTATCGGATCGAATACTTTATGTGCACTCGACAATATACTTCTCTTCGTTACGATCTTTAGCGCCTCCAAATCTACTACCGTCGGATTAATACTTATCGTATCCCTTTCTTTGTTCCACAAAACTCCCAGTACTCTGGTAGTTGTATTTTCCGAGCAATTCCCTGAATATTCCCATCCGCGTAAATCAAAACTGCCCGTAGCCATGCTCGTTGTAGCTTCCCGTATAAACAATTGCAGTTCTTCCATTGAATTGAGACTCGTCATGCAATTGTCAACATAGAAGGATTCCTTTAGTTTCTGGACTGACTTTTCCGACCATGAACATTTTCCATCGTTTTCCGCGAGTTTCAAGGCCTTCTCTAAGTGTATCGTGAGTATTTCGGACAATATAAAAGGGCTAGGTGACAAACCAAAAACTACGCGGCAGTGTCTAAGAACCACTGTTCTCCCGTCTACCTGCCATAAAAAGCGTAGAAAGTCCCTATCTGCTGCCTGTACCACAATTTGCAAAAACGCGCTCTTTATGTCCGAAACAACCCCTATCCTTCTCTCGCGAAATCTATTTAACGACGACGGCACAAGCTCTATGAGATTAGGCCCCTTTTCAAGGCATTGATTAAGCGACGGATATCCTTTTTTACTAGCCGACGCGTCAAATACTGGTCTAATCTTCGTCGTACTGTTTAACTTTACCACCGGTCGATGCGGCAAGTAATGGCACGTGCCTTCCTTCTCTTTCTCGGAAACCTCTTCGATTATATTTTCCGCGAGCCACTTTTTGAAAACGTCGTCATAGGCGGAAAAGAGATTTTGTCTGTTTAATTTGTCAATCGTCGTGGTCAACCTATGCTTTGCGATATCACGATTTTCAGACAAAAACGAATGATCCTGTTTCCACGGGAGTCGAACCATATACCGACCGTTCTCCTCGACCGTCGTGTTTCTTATAAAATTTCGTGTGCTTTCGTTTCTAGCCGCCACACTTATTTTTTCTATTGGGTCATTGATACCTAAAATATCCAAGCGCCACAGCTCTGATACGTCCGCCTGCTGTACGAACATAGTTGTTAACATCGTAGCTGTATCGCGGTTCTCTCTCGCTTGTTTGTCTAATTTCCCTATAACTGTCCATCCTAGGTGTGTTTCCATCGCGACGAGACCGTTACCTATATCATACCTTTTCCCAGTAAACAATTTTCTGGCAACGTCCGCACCTATAAGAACCTGTATAGAGTTTTGCTGACTGCCTATATCGGATAAAATAATTTCTTTCTTGCGTAATTCATCAACCCACGCGTCTCCGGAAATACACGGAATCGTTTCACAAATCGTGTCTTCGCTTATTACCGAAAAATTACATGCGTAAGACTCATCAATACTTCTCATGCGAATCAAGAAAACGTCGTGTTTCTTTGGCTTTGACTTGACACCGCCGAACAAGGAATGAGTCACTTCAATCTCCCCGCGCGGTACATAACCTATCTCTTTCGCAATATCCGCGCGAATATACGACCGTTGCGATGCCGTGTCTATAATCGCTCTTACTGCCTTTACTCGTGAATCTGAACATATTTTGACGCGCAACGTTTGTAAACAGACCTCGGGCATCTCGCACATCGTCGCTAGACTGTTCTCGAGCTTCTTTGTATTTCCGATAGCCTTATCTGACGTTTTGTCCTCTCTCACAGCAAGGTTTGGACAAAAAAGTAAAACATGCCGCCGGCCACACCAAGCGCACTTGACTCTAACACGGCATTTTTTCGAAATGTGACCACGATTGATACAGGTAAAACACGCGTTCTCCCTCTGGACACAGTCTTTTCTATCGCTAAAACTCATTTTTCTCGCAATTTCGCAAGTCTGACTTTCATGCTTACCCTTACAAAATATACAGTCCAACGGTCTCTCTTCTTTCGAGGTAAGCAGCGCGCTCGCGCTGGCGGGCCCTTTGGACGGCTCCGGCTTGCCCTTCTGCTTCCTGCATCCTTCTCCTTCCGAAGAAATTTGGAAGCCCTGCAGTGCCATGTCAATGCGCTCTTCATTTTCCACTTCGAGTTGCAGGAACCTTAGAATCCTCGCAAGCCGATCCTCTGTTTCTCGTTCGTCGTTTGCGTTCGCCGCTTCCCGTTGTCCGTTGCGTTGCCAGGCACGCAATACTTCTTCCGGTAGCGACGACTCCACTAGCGGATATAACATCGCGACACATTTGTCCGTCGCGACTCCCAGCGTCTCAAGCGCGCGAATATAGGACTCTACTTTATCATATAGGCTCGCGAGCGATGGTTTTTTGTTTCCTTTCACTGCATTCTGCAGCACCAGGCTGAGAAGTTCGCGCACATAGAATTCCACTACTATATCGTCTCGGCCAAAACGATTTTTTAAACTCGTCACTGCCTTTTCATAATTTTCTTCCGTAGGTGGAAAACTGCTCACGAGTTCACTGGCTCTTGATCCCGCAACTGCAGCTTGTAGGAGGTATTGAAACTTGTCCCCTCTACTAATCGCCGGGTCGTCGTGGATTTTCTTGAATTGGCTCCAAAAGGGAAGCCATTCCTTGACACTGCCGTTGAACTTGGGCAGCTCAATCCTCGGGAGGCTCAATATCTTTTTCTCGGTCCTAGCAGGGGTCCTGTGGTGTCCCTCAAAGGTGCCCAGAAAATCCTCCATTCTTAACTTGGCCGTCAAGAAATTTACTTTATATACGTCATGCGTTTCCATTTCTTTTGAAATTGCCTCGTCGTCTAGGTCGGATTGAAACAATGCGTTATTAAACGCTACATGAACTTCGTTTAACTCCGTTATCTTGGTTTCTAAAAGTTGGAACGCAACGGTCCTTTTTTCGCGTGTAGCCCCGCTATCTTCCATTGTTGCTAGGAAAGCAGTATGTGCCTTCGTAAAAGACATTCTGATAAGTTTTCTTTGTCTCTTTACGTCCTCCATTTTTTCCTAGAATTCTCCTCACGTGCTGGGCACACTAACCGCACTTTCCTAGTTCCTTTAACCTCTTCTTTTACGACTTTTATATCTCACTGAACTCACTTTCCGTGTCGATTACCTGGTCCTGTCACGGTCGCCACAATGTTAAGTTAATAATAAAATGACCAGGTAAAAATTGAGTTCAGAATACTTCTTAACGTAGGTGTACCTTTTCCTTTTTATTGCCAATACTACAGTCTTCTGTTTTTTCTACACTGCTGCCAATCCATGGACGCATAACATTCTATGGCAGTTTTGCCAATCATCCACACCCTCTTTCCGCACCTCATCACCTTCGTTTTCTTTACATTCAGAACTAGTCCTTTCTCCCTTACATACGCTCTCATTTCATCAATCATTAGCCTCATTCCATTCTCATTCTCCGCCACTAACACAATATCATCCGCATACAACAAACAATACAACCTTTTTCCCCCCACATTCACACCTCCTTTCCCTCTCTTCTCCAGTCTTTCCTCGATATCCGCCAAGTACAAGGTAAATAACTTCGCACTTAGCGGACATCCTTGCCTTACTCCTCTCCCGGACCAAAATGGTTCACTCAACTCCCCATTCACTATTACCTTGCACACTGTTTCCTCATACATTTCTCTTATCCTCTCCCTTAAACCTTCACTCACTCCTCTCTCACTCAAAACTCACCACGGCTTACCTCTATCTACCATATCAAACGCTGCCTTCATATCCATAAAACACACCACCATCCTTCCTCCTTTCACACCAATCATTCTACCAATCAGATAATTCATCACATATACATTCTCCATCACACCCATTCCACTTCTAAAACCCGTCTGACACTCTGGCAACATTCCCCTCTCTTTCATCTCTTCCCCCATCCTTTTCTCTATCACCGTCACATATATTTTGCACATCGTTCCCATCAGGGTCACACCTCTATAGTCATTCACACCCTTCCCATTCCCACCCTTTCTCACCGGCACAACCACTCCTACTTTCCATTCATCTGGCCATCCATCCCCTCTCCATACCTTGTTACATACTTCGTAAACTATTTTCTTCACTTCCATCCCACCATACTTCCACACCTCATTCTCTAATCCATCCCCTCCTGCCGCCTTCCCATTTTTTAATTTCTCTATCACCCTTTCTATCTCATCCCACCCTATCTCACCATCCGTTCTTTCCTTCTTCACACCACAACCATGTCTCACTCTTGTCCCTATTCCCCCTAGCAATCCCATAAAATATTCTACCCACTCAAACATCCCTATATCCGCTCCCGAACCTCCCCCTCTTCTCCTTAACTTATTCAATACTTCCCATACTTCCCCTTCCGTCCTGGCCGCACCTATCATTCTCATTATCCCTTCCCTCCATTCTTGCTTTTTCTCCTCACATATCTTCTCATACTCCTTCTTCCTCCTTCTGTAGCACTCTATCTTTTCTTCCCCTCTTTTCCACTTCCTCATCACCATCCTCAAATCTTTTCTTTTTTCTCTGCATTCCCAGTCCCACCACCCCTTTCCCTTCCTTTCCCTTTTCTACTTCCTCCCTACATTTCTCCACTATTTCCTTCACTTCTCCTACTCCATTCTCACACCCCTCGCTCGTTCTTTTCCATTCGCTCAATTTCCTCCTATACTTTTCTATCATCTCATTTTCCCATCTCACTCTCCTCATTCCCTTTCTACCCACTTTTCTCTCCCCACCCCTTCTCACCCCTCCCTTACACTCTACTACCACCGGCATATGATCAGACTCAATCATACTCTCCACTTTCAATCTCTCTATCTCATTCATTACGTCTCTTCCACACACCACATAATCTATCACTGTGCATGCTCTCGGTCCTACATACGTATATTCGCCATACTTATCTCCATTCACACTACCATTCATTATCCCCATTCCCACTTCATTCAGCCATTTTAGCATCCTCTTTCCTTCCCCATTCACTACATCTTCTTTCGACCACCTCTCCCTCTCATCCTCTTCCATCCCTTCTATTAAACCTCCTTCACATCCTGTCCGAGCGTTAAAATCACCCCCTATCATTACTCGCTTTCCCATTTCCTCCTCGACTATTTCTTTCAACCATCCCATCTTTTCCCCTATCCTTCCCCATATGTACACCCCGATTAAACACCACTCTTCTTCCTCCACATCTATATTTACTTTCATTATTCCCTCCCCCTTCTCTATCACCCTCATTTCTCCTTTCCCCTTTATCTCCTCCCTTATCCCCACTAACATCCCCCCCCCTAGCTCTACCCTTATCAAATTCTCTCCTCGCCCACTGCCACCTCCACTCAAAACCCTCTGGAAGATCTTTTTCTTTCTTCTTCCCATCCCTCTCTTCCACCCACGTTTCCATTAGGAACGCCACATCCCATTCCCCTATTTTCCTCCGTATCCCCTTCACCTTACCCTTTAACCCCCCCACATTCCAGAAACCTACTTTCCATCCCTTTCTTCCCCCTCCATCACCAATCCTTTCCCTCCACCCTTCCTTCTCCCTTCCCCTCCCTTTCTCTTTTTTCTTTTCCTTTATCTCCTCCCCTCCTTCTCCCCCTCCCCAAAACCCTCTTTTTCCTGCCTCCCCCCTATTCTTCCATTCCCCTTTCTCATTATCCCTTCCTCATTCACAAAATCATCTCTCCAATCATCCCACCTCCACATCTTTCCATCCACCCAAAATCTCATATTCCCCCTTCTCACGCTTCTTCCTTTCCTCCTCTCTTCCTCCATTTCCCTCCCCATCATCCACTCCACCCTTCTCTCTCTCTCCAAGTCTTATCGTCCTCTATCCATTCCGTCCTCTCCCTCCCCAGCACTCTCTTCGCCTTCATCACCCTCACCTTTTCCTCTATGCTCCCCAACTTCACCCACACCATTCTTCCTTTTCCCATCCCATTTCCTTTCCACATCTCTTTTGCTTCCTTCACCTGCACTCCTACTCCCATTTCCTTCATTAGGCTTCTCACCTCATCTTCCACATTTCCTTCCTTCTCTTTCCCCCCTCCCATTCCTCTTATTATAATATTTTCCCTCCTCTTCTCCCTCACCTTCATCTCCATTCCCAACTGCAAGGTTCTTATCCTTTCCTCCCATCCATCTACTTGCACCTCCTTTTCTTTTCCTGCTCCCCTCTCCTCCAACTCACCTATCCTTCCCTCTAACTCCTTCCACTTTCCTTCCCTCTCCTCCACCGCTTCCACCCTCTCTCCTAAACCTTCTATACTTTTCCTCACCTTCTCCTTTTCCTTTTCCCAGTTATCCCTCATCTCCTCTAATAAACCCCTCATCTCTTGTCTTCCCTCCCTCTCCCTTTCCATTCCTTCCCTTAAACTCCTCACCTCCACTCTTATCTCCCTCATCATCTCCATGAGTTCATCTTTCCTCTCCTTACTCGGTGACCTCTTTACTCTCTCCGATCTTTTACAGGCCTCCCTCTCCTCCGATCTCTTATTCGTCTCTCTTTCTACTTCCTTCTTCCTACTAATTATTCCCTCCAGCGATCCTGCACTTCCCGTCCTTAATCTTCCCAACCTCTCTACGTTTGTTGGCCTTCTTCTTCTTTTCTCCTCCATCTTCTCCTCCCTTTTCCCCCCTTGGTCACCTACCTCACTTTCCTCCATATCCCTTCTCTATTTTCCCTACTCTTACACCCTTCCTTATCGACTATCCACCTCACTCACTCCTACCAAACACACCAGATGGCTCTCTCGCACCCACACTCTTTCCCTCCTTTCCACTCGTTCACGCTTTCCTAACCTCTCTCACCCACTCACTCTCTCTATCTCATTTACCCTCACACTCACTTCTTTCCACCCACTCTTTATATCTCCTTCCACACACCTTTTCCTCCTTTTCTTCCCCCTCACACCTTTCTCTTTCCTCTTCCCTTCTTTCGCCTTTTAACTTTATTTTCACTTCAGCCCACTCTACTTCTCTGCTCACCAAACGCTACCGGAAACGGAAGTCCACATTATCTCATTATTATGCCCTGTATGACCTGCAGTTTTAGATGAAATTAATAGTTTCAATCTATCAATTAATTCATTTGGATCATCCCAATGTATATAATCTACAGACATATTATTTACAATCATTTTGCGTGGTAATACACTTTTTCCAATTTTTTTAGTAGGTAATTTAACCCTTTGCGCTCGAGCGGTGCCTCTCAGGCACCACTGGATGGGATGCGCCAACTCGAGCGGTGCCTCTCCGGCACCACTCGAATCGATGCGGTAAATCGAGCGATAACGGTGTTTATTTAAGTTTGGCCTACCGAATATTGCTTCACGAGTCTACTCCTGGTCTTGTGTGTATAATGTTATGAGGTTTAGAGTGATACAATGTATTTTAGAAGGGCTACAAAGATGTCTTATTTCAAAAACGCTCGCGACCGCGGGTCGGACTCTGCTTTCAACTTTAGTTCGAAGTCAACCTTCTTGGCAAACAGAACATTTCTTTCAAAGTTACTGAGTCCAATAAACATGGAACACGACGATGAAATTACTTCTAGTGAAGATGAGTTTAATTTTTCGGCAATAGCCAACGAAGTTACATCTATACATAGACAGTTTGACCATCGGAACGAAGACGGAAGTGATGAAGATAGTGACAAAGTGAAAGGTGTAAGAAGACGAAAAATACGAATCACGGATAGTGAATCTGAAATCGACAGTGATTGTACAGAAGATATTGAATCCTTAGAATGGACAATGTGCACTGAATCCGAAGAAATGCCCACAAGAATACCGTTTGTATCCGGCGAAAGACAAGTAGGACCGCACGTACCTGCACACATAAAAGAACCCATAGTCCAGGATCCCAGTATGCAATTTTATCATTTATTACTAACAATCTAATTTTTTGTAAGTAGCTTCATTTTGATGAGACGCCCAACTTTGTCCATTACATCAAATATCCATCGTGGTAGCTAACAGAGATAGCAGGGATTGAATATGTCGATTTGACGAGTCTCAAAAATTTATTACTAACAGTGGGTTTTTTATGAAATCCTAAGAAAATAATTTACATTATTGAAAAAAATATTTGTCCTACAAAATGTATGGTTTCATCAACAAGTCCCCCTTCCATCATGTACACATACGCAGAGGATTGCTTACTATAATACACAGTTTTATGTAGGTACTCGTATACTTTGTAGCGACTGTCGCGTCGCACTGGTTGTTAAATCTCCTTATTGTTATATACCGTAAGGATTTTATCGCATGCCAAACGTTTTGTTCCCTGCGCATACCTACGAACTTTTCAGTAATGAAAATTAAACGTTTTCCCGGCAATAAAACGTGTGGTAAGGAGATTTATAAAATGTGCGCAATGTCGAATAACATATTGTTTTCCCTGTTTTTATGATGAATATCATCCAAGCACTTGAGAAGTTGAAAATTAGTAAAATGTAGTTTTGTTAAATGTTTTATAAAATGTAATTGTAATAAAGTTGTAACGACAGTCGCTACGAAGTATACGAGTACGTAAAACTGTGTATTTATTTTATTATCTAAAGTAAAATAAAATTCCCATTCCAATAATTTTATTGGAAATACATATAGAAAGCAAAGAACAAAGGGGGGCGAAAAAAAGTTGCACGCAGCGAGATTCGACCCAGCGACCTATCGGTTACCAGACCAGCACGCTACCAAATGAGCTATGAACTCTTTTGAATATACGATAGCGTTATCGTTACAAATCGAAAAATAAAAATGACAATTCTTGTCGGACTAGTGATACTCGCCTGTTTTCTTGTAGGACATTGATTCATTTGTACAGAGAATGCACTAACCTAATTATGTCACATTTTGTCCTACAGTTAGTAATAAGAAAAATAGTCTTGTAGTATTAACAACTTTGGAGCGTAGGACCGGGAAAAACATACCACGCAATCTGTAGGACAATGTGGCTGTTAAATTATATAAATTGTAACTAAGCAACAGTAAAAAAAACAGCTAGTTAGTAAACATTTTCGATGACCTCGTAATCGATACATGTTGGAAGGAGGGGACTTTTTGATGAAACCATAAATTTTGTAGGACAAATATTTTTTTCAGTAATGTAAATTATTTTCTTAGGATTTCATAAAAAACCCACTGTTAGTAATAAATTGTTGAGACTCGTCAAATCGACATATTCAATCCCTGCTATCTCTGTTAGCTACCACGATGGATATTTGATGTAATGGACAAAGTTGGGCGTCTCATCAAAATGAAGCTACTTACAAAAAATTAGCTTGTTAGTAATAAATGATAAAATTGCATACTGGGATCCTGGACTACCATAGATTTCTTCAAGTTATTTTTCACCGAGGAATTAGTTATTGACATAGTACAGGAAACTAACAATAACGCTGCAAGGAAGGTAGAAGGGAAAACATTATCGTCCCGCTCTTTATGGCGATCTTGGTACGATGTGACAATTAGCGAATTCTGGGCGTTTATTGCGCTAGTCATAAATATGGGAACAATGCCGTTGGCAAATGTACAAGAATACTGGTCCAAAAATAATGTTAGCTATATTCCATTCTACTCAGCCACATTCACGAGAGACCGATTTTGTCAAATATTTTGGAGACTTCATCTCAAGACAATACCCTCGCAAAATACAAATCCTAGAATCCGTTTGCAGTTAGTATCTGGTTTCCTCGATTATATAAATGAAAGATTTTTGAATTATTTTGTACCCGGAGAGCAGATTTGTGTGGATGAGTCGACTGTCAAATTCAAAGGTCGAATATCATTCATTACATACAGTCCGATGAAACCTACAAAATGGGGTATTCGGGTTTATACGCTCGCAGATTCAAATACCGGCTTCGTTTGTGGTATTCTGCCGTACTATGGATCTCTAACAACAGAGACTTCGATAAGACCCGACCTTCCGGTATCCACCAGAATTCCGCTGCACCTGTATAAAATGATACAGGATAAAATTCCCGGTGCTCAGGGACATCATATGTTCACTGATCGCTATTATACCAGTTATATATTGGCGGAAGAATTACGCAAACACAAGTGCCACTTAACTGGAACGATCCTGACAAATAGGAAACATCTGCCATGTGACATAAGAAAACCAAAATTCCAAAATAAATCCACAGTTGCATATCGCAAAGGTAATACTTTAGTTGTTGCATGGAAGGACAAGAGGATCGTGACGGCTTTGACCACTTGGAATAATGCGGGAATAACTCCCATGAAAAGGATTTTACGGGGCGGTGTTGAAGTTAATGTAAAAAAGCCCAACGTTATTGTTAATTACATTAAATATATGAACGGTGTTGATCGTGCTGACCAATTGGCCTCGACTTACTGCTTTTTGAGAAAATCCGTAAAATGGTGGCGAAAGCTATTTTTTGGGGGGTTAGAGATCTGCTCTATCAATTCATATATTCTCTATAAATCAGCAAAGAAGCAAAGAAACGAACGGCCGCTTAATCACCTGCAATACTTGAAAACTTTGATTGATCAATTGAGAGGAGATTTCCGGCAAAAACAACCTAGCACAGCTTCTACTACGCAGAGCAGTTCTGAAGGCATCCGACTAAATGGCAAGCTGCATGTTATTATGATTGGAGAAAAAAAGGATTGTAAGGTTTGTTCCCAACGAGCCAGGCCTGGCGAAAGACGACAAACTGTGTATTATTGTAACACTTGCCCCGAAAAGCCAAGAATGCACGTTGGAGATTGTTTTTTAAAATATCATACGAAACAAAAATATAGAACGTAATGTTTAACAAATATCCTTCATTTAACTATAAAAATATGTATAATGTTAAAATATATAAGTTTAAAGTGTTGTATTGTGTCTGAAATCATTTTAAGTTAACTGTAAAGAACTCATGAAATAAGCGGGAGCGGCTAACTGCTCTCGAGTTGCTGGTTCGCCCGAGCGAAAACGGCCTCGAGCGCAAAGGGTTAAACGAATCAGTGAATAATGGTACAATAATTTTTTTTATATTTATATCCTTTACTTGAAGTAATACGATTTGTTGGTGAATGTCCTTGACGATGAGCGTTAGATTTAAGTAAAATGTTTTTATATTGTTGTGAGAAGTTGTTTTTACTAGCGTGGTGAGATCGGTGCATTGAGAGAGAGAGGGGGAGATTTCCGGTACCAGAGTCGTTAGAGTGTGTGTTAAAACTAGATAGCTGGAGCGGTGTATTGTAATGGGTTTTTCGTATGTTGTTTATGTTTCACGTATTTTGTTAATATAAAATAAATATGGTTAATAAGAAATTGCATTATTTGGTAAATTCATCCCACAATATGGTAGCAGAGGTCCGTGGTTCGGAGGATTAAAAAGATAAAAGTAGATATAACCAAGAGCACGTGGCTGTAAACCAAGAGCACGTGGCTATAAACCAAAAGCACGTGGTATACTGAGAAGATTAAAAAGAAATAAATATATAACAAAACAAAATGGGTGACGGCTGGAATTTGGCTTCAATTGAACCACTGGATGACTCCAATTATTTCCTGTGGAGTGAAAAAATTGAAGGTATACTTAGAGCAAAGAGGTTATGGAAAAAAGTAATGGAAGTGGCGCCTGTGGTAAAGCCTGAGGTGCAGGAAGCTAACTACGAACAAAAATTGAAAGCATGGGATGAATGGGATGACAATAATGCAGCGGCTAGAGCAATCATAATGAATACAATGCACAAGGCACAGTTATTAAAGTACACGCATGTAAAGAAGGCTGACACGTTATGGAAAATGATAAAGCAGAATATGGCAGCTGGATCAGAACAGTTAAAGGCAAGATCGTTAAGTGAATTAACAAACTTAAGGATGAAAAAATGTGAAAGGGTAGATGATTATATAAATAGAGCAGAAGCGTTGAGAAATCAGTGTGTGCAATTAGGAAAACACATTGAACTTTTTGAATTAAGAATGTATATCCTAAAAGGTTTGAGGCAAGAGTTTGATAAAAACGTGAGAGTTCTAGAAATACAGAAGGATACATCAATCAACGATATAAGATACGCTTTGAAACAAGAAGAATTAAGGAACGAGACAAGATATGAAGAAAGACTAAGAAATAAGGAAAGTGTAAGAAGCGTCAGTGATAGAAATAAAAATGGTTTACAATGTTACACCTGTGGAAAGAGAGGACATTTTTCATATGAGTGTTACAGTAGACAAAGAAATTTTAATAGTAATGGGCCTAATCATAATGCAGCTGTATGTAAAGATTTCAGAGGGTCAACCTCGCAGGGAAGATACAATAAGGGAAATACACCGGCAAGCTACCGTAATAGAATAATGAATAAAGCACACGAAAAACGAGATATCAGCATGAGAACAACAGATGAAGCAATATTTACCGTAAGGGATAGTTCAAAAGTAGAAATAGCGTCAGTTGCAGATATAGCAGAGGAAAAAGGTAATACCGAAGAAATATGGTTGTTGGACTCAGGATCAACAAGCCATATGACAGATGATATAAAATTGTTCCAAAATTTAGAAGAGGAAGAGAGAGAAATTAGTTTGGCTGACAAAGAAGGAAAGAAGTTGTCTTCTAGTGGGATTGGTGACATACTAATGAAACAGTCATCTAGTAAAGGCAATTTGAGGCTTAAAAATGTCTTATGTGTCCCTCAACTCAACACAAATTTGTTATCTGTTGCCAAAATTACGGACAATGGGTATAATGTTAAATTTAATAAATATGGTGCTATAATTTACAGAGAACCAGATGATGTGAAAATGACTGCAGCTCGAGTAGGAAACACGTATTATGTGAGAACGTTCATACAAAAAGAAGAACAGGCAAAAACGGCAGAAGAGATAGAAATTTGGCATAAAAGACTGGGTCATGCCAACATGAAAGTTGTCGAAGATATGAAAAAAGACGGCATCGCGCTAGGGATGAAAACACCTCGAATGAATGATAGATGTGAACCGTGCGTGGAAGGGAAGTCACATAAAAAGACGCACTATAGGTTAGAAAACAGAAGAACAACCCAAATTATGCAATTATGGCATATGGACCTTATAGGACCCATAAATCCGAAGTCACGAGGTCGAAAGAGATATATTTTCACAATAATTGACGATTATTCAAGATTATTATTTGTTCGAATATTAGAAGTTAAGAGTGAAGCAGAAGAAGAATTAAAGAACCTGATTATATTGAAGGAGACGCAAACAGGAATGAAATTAAGAGCCTTGAGATCGGACAATGGTAAGGAGTTTTTATCTAATAATTTAAAAGTATGGTTACAGAAAAAGGGGATAAAGCATGAACTGAGTCCACCGAGAACACCACAATGTAATGGAGTAGCGGAAAGGGCAAATAAATCAATCATTGAAACTGTAAGAACCATGTTATCTGACTCTAACTTATCATTGGATTTCTGGGCAGAAGCTGTTTGTACGGCTGCGTACATAAGAAATAGAGTGATGTCAAAGGTACACGATGCAACTCCGTATGAAATGTGGTACAGAAGAAAACCTAACATATCACATATGAAAAGATTTGGATGCATTGCATATTTATTAATAAAGGAAAGATCAAACAAGAAATTTGCACCTAAAACAATCAAAGGAATTTTTATAGGTTATGCGGATAACAATACTTACCGTGTTTATGTTCCAGAGTTAAACATAGTTAGGTGTGACTGTGATGTCCAATTTGATGAAAACAGGAATGGATGTGCATTAATACATAATGAAGGACAAGAAAGTGAGGTAAACAATGAAAACGTGGTGACATTTGGTCTAGATATTGATGAAGAATATGATGAAAATGAACCAAATGATGAATACAATATTGAAGAAGAAAGTGAATCAACAGACAACACTCAAGCAGGGATTGACAGTGAAAATGAAATAATGGAAGAAACTTTGAACCATGACAGTGATGAGAGAGAAGAAGAAGTGGAAAACCAAGAAGAGGTAATTGAACAGACAAGGCCTGGAAGACCAAGAGGATCAACGAAAGCGGCAATGAAGATCAGAGAACAGAACGAACAGGAAGAAAGGAAAATAAGATATGAGAATCTGGCTGTAAGAAGATCGGAAAGGATTAGAAGTCAACAGGCAATGAAAGTAAGTGAAGAAATTCCAAAAACAATAGCAGAAGCAAGAAGATCTATGGATGCAACGGAATGGAATCTGGCAATCGAAAAAGAACTGATATCCATGAAGAGACACAGAGTTTGGGACTTGGTATCACGTCCAAAAGACAAAAGGGTGATAAAAAGTAAGTGGATTTTTAGTTTGAAAGGAAGTGGTGAAGCAGAGAAACGACAATATAAGGCTAGGTTGGTTGCCATGGGTTGCGGACAACGACCGGGTTTTGATTATGTAGAAACATTTGCACCGACGGTAAGAATAGAGACGATAAGATTACTATTTAGTATAAGTGCAGAAATGAATAGGAAGATGAAGGTGTATGATGTGAAGACTGCATTTCTGCATGGGCAGTTGAATGAAGAAGTTTTTATGGAATTACCTGATGGATATGGAAATCGCGAAGATCAGGTATGTAAATTAAACAAAAGTATATACGGGCTGAAACAAGCCAGTAGATGTTGGAATGAATATATGACAGATGTTTTCCTGAGTAACGGTTTGAAACAGTCAAAGGAAGATCCATGTCTCTTCTATACCAAAGAAGGGAATGATTTCTTATACTGTGCTGTACATGTAGATGATATGGTGACTGTATCAAGTAGTGATAAGTATGAAAAACGTTATATTGATAAGGTAAAGAAACAAATTGATTTAAAGGAACTAGGTGAAGGAGAATCCATCCTCGGAATGGAAATGGAGCAGAAAAGGGGAAGGATATATGTACACCAGAAAAATTATATTAAGAAATTATTAACTTTATATGGGATGAATGATTGTAATGCTGTTGGATCGCCAATGGATATAAATCAACAATTGGATGTACATGAGAATAGCGACGAATGTGATATCAAAGCATATCAGGAACTACTTGGGAAACTTATGTATTTAAGTGTTGCAACAAGACCTGATATTTCTTTTGCATTAAGCAATTTATCTCAATATAATCATAAACCGAAAAACATACATTTAAATGCGTTGAAAAGAATATTAAGATATTTAAAGGGTACGATTGATTACAGTTTAGGGTTTGGAAAGGAAGATTCGGTCAATGAAATTGTGTGCGAAACTGATGCATCATGGGACCGAACTGCTGATGCAAAATCATTTAGTGGACTACTACTATATAGGAACGGTGACTTAATACACTGGCGGAGCAAGAAGCAACCTAGAGTAGCTCTTTCATCTACTGAGAGTGAGTTGGAGGCTATGGTAGAAGGAGTGAAAGAGATTATTTGGAGTGATAGGTTACTAAAAGAAATAGGTATGTCGAAATTTTGTAAGAAAGAAATAAAATGTGATAATTTAAATAGTGTAAAATTAGCCAACGGTGGAAACTTTAAGACAAAATCAAAAATATTAAATAGAAAATGCCATTATGTAAGAGAGACTGTAAAAGAACAAAAAATTGATGTTATGCATGTTCCTAATACGAAAATGACTGCTGACTTTTTAACTAAGCCACTGGCGAGAGTGATGCTATTGAATGATCTAAAAAGATGTATGAATGTTAATGACCTGTAAAAACAAGGGGAAGGTATGTGAGAAGTTGTTTTTACTAGCGTGGTGAGATCGGTGCATTGAGAGAGAGAGGGGGAGATTTCCGGTACCAGAGTCGTTAGAGTGTGTGTTAAAACTAGATAGCTGGAGCGGTGTATTGTAATGGGTTTTTCGTATGTTGTTTATGTTTCACGTATTTTGTTAATATAAAATAAATATGGTTAATAAGAAATTGCATTATTTGGTAAATTCATCCCACAATTGTTTTAAATCATCTTCATTATATAAATTTTCTTTTGGATGACTCATAAAAATTAGTTCAAATAATCCTCTTGTACCAGGATATTTTACATCATTAATAAAAATGTTATCTTCTTTATCAAGATTAAAGCTAGTATCCCCAATCATAAGTTTATTATTATTGAAATATACTCCATACACATTGCCAATCTTTTTCTCCGAATCGGTGGCAAAAAATAATTTAATGTAATCTTGTGATAATGGACCCAAATTATCTTGAAATAAATCAGACACATTTCCAGTGGGGTTCTGAATCAAATCACAAATTGATTTTTCCATAGGAGACTTGTTGAAACTTGCACATGATAAAATTCTTGAAGGATGAGTTCTCTTTGTTGGCGCTGATTCTAATCTTTGCGGCGTAACCACAATTTCCTGTTCTGATTTAGTGTTATTCGCTGGATTATAAACGAAACTGACTTCATCCTCTTGTGGTAAAAAACTTCTTGGCGTCACTTCTTTACTTCTTCCAGGATTTATGGGTTTTTGAAGATATCGATATCCTTCACTAAATCCCACATCCATATTCATATCTTCACCCGCATCCGTATTTTCATAATTATCAACCTCGCTATCACTCTGATTGTATTTAATCTTTTTTAAAGAAATCTTTTTTTCCTTTTTAACACGTTTATTCTTTTCATCATATTTATCATCTTTTTTATAATCAATATTATTGATTAATTGATTTAACGAAGTAGTGATTGGTTTATATGTCTCTTCCAAAACTTCATTTGATTTAAATTTATTTAATTTTAAAGTTTCATACTTTTTTCTAATAGCATCACTAGTTTTAGCAATTTCTCCTAAAATATTTTCCCTCTTACGTTTACGTTTACTTTGATTAACTTTACCCAATTTGTTTTTATTTTGCATAGACATTATTGAAATGATAACTTTGTCCCGTCTATTTCAAACGCTTAAAGTTTACTAAATCTAACTATCGAGAAGTCATATTTTTATTACGTTTTATAAAACTGCAAAGTTGCTAAACCCATTTCTATAACGCCTATTTTGCATAGGACTATCCTTATCTATTACAATAAATCCATATTTCTCTTTCCAACAATGATTACATAATTTTAAAAAAGATTGATAACTCATATCACTATTAACATGATCATTATAAATATGTCGTAAATTCATATTATCCTGTTTAAAAAGTATTATAAAATTTGAATTATCACGTATTAAATGTTTTGGAATTTTAGCATAGGTTTGACATAAATAAAAACAATCTATATTTCCATGCCTACCCATAGAAAAATAGTCTCTTACAGTATGCTGTTGATCGCATGCAATGTCATCAAATATGAAAATAGAATTGGGTAAAGCTTCATCAATTGGTATTACATCGCTATTATTTGAATACGTATAATAACCAACACCATCAACTAATGTTAATATGTTATTTAAATAAACATATTTATCTTGATTTAAAGATTTAGAATAAATATAAATATTTTCAAAACATAATCCATTTGGGCTTTCAATAAGATTTATCAATAAATTCGTTTTACCGCAATTAGATGGTCCACAAATAATACTTCGTATGGAGTTGGGTAGCAATAAACTGTGTCTACACTTTTTACCATCATTGTGGAAAAGATTATCTTTACTTTTCACTTGAATTGATAAAGGATGCTTTTTAAATTGCATTATGTATGTATGTATATGCACTATATATATATTGTTTACGTTCTTACATCGAAGAAATTTTGCGTACAACTAAGTTTTATCAATCTTATCAAGTAATATAAATTAGCAGAACAATTGAAAATTGCAGTAGTGTATAAGTAGTGATGGTGAAGAATAGAAAGTATATAAAAAGCGGTAGCGGATTAATAAATTCAGCAATCAATAAGCTTCCAATTGAACTACACATTCCTGGTTATCAATTTTGTGGACCTGGTACAAAGCTAAAGAAAAGATTGGCTCGTGGCGATAAAGGAATTAATCCGCTAGATGAATCCTGTCGGGAACACGATATCGCATATTCAAAAGATAAAAGTTTAGAAGAACGTCATAAAGCTGATAAAATATTAGCGAGTGCCGCAAAACGACGTGTCTTTTCTTCGGATGCAAAGTTTGGAGAAAAGGCTGCTGCAACTGCAACTTGGGCTACTATGAATATTAAAAGAAAATTGGGTATGGGAATCAAAAAGAAAAAAATCATCAGAAATAAGAAGAAAAAATTACGTATTTCCAAACGAGGTGGTATACTACCACTGTTACCAATTTTTGGAGCATTGGGTTCCCTTATTGGTGGAGCAGCAAGTGTAGCAAACGCGGTAAATAAAGCTAAAGTTGGTCGACAAAAATTGGAGGAATTAAAACGATATCATGACAATGCACTAAAGGGGAAAGGTCTCTATTTAAAACCATACAAACGATCAGGACAAGGACTAAAATGTACACGTACACGTAAAAGCAACAAAACAAAAAAGAAAAAAAACATTATGAAAATTACCGAGAAACGGACCAACAACAAATATTCAATTAGAATATATATGCAAGAATATTCCAAATTTTAGAGGTGTTTTTATGAGAAATAATTTGCCGAATTCAATTAAAGCTAAAGAGTCTGCTATTGTAAATTTTGACAATATCGAAGGTCCTGGTACTCATTGGGTTGCATATAAAAAAGATAATAATAATATTGATTACTTTGATTCTAATGGTAATTTACAACCACCAATAGAATTAATTAAATACTTTAATAAAGATTATCCTGTAGAAATAACATATAATTATCAAGTTTTTCAGAGTGGTGCAATGAGTTTTTGTGGTCAGTTGTGTGTAAAGTTTCTGAAAGACAGCATTTAAAAAGGAATATGTCTTCATTTACTGTAACATTATCAAAACGATCTTTAGAATTGACTGTAGATTTCTTTCCACCTTTAGATCTTACTGATGGATCATATGAATTAGGTTTAGTAGATTTTCAATCATTTCATACGATACCTAATATTGATTCAACAAACAACAAATTTCATTATTATGAAGATGAAAAGTTAAAGGATAAATCTCTGGTAATCGAAATACCAAAAGGTGCATACGAACTTGAAGCCATAAACACGTTTCTATAAACACGTTTAATACAAAACAGCATTGAAGAACCTGAAGATATATTGTTATTACAAGCTAATCAAAACACGCTAAACAGTGAGCTTAAATGCAAATATTATATAGATTTTTCTAAATCAGATAGCATTGGAAGCGTGCTTGGATTTTCAAAGAGAGTTCTTGCTCCAAACGTTTGGCATGAGTCAGATATTCCTGTGAAAATTATTAAAGTAAACATATTACGCATTGATTGTAATATTACTTCCGGTGCTTATAGTAATGGTAAACTTGTACACACAATTCACGAATTTTTCCCTAATGTGGAGCCTGGATATAAAATATCGGAAGTACCATCCAACGTCATTTACCTTCCAATCATTGCATTGGTTGTAGATGGTTTAACTTTACGTATAATTGATCAAGATAATAACTTAGTAGATTTTGGTGATGAAGAGATAACTATACGATTACATATACGAAAGAGGAAAAATGCTGCTATATAATAATAATAATTGGGTTGAAAATAGTAGTGCATATTCCGATGGCCTATATAAAATGGACAATCGCAGTAATAATATCATCAGTAAAAATTTTACTTCGAAACGGAAATCATCAAAAGTATTATCAACACCAACAAGTGCATTATCATCTAAAAGAAAAGGAAAAGGGTATTCGCATACACCGAAAGGAAGAAAAAATTCAAGAATCGGTGCCTTATCTGCAAACGCTACCACTAATACTGCAAGTGCTCGGAATCGTCAAAGATATAAAATAACATCGACAAATAACAAGTTTTTGAAGTCGTTAGGTTTAAAACTTGTGAGGTAAACAACAAGAAAAATGAATATTATCGATCCATTGAATGTTACTCAACCGTTGAGATATGATAATCGTATAACTAGTGTAGAATTTCATGGATATAACCCATATATCAATATATCTTTTGGGTATAACGATGAAATTAGAATTCCTATACAACAGCAAGATTTAATTGTGTTACCTTGCGAAAGTTTTCTATACATTGAAGGAATTATTAAAGAAGTAGAAAAAGCACCAAACGTAAACGCGGCAACGGATAAAGCATTTCTCGAAAGCAACGCAATTGCGTATATGTTTAACGAGATTCGTTACGAATTAAATGGCATAGAAATAGATCGATGTAAAAATGTTGGTATTACAACTACACTAAAAAATTATATTTCATTAAACTCCGAAAAAAGTAGAGAGTTGAAGAAAGCATCATGGGATCATCAGTCTATGAATTCTGTTATAGAATTTAATTACTGCGTGCCGTTAAACGTTTTAATGGGTTTTTTCGAAGACTACAAACGAGTTATTATGAATGCTCGACATGAATTGATACTTATACGATCGAAGGACGATAAAAATTCATTATTTTTTACATCTCCTAATAACAAGAATGCAAAAATAGATTTAACTAAAATACAATGGAGAATGCCTCATATATTGCTTAACGAGCAAGCAAAATTACAATATCTTCATATTCTTAATCAGGATAAATCGATAACAATGGCTTTTCGATCATGGGATTTATATGAATATCCTCTATTACCAGAAACACAAAATCAAACATGGTCAGTCAAAGCTTCAACAATTCTGGAAAAACCTCGTTATGTTATAGTCGCATTTCAAACTGATAGAAGAAGCAATTTTCTAAAAAATTCCACAAAATTTGATAATTGTAATTTACGCGATATAAAATTGTATTTGAACTCAGAATTTTATCCATACGATAAATTGAATTTAAATTACAATAACAATCAATGTGCTACATTATATGATATGTATACTAGATTCGTAAAGTCTTATTATAAGAAAGAAGACCATACTGCACCACTGTTGCAGATCAATGAGTTTATCAAAGATTATCCTATAACTGTTATTGATTGCTCCAGACAAAATGAGTCAATCAAAAGTGGAACAGTAGATGTAAAAATTGAATTTGAATGTTCTGTAAATGTCCCCCCTAACACTACAGCATATTGTTTAATAATACATGATCGTATTGTAGAATATAATCCACTAACTAATGTTGTACGAAAATTAATTTAATCTAATAAATTGTGTATCACATTAATACTTAAAGGAAAAACTGTATGCGCATTATCTTATTTGCCCCTCCATAAACTTCTATCCATTCCGTATAAAAGCCTCGTTTGAGGACATAAATCAGTACCAGTAGCGATAAAGTGTTCAAGAGAAAAATAATACAAAAGGCAAGCATATCTTCTTTCTTCATCGGTTTGTAAAATAATATAAAAAGGTAATCGTATCTTCTTCTTCTTCTTCAGCTTACACATAATGGAAAATACTCCACTGAACAATATTACGAACAGCATTGTAGTCGATGCTGACAACGATCAAGGATTAGAATATATACCCAACGGCAATCAAGTAATAGCCAATTCGCCGTTATACGTGCCGGTCAACGATATTCTCGTCGAATACCCGTCGGAATGGAGATATCTGTCACATTACGATTTCCAGTCGACCGAGAGGATCATACGATACATAGTGGAAAATAATATGCAGTACTACGCGATGTTCATGGTCAATGCGAGCGTATACGTGTTTTCGAACAATAACACAATTATAAAAGTGATTTTATAAAACAAAGAGAGAGAGAGAGAGAGAGAGAGAGAAATACTATGCTGTAAACGAACGAGAAAATATATATACATACATTCAACTTTCATCGAGATGTATGCGCGTTGCGAAAATTATTACACCCCCCAAACCGAAAACCCCCCTATCCCCAACGAAAAAACTTCTTTATCATTATGCCATAGGATAATAATAATTCTACTTCTACCACTTACCATCACGACTCTCCACAATTATCATTATGTCATAGGATAATAATAATTCTACCACTTACCAATCGATCCACAACTCATTACCGACCTCCCTCTTCTTCTTCTTTCTTCCTTCAAACACGACACCATCCAACTACAACAATACCAACCTCCCCCTTCTTCTTCTTGTTCTTCTTCTTCTTTCAACGACCACGAAAACTTTCTTACCGACATTCTTCTTCTTCAAACGCGAGAGACATCTAACGATACGCAATTAACAACAACATCCCCACCACACAAAAATCCCCACTCCAATTTTACACAATGCAACGCCCACTTTTCACATCCCCACCAAACAAAATCCCCACCTACAACACCTCCCCCACTCGGAAAAAATTTTTACCCCCTCCCCCTCGCGATGCGTTTACCTCACCCCCTCTGGCCGTAATATCGCAGTAGTTACATTGGACACCTACTTTCATTTTGTCGATAATATGTCCATTTCCCGTGATGATCGGCTTGGGAAAATACTTCCACTTTTCAACAAATTGCAAGAAAAGTATCAGGAAGCTTTCACGCCTGGAGAAAACATTGTCATCGATGAAACGTTGATTCCATGGCGTGGAAGACTCATCTTCAAGCAATATATTCCAAATAAAGCGCACAAATACGGAATAAAATTATTCAAATTGTGTTCAAGCGAAGGATATACATGGGCAGTGAAAATTTACTCAGGTAAATCAGCTGAAGATATCAGAGAAACTGGATTAGCACACAATGTGTGTCTACAACTTGCAGAGAAACTCTTTTACCAAGGACGGACATTATACATTGATAATTTTTATACAAGCTATGAATTAGCTATTTCATGCCTCAACCGCAAGACTCATGTAGTTGGAACTCTTAGACATAACAAGAAATCCATCCCAAAAGATGTTCTTAATTACAAACTAAAAAAGGGAGAAATGGTAGCCAAAGAGGATGATAACGGAATTGTTGTACTTAAATGGAGAGACACGCGAGGCGTAAGAATATTATCTACGAAACACGCTCCTATCATGGCACAAAGTACAAAAAACATTCATGCTTCTTCTTCAAACCAACCAGCGTCCACAAGACTCAAACCTGTGGCTGTTCTCGAATATAACAAGGGAAAATGTGGGATAGATTATTCAGACCAAATGGCTTCTTATGCCACGACTATGAGAAAAGGGGTCAAATGGTATCGAAAGCTTGGTATCGAACTACTGCTCGGAATTTCAGTTGTAAACGCATTGGTGCTTTACAAAATTGCGACAAAGAAAACTATAAATATTAGGAAATTTAGGGAATTGATTGCTGCAAAATTATTAGGACCACCTGAAAATACAGCCAAACCTTCTGTTCGGCAAAGTAAACATTATATTGTCGTTCGCAAAAATAATTTTGGAAAAAGCGTCAGACGCGCATGCAAAAGATGTTATTCAAATAAAAGATACGAAATGGACCGCTCAAAGGCACGGGAGAATCTGAAAAAACCAACAATCTTTTGTCCAATCTGTCCTTATCAAACCCAACTTTGCAGAGAATGTTTTAATGTTTTACACTACGAATAATTATTTTAATAAAACATTTTTATAGGAATTCAATAGTTTTATTACCTCCTGTTGAATATTTGTCAAAATATTTTTGGATATCCTTTGTAAGTAGCCAAATCAGCGTCATCCGAATACAGGTGAAACAGGCCGATGAGAACTCTTGCTGTCACCCGAATTACGGGTGACGCGGCCTGATGAGAACTTTTGCTGTCACCCGAATACGGGTGACGCGGCGGTCAACGTGTTAAGGAAATAAGAAAGAAAAAACACTCAACGAGTTTATATCACTGATTTTAACGAAATTTATTAAAGTATGAAGCTAACGAGTGCGTCTCTCGTGTCTTGGGGCATACGCACGTCTGCCAACCTTACCGCCTCTCATTACAATTCCTTATACCGGAAGACGGCAGGGAACCAGTTTCTGACACCTACTGACGAGTCCACGAACAGGCCCAGGACGAAACGCAGCGCGCGCTAACTACCATTTCACCCATTTCTAGGAACAGAAGGACTTTCCGCCGGACCGGCCGCAGCCAAGACACCGAATCCAGCCAGTGTCCTCTCAACTGAGGTGTGAATGGGCCCAGTCAGGGACTGCGGCTGGCTCGAGCCACGTTGGTTCCTTCAGGTTTGATTAATTGTTCGCCATCAGAAGATGCTGAAGTGCAATAAAGTCGCAAAATTATGAATTAGTGATTATTACAGATAAAAAAACATAGTTTAACATGTGGTCTAATAAGTAGAATAATTTGTATTCAAAGATCCCAAGACTCACGTTCAAATCTCCCAAGATACACGCCCTCAAAGTAATATTTGCTTGGTGTAAAGCATTCAATAGTTTAATAATATTAGTATTTTAATAAGTTAAATAATATTTAATAAGTTTTAAAAGCAATTTAAACATTTTTTATATATAATAATGAAATGAAACGAATGGCTACCGTAACATGTATAATTGCAAGAAGAAAATTAATTTGACCTTCTTATGAACCCTCTCTGTTAGTTTAAACAAATGTATTGCAATGAAATAATAAGTTATTCTCAAATCGTACAAAATTCATATGAGAATTTTTTGTATCGTCCACGGTTTTCGTCGAAACGCACCTGTTAGCTCAGAACGTGAGTACACCACTGTACAAAAAATTATGCAACTAAATTATGTATGTACTAAGCGTTTAGCGGCGTTTCGCATACGCCTGTGCGTTCGGCTGCATTGCTCTGTGTGACGTCTTACAGATTTTCTTCGGAACTATTTACATTGCAGGCACTTAAATGTTTATATGATGCTCCAAATGAGCGTTAGACTTAGGCTTTTACTTCCTTCTTCAGTCAGCTGAAATGACGGGTTTTCAAATAAAGGCGGGTCGATTTTGAAATGGAATAAAACAAGCTGTGTGTGAGGTATTGAAGAAATTTGTTGTTTGGAAGGCCTAGGTATGCCATTATGTATGGAGTATAACATCGTTCTAATGTCCGTCGCGGCTTCGCACGGTGGCACGAATCCGAGAGGTCCAATTTTCAATGACTCTTCCGCATAGATTCGGCTGAATTTGAGCCATGGCTTCGGTTGTGTTGGTTTTGAGGGCATCGGTCGATTGCGGCTCATTGGCATAGATCTGCGACTCCAAAAAAACCCACAACAAAAAGTCCAGTGGGTTCAAATCGCACGATCTTGGTGGCAAATTCACGTCACCTCCGCGAGAAATAACCTGTTACATACGGCCATGAGTCTAAGAAATATAGACTCTCCAACTCGGGGCCGGAAATCTACCACTTGTGCAGCTGGACCCCTCGATCAGTCCCGAAGTCGCTCTGTTTGCTTAGAATAATTACGTTAGGAAATAGGAACTCGAACAGGCGAATGACCTCTTAACAGTAAGACACCTTTTCTATTACATCCCTCGGGAAATTCCTGGAAATAGTAGTACCCCACCACCTTTTTCGACCTATAAAAGATCGACTGCAGTTCATGCCATGGGCTTAGTTCACTGTAAGATCGTCACGTTGTTACACCGATTAAACTACGCGTATAGATCTAATTGTTAGACGAAACTTAGAGTTCTCGCTACGATATAACCATATAGAATACGCGTAAAGTCCGCGATATCTATTAGGCATTTCTGTTCTAATACCCCACATTTCCTCAGTGCGTCAAAATAGAGAGTAGTGCAACTAGGTGCGTGCGAACACATTACACCACTCCACGTAACACCTTTGTACCACACACATACAGTACACTTTAACTGTAACCAGCCATTTATACGAAAATATAACTTGTTCGAGTTTTGATCACTTCGGGTTTAAATCCTTTACGACTACCTATTAGAAATCTCCAGCCTGCGATCCCACAGCAATACATCTTTACCGCTCGAGGTGTATTGCAACAATTATAAAGTTACGTCAGCCTTACTAACATTCCTGTGGCATCTTGTGTTAATCGCACGAGAAAGTCCATAAGTGTTCCAACCTCCCGTAGCATCTCGTGTTAATCGCATGAGATAGTCTACAAGTGTTCCAACCTCCTGTGGCATCTAGTGGTAACCATACACCGGAAAGTCCACAAGTGATTCAACTTCCTACGGCTATCTCGTGTCTCCTATACACGAGATTGTTCGGTACTAACAACTTCTAAAAACCAACATCCAAACGAACACTCTACCTTATTCTTTTACCTCGGCCACTCGCAACGCTCCTGGCCCTGGCTCGTAACAAACCAAACCCTCAAATCGTTCATGCAGAATGTCCATATACGTCATTTGAATATAATTTATGTGCAAAAATCATTTCTTTAGCTTTTCAATGCAAATATAACATCACCACCATGGTTTCTCGATGATCTAAGGAAAAAATTTTGGAAAAAATTTTTTTTTTACAAAAAATAAATGTGAATTCAATCTCATAAATGTTAAAACATATTTTTGATTTTGTAATGTTATAGTTGATGTTAAGACGAATCGTACGACCTATCATATTATGTTGAGCCTATAAATAAAGGTAAAATAGTTTTGTCTGCCTTTTCGGGCCAAATACCCCACTGTGCGACGCACAGTGGTCCAGAATGTGCATTTAGCTGCGCAAAATGCAAAAAGTCGATTTTGGAATTTCGACTTTTTTTCTTGTGATATCGATTCTTAAATGTCCATGGACCTCAGATATAAAAAATTATTGAAATTGGATAAAAATTGTAGTTACAACAAACGCTTAAAGTTGAAACTTTTTCTGGAGACCACTTTCTATCGAAAAAACACGTTGTCTTCTTCGTGATATTCTGGCGAAAGTATGCAATATTTTTTAATAATGATTGTTTCTACTTGAAAAGCATTCTTTGACGATAAAAATTCACGTGCGGATGTTACGTGCGGTGCTATATTATACATAGCGAGCCGTCCGTCGTCGAGCGGTAACCGACGGTCGGTGAGGAGACGCTCGTTACAGCGGGAAATTATAAGAATTTGAAAGGTTATTGGATTCGGGATGTGAAAGAGGTAAAAGAATATATAGTTGAAATTATACTCTACTTAGCTTAATGCTAGCAGAGGACAGGATGGATGGGCCGATCTGTTGAAACCCGTACAGGTTTATTGGAATCGAAATTTGAAAGAATAAGGATTTTAAATAATATTGTTTTTGAACAAAGATTGAACTGGTAAAATAAAGTATATTCAAACTGTGTTTAAGAAATTATACAACTCAAAGATTGATAGAGAGAAGTTTTGGAGTTATGAATTATCAAATATAAAATGACAATGTAGGGGTGGTGAAACTTATTCGAAACGGAGTTCGAATGAATTTCCCATTCACAAATAATTAGTTAATCTTTACGTTTGACGGTTCGTTTCAGGGCTCGTAGTCAACCAAATAATTAAAGAAAATATTCAATAATAAATTTGGTAAAAATTGGAACTCACCCTGGTTTTCCAGTAGCTGATACAATTATGAATTATAACGCAGCGCTGTGTCTATACGTGTACGTTCACAAGATTGTTGTTATAATATTCGCTTCGTTGTTATGATATTACAGTGTACGCTGGGTTTAAAGACTGTTTGGATATCTGTACAGAGAAAATGAATTAGGAGTTGCACTTCGGTACGAAGGTATGTTGACTTATGATTAACAGATTAAATTTATGATTATTTGATACAGATATTCGATTTACGATAATATATATATAGTGATCGGATTTCAAAAGATGATAAAATTTAGATAGAATATCTCGCACGAAACACTGAGTCTTTCGGCACTATTTATCGTTACCGAACTTTCGCTCACTGAGAATTGAAGATTCTCCTTACGGTTTCGCGGGCTAACAATCACGCACTTCGCGACTTGACGATTGAAAGCCAAGAGATTTCTAAGTTAACTAAGATATTCAATTAGAATGTTTGACGAGGAAATCAAAGTCCGTCACCGCGTATCAAACTATTGAAGTTATTCGCGGATAACTTGGCTTAACGACACCCCGGACTCAATGCCTACGCACCTCGCGACTTTCCAGACAAGAGTGACGAGTTAATCTCGCCCCGGGTCTCACGAAGGGTGGACCCATGGTGGAGGTGGTAGCCATGTTCCGTGGTCACGTTATGCTTAGGTTTTAATTCTGGGAATGCAACTCTTTATTCTTCTTCTCTGTTCAGTTCTTACTAAATTCTTATCGATAGGTACGTGATGGAATGCGCCTAGGGCGCAACAGTCCTGTAACGCTTCTGATAAAACATTGTGGGAACGCGCTTACTAGAGAAATTACATCTGCTAGCCAAGATATAGGCGGAAATAATAATGAAAAATAATACGAGAAATGAACGAAAAAGAAAACGAAAAATTTAGTTCGGGACGTAACACGGAATAAAAAATTATTGTTTGTAGTTTATTCAAAAATTATTGTTAAATGAATCAAAGAAAATCGTCAAAGTTTTTTATCTTTTGCAGTCAAGATCTTCCAAGTCCCAAGGAGTCCCAGGCTCTAATTGCCACAGTTGTTTTCTATAATCCTTCCCCTAAACGATCCTGCAAAAATCATATCCGGCCGGATCCGGCTTCAACGAGTTTTTATTGTTTAAAGAGTCGCGCGCACCTCGGCAACGCGCTGCCGCCGGACTGTCTCGTAAACTTTCGGCAGATGTAACAATGAAGGGGGCAGGTAAACGCACGAAATATTTGCAGAAATAACTTCTATATCGTCTAAAGAATATATGTGGAAAGTTTTAGCCGAGTACCTTTCGATACTTCTAAGTTATTAAATTTTTAAGAGAACCCTGCACGGCGAAGACTAGGATTTGCTTTCAATCGGATAACCTAGCTCATTCCTCTTTGCTCGCATGCTAACAATAAAGCAATTAAGTAATAAAAGTGATACATTAGAAGTCTTCGTCCTCGTTAGTGCCAATAAGACTTTGTTTTTATTGCACGGTATCTTTAGGAAACCCCGGAATTTACTGACCGCGTGTCCCACTGGGTCTATGCAGCTGGTCTCGGTTACATAAAGTTTAGGAAGGAATATCAACAAAAGGTGCAGATAGATACAGCCAATTTTAGCAGGAACTATTTCTATATAGTTTAAACTAAACATCTTCAAAGTTCTCAGAGGCTACTTTGTGGTACTTTTTAGTTTTTCCATTTTTAAGTTAGCAATGTAAGCTGAATAAGCTAATGTACATAGCTACCCTCTATATATCAACCACAATTTTGTTTTTAAAATTTTTGAGTTCAGATTCGTAATCAGCGACCCCAAAAACATTAGAATACTAATTTTTGTGCAAAACAATTAATTTTTAAACAAACCTATCCGCCATATTTAATCCGCCATTTTGTTTTTAAAATTTTTGAGTTCAGATTCGTAATCAGCTACCCAAAAAATAATAGAATACCAATTTTTAACTAAATCCGATGTGTTTTGAGCCCGTGGTGACGATTTGAAAAAGATTGAAAACTGCGCGAGGTGCGTGAACAGCTAAATTCACGCTCTGGACCACTGTGCAACGGTGCGAGCGAGAGAGCTCGACGGAACTAATTCGTGCCGGTTATTATGTGCAAAGTCCTAATAGCTCCGTTAAAAACACAGTCGCTACCACGATTGGAGCTATGCGCCCCGGATATTACTCAGCAATTTGAATATGAAGGTTAGACTAGCTCTATCAATTAAATTTGAGTGTGCGACCTTCTGGACGGACACTACCATTGTACTCCATCAGTTAAATTTGTCTCCATATACGTTAAAGACGTTTGTAGCAAATCGCGTTCGCGAAATGCAAGGGTTAATCAGCCCTCCGAGTGGCGACACATTCCGATAGCAGATAACTCGGCAGACTTAACACTAGGTTTACGGGAGCCGTCAATTTGGCAGACTTAAAACATTGAAATGAAATATGTAAAAAACCATAGCATTAATTATAACCAAGTTGTATCGTAAATTAATCATTTCAACCAAAGAATTTATACACACCATTATGTTTTCCCTGAGCCTTCTATTTTTTGAATTCTGTATGTGGTATATCTATCTTTATGAAACCCGTCAAATTGGCGGGCCAGCTAATGTAAGGCCGTTTTTCGAAGACAACGTGTAGAAGTTTCTACAATTATTGTTATTCTTCTTCAGGCGTAATTTATAATCCGGCCTTGAGGCTACAAGAACCGAACAGGTCATAGTTTTTATGTATTTTCGCAGCCTTGCAATCCGGACGCATCTGGCAAAAACCCTTCGATGGCCGAAGGGTTGCACGTGGTCACCAGGTTTGCAGGGTACGCTCTTCGTAGATAAATTTATGACACATGTCATAAATTTAGAGTTTTTTTGAAGCCATATCAATCTCGTGATCCAAGGCCCTCCCTTTCTGGGCCTTCGTCGCGTTTTGGCAATTACCGATGCAAATCCTGCATTTTTGGTAACCACCCACGAAGCCGTGGCGGAACCAATAACATTTCTTCACGGCCTAGCAGTCTTCCTTCTATCGTGTCTTCGCATGGCATGTCGATGGAGGAAGGGGTTTTCAAAAAGCTGATAAAGAGACCTGAAACACGGCCCGAGCTAACATTCTTTTCACGTTCTTTTCTGTCGTGAAAATAAACGAATACTAACAATACCGGAGTGCTAAGTTTACCAGAAGAAACAATGACTTCGACTCTATCAACGCAATTGTCCGACGAGACTAGATAGTTATAAATAGTCTCCGCTAATTGTAAGTATCTAGGATAGGGTAACAGAATTGGAGCACAGTATTTTCTTCTTTTGACTAAGTCCCTTTTTCTAACAATCATGAATAAATCCAGGAGATATAATAAGATATTGAACAAAATTATCAATATCAATGAAAATTGTTCTGAGGGTACTTCCGAAGAAGAGCAATATGAATTACGCCAAAGCGAAGAAGAGCAATGTGAATGACTCCAAAGCCAAGATGACGACGAAATCTCCGAATGCGTTGAAAATGCAGAGAACCTACCTTCGGATAGTGAAGAGGAAAATTTTTTGGAAGTGCACCGCAGCGAGAAAAGGATACGTATTCCTTTTAGTTCTGATTCCGAGAATGATACAAGCACAGCAAACACGTCCTAAAATATAATGGGTGAAATTGAAATTGTACTTGACGGAATACGGTGGATGAAAATGAAAACAGGCGGATCTATGGGTAGGCCATCCGTCTGTACAATATTCAAAGATATGGCAGAACCTACTGGCTACGTAAAAAGAAATATTATGTCGAATTGTGTAATTAGTGCTTTCGAACTTACAATTGGTAGACAGATCATACGAAACATCAAAGATTGCACTAAAACTGAGGCACGTCGTGTTGCGAAAAAAGACTTCAAAATTATAGTTGCTGAGATATATAGTTGAAGGGACCGTCGTGGCTCGGGCCAGCTGTAGTTCCTGACTGGGCCCTTCCACACCCAGTTGAGAGGGCACCGGCTGAGTTCGGTGCCTCGGCTGCGGCCGCGGTCCGGCGGAGGGTCCTTCCATTCGTAGGAAAGGGTGAAATGTTAGTTAGCGTGCGCTGCGTTTCGCCCTGGGCCTGTTTGTGGACTCGCCAGTAGGGCTGACCGAACAGGCCCTGCCCTAGACGCTGTGTCCCGGATGGGACGTCGGTGTCTGTCGGTGGTCGGTATATATAGACACCGATCGCCGATGGTGTAGCAGCGAGAAGATCCCATCGATGGAGACACGGTCTAGCGGCCGATCCTTAAACTAGAGACGTAGGAGTAATGGCGGCCGATAGATCCCTAGCGGCGAGCGAGAGATCGTGCCGCTACATAGTTTTATAGAAATTCTATGTGCTGGGGGCGCATATGAAGCGAGATCATTGAAAGCTTCATATCTATGGTCAAAAAAATGGGGACCTGCATTCGTCGCAAATGCAATGCGCAGAGACAAATTTACAGAAATGTTGAGATTTATACGATTTGATAAAGAAAATGAACGATCCCAAAGACTGTAAACCGACAAGTTTGCGTTGATATCCGACATATGGAACAGATTCACAAGCAATAGCCAGGCTTGTTATAAGCCATATGAAAATATATCCATAGGTGAGCAGTTATTTCCGACGAAAGCTCGGTGGAGGTATACTCACAAGGGGAGGACCAGACCCGGGGGACACCGATTTTGATGAAATTTGGTACACGTCTTCTACTTGGAAAATCATTAGACCCATGTTTTGCCAAAAGTGTAGATAAGTCCAAATTTTTGAAAAAAACAAGGTCAAAAAAAAATTTCTTTCCGATCGACTTGAAACTTTGTAGACATGTTCTACGAGCAAAATTAAGGTATACGTATAAGACAGTTATTCAGGACAATGCAGTAAACGAAAATATGTTTCTCTGTAAACAAAGTAAATTTTATCTTTATTCATATTTAACATTATTTACACTATTTACAACCTTACCTGTAAACAAAGAAACGACAATTAAGGTTTACTATTACCACTTCTCTGCCTACACTACTAACTTTGTTAACAATAAACTTAATCTTTGGATATTGCACGTGTGCTCTATTGCGTAATATATCTCTCTATATTTCTCTTCTGCTAATCGTTACTCCATCTATCAGTGATTAATATAAAAGACGCGCGGAGCATGAGAAGCGCGGCAAATTTAACCTAAAGAAAGTATACTTTCTTTACATCTCCCTCCCCCAGGGCGAAAATCCCTACAATTATCAGTCTTCGTCTCCGTCTTCTGATGTTGGAAGTAATTTTGTTGCGTGGAAGAATCCAGTTTCCTGTTTCCGTTTTCCTGTTTTTATTTTGTATAATGAATTTGATATTTTTTCTATTATTTCGAAAGGTCCAATTCTCAATTCGTCTAATTTCCTTCTGTTCAACCTATTGCCATTCTCTATATATACTAGGTCGCCTGTGTTAAACCGGTGATTCTTTCTATTCTTGTTAAATATCTTTTTGTTATACTCGTGTGATTTTCTTGTTCTTTCTAGAGCTAGTTCTTTATCTCTTATCCAATCTTCTGTATTGTTTCTTCTTTTTATTTCTTCAGGTAAAATGCTGGTATCTGTGCCGTCTAACAAATGCTTAGGCGTAAAGCCAGTTACCGTATGTTCTGTTTTATTGTATTTATCAATACATTCTCCAGCGATCGTTGTCCAAGCTCTTTTTTTTTTCTTCTCATTTATTTTGCACCTTATCTTGTTGACCAGAGTCTGATTCAGTCTCTCGTTCAGACCGTTGGAGAAGGGCGTATTGACGGCCGTAAAAATCAGTTTCACATCATTCTGTTCCAGGAATTTCTTAAATTCTCCTGAGTTTATTCCTGGGTATTGATCTGCCAGTATTACTCCAATTTTGTCTGTTTCTAGCACCTTATTTACCAACTTGATGAAGTCTGGTGCACTCTGAGTTTTTGACGTTACCATAAACGCGTATCTTGTAAAGTGGTCCACTAGCAGGTGGAGGTATCTTTTCGTTGATCGTTGTCCTCCGAAGCCTCCAATGGTGTCTATTGACATTATTTCGAATGGTGTTGTTGCTGGCCCCAATTGTGACAACAGCCCATACTTTCCTTGCCCTCTGGATTTATTCTTAATACATGTTTCACAGTTTTGACACACTTTTTTTATATTTGCAGTTATACTTTTAGCTGTATAGTAAGGGCATATTCTATTCATCATTTGTTTAATCCCTATATGGCACCATTCAGAGTGTATTTCTTTAATTAATTCTAAGCTTAACTTTTCAGATAAAATTATCTTTTCTTTATTTCTAACTTTTTTATAGAACACTCCATCTTTTTCTATTAATTTTGTTTTGGTTTTCTGCAGTGTTCTATTTCCTTTTTGATCTGTTTTTATCTCCTTTATTTTCATTAGATTAACTATTTTTAGCATTTCTTCCGTATTTTCGGATGGTTCTAGTACTGGGTTTCTACTCAAACTATCTGCTTCGGCGTTATCTTTTCCCGGAATATATTTAATTTCAAAGTCGTATTGTGACAGATAGTAGGTCAACTCCCCAAGTTCTTCATCCGTTCTAGTTTTTATGTTCATACCTTCCAATGGTTTGTGGTCTGAAAATATCGTGAACTTTCTTCCGATCAGCCATTGTTGCCAATACTTTACCGCTTCTTTGATTGCCAGGCATTCTAAGTAAATTGCTTTTTTTCTTCTTTGTGAATCATTCAATTTTTTTGAAAAATATGCTACTGGCTTTTCTTTGCCATTGTTTTGTACCTGTTTAAATATTGCACCAATGCCTTCTAGTGATGCATCTGTGTAAATTCTAATTGGTAAATTCTTATCAAATATTTCCAACACTGGTTGAGAACACAATAACTTTTTTATATCTGTAAAAGATTTTTCGCACTCTTCAGACCATATAAATTTCTCATTTTTTCGTAATAGTTTGTGTAATGGGTCTAACAGTATTGAGCTTTTCGGTATATACTCATGATAAAAGTTTATTTTTCCGAGAAATTGTCTAATGTTCTTTTGGGTTTTTGGAGTGGGAAAGTTTTGTATTGAGGTTAGATTATCTTTCACTGGTCTTACTGTATTGTGTTCTATTATGTGTCCGAGATATTTCACTGATTTTGATGCAAATGTACATTTTTTTAATTTTAGTCTGAAGCCTTCATTTACTATTGCTTTTATTACTTTTTCTATGTGTTCCATATGTTCTTCGAATGATTCTGAAAAAATTAAGATGTCATCTATGTAATTCTCTGAAAAGTCTTTTAAATTGTGTTTTCTTAAGATATTGGATAAAATTCTCTGAAAGATAGCTGGTGATGTTTTTAGCCCAAACGGTAGGCACGTCCATTGGAAATGCCCCTCTTGTGTAACGAATCCTGTTTTCTGTCTATCTTCGATGCGTAGTGGAATTGACCAAAAAGCGGAATTTATATCTAGTGAGGTGAAGTATTTACAGTTTCTCGTTTTTATTATTAAATCTTCGATTAATGGGAATGGTTGAGCTTGTGGTACAACTATTTTGTTCAATTCGCGGAAATCTATGCACAATCTTGATCGTTTGTTTTCATCTCTTTTGAATGCAAGAGTTACTGGTGCTGCAAACGGACTATAAGATTCTTCGATCAACTTGTTTTCAAGTAATTTTGCCACTTGATTTTCTATTTCCTTTTTATCCTCTATGGTGCATCTGTATGGCCTCTTACTACAGTACTTATCAACCAGTAAGTCTATTCGAGCTTCATAATCTGAAACGGTGCCTATATCATATTTATTTTTTGCGAATATGATGTTATATTTTTCTATAAGTTTTTTTATCTTCATTTTTTTTATACCGTCCAAGTGGTCTAGATCTATTCTAAATTCTTCTTCATTCACATGTTCGTTAAAATTAACTTTAACTTCTTTTATTTCTTCATTCTTATTCGATATATTTATATTCTTTTTTCCTATTTGTGTTTCTTTCTTTTGAGATATTTGTAAATTTTCATCCTGGGTTAGTTTAAATTTCTTTATCATGTCTAAGCCAATGAGAAAATCTTCAAAATCGTTTCTTTCCACAATGAATACGTCAATGTATTCCTCTTTCTCAAAGATTTTTACTTTAATGGTTACTAAACCTTTTGTTTGTGCCACACCATTGACTGTTTTTAAAAATATTTTATTTATATCTTCTGTCTTGTTTTTTATTTTGACTAATTTTGAATTTATTAGAGAGACTTGGGAACCTGGATCATATGTTCCGTTCACCTCTAACTTTTCTTCTAATAGTATTTTTACTTTAATCAATGGTGTGATCATTCGTTTTTTTGTTCTGTATTCAGATCCACTTCTATCACTGAATTGCTTCCAATTACTCTGGTTTCGTTTTCATTTTTCTTTTTAAACCAGCATGAGTTCTCTGGGTGATATCTAATGCCTTTGTTCAGTTTTTCACAGTTTTTACATGGCTTTTTCTCTTCAAATTTCTTCTTATTGTCTTGTCTTTCCTCTTTCTTTTTAATAAAACTATTCTTATTCACTAGATTTTCACATTTTCTAATTTCGTGTAGTAATCCGGTTGAACTTTCACAATTTTCCCTCTCTATTTTGTTTCTAACAAATTCGGGTAATCCTGTTGCTATAAGCATCACCAGAGTCTTTGTACCAATGTCCTTGTCCATATCTAGCAATAGCTTCTCTTTCCTCATAGCATATTCCATTAGTGGACCTTCTTTATACCTATAGAGTATAGCATATATCCCTGTGCTCCATCCTTTGTCCGCAAATGACTCCAAGAATTTCTTTTTCCATTCAGACCATCCAGCCTCCATTGTCAACGTCGTTAGTGTTGCTGAGTGCCAGTCTAAACATGCCTTGTCCAGGAATAATCTCAGTATCTCAATCTTCGTGTTATCTTCACTGATTTCGAATCTGCTACATTCTTTCTCAAATGTCTCCAACCATTGTTCTGCATTTGAGTGTTTACATACAAATTTTTCAACCATAAATTTTTCTGCTATGTTTTTTAAATTTAGTTGGTTTCCTTTCTTCTGTGTAGGTTCTACTATACTTGCTTCCATTATCTGTTCCAGATACAAATCATTAAATATTATATTACCGTCTTGATCGAAGTAAATATTGTCCATTTCCTTTGTGCATGTAATCCATATTATCCTTTCTTGGCCTCTTTGATTGAAGCTTTTTTTCACTCTTTTATAGTTCTCTGTTTTTGTCAATTCGCTATGGTTACTTACAAACTTTTCAGCTTCCGGCAACACATACTTCTTATTATCCTCTGTTGTGATTGAGGTTATGGCAACTACACTTGTCTTTTTGTCTGTCGGTGATGCCACATATCTAAATGCGAATTGCAGTTTTCTCGACATTGTGAACAAAAATTGTCGTTTTATAAGACAGTTATTCAGGACAATGCAGTAAACGAAAATATGTTTCTCTGTAAACAAAGTAAATTTTATCTTTATTCATATTTAACATTATTTACACTATTTACAACCTTACCTGTAAACAAAGAAACGACAATTAAGGTTTACTATTACCACTTCTCTGCCTACACTACTAACTTTGTTAACAATAAACTTAATCTTTGGATATTGCACGTGTGCTCTATTGCGTAATATATCTCTCTATATTTCTCTTCTGCTAATCGTTACTCCATCTATCAGTGATTAATATAAAAGACGCGCGGAGCATGAGAAGCGCGGCAAATTTAACCTAAAGAAAGTATACTTTCTTTACATACGTATTATTTTATTTCGCTGTAAAAACATTTTGAAAATTACTAGGTACGATTAGTACCTTAGAGATAAAATTTTTCTCAACGAAGCGGCGTAGCTGAGCGGATGAGGTAGAGTACTGCGGGTACTATGGACGCAGGATCGATTCACGCATGGTGTTTTTTGTATTTTTTTTTTTTTTAATTTTTTATCTCAATCATTGCTTTCCATACGTCACATGTTTTATTTATTTTAATATGGTCTAGTATTTAATTTATACATTTTAAATTGCGCGTTATGTTCTATTTTATTTACGGATTTCTTGTTCAGCGGATTTTCGTTCGCATCAAGGGTGAGCCATAAACGATGAAACATACGTAAAAATATGGGCTTTATTTTTATTTTGAAACGCCCTCAAAATATTATTCGGAGGTCGACGCTTTATGATCCGGTCCCCGCCGTTGTTTAAATTTCGGGCGGTCCACTCTGACCTAGATATATTAAATTTAACACTTTATGGTGTTTTGGATCCTGCGGGTTTATGACTTTGCCTTCACACGGTTTACCCTTGAGGGTTTTTACGCCAGATGTGAAAATGTTCTGTGCCAAAACACCATCGCTATTTACAGACGACTCGAGGTAAGTTTTACAAATTTTTATGAGTCAGCTAGACCAAAAGAATAGTCCACTCTCCCTCGCTTTTGAAAAATGAAAGTAGGGATGAGAAAATTGTCTTAAAGAGAAGGGAGGACCGAAGTGTCAAAAAGGGCAACACGCGGTCCTCCAAAACAGAATAAATAGTGACATTGAGAAATAAAGACGATTTCATTGACATTGGTGAAGCCAAGAAAGAAGTGGAAAATAGCCAACCTGACTAATTGCGAAACATTTTATAGAAGTTCTACTTTTTAAAGATTGTGGTAAGTGATTGTGATTTTTGTAATTGTGAATATTATGAACTATCTTTATTGTGAATATTTTGAGGAATTTATGACAATTTCTAGGGAAGCAATGGCCGATACACCATCTACAAGTGCTTCTGCGGAAATAAATAGTGGATTTGCACAAGAATGCCGCATACCAACGAAGCAAGATTTGACTGATGCCATTCACTATTTAGTGATAGTATTACGGTGCCAAGAAATTATAGGTGAAAACCCAAGTCACAATATTCCTCACCGTGCAAAGCTCATTGCCGCGGAATTACTAGAAAAGTTTTTTGACATGGAGGCGTCATATTCGTTCATCGAAACCGATGAACTTCTTGCTCCGAGTAAAGTTCACGAGGATGTTGAAGATCCCGTGCAAGTGGAAGAGGAACAATCGCCGAGCTCGTCTTCCTCCTCAACCAAAGATGATACGTCCTTATCAGAAATTTCTATATCACCGCCACCGAAACGCGGAAAGTATGGGGCTGCAACGTTGGAAGAAAAAGTGAAAGTGGTAGCTCTCGCAGAAATGCACCCTACATGGAGCTTAAAATCTTTGCAGACCAAAAGAGGTTACCACCTGAAAAGAATGGACAAATTAGCAGTGTGGAGGAAAGAAATTGCGGAAGGTGGCACAATCCACGATAAATTTGTACATATTGAAAAGTGGACGCACAATAGATTTTTAGAGGCACGACACGCCTATTCACCTGTCTCTACGCGCAGTTTGCAAGAATGGGCGACTGCAGCTGCGTTGCAGTATAATACCAATCTTTTTCGTTTCACTGCATCGCATTCGTGGATTGTACGCTTTAAGCAAAAATTTGGTATTCGTCAACGGCAAGTTACAAGATATATATCGAGGAGAAAATTAGCGACGTTAAGAGAAATTGAAGAGAGGGCTGCTCTCTTTCAGCAGCAAGTAGTTGCAGAAAGTGGAGCAATTCTCCTGAACTTATTATAAACACGGACCAGACAGGATGTGAGTATCGGACTAACATCCGACGTTGTCTATCTCACAGGGGTGAGAAAAGAACTGAAGTAGTGATGGATAATATTTTTAAGACAACGCACTCCTACACGGCGCAGTATTCTATAACTCTTTCGGGTGCATTGCTACCAAAAGTATTTCTTTGCTTGCAGGAGCCACAAGGGTCATTTGGACCGCAAGTGGAACGGACGCACAGTGGTCCCAAATGGCCAAAACATGCGAAAAACCTCAAAGCGTGCTTCAATTTAGCTGAAAATTGACATACCGGGGTAATTTGGGTCGCTGATTATGAATCTGAACTCAAAATTTACAAAAACAAAATGGCGGATCCAATATGGCGGTCACATATATCTAAAAATTACTGGTTCGGCACGAAAGTTAGTATCCCAATATTTTTTAGGTCGCTGAATACGAATCTGAACTTACAATTTTCCAAAAACAAAATGGCGGATTCAGTATGGCCGACGCGTGTGTCTAAAAATTTCCGGTTTTGCGCGAAAGCTAGTATGCAACTCATATTTACTCTAACAAGTAATTATATAAGTAACAATAAATATTTTTCGTTAATAAGCAAGAAAATCTATCACAAGTGAACAATTTATTTAGTAATTCCAATAAATTTGTTGACGCAGTGAATTTCAAATAAATAGTCTCGAAGCACAGAAAAAATTGTTCGCTTTGAAAAATAGTTCGCCATCACCAGATGCTGAAATGCAATAAAGTCGCAAAATGATGCATTAGTGGAAATCGCGGTAGTTCGAGGAGCGACGTGAAGACTCGACCGTGCAGGCGTGCAAATCCGAGGTCCGTAAAAACGACAACCACGAACATGCAAGCGCAATCGGGAGCCGAACACGAAGCTACTTGAAGCGACCACGTGACAACATCCACTGAGCAGATCTGCCATATTTCTACGTTAGCGATCAATGTTCAGCTGTGCCATCACTAGCACACACTTCCAATGAAGCATTAGTGATTATAACAGATTTAAAAAACATAGTTTAACATATAGTCTAATAAATAGAAATATTCGCATTCAAAGCTCCCAAGATTCACATTCAAATATCCCTCAAAGTAATGTTTGCTTGGTGCAAATCATTCAATAATTTAATAATATAGAAAAATAATAAATATTAGAAAGAATTAAAACATTTTTGATATATATTAATGAAATAAAACGAGTGGGTGTCGTAACACTTATACTTGCAAGAAAAAAAATTAATTTTACCATTTTATGAAGTATGTATGTTAGTTTAAACAAATGTATTGTGATTGAATAATAAGATACTCCCAAATCGTATAAAATTTATATGACAATTTGTTTTGTATCGTTCACGGTTGTCGATGAAACGCGCTTGTAAGCTTAGAACGCGAGTACACCGCTGCACAAAAAATTACAAAAATACCCTAATAGCGCCTAATAGCACCTAAACCTTGGAGGTACAGAAAGTTGAAAGTGTAACCTATAAGCCTAAACAAGAATCATAGTGGAACACTGTGGAGCACTTAACTTTTTCACTACATATGTGAAATTCTCACATACAGATTGACCCCATATTTCCTACTATTTGCATTGCCGTTTTAAAACATAACCATTAACGATTTTAATTTTTCTTTTATCAATAAATGTTGTACTTACGTCCATGAACTCCACCCATTTTGCAGAATTGAAATAGACTCACTTTCTCAAAAGTTATTCACTTTATACTGCGGCCAGCAAAACAGTGGTTACGCTCACGATGATTGCGGGACTAATGAACGCTATTTTCAAAATGCGACAACGTCGCAGGTATACGTAAAAAAACCCTGCCCTTCCAGGTTTTTATAGACAAACTATCTGAGTACCAGATGGAATAAGAAAAATGGCCCTAACGAAAAGTTCATTTTTGAGGTTTTTCGCACGTTTTAGCGATTTGGGACCACTGTGGGACGGTCCAGCACACAGTGGTCCAAAGCGTGAATTTAGCTGTTCACGCACCTCGCGCAGTTTTCAATCTTTTTCAAATCGTCACCACGGGCTCAAAACACATCGGATTTAGTTAAAAATTGGTATTCTATTATTTTTTGGGTAGCTGATTACGAATCTGAACTCAAAAATTTTAAAAACAAAATGGCGGATTAAATATGGCGGATAGGTTTGTTTAAAAATTAATTGTTTTGCACAAAAATTAGTATTCTAATGTTTTTGGGTCGCTGATTACGAATCTGAACTCAAAAATTTTAAAAACAAAATTGTGGTTGATATATAGAGGGTAGCTATGTACATTAGCTTATTCAGCTTACATTGCTAACTTCAAAATGGAAAAACTAAAAAGTACCACAAAGTAGCCTCTGAGAACTTTGAAGATGTTTAGTTTAAACTACAGTGGGTTGCCAAATTATTAGGGACAGTCACGAAAAAATTGTATTCGTAAAGTATTAGTCTTAAATTTATTAGATTTACACCGTTTTCCAATAATAAAAGCTTTATTTATATAGAATAGTTATTTATGACATAAAATAAAATAAAAATTTGTGGGAGATTACCAAGGCTGAAATAGCCAAAGAGATGATAACCACAAAGGTCAGACTGATAGAAAAGCTGATAAGTGTATGGCATCGCAACCCGAAAAGAAAAGAAAGTGCTAGAAAGTGCATAGAAAGCATGCCCAGGCGTATAGAATCACTTATTGTGGCGAAAGGAAACATCACCAAATATTGAACTGCCCTAACGACGCCTAATATTTTACTTATTTTTTATTTGTCTCTTTTTTTGACATTTTTTTGTATTTATTATATGTCATAAATAACTATTCTATATAAATAAAGCTTTTATTATTGGAAAACGGTGTAAATCTAATAAATTAAAGACTAATACTTTACGAATACAATTTTTTCGTGACTGTCCCTAATAATTTGGCAACCCACTGTATATAGAAATAGTTCCTGCTAAAATTGGCTGTATCTATCTGCACCTTTTGTTGATATTCCTTCCTAAACTTTATGTAACCGAGACCAGCTGCATAGACCCAGTGGGACACGCGGTCAGTAAATTCCGGGGTTTCCTAAAGATACCGTGCAATAAAAACAAAGTCTTATTGGCACTAACGAGGACGAAGACTTCTAAAGTATCACTTTTATTACTTAATTGCTTTATTGTTAGCATGCGAGCAAAGAGGAATGAGCTAGGTTATCCGATTGAAAGCAAATCCTAGTCTTCGCCGTGCAGGGTTCTCTTAAAAATTTAATAACTTAGAAGTATCGAAAGGTACTCGGTTAAAACTTTCCACATATATTCTTTAGACTATATAGAAGTTATTTCTGCAAATATTTCGTGCGTTTACCTGCCCCCTTCATTGTTACATCTGCCGAAAGTTTACGAGACAGTCCGGCGGCAGCGCGTTGCCGAGGTGCGCGCGACTCTTTAAACAATAAAAACTCGTTGAAGCCGGATCCGGCCGGATATGATTTTTGCAGGATCGTTTAGGGGAAGGATTATAGAAAACAACTGTGGCAATTAGAGCCTGGGACTCGTTGGGACTTGGAAGATCTTGACTGCAAAAGATAAAAAACTTTGACGATTTTCTTTCATTCATTTAACAATAATTTTTGAATAAACTACAAACAATAATTTTATATTCCGCACGTGAATTTTTATCGTCAAAGAATGCTTTTCCAGTAGAAACAATCATTATTAAAAAATATTGCATACTTTCGCCAGAATATCACGAAGAAGACAACGTGTTTTTTCGATAGAAAGTGGTCTCCAGAAAAAGTTTCAACTTTAAGCGTTTGTTGTAACTACAATTTTCATCCAATTTCAATAATTTTTTATATCTGAGGTCCATGGACATTTAAGAATCGATATCACAAGAAAAAAAGTCGAAATTCCAAAATCGACTTTTTGCATTTTGCGCAGCTAAATGCACATTCTGGACCACTGTGCAGCAGTTAGAAACAGAATTTGGTAACGTGTATGTAACATGCTCAAAATCTGGGAAACTCTCTACAAATACATTGTTACGAGCCGGGCGGTTGGCAGAACGCGACCGGTATTCTTTGCTAGGTTTGCGGAGCCACCAATTGCAACTGGTTTTGGGAAGTAATCCGGGGACCGAACTAGCCTATAGCTTTCTATAGGAGCGTCGTTTGCCCGTTAATAACGAATGTACCTTTCGGTAATTCGCGCTAGTATAACGGATACGGTCCTGCACCAATTGCAGGAACTACCGCCAATAGCTGGTATGAATCCGGGGACCGAACTAGCCTATAGCTTTCTATAGGAGCGTCGTTTGCCCGTTAATAACGAAAGACACCTTGCGATGCTTTCGCGCTAGTATAACGGATACGGTCCTGCACCAATTGCAGGAACTACCGCCAATAGCTGGTAAGGGAGTTGGTATTTAGTTGCAAACGGTGAACTCTTAAATCGGAAACTTGACCCGTAACTTTAACAAATAATCTTATTCACCCCGAGCGGCTTGAGTGAATAAGAAGGGATCGTTGCTCGGTTACTCGAAGGTGCAGGTAAATAATAAGAGACTCTAAATATTCCGTTGTAAGAATATAAAGGTATATTTTCTAAATAAGTTAAATACTATCTGTACAAAATGGTTAACAATGAACACTAAGTCCATTCGGTGGTTACCTTTAACTATTGAAATAGCTTTCAATTAAATGGCCGAAATTACTATAACGCGTCGGTTCGCGGGGGAACTGTCGTATCTCGCAGGACGAACGTTACGTCAAGGATTACGTTTAAGAAAAGCCCGAAGAAGCAAAAAACAGCCAGCTTATATAGGGCGTTTTTTGGGAGTGGGGTCCTGGAAAATGTGGAAAACTGAGTGGAGGTGGAAGCGGTCTGGTGGGAGCGAAGGGCTTCAAGGATGCGAGTGAAAATTCTCGCCAAGGTTAACGGAAGTCATAAATTGGGCCTTAATGGAATTTGGCTGTTTGCGGCTTGCAGGTAACCCTATACAGCTAGGCTGTTTCTCGCTTCCTAGGCTTTTTTACCAAGCGCCTGACTGGCGCCTGAACTGGAATTCGAAAATTCCAGGGCCGGATGTAACATCTCCCCCCTTGAGATGAAACGTGGCACATTGTGTCACGCTTTCGCCTTCTGGTGCCATTAGTCGCTTGGTTTGCTTAAACACTATCGAAATGTACAAATGCTGATTACAAAGGTTTTTGATGTTGATTAACAATAAAAAGGTTCTATGGGACTTAACCTAATATACATAGAATTAAAATATTAATGTAGGAGATAAGTATAAAGTAATAAAATATATATTATTTGCCAGATGTATATGGTAGGCGATATATCCTAAAATGAATAAATATTATGTTATACGGTTTTGAATCTTTTCGATAATCGATGTTGTCTTTATTATTATTTACTCGACGCTGACGATTGCGAAAACTGGGTTATTCGGTTTGGTAGTAGGGGTTAGATTGGGATCCACTCTCCGTACGTAACTAAGGAGAATTCTCAGAATGCATAAGCATTGTTACGACCTTCGAGCAGAATCTCTAATCTATGGGATAAATATGTCGAGGGATATCTTTCTAATGAGTTGGGAAAAGGAGACGGAAAAAAAAGTAAAGGAATCTGGTTTGCAGAGTCGATCTTACGGCTACTTTAGCTACATGGTTTCCATTGTGTATGAAATATTCCTAGCGGTTCTAGTTTTTCTAATAGAGCGCAGGTTGGATTTGATCGGCCCGATTTCGTAGTTTTCCTTAGTGAGTGCCCATTAATCGTCAGAGTCAAATTCACTAGGTGCGTCAGAATTAAAATCGGTATTGTAAATCTGTCCATTGTTGTTGGCTGTAATTTTAACTGGGTAGTCGGGTTTATACGCAAGTTTTAGTTTGTCCTGGTGTTTTGTTAGTGTTTTGTTATCATGTGTCGTTAAAACTACATTATTTAAATCTGTTACGTCTATTATTTTATATGGTCCTACATAATGCGGGTTAAATTTACTTACTCGAGGTTCTACCTGAACATAAACCATGTCTCCTACCTGAAAACTTACTGGACGTGATTTTCGGTCATAGTAGCGTTTTGAGCGAAGTTTGGCAGATTTTAAGTTATCTCTGGCTATGGTTTGTATCTCGTTGATCCTGGTTATGAGTTCTTCTAGGTATGATCCATACGTTGCGAGTGTTTTTTCGTCGGGGAATGAGCTTGGAGTTCTAGCTAGTTTTCCAAATATTAATTCGTACGGCGTGAAATTTGTTGCTTCGTGTACTGAGGTGTTGTAAGAAAACATAGCGAACGGTATGAGTAGGTCCCAGTCTTCGTATTTATCCATGTAATGTTTCAGATATTCGGTGAGTACAATGTGGCTTCTTTCTAGGGATCCATTTGTTTGGGGTCGGTATCCTGATGTGGTGATTTGCTTAATTTTAAATATGTCCGAAAGCTGTGCCATTAGTTTTCCTATGAAGCTGGTTCCTCGGTCTGTGAGTATTGCACGTGGAGTTCCGTAGATGGCTATGAAGTGCCGAGCAAATGCGTCTGCTATTGTTGTAGCTCGAATGTTAGGGATGGCTACTGCGATGCAATATTTTGTTAAGTTATCCTGCATTGTTAAAATGTATCTATTTCCGCTTGGTGTTTCGGGTAGAGGACCCACTGTATCCAATGCTACTTTGTCGAAAGGTTCTGCTGGGGTATCAGTTATTATCATTGGTTGGCGTGTTTTGGCGCGCAGTAATTTCTGTTTTTGACAGCTGGTACATTTCTTTATGTGCTCTTGAACTTGCTCTCTCATGCCAGGCCAATGGTATCGAGCTCGTAACCGGTTGTAAGTTTTTGTTATTCCTTTGTGCCCTCCTATTAAACTATTGTGAGCTTCATTGATTAATTCCAGACGGTCTGCTTCGGGTGGATTTTTGATGGTTGAATTGCAAAGTGTTATGTACATTCCTGATCTGTGAAAAACTTCTTGCAAAATATTATAAAATTGAAAAGATGGTATGTTGTCATGTCCATCTCCTGAGATAGATATTCTGAATGCTGATACACCAGTTTGAGCTAAAGCAGTTTTTAATGATCTTAATCCGTTTATTAGGTCTGTTTCTGTTGCCTTTTCATGATGGTGATTCGTTAAGATAATGCTAAATATTTTATAGTGTCCCTTGTTAGTGATTAAAATTTTTCCTTTTGTTGGTTTTTCTTTCAGTAAATGTTCCTTTGTGATTATACCGGTGTCCAATAATAATTTGCTAGTGGGATTGTGAGTGCTACAATCGGCAGGTAAAAAGTGTACGATGTGTCCCTTTTCAGAGGTTATTGTGTTCGTGGTTTCGGTGATAATTGTTGGCTGTGGTGCTGACTTGTAGCGGGTATCAGGTCGGTCATCTTCTGAGCTGGTTGAACTTTCTGTTGACTGGTGGTAGAGGTACGACAGGTCAGGTAGTATGTCGCTAAGTACCGCCGGCCGTGTACCTGAGGCGCGCTCCCCTACCTGCGGTATGTTAGCTGGTGACTCTTTACCTTTTATCGTCGTTGGTTGTAAACATGGGGCAGTTATAGATGAAGGTGATGACGTGAAAATTTCAGGAATATTTCTTCTTACTGTTATTTCTGCTGGTGCAATTTCTGAAAAATCTATTAAGCTTATGTCATTTGTGCGGCCTACGAGTTCTGGAGCGGGATCTATTTCTGTTGAGAATCCTTTGGGTTGCGGCATGATTTCACTGTTCAACTCATCCTCTAATGTTTTTTCTAATTCTAAGCTCGGTAAAAGTCGTTTATCTAATCCTGAAATTAAAGTGGATTGACCACCTTTCGGTGTGGATTTATTTTTCGGATTGCTTGATTCATCTGAAGAACTGGATTCCCACTCTTTGTAGAACGGCTGATGTCTGGATTTCCTTCTTGTTTCGTGTACTCGTTTTCCCACGGTGCTTCCATCCTGTTTTTTACTGTAAGAGTATCTTTTATACGTTGGGTCGTCATCCTTAGGGATGATAGGTAAACAAACTGTTGGATTCCTCGATAGTGCGTCTGCATTTTTATTAGTTTTCCCTGCCTTGTGGACTACTTCGTACTCGTATTCCATTAATTTTAGCTTCCATTTGACTAATCTGGATGTTGGATCCTTTACGGAGTGTAACCAGACTAGAGGTCGGTGATCGGTTATCAGAGTAAATTGTTTACCATAAATGTAAGGCCTGAAGTGTTGAACTGCATAGACCATAGCTAGGCATTCTTTTTCGGTGGCGGAATAATTCTTTTCTGCTCCATTCAATACTCGGGAGGTATATGCAACCGGTAAGTCCTTGCCAATTTCTCCTTGGCTGAGAACTGCTCCGATTGCAAATTCGGATGCGTCAGTAGTAACTATAAACGGTTTATTAAAATCGGGATATTGTAAAATTGGACGTTTGCAGAGTTCGTCGCGCAATTGTTCGAAGCTACTCTGCTGTTCTTGAGTCCATACGAATCGAACTCCTTTTCCGAGCAAATTTGCCAATGGTTTAGCTTTCTTTGAGAAATCCTTAATGAACCTTCGGTAATAACCTGCCAGTCCTAAGAATTGTTGGATGTTTTTCTGTGTTTTCGGAACCGGAAAATTTTTTACTGCTTCTAATTTCTTAGGGTCGGGTTTAACTCCATTTGCTGAGATTATGTGGCCCAGGTATGCTACCTCTTTGCGCAGAAACTGACATTTGTTGGTTTGCAAACTGAGTCCATGTTCTCTTAATCGGCTTAATAATTTCCTAACTTTGATATTGTGTTCCTGTAGTGATGAGGAGTAAATTACGATGTCGTCCATGTATACAAATAGTTCTGTTCCTTGAAGACCAGACAAGACTTGATCCATGAGTCTTTGAAATGTTGGTGGTGCGTTTTTTAATCCAAATGGCATCCTAGCGAATTCATAGTGTCCATGCGGGGTAGTGAAAGCTGTTTTCTGTTGATCTTTGGGATTCATTTCAATCTGATGAAATCCATTAGCGAGGTCAAAAACTGAAAAATACTTAGCTCCGCCTAAGCGATCTAAAATCTCGGTAATTTGTGGAAGCGGATACCTGTCCCCTACGGTCTTGTTGTTTAGTGCCCTAAAGTCAATGACCATGCGCCATCGCTTGACACCGTCTGCGCCGGGTTTCTTCGGTACGATCCACAACGGGGAGTTATAAGGTGAAACGGATTTCTTTATTATACCTTCTGACAGCATGGCGTTTACCTGTCGTTGGATCTCTTCCTGATGCACGACCGGATACCTGTACTGTCGAGTATTAATTGGAATATCGTCAGTGGTGTGTATGGAGTGTTGAAAATTTGGAACCTTTCCCAATTTATCTCCTGGTAAGAAAAATCTGTCTGGAAACTCATCTACGAGTTTTAAAACGTGTTGTCGTTCTTCATAATTGAGGTGTTTTAATTGTAGAGAACTCTTGATTCTTGAGATTCTGTCTTGATTTCCTCTGACTGGTTGTACAGTGGAAAGGTAGTATTCCTCTTCGGATGAGCTAGTTTGTGCGTAGGGAAAAATTTCTTGTGGACCTAATTCGATTTCCATATCTTCTGCATCAGTGTTACATGCAAACACTTGGCATTTCCCTCCTCGGTTCGTTACTGCAGCTTCTCCAATATAGAGATTTTTGGGCGTTCTAAGGCGTGGCAAATATCCTTCTTTTACCTTAGAATTCGCTATTGGTACCTCTATTTGTTGAATGGTGCGAGCCGGGATGGTATGCTTTGTTTTCGAAGTTGTTGGTTGAATGCGGTCGTAGTCCATAAAATTCGAAAATTTCCAGGGCTTTGTCGGTCTGTCTCGCAGCACTAACGTCCTGTGAAAGTATGAAATTTCTGCGTCCTCTTGTAAAAGAAAGGGGCTCCCTATGAGACCTTCCGCAGAAATAGGCAGTTTTTCGACAACGTAAAATATTGCCGGTACGCCGTTAAGTTGTAAGGTGGTCGTTCCTAGAGTGACGGTCGGTGTAGCGTTAAGGCCGGTTATCTCGATCTCTTCCCTAGAGGTTACGAGAGCCTTTTCGCCCAGTACTCTTTTCAGAACTAAATTGACCGAAGCTCCTCCGTCAATTATAAACTCACCTATTCCTTCTTCCAATTCCGGAACCTTGATTCTGATTCGCGGGCTGGCGACCTCCTTGATGAGAAATCGTTCGTGTTCCGATCCTGGAATCGAACAGATTTGCGACGAGCTTGGCTTCGTTCGTTCATCGCCTCGTCGGAGCGATGAACGCGATTGAAGTTTAAATGATCGGCAGATTTGGGTGAAATAGCGCGAGATGAGTCCGAATCCTTCTTGCAGAATTTTCCATCGTGGCCTCTTTCTCCGCAATTCCAGCAAAACAACTGCCTCGAATCTTTAGGCTTCATCCTTACTTTTCCGTAATTTTCTTCGTTTTCGGAAGAATATCTGGAAGGAGAAGGTGTCCTCGACGCATTCCTTCGTCGAAGGGTAAAAGCGTCCCTCCTTGGCCTTCTGTCCCATTCTTCGTCGGAAGACTCCGATGGTCGCCGATCTCGGTATCGGTGATAATTAACCGGGCTAGGCGACGAAGGGTAGGAAACATACCTGTCTCTTCGCCGACGTCTCGATCTGTAGCTCTCACGGCTATTATCCCGGGAATACCTGTCGAGCGATTCCTCGTCGTCTCTGCTTCTTCGGCTTCCGATACGTTTTTGAACGGACATTACAGCATCGAAGGCCTCTTCCAAGGTTTTGAGGTTGTTATTACTCGATCTTACTCTCCATGCTATTCTCTCCGGTAGTCCTTCCACAAAATTTTCCAAGACTTCCTCGTTGATTTGTTGAAGAAGTTCTTCGTTCTGCGAAGGGTAACGATCCTTTGCGGCGGTTCGAGCCGATTGCCACAGTTGTGTCGTTCGATCCATATAATCCGCCAAACTTTCACTGTCTCTAATTCTCAATTTAGCTACAGTGGTTAAGAAATAAAACAAATCTTTGCCGGGAGCGTAACGTTTCTTTAAGTACTTTAGTAGCTCCTCGACTGACTCGAATTTTTTGTCTAAAACACTTCGCCTAGCCGGTCCAGTAAGTTTTGTTAAGATTATAGCTAAAAACTGATTTTCAGAACCGCTAGGGATCAAAGCAAGTCCATTTTGAACTGCCTGCGCAAAATTAGTTAAGGATGGATGTTCTCCATCGAAAACTGGTATATGAGACGTTACATTTTGAACGCAATTTTGTCTTGTCAAGAGAGCTATGGATGCAGATAGATCATCCATGCCCAATCTTGACGTAGATCCGTTTGAATCTGATTTTGCCATATTGTACAGAGCAACTTATTTAGGATTTGATTCCTGCCTTCGATTTGTAACTGAGAGCTATCCCACCGCTGTCACCAGTTTGTTACGAGCCGGGCGGTTGGCAGAACGCGACCGGTATTCTTTGCTAGGTTTGCGGAGCCACCAATTGCAACTGGTTTTGGGAAGTAATCCGGGGACCGAACTAGCCTATAGCTTTCTATAGGAGCGTCGTTTGCCCGTTAATAACGAATGTACCTTTCGGTAATTCGCGCTAGTATAACGGATACGGTCCTGCACCAATTGCAGGAACTACCGCCAATAGCTGGTATGAATCCGGGGACCGAACTAGCCTATAGCTTTCTATAGGAGCGTCGTTTGCCCGTTAATAACGAAAGACACCTTGCGATGCTTTCGCGCTAGTATAACGGATACGGTCCTGCACCAATTGCAGGAACTACCGCCAATAGCTGGTAAGGGAGTTGGTATTTAGTTGCAAACGGTGAACTCTTAAATCGGAAACTTGACCCGTAACTTTAACAAATAATCTTATTCACCCCGAGCGGCTTGAGTGAATAAGAAGGGATCGTTGCTCGGTTACTCGAAGGTGCAGGTAAATAATAAGAGACTCTAAATATTCCGTTGTAAGAATATAAAGGTATATTTTCTAAATAAGTTAAATACTATCTGTACAAAATGGTTAACAATGAACACTAAGTCCATTCGGTGGTTACCTTTAACTATTGAAATAGCTTTCAATTAAATGGCCGAAATTACTATAACGCGTCGGTTCGCGGGGGAACTGTCGTATCTCGCAGGACGAACGTTACGTCAAGGATTACGTTTAAGAAAAGCCCGAAGAAGCAAAAAACAGCCAGCTTATATAGGGCGTTTTTTGGGAGTGGGGTCCTGGAAAATGTGGAAAACTGAGTGGAGGTGGAAGCGGTCTGGTGGGAGCGAAGGGCTTCAAGGATGCGAGTGAAAATTCTCGCCAAGGTTAACGGAAGTCATAAATTGGGCCTTAATGGAATTTGGCTGTTTGCGGCTTGCAGGTAACCCTATACAGCTAGGCTGTTTCTCGCTTCCTAGGCTTTTTTACCAAGCGCCTGACTGGCGCCTGAACTGGAATTCGAAAATTCCAGGGCCGGATGTAACATCTCCCCCCTTGAGATGAAACGTGGCACATTGTGTCACGCTTTCGCCTTCTGGTGCCATTAGTCGCTTGGTTTGCTTAAACACTATCGAAATGTACAAATGCTGATTACAAAGGTTTTTGATGTTGATTAACAATAAAAAGGTTCTATGGGACTTAACCTAATATACATAGAATTAAAATATTAATGTAGGAGATAAGTATAAAGTAATAAAATATATATTATTTGCCAGATGTATATGGTAGGCGATATATCCTAAAATGAATAAATATTATGTTATACGGTTTTGAATCTTTTCGATAATCGATGTTGTCTTTATTATTATTTACTCGACGCTGACGATTGCGAAAACTGGGTTATTCGGTTTGGTAGTAGGGGTTAGATTGGGATCCACTCTCCGTACGTAACTAAGGAGAATTCTCAGAATGCATAAGCATTGTTACGACCTTCGAGCAGAATCTCTAATCTATGGGATAAATATGTCGAGGGATATCTTTCTAATGAGTTGGGAAAAGGAGACGGAAAAAAAAGTAAAGGAATCTGGTTTGCAGAGTCGATCTTACGGCTACTTTAGCTACATGGTTTCCATTGTGTATGAAATATTCCTAGCGGTTCTAGTTTTTCTAATAGAGCGCAGGTTGGATTTGATCGGCCCGATTTCGTAGTTTTCCTTAGTGAGTGCCCATTAATCGTCAGAGTCAAATTCACTAGGTGCGTCAGAATTAAAATCGGTATTGTAAATCTGTCCATTGTTGTTGGCTGTAATTTTAACTGGGTAGTCGGGTTTATACGCAAGTTTTAGTTTGTCCTGGTGTTTTGTTAGTGTTTTGTTATCATGTGTCGTTAAAACTACATTATTTAAATCTGTTACGTCTATTATTTTATATGGTCCTACATAATGCGGGTTAAATTTACTTACTCGAGGTTCTACCTGAACATAAACCATGTCTCCTACCTGAAAACTTACTGGACGTGATTTTCGGTCATAGTAGCGTTTTGAGCGAAGTTTGGCAGATTTTAAGTTATCTCTGGCTATGGTTTGTATCTCGTTGATCCTGGTTATGAGTTCTTCTAGGTATGATCCATACGTTGCGAGTGTTTTTTCGTCGGGGAATGAGCTTGGAGTTCTAGCTAGTTTTCCAAATATTAATTCGTACGGCGTGAAATTTGTTGCTTCGTGTACTGAGGTGTTGTAAGAAAACATAGCGAACGGTATGAGTAGGTCCCAGTCTTCGTATTTATCCATGTAATGTTTCAGATATTCGGTGAGTACAATGTGGCTTCTTTCTAGGGATCCATTTGTTTGGGGTCGGTATCCTGATGTGGTGATTTGCTTAATTTTAAATATGTCCGAAAGCTGTGCCATTAGTTTTCCTATGAAGCTGGTTCCTCGGTCTGTGAGTATTGCACGTGGAGTTCCGTAGATGGCTATGAAGTGCCGAGCAAATGCGTCTGCTATTGTTGTAGCTCGAATGTTAGGGATGGCTACTGCGATGCAATATTTTGTTAAGTTATCCTGCATTGTTAAAATGTATCTATTTCCGCTTGGTGTTTCGGGTAGAGGACCCACTGTATCCAATGCTACTTTGTCGAAAGGTTCTGCTGGGGTATCAGTTATTATCATTGGTTGGCGTGTTTTGGCGCGCAGTAATTTCTGTTTTTGACAGCTGGTACATTTCTTTATGTGCTCTTGAACTTGCTCTCTCATGCCAGGCCAATGGTATCGAGCTCGTAACCGGTTGTAAGTTTTTGTTATTCCTTTGTGCCCTCCTATTAAACTATTGTGAGCTTCATTGATTAATTCCAGACGGTCTGCTTCGGGTGGATTTTTGATGGTTGAATTGCAAAGTGTTATGTACATTCCTGATCTGTGAAAAACTTCTTGCAAAATATTATAAAATTGAAAAGATGGTATGTTGTCATGTCCATCTCCTGAGATAGATATTCTGAATGCTGATACACCAGTTTGAGCTAAAGCAGTTTTTAATGATCTTAATCCGTTTATTAGGTCTGTTTCTGTTGCCTTTTCATGATGGTGATTCGTTAAGATAATGCTAAATATTTTATAGTGTCCCTTGTTAGTGATTAAAATTTTTCCTTTTGTTGGTTTTTCTTTCAGTAAATGTTCCTTTGTGATTATACCGGTGTCCAATAATAATTTGCTAGTGGGATTGTGAGTGCTACAATCGGCAGGTAAAAAGTGTACGATGTGTCCCTTTTCAGAGGTTATTGTGTTCGTGGTTTCGGTGATAATTGTTGGCTGTGGTGCTGACTTGTAGCGGGTATCAGGTCGGTCATCTTCTGAGCTGGTTGAACTTTCTGTTGACTGGTGGTAGAGGTACGACAGGTCAGGTAGTATGTCGCTAAGTACCGCCGGCCGTGTACCTGAGGCGCGCTCCCCTACCTGCGGTATGTTAGCTGGTGACTCTTTACCTTTTATCGTCGTTGGTTGTAAACATGGGGCAGTTATAGATGAAGGTGATGACGTGAAAATTTCAGGAATATTTCTTCTTACTGTTATTTCTGCTGGTGCAATTTCTGAAAAATCTATTAAGCTTATGTCATTTGTGCGGCCTACGAGTTCTGGAGCGGGATCTATTTCTGTTGAGAATCCTTTGGGTTGCGGCATGATTTCACTGTTCAACTCATCCTCTAATGTTTTTTCTAATTCTAAGCTCGGTAAAAGTCGTTTATCTAATCCTGAAATTAAAGTGGATTGACCACCTTTCGGTGTGGATTTATTTTTCGGATTGCTTGATTCATCTGAAGAACTGGATTCCCACTCTTTGTAGAACGGCTGATGTCTGGATTTCCTTCTTGTTTCGTGTACTCGTTTTCCCACGGTGCTTCCATCCTGTTTTTTACTGTAAGAGTATCTTTTATACGTTGGGTCGTCATCCTTAGGGATGATAGGTAAACAAACTGTTGGATTCCTCGATAGTGCGTCTGCATTTTTATTAGTTTTCCCTGCCTTGTGGACTACTTCGTACTCGTATTCCATTAATTTTAGCTTCCATTTGACTAATCTGGATGTTGGATCCTTTACGGAGTGTAACCAGACTAGAGGTCGGTGATCGGTTATCAGAGTAAATTGTTTACCATAAATGTAAGGCCTGAAGTGTTGAACTGCATAGACCATAGCTAGGCATTCTTTTTCGGTGGCGGAATAATTCTTTTCTGCTCCATTCAATACTCGGGAGGTATATGCAACCGGTAAGTCCTTGCCAATTTCTCCTTGGCTGAGAACTGCTCCGATTGCAAATTCGGATGCGTCAGTAGTAACTATAAACGGTTTATTAAAATCGGGATATTGTAAAATTGGACGTTTGCAGAGTTCGTCGCGCAATTGTTCGAAGCTACTCTGCTGTTCTTGAGTCCATACGAATCGAACTCCTTTTCCGAGCAAATTTGCCAATGGTTTAGCTTTCTTTGAGAAATCCTTAATGAACCTTCGGTAATAACCTGCCAGTCCTAAGAATTGTTGGATGTTTTTCTGTGTTTTCGGAACCGGAAAATTTTTTACTGCTTCTAATTTCTTAGGGTCGGGTTTAACTCCATTTGCTGAGATTATGTGGCCCAGGTATGCTACCTCTTTGCGCAGAAACTGACATTTGTTGGTTTGCAAACTGAGTCCATGTTCTCTTAATCGGCTTAATAATTTCCTAACTTTGATATTGTGTTCCTGTAGTGATGAGGAGTAAATTACGATGTCGTCCATGTATACAAATAGTTCTGTTCCTTGAAGACCAGACAAGACTTGATCCATGAGTCTTTGAAATGTTGGTGGTGCGTTTTTTAATCCAAATGGCATCCTAGCGAATTCATAGTGTCCATGCGGGGTAGTGAAAGCTGTTTTCTGTTGATCTTTGGGATTCATTTCAATCTGATGAAATCCATTAGCGAGGTCAAAAACTGAAAAATACTTAGCTCCGCCTAAGCGATCTAAAATCTCGGTAATTTGTGGAAGCGGATACCTGTCCCCTACGGTCTTGTTGTTTAGTGCCCTAAAGTCAATGACCATGCGCCATCGCTTGACACCGTCTGCGCCGGGTTTCTTCGGTACGATCCACAACGGGGAGTTATAAGGTGAAACGGATTTCTTTATTATACCTTCTGACAGCATGGCGTTTACCTGTCGTTGGATCTCTTCCTGATGCACGACCGGATACCTGTACTGTCGAGTATTAATTGGAATATCGTCAGTGGTGTGTATGGAGTGTTGAAAATTTGGAACCTTTCCCAATTTATCTCCTGGTAAGAAAAATCTGTCTGGAAACTCATCTACGAGTTTTAAAACGTGTTGTCGTTCTTCATAATTGAGGTGTTTTAATTGTAGAGAACTCTTGATTCTTGAGATTCTGTCTTGATTTCCTCTGACTGGTTGTACAGTGGAAAGGTAGTATTCCTCTTCGGATGAGCTAGTTTGTGCGTAGGGAAAAATTTCTTGTGGACCTAATTCGATTTCCATATCTTCTGCATCAGTGTTACATGCAAACACTTGGCATTTCCCTCCTCGGTTCGTTACTGCAGCTTCTCCAATATAGAGATTTTTGGGCGTTCTAAGGCGTGGCAAATATCCTTCTTTTACCTTAGAATTCGCTATTGGTACCTCTATTTGTTGAATGGTGCGAGCCGGGATGGTATGCTTTGTTTTCGAAGTTGTTGGTTGAATGCGGTCGTAGTCCATAAAATTCGAAAATTTCCAGGGCTTTGTCGGTCTGTCTCGCAGCACTAACGTCCTGTGAAAGTATGAAATTTCTGCGTCCTCTTGTAAAAGAAAGGGGCTCCCTATGAGACCTTCCGCAGAAATAGGCAGTTTTTCGACAACGTAAAATATTGCCGGTACGCCGTTAAGTTGTAAGGTGGTCGTTCCTAGAGTGACGGTCGGTGTAGCGTTAAGGCCGGTTATCTCGATCTCTTCCCTAGAGGTTACGAGAGCCTTTTCGCCCAGTACTCTTTTCAGAACTAAATTGACCGAAGCTCCTCCGTCAATTATAAACTCACCTATTCCTTCTTCCAATTCCGGAACCTTGATTCTGATTCGCGGGCTGGCGACCTCCTTGATGAGAAATCGTTCGTGTTCCGATCCTGGAATCGAACAGATTTGCGACGAGCTTGGCTTCGTTCGTTCATCGCCTCGTCGGAGCGATGAACGCGATTGAAGTTTAAATGATCGGCAGATTTGGGTGAAATAGCGCGAGATGAGTCCGAATCCTTCTTGCAGAATTTTCCATCGTGGCCTCTTTCTCCGCAATTCCAGCAAAACAACTGCCTCGAATCTTTAGGCTTCATCCTTACTTTTCCGTAATTTTCTTCGTTTTCGGAAGAATATCTGGAAGGAGAAGGTGTCCTCGACGCATTCCTTCGTCGAAGGGTAAAAGCGTCCCTCCTTGGCCTTCTGTCCCATTCTTCGTCGGAAGACTCCGATGGTCGCCGATCTCGGTATCGGTGATAATTAACCGGGCTAGGCGACGAAGGGTAGGAAACATACCTGTCTCTTCGCCGACGTCTCGATCTGTAGCTCTCACGGCTATTATCCCGGGAATACCTGTCGAGCGATTCCTCGTCGTCTCTGCTTCTTCGGCTTCCGATACGTTTTTGAACGGACATTACAGCATCGAAGGCCTCTTCCAAGGTTTTGAGGTTGTTATTACTCGATCTTACTCTCCATGCTATTCTCTCCGGTAGTCCTTCCACAAAATTTTCCAAGACTTCCTCGTTGATTTGTTGAAGAAGTTCTTCGTTCTGCGAAGGGTAACGATCCTTTGCGGCGGTTCGAGCCGATTGCCACAGTTGTGTCGTTCGATCCATATAATCCGCCAAACTTTCACTGTCTCTAATTCTCAATTTAGCTACAGTGGTTAAGAAATAAAACAAATCTTTGCCGGGAGCGTAACGTTTCTTTAAGTACTTTAGTAGCTCCTCGACTGACTCGAATTTTTTGTCTAAAACACTTCGCCTAGCCGGTCCAGTAAGTTTTGTTAAGATTATAGCTAAAAACTGATTTTCAGAACCGCTAGGGATCAAAGCAAGTCCATTTTGAACTGCCTGCGCAAAATTAGTTAAGGATGGATGTTCTCCATCGAAAACTGGTATATGAGACGTTACATTTTGAACGCAATTTTGTCTTGTCAAGAGAGCTATGGATGCAGATAGATCATCCATGCCCAATCTTGACGTAGATCCGTTTGAATCTGATTTTGCCATATTGTACAGAGCAACTTATTTAGGATTTGATTCCTGCCTTCGATTTGTAACTGAGAGCTATCCCACCGCTGTCACCAGTTTGTTACGAGCCGGGCGGTTGGCAGAACGCGACCGGTATTCTTTGCTAGGTTTGCGGAGCCACCAATTGCAACTGGTTTTGGGAAGTAATCCGGGGACCGAACTAGCCTATAGCTTTCTATAGGAGCGTCGTTTGCCCGTTAATAACGAATGTACCTTTCGGTAATTCGCGCTAGTATAACGGATACGGTCCTGCACCAATTGCAGGAACTACCGCCAATAGCTGGTATGAATCCGGGGACCGAACTAGCCTATAGCTTTCTATAGGAGCGTCGTTTGCCCGTTAATAACGAAAGACACCTTGCGATGCTTTCGCGCTAGTATAACGGATACGGTCCTGCACCAATTGCAGGAACTACCGCCAATAGCTGGTAAGGGAGTTGGTATTTAGTTGCAAACGGTGAACTCTTAAATCGGAAACTTGACCCGTAACTTTAACAAATAATCTTATTCACCCCGAGCGGCTTGAGTGAATAAGAAGGGATCGTTGCTCGGTTACTCGAAGGTGCAGGTAAATAATAAGAGACTCTAAATATTCCGTTGTAAGAATATAAAGGTATATTTTCTAAATAAGTTAAATACTATCTGTACAAAATGGTTAACAATGAACACTAAGTCCATTCGGTGGTTACCTTTAACTATTGAAATAGCTTTCAATTAAATGGCCGAAATTACTATAACGCGTCGGTTCGCGGGGGAACTGTCGTATCTCGCAGGACGAACGTTACGTCAAGGATTACGTTTAAGAAAAGCCCGAAGAAGCAAAAAACAGCCAGCTTATATAGGGCGTTTTTTGGGAGTGGGGTCCTGGAAAATGTGGAAAACTGAGTGGAGGTGGAAGCGGTCTGGTGGGAGCGAAGGGCTTCAAGGATGCGAGTGAAAATTCTCGCCAAGGTTAACGGAAGTCATAAATTGGGCCTTAATGGAATTTGGCTGTTTGCGGCTTGCAGGTAACCCTATACAGCTAGGCTTTTTCTCGCTTCCTAGGCTTTTTTACCAAGCGCCTGACTGGCGCCTGAACTGGAATTCGAAAATTCCAGGGCCGGATGTAACAACATATAAATTATTTCTAGACAATATTTTAAAACCGTATGTACAAAATAACAAGTTTTGTTTACTAATTGACTCCTGGACCGGCCAAACTGATGGTAGCATGTACGACGAAAGATTTCATAATGACCGTATGGAGTGCACTTGTCAGCTAAAAATTGTACCACCGCAATGCACATCCATCTGTCAACCGTGCGATGTCTATTTTTATCGGCAGGTAAAAATTTTTGTGAAGCAAATACAGAATGCCCCGTCAGTGATACAAGAAAAAAGGTCCTTACATAAAAGAGCTGATGCAATTAAAATACATGCAATAATCCATAATCAACTATCTGCTCCGATATTTAAAAACATGATACAATATGCGTGGTATGCATCGAAATTAACACATACGCGTACCATATTTGTTAACGTTAACCAAGCTTGTTTTCCAAAGTCGGATGTTAATAAGAAATGTACTTGTAACGCCGTATCCTTTATCACATGTTCTTGGTGTGAATATCGTTTATGTTTTCATTGTTTCTACGACGAGTACCACCCGCACAAGTGTGTAGTTTTTAATAAGAAATAAATTATTTTTATTAAAATACAAAATTGTGAACTTCATAGTAATCATAACAAGAAATCCATAAATAAAATAGAACATAACGCGCAATTTAAAATGTATAAATTAAATACTATATCATATTAAAATAAATAAAACATGTGACGTATGGAAAACGATGATTGAGATAAAAAATTAAAAAAAAAAATACAAAAAACACCATGTGGGAATCGATCCTGCGTCCATAGTACCCACAGTACGCTACCTCATCCGCTCAGCTACGCCACTTTGTTGAGAACAGTTTTATCTCTAAGGTACTAATCGTACCTAGTAATTTTCAAAATGTTTTTACAGCGAAATAAAACAATACGTATACCTTAATTTTGCTCGTAGAATATGTCTACAAAGATTCAAGTCGATCGGAAAAAATTTTTTTTTGACCTTGATTTTTTCAAAAATTTGGACTTATCTACACTTTTGGCAAAACATGTGTCGAATGATTTTCCTAGTAGAAGATGTGTACCAAATTTCATCAAAATCGGTGACCCCCGGGTCTGGTCCTCCCCTTGTTAGATACAGATAAAAAAGGAGAAGAACATATGGAAATGGAGACGGAAATGTTGGACAGAGACAAAAGAGAGAGAGTTGAAGATGCAGAGAAATTTTTAAGCAACCTAACCGAAAAACTAAATATGATGATGAACACTCAAAATGAAATATATAATGAGATAAAAAATAAGAAATATATAATGAGATAAAAAATAAGAAATATTGTAGTGTCAAATTAAAAGATAAAGCTGAAAGGATGACATACGACATAAAAACTATCTATATGATATCTAATGGAATTAAAAATAAAACTATAGAAATGGCTGAATACTATAAATATTTAGAAGAAGAAAAGGATGAAGATAACAGAAGATTAGAACAGGAGAGAAGAAGAAAGGAAGAGATGGAGATGGAAAAAGAACAACAAGAAAGAAGTATGGATAGAATAATAAAGGGAGAATTCGAGAGAAGAAGACAGGAAAGGATGAGACAAACCTATAGTATGGCGGTGCAGAAAGAATACGGAAATAATGAATGGCAAGAGGTGAATAGAAGAGGAAGGAGATATAAAAACATAGGAGAAAACATACAAACAGAACAACAACAGAGAGTGAGAAAAATTAGTTTGGAAAGAATGAAAGTTGGTGGAGTAGTAAGGGGAGATGTTATATTAATAAAAGGTAAGGATGGTGAAACAGAAGAACATATATTGAGAGATTTTAAAAATAGACACTCAAACGCAAGAGAAATGGTAAAGATGATAAGAAAGGCCAAAAATGGACATCATATAATTGAAATTACGAAAAAGACAAACCCACATGAATTTAGGGATTATAAAAATCAAATTGCAAATGGAAAAGCGGAAATAGTGGCCAAAGTCCCATCTACAGATCTTGAGATAGATGGGATTGAACCATACGTAAATGAAGAGGAGTTCCTGCAAGAACTAAGTAGAGAATTTGGACAGGATGTAACAAAAGAGGTAAGGATAAAGATATTAAAAGAAACAAGAATTGGTACGAAAAGAGCTGTTATAACTGTCCCGGTGTATTGGAGGAATAAAATTAAATACGAAAATAAAATAAAAATAGGATGGGCTATCTGCCGTATAAGAGAGGCGCCAATAATTACTAGATGTTATGTTTGTCATGAAGCTGGACATTTAAGCTACTTCTGTAGATTTAAAGATAGAGGAAAGATTTATAGGAACTGCGGTAAAAAGGGACATATAAACAGATGTACCTAGAAAAAGAACAAATGGAAGAAATTATAAATAAAGTATTCCCAAAAGACACGAACAAAAATGTAACGATACTAGAAAAAATAAAAAGAAACAGATTTTTTGAAAATATTGATCCAATCACAATAACAGAAATCAAAGAAGCAGCAAATAAGTTAAAGATAAATGAAGCCCCGGGGTTAGATGAAATTCTTGCATTCATAGTTAAAAAGATCATAGATGAAAACCCAGAAAGAATAGCCACAATTATGAATATATGCTTCCAAACAGGAAATATACCGGATAGATGGAAAACACAAAAATTAGTTTTGATTCCTAAAACAGACAAAGATTTAAGTCAACCTAATGCATATAGACCAATTTGTGTATTGGATACGTGGGCAAAGATTTTAGAGCTTCTGATCAAACATAGAATTATGAATATATACCAAGAGGAAACTTTTGCAATAAATCAATTCGGATTATCGAAAGGAAAAGGTACTTTACAAGCTTTAGATATGTTGGATACCGACCTAATTCTTTAAGACTTCATATTCAAATATTCCTAAACGTGAGTCAGGGTCCAAACGGGAATTGTTTGCTATCTCCGATTCCGTCATCGCGTTCCCTTCAAAATATGTTTTGAAGACCTTTGGTCCTAAGGAAAAGCGATCGCCCTTTTGGAACCTTACTCACGAGAAGTCGGAGTCATCCGAACCTCCCACCACACTGTTGTAAAACCCTTAAAAGGGGTCTCTCATTACCAAAATTAGACAGACTCAATCAGGAATTTTGTATCGAATCTCTGACGATCGGCATCTCGCGACGACGTCACCCTTGAACTGTTAAAACTCCGAGCGCGCAATAGTTCTTTCTTAATAAACTGTTGTTAACCACCCACGGCATACAACATTAAATTTGGTGTCAGAAGTGGGATACAACATTAAAATTGGTGTCAGAAGTGGGATTGATCTGACACTCTACGGTCTTCGGTCGAACTCTGGAATTAGCAACTCCACACCGAGCGAGAGTGACGATTTTAATCGTTAATTTTGGATCATCCAAGGAAGAATCTACAAGCGACGGCACTCCGATTAGGCTGTTATTCCTGGAGCCTTTGAACCTCCAGCACCAATCGCAGAAGCCACTCGGAAAAGGAACAAGGAAACGCATCGTGAGTGCTGAACTTCAGTTATTCGTGCAAATTCCAAGATCTTACTAAATCCTAAATCCTAAATCCTAACTCTCTTAAATCAAAAATTCAAAATCATAAAATTCTAATTCTAAATCCTAAATCCTCGTAAGTCCTAAATCTTAAATTTAATTCCTAAAACCTAAATCTTAAATCTAATTCTAAATCTAAAATCCTACATCCAAAATCTAAAAACCATAAATCTAAATCCTAAATCTAAATCCTAAATCTAAATCCTAAATCTAAATCCTAAATCCTAAATCTAAATCCTAAATCTAAATCCTAAATCTAAATCCTAAATCTAAATCCTAAATCTAAATCCTAAATCTAAATCCTAAATCTAAATCCTAAATCTAAATCCTAAATCTAAATCCTAAATCTAAATCATCAATTCCAAATCCTACATTCTAAATCTAACATCTAAAATCAAAAATCCTAAATCATTAATTCTAAATGCTAAACTAATTTTCCAATTTAAATCAAATATCTAAAAGCAAAGAAAATGAATACGGTAAACGAAAGAAATGTATCTGCGACAACTCAAAAGCTTTCTCTTGACTTTTTAATTCGTTTAATACCAGATCAATTTGATGGAAATAGATTTAAACTTCGTAGTTTTATAAAACAAATAGACGCTGTATTTGAACTAGCTCAACCTCACCAAGAAATACCATTATTAGTATTTGTAAAAAGTAAAATTGTTGGTAAAGCCAGGGAACAAATTGATGTTCACAGTAATTTAACGACATGGGCAGAGATATCCGAACTTGTATTAACTCTTTATCAGGGTCGAAAATCTCAAGATCAATTATTAGAAGAGCTCAGTAGCATAAAACAAGAAAGAGACGAAAACGTATCACAGTTTTACCAAAGATTAGAAGAATTGTCTACCAGAATTTTGGCTATTCTCCACACTGATGATTCATCACAAAGTACACTACCCGGTCGAATCTCAATGATAAATGACATGACGTTGAATAGATTTGTATACCATTCACATCCACAAATTTCTCAAATGCTTCGTTATCGCGATTTTAAATTAATGAGTCATACGCTCACTGCTGCCATTGCCGAAGAAAAAGCCTTAAGATTAAGATACGATAATGTCCCTATACAAAAATGTAATTTATGTGAGAGAACAAATCACACGACTGCTAAATGTTACATAAATACAAGTGGAAGTAATATACGAAAATATTCTCCATATATCCATAGATCTGTTTATTTCAATAATCGAAATTCTTTTGTTGACAGAAACCGTAATCTGTCAAACCAAATACACAGAAACTCCGTGCAAATTATTCAGTGTAACTACTGCAAAAAGTTTGGTCATTTGATTAGTGAATGTAGAAAGAGGCAACATAACAACGCAAGGCGACAAATACAAACTCCGCGTAATTTTAATGAAGATATAAATCCTCAGTATCAAAATCTCAAAAAAAATTCCCATATCTCTCAGCCTAGTAATTTGGAAGTCACACGATCTTCAACAATCAATTATCAAACAAATTACGGAAGAATTGAACAAGTTCATGACGTTACCATCTCTAACCCCGCATCTAATGAAAATGATTTAAGTTATATATCTTTTGAATCAAAATCTTCCAAATCTCTCGACAAATCATTAAAATTCGTTATTGATTCAGGCGCTGCCGTTTCTTTGATTAAGGCATCCAGTTTACAAAATTATCAAATTATTGATCCCAATCCCATAACTTTAAATGGAATATCAATAAATAGCTCAATTAAAACTGTAGGAGAAACAAATATTGAACTCGAAACACAAAATCGAAAATTAGTAACCACCTTCCAAGTAATAAATAGCACAACAAATATTCCATTCGATGGAATACTTGGAAGTGATTTTCTTCGCAAAAACAAATGTAAGATCGACTACTCAGCATCAACCATTTTCATTAACTATATTCCGTTTCCTATACCAATTCATTATAAAACGCATAAAAAATCTAATTTTATGTTTACAATTAAGCCTGAGAAGATGCGAACAGACACTAAAGTTTCAAGAAAATGCCATATTCAAAATTGTATTGACTCTTCCTATCTCGAGGATCGTATTTTGCCAACAGTGCCCGTACTTACAAGTCCTAGTATTTCGATGTCATTGAGAAAAGAAAGCGCGGTTGGAAACAAAATCATTCCCAAAAACAAAGAAAAGATCAGAAGTATCTTAAAAGAAAATCATGATAGAAAATTATCAGGGCATAGCGAATTTAATAAAAAACATTCTAGGGTAAAAGAAACTTTTTGTTTGCCAAGAATAAAATCAGACACTCGAGAATATATTAAATTATATAATTTTTATCAAATCAACAAACCTAATATCAAACCACCTTGTAAATCTATCGGAACTACACCAACATTCGGGAAATCATTCGAAGAGTTTATCGTTTCGTCACATGAATCTAAAGACAAAGATCTAGCGTCTATACATCGAAAGCAAAGAAATCTTGGTTATCGAAAAATTAATATCTAATTTCAATGTTCCTTCCACTTTCCGATTAGACACTTATTGTTAAATTATATTATTTTCAATTTTTTTTATATTATGTTTTATTATATTCATGTTACTAACTCGAGATATATTTTATAACAGAAGTCGTTTATCCAAAATCTTAAGACTTTTATTCGCTAACAAGTCAATCAGGTCAAAATCATGTCAATTTTCAATGGGAACTAATTTTATGGATCATCGATGAGAAACACAAAAATATCGGCAAACAAAGACAAACAATTCTAAAATCTCAAGTAAGAAAAAAAAAACGCGACATAAGATATTTCAAATGCTCATTCCTGTCGTTAAATATTAGTGAAAAATTAAGATATTAGACGTATTATCAAACTCAATGAATAAGTCAGCTCTTATTTGTTAAAGGCTCAATTCCTTTTACAAATTGAAAAAAAAAATGATATCCTTTACAATGTCCTATATCTACCCAAAATCAAAATCTACCTTTCCTCCGCGCAAGATCTGTCGGATTGCAACGAATTTCAGGAAGGGAGGTACAAGCGTACGTATATCCAACGTTCCAATATCTAAGGTGGACTTGCTGTTGTCTCATGTAAACTACATCTCATAATCGAAAGATTGTACAAGACCGTCGAGCCAGACGCGGAGACATGGAAAGATCTTAATAACAATCATTGGATCTGTGCCTCACAAAAACTAACAACTTCTACTGTCAGATGTGAAGGCGGAAAACTCCACATGAACAATACCGCACTACATCAAACAGGGATCCTAAAACTACCAATTCGATGCAAGGTCCACATAAACCTACATTCAACTGAAACAGCAAGGCACAGGAAAAACATCACATATTCTGTTCCATCAATTAACAAAATCAAACACGACTGTTGCATTTCACCAGTTCACCTTCCTAAGTCGGAAGCAACATCATTGAAACCGCAACCCTACTAATGAAGAAAGAGCAATCATCGAGCAGAATCAACATGTCATTACACCAGACGAAATCTACAAAGAAACAAGGAGCAGCCATACGACAGGGGTGACGATTAACAAACTTCAGAAGACATCCCCGGCCAACAGGAACGGGAACACGACCGCAAAAACATAGAACTTCTAGTAGCACAATTCCGCTCTACTATTTTGATGAAATCCTCTTTTAAGATGAAATTATATAGATCAATTTCTATAGCTTACACTATATGTATATATATTATATCTTACATTTAAGTGACACATTTCTATCGTAGTTGAATCGGTATCTCATAATCATTATAACTTTTAATCACGTATTTATATTAACTTTAAGATTCTAATCTATCTTTCGATTCCTTATTTCTTTTTGCATATTAAACATTATCATGTTTAATCTTAATGGGGGGAGGTGTTGGATACCGACCTAATTCTTTAAGACTTCATATTCAAATATTCCTAAACGTGAGTCAGGGTCCAAACGGGAATTGTTAGCTATCTCCGATTCCGTCATCGCGTTCCCTTCAAAATATGTTTTGAAGACCTTTGGTCCTAAGAAAAAGCGATCGCCCTTTTGGAACCTTACTCACGAGAAGTCGGAGTCATCCGAACCTCCCACCACACTGTTGTAAAACACTTAAAAGGGGTCTCTCATTACCAAAATTAGACAGACTCAATCAGGAATTTTGTATCGAATCTCTGACGGTCGGCATCTCGCGACGACGTCACCCTTGAACTGTTAAAACTCCGAGCGCGCAATAGTTCTTTCTTAATAAACTGTTGTTAACCACCCACGGCATACAACATTAAATTTGGTGTCAGAAGTGGGATACAACAGATAGACTAAAATATATAATAGAAACTGCTAAAATTAAAGGAAAATACTGCATAATGATCACTGAAGGAAGCGTCGTGGCTCGGGCCGGCCGCAGTTCCTGACTGGACCCATCCACACCCAGTTGAGAGGGCACCGGCTGAGTTCGGTGCCTCGGCTGCGGCCGGTCCGGCGGAGGGTCCTTCTGTTCCTAGGAAAGGGTGAAAATGGTAGTTAGCGCGCTGCGTTTCGTCCTGGGCCTGTTCGTGGACTCGTCAGTAGGGCTGACCGAACAGGCCCTGCCCTAGACGCTGTGTCCCGGATGGGACGTCGGTGTCTGTTGATGGTCGGTATATATAGACACCGATTGCCGATGGTGTAGCAGCGAGAAAATCCCATCGAAGGAGACACGGTCTAGCGGCCGATCCTTAAACTAGGGGCGTAGGAGTAATGGCGGCCGATAGATCCCTAGCGGCGAGCGAGAGATCGTACCCAGGGTCGACAAGCTGTAATGGGCTCAGCGGTTCCGAGTTACGCCCCGCTCAGCTAGCAGGTGGCGATAGTGACGCTACTCACACAAACACACCGAATTGAAGAATTTCAAACACACTAGCAAGAGAGAATCGGTGTGATTCTGTTACCGCGAGTAAATCGCTCAAGACGAAAACGTGTAGCCAAAAGAATTCTAGACATAATTATTATTTATTTCATAGTTCTTATACTTATTATAATTATTAAAATACTGTTATAATTTAAGTTGTTTCCCTTTTTAAGTATGAAACAAAGGAAGAAACGTTCGGTTATTTTCTGTAAAGAAAACAGAGGTTAGAAAGTGTATGTGTTCCTATGTACACCTATGTATATTATAATTCTTTTTTATTGTGAATGTTAATAAAAAATAGTTAATTGAAACATAACGTTGTTATTTTAATTTAAAAATAAAATTGTAAAGAAAACAAGGCCAACTTTAGAATTTAATCACTGTATATACATTGATATAGATAGGTATGCTATACATAAATTTATGCCTTTAGTTCTCCGCTCAGCTAAAAGCGGCGCTGTTTGCGGACCTTTTTCATACACGGCAGCTTGCCTACCCTGATCGTACCGCTACAGTACCCCCTTGCCCTTGACAGTTGTCCATTGGATGGATGGAGACGTCGTTCGGCTCCTGATGACTTCTTGTGGCGCACAGTGGTTCATTTGGCCGAAAACCTGGCCAAAACTCAAGGAGTTTTTCAATTTAGCTAAAAATTGGTATATTAGTATTATTTGGGTCGCTGATTAAGAATCTGAACTCAAAATTTCGAAAAACAAAATGGCGGCTTCAATATGGCGGATGCGAGTATTGAAAAGTTGTCGGACCGGCATGAAAATCAGTAGTCTTATGTTTTTCCGGTCGCTGATTAAGAATCCGAACTCAGAATTTCCAAAAACAAAATGGCGGCTCTAATACGGCGGGTGCGAGTATCGAAAAATTGTCGGATCGGCATGAAAATCAGTAGTCTTATGATTTTCCGGTCGCTGATTAAGAATCCGAACTCAGAATTTCCAAAAACAAAATGGCGGCTCTAATATGGCAGGTGCGAGTATCGAAAAATTGTCGGATCGGCACGAAAATCAATAGTCTTATGATAGCCCGGCCCTATGTCATAAATGCACATCCCGAAGCATGGCGCGCGCGACAAACAAATAACAATAACTCGAAGAATCGCAAAAAGTCGCAAGAAAACTCAACGAGGTCTTTTTCGGGAAGCTTCAAAGTTTAATTTAAAAAAAAATATATTATGTTATTCCATGGACTTCTGCAGTTTTAGTGATATTTACTGCAGCAGCCGCTGTATCTTAATACAAGCATGTCATTGCTGTTCCATCTCCGAATTTCCCTTTGTTTAATAAAAATTTCGGTCGAAGGAGAAAGATGAAACATTGTAAGGAACAAATATTTCCCTCATACCTGCAACTAGCCAGATTTTCATTAGAATCGTCAAAGATCTTTCAGTTTATGACGGTAAGCGGTCGAGGTAGCCGCGGCTATTTATAGTTGCCTCGAAACAATAGCCCACCAGCTTGTTTAAACTCATTCCGATTTTTAACCCCATGAAATAAACATATTATTTCGTTAATTGCCAGGTTGATCTTAGAGAAAGATTAGCAGTATTCATTAGGTAAAGCACGACAGCCCGGCTCTATGTCATAAATGCACTTCCCCGAGCATGGCGCGTGCGACAAACAAATAAGAATATCGCGTACAATTGCAAAAAGTCGCAAAATTTTACAACGGGGACTTCTTCGGGAAGCTTTAAAGTTTAATTTAAAAAAAAATATATTCTGATATTCCTTTTCCTTCAAAAGTTATAATGATATTTATTGCAACAGTCACTGTATCTTAATACCAGCATATCACAGCTATTCCATCTTCGAATTTACCATTGTTTAATATAAATCTCGACTGAAAGAGATTGATAGAACATTGTGAGAAACAAATATAGCCCTCATACGTGCAACTAGACAGATTTTCAGCTGAAACGTCAAAGATCTTTCGGTTTATAACGGTAAGCGGTCGAGGTGATCGCGGCTATCTATTGTTGCTTTGGAACAAAAGGCCACCAGCTTGCTTAAAATTATTTTGATTTTTAACCCGAACGAAATAAATATAGCGTTTCGTTAATTACAAGGGTAACCTTAGTGAAGGATTAGCATTATTCGTTTGTCCAAGGCACGATAGCCTGGCAGTATGTCATAAACGTATTTCCCCGAGCATGGCGCGTGCGACAAACAAATAAGAATATCTCGTAGAATCGCAAAAAGTCGCAAAATTTTACAACGGGGACTTCTTCGGGAAGCTTCAAAGTTTAATTTAAAAAAAAATCGCGTTGTACTTTTGCGTTCTTCACAACTATTTCCTCTGCAAAAGGAAAAAAATGTATGGGTTTTGCAATCTGTGCCATCGCAGTTGTAAAATATTAAATAAAAAAATGAAACCAAGGTACTTTTAATTTAAAAGTATGACGAATAGCTACAAATACTTACAAAGTTGACTGTACTATTATTTCACATTGAAAACGTATTCTGAATTTCGACGTGAATACGTTACATTATTCAAGTGCCAACTTTGACATTGCATATCTCTAAGAACGTTGTTCAATAAAAACTTTTATTAATGGAAACCGATGCTCTGATATGTTACAAATAAAACGCAATTGCTAAATTTTGAAAATCGCGAAAAAAATTTTTGGCTTTTTGGCCAGGTTTTCGGCCAAATGAACCACTGTGTGGCGGGGCGATCTCTTGTAGCTATGAAAAACTCCGTGCATAGATGTCGAGCGGCGGCGTGGTGCTGTATCTGTGTGCGTGTGTCGAAGAATAGAGCGGGACGATGGTCGTGTGCTGTAGACGCTATGCAGAGCACGAGCGAGAGAGAGAAGAAGTCTTCGATGTCGGCCAGGAGTGTCGTCTGTCGCTGCTGCTGCTAATTGTACCACCTTTCCTAGGAACTACTTAAATCTAAACTTAATCTAACGCCGGGGTCACCAATGAAGGAGGCGTCGTGGCTCAGGCCGGCCGCAGTTCCTGACTGGGCCCATCCACACCCAGTTGAGAGGGCACCGGCTGAGTTCGGTGCCTCGGCTGCGGCCGGTCCGGCGGAGGGTCCTTCTGTTCCTAGGAAAGGGTGAAAATGGTAGTTAGCGCGCTGCGTTTCGTCCTGGGCCTGTTCGTGGAGTCGTCAGTAGGGCTGACCGAACAGGCCCTGCCCTAGACGCTGTGTCCCGGATGGGACGTCGATGTCTGTCGATGGTCGGTATATATAGACACCGATTGCCGATGGTGTAGCAGCGAGAAAATCCCATCGAAGGAGACACGGTCTAGCGGCCGATCCTTAAACTAGGGGCGTAGGAGTAATGGCGGCCGATAGATCCCTAGCGGCGAGCGAGAGATCGTACCGCTACAATCACTATTGATATAAAAAACGCTTTTAATTCGGTTAAATGGAACAAGATTATAGAAAAACTAATAGAAATGTAGTATATTTTATAAAGTTAGCTATGCCGTCGTAGCGAGATACGTCTGGATATTGGAATGTTATGGTGTTTAGATTAGTGACGTCACGATGTGTAGCGTGCGGCCGCGGATGGGCCTAAGAGCAGAACGTGCTCTGCGACGATCGAGTGCGGACGTTTTACGGGTTTATGTTTTATTCTTATGTATTTCTTATGGTTTATGTTCTTTATGTTATTTATGTTTGATTCGTGTTGTTAAGAGTTATTAAGTTAATTAGTGTTTTTCAATTATATTTCTTATTTCTATTCTTTAACTTAATTTAATAAATATATATCTTTAATTTTAATACGCCCTCAATAATTTAACGAACGGCCATCCTCCTGCTACAGAAAGAAAATACCCACAATATTTGATAAAAATTATAAATGATTATTTTACTAACAGAAAAATTGAATACACACACGAAGGAAAATCACACACAAAAACAGTAGAAAGAGGTGTTCCACAGGGATCCATATTAGGACCCCTGTTATGGAATATCACTTATGATGATTTAATAAATAAAAAATGCGGAAAAGAATGTAATATAATAGGATACGCAGATGATGTGGCAATAACTTTTACTGGAAACAAAATTAATGAAATAATTAGTAAAATAAGCAAAGAAATGACAGAAACTACGGAAATATTAAAAGATAAAGGATTGGAACTACAAACTAATAAAACTAAAATAATATCACTAAACAACAAAAGATTAGACTTTAATAAAATAAAAATTAAAGAACACTGTAACGGCGGTCGTCGTTCGGGCCCCACGTTGGGCGCCATTATGTGACGCGCTTCCCCCGCGACGTTCTCCTCGCGTCGTCCGGACTCTGATCGGTGGTCCTGGATCATCCGAGTAACCACCTCCGTCGCTGACTGGAATTGAGGGCTTGCGTCCGTCCACCAATACTTCGGAGTGTCTTCAACGGGTGGAGGTCAATGCTTCGACTGGATATCAGTGGATCATCCGTACTGCCTAGTCCGAAGCCCTTGACCACCCGCTCACAACTCCGACCTTTTGGTTAATCGAGGTCCTTTTTATCCGAGGGGCCTCGCTCCTCATTGGTCGGCTTCCGGTAGTGGGGGTAGGGTGCGTACGTTCGACTCGCACCCCCCTCTCTTCCTGATACCTATTTGTCCACCGCTTTATGTAGGTTGCTACAACACGAAATAGAAATTTGCGATACCATTAAATATCTGGGTATATATATCGATAAAGGGCAAAAATACTACAAACACTTCGATTATAATACCGAAAGGGGCATAAAATTGATAGCTGCTTTAAATAGAATAATGCCAAAGGGTATAGCAGGATAAGGTGGTCAAAAGTGCCCTTGAACCGATTTCAATGGGGGTAGTCTCATTCGATAGATAATGCTCGGCGATCATTGTGTACCAAATTTTAACCCTTTATCTCGATCGGAAGGGTAGTTATGGGGAAAATTTAAAAAACAGGTTTTTGGCCCTTTTCCCCCATTTATTGAGGTGTAAAAAATCCGAAAAAATTCTGGCATATTCTACACGGTACCGGACATGTTGGAGAATTTTTTCAAATTTTTCCGTCGAAGTACCTAAGCGTGAAAAATGGGCAAAGTAAAAAAAAAACGGAAAAAAGATTTCGTATCGAAATCTTCGAGGTACAACTTTTTGTTTTATATAGTAACAATCTAACACCTACGATTGTTATCCCCAATTTTTTTCAGATTTTTAAACCACCTGCGTCATTATGAAAAAAATCGAAAACCGATTTTCGGGACGTATTTTGATCTAAAACGCAAGAAGTAATTGTTATTTTTCCACTATTTTCATAGAGTATGTTCATTTTGTGGTTTTTAATGTTTTACCATTACAGATAATTTCATAACAATAAAAGGAATTGAGACAACTCACTTATCTGTAAACTGTGTGTTACATTATGTACCATAATTTTGAACGTTCTTTCAACAGCAGCAGTGGCGACGCGTCTAGAGTGTCTGCTCTGGAACCGCTATGAACTTTTTGTCGCGGGTTCGCGTCCCGGAAGGTATATTTTTTTTTCTTTTTTTTTTAATCTGTAAATGCATAAAAATAATTAATAATCATTTTTAACAGCTATTGCAATAACCCTAAATGCATAAAAAATGTATATCGTATAGAAAATAGTTTGGAGCATATCTGTTGTTTTGCCGGCTCTCTCTAGCAATATGTTATCCCATGGTTACGGATATTTTTAAACATTTAAATTACGGAAATGTTAACTTATTATGGTATATAAAAATGTATATTCGGCACTAAAGAAACGGAGTTTATACCTTGACAAATTCCTGCCGAAGTCATGCTGAATGAAAACAAAAGTTCCTTTCTTTTGGTAGATTATTATTTTTCGCCATAAGTACTAGTTTTTTATTTGTTCCGAAATCATATAGAATAAATAATACGTTTGAGGGCCATATCTGTACAATATATTCATTCGTTAAAATTGCTATATTGTTATATACGAATTTACTTCTTAAGCTTTTAGATATCTTACTGATGAGCATTTGTATCGCTTTCAAAATACCTTTAAGAAATAGAGGCATATAATTTAGTTTGCAGGACTTTATTATTTTATTGCGCCTGCTCCAATATCACACGAACCTTTCCTGTCCGTAAGCCTTCACCAATGACCTGCTGGCATTGAAGGTTTGCTGCAGGTACTAAGCTAATCCCCTATAGGTATTTATGTTATATTGGTCAATTCACTGTTAAATGGTTTCTGTCTCTACCTAGTCACATAGAACTGTACATACTTAAAAAAGTACAAATATTCATAAATGGTAACATACCCAGTATTAAATCGGTTTGACACATTCGAGACAATAGCGGAGACCCAACCATAAACTGTCTTCCCTACGCTCATTTCAGAATTAACAAATTAAAAATGGCAATATAATACAAACCAATAGAAATTCATATTTTCCAAGTTTCGAGCATATCCCCTCCATGTCAACGATTCTTCTTTGAATATAAGGGAAAGAAACATGCAAGTAAAGTATACATTTACATTTTTATATACCATAATAAGTTAACATTTCCGTAATTTAAATGTTTAAAAATATCCGTGACCATGGGATAACATATTGCTAGAGAGAGCCGGCAAAACAACAGATATGCTCTAAAACTATTTTCTTTACGATATAAATTTTTTATGCATTTAGGATTATCGCAATAGCTGTTGAAAATGATTATTGATTATTTTTATGCATTTACAGATTAAAAAAAAAAGAAAAAAAAATATACCTTCCGGGACGCGAACCCGCGACAAAAAAGTTCATAGCGGTTCCAGAGCAGACACTCTAGACGCGTCGCCACTGCTGCTGTTGAAAGAACGTTCAAAATTATGGTACATAATGTAACACACAGTTTACAGATAAGTGAGTTGTCTCAATTCCTTTTATTGTTATGAAATTATCTGTAATGGTAAAACATTAAAAACCACAAAATGAACATACTCTATGAAAATAGTGGAAAAATAACAATTACTTCTTGCGTTTTAGATCAAAATACGTCCCGAAAATCGGTTTTCGATTTTTTTCATAATGGCGCAGGTGGTTTAAAAATCTGAAAAAAATTGGGGATAACAATCGTAGGTGTTAGATTGTTACTATATAAAACAAAAAGTTGTACCTCGAAGATTTCGATACGAAATCTTTTTTCCGTTTTTTTTTTACTTTGCCCATTTTTCACGCTTAGGTACTCCGACGGAAAAATCTGAAAAAATTCTCCAACATGTCCGGTACCGTGTAGAATATGCCAGAATTTTTTCGGATTTTTTACACCTCAATAAATGGGGGAAAAGGGCCAAAAACCTGTTTTTTTAATTTTCCCCATAACTACCCTTCCGATCAAGATAAAGGGTTAAAATTTGGTACACAATGATCGCCGAGCATTATCTATCGAATGAGGCTACCCTCATTGAAATCGGTTCAAGGGCACTTTTGACCACCTTATCCTGCTATACCCTTTTACAATCATATTCAAACGGTTTCCGAAAAAAGCATTAAATTGATGTATGCGTTCAGCAGATTGATGCCAAACATTAAAGATGCGATTAGCAAAAACAGGATTCTATATTATTACATATAGGAGTCGATCATGCTATATGCGGCACCCATATGGGCTGAACAGAGCACACTTACCCGGAATAAGGGAAAAATTAAGGCTGCACAAAGAGTTGCGATGAATCGAGTGGCGAGAGCGTACAGCACGGTGTCACATAGAAAGCTGTGCGTAATTACCGCCATAATGCCGATACACCTAAAAATAAGAGAAAAAAGATTAATATTTGAAAAGACAGACGCGATTAGAAGGTATCGGAGAATCAAGGAGGAAAATAAGCAGGAAATGATTGAAAAGAAGAGAAAGGAGAGGACAGATTGAATGGCACGAGGAATGGAACGAGGTTAGTGTAAGAAATTGTACATATGAATGGATTCCAGAAATTGAGAGATGGAAAGGAAGAGGGTTCGGAGATATATGCTATCATATGACTCAGGATCTGAGTGGTCATGGGCCGCGATGGTGACCACCTCCTCGTGGTGCGGCCCGGGAGGATCACGAGGTGGGATCACGCCGGAGTGATCCCACCACGTGGTCCTGCTAAGAGTCACCAAAGGGATGGATTTTATTATGACGACTAGGAAACTTTTTACTTATACAAATATGGCTGAACGACTGAATAAAGAGGAATCTTACGGTGCAGAGGCGCTCGGTAGCCTCAGTGCCGGTGTGTCTGGTGGTGGTCAAGCAGGCCCCAGCACATCGTTATCCAGCGACTGTGGAACCGTAGGCGTGGCTGACCAGGCGCCTGCGGTTTTGGTGACTACTGGCAAGAAAAGGAGGGAGGTCGAGGATTCTGATGGGTCATCGAAGGAGTAATTGAATCTAAGTTTGGAAGAGGAGGATGAAGAGGAATGGATTGAAACTAGTACCGGTACCCCTGGACCGACGTCCAGGGGGGCCGACATTGGTACCAATGAAGAGGATGAGATTTGGATCGGGAGTAAGTATAAGGACAGGACTTAAAAGGTGCCGAGGAAGAGGATTAAGAAGGGAAATGGAAATGGAAATGGGAAGGGCAAGGAAGGGGATAGGGAAAAGGTGTCGGAGAGTGGAAGCGGAGGAGAAACCAAAGGGAGCGATTGGGAAGGAGAAATGATGAAGGATTTTGGTGAGTTTTGTGAATGGCTATGTGAGGATTTAGAGGAAATGAAAAAAGGATTTGAGGGCATGATCTTGACGATGACGAAATTTTTAAATTACGTTAGGTCAAGCCATAACATCAGGAGAGACGTAAAGGTGTCAGTAAAGAAGGTGTTTGACCAGATGATGGAGTTTCGAGGAAAGACTGTGAAGGCAGGGAAAAGGATTGAAAGGTTTAAGAAGTATGAAGAAATAGTGGGGAAGGAAAGGATAAGGATAGGGGTTGGGATAGAAAAGGGATGCCAGACGGAACAAGAGGAGACGAGGATTTGTGAGGAGATGGAGATCTGTGAAGATGCTGGGAAAGTGAAAATGAAGGTACGGAAAGAGAAAGGAAAGGTGACTATTGCTACGCAGACTAAGGGTGGGGGAATGAAGAGGGTGTTCCAGAGGAAGAAGGAGGAAACTATAGATAGAGGCAGTGAGATAGGAGAGGAGAGGAGTAGAAGTAGAGAGAAGGAAGAGATTAGCGAAGGACATAGGGTAGGAAGGGTAGGAGTCAGAGTGAGAAGTAGATATAGAGCGGAAAATTATGGAGGCGCAGAGTGTTAGTGAGACAGAGGAAGGAGACAGTAGCAGGAAATGGACAGAGGTTGTTAGAAGCAGGAAGGGCAATAGACGAAGAGAAGTGGTACAAGGAGTGGAAAGAGATAGGGAAGTGTCTAAGGAAGGTATGAGAAAGAAGTCGCCTTTCAGGAGTAAAGGGGAGGCGGTTATCATCAGAGGCAAGGACTGCAAACAGAATAGGAATGTGGTGCAAGAATTTAAAGTGAGGAACCCGGATTTGAGCGAAAGTGTGAGGACGATTAGGGAAAGCAAGAATGGATCTGTGGTTATTGAGCTATTTAGAAAAGAGGAGGCGAAAAACATAAGGAAGAAGGTAGTGGAGGCATGTGAGGCTGCTAAGGAGGAGGGAGTAGAGGTTGTCGCTAAAAGTCCGGTGTTTGAAATAGAAATTGATGGGATAGAAGCGTTTGCGGAAAAGGAATGTGTGGAGGAGGCGATGACTAGAGAGTTTGTGGAGGAAAAAATGAGGGAGATGAGATGGAAGACGTTCAGAAAGACCATTAGCGGAAATATGAGAGCGGTGTTGGTGGTGCCGGCAAGATATAGGGAAATGATAGTAGGAAAGGAGACGATAAAAATAGGATGGACGATATGTAGAATCAAGGAGGCGGAAAGGCTGATCAGATGCTTCTGGTGTCATGAGGTGGGGCATCTGAGCTACGATTGTGGACGAAATGAGGGAAGGATTCTATACAGGGTGGTCCACACAACGTGTGCACCGTTAAAAACTACCAAAATATGCGTTGCACAAAAAAGTTTTTATACAGAAGTTGCATGGTCTGAAGGGGCACATTATATAGTGTAGTTATTTTTTTTATAGGTGGAGGCGTTTCGGAGATTTGAAGGTCAACTTTGTTTTTTTAAATGGAATGATATATTTTTTATATCAAAATATGGAAGAATGTCGAATTCTGAGTAAAAAAGTATTGGCATTTATTTGCCCTAAACCTAATAACTAACGAGTAATTTCACTTTATTTCCTGAAAATTTTCTTCGCGTAATATCAAGTTAGAAATTCGACCTTATCACAGATTTCCGCAGGACAGCGATGTTACGTGACAGTGTTTACTAATATGAGTGACCTAGTGGCTTAACGCAACTAATGTAAATGTTCAAAGTGATATCCATTGGCATTAATACAGTGATGCAATCTATTAACTAATGAAGAAACTGCATTCTGAATTATATCCGCACTGAGTGTAATGCATGCTTCGCGAATACGATGTTTCATATTCTCAGATGTTGTTGGTGGTTCACGATACACTGTGTCTTTTAATGTGCCCCACAGAAAATAGTCTAAAGGAGTAAGGTCCGGTGAGCGTGGAGGCCACATAAATCGTCCGCCACGACCAATCCATCGATTAGGAAATTTTCTATCCAGTACTTGCCTTACATTACGCGCGTAATGTGCAGGACAACCATCATGTTGATACCAGATTTGTGTAAGGATATTTAAAGGTACATTTTCCAATAAAGATGGTAAAGTGTCATTCAAAAAGTTAGCATATTTTTGTCCTGTTAGTCGATCATTAATAAAATATGGCCCAATCAATTGGTTGCCCAGTATTCCACACCACACATTAACGCTCCATTGACGTTGGTGGTCGACTTCTCTCATCCAGTGAGGATTTTCTGGTGCCCAATAATGCATATTTTTCAAATTAATCTGCCTGCGATTAGTAAACGTTGCTTCATCAGTGAACAAAACTTTTTGTAAAAAATAATTATCACTGTTCATTTGATGCAGGAACCACTGGCAGAACCGAACGCGGTTTTCATAATCCGTTTCATGGAGCTCCTGATGAAGTGCTAGGTGATAGGGACGATGTTTTTCATTATGAAGAATGCGTAGTACACTTGTTTTGCTAATTCCAGATCCTCGTGAAATCTGTCGTGTACTAATATGGGGGTTTCCTGTTACCGCTGCTAGGACCGCAATAGCATTTGCATCAGAAGTAGCAGTTTTCGTTAAGTTACGTTTAATAACATTAAGACTTCCGGTTCGTCGAAACGATTGACACATTCTCTCAAATATGGCTCGAGATGGCTGATTTCGTTCAGGATACCTTTCGGCATAGATGGCTTTGGCTCTTATTGCATTTTTATGGCACTCACCATAAACTAAAAGCATATCAACTTTTTCGCTATTACAAAATTTCATTTTTACTTTTATCTGTCTGGTAAATACACACAACACCGAAGGTAACTTCAATACTGGACTACGAATATGAAGACGATTGCGAATCATGATAGATGTTGTGTTGATAAATACTGTCACGTAAACATCGCTGTCCTGCGGAAATCTGTGATAAGGTCGAATTTCTAACTTGATATTACGCGAAGAAAATTTTCAGGAAATAAAGTGAAATTACTCGTTAGTTATTAGGTTTAGGGCAAATAAATGTCAATACTTTTTTACTCAGAATTCGACATTCTTCCATATTTTGATATAAAAAATATAGCATTCCATTTAAAAAAACAAAGTTGACCTTCAAATCTCCGAAACGCCTCCACCTATAAAAAAAATAACTACACTATATAATGTGCCCCTTCAGACCATGCAACTTCTATATAAAAACTTTTTTGTGCAACGCATATTTTGGTAGTTTTTAACGGTGCACACGTTGTGTGGACCACCCTGTATAGGAGATGTGGAATGGCTGATCATGAGCTGTGGCAGTGCAAGGCTCCAATCAGCTGCTATATTTGTAAGGGGCTATGAGGTGGTCCCGGTTGAGGCACGCCACCTCACGGGTTCGATTACCTGTGTCAAGGGTCGGGAGAAACGAGGGTACGTGGTGAAAAGATTTTAGTAGGATTATGAGGATTGGAGATTGATGTAATTAGCAGGATAAGGCCCTTAGGGGCAGAGGGGGGGGGGGGGGCACCGAGAAGTAATGCTAACAAAGTGGTACCTTGGTGGCCCTTAAGGAGTACGAAGGAGGGGTTTAAGTGGGTATTCCGGGAGGTCAAACTCCCGGCGAGTCTCACACTACCCCCGGCATACGTGCTGGGTGTGTGCGTAAATGCATTTCCCCTCCTCCTAAAAAAAAAGGCTCTGAGTGGTCATGGTTGTTTCGCGAGCTATTGGAATAGGATAGGAAAGAAAGAGAACGGAGAATGCTGGTATGGGTGCGGCAGAGAGGATACGGTGCAACACGCCTTCCTAGAATGTGAAAGGTGGTGTAGTATCGTAATTTTTTAGAAATAAGAGATAGCTTTTAGTTAGTGAGTGTGGATAGATTTTGTGTATTTGAGAGTGAATGTTTAGAATACGTGATTTGGAAGACGGCGAGTTCGAGGGTTAGAGTGAATGTTTAGTCTGTGGACAAGGAGAAAATGAGTGAGTGCAATAGAGAATGCAAGCTGTGAGAAAGACGAAGAATGCATGCTGTGAGAAAGAGTATCGAGGGTGGATGCGAGTGTGAATTTTTGAGAGAGTCAGTTGAGAGAGTTGAGAGAGTCGAGAGAGTTGAGACACAGAGTTTGTTGCGAGGAGAGATACAGTGGAGTTATATATAGAGTTTATTTATTTATTTATCGTACGGGTGTATACCCAAAATTGTTACAAAATATATGATTAGCGAACAAGACCGATAGTAATTACAATAGAAAAGAAAAAAAAAGAACAATAGGTAGTATATGACGAATCACAATTGGTCAAAAAGTTTGAATAACTTAGTTTCAAATGCCTCAATACTCCCAGAAAAAAATCTATTTTGTTTCCAAGAGAGTTGGCCAGATTGGTGGTGCGACAGAAAGGGTCTGAGGCGAAAAACCGAGAAACGTATACATCGGGTCTGAAGACTAATTGTGCCTTAGTGTGTCGAGATGGAGCATTAAAGTTAACAAGTGAGAGCGTGGCAGCATTATTGGTTAGGCCATTAATAGTTTTAAACAAGAAGCACAAATCTGTGACTTTTCTTCTAACCTCAAGCGAGCGGACGCCCAGCGACTGCATAATAGAATTAAAGTCATGATCCAGACGTGAGATGGGTTGACCCATCCTGATGGCGACAAATCTGAGGAGTCTATGCTGGATTCTTTCAATACGGTTAATGTAACTAATAGACTGAGGAGACCAGATAGTGGAAGCATATTCTAGAATAGGACTTGTCAGAGCATAATATAGATATAAAACAGTAAGAGGGTTTTTAAAATCAGAACAGCTTCTAAATAAGAAACTAAGTGATTTGGCTGCTTTAGATACAATATTGTTTATATGACAATTAAAAGATAGATTAGATGATAACAAGACTCCCAGATCAGATGTTTCCGAAACAGGCGCGAGACGTCCATTCTGCAAAGTGTAGGAAAAAGAAATTGGATTAATGGATCTAGAGAAACTAAGAACATGACACTTATCAATGTTGAGCTCCATTCCGTTTCTGCTGCACCACTCACATATATTATTTAAATCGCTTTGCAGAGCTATGCAATCAGATCTGGGCATAATGGTACGATAGATTTCTATATCATCCGCAAACAGTAAAAATTTGGAATGCAAAATATATCGTTCAAGTTTAGTGGAGATTATTAGCAATTAGAGTTATTTTATTTTACTGAGTGTTTCTATTTTGTTATTTTGTTGTTTAGGCTATGATATTGTTAGTTAGTTTAAGGTGTGTATATAGTTGTTAGACAAAAGTATGTAGAATAAATATATATAATGTGAGAGGCGTATTAGTTTCTCACGGTTGGGAATGGCCTCTTTTACAATAAAGGAACTTCTCTTCAAGATGTGTAAGCTTGTATTATAAATTTAGTAGATAAGAAAATAAACTTAGTAAATAGAAATGCGTAAAGAACATAAAGAGCATAAAGCGTAACAAGACTTAACCGGCTCGCAACATAACGTGGCCCGCAGTGCCTCTCTCGCCTTCCTCGCACACACACACGCACGCCCCAGTTACACTCATGCTAGGCGCCTGCGCAACCGCCGAAAGCAACGAAATTTCGGTGCCGTACCGTACAATAAATAGAGACAGAGGAGAGATTCTACATCAGTCGTGTCAAGGTCTTGCTCGATGGAGCTGTTCTTCGAGCTGCTCCGCCTGCTACTCCTTCCTATACACTCGAGAGCTCGCTGATTGACTTTGCCTCCCCTTAATAGTAGCGGACCTATTGGCATGAGCACAGGTGCATTCGGGGCGACATTCGTAGTTAATCAGTCGCGCTGAAAAGACGTGCCTTGCGCGTCAGTCGCGGAGATCAGAACGTCGTGCGTGGCACATCGATTAAGGTTATTTGTCGAAATACAATTTCACACCGCACTATATCGCATGTAGGGTAACACAAAAGTATTGTTAGTGAAAAAGGATGCTCGAATATGTGTTAAATAAAGTACAATTAATATATTTTAATATATTTGGGCTTCTGGCGACGGTTTTACCGAAATTAACCACTACGTTATGCATTACGACTAAAGCATCAATAGTTGTAAATTAATTATTAGCGCAAATTGTTAAAAGTAACTACACGATAATAGAACGCTAGGTTTCCCAGCGTAAAAGAACACATTGTTGCCGCCGCGGTTGTCTTGGCTATATGTTTTGCAATACTGCCTATTCTCTCGTAAACTAAGTAAATAAGTAATAGGTTTCCACATTACCCATGAGGTACTATTTTCAATGCGTTTTTTAAAACTGGTATACAATTCATTGTGCCAGTCTTGAAAATGTTTTCAGTAACTTTATTCCTCCCAAAATGCTCGACACAAAGTTCTAATATACCAATTAAAACATAATTAATTATAAGAAGCTCGTAGTAACAAAGAGTGGTTTTGCCTCGTTTAATTTCAATGTTGTTTTGTAATAAAATGCCAAAGTATTGTCAATTTTACATATAGAGATGCATCTCAACGGTTTCTTTCATCTGTATGATTGTTAAAAAACATTTTCTTCATTTATATTTTTATGCGATTTCTCGACAACGATTCAGCGGAAAAGGACATTGATACAGTGGAATAGATTTTCAGAAGATAACTTTGTAACAAAGAGTGCATTTGCATATTTCCATGGGTAATGTAGAAACATATTACCTCTTTACTGGCAAGAGACTACACAACATTGTACACTATATCGCCCCAATAACTTCTTACATTATTCTACATTCTTTGAGGCGAACAAGTTTGGCATTTTGCTGTCGCAAAATTTTTTAAATATAAATGTCGCCCCAATATACCACGCTTGTACCAGTAGGTACGACCGTAACGCCGCCGGAGGGCCTGTGAATCAGTGACATCTCGGCTGTATGTGTAGGTGAAGGAGGCGATGCAGCTCGAAAAACGGCTCTGTCGAGCAAGACCTTGACAAGCCTGTTCTACATATATTTTTGGGGGCTCGTCCGGGATTGAAGTGAAGCCAGAACAATTAACAATATCATTTAGCCGTGAACGTGTGTGAAAAGACAGAGAATAGAAACAGTGAGAGAGATTGAAACAGTGAGTTGAGAGAAGAAACATAGGATAGCCGAAGTAAATAAAATGGATCAAGTTTTGTTAAATCCAGCAAGTTTTACTGTAGCGCAATTGAGGCAAATCTTGCAAACTAAGAATCTGCCAATTTCGGGCAGCAAAACAGAGTTAATAAACCGTTTGACAGAAGCCGATCCGACGGGCGTGTGGAAGAAAGAAATACTTCAAGTAGCGACGGAAATGCAAGAAGGAAGTATTACAGAGGAGGCAGCTGAAATGCGAACTGCAAATTTCAATCAGCGAGAGAGAGAGGAAGAATGGTGCCGTCAGCAGATGGAAATACAAAAAAAGCAGATCGAATTGGCCGAGCGAGAACTTGCATTAGCACGTCAAGAGATCGAGATGTTTCGGCGAATTCAAGAGATGAATATTCAGAGTGGTGTCACACAAGTGGGTGGAAGAAAAGAAATTTCATCGACAATTACGACGATGGAAAATACTGTTAAGTGTAGGCCGAATCTACAAAACGTTGCCGATTTATTAAACAACTATGCCGGTGAGACAGGTGAATATAGCAAGTGGGAAAAACGGTTACAATCGCTTGTAACCATGTACAACCTGAACGAGGAGGAAACAAAATTGTAATCGGTATGAGGCTTAAGGGGAAAGCGAATAGGTGGCTACATTCGAAAGCGGAATACGTAGACCTTCCTGTTCCATTGTTGCTTGGCGAGTTGCGTGATGTATATCATCGCAACTCAAACCCTTTAAAGCTTCGAGAGGATTTTGAGAAAAGAATTTGGAGGAGAGAAGAAACGTTTTCGGAGTACGTGCATGAAAAAATTATCATGGCAAATCGAGTACCCATTTGTGAGAGTGAGCTAATGCTGTACTTGGTAAAAGGAATACCAGATCCTAGTTTACGAGACCAGGCACGGTTACATAAATTTAAAACCAAGGGCGAAATTCTGGAAGCGTTCGAGGACGTCATGCTGCGAGGGCCTGCGTTTTCCAAAGGACCAGCATATTCAAAGGAAAGCAGTAAAACCCATCACCGATCGAGTGACGAGAGAGGCGCACAGTGGTTCATTTGGCCGAAAACCTGGCCAAAAAGCCAACAATTTTTTTCGCGATTTTCAAAATTTAGCAATTGCGTTTGATTTGTAACATATCAGAGCATCGGTTTCCATTAATAAAAGTTTTTATTGAACAACGCTCTTAGAGATATGCAATGTCAAAGTTGGCACTTGAATAATGTAACGCAGGCTGTTGAATTAGTTACACGCCGCGAGCCTTTTCTGAGTCGCTCCGCCTACTTCTCCCTCCCAACTATTTTACCCAACCAGGAATGACTTGCCAGACTCGGGGTATTACTCGAGTATAGTGGCGCTTTAGGGCGCCATTCGCCTCTATTCGCTCGCGCTGGAAAGACGCCGCGCACGCCGATTACGGGAAAAAAAATCGGTGCGCGTATCCCGGCGACTGACGTTATCTGTCAACGAACAGTTTCAGATCGCGTCACATGGCGTTTAGGTTAAAATAAAAGTATTACTAGTAAAAAAGTATGCTCAGATATGTCTTGAATTAAATGTGTTTAACAGATTGTTAGCAGAAAAACATTGAAATTTTACTTTGTTGCATTCTTCGATACAAAATGTAAGAAGCGCGTTTTCGCTGCTTGACACTCAACCGGTTAAAATCTCTTGCTAAGTCGACCGTGGCGGCAACAATGTATTCTTTGACGCGAGAGCTAACATTTTGCTGTCGCCGTATTTTTAAATTATTTGCGTTGGAAATTAATTTATACGTGCGCGTGCTAGATCGTAACACAACTGTTTCTTTAGTATACATATGAATTAAAGAAACAAGAGGTAACAAATTCAAGATTACTGGATATAATTTTAATAAACTATCGTTATGATTGTTGTATGTATGGTTGTGTGTATAAATGTATGCACAGTAGAACCATTTATTTTAGAAGAAAATGTTATATGTATATATAAAAGTTTCGTAATATTGTGGAGATAATATCGATGCAATGCTAATTTTTTTATTTATTTATTTCTTCAACTTTACTTGAAGGAAAACTTCATTGTTTGTACAGAAATATATATCTACATTGAATGAAAACATATATTCACAAATAGAAATATATGTTTACGTTGTTTAAATTAGATACCCTGAATGTTTCCATTGGTATTTTGAGATACAATATAAGTTTTTCAATGTTATTCCTGTCACTATTCTCTGCCGAATTTGCCAAACCACCGCCGGAAGTCCAGAAACATTAAAATCTCTTAATCGCATTTAATTCAAGACATATCTGAGCATACTTTTTTACTAGTAATACTTTTGTTTTAACCTAAACGCCATGTGACGCGATCTAAAACTGTTCGTTGACAGATAACGTCAGTCGACGGGATACGCGCATCGATTTTTTTTCCCGTAATCGGCGTGCGCGGCGTCTTTCCAGCGCGAGCGAACAGAGGCGAATGGCGCCCTAAAGCGCCACTATACTCGTGTAATACGCCGAGTGTGGCAAGTCATTCCTGGTTGGGTAAAATAGTTGGGAGGGAGAAGCAGGCGGAGCGACTCAGAAAAGGCTCGCGGCGTGTAACTAATTCAACAGCCTGATGTAACGTATTCACGTCGAAATTCAGAATACGTTTTCAATGTGAAATAATGGTACAATCAACTTTGCAAGCATTTGTTGCTATTCGTCATACTTTTAAATTATAAGTACCTTGGTTTCATTTTTTTATTTAATGTTTTACAACTCCGATGGCACAGATTGCAAAACCCATACATTTTTTTCCTTTTGCAGAGGAAATAGTTGTGAAGTACGCAAAAGTACAACGCGAATTTTTTTTTAAATTAAACTTTGAAGCTTCCCGAAGAAGTCCCCGTTGTAAAATTTTGCGACTTTTTGCGATTCTACGAGATATTCTTATTTGTTTGTCGCACGCGCCATGCTCGGGGAAATACGTTTATGACATACGGCCAGGCTATCGTGCCTTGGACAAACGAATAATGCTAATCCTTCACTAAGGTTACCCTTGTAATTAACGAAACGCTATATTTATTTCGTTCAGGTTAAAAATCAAAATAATTTTAAGCAAGCTGGTGGCCTTTTGTTCCAAAGCAACAATAGATAGCCGCGATCACCTCGACCGCTTACCGTCATAAACCGTAAGATGTTTGACGATTCGGCTGAAAATCTGGCTACTTGCAGGTATGAGAGCTATATTTGTTTCTCGCAAAGTTTAGTTTTTTTCCTTCCATCGTAATTTTAAATACTGGAATGAAAAATTGGAGGTGGAAGCACCGTAAACTATTTATACCGTGCTACGTTTTCTGACACGGTAGATATCACTTGTACTTTGTGATATTTACTTACTTAGCTGTGACAGCAATTTCGCAAAGAGTAGAGTTCAGTGTGTATTGTGTAGAGCTATGGAATCATCATCTTCTGAAGCACCATCGATTACACTGCGGAGGGAAGACCTCGTTGATTGTTTGCGGACAAGATTACATTTATTCTTTTAATTAAGAAGGTATGATAAATATTTAGTACTATATGCTCAATTTACTTTCTATATTGATTTCAATGTACCGAAACTAACTATTATTTGAAAATATGATTCTCGGTGGCCGATACTGCGGAGGACAAGAGGACATAACCGAATTGCTCGAAGGTTACGAAGGACTAGATAAAGAAGATAATAAAAGAAAAATATATTTAATTTCAAAATAATTAGTCAGTTAACTATAATACGTTCGTTATAAGGTAATTGTTAAGATTCTCTGTAATATTAAAAGCTTATAAGATGAATATAATTCACTGTGATCAATAAATGTATCATAATATCTAAATAAATTCTTAATTTTTTAATTATGTTTGTTCGCCAATTTGTTTTTGGAAATTCTGAGTTCAGATTCTTAATCAGCGACCGAAAAAACATAAGACTACTGATTTTCGTGCCGATCCGACAATTTTTCGATACTCGCACTTGCCATATTAGAGCCGCCATTTTGTTTTTGGAAATTTTGAGTTCAGATTCTTAATCAGCGACCCAAATAATACTAATACACCAATTTTCAGTTAAATTGAAAAACTCCTTGAGTTTTGGCCAGGTTTTCGGCCAAATGAACCACTGTGAGGCGCCAGGACGGAGGAACAACGCGGAGACACGCGGTTTTGTTTCAACTGCGGCAAGCCAGGTCATCTGGGCGTCGACTGTCCAACGAAAGCAACTGGGGTGAGGTGTTTCAAGTGCGGAAATCGTGGACACATTGCGTCGAAGTGCTTCGAGTTTAAGAAGGACGAGCAGGTACCTGAGAGTTGTATTGTTACAGAGTCACAGCGGAAAAAATATGAAGAAAAGGTACAAGTAAATGGTCATTCTGTTGTAGCGTTGATTGACACGGGCAGCGATATTACTTTAATAAGGTCTGATGAGTACGTTAAATTGGGAGCACCTAAATTGACATATAATAAAATTGAATTCAGCGGAATAGGTTCGCAAAAGAATTATACTTTAGGTGAATTTAAAGCAAATCTGACAGTAGATGATAATACTTACGAGATTTTAATACGAGTAGTTTCCGGTACAGTTATGGATCAAAAATTATTGATTGGAGCAGATTTTCTTAACACCGTGTACGTCAATATAACACGAGGTAATATTTTCATTCAGCCTACAGAGTCCAAAGTAGAGAATAATTACACAATTCATAAGATATTCAAAATAGACCTAATTGAGACAAATGTAGATTCGACAAACGTAAAATGTGGCGTCAGAAATAATATTGTAAACGCGGAAATACAAGAGTGGACGAGTGACGAAATAAAATCATCATTACCTGAGTGTGTGAGTTCCGTAGTATTAAATGAAAAGAAAAATGATGAGACGAAATTATTCAATCACAGAGAAAACGTAAATTCGAATATCATTACAGATCAGAATCCGTTATCCCTGATTGAGAATAAGTTAGACTTGAAAGAAGACACAAAATTTATATTAGAAGAACCGGAGAACGAAACATATTTAAATGTATACAGAGCTGATGCGGAAATAGATTTACAGACCAAAGCGTGTATGTTAAAATTCGACGAGATTCTTTTACAGAGTAACCCGCGAGATAATGTATTATCGAGTTGTACGAGTGTGAGTGAGTCTAGAGAGAATTTTAATTATTGTGAACAATTGATGAGAGCGCAGAGAGAAAATGAGAGTGAGAATGAATTATCAGGTTTAGACCGACAAAATCAAATTGGCGAAAATATAGCAAGAGAATGTTTACTGTTACGAAGAGAAGGGAGTACTGTATTCGAAGAGAAGCGAGAGAAAATCAGGGAAAGTGTTGTAAAGAATAATGTTAAGTTGCGGAAGAAATATTGTAAAGACTGCAATAAGCGGAATAAGATGCTACCGAGATATCGAGACTGTGATTTTGTAGTGATTAAGTGTGTGCAACAGAAACCAGTGCCAAAATTAGTGAATAAGTTTCTCGAACAAAATGAAATAATTAGACTAGTGCGTAATAATAATGTCGTGCAGAGAGTTAAATATAAATTGTGAAAGAGAGAGTGATATTCGAGGGCGAATATCCAAGAGGATGGCCGAATGTAGTATCGTAATTTTTTAGAAATAAGAGATAGCTTTTAGTTAGTGAGTGTGGATGGATTTTGTGTATTTGAGAATGAATGTTTAGAATACGTGATTTGGAAGACGGCGAGTTCGAGGGTTAGAGTGAATGTTTAGTCTGTGGACAAGGAGAAAATGAGTGAGTGCAATAGAGAATGCAAGCTGTGAGAAAGACGAAGAATGCATGCTGTGGGAAAGAGTATCGAGGGTGGATGCGAGTGTGAATTTTTGGGAGAGTCAGTTGAAAGAGTTGAGAGAGTCGAGAGAGTTGAGGCACAGAATTTGTTGCAAGGAGAGATACAGTGGAGTTATATATAGAGTTTAGTGGAGATTATTAGAAATTAGAGTTATTTTATTTTACTGAGTGTTTCTATTTTGTTATTTTGTTATTTTGTTGTTTAGGCTATGATATTGTTAGTTAGTTTAAGGTGTGTATATAGTTGTTAGAGAAAAGTATGTAGAATAAATATTTATAAATAGAGACAGAGGAGAGATTCTACAGTGGTATACTCAAAGAAATAAGTTAATTGAGGACTTAAATATTAGAAGTAATCTTACGCTAGGAATATTAATGGAATGCATGTTGGAAAACGAAAAGAGATGACGTATAGGATATGGATATACAGGGTGCGGCATTTTAAACAGGTCACCTGAATAACTCGCTTGTTTTTGAAGATAGGAGAAAATGCATTAGACCAAACTTACTTGGTATCGGGGGCCTCATAATCCGGTATTACCAATTTTTCTGTAGGTGGAGGCGTCAAGGAGATTTGAAGGTCAATTCTGTTTTTTTAAATGGAATGGTCTGGTTTCTTACTTATAGTCTGATAGAGTATTTCAAGGCGAATACAATGACCTATTATGAAGGTCATTCAAGGTCACCCAAAGTCAACTGCAATAGAAAATAAATTCTCTGAGTACTTTTCGAATACTTGGATAGTTTGTTACTGCTACTACAAGTGTTCAAAATGGCGACCTTGAACATGGATACATAGTCTAAATCGTTGCAATACTGAAGACACTGCCTGGCAAATTTCATTTGTATCTATTACAGAGCAAACTCTTCTTATACGTTCTTGCATGTCAAGTTTGGTAGTTGGTTTTTCGCAGTACACTTCTGCCTTTAATTTTCCCCACAAATAAAAATCGAGAGGTGTCAGGTTTGGGATTGTGCCGGCCATTTGTTACTTCCTGATAGACCTACCCAACAATCTCCAAATTTTCTATTTAGAAATTCTGTAACATTGCGTGCTGAATGAGCAGGACATCCGTCTTACTGGAACCACATGGATTGTCGTATGTCCAGTGAAGTGTCTTCTAACAATTTCGGCAAAACGTCTTCTAAGATTTTCCGGTACATACTATTATTTAACGTGCCATCAATAAAATATGGACCAATTATTTTATTATGAAGAAGGCCGCACCAGACGTTTACGGGCCATGGTATCTATTTGTCGCCTTCTCTCAACCATCGTGGATTATCTACTAACCAGTAGTGCATGTTGTGACGGTTAACTGATCCGTGGTTTGTAAATGTGGCCTCATCGGTAAATAACATTTTACTCAAGAACATTTCATCGTCTTGTAATTTTCGTAAGCCCCATTCACAAAATTGTAAACGTTTTGTATAATCATTTTCAGTTAATTGTTGATGAAGGGATATGTGGAACGGGTGAAATTTGTTAATGTGTAATATTCGTTAAATACTTCATTGACTGATCCCACTTTCGCGTTCCACGTGTCTTGTACTAACATATAGATCTCATAATACAGCTGCTACAATATTTATCGAGTTTCCATCATCAGTTGCTCGTTTGGCAAGATTATGTGTTTTGTTATCCACAGTTCCAGTTTCTTGGAACTTTTTTATAATGTTTGCAAAGACTGAAAGTGAAGGTCTATTACGATCGGAAAATCTTTCAGCATACACACGTACCGCTTCCCTCATAATTCTATGACATTCACCATAAATAAGAACCATTTCTACTTTCTCTGCTAGCGTGTAACGCATTTTAGAAAACTGAACACTGTACCGAGAATTCGTTCCGACGGTACGTCGCCCTTTAACTTAATAAACCGCGACTGATTGTTATCGTTTTGTTTTTATTGTTTAACAAAAATAGGAACCTTTACAAGTACTGACTCTGATGTTTTTACAAAATTGTACAGTGGACGCGATTTTGTTGCAATCCAAGACTAGTTGTTGATGCGTTAGATGATTGGTGAAGATTCGTCTCCTTCCAAGGACCCTGATGTGAATTTTTTACTTCGTCGGTGGGGACCACAATTAGACATTCCTGATGCTGGTTAAGGAATTGGGCGTAACTATCCTCACCGTGAATCACAAGGAGGGAGATTGACTTCCTTGGAGAGGAATCGCGGAATTTCCCAAATTATGAGGTGTCGTCCGCGCTTGCCACCCCTCCAGCCAAGAAGGGTCCGGAAGTAACGGGACTCGTCATGTGGTGACCACCCGGACGACTGAGTGCTCCGTCACCTCGCGTGTCCAGGCCGATTTCTTTGTCCTGGTCCTAGACAAAGAGGTAAGCAAACCCGGACGATGTTCAAGGTTTATTTCACGTTCACTGTTATTGAGAAATACGGATTGGAGTCTCGACAAACAAAGGGATCTTTCGTCCGCTTCTCCTTCCGAGAATTCAGCGAATTCTGCAAGTATTCCTCAAAAATAACTATGACCAGTGATGCCAGGACGTGGGACTTTCTCCCACGTGGGAGCCGTCGTGCGCATGCGCATGCTGACGTCACAGCTCAGCGGCGGTTGTTTCCATGGACGTATCTAGTAAAATGTCCTCTTCCTGTAATTTCCAACCTATGTCAATTGTCACAGGGGTCTAAGGATACCCCATATTTGAGTGAAGTATATACGTTACTGAGGATTAGGTAGTGCGCTAGGGTGGGAAAAATCCCACGTCCTGGCATCACTGACTATGACCAGGACAGGCTATAAACTTTTAAATGACTTCTTAGTACATTGAAGACAGATGTTTTTGCTCCCAACTTCGAGCCTGGAAAAGCTGAGCCTGGAGCTGTAACAAGTCTTGCGCACTCCGGCAGTGGTTGAGGTTGCACTGGAGGAGCTGTGCAGACATTATGAGGTCTACTTAACTGCCTCCTTCTCGGCACACCTCTGGTCGGCCTGACCCACGACAGAGGAAGGACCCGCTCCCTCCTCTGCCATTTTTACCTCGGGCATCGAAAGAGACACTGTCTCCTCCGGTGCCCGCAGTGGGGAGGGCGTGGAGTGGCCCGTCCCCGCTTTCTCAATGGGAGTAGAAAGGGGAGAGGGAGTAAGGACGGGAGAAGGAATAGGAAGGGGGGAGGAAGTAGGAAGGGAGGAGGGAGGGGAGATAATTTCCACCATCATTACCGTAACCCTCTCCTTCTTTTTCTCCTTGGCAGGGGAGAAGGTCTTGCCTTTCCCTCTGCTAGTGTTAGCAGGGGAGGCTTCTCCCCTCTTCTGTTAAGGGCGGTGTTACGCCACCCGACGAGATGACGTAACGAATACAAAACTAAGTATTGTCAATTAATTAATCAATCACCACCCCTTTCTTTTTCCAAATATATATACCCTCAGAAAGGCCTTAAAAGGGTCCGGGAAAAAGAATCTATTAATTCTCAATCACATTTTGCATAAATAACACTGTCCAACAAATTTAAAGCTGTTTTCTGTTTTCCTATAGCCACTATATAATTCTCATAGAGTTCGTCGTCCTGAACACGAATCCGGCAAAGAAATTTCTGGATCACCCTCTGTTTTCGAAAAAAATCAGCATTTGTAAAATCGGTCGTTTTCGGTAAAGAAGCTGGTATTACGTGAAAACTAAGAAACGTACCGTGCGGCTCGTCAGACCTGTCACCTAGGAGGTAAGCCTGTTTCGGCAGAGTCTGATTCGCCAGGCGTCAAGCGTCATGCCTCTTGTCACACGTACACGAAGGCACTTGACGTTATCAGTACGCGACGCGAGCTCGTAGCGACAACATCTCTCAGTGCTCGTACGCGACATAAACAAAATTCTTAAGTGCCTATACAGAGTGTCATTCATACTGTGAAAGTGTATCTTGTTATACTCCAAGTGATCGGCTAATTTTCGTTAATATTATTGGGGCTTGCTTTCGCAAGTCCCAATACAGTTCTTCATTTTTTTTCATTTTTGACCGTCCATTTTTATGGAACATCATATTGCACACATAGACGCTAGCAACTCTTCCGCATCGGTGGCGGCCGATGCCTATAATACGGACGAAAATTTTGCATCCCTTGAGACTGCTAGCCAGGGATCGCTATCTCTGTCTCTAAAAAGACATAAATCATCTAATCCGTCTTCATCCGAGGACATTCAAATGAAAAAATCGCGCAAAATTTCCGCTTCACGCGCAGCCGCACGGCAATCTGCCGACGCTAAAAAGGCTCCAGCTAACACCATGGACAGTGACATGGGATTGAAATCGCTCGATCAACAATCCAGCGATGCGATGTCAACAACATCATCCAAACAAGGCGCTGAAGCATCTTGTAACAAAGATACTCTAATACGCGAAAATAAAAGACTTTTAAACGAAATAAAATTGCTCAAAGAGCAAATCCAATCGCTCTCTGGACCCTCTACATCTGCCCGGACCATAGAATCGCCAACATCGGAATGGATCACCATTGGATCCCGTAGACCCGCAGGACGACACGCGCCTTCTCCGACGCCGACGCTGGACAAACCCCCCACCGCCAACCGTTTTCAGGCCTTTGCCGAGCCCTACGCTCTACCGGAGGTGTCAAGGGACCAACCTCCCACCTTCAGGCATCCGACCCCGCCGCAGCAAACTATTAGACAAGATAAGTTAAACAAACCACCACCATTGATCGTGCATGTGGCTTCACCACAACTAATAATAAACATAACGAAGAATGCCCTTCAAAAGGCATCCTTCACTATAAAAAGAAGTGGCTCGAAAAGCCACGTCATATACCCGAATTCGCTCGAAGCTTACTCGAAGATCAAAGATATTATGATGAAAAACCAGCTCAAGTTCTTCACTTACACGCCGAAGAACGAAAAACCAGTGACAATGCTTCTCAAGGGTATCGATCCAAACACCGACAAGAATGAGCTGTTGTCGGAAATTAATTCCATCGCCGCACCTAAAGCCAAAGCCACACGTATTTCCAATTTTATAACCGCGAAATCGAAACAATCCGGCTTGCCCCTGCCTATGTTCGTAGTGCAATTTGGCGCGAATACTGATATCAAATTTATTCAATCGATCAATGTTTTAAATTATCAACGCGTCAGATGGGAGAAATTGCATAGGCAGGATCTTTTACAATGTTTTAACTGTCAACGTATAGGCCATGCATCCGCTAATTGCCATCTAGACTTTAGATGCGTTAAATGCAATTTATCTCACGAGCGTGGGAAGTGCTCGGTCACAGAAGCAACCAAACACGACGCAATTTACTGCGTCAACTGTGAGAAGTTCGGCCACCCCGCGTCATATCGAGGCTGCCCGAAATTCAAGGAGAGAAGAGCCGTTGCCGCCCCTACGAGCAACAGAGCTCCCCAGCCAGCCGCATCCAGAAGACTTCCATCTCCCCTCGTCAATCCGATGACGCTATACAGTAGTGTTGCGAGTGGAGTGGGGGGCCTAGTAGGTAAGGCCGCGCATGCATATTCATCGAATACGTTGAACAGAGGATCAGTCCCTCTCGATGCTACGTCCAACGAGCAACAGGTCGATTTAAAAAACATATTTTCGGCCATCAAAAGTATAGCCGATCAATTACCAATTATTTTTCAACGCATCGGCGAAAATACCGAAAAAATTAATTTCCTCCTTCAATCTTTTATAGATGATAATCATGCTCAATCTGTTGATTACCATGGACGTACCACGAGAGGCATTCGAAATGATTTCCCGCAATAATGGCCACTACCGATCAAAACAGTATCCCGTTGGTCAATCTCCGAATCATTACTGTCAACGTCAACTCTGTTATAAATCTTCACAAACGTGCATATTTGCAGCAATTTTTAAATTCTCATCGACCCGACGTATGTGGTCTCATTGAAACGAAGCTAAATTCGAGACATAATTTGGAGGTTCCACCACAATTTGTAATAATACGCAAAGACAGAGCAAACAACCGTTTCGGCGGCGGTGTCGCTATGGTTATTAATAGAAGATACAAATTCACTCGTATAGAACTCTCCACTTCTCACGAAAAATCTTTAGAAGCCATTGCGATCCGCTTGGATCTTTCGGCTGGTAGAAGCCTCGTGATCGCAGCGGTGTATAGCCCTTTCAATGATAAAATCGTATTCCTTCGTGACCTCGATGATCTATGTACTCAGTTGCGAGTTGCAAATGACTCGAATCACTTTGTGATCGCGGGCGATCTTAACGCCAAACACACATCATGGCGTAATACAGTCAACAACAGCAAGGGGTTAGCTCTTTTTGACTGGCTACAGTTACAGGGTGCTATCTTCCGCGCTTCCCTTCTATATTCGGAAATACCGACTTATCATCCGGCTAACTCGAACTTGGACATTGCTTTGGTGGACAGCAGGCTGATCGATCGTATTAACGATGGAACGCAAAGGCTGGGTCTGCTGCCCTATGATAGCGATCATTGGGCCATAACGATTAATCTCTCTCTCCTCGGTTGGAATACATGCGTAGAACGAGCCCCCAGAGTACTGAGACTAAATTATCGTTTGACCAAATGGAAAGAATACAAACTCAAACTCCATAATTATATCAACAGCCTAAATCTCCCATCGTTACTTAATGCGTCGATCGAAACGATTAATTCTTCAATAGAGGCCCTCGAGGAAAATATTTCCGTAATTCTGACGAACTGTACACCTACCGTGGAGGCTCTGAACTGCCCGAAAGAATATGACGACCGACGCATTAATAAGCTCAAAAAATTTAAATCCAAACTTATCACCAGATTATTTCGTTTATTGCGCCTTCGCGACAATTTAACTCCAATACAGTCTAACATGATCAAATTTTATAAATCAATAATTCAGCGTACCAATTACAGACTCAAAAAACTCTACTCTGCAGTTGCAAATAAATTCTGGAACGACAGACTGTCCAAACTAGATACTCGTGATCCCATTAAGCTACACCCTTTTATAAACAGAATTATAAATCCAAAAAACATTGACTCAATTCCGCCACTAAGAGGCGCGATAAACGACGATTTTCTTTGGTCTGAATCCGGAATAGATACATCGACACTCCAGAAAATAGATAATAACTTTGTAGTATCAAGCACTGACGATCGTTTGACCTTACTTGGGGTGCACTTTGCAAGAGTACATACAAAAAATCTGACTCCTACAACCGAGGAAGAGAGGAATCACGAGCACGAGGTAAAGCAGACTTACGATAGAATACGGGATTCGCGTGAAAATATCAATTGGCAATTCGCTTCGCTACACGAACAGATCTGGCCTTCAATTCACACAAACTATCTAATAACTCCCACAATGATTTTACGAGCCATCAAATATCTTAAAAACAAAAAATCCACCTCGTTCGACGGCATACCAAACGTCGCCATCAAACGCCTTCCAGGCTCCGTTATTGAATATCTCACGCTAATTTTTAACGCATGTTTACGTTTATCTTACTTTCCCATTCGTTGGAAAACGGCCAAGCTCATCCCATTGCACAAAAAAGGGAAAAACCTTTACGACTTAAATAATTACCGGCCGATCAGTCTGCTGCCAAACCTGGGCAAATTGTTCGAGATCATGATTAACATACGTTTGAATCATTTTGTGCGGTCCAATAAATTAATTTCTGATTATCAATTTGGTTTCAAACACTCGCACTCTACGGTTCATGCTATTGCCAAATTGACTCGCGACATTGCTGACTCGCTCAACAGCTCAGCTGTGACTGGGGCTTGTTTAATTGACCTCGAGAAAGCATTTGATACTGTTTGGACTACGGGATTGATAGTTAAATTACACAAAATGAATTTCCCCCCGGAGTTGTTGCTTCTAACTGAGAACATGATCACTGGCCGCGCTTTTAAAACTTTTCACAATAATACTTTTTCCGTTCGTACTTTCAATATTTTAAATGGTCTGCAGCAGGGCGCCGTAAATTCTCCTCTACTATTCAACTTATACTTCTCCGATATTTTAAACAATTTTAACAAAAGTAACGATACTTGCAAAGCTTTGGCCTTTGCTGATGATTTAATCATATATAAATCCGGCGTTGATCCTCTCGACATTCAGTCACACTTGCAGAGGGCTTTCGATTTTGTTGTCTCGGCGTGTAACATGAAGAAGGTGAGAGTAAATATGCTCAAATGCGAGACTATTCTATTCATTAGGCCCACGTCCCAAATTAGCAAAAAACAATACAGACTCTCAAAAAATTTTTCGATTCACGCGACGGAAAGATTTGACCTTTTAATCCCTCGGCTGAAAAAGGTCAAATATTTGGGTGTAATTCTCAACGAACACTTAAACTACAATGAACACGCCAACTACTGTCTCGGGAAAGCAAAAGGTATAGCATCTAAATTGGCTCGCCTCTTCTACTCAAAACACCTCGGTGAGAATGTCAAACTACTCCTTTACAAGCTCTATGTCAGGTCAGTACTATCTTATGCGATCCCAATCTGGTTCTCAATTTCGCCTTATGTGATGGAGCGCATTCGCACCTTCGAGAGGAAAATATTCCGGGCGATCACGGGTCTTCTCATGCCCAGACGTATGTCGGATGGTACCAAGCGACACTTCAGCAATCAAACAATTTATAGCAGGGTTGACTGTTCGCGGTTTGATATTTTTGCACTTAAAATCACCAGAATGTTTATCCTTAAATCTTTGCACTCAAACTCGGACAATCCTCTCATCACCTCGTTACATACAATGTCGGACGAGGAAGCTAGGAAGGCTCGCGAAAATGGGTTTCTCTGTACTGCTGCCTTTCCCTATCTCGACAGAGAAGGATACATTCAGGATTTTCGCTCCAAAATTCCCATCATATACCATACGCATAGAAAAAGGGCCTCGCTTGCTCTTCGATACGATCCTTTGGTAGTTTCTGCCGATCTATCGCAACTGCAACATTCTGTATCTCTTCCTCCACGGGATACTGTCCAAAAGCATTACAATTATCTCGATAAATTACCATGGCTTAAATCTTGACCGATCGTCGTACTCTGAACCGAGCACTTCCATTATCTTAGTTTAAACTCTGTATATACTCTTTAGTCCATAACATAGTTAGATTAGTATATCTACTTTAAGTTACTTTAAGAATATCGTTGATGTCAACAACATCCTTTACTATCCTCTTGATTCGTATGGAACGTTATTCAGTATAATTTCATGCCATTTGTATTCGCAAGCACGGTAATTTTTCTTTATCATGGATTTCTTTACTTATTTAATTCTTCCATCGTCTAATTCTTAACCACTAATCCGTGCAATTTTTCTTATTTATTGTGGTCAAGATCTCATTATTGTTCATTTTGTTTTATTTAGTATATTGGCCGTGCCAATATCTTCTCCCCCCCCCCCCCTTTTTATAATTGTTAATTGTTTTGTCAGTCCTGGTACCTCTCTGTAACGAAGATGCCTTTTTTGATGATCATATCAAATCTTTTGGGGCGTAATACTAATCGTTTAACTTAATCATACAGCGCAAATTGATTCTTTCTTGTATTGTATAATTTCCGTTCTCCTGCGAGAAGTCGTTAATGTGCGACCATACAGGAGTTATATAATTGTATGTTTATGCTATCCTAGCATCATGTATATATGTATGATTGAATAAAGGAACTGTTTCCATGCACTTGACGTTATCATTACGCTCCGAGCGCCCGTTGAGGAACACCTCGCTTGAGCTCGTCGTAGTCAGTGAAAAACCAAATTCCTAAGTGCCGACGCGACGGTGACTCATACTTCTGTATAGTGCGCAACGGGATATACCCAGTGATCGTGCAAACTCTCGACTTTTCTCTCTGGGGCTTGCCCTCGCAAGTCCCAATTGAAATTCTTCGCAATTTTATTTATCATTCTTCTTTCATTTAAACTCTTTCCATTTTATGGAACAACATAGTTCGCGACCCGAAGCGAATTCCCCTTCTACGCCGGCTACGGCCGACGCCAATAATTCCGACGAGGACTTTGTCATCCCCGATGCTACGAAAAGCAGACACTCTTCCGTGTCTTTAAAAAGACAGAAAACCTCAAATCCCTCGTCAAACGAAGACCTGCACATGAAAAAATCCCGTAAAACGTCCGCTTCGCGCGAAGCCGCGCGACGACCGGCCGCGAATAAAAAAGCTTCGTCTGTCGCGGGTGAAAGTGATTCAGTGCAGAAATCTATCGAACAACAGTCAAGTGATGCAATGTCGACGGCCTCCTCGAATCAAGGCCCCGATATATCTAACAACAAGGAATTACTCCTCCAGGAGAATAAAAGACTATCGAACGAGATTAAGCTTTTCAAAAAGCAGATACAGGCGCTGACCGGACCAACCAGGGCAGCAAGAAGCAGCGATGCAACCACGGGCTGGACGGCCGTGGGCTCCCGTGGACCAGCTGGACGACAGGCACCCCCACCGCCGTCGCCGATGGACAACCTCACCACCCCCAACCGTTTCGCAGCTTTGTCGGATACCAGCGCTCGACCGGGGACGTCAAGGGAACAACCCCCCACTCTGCGTCAGCCGATCCTGCAGCAACGCGTCGCAGGCAGAGATAAGTGCAACAAACCACCTCCTATTATTGTACACGTTGCTTCGCCGCAGTTAATTATTAATATTACGAAAAATGCCCTTCAAAAGGCATCTTTCACCATCAAAAGAAGCGGCTCGAACAGCCACGTAATCTATCCCAATACTCTCGAGGCATACGGTAAAATCAAAGAAATACTGCTGAACAGCCAGCTAAAGTTTTTCACATATACTCCGAGAAACGAAAAACCCATAACGATGCTTCTCTAGGGCATAGATCCGAATACCGACAGGAATGAACTATTGACAGAGATAAACTCGATAACCGCTCCGAAAACCAAAGCTTTGCGAGTCACCAGTTTTGCCACGATCAAATCGAAGCAGTCCGGTCTACCTCTACCGATGTTCGTAGTACAATTTGAGGCAAATGCCGATATCAGATTCATCCAATCCATCAATGTTCTTAATTACCAACGCGTAAGATGGGAGAAATTCCGGCGTCACGATGTATTACAATGTTTGAATTGCCAACGCATAGGGCATGCCTCGGCTAATTGCCACTTAGATTTTAGATGCGTCAAGTGCAACCTGTCGCATGAGAGGGGGAGGTGCTCGGTCACAGAATCAACGAACCATGACGCAGTATATTGTGTCAACTGCGAAAAGTTCGGGCACCCCGCGTCTTACCGCGGTTGCCAGAGATTCAAGGAAAGGAGAATGGCTTCCGCCCCTATCCACAACCTGGCCCCCAAACCAGCAGCCACCAGGAGATTTCCATCTCCACTCGTCAATCCGGCACTGCCTTACAGCAGAGTTACAGCGAACGGAGCGGGGATTTCGGCCGCTGCGTCCGTACCGGCGTACGCAACCAGCGCGTACAATCAAAGATCAGTACCGTTGTCCTCTAATACTACTGAACAGCAGGTTGATCTTAAAAATATTCTAACTGCCATTAAGAGTATATCTGATCAATTACCTGTAATCTTCCAAAGAATCAGCGAAAACGCCGAGAAAATTAACTTCTTGTTCCAATCCTTTATAGACGGTGACCAACCTGCGGCTCATCATAGACACACGACGAGGAGCGGTCATGACGACTTTATGCAATAATGGCTACCGCGTCGCAGAACGATATCCCGCTGGACAATCTCCGCATCATAACAGTCAACGTCAATTCTGTCGTGAATCTCCATAAACGTGCATACTTGCAACAATTCCTAACCGACCAACGGCCCGATATCTGCTGCCTGGTCGAGACAAAATTAAATCCCAGACACAATTTAGAGGTGCCGTCACAATACGTAATTATCCGCAAGGACAGAGCGAATAATCGCTTTGGTGATGGTGTCGCGATAATTATAAACCGCGACTATAAATTCACACGTATAGAGCTATCATTCTCCCATGAGAAATCGATGGAGGCCATCGCGATTCGTTTGGACCTCTCGGCTGATAGATGTCTCGTGATCGCCGCGGTCTACAGTCCTTTCAAGGATAAAATAATTTTTCTACGAGATCTTGAAGATCTTTGCACCCAGTTACGTCTCGTGAACGACGCGAATCGTTTCGTTATAGCGGGTGATCTTAACGCGAAACACACCTCCTGGCGAAATACGGTCAACAACGGTAAAGGTCTGGCCTTGTTCGACTGGCTCCAGCTGCAAGGCGCTATCTTTCGCGCGGTTCTCTTTTTCTCCGACATTCCCTCTTTTCATCCGGCTAATTCTAACCTTGACATTGCTCTGGTGGACAGCAGGCTGATCGACCGTATCAACAACGGTTCTCATAGACTGGGTTTGCTGCCGTACGACAGCGATCATTGGGCCATAGTGATCAACCTCTCCCTCTTCGGTTGGAGCGCAACCGTCGAACGTGCACCCAAAATACTCAAACCGGATTACCGCAAAACTAATTGGAAAGATTTCAGATTAAAGCTCCACGAGTATACAAGCGGCTTGGACCACTTGACTCTGCTTAATGCGCCGATCGATATGATTAACTCTACTATCGAGGCACTCGAGGCGAACATCTCCTCTGCATTGACGAATTGTACACCCACCGTGGAAGTTCCGAACAGCCCGAAAGAATATGACGATCGGCGCATTCACAAGCTCAAAAAATTTAAGTCTAACAAGGAAGCTATTCGAAGTGCAACTCACGGATTCGAATAAAATTTTGTGGGTTTGTAGAGTGGTCCAAGACAAGAAAAATGGTATACTCCATTCGTGCCCAATCGCCCTTTAAGGGCATGAAATTTAACCTCAAAGTGAAATCGACACTTACACTTCCTCGCTTATATCTCCTAAAGTACAAAAGATAGAAAAAAATGTTTTAGGTAAAAGTTTAACGGTAAAAGGAGCGCTATAAAATTGCATTAACAAATTTTTAAAAACAACTTTCCTTCTTGAAAAAAAAATTTTTTATTGCGTTATTTTAAACAATTTTGAAATCTTTTTGGTAATGAAAAATGTGGCATTTTTTATTCTGAATTCAACCATAACAATATTTTTATTATACACCGCTAGGGTTACAGAGATACACGACAAAACGTACTCCCTAGCGCGCGGTACCGCGCAATAGCGCGCTAACAACATATAAAGTTACATATTAAGAATGCTCATTTACATTGCAGGACATAACTATGTAACGAAGATGGGTGTGGTAACATAAAAATCGCAAATTATGAAATATTACGTAAAGATTAATGACTTATGATATAGATCGTACTATATCGCATATATACACAAATAAACATTTTTTAAATATGACAAATTACAAATATACTACAAATATGACAAATTTAAAAGTCCCCTTCGTGTCAGAAAGCCAAATTACAACGAGCACCTTTAAGCGCCTTCAGTATCAGAAAGCCAGCCAGCGTCAAGTGCCTATAGGCGTTCTATTCCTGGATATCACTAGCGCAAAATTTCTAAGCGCCTATAGGCGCTCACAGTAGTGAAATGGTTAAAAAGATGATATACGCATAGGCACTTTTTGCACCAAGCACATCTTATAATAGCAGGCTTACCACCGTTAATCGTTGCTTTTTATAATTTGGGGGAATGAAAAAATTTTGTGAGAACTTGTTCCAATCGAGTTATACCATATAATCATTTTACAAATTTGCATCTACGAAATAATATCATCAAATTGCAATCTCTCACATCGAACCAGTTGTCATCTCCGAGAGTCCGTGAATTATTTAAGAACTCTTGGTATAAAAGTGGATACCTAGAGGAAAGGTTACAACAACAGTTTGAAAATCCGGTAGATTTGTGTTTTAAATTTCCTGAAGCAGATAAACTGCCACGTTGCGAATTATGTGATAAGCCTGCTATTATAGGATGTGCTTGGTGTAAAAGGTATCTGTGTGTAGATCACTTTTTTAACACTAGAACTACCGAACCAGTCAAAATGACTGGTACACAGTTTTTTCCAAAAATTCTTCAAGTCTACAGAGGAGTCATGGAATAAATATTCTACGTCATTCTAGAAAAACATAAATCACCGTATCCATTTTCTTTTCGGCCTTTTGATTCCGCTGTTTTCAAAGTACTTATTTAATATATTGAAATTTAATAGATTTAACGCCGGTAGTTCTAGTGTTAATGAAGATAATATTTCGTCTTTTTCACTTTGCGAAAACTATGTCGAGTGAAGAACATGTATTGGCGTGTGCTTACAATGTAGTAAAATGTTAAATAAGCGTTTAAAAAATATTTATGTATGCATACATGGGATATAGTACGATCTGTATTATAAGTCATTAATCTTTACGTAATATTTCATAATTTGCGATTTTTATGTTACCACACCCATCTTCGTTACATAGTTATGTCCTGCAATGTAAATGAGCATTCTTAATATGTAACTTTATATGTTGTTAGCGCGCTATTGCGCGGTACCGCGCGCTAGGGAGTACGTTTTGTCGTGTATCTCTGTAACCCTAGCGGTGTATAATAAAAATATTGTTATGGTTGAATTCAGAATAAAAAATGCCACATTTTTCATTACCAAAAAGATTTCAAAATTGTTTAAAATAACGCAATAAAAAATTTTTTTTTCAAGAAGGAAAGTTGTTTTTAAAAATTTGTTAATGCAATTTTATAGCGCTCCTTTTACCGTTAAACTTTTACCTAAAACATTTTTTTCTATCTTTTGTACTTTAGGAGATATAAGCGAGGAAGTGTAAGTGTCGATTTCACTTTGAGGTTAAATTTCATGCCCTTAAAGGGCGATTGGGCACGAATGGAGTATACCATTTTTCTTGTCTTGGATCACTCTACAAACCCACAAAATTTTATTCGAATCCGTGAGTTGCACTTCGAATAGCTTCCTTGTAAGCTAATCACGAAACTATACCGTCTATTGCGTCTACACGACAATCTCACCGAATCTCAATTGAACATGATTAAATTTTACAACATCATTATAAAAAGGACCAACTATAGACTCAGGAAACTTTACACCACAGTATCAAACGTATTCTGGAACAACAGACTATCTAAGCTAAGCCCGCGGGAACCCGGTAAACTCTACCCTTTCATCAATAGTATTTTAAATCCAAAAAGTATCGATTCAATGCCTCCTTTAAGGGGCGCAATAGACGACGTTTCGCTGTGGTCAGAATCCAACATTGACACAAACACCTTGCTAAAGAGCGACAATAACTTCATTGTCCCGAGCATCGAGGACAGACTGACGATCCTGGGGGTGCACTTCGCCAGGGTGCATACGAAAAACCTAGCTCCGGAGACCGAGGGGGAGAGGAGTCACGAATACGATATAAAACATACGTACGGGCAAATACAGGCCGCTCGCAGTGAAATCGATTGGCGTTTTTCTTCGATTAACGAGCAGATCTGGCCGGTCATTCACACGAATTATCTCGTCACGCCCACTATGTTGGCGAGGGCCATTAAAACAATAAAAAATAAAAGGTCCGCATCCTTCGACGGGATTCCGAACGTCGCCGTCAAGCGACTGCCAGGCTCGGTCATCGAGCTGCTCACCCTGATTTTTAACGCCTGTCTAAGACTGTCATATTTTCCGGTTCGCTGGAAAACAGCCAAGCTAATTCCGTTGCTCAAAAAAGGGAAGGACCCACACGATTTAAACAGCTACCGGCCGATCAGTCTGCTGCCCAACCTGGGCAAATTGTTCGAAGTTCTGATTAACATTCGTCTAAGTCATTTCGTTCGCGCCAACAAACTAATCTCCGACTACCAGTTCGGATTCAAACACGCTCACTCGACTGTACAGGGTGTTTCAAAAATATTTGTCATGGCTTTCAGGGGTTGTTCTACACCTCTGGATCGATGGAGATTTGCGAAAAAAACTTGCCGCAAAATTCAGGAAAGGGTAGCAAATTTTTTTTATTGGCTCATCGTATTCGTTTTGTTACGTAGGCAAAATGTCTGAGAGGAACCATGGGTCAGAAACGAACCGTTCTCTCGCAAATTAACTTTTAATTGGGCCTTCCGATTAAAATTTTGCCGATAGTTAAAGCAGAGGCGCCTTAAACGAAGCTAGAAAATAGGGCACTGTGTCACCGAACCAGAAGAGAAGTGTAAGTGTTTATACTCTTCTTCCCGGGTGGGCCCTTGAGTGAACCCGACACCGAACGCAGGTCATTGACATTTTCTAGTCTTTTTCTCTCTCTTCAATTATGTTGCCTCTGTTTCAACTATTGGAGCTAGCAAGGGTATCTCATGTGTTTCCTTTCGAAAGGTCGGCGACTCGAAGGCTGTCGTATGGGCGAAATTTTAATCGTAAGGCCCGATTAAAAGTTAATTTGTGAGAGAACGGTTCGTTTCTGACCCATGATTCCTCTCAGACATTTTGCCTACGTAACAAGACGAATACGATGAGCCAATAAAAAAAATTTGCTACCCTTTCCCGAATTTTGCGGCAAGTTTTTTTCGCAAATCTCCATCGATCCAGAGGTGTAGAACAACCCCTGAAAGCCATGACAAATATTTTTGAAACACCCTGTACATGCAATAGCTAAGTTAACCCGCGACATTGCCGACTCTCTCAACGTTATGCATGTAGCTGGAGCCTGTCTGATAGACCTCGAAAAGGCCTTTGACACCGTGTGGACCACCGGACTAATAGTCAAACTGCACAGGATGAATCTTCCGCCAGAATTATTGCTCTTAACCGAAAATATGATCACCGGACGGGCCTTTAGGACCTTTCACCGCAATACTTTTTCCAATCGCACGTTCAACATTTTAAACGGTCTACAGCAAGGTGCAGTAAACTCTCCTCTACTTTTTAACCTATACTTCTCCGATATCCTGGACAATTTTAACAATAATAACAATTCGTGCAAGGCCTTGACGTTCGCCGACGACCTGATCGTTTATAAATCCGGAGCCGACCCTCAGGAAGTTCAATCTCATCTCCAAAAAGCGTTCGATTTTGTTGTTTCGGCATGTAATAAGAAAAAAGTTCGAGTCAATATGCTCAAATGCGAGGCCATCCTGTTTCTACGTCCCACATCGCAAATCAGCAAAAGACAGTTCAGACTATCGAAAAAATTCTCTATCCATGCGCCGAACAGTCCTGGCCTTCTGATCCCCCGGGTGAAAAAGGTCAAGTACCTGGGCGTCATTCTCAATGAACGGCTCAATTATAACGATCACGCCAATTACTGCCTCGACAAGGCAAAAGGTAACGCGGCCAGGCTTGCACGACTCCTTTATTCAAGGCATCTCGGTGCCAACGTTAAACTCCTTCTCTATAAGCTCTACGTCCGTTCCACTCTCTCTTATGCTCTGCCCATCTGGTATCCCATTTCCCCGTACGTGATGGAGCGCATCCGCGCTTTCGAGAGGAAGATATTCCGGGCGATCACGGGACTTCTCATACCGAGACGCATGTCTGACGGCACCGTTAGATACGTACATAACAAAACGATCTACGACAGGGCTGACTGTTCGCGGTTCGATATTTTCGCGTTAAAAATCACGCGAATGTTCATCTTAAAATCCATCCGTTCAACCTCCGATAACCCTCTTATTACCTCCTTGCACTCGATGCCCGAGGAGGATGCTAAAAAGGCGTGTGAAAATGGTTTCTTATCCACAGCTGCCTTCCCATACCTCGACAGAGAGGGTTTCGTGCAGAACTTCCAAACAAAAATTCCCATTATTTATCATACGCCTAGGAAAAAAGCCTCCCTCGCTCTCCGCTACGATCCTTCAGTCGTATCGGCAGACCCCTCTCATCTTCGCCATTCCGTCTCCCTTCCCATGCGGGATATCGTTCAGAAACATTACAATTACTTAGAGAAATTGCCATGGCTCAAATCCTGACCGCTCCCCGCACCCTGGGCCGAGCACTTCCGCCGACAAACAGCAGGTCTTTCTCCCCTCTACTAGCACTTAAGTTCGCATATACCTCCGAGCACGTGGCTCGACGTAACGATACATCTCTTTAAACGTGCTTCGCCGCACATTTACTGTGTTCGAATCGTCTTACATTGTCCTCATATTCAAACGCGTTAATCCGAGCTCAAGGACTCTCTCCTTGTTTATTTAATTCTTCCGTATACTCAACTCTTGACCACTGATCCGTATATATTTGCGTTTTTTTTTCCTTTAATACGGTCAAGATCGTCAATCCAAATCACTTTGCCTTTGTACATACACTCTTCGTTTTATATTGGCTGCACCAATATCTTCTCCCCTCCCACTTCGTGACCGTCTTGTCCGTACCTTGTCCCCTTTTTGTATGCGATGATGCCTTTTTCTCGATGACTACATCATTTTTGGGGCATAAACTCGTTTTTCCGTTTATAATATTACCAGTAGCGCAATTTGATCTAATTCCTTCCATCGTAATATTTAAGTTCTCCTGCGAGAAGTCGCTAATACGCGACCATACAGGATCTCTATTTTGTATATGATCAAGCTATCCAAGCATTGTACATATTGTTATGAATAAAGGAATTGTTAATGGCACTTGACGTTATCAGTACGCGACGAGAGCTCGTAGCGACAATATCTCAGTGCTCGTACGCGACATAACCAAAATTCCTAAGTGCCCATACAGAGAGTCATTCGTACTGTGAAAGTGTATCTTGTTATACTCCAAGTGATCGGCTAATTTTCGTTACTGTTATTGGGGCTTGCTTTCGCAAGTCCCAATACAGTTCTTCATTTTTTTCATTTCTGATCGTCCATTTTTATGGAACATCATATAGCACGCATAGAAGCTAGTAATTCTTCCGCATCGGCGGCGGCCGATGCCAATAATTCGGACGAAAAGGCTATAGGAGGATAAGTATGATCCAGCGGCCTTAGCTCCGATCATGCTCGCTTTTTTTTGTTAAATTAGTACCTATGTGAGTACTTATCACAGCAATTTTCAACCCTTAAAAATTGATCCCCAGGGAGTAATCGTTAAATAAACAAATTTTTTCAAAAATTCATAACTTGAGAACGACTACTTTGATTTTATTGAAATTTATTCAGGACGTACATATAACTAAGGTCTCTGATTTAAAAAAATTCCAGACTTGATGAATTGACATAACCTTAAAAAAAAAATTAAAACATTTTTCAATGACTACTATTGGTAGGTTATGTTTGAGGCACAACTACCAAACTTTTTTTATAGCTTTCTAACACCATTTTACACCATATATAATTTTGGTATAATTTATTTCTTGGTGCGTCATATCCAAAAAAAATAAAAAGTCTAATTTTATTCATATTTAATTTTTTTAAATATGTTATAATTATGGCACACCGATCCTAATTTTTTTCTAGTTTTCTAACGTCATTTTGCACCATATATAATTTTGGTATAATTTATTTCTTGGTGCGTCATATGCAAAAAAAATAAAAAGTATAATTTTAATCATTTTCAATTTTTTTCATTATGTTATCATTATAGCACAATCATGTTAATTTTTTTTAGCTTCCTAACATTATTTTGCACCATGTATAATTTCGGTAGAATTTATTTTTCGGTGCGTCATATGCAAAATAAATGAAAAGTCTAATTTGAATCATCCTCAATTTTTTTCAATATGTTACCGTTATAGCACAATCATGTTATTTTTTTTGGTTTCCTCACATCGTTTTACTTTATCTATAATAATTTCTGAATTCATAATTCTCAGCGTGTTACATTGGAATCAATAAAAGTATACAGTTTTTCTATATTTCGGCAACTTCCAAAAAGAAAAACAACAAAAAGTCCATTTACTACAATGACGATGATAGCGAATATTTAATTTTGATTCGGCAGATCGACCTAACGTTCTAATGCAATTTTCGTCCGTTGCTAGTGCTGTTGTGGATAGATGTAGCGGATATATGTGTTTCAGTGCTGGGTATAATGAGTTAGGTATCAAGTCTGTCGTTCGCGCGGGCCCGCATGAGCGGGCAAGAGCTACAGGCGTATGGAGCTAATCTTGCCATTGTCTTTATTACTTTTATAACTATTATAATCACTGTTTCTGTTGTTGTTGTTGTTGTTATTATTATTATTATTGTTCTTATTATTATTATTATGAATTATGAATTCAGAAATTATTATAGATAAAGTAAAACGATGTGAGGAAACCAAAAAAAATAACATGATTGTGCTATAACGGTAACATATTGAAAAAAATTGAGGATGATACAAATTAGACTTTTCATTTATTTTGCATATGACGCACCGAAAAATAAATTCTACCGAAATTATACATGGTGCAAAATAATGTTAGGAAGCTAAAAAAAATTAACATGATTGTGCTATAATGATAACATAATGAAAAAAATTGAAAATGATTAAAATTATACTTTTTATTTTTTTTGCATATGACGCACCAAGAAATAAATTATACCAAAATTATATATGGTGCAAAATGACGTTAGAAAACTAGAAAAAAATTAGGATCGGTGTGCCATAATTATAACATATTTAAAAAAATTAAATATGAATAAAATTAGACTTTTAATTTTTTTTGGATATGACGCACCAAGAAATAAATTATACCAAAATTATATATGGTGTAAAATGGTGTTAGAAAGCTATAAAAAAAGTTTGGTAGTTGTGCCTCAAACATAACCTACCAATAGTAGTCATTGAAAAATGTTTTAATTTTTTTTTTAAGGTTATGTCAATTCATCAAGTCTGGAATTTTTTTAAATCAGAGACCTTAGTTATATGTACGTCCTAAATAAATTTCAATAAAATCAAAGTAGTCGTTCTCAAGTTATGAATTTTTGAAAAAATTTGTTTATTTAACGATTACTCCCTGGGGATCAATTTTTAAGGGTTGAAAATTGCTGTGATAAGTACTCACATAGGTACTAATTTAACAAAAAAAAGCGAGCATGATCGGAGCTAAGGCCGCTGGATCATACTTATCCTCCTATAGCCTTTTGCATCCCTTGAGACTGCTAGCCAGGGATCGCTATCTCTGTCTCTAAAAAGACATAAATCATCCAATCCGTCTTCATCCGAGGACATTCAAATGAAGAAGTCGCGCAAAATTTCCGCTTCACGCACAGCCGCACGGCAATCTGCCGACGCTAAAACGGCTCCAGTTAACACCATGGACAGTGACACAGGATTGAAATCGCTCGATCAACAATCCAGCGATGCGATGTCTACAGCATCATCCAAACAAGGCGCTGAAGCATCTTGTAGCAAAGAAACTCTAGTGCGTGAAAATAAAAGACTATTAAACGAAATAAAATTGCTCAAAGAGCAAATCCAATCGCTCGCTGGACCCTCTACATCTGGTCGGACCATTGAATCGCCAACGTCGGAATGGATCACCATTGGATCCCGTAGACCCGCAGGACGACACGCGCCTTCTCCGATGCCCACGCTGGACAAACCTCCCACCGCCAACCGTTTTCAGGCCTTTGCCGAGCCCAACGCTCTACCGGAGGTGTCAAGGGACCAGCCTCCCACCTTCAGGCATCCGACCCCACCACAGCAAACTATTAAACAAGATAAGTTAAACAAACCACCACCGTTGATCGTGCATGTGGCTTCACCACAATTAATAATAAACATAACTAAGAATGCTCTTCAAAAGGCATCCTTCACTATAAAAAGAAGTGGCTCGAAAAGCCACGTCATATACCCGAATTCTCTCGAAGCTTATTCGAAGATCAAAGATATTATGATGAAAAACCAGCTCAAGTTCTTCACTTATACGCCGAAGAACGAAAAACCACTGACGATGCTTCTCAAGGGTATCGATCCAAACACCGACAAGAATGAGCTGTTGTCGGAAATTAATTCCATCACCGCACCTAAAGCTAAAGCCACTCGTATTTCAAATTTTGTAACCGCGAAATCGAAACAATCCGGCTTGCCCCTGCCTATGTTCGTAGTGCAATTTGACGCTAATACAGATATCAAATTTGTTCAATCGATCAATGTTTTAAATTATCAACGCGTCAGATGAGAGAAATTGCATAGGCAGGATCTTTTACAATGATTTAACTGTCAACGTATAGGCCATGCATCCGCTAACTGCCATCTAGACTTTAGATGCGTTAAATGCAATTTATCTCACGAGCGTGGGAAGTGCTCGGTCACGGAAGCAACCAAACACGACGCAATTTACTGCGTCAACTGTGAGAAATTCGGCCACCCCGCGTCATACCGAGGTTGCCCGAAATTCAAGAAGAGAAGAGCCGTTGCCGCCCCTACGAGCAACAGAGCTCCCCAGCCAGCCGCAACCAGAAGACTTCCATCTCCCCTCGTCAATCCGACGACGCTATACAGTAGTGTTGCGAGTGGAGTGGGGGGCCTAGTAGGTAAGGCCGGACATGCTTATTCATCGACTACGTTTAACAGAGGATCAGTCCCTCTCGATGCTACGTCCAACGAGCAACAGGTCGACTTAAAAAACATGTTTTCGGCCATCAAAAGTATAGCCGATCAATTACCAATTATTTTTCAACGCATCGGCGAAAATACCGAAAAAATTAATTTCCTCCTTCAATCTTTTATAGATGATAATCATACTCAATCTGTTGATTATCATGGACGTACCACGAGAGGCGTTCGAAATGATTTCCCGCAATAATGGCCACTGCCGATCAAAACAGTATCCCGTTGGACAATCTCCGAATCATTACTGTCAACGTCAACTCTGTTATAAATCTTCACAAACGTGCATATTTGCAGCAATTTTTGAACTCTCATCGACCCGACGTATGTGGTCTCATTGAAACGAAGCTAAATCCGAGACATAATTTGGAGGTTCCACCACAATTTGTAATAATACGCAAAGACAGAGCAAACAACCGTTTCGGCGGCGGTGTCGCTATGGTTATTAATAGAAAATACAAATTCACTCGTATAGAACTCTCCACTTCTCACGAAAAATCTTTAGAAGCCATTGCGATCCGCTTGGATCTTTCGGCTGGTAGAAGCCTCGTGATCGCGGCGGTGTATAGCCCTTTCAATGACAAAATCGTGTTCCTTCGTGACCTCGATGATCTATGTGCTCAGTTGCGAGTTGCAAATGACTCGAATCACTTTGTGATCGCGGGCGATCTTAACGCCAAACACATATCATGGCGTAATACAGTCAACAACAGCAAGGGGTTAGCTCTTTTTGACTGGCTACAGTTACAGGGTGCTATCTTCCGCGCTTCCCTTCTATATTCGGAAATACCGACTTATCATCCGGCTAACTCGAACTTGGACATTGCTTTGGTGGACAGCAGGCTGATCGATCGTATTAACGATGGAACGCAAAGGCTGGGTCTGCTGCCCTATGATAGCGATCATTGGGCCATAACGATTAATCTCTCTCTCCTCGGTTGGAATACATACGTAGAACGAGCCCCCAGAGTACTGAGACTAAATTATCGTTTGACCAAATGGAAAGAATACAAACTCAAACTCCATAATTATTACAACAGCCTAAATCTCCCATCGTTACTTAATGCGTCGATCGAAATGATTAATGCTTCAATAGAGGCCCTCGAGGAAAATATTTCCGTAATTCTGACGAGCTGTACACCTACCGTGGAGGCTCTGAACTGCCCGAGAGAATATGACGACCGACGCATTAATAAGCTCAAAAAATTTAAATCCAAACTTATCACCAGATTATTTCGTTTATTGCGCCTTCGCGACAATTTAACTCCAATACAGTCTAACATGATCAAATTTTATAAATCAATAATTCAGCGTACCAATTACAGACTCAAAAATCTCTACTCTGCAGTTGCAAATAAATTCTGGAACGACAGACTGTCCAAACTAGATACTCGTGATTCCATTAAGCTACACCCTTTTATAAACAGAATTATAAATCCAAAAAACATTGACTCAATTCCGCCACTAAGAGGCGCGATAAACGACGATTTTCTTTGGTCTGAATCCGGAATAGATACATCGACACTCCAGAAAATAGATAATAACTATGTAGTGTCAAGCACTGACGATCGTTTGACCTTACTTGGGGTGCACTTTGCAAGAGTACATACAAAAAATCTGACTCCTACAACCGAGGAAGAGAGGAATCACGAGCACGAGGTAAAGCAGACTTACGATCGAATACGGGATTCGCGTGAAAATATCAATTGGCAATTCGCTTCGCTACACGAACAGATCTGGCCTTCAATTCACACAAACTATCTAATAACTCCCACAATGATCTTACGAGCCATCAAATATCTTAAAAACAAAAGATCCACCTCGTTCGACGGCATAACAAACGTCGCCATCAAACGCCTGCCAGGCTCCGTTATTGAATATCTCACGCTAATTTTTAACGCATGTTTACGTCTGTCTTACTTTCCCATTCGTTGGAAAACGGCCAAGCTCATCCCATTGCACAAAAAAGGGAAAAACCTTTGCGACTTAAATAATTACCGGCCGATCAGTCTGCTGCCAAACCTGGGCAAATTGTTCGAGATTATGATTAACATACGTTTGAATCATTTTGTGCGGTCCAATAAATTAATTTCTGATTATCAATTTGGTTTCAAACACTCGCAATCTACGGTTCATGCTATTGCCAAATTGACTCGCGACATTGCCGACTCGCTCAACAGCTCAGCTGTGACTGGGGCTTGTTTAATTGACCTCGAGAAAGCATTTGATACTGTTTGGACTACGGGATTGATAGTTAAATTACACAAAATGAATTTCCCCCCCGAGTTGTTGCTTCTAACTGAGAACATGATCACTGGCCGCGCTTTTAAAACTTTTCACAATAATACTTTTTCCGTTCGTACTTTCAATATTTTAAATGGTCTGCAGCAGGGCGCCGTAAATTCTCCTCTACTATTCAACTTATACTTCTCTGATATTTTAAACAATTTTAACAAAAGTAACGATACTTGCAAAGCTTTGGCCTTTGCTGATGATTTAATCATCTATAAATCCGGCGTTGATCCTCTCGACATTCAGTCACACTTGCAGAGGGCTTTCGATTTTGTTGTCTCGGCGTGTAACATGAAGAAGGTGAGAGTAAATATGCTCAAATGCGAGACTATTCTATTCATTAGGCCCACGTCCCAAATTAGCAAAAAACAATACAGGCTCTCAAAAAATTTTTCGATTCACGCGACGGAAAGATATGACCTTTTAATCCCTCGGCTGAAAAAGGTCAAATATTTGGGTGTAATTCTCAACGAACACTTAAACTATAATGAACACGCCAACTACTGTCTCGGGAAAGCAAAAGGTATAGCATTTAAATTGGCTCGCCTCTTCTACTCAAAACACCTCGGTGAGAATGTCAAACTACTCCTTTACAAGCTTTATGTCAGGTCAGTACTATCTTATGCGATCCCAATCTGGTTGTCAATTTCGCCTTATGTGATGGAGCGCATTCGCACCTTCGAGAGGAAAATATTCCGGGCGATCACGGGTCTTCTCATGCCCAGACGTATGTCGGATGGTACCAAGCGACACTTCCACAATCAAACAATTTATAGCAGGGTTGACTGTTCGCGGTTTGATATTTTTGCACTTAAAATCACCAGAATGTTTATCCTTAAATCTTTGCACTCAAACTCGGACAATCCTCTCATCACCTCGTTACATACAATGTCGGACGAGGAAGCTAGGAAGGCTCGCGAAAATGGGTTTCTCTGTACTGCTGCCTTTCCCTATCTCGACAGGGAAGGATACATTCAGGATTTTCACTCCAAAATTCCCATCATATACCATACGCATAGAAAAAGGGCCTCGCTTGCTCTTCGATACGATCCTTTGGTAGTTTCTGCCGATCTATCACAACTGCAACATTCTGTATCTCTTCCTCCACGGGATACTGTCCAAAAGCATTACAATTATCTCGATAAATTACCATGGCTTAAATCTTGACCGTTCGTCGTACTCTGAACCGAGCACTTCCATTATCTTACAATTAGTTTAAACTCTGTATATACTCTTTAGTCCATAACATAGTTAGATTAGTATATCAACTTTAAGTTACTTTAAGAATATCGTTGATGTCAACAACATCCTTTACTATCCTCTTGATTCGTATGGAACGTTATTCGGTATAATTTCATGCCACTTGTATTCGCAAGCACGGTAATTTTTCTTTATCATGGATTTCTTTACTTATTTAATTCTTCCATCGTCTAATTTTTTTTTTTTTTTTTTATTGGAAGGTCAGAAATCAATTACATTGTTGCTCGAAGAGCGAAAGAATACAAAATAATGAGATTCCGATATGGTCGCAGAGCGACTCCTCAAGGGAGAAGGGCGCGGTTACAATGTAAAAGAATGAACAGAATTACAATATGAGAAACTTATGTTTGACGGTATGGCAAATAGGTGGCCGCAAAATACTGTAATGACAGCGAAAAAAAAACGGCATCTGCGCTACAAAGAGGCACCAGGACGGACAAAACAATTACGAAACAAAGTGGCGATAAAAAGAAAATATTGGCTGTGCCAATATATTTGAGCAAGTTTAAACTTTGCTCGCAGCAACTGAAAATAGACTTTCTCGACCGAGATGGAAACAATTAAAGGGAACTAGTTAGTGGTCGAGAGATTCATTTCGAAGAATTAAATAAGTACAGGAGAAACATAATGCAAAGAATATTGCAACTTCGTGTAAAGTGAAGGTAAAATTGGAACTAAAATTCGAGAAAATTATGCCCGAATGGGGCCAATTCGATTGAATAACGGAATAATTTCTCGATATGAGGAGTTAATTCCTTAATAAGATATAACTAATAAGATATAACTTTCTAAGATTTAAGCAATAATGGAAATTGGATTATATGGATCCTAATAGTAAGCTTATTCTACTGGAGTATATACATATTTACAGAGAAAGTGCTCGCGTAACGAGATGGAGACAGAGCGTCAAAATTTCTCGCACGAGCGCTACAAGCCTGGAGCGGCAGAGTGAGATAGATGAAGAGAACAAGCGGGGGCAGACATTAGCCCAGCCAGGGAAGCCTCTGGAGATATTTGTAGCTCTCTTGGTCAGTATCCCGCGGAGGTAATGAAAGTGAAAAAATAAGACGACTCAGATCAGATGATAGATCTTCCGGATCGTAACGTAGTGCTAGGGAAGCTCTACATCTTTTGATATGATAAATTAGAGGGATTCTAGTGGGAAGATGTTGAATGTATTCCTTCTTATCGAGAAACGGGAAGGCTGAGATGGACAGATAGCCATTATCTTTGGCTTTCGTGGCCTCTGAGTCGGGCATTTGATGGATGGATGAAATCAACGGGTTGTCAACTCTAGGATCGAATGTTTTCAACAAGAACAATCGGGCGATCCTCAGCGCGAAAATGTCGAACCGTGAACAGTTCAATTTATTGTAAACTGTTTGATTATGAACATATTTTCTGGAACCGTCCGTGAATCTGCGCGGAATCAAGAGACCCGTGATCGCGCGGAAAATTTTACGCTCGAAAGCGCGAAAACGCTCCATTATGTAAGATGCGACTGGAAACCAGAAGGGGAATGCATACGAGAGAATTGAACGAACATATAACTTATACAGTAATAATTTGACATTTTCACCAAGGTGTTTGGAGTAAAAAAGTCGAGCAAGTTTTGCCGCGCTGCCTTTGGCTTTTTCGAGGCTATAACTCGCGTGCTCGTTGTAATTCAATCTCTCGGTTAGGATAACCCCGAGGTACTTAACTTTTTCACCCTGGGAATAAGGATGTCGCATCTATTTGGAGCGTGAATGGAGAATTTCTTCGCCATTCCTCTCCGCCTCCTACTGATGCGACTGGACGGTCCGCTGAACAAGATCGTCTCACACTTAGCCATGTTTACGCGTACCTTTTTCATATCACACGACAATACGATTTTGTTAAAAGCTCGCTGCAGGTCAGATTGAATCTCCTGCGGATCAATGCCCGATTTGTAGACAATAAGATCGTCGGCGAATGCGAGCGCCTTGCACGGCGAGTTCCGTTTGTTAAAATTATCCAAAATATCCGAGAAATAAAGGTTAAAAAGGAGGGGGGAATTAACCGCACCCTGCTGTAAACCGTTCTTTATTGAAAAAGTTCGGGATGAATATGTATTAACGTGGGACGTTCGGAAGGAACGACCAGAGATCATATTTTCCACCATAGCAAGAAGGTGGGGTGGTATTTTCAGTTTATTTAACTTGACTACCAGACCGATCGTCCAAACCGTATCGAACGCTTTTTCGAGATCGATAAGGCACGCACCAGTCATGGCAAAGTTGTTGAGCGAGTCGGCTATATCGCGAGTCAATTTTGCGATTGCATGGACCGTCGAGTGCGCGTGTTTAAAACCAAACTGATAATCCGGTATCAGTTTCTCGCGACGAACGATCGCGTTGAGACGAATATTAATCACACTGTTCAACACGATTTTTTTTCTCAAATATCCAATGGGTGATCCTCGTAGAGTTAGTCATCCTAAACACGAATCCGTCGGCAGAATTGCTCCATCACGCACAGTTTTTTAGTAAAATGAGTTTTTGTAAAAACACCAAATTTTGGCAGAAAATGAGGTATTACGCAAAAAGTATAAACGCTACGAAGTTGAAATTGGTCTCAAAAGATAGAGGAAATCATGCCGAATATTTTAGTGTATATATTTATTAAAATTGGTTGTTGCAAATAGTAACAAATGACCGTCAAAGTTTAAAAAAGTGCGGATGCGCGATTTTACTATGCTATACTTTTACATTTTTATGAAAAGTTATTTATCTAGCACGAATTTGCTATACTGGATCGCATTCCTTAGACATTTCTGAAGAGAAAACTGCCCCCAAAAGTTTCGGGAACAGTTTTCAATCCCGACGGGTCGAAAAAATATCCGTCGAGAACGTGTAATCGGCTTTCGACGCCATGCTGCTATTCTACGCGGGCCGCCAGTGAGACAATGCCGTAACTACGCGTTATCGACGCCGATCTGACAGTACCATCTGAAGGGCGCTCAACTCTGATAAATATAAATGATCAATTATTTTTCATTAATTTTTGTTTAAAAATATTATTTATAATTTGATCACAGCAAATGTTATTAACGGTGATATACTTCGTCGTTGCGATTTTGGTACCACTTCTCCACAGACATAACAAAACGAGTCTGGCTGATTTTTGCACTTGCGAAACATTGCAGTAAACGACACACACTTAAGACTTGATACAAAACGATTACCGCTTCATGCTTAGTATGAACCACTTGCTACTTAAATCTGCCTATACATATACACAAAAAGTTTCTCCTATAAAGTTTAAATATAATTTGTTATTAATTTATTATTTTAGAATCAAGTGTATAAATAAAATAAGATGAATATCGATATATCGATATATATATATATTGTAGTAAGGGGGGTATTAAATAGTCAATAAATGCACTTCACCAATTAACAAAAACAAAACTAGAGTATATATATTTAGATAGATGAGAATATTGAGTAATATAATATAATAATGGTTATAATAGTAATAATAATAATGGTATTAATAATGGTGAATAAAGGTATTAATAAGCGTTTCGCATCCGACTCGAATAGATGCTCAAAACGAACTGCCTAAAACGAACTCCAACGACGGTCGCTAGCACAGTTGTTTAGATTAAATGTAAACTTAAGATATCTCGCTCGAGCCTACTTTACTCCTTCGACTGGAAAGAATTTTTTTCCTTCTTAAAGGGGCACTACAATATATATATATATATAGATATGTCGATACTTATTTTATTTATATGCTTATTTTTTATATTATTTATATTATTATATTTATATTCAATTGCATAGCATGAAAAACTTAAACAACTTTAAGAACAGATCAGAGTTCTAACTAAAACATAACAAAAAACAATCATTTATTTATATTTGTCAGAGTTGAGCGCCCTTCGGATGGTACTGTCAGATCGGCGTCGACAACGCGTAGTTACGGCATTGTCTCACTGGCGGCCCGCGTAGAATAGCAGCATGGCGTCGAACGCTGATTACACGTTCTCGACGGATATTTTTTCGACCCGTCGGGATTGAAAACTGTTCCCGAAACTTTTGGGGGCAGTTTTCTCTTCAGAAATGTCTAAGGAATGCGATCCAGTATAGCAAATTCGTGCTAGATAAATAACTTTTCATAAAAATGTAAAAGTATAGCATAGTAAAATCGCGCATCCGCACTTTTTTAAACTTTGACGGTCATTTGTTACTATTTGCAACAACCAATTTTAATAAATATATACACTAAAATATTCGGCATGATATCCTCTATCTTTTGAGACCAATTTCAACTTCGTAGTGTTTATACTTTTCGCGTAATACCTCATTTTCTGCCAAAATTTGGTGTTTTTACAAAAACTCATTTTACTAAAAAACTGTGCGTGATGGAGCAATTCTGCCGACGGATTCGTGTTTAGGATGACTAATTCTACGAGGATCACCCATTGGATATTGGAGAAAATAAAAAAAGTTAAAATTTGTTGAACAGTGTCATTATCTCAAATAATTTACCGAGATTCGGTAATAGACTGATAGGTCTATAATTATTCAACTCGTTGGAAGCGTTGCCCTTCTTTAGAAGTGGGATGATTTTTGCTACTTTCCACTTGGAAGGAAAGTAGGAAATCCTTAAACAAGCGTTAAATATCAATGCTAGATAGTTAATCGCGGAACCAGGAAGGTGTTTAATGGCGACGTTGGGAATGCCGTCGAAAGACGCTGATTTTTTATTTTTAAGCGCTTTTATGGCCCTGTGAATCAGTTGAGGTGTTATAAAAAAGTCGGTTAGTACCGATGGCCATATTTGATCCTGGACCGATAGAAAAAACGACGTACTGCCTACGCGTAAAGCTTGAATACTTTCGTATTCGCGTTTAACTTTAGCTTCGTGATGTTTTTCACTTTCGGTGGTTGAAGTGAGATTTTTTACGTGCACTCTCGCGAAATGAGCGCCGAACAGTGACAGACGATCGTTCAGATCGGTAACAATGTAATTATTTTCCACTTTTTGGAGCACCGAGGTGTCAATACCAGTTTCGGACCAAAGATAGGAGTCCGCTGCAAGGCCCCTCAGCGGGGGAAGCGCATCGGCGCCCCTAGGATTAATGAACCGATTAACGAGCGGATATAATTTAGAAGGTTCGCGCGTATCTAATTTTGCTATTCTATCGTTCCAGAATCTGTTAGATGTGACAGTAAAAAGTTTTTTGAGTCTGTAGTTAATGTGAAGCAGTAAACGTTTATAGAACTTTGATAAATCTGTATTGATTGGTGTAAGTGATCTATTGTTTCGATAAATTTTAAATAGTCTGGTAATTGTTCTGGATTTTAGTTTTTTCAAAGAAGAAATCCTTCGATCATCATAATCCTTCGGGCATGTAATGACCTCGAGCATTGGAGTGCATTCTCCCAGGGTGGAAGCGATGCATTTCTCGAGAGCCTCGATGGAAGTGTTAATCATTTCGATCGGCGGATTTAAAAGTTGAGATAAATCTTGATTATTGACAAATTTATGTATACTTAAGCGGAATTCTTTCCAATTAGTACGCGTGTACGAGGTGCGCAAAATCCTAGGGGCGCGATCTATTGATGCGCTCCAACCCTCCAGAGAGAGCCTCACGACGATGGCCCAGTGGTCACTATCGTAGGGCAAGACTTCCAACTTTTGAATTCCCCTATTGATGCGATCGGCAATGACCTCGTCGATGAGCGCGATATCGAGGTTCGAGTTCGCCGGATGGTAAGTAGGAATATCAGAGAAGAACAGCGAAGCTCTGTAAATTGCGCCCTGTAGGCGAAGCCAATCGTGGAGGGCAATGCCCTTGCCATTATTCACCTGGTTGCGCCAAGTGAAATGTTTGGCGTTTAAATCGCCGGCAATAATGTAATTATTGGCCTCGTCCACAAGGCGCAGCTGTGTAAAAAGATCCTCAAGATCACGCAGAAATAGGATCTTATCCTTGTTGAAACTATAGACCGCAGCGATCACGAGCGACCTATCATTCGCAAGATCGAGGCGCAGGGCGATCGCCTCGATCGATTTATCACTCGAGAACGACAGCTCAATCCTCGTAAACTTGTAGATGCGCTTTATGATGATGGCGACTCCACCACCAAGGCGGTTGTTTGTACGATCTCTGCGGATCGCCGTATACTGTGGAGGCAACTCCAAAATGTGACGAGGATTGAGCTTCGTCTCGATGAGGCAACAGATGTCTGGACGGTACCTTGTTAAAAACTGCTACAGATACGCCCTCCTGTGCAAGCTGATGATCGAATTGACATTCGCCGAGATTATGAGTAGATTCTCCAGCGGGATCGACTGACCACCAGAAAGAGCCATTGGCTAACGGCGGGCTCCCCGTTTGCCCCCACGAGGACGTCTCGTAGTCCTCATCCATAAATGATTGGAAGAGCAGTTCAATTTTTTCAGAGTTAGCGCTTATGCGCTGAAAAATTACGGGAATTTGCTCAGCAATTCCTTTAACAATACTGACAAGGGAACCTCCCGAGGTGCCAATCACCGATTTTGATAAAATTTGAGTATGATGTAGTACTCGTGAAAATATTCGACACGTATTTTTTTTTATCGGCAATCGTTCAGGTTTAAGGGGTGAAAACCGCCCTCAAAGTTGGGGTGCTAAAGTATATTTCCTTGATTATCTCAGAAACTATGAGAGATAGAGTAATTGCGTAAATTGACGAAATTAGCGCCTTTCCATCACGAATCTAACGGTATACATTTTTTTGCAAAACCTTCATTTGTTTAAACAATATGTTAAAAAATAACACATTTTTGGCAGTTTCACCAACTTAATGTTGATCAATTTTCAAGAAATTTTTTTTATATAAACTAGATATCCGATGCAAAATTACGGATAAATAGGAATTTCGATTTTTTTATTAACAAAAAAGTTATTGCAAATGAGATTTTATCGTCCGCCGCGCGAAGTAGAGTCCCTATATGAGTTGTTCCTTGTTCATAATCACTTGGTAGTTCTTAAAAGAGCTGATTTTATGAATGTATATGTATTGGTGCTTTTAAATTAATGATGGAGCTGCAAATAATATGTGTTATTGTATATAATTTTGGCAATAATGATACTCTTGAAAAAAGTGTTGAAAACACAAATGATTTTTACACCATGAGCACCTCAATGAAACTACGACGTCACAGTCGAAGCAATTGTTAATATCAATTTGTAAATCGGTAAAACAAAATGTAACGGGATTTATAAATTCGTTTGGTCTATTCTCTGTGTAGCCGCAGCGAAACCATGCATATCTAAACATGTCTTCATATCTCGGAGAGGACAGCTGATTGTGAATCAGTGACTGCAATTTTATTATATTGTCCCTTGCGTATAAATTTATATTAATATTCAAATTTATTGTCAAATCTGATATTTTTCGTGCAAAATTTTTCCAAACACGAAATCCAAACACGTCCAACGGCTGGATCTGTCCTGTTGTACCTTTTGGTATCTTTAACAACTTTATTGTTTTTCCTTCTGGGACTGAATTGTTCAGTAACTCTTCGTCGTATTCAGTCCACGCATCAAGCAAGAGGACAGCACAGTTTGACACTTGAGGGAGAAACACATTTTCAAACCATGTCGTTAAGTTCTCTTTATTTAATTTTCCTGACGTAGTTGCTCCGATCACGATGTTGGGAGCTTTAAATACATTGTGCTGCACACGAGGTCCTAATCGCCCACTTTGTGGAAACCGAAGCACTAGATTCGTGAAGTGCTGTAAACATACGCCTCGGATACTTCCCATTTATTATAAGCGGTCAGTACCTTTTCTATAAACATTTTGCACTCCGTTCTTGCTGCATTTATTATCCATTCAACCCACCATTTTTAAACATCATAAAACGTAATTACTTGTTCGGCTTTATGCATTTGTAACAAATATAATTAGCATTTATAACATCACCGAATTCACTGGACGAACTGGCTAAGGGTTAATAAGTAACCTTCGGTAGCAATAACGAGGCAAAGACTTTTCAAAAATGCATTTCACCATTCTTTAGGGTTGCTATTGTTAGTCCGTTAACAGGTCGAAACTATTCCCACCATGCCGACCCGGGAATGTCCCACCGTAAACCGCACGCAGTGCGGTAGCCGCAAATTGTATCCTTTTAAGGGAACGGAAAATCCTTTTCTTTTTGTTAGTAACCAATAATTAACTGTAAAATCAACTAATTTACGAACTACCAATTGATTATGAGCAAGAACCGTCTCGTGTAGGGACTCTATTTCGCGCGGCGGACGATAAAATCTCATGTGCAATAACTTTTTTATTAATAAAAAAATCGAAATTCCTATTTATCCGTAATTTTTCATTGGATATCTAGTTTATATAAAAAAAATTTCATGAAAATTGGTCAACATTAAGTTGGTGAAACTGCCAAAAATGTGTTATTTTTTAACATATTGTTTAAACAAATGAAGGTTTTGCAAAAAAAAGTATACCGTTAGATTCGTGATGGAAAGGCGCTAATTTCGTCAATTTACGCAATTACTCTATCTCTCATAGTTTCTGAGATAATCAAGGAAATATACTTTAGCACCCCAACTTTGAGGGCGGTTTTCACCCCTTAAACCTGAACGATTGCCGATAAAAAAAAATACGTGTCGAATATTTTCACGAGTACTACATCATACTCAAATTTTATTAAAATCGGTGATTGGCACCTCGGGAGGTTCCCTTGTTAGTCTATAACTAATTCAACAGCCTGCACTAAAGTCTCTAATGGCAAACTAACAATAAGAGCAATTAAGCAATAAAAGTGATATTTCAGAAGTCTCCATTCTTAATGTTGCCAATGAGATGTTATAATTGCTGAACGATATTTACGTCGACGACATCTGGGCATTTTGTGACTGCGTGCTCCACGGGAAGTCGCCAGCCGTGCTGTGTCACATAAACATTGCAGGAGCTGTTTCTACAAGGTTCAAACTAATTACCCTCAAAATTTCCAGGGGGTACTTTGGGGTACAATATAAGTTTTTCTCTGCAAAAGTTTGCAAATTGCTTCGTAAAACATGTGTCTACAAAAACTTACATAACTTCTTTAAAAAATAATTTTTCGAAAAACCGTTTTTGGGCACTTCAAGGTTAACCAATGATGATAAACTGTGCATAAAATAAAAAGTCTCGTATAATTATTAATGCCTCTAACAGTATCTTAATTTCAGAGAAGTATTTGTACGTTCTCGCGCTGTTGAAATTTGTTGTTTTTAAGCGCTGATTTTTGCATTTAGTTAATTGCAAAATCGATTATTATTGCTATCACTGGTCTCAGCAAACATTCTACATTAAGATAAAATTATTAAAATTCAAATCCCAGACTTGATTTTTTTCCACCTAAATTACCCATTTCGTTCCACTGTGGAACGGTGTTGCGGAGCGGGATAATACGTCCGTGGCATCGCACAAGAGGCATAGAGTCGCGAGATAACTCGTCTGTGACATTATACAAACAGTATCATGGTCGCGACATGACACGTCCGAGAGAGCGAAGCGGTTAAGGACTAATTCCTCCTATGCAGATGTGGCCCAAGGTCGACCCATCAGTAACCCAAGGATGTCAAAAAATGCGCATCGACTCAACAATATTTCATCACTTGAAAAACCAGAAATTGATATGGTTAAGTATATCGATAATACTCTAAATACCAAAATTTATGATAAACTTAATCTAATAGTTGAATCCATCACTGACGCAGTCAGTTCACAAATCTCTCATTCACTAATCCCTCAATTTTACAACATTAACTCTCAACTTGCTGATCATGACAAGAAAATTAAATTCATCCTGGAAAGGATTAATTGTAATAGTGATGGAAATTAGCAATGGCTAACACACTAAAACCTTATATAAACAATGTTAACATTAGGGACTATAACTCTCCAATTCTTGCCAATAGCGATTACGCTAGCACTAACATTCCTAGTAATGGAATGATCAATCATAATATCTTTACCAACTCATCTAAAGTACAAAGCCTGAAAATAACCGCTATAAATGCAAATTCAATTGGTGCAATACATAGAAGAGATTGTATGTATAATTTCATATCTGATAACAACCGTGATATTTTACTAATAAGTGAAATCAAGCTCAGGATAACTCATAAAATCTCTTTTACAAACTATAATATCATAAGAAACGATAGGAAATCTAATGGTGGTGGAACAGCCATTTTAATCAAAAGATCTCTCGACTATACTGAGCTTGATTTCATTGATAAAAATAAATTCCATATATCAGAATCTTCAGTCATTAAATTAGTAAAAACGGAAATGAAAAATCTATATATAACACTGTTCAACACGATTTTTTTTCTCCAAAATCCAATGGGTGATCCTCGTAAAGTTAGTCATCCTAAACACGAATCCGTCGGCAGAATTGCTCCATCACGCTCAGTTTTTTAGTAAAATGAGTTTTTGTAAAAACACCAAATTTTGGCAGAAAATGAGGTATTACGCGAAAAGTATAAACGCTACGAAGTTGAAATTTGTCTTAAACGATAGAGGAAATCACGCTGAATATTTTAGTGTATATATTTATTAAAATTGGTTGTTGCAAATAGTAACAAATGACCGTCAAAGTTTAAAAAAGTGCGGATGCGCGAACTTACTATGCTATACTTTTACATTTTTATGAAAAGTTATTTATCTAGCACGAATTTGCTATACTGGATCGCATTCCTTAGACATTTCTGAAGAGAAAACTGCCCCCAAAAGTTTCGGGAACTGTTTTCAATCCCAACGGGTCGAAAAAATATCCGTCGGGAACGTGTAATCGGCGTTTGACGCCACGCTGCTATTCTACGCGGGCCGCCAGTGAGACAGTGCCGTAACTACGCGTTATCGACGCCGATCTGACAGTACCACCTGAAGGGCTCTCAACTCTGACAAATATAAATAAATAATTGTTTTTTTTTATGTTTTAGTTAGAACTCTGATCTGGTCTTACAGTTGTTTAAGTTTTTCATGCTATGCAATTGAAAATGCTTTCCTTTGTTCGGAATAAAATGTGTGCTCTACGGGGCATTATGTTCTACGCAGGCCGACTCTTTGCCGGTCGTCTGCATGGCATATGTCACGTGTCGAGAACAACTTATTGTTAGAGCAGATATTTTCCAGAACCCACTTTCACGAAAATTTCGCTTCTCACGACTCTTTATACCGTAACCGTTTCTTTCCGTTTTTCCTTGCACCCATAAATTAACGTTCTTTCTTTGTCTCCTACGCTTCTAAATTCCCTCAACTTCTAAACCGCCCACTTTTACCATCTCCAACTTTTTTCTAACGAATAAAAATCAGTGACCTCCCTCTCACAAATTCTTAAAATCACCAATAGCAATTAGTTCCAATTTTGAAGACTAAACTTTTTTTCTCCCGAGACATTGTGTTTCCTGCACTTCCGTGATTCAGTATAACTGGAAATAGAAAACAATCTTCGCATTTGAAAAAAGAAAACAACCTTTTTCAGCTGAACTTAATTTTAAGTGTTAATATATATATATATATATATATATATATATTAAGCATATCAATAAAATATATATATATCGATATTCATCTTATTTTATTTATACACTTGATTCTGAAATAATAAATTAATAACAAATTATATTTAAACTTTATAGGAGAAACTTTTTGTGTATATGTATAGGCAGATTTAAGTGGCAAGTGGTTCATACTAACAAGGGAACATCCCGAGGTGTAACTCACCGATTTTGATGAAATTTTAGTATGATATAGTCCTCGCAAAAATATTCGACACGTATTTTTTTTTATCGGCAATCGTCCACGTTAAAGGGGTGAAAACCACCCTCAAAGTTGGCACCCTGAAACTTATTTATTGAATATCTGGAAAACTATTAGAGATACGAAAATTTCGTAAAGAGAGAAAATTAACGTATTTCGACCACAAATCTGATGATATAAATATATTTTTTTTAAACTCGTTTGTTTAAATAATATGCTTAAAAATACAACTTTTTTAATGATTTTGCAAGTCAAATTTCAATAAATTTTCTTGAATATTTTTCTGGGAATATCATATACCGAAACACAAAATACGGATAAAATGGAAATTTGAAATTTTTTTTGTAAAAGAAGTTATTGCATTTTTAATTTTTTCTCTTACGTTCTTGTTAAGTTATGCCTTCGTATATACATGTATGACTGCTTTAAAAGGCCAGATTTCATTGCCAGACACACATATCGTCTTTATATAAATTTAAAAAATTTCATAGATTAATTAATAATTTGTAACAATTATTGTAATAATGGTATTCATTGTTATTCTTATAACCAATATTTTCTTACACCACGAGCATTCTAAAGCATCCCTATAATCAATTCAAGCATATAACGTTAGAAAATAGTAAATATATAACGCACACCTCCCGAGAATTAATTTATTTATTTGGCCTGTCGGCGGATTCACATTGATATCATAAATGACTATCCCGAGGTGTAACTCACCAATTCTTATGAAACTATAGTATAAGGTGCCTTTCGTGGAAATATTTAATATCTACTTTCATTTATCGGCAATCGTCCACGTTAAAGGGGTGAAAACCACCCCCAAAGTCCGGATTATAAAAACTGTTTTATCGAATATCTCGGAAACTATTAAAGATACGAAAATTTCCTAAGGAGTGAAAATTAACGTATTTTAATCACGAATCCAATGCTATAAACATTTTTTAAAAAAACCCGTTTGTTTAAACAATATGTTAAAAAATACTTTTTTTTTCATAATATTTTCAGTTAAAATTCTTTCAATTTTCTTAAATAATAGTTTGTATACACTATATAGTCAAACAAAAAATACGGATCTATTAGAAGTTTCATATTTGTGTTACAAAAAGAGTTATTGCATTTTCAATTCTTACGCTTGTTGCGTATCCTTCTGATTGTAGGATTCTATCGACATACGTTTATTACTCCCACATTTTCCGGCTAAACAACAGGTCAAGTAATTTAATTGTACAAATAGTTTCTGCTATGAAGATACTATCGTTCAAACTTGTGAAAGTGGAATTTGACTTCGGTCGCATATACAAATATATTACATTTCACGCAACAAGCGTAAGAATTGAAAATGCAATAACTCTTTTTGTAACACAAATATGAAACTTCTAATTGATCCGTATTTTTTGTTTGACTATATAGTGTATACAAACTATTATTTAAGAAAATTGAAAGAATTTTAACTGAAAATATTATGAAAAAAAAAAGTATTTTTTAACATATTGTTTAAACAAACGGGTTTTTTAAAAAAATGTTTATAGCATTGGATTCGTGATTGAAATACGTTAATTTTCACTCCTTAGGAAATTTTCGTATCTCTAATAGTTTCCGAGATATTCGATAAAACAGTTTTTATAATCCGGACTTTGGGGGTGGTTTTCACCCCTTTAACGTGGACGATTGCCGATAAATGAAAGTAGATATTAAATATTTCCACGAAAGGCACCTTATACTATAGTTTCATAAGAATTGGTGAGTTACACCTCGGGATAGTCATTTATGATATCAATGTGAATCCGCCGACAGGCCAAATAAATAAATTAATTCTCGGGAGGTGTGCGTTATATATTTACTATTTTCTAATGTTATATGCTTGAATTGATTACAGGGATGCTTTAGAATGCTCGTGGTGTAAGAAAATATTGGTTATAAGAATAACAATGAATACCATTATTACAATAATTGTTACAAATTATTAATTAATCAATGAAATTTTTTTAATTTATATAAAGACGATATGTGTGTCTGGCAATGAAATCTGGCCTTTTAAAGCAGTCATACATGTATATACGAAGGCATAACTTAACAAGAACGTAAGAGAAAAAATTAAAAATGCAATAACTTTTTTTACAAAAAAAATTTCAAATTTCCATTTTATCCGTGTTTTGTGTTTCGGTATATGATATTCCCAGAAAAATATTCAAGAAAATTTATTGAAATTTGACTTGCAAAATCATTAAAAAAGTTGTATTTTTAAGCATATTATTTAAACAAACGAGTTTAAAAAAAATATATTTATATCATCAGATTTGTGGTCGAAATACGTTAATTTTCTCTCTTTACGAAATTTTCGTATCTCTAATAGTTTTCCAGATATTCAATAAATAAGTTTCAGGGTGCCAACTTTGAGGGTGGTTTTCACCCCTTTAACGTGGACGATTGCCGATAAAAAAAAATACGTGTCGAATATTTTTGCGAGGACTATATCATACTAAAATTTCATCAAAATCGGTGAGTTACACCTCGGGATGTTCCCTTGTAAGTGTCAAGTGGTAATTGTTTTGTATCAAGTCTTAAGTGTGTGTCGTTTATTGCAATGTTTCGCAAGTGCAAAAATCAGCCAGACTCTTTCTGTTATGTTTGTGGAAAGGTGGTACCAAAATCGCAACGACGAAGTATATCACCGTTAATAGCATTTGTGGTGACCAAATTATAAATAATATTTTTAAACAAAAATTAATGAAAAATAATTGATCATTTATATTTATCAGAGTTGAGAGCCCTCAGATGGTACTGTCAGATCGGTGTCGATAACGCGTAGTTACGGCACTGTCTCAATGGCGGCCCGCGTATAATAGCAGCATGGCGTCGAAAGCCGATTACACGTTCCCGACGGATATTTTTTCGACCCGTCGGGATTGAAAATAGTTCCCGAAACTTTTGGGGGCAGTTTTCTCTTCTGAAATGTCTAAGGAATGCGATCCAGTATAGCAAATTCGTGCTAGATAAATAACTTTTCATAAAAATGTAAAAGTATAGCATAGTAAGTTCGCGCATCCGCACTTTTTTAAACTTTGACGGTCATTTGTTACTATTTGCAACAACCAATTTTAATAAATATATACACTAAAATATTCGGCATGATTTCCTCTATCTTTTGAGACCAATTTCAATTTCGCATCGTTTATACTTTTCGCGTAATAGCTCATTTTCTGCCAAAATTTGGTGTTTTTACAAAAACTCATTTTACTAAAAAACTGAGGGTGATGGAGCAATTCTGCCGACGGATTCGTGTTTAGGATGACTAACTCTACGAGGATCACCCATTGGATATTTGAGAAAAAAAATCGTGTTGAACAGTGTAATTATATTTACATTTGCCTAAGCAACTTGGCTATTTTCTTCGGCTACTTTCGCCTGGTTAGTAGGGGGGAAGTTGACATTTGCCAGCACACCCTTTTGTTCGGTGGTGCTGGCCGATGTTCTGGGCCCTGTGTGTGGTCATAAACCCAGGGCCGCATTTAGCTTTTCCTTCTGAGGATGCCGATCTTATCTATTCTTATTTTTTATAATATAAGTTAATACAAGGGGAGGGCGCGACGCAGGATGCGACACCTCCCCCCTTGCAGACGAACATTCAAGGGGTCGCAACCCTGAAGGTTCGTTCTTTTATGGTTTGTAATATATATATATATATATATATATATATATATATATATATTTTGTCTCTTACATTACACCTTAAAATTATAGTCGTGTAGCGTGTTTGTGTAGATTATATACTAGGGTGTACATTCTATTTATCTCTAATCTTTATTATTATTATTATTATTATCGTTATTATTATTGCTATTATTATTATTATTCTTTATACGCCTGTATATACATATGCATCTATTTTTACGTGTAGATATGAACAAACGCTGGTCGGGGGTATTTTAGGCAATGCGTTTCTTCTCATGGTCATGTACCTACTTTTACCGCTGAGGATCGAACTCGTATGGCGGCAGTTCTTCAGGCCTGCTGCAGTCTCCTTCATGGCTTTCCCAACTCCGAGTTACAGTGACTCCCACAAATATTCGGACACCAATGTACGATTGGCTTTATTAATTAATATCTCGGTTCTTTGAAAAGCAATCGCCCAGTGTTTTTTACCTAATAATTAATACTGCGTTAGTGCTCATAAACGTACAAAATTTATTCACATAGTTTACACATTTTGTATAATAACATTTAATAAAGGAAACTATATCGTACTTTTGGGTCACAAAAATATTCGGACACTATGCATATAAATATCTCTTAAATAAAATTTAACATTACAACTTTCATTTTAATACTTTGTTGCAAAACCATTTTGTTTTATAACGTGTTTTAAACGATTTGGAATATTATAAATTATTTTTTTTAAATAGTCTATTGATATGGATGCCCATTCATTTTCAAGCCTTATTTTTAGTTCTTCTTTTGTATGAATGGGGGTCCTGCGAATTCTTCGATTCAATTCATCCCATAAGTTTTCTATGGGGTTAAGATCTGGCGATTGTGGAGGCGGATGGAGCACTTTGGGGCAATTATACAACAAAAATTCTTGCACAATTCGTGACTTGTGCTTAGGATCGTTATCCTGGTAAAATTTGAAACTTTCGACTATTCCCATTTTGATTGCACTTTGTTTTAAGTTGTTTTTTAGTAGATTTAAATAAACATTTTTATCCATGATGCCATCGATGAAAACTAAATTGCCAACGCCAAAAGTAGAAATACAGCCCCAAACCATTATACTGCCTCCTCCGTGTTTTACTGTGCCTCGCGTATTAGTACTTTTAAACTCTGTATTCGGCTTTCGCCATACCATATATCTCCCATCAGAATTGTAAACGTTAAATTTGCTCTCGTCAGCAAATATAACATTTTCCCACCATGAATTTTCTTTCGTGAAAAACTCTTTTGCGAAGATCATTCGTTTCTTCCTGTTTGCTTTACTAATGTAGGGTTTTTTCCTAGCAACCCTACCAGCATATCCATGTTCTCTCAGAGTTCGTCGAATTGTTTCCGCCGACACCTTCTTTTTAGTTTCTTCTAAAACCTCACTAGCTAATCTTGGTGCACTTAAACGTGGATTTTCCTTAATCTTCCTCACAATTCTTCTCTTTTCTCTCGCGTTTAGAATAGGTTTTCGGCCGGTTTGTGCGATGAATTCAATACGATTTTCTTTGTAAAATCGTTGAACAATATCCGCGACAGTACTTTTACTCACATTAAGCATGGAACTTATTTCCCGGTATGATTTCCCCTTTTCTCGGTGAAATATAATAAGCTGACGAATATCAAACGAAATGTTCTTACTTTTGCGACCCATTTTGATGAATGTTGTACTTGCTACTGAGGCATCTTGAAATTGAGGCATATTGGTATTGACCTCATAAGCTATGTTTGTAAACACCACATTCTGAGAACTGAAACATCGCGAAACCTACTAAGTGTCCGAATATTTCTGTGGCCCGAAAATGTATCATTATTTTGTTTATTCATAACTATTATATAATGTATATAAATATTGTCTACTAACAATATATTCCTAATAACATTAATAAATCAGTTATTATTAGGAACAGTAACCGAAACGATTGTTTTTCAAATAACTGAGAATTTAATACATGAAGCTAGTCGTACATTGGTGTCCGAATAATTATGGGAGTCACTGTACGTGTTACTTTCTACCGATCGTTGTAGAATATGGGAGGTCGGTTTATGTCATCGGGTAGTCCTCTCTGCAGGATTTCCAGTGAACTGTATTTTGCTGCTAACAATGGTGATAGAACTGAACTGGTTTATATCGGTTGCGTCAAGCACATCAGGCTCAGTTCCTTACTTCCATCGGCATCTCGGTCCCGTAGGGGATTTTCGACTCTCCCTATTGTTTTCGTTGCAGAGATGGTTTAGAGGCACGTCAATCGTCGGCCACTTAAGATCCTGCATTTTCCTTTCTCTCCCTCTTCAACCCTTGAGTTTGAATACTTTCGGAACAAGTAACTAATCGGAGTGTAGCCATAATCGTCGATGGTGGTTAAATACTTCTTCGATTCGGGTCAATCACTCGTGGTATTTCGGTATATGTGGTTACCATTTGTGAGAGTACTATGCATTCTTAAAGATGAATAGGGGCGGGGAGGTGCGTTTGCCATTCTATTACAAAACATAGGTTTTCAATCCTTAATTCGAGAGTGTATGTGCGTGTGTATGTGTGTGATGTATATCGCTAGGGTGTTTGCGTTACAATAAATGTGTACTTATAACTATAGTTATGCATATATTTATATATATATATATATTATTATTATTATTCTTTTTTTTTATTATTATTATTGTTATTGTTATTATTACAAGTATACCCTTTTTGGGCGAATGAATGCGACCTATTCATTCTTCCAAATCGCGCAAATACGCGTATTTCAATTTATTTGGGTGAACAACCCGGTGTTTCCCTTTGTAAGTGATTTTTAAATTTCCGTTATCTAATTTTTCTATGATTTCATGAGGTCCGGTATATTGATCAGCTAGTTTCCCTTTTCTGGGTTCCTTGAGGAGGAATACCCTGTCGGCTATTCTAAAAGTTTGTGGGTTGACGTTACGGTCATAATATTTTTTAGTTTTATTCTTGGAATTCATTAAATTTGAACGGGCTAAATTTCGTATGTTGTGCAAGTTGGTCACTAACAATAAGTCGGTTACGTAATCCGTATATGTGGGGTTTTCTAAATGTGCTTCTAATTCTTCGCTGGACGGTTGCCGAGCAATTTTTCCAAATACTAATTCATACGGGGTGTAACTTGTCGATTCGTGCGTGCTTGTATTATATGAAAATGCAGCGAGTTCTAAGAGGTCATCCCATTCTGAATATTTATTTGTAAAGTGTTTTAGAAAATCTATTAATACTAAATTAGATCTCTCTAACGCGCCGTTTGATTGGGGCCGAAAAGCTGTCGTTTTGTATTGTTTTATTCTAAATAGTTTACTTATTCTTTTTATTAAATTGCTCATGAAATTGGATCCTTGGTCTGTTAGTACTGATTTGGGTGCACCGAATGTGCAAATGAAATTTTTTACCAATGCATCTGCGACGCTTTTCGCGGATGTCGTCTGCAAGGGAATTGCAAGCCAATACTTCGTTAAATGGTCGTGGATCGTCAGTATATACATATGTCCCTTGCTCGTAGTTGGTAGTGGTCCCACAATATCCATAGAAATTTTATCAAAAGCGGCATACGGAGTATCTGTAATAATCATTGGTTGTTTAGTCTTTACGTTTACTAGTTTTTTTAATTGGCACTGTAGGCAGGTACGGATGAAATTTTGGATGTCCACTTTCATATTTTCCCAGAAATAGTTTTGGCGGATTCGATTGTAAGTCTTGGTGACGCCCTTGTGTCCCCCAAGAGCGGATGATTGCGTTTCTTCCATAATATTTTGTCGTTTATCTGGTGCAGGTACCTGTACTTGGCAATGGCATATTGTTAGTTTGCATTGGGTCCCTATGAGGTGCAAGCGCAATTCCGTAAGTATTTTATTCCACGGTATACCGTCGAATTCTGTCTTTGCTATTGCTATGGAAGTTATTTTATGTTCTAGAATCGTTTCGCGGAGGGATTCACCTAGTGCTGTTAAAATGTTAAAACTGATGCTATGGTCGGTTTTCTGTTTACACACGAGCCCGAAGTGATACCTGTTTCCCTTGCGTATTGTTTTGACCGTCCCAACAGTCAGGTCATTGAACCGGGGTAGTTCTTGGCGGTCGGTCAGCTGTTGGGAACCTGAATCGCAAGGCAGTCCCTCAGCTGTAATAAAATATGCGAAATTGTCCTTTTTCATATATAGCTGGTCGCGTGAGTTGATGATATTCTGGTTGAACGATCTTGTTATTATTCTTTCCGGTTCCTCTGCTTTTATCTCTTGCTCTTCATCACTGCTTTCTTCTGAGTCTGATGCGTCCGAATTTTCAATATCGATTTCCTCTCTGTTCCTTGAGAGCAAGTGATCGAGAATATCGAGAAGCTCACTTGGTAAATGGGTTGATTGCGACTGGCGTATGGAAGGCTCTTCGGGTCGTTGTTTTTTTGTCGGGGTCAGCTTCGGTTTCGGCTTCAGCTTCAGATTCGGCTTCGGCTTCGGTTTCGATTGCGGCTTCAGTTGGAAAGTTATTTCTCGCAGGGACAGTTCCGGGGTCAAAGCTTACTGGTCGATTCGTAAGAGTGGGACTGCTGGGGTCATTAAGTGGGACTGGCGAAGGGTCCCGATGGACTTCAGCCTGTACGGTATGCCTTGTAAAGGGCGATTCTGCTAATTCCTTTTTTGTAAAAGGCACACTTTCACCTTCGGTTAGCCGCCATGTTTCGGCTTGTGGAATTTCCGGTTCTGCTTCTACTATCATTCTTCCCGCAAAGTTTTCTTTTGAATATGCAGGCTGGATCTTGAAGTTCCCTTCTTGCCCTTCCACATATTCTAGAATTTCGTCTAGTGTTTGCTCTATTGGGAATATTCGTTGTGTATCTGTTGGGTTACGGGAAAACGCGTCTGCATTACTATTTGCACGACCAGCCTTGTAAATTACTTTGTACTCATATTCTGCGAGCTTTAGCCTCCATCTTATCAAACGCGAGGTTGGGTCCTTAACTGTGTGGAGCCAGATTAACGGGCGGTGGTCGGTAACTAATACGAATTTGTTTCCATATAAATATGGTCGAAAGTGATTTACGGCGTAAATTATTGCAAGTGATTCCTTTTCTATTGTCGAGTAATTTTGTTCGGCAGAATTTAATACCCGTGACGCGTAGGCAATTGGTAGATCGGTTCCTATTGTTCCCTGACTAAGTACGGCTCCTATAGCGAATCCGGAGGCATCGGTTGTGACAATAAACGGTTGTGTAAAATCGGGGTATTGCAGTATCGGCTCCTTGCACAATAGGTCGCGTAATTTTTCGAAGGCTAATTGTTGTTGATCTGTCCAGTTAAATGTAATATCTTTCTTTAATAACTGTGTTAGTGGTTTAGCAATTTGAGAAAAATTAGGTATAAACCGTCTGTAGTACCCGGCTAATCCTAGAAATTGTTTTATATTCTTGCTTTTTTTCGGTATCGGGAATTGTTGGACAGATTCTAATTTTCGAGGGTCGGGGCGTACACCATTTTCCGAAATTACATGTCTCAGGTATACCACTTCCTTCCGCAAAAACTCGCATTTCTCTGGTTGAAGTTTTAAATTGGCATTTCGTAATCTATTTATTAATTTCTTGAATTTTATTTCATGCTCGCGTAAAGAGCTGGAATATATAACTTTATCGTCTAGGTAAACGAACATTTCTATCCCTTGTAACCCGGTAAGGACTCTATCCATAAATCGTTCGAAGGTGGCCGGTGCATTTTTAAGTCCGAACGGCATGCGATTGAATTCAAAATGTCCGTGAGGCGTCGAAAAAGCTGTCTTGTGGCTGTCTTTTGGATGCATTTTAATTTGGTGAAATCCTGAAGCTAAGTCGAAAATAGAAAAGTATTTTGCGCCACCTAATTGGTCAAGAATCTCGGTAATATTGGGTAGAGGGTAGGCATCTCCTATTGTTTTTTCATTTAACGCACGAAAATCAAGTACCATTCGCCATCGCTTGTTCCCTTGTGAGTCGTTTTTCTTGGGTACAATCCATACAGGCGTATTGTAAGGTGAATCGGAGGGCTTAACAATATCATTTTCCCGTAATTCCTTTACCTGACGATCTATTTCATCTTTGTGTATTCGCGGATATCTATATTGTCGTATATTAATTGGACGCTCGTCTGTCGTGTTAATCTCGTGTTGAACTAAATTTGTGTACCCTAACGTTTCGCCTGGTAAATGAAACCTGTCTATATTTTCTTTAACTAGCCTGTCTACGTGTTCCCTTTCTTCTTTATTTAAATGGTCTAAATTTAACAAATCTTTTATTTTATTTTCTCTATCTTTGCAATGAACGGTTAAACATTTACTTTCTTCCGTTTCTTTAAATTCTTCCAACTCAACCGGTGGTATTTTAATTTTAACGTCTGACTCCGTAGTATTAATAACGCGTAAATAACCTTTACCTCCCGTTACCTTCAAGAGTGCATTACCTGCAAAGATTCCGTCGCTTGTCTCTAGTTTTTTAGATACCCTTCTTTTATTTCGGGATTTAATACTTGCACACTTACTTGATTGATAGATCTCGCAGGTATCGTTACTTCTTCTTGAATTTCAAAGGGGACAGTTATCTCTTTACATTCTAAAGTGCCTTCTTCATAATTTATTCTTGCCCGTCTTTGGATGAAAAAATCGGATCCGATTATTCCGTCTTGAGGAATGGGAAAATCATTATCAACTAAATGGAATCGCGAGCAACATCCTAAGATGTTAACATTCACTAGCCCTAGGGTGTGGATATGTTGTGCCGTTATTCCACCGAGTTTCAAAATGTGATCCTTGTCCACAAAGGTTTCCGGATTTATTGACCCTTTTTTCAAAAGATTGGGCATCGACCCTGTATCGATCATTAAGGTTATTGTTTTATTTAAGTTCTCGCTACGAATTTTAATTGTTGGTACACTACTACCCTGAGTTAAGTTTACCGTCATTTCTTTTGTTTCTTTAGTGTTTTCTTTAATCTCGCGCGCAAAATTGTTCGTTCGTTCGTCAGTCATTTCCCAGTCGCGTATTCGTGAGTCACTTCCGTGAACCGTGCCGTCCGTCTGTTCTAATCTCGCGGGCAATTTTCTACAGAATCCTCCTATTGCACGCCCGTTTGCGAGGAGGTTCCTAAGTTTCCCTGATCTTTTTCGACGTTTTCTACGATGCTACAATGATTTCAGCTTCTACTTGTGTTCGGCTTATCTTGATCGAATTTTGATCGTTGTGTGGAAGGGAGCGGACGTGAATTTACTTGATTCTCTGAAGATTGCTGTGGAGGGTAACTGCGTCTAGGTGGATAATTATCAAAATGTTCGCGGTTGTATTGCGGGAGAAAATTTTCATGGCTAGGTGTTTGGTTTCGTTGCAAATAAAAATTATTTTGAGGTTGAGATCTGTATTGGGGGGATCGTGGTGGATCGTAATAACTAGCGCACTGTAAACTTTGTTGTCCCCGATTTTCTCTATATCTATTGCTATCCCGATACGGTTGTTCGAAAGAAGGGTTTGGCCTACGTTGGGAATAATTTGGTTGTTCTCCATATTGTCGCGGTGGTGGTTGAAAACGGCAATTAGGTAAGTGTCTACTGTCCTCGGAAGGCTGATTACTTCCATACGTTTGATTATTTCTTAAGAAATTCCAACAAATATTCGCGGTATGACCGATTTCATTACAAATTTGACAGCGCAATGGTTCCGCGTATACCCGGTTCACGTTTGCAGGTGGATTTCGTCTTTCCGCGTACCTCCGGATCCCTAGCATCGCCTCTAATTCTTTTTCAATGTCTATAGCCTTTGAAATGACGTTATTTAAACTAATATTTCCATCTCGCGGTATACGGCTTTCGATTTCCGGTTTTAGTCCCCTTATGAAACTTGCTTGAATCTCGTTGTGTCTCGAAATTCTTGGCTCACGATACGGGTAACCCTTTTTTGCGCGTCGATAATTCTTTTTTCGAGTTCCCTAACTTTGTTTGCGTACGTAATGACTGGTTCGTCCGCGCGTTGACAAACATAAATTAATTTCGCCTGGACTTCGTAGACAGTTTCCCGCGGTCCGAAAATGGTTCGTATGTGTTCTACCAATTCCTCCATCGTTCGAAAATGCAAACCTAAAATTGACCGATGGGCATCCCCCCTCAGTTTATTTCTCGCGGATTTAACTAGGTTTTCCTCGTAAGCTTCCGGAACCATGCTTGCAGCCTCTTCGCAACCCTCCGCAAAATAAACAAACGCCATATTTCTGCCATCGTATACAGGAATTGCTTCCAACGCATCTTTAAAGGACGTGAGCTGATATAGATGACTTACGTCAGGCTGTTGAATTAGTTACACGCCACGAGCCTTTTCTGAGTCGCTCCGCCTGCTTCTCCTTCCCAACAATTTCACCCAACCAGGAACGACTTGCCAGACACGGCGTATTACACGAGTATAGTGGCGCTTTAGGGCGCTATTCGCCTCTGTTCGCTCGCGCTGGAAAGACGCCGCGCACGCCGATTACGGGGAAAAAAAATCGATGCGCGTATCCCGTCGACTGACGTCATCTGTCAACGAACAGTTTCAGATCGCGTCACATGGCGTTTAGGTTAAAACAAAAGTATTACTAGTAAAAAAGTATGCTCAGATATGTCTTGAATTAAATGCGATTAACAGATTGTTAGCAGAAAAACATTGAAATTTAACTTTGTTGCATTCCTCGATACAAAACGAAAGAAGCGCGTTTTCGCTGCTTGATACTCAAACGGTTAAAATCTATTGCTAAGTTGACCGTGTCGGCAACAATGTATTCTTTGACGCGAGAGCTAACGTTTTGCTGTCGCCGTATTTTTAAATTATTTGCGTTGGAAATTAATTTATACGTGCGCGTGCTAGATCGTAACACAACTGTTTCTTTAGTATACATATGAATTAAAGAAACAAGAGGTAACAAATTCAAGATTACTGGATATAATTTTAATAAACTATCGTTATGATTGTTGTATGTATGGTTGTGTGTATAAATGTATGCACAGTAGAACCATTTATTTTAGAAGAAAATGTTATATGTATATATAAAAGTTTCATAATATTGTGGAGATAATATCGATGCAATACTAATTTTTTTATTTATTTATTTCCTCATCTTTACTTGAAGGAAAACTTCATTGTTTGTACAGAAATATATATCTACATTGAATGAAAACATATATTCACAAATAGAAATATATGTTTATGTTGTTTAAATTAGATACCCTCAATGTTTCCATTGGTATTTTGAGATACCATATAAGTTTTTCAATGGTATTCCTGTCACTATTCTCTGCCGAATTTGCCAAACCACCGCCGGAAGTCCAAAAACATTAAAATCTCTTAATCGCATTTAATTCAAGACATATCTGAGCATACTTTTTTACCAGTGATACTTTTGTTTTAACCTAAACGCCATGTGACGCGATCTGAAACTGTTCGTTGACAGATAACGTCAGTCGACGGGATACGCGCATCGATTTTTTTTCCCGTAATCGGCGTGCGCGGCGTCTTTCCAGCGCGAGCGAACAGAGGCGAATAGCGCCCTAAAGCGCCACTATACTCGTGTAATGCGCCGAGTCTGGCAAGTTGTTCCTGGTTGGGTGAAATTGTTGGGAAGGAGAAGCAGGCGGAGCGACTCAGAAAAGGCTCGCGGCGTGTAACTAATTCAACAGCCCGACTTACGTTATCCGTGTTATTTGACCTTACTTTTTGTTGTTCGGAGATTCTCTCCTGTCGCTCTTCCAGGCTTCGTAATTGCTCAATGAGTCGTCTTTGTAATCCTGCGACTTCCCTTTGTTCCCAATCCAGGTGCTGCCTCTCGGCCTCCGACTCAGGTAACGGAATTGGACTCCTTTGCTCGGTGTCCGGCCGCATGGGTGACCGTTCTAATGGCATCATGTCTCGTGGCAGGAAGTAATAATGCGCGAAAAGAAACTAAAGAGTGGAGAGAAAAGTGGCGGATCGAGACGAGAAGATCCCACCGCTGTCACCAAAAATTAATATGTCGCGTCGCAGCCGCAGTCTCTTTCGGGTCTCTGGACCTATGGGGTCCTACCCTGGGATCCGCCCAAATTAACCCCAAAAATGAAAGGTATTAGAGAGGATAGGAAGGCTAGGAAAGAATGGGTTGAACGCCCTATGGCGAGAGCGCAAACCCATATGAAGGAACCAAGCTGAACGCCCTATGGCGAGAGCGCAAGCTTGGAGGAGAAAAGGTATTTGGAAACAAACAAAAAAAAAACGACAAACGAGACGATTGACTTTCGACAAGAAAATATAGGGAACCGGAACTACACGAAGGGAAAGTGTCTCCGACTGACCTCGTCAAGATTTTTTTACGTACTTCTTCGTTCGTGATTTTCTCTGTCTTTTTATAGGAAAATCCTGGGACCAGTGCGGGTGCTGATTGGTCCCAGGGTTTCCTTTGCTACAAGAGGAGGGAGAATCCCTTCCTCGCCACTTTTCCTTCCCTTCGTATGTAATTCTTTCCCTTTTTCTCTTTTTTTATTAATTATAAATAACTATGAGGTTCCCCTTTTTTTATATACAGCTTTATTGTATTCACGATATTAGGATTCTAATGGTTTTTGAACGGTGTTTATAACTTGATTTTTAAGAATAATACGGAAATTTATTTAATTGATCATGAAATATATATGTAAAGAAAGTATCCTTTCTTTAAGTTAAATCGGCCGTGCTTCATTAGCCCAGCGCGCCCTCTAATGGATATCGATGCTTAATGAGGGATAGAAAAGTTAACGGACAAAAGGAAGTGAGCACGTGCCGAAACATTATAATTAGTGAGACAATATAATTAGTAAAACAAAATAACAGACCTAGGAGGAATTGTGGAGAATAGACCTTAATTGTCGTTTCTCTTTCTTTTAGGTAATTAGTAAATAAGTTGTACATTTGTAAATATTGTATACCCATTTTAATTTAATTATAACCTCTTTCTTTTAGAGCAAATTCAATTTGGTTATTTCTCCTAGAAAGTCCTCTATATTATCCTTGTCTTATATATATATGAAATAATGTTTTTTTTTGTTAATATTACCGGTGAATCCAAATATCGTGAATGTTTATCCTCCGTTCCAGAAGGAAAAGCTAATAATTATATTTACATTTGCCTAAGCAACTTGGCTATTTTCTTCGGCTACTTTCGCCTGGTTAGTAGGGGGGAAGTTGACATTTGCCAGCACACCCTTTTGTTCGGTGGTGCTGGCCGATGTTCTGGGCCCTGTGTGTGGTCATAAACCCAGGGCCGCATTTAGCTTTTCCTTCTGGGGATGCCGATCTTATCTATTCTTATTTTTTATAATATAAGTTAATACAAGGGGAGGGCGCGACGCAGGATGCGACAGTATCATAGGTGATAAAATTATTGGTCCTTATTTTATCAATGGAAATTTGAATGGCAACATCTATGCTAATTTTATGAAGGATACATTGGGTCTTTTGCTAGAAGAGTTACCTTTACTTACACGACAAACCATGTGGTATCAACATGATGGATGCCATTATTCATTGATTGCGCGAAGGGAACTCGATGAAAAATTTCGAAATCGTTGGATTGGACGCGGCGGACCAATATCGTGGCCAGCTCGTTCACCAGACTTAACACCACTAGATTTCTTTCTTTGGGGAACACTGAAAGAGAAAGTGTACAAAGAAGTACCAACTACACCTTACGACATGCAACAGCGAATTATTGCAGCCTGTGCGTAAATAAGTTCTGACGCTGTAAGACTTACAAGTCAATCAGTCGTAAAAAGAATCCAATGTTGCATTGACAGTGAAGGTCATCATTTTGAACACCTACTATAAACGTATGTTTCATGTAATACAAAAACCTAAGTATTATCGCCTTTCTCTATTTTCTATGACCGTGAATGACCTTGTATATTAGGTCGTTGAATTCGTTTTAAGATCCTCTATCATGATACGGAAGCAAAAACATACCGATCCATTTAAAAAAATAAAGGTGACCTTCAAATGCTCGAAGTACAGTAAAACCTCGATAAATGCAGAGAATTCGGGACCGAATCAGTGCAGTTACGAAGCAGTGATTTCTATTTTGTGTTTACGTTCAGGCTCCAGCCGAGCGTGAGCTTAGAAAAGAACAGACAGTAGAAGAGACAAAGAGGTCCAACCTACAGGGGGACCGGCCCGAACGTATCCATGTGACAATACTAATCCGAGACTTGAACTTTTCCATTTTTTATTTTTTTTTGTTGAAAACTTCGCTAACGTATTTGTGACAAGTTTCTGATTAAAATAATACCAAACACGACATAGTTTGAGCAATATTTACTTAATATTTAATTCGTTTACTTGCTATTTAGATAACTCAAACATATCGTGTTTGGTATCATTTTAATCATAAAAATGTCACAAATACGTTAGCGAAGTTTTCAAAACAAAAAAATCAAAAATGGAAAAGTTCCATCCTCCGCTTAGTATTGCGTCATCCATGCGTTAGGGCCGGTCCCCCTGTGCGTTGGGCCTCTCTGTCTTTTCTACTGTCTGTCCTTTTCTAAGCTCGGCGCTCGCTGGAGCCTCAACGTAAACAGTCCTGACATACAGCAGCGTCCTATGCATTTGAGTTTCGCACAGGGAACCATTTAGCAGTGCAGTTAACGGTACAGGTAACTATTCTATGTTTTCATCTGACTCCAGCTGACCACGAATCTAGAAAGGGGTAAGCAATGGGAAACCGCCCCCTCGAAGATGATAGGGTTAAAGGAACCGGGACTCGGTTGCGGAGCACACGCGATTGACGGCGATGCGTTCATCTTTGCTCCATTCACGAGCTAATGGACTACATTTTGACGATGCTCAAAGTTTGTTAGATATCTATGCTATTGAGAGAAACGTTCCTCAAAACGTTCGCACGAACGGACTCCTCGCTGTCAATCACGTGTCCATCACATGGCGACTTCCGTTATTTTTAACTGTTGCATCTTCGAGGGGGTGGTTTTCCATGGTCTGTTCTTTTCTGAATTTACGGTCAGCTGGAGTCGCATGAAAACACTGAATAGTTACGCAACTCGACAAATTAACAGCTATATGCAACCTGTGCAAGGTTTAAATGCACAGGTTGCGGCTGAATGGCAGGACTGTGTTTACGTTACGGCTCCAGCCGAGTTTGTTGTTGTTATTATGTTTGCTGTTTACTAAAATTTAATATTAAAACTTGTTAATAAAAGAAACATCATCCTTCTCAACCAGGTCGTCTTCACCTATTATGGCCTCTTGTTTGCCACCCTCAACGTCTCCTCATTTTATGTATTTTCCATAATACTATATTAAAATTAATTAGAACTCAGTGTCGGCCTTAAACTCACGCCTTAATTATGTAATACTTCCGCCACGTCGTAACGTCTTCTATTGCATTACGCTCTACTAATCGGAGTATGGAACTTTTCCATTTTTGATTCTTATTTTTTGAAAACTCCTTAACGTATTTGTGAGATTTTTTTTTTATTAAAATGATACCGAACGCGTTACGGTTTGAATTATATTTAATGGATTTTCTAAGTTCGGCGCTCAATTGGAGCCGTAACGTAGACACAGCCCTGTGCATTTAGACATTGCACAGCTGTCGATTTGCTGTACATTTATTGAGTTGGTAACAATTCAGCGTTTTCATGCGAGTCTAACTGACCTCGAATTTAGAAAGTGGCAAACAATGGGGGGACCCCTCACCCCCGAAGATGCAGGGGTTAAAGGTACTAAGGCACGATTATGATGAACACGCGATTGACAGCGAGGAGTACGTTCGTACGAACGTTTTGAGGAACGTTTCTCTCAATAGCATAGATATCTAACAAACTTTGAGCATCGTCAAAATGAACTCCATTAGCTCGTGAATGGAGCAAAGATGAACGCATCGCCGTCAATCGCGTGTGCACCGCAACCGAGTCCCGGTTCCTTTAACCCTATCATCTTCGAGGGGCGGTTTCCCATTGCTTACCCCTTTCTAGATTCGTGGTCAGCTGGAGTCAGATGAAAACATAGAATAGTTACTTGTACCGTTAACTGCACTGCTAAATGGTTCCCTGTGCGAAACTCAAATGCATAGGACGCTGCTGTATGTCAGGACTGTTTACGTTGAGGCTCCAGCGAGCGCCGAGCTTAGAAAAGGACAGACAGTAGAAAAGACAGAGAGGCCCAACGCACAGGGGGACCGGCCCTAACGCATGGATGACGCAACACTAAGCGGAGGATGGAACTTTTCCATTTTTGATTTTTTTGTTTTGAAAACTTCGCTAACGTATTTGTGACATTTTTATGATTAAAATGATACCAAACACGATATGTTTGAGTTATCTAAATAGCAAGTAAACGAATTAAATATTAAGTAAATATTGCTCAAACTATGTCGTGTTTGGTATCATTTTAATCAGAAACTTGTCACAAATACGTTAGCGAAGTTTTCAACAAAAAAAAATAAAAAATGGAAAAGTTCAAGTCTCGGATTAGTATTGTCACATGGATACGTTCCGATGGTTCCGATAGTATCGTGTTACACTGCCTCGTCGCCGAACGTCGAGGTTCGACCGAGGGGGATCCCCCCTATGTGGAGGGGATAGTCGCGATGCATTTATCGGTACAAACTTCTTCGGCATTTATCGAGGTTATACTGTACTTCCACCTGCAAAAAAACTATTATCGCTACCGGATCGCCCCCTTCGTACTGTGCAATTTTATTTCCGCAAATATTTCTGTGAAACTTATAGTTTCGAAGATATCTGAGGTGCTAATAGTTATTGCCCCACCCTGTATACTAATTACACTACTCAACAAATTTTAACTTTTTTTATTTTCTCCAATATCCAATGGGTGATCCTCGTAGAATTAGTCATCCTAAACACGAATCCGTCGGCAGAATTGCTCCATCACGCACAGTTTTTTAGTAAAATGAGTTTTTGTAAAAACACCAAATTTTGGCAGAAAATGAGGTATTACGCGAAAAGTATAAACACTACGAAGTTGAAATTGGTCTCAAAAGATAGAGGAAATCACGCCGAATATTTTAGTGTATATATTTATTAAAATTGGTTGTTGCAAATAGTAACAAATGACCGTCAAAGTTTAAAAAAGTGCGGATGCGCGATCTTACTATGCTATACTTTTACATTTTTATGAAAAGTTATTTATCTAGCACGAATTTGCTATACTGGATCGCATTCCTTAGACATTTCTGAAGAGAAAACTGCCCCCAAAAGTTTCGGGAACTGTTTTCAATCCCGACGGGTCGAAGAAATATCCGTCGGCAACGTGTAATCGGCGTTCGACGCCATGCTGCTATTCTACGCGGGCCGCCAGTGAGGCAGTGCCGTAACTACGCGTTATCGACGCCGATCTGACAGTACCATCTGAAGAGCTCTCAACTCTGATAAATATAAATGATCAATTATTTTTCATTAATTTTTGTTTAAAAATAGTATTTATAATTTGGTCACCGAATTATAAAAAACATTTTAATTAATTTTAATTGATCTACAAATGTTGCCTACTGAAATGATGAAATGAAATGCTGCATTTTGGCATTTCGTTACAAGAAAATATTATTGGAACTATGATATTCTTGTTCTTTTTTAAAAAATAACGTTGTTTATAACAATATTACAATATGATCTTCCGACAAGCGGATAATACAGTATAATGGGCATTTGTCGGGATGTTAACGGAAATGTTCTCTGGAATTTTCGGAACAATAATTCATAGAAAAAATGCCCGAGAAGGAAATGTGTGACCCGGCGTGCCCTAGATGTCGAATTGATCTACGATGCCTTCCTTCATGAATGTTATCCTTTAAGGGTCTTCTTCTCCGCATCTTGGGTGAGACCTTTGTTCTCCCCTCGCTGGAGACAGCTACCGTGACGAAAGTCGAGCGTAAGAATGCCGCGTTTGGCTTGAAATCTTACGTATCGCCAACCTAGTTTAATCGTTAGCGTTTGTTTTCAAACACTACGTAGTTTTCTGAAAAAGAAATCGAGGAAACGTACTTATAAATAACATCGTCTTAACCAACCCTTATAAAAGGGCAATTTTTTGACTACGATACTCCCCGGTTTTTCCGTGTTACATGTTGCCGATTTTATCGATAAACTGCAGCACATTCCAATTAATGTACTCATTGTTGAATTAATTTTCCCCACTGCATTGTCGAACAGCAATAGTATCACACTAACAACTTTTATTTCTTCGTTCTGTAACGATAAAGAACATTTACCGTACGGTGGCAGAATCCCCTTTGTTCACTGGTATGACAAGATTATGTTCTTTCTTCGTCATGCAATATATAAATATATTAGCATTATAATATTATTAAATGAAATACTTAGCTTTCGAACCTCGAACTGCATTAATTTATATAATGTAATTCTCAATTTTCCTATACTAAATGGCCACTCAATAGTTCGGTTTTGACGTCTGCGTTCGGTTCTCCTGAATTACTCTGTATTGTCCTACTGTCGAGGGACACTTGCCATGCGGCCGTTTCGACTTTGACCTCAGCAGGTACGGATGACGGTCCGATGGTCAATGAACCTAAACTTCTAACCGTATTCATTATTCTTATCCTTGTCCTTTTCTTTGTGTAGTCAACACCTTCAGAGAATATCGTGAATGACTTTTAATATTAACCGATCCCACGAGCGATCTTTCCATATGATCTCAAGTAAGGTCACCCACACTTTTTCCATTGCCCACATTATGTATTAAACTTCACGCATGAAATTTTACAAATACAAAGAGAATGCAACTAGCACGTTCTTCACTTCACTTCACTTCACTTCACTTCGCATGTAGCGTAAACTAATCCATATAAAGTGAACAATTGTACCACTGTAAACTGTAACACTGCACCTAAAAAATTTAAAAGTGTTTTCGTCTTGTTCTCCGTTTATACATTTTATCTTCGGTGTCGCTGATGAGCGTCCAGCAATAGTCCGCAAGCATTGCAGTCATTTTCTTTCCCTGGTATCGCTTTTCAATTTTTGATATGCCTTTGTGGAATCGTTCTCCATGTTCGTCGCTCACATCACTGAGATTAGCAGGAAAAAAATCCAGATGGGAATGTAGAAAATGTAATTTTAGGGACATATTACAGCCAAGATCTTTGCAGCTTTTTAAAAGTTTGTTTACAATGGAAACATAATTTTTTGATTTATGTTTTCCTAAAAAGTTCTCTGTTACTTTTTTAAATGAGATCCATACGGCTTTTTCCAAGTCATTCAATACTTTTGTAAAATCTTCATCCATCATTAAATTTCTAATCTGAGGACCAACAAATATACCCTCTTTTATTTTCGCATCTGTTATTTGCGGAAACTTTGTTTTTAAATATTCGAATCCAGGGCCTGATTTATTCAACGCCTTTACAAAATTTTTCATGATCCCCAATTTAATGTGTAGTGGCGGTAAATACACATTTTGGGGATCAATTAAACTATTAAATTTTACGTTTTTCGTACTCGGTATTAATTGGCATCGTGGTGCCCACTCCTTTTTAATATAATGTTGATCTTTTGCTCTACTGTCCCACTCGCACAAAAAACAACAATACTTAGTATAACCCGCCTGTAGTCCAAGTAATATAGCAATCACTTTCAAGTCACCACACACTTTCCACTTGTACTTTTCGTACTGAATTTTACACAAAACTGTTTTTAATGAATCATAAGATTCTTTCATTTTCGTCGAGTATGCAACAGGGATGGAAGGGCGTTCATTCCCAACATGTAACAATACCGCCTTCAAACTATACTTCGACGAATCTATGAATAATCTCCACTCTTTTGGTTCATGTTCGAAACCCAATGTTTTCATTAGAGAAGTTACTTCAGTACACATGCACAGGTCCTCGTACAGGGTGTTTCAAAAATATTTGTCATGGCTTTCAGGGGTTGTTCTACACCTCTGGATCGATGGAGATTTGCGAAAAAAACTTGCCGCAAAATTCGGGAAAGGGTAGCAAATTTTTTTTATTGGCTCATCGTATTCGTCTTGTTACGTAGGCAAAATGTCTGAGAGGAACCATGGGTCAGAAATGAACCGTTCTCTCGCAAATTAACTTTTAATTGGGCCTTCCGATTAAAATTTCGCCGACAGTTAAAGCAGAGGCGACGTAAACGAAGCTAGAAAATAGGGCACTGTGTCACCGAACCAGAAGAGAAGTGTAAGTGTTTATACTCTTCTTCCCGGGTGGGCCCTTGAGTGAACCCGACACCGAACGCAGGTCATTGACATTTTCTAGTCTTTTTCTCTCTCTTCAATTATGTTGCCTCTGTTTCAATTATTGGAGCTAGCAAGGGTATCTCATGTGTTTCCTTTCGAAATGTCGGCGACTCGAAGGCTGTCGTATGGGCGAAATTTTAATCGTAAGGCCCAATTAAAAGTTAATTTGTGAGAGAACGGTTCGTTTCTGACCCATGGTTCCTCTCAGACATTTTGCCTGCGTAACAAGACGAATACGATGAGCCAATAAAAAAAATTTCCTACCCTTTCCCGAATTTTGCGGCAACTTTTTTTCGCAAATCTCCATCGATCCAGAGGTGTAGAACAACCCCTGAAAGCCATGACAAATATTTTTGAAACACCCTGTACATACAAAACTGTTCCTCTAATGTATGTTGCCGAGTTCTAAAATATGTAATTTTGGTTGTACTGTCCAGTAAATTCCACCCTTGTAGCCGGGATCGTAAGGCCTCTGCCTGATCCTTCGAGAGTTGTAAATCTCGCACAAGATCGTTGAGGTCGGATTGACTTAATAAATGTGGCTCTTTTGATGACGATGGGGATTCTATTGAATAATCCTCGTTTTCTTCGTTTCCGGTTTTCGCGTCTTCGTCAGCAGCCTCATACTTGCTGGGAATAACTTCTGGCGGTACTGGTGGTAGTATTTCCTCGGAATGTGGTACAGGTCGGATAGCAGAAGGTACACTTGGGTACTCAATTTTCTTCTTGAGTCTCTTGTTGAAGCCATAGATTTTGCTTAAGCAAAAATAACAATCTGTGGTGTGATCCGTAGGCTCTCGCCATACCATTGGAACTGCAAATGGCATATTCTTCTGATTGCCCTTCAACCAAGCTGAAAGACCGATGTAACATCGCGAACAACAAATGTGAGGAGCCCAACACTTATCTTGATCCACGAGTTTGCAGCCAAAATAATGTTCATACGCAAATGCTATTAACGGTGATATACATACTTCGTCGTTGCGATTTTGGTACCACCTCTCCATAAACATAACAGAAAGAGTCTGGCTGATTTTTGCACTTGCGAAACATTGCAGTAAACGACACACACTTAAGACTTGATACAAAACAATTACCACTTGACACTTAGTATGAACCACTTGCCACTTAAATCTGCCTATACATATACACAAAAAGTTACTCCTATAAAGTTTAAATATAATTTGTTATTAATTTATTATTTTAGAATCAAGTGTATAAATAAAATAAGATGAATATATATATATAGATATGTCGATACTTATTTTATTGATATGCTTAATATATATAGGTATATATGTATATCTTAACACTTAAAATTAAGTTCGCCTGAAAAAGGCTGTTTTCTTTTTTCAAATGCGAAGATTGTTTTCTATTTCCAGTTATACTGAATCAAGGAAGTGCAGGAAACACAATGTCTCGGAAGAAAAAAAGTTTAGTCTTCAAAATTGGAACTAATTGCTATTGGTGATTTTAAGAATTTGTGAGAGGGAGGTCATTGATTTTTATTCGTTAGAAAAAAGTTGGAGATGGTAAAAGTGGGCGGTTTAGAAGTTGAGGGAATTTAGAAGCGTAGGAGACGAAGAAAGAACGTTAATTTATGGATGCAAGGAAAAACGGAAAGAAACGGTTACGGTATAAAGAGTCGTGAGAAACGAAATTTTCGTGAAAGTGGGTTCTGGAAAATATCTGCTCTAACAAGGGAACCTCCCGAGGTGCCAATCACCGATTTTGATACAATTTGAGTATGATGTAGTACTCGTGAAAATATTCGACACGTATTTTTTTTGTCGGCAATCGTTCAGGTTTAAGGGGTGAAAACCGCCCTCAAAGTTGGGGTGCTAAAGTATATTTCCTTGATTATCTCGGAAACTATGAGAGATAGGGTAATTGCGTAAATTGACGAAATTAGCGCCTTTCCATCACGAATCTAACGGTATACTCTTTTTGCAAAACCTTCATTTGTTTAAACAATATGTTAAAAAATAACACATTTTTGGCCGTTTCACCAACTTAATGTTGATCAATTTTCATGACATTTTTTTTATATAAACTAGATATCCAATGCAAAATTACGGATAAATAGGAATTTCGATTTTTTTATTAACAAAAAAGTTATTGCACATGAGATTTTATCGTCCGCCGCGCGAAATTAATAGATTCCTCCGGCCCCGAAAAAACAATGAAATCAAAAACCTTCACTATAAACTCCCTCATAACATAGATAATTTATTCAATGGAATTAATATTAATTCAGCCATTCATAACGCTGATGGTTCATTAACCATAACTAACCCAATAGATAAACTCAATTTTATTGGTCATTCCTTTGAAAAAATCAACTCGCCGAACTATTTTGAAGAGCAAATATTAATAAAACAAGAATTGACCCATTAGTAACATATTACAAAGACACCTTAAAAATTTCCAAATCGACTAACACCTCGCTGGTCAGCTTTTCTAGTAACAATAAAGCCTGATGCCCAACAAACGATGAAGAGCAAGATGTAAAAAATTATTTCTGCAATGTTACAGAACTAAAACAAATCCTAAGAAAATTATCAAACAAAACCTCTTCGGGAACTGATGGTATTCCGCCTATAGTTTGCAAACACCTTCCACTTAATATTATTGTAGCCCTCACCAAGCTATTCAACAATATGCAAAATTCCCGTTACTTCCCCTTAGCTTGGAAAATAGCTAAAGTAATACCGCTTCAAAAACCAGGAAAAGATCACTCTGACCCTGGGAACTATAAACCAATCAGTCTCACAGCCAGCCTGAGTAAGGTATTTGAAGTAATCATTAACAGGCAGATATTGAAAGTCTGTACTGATCAAAATATCATCCCTCAAAATCAATTCGTATTCAGGAGAAATCACTCCACAGAGAATGCCATAAATAAATTAGTTTCGGATATTTCAAAGTCAGTTTTGGACGGCAAGGTTGTCCCTGCAATCCTAATTGACTTAGAAAAAGCATTCGATTCAATTTGGATTGACGCATTAATTTATAAACTACATACACACGGCTTTCCCAAACACCTTATACTTTTAGTTCTGGATATGATCACTAACAAATCCTTTATTACTTGGGATGGTATCCACTCCTCCTCTCTTGAGTTCCTAATCCTGAATGGTCTTCAGCAAGGGACAGTTAACTCCCCCTTACTATTTAACATTTATACAGCTGACCTGATGAAGGAGTTCAATTTTAGTGAGGAAACGAGAGATGGTCCTCTGGCAATTGCTTTTGCCGATGATATTATCATCTACTGGCCTGGGAAAAATTTAAAAGATTTAAAGATTTCATTAAATAGTGTTGTTAATGACGTCAACAAATATTACGCATCATGGAAACTTAAGATCAACCCAAGTAAGTGCGAAAGCATCGTCTTCCGCAGGACCACTAAAGACCTCTGTAAACTCAACAAAAAGAAATAAATGAATTTATAATCAACACAACTGAAATAGGTACCAATATAATAGTAGAAGTTCCGCACAAAAAAATAATTAAATACTTAGGTTTTTACTTGGATCATTTAATAACACTAGTTTCTCAATAGAAATCCAGCTTGAAAAAGCCAAAAAAGCTTTCAGGGCCAACTCTAGAATTTTTTTAGTAAATATCTCAACTCGAGAGTTAAAGTGATCTGCTACCTACTCCTAATCAGGCCAATTATAACATATGCTGCTCCAATCATTTGGAATACCAGTGCATACACTATGGAAAAGGTCAGAGCCTTCGAGAGAAGCTGCCTTAGACCCTGTTTCTTTATGTATAAAAGAACCAGTAACAAATCCCTCTATAATAGAGCCAACATACCGAGAATGGACAACTTCATGCTAAAATTAACTAGGAAATACTTTGCAACGACCAAGGCTAGTTCCAATCCCATGATAGCTAGTCTCAGCTCATTTGACCTTCTTACGGTTTTCAGACAATGTAATGAAGGCTATATTCAATCTCAAACGTTCACTTATATCAGGGAGTCCAGAAAGTTGATAATTTCTGAGTCCTTCGAGCAACTCCGCCTGCTTCTCCCAACCGTTCTGTTTCGCCCAACCAAGCTTGCCTTGCCTTTCACCCCGCAGGTTCGGACCTATTGGCACGAGCATGGTGGCGCATTGGGGCGACATTAACAACTAACCGCACGCGCTGGAAAGACGTGCCACGCTCGCCGACCACAGAAAACAAATCGATGCGCGTGACCCATCGACTGAGGTTATATGTCGAGAAACAGTTTCAGATCGCACCACGTCTCGTGTAGGATAAAATAACAGTGTTATTAGTACAAAAGTATGCTCAGATATGTCTTAAAATCTAAGTCTCAGGCGAAGTAATTTACTTTCTAGCACAAATAACACTGTTCAACAAATTTGAAGCTGTTTTGTGTTTTCCTATAGCCACTATATAATTCTTATAGAGTTCGTTGTCCTGAACACGAATCCGGCAACGAAATTTCTGGATCACCCTCTGTTTTCGAAAAAAATCAACATTTGTAAAAACGGTCGTTTTCGGTAAAGAAGCTGGTATTACGTGAAAACTAAGAAACGTAGGTTGTCGTTCTTGGTCTCAAAAAATAGAGGAGTGTTTACCGATTTTGTATATGTAGGATCGTGAAAAAGAAAGGAGAGGCGCGCGGCAACCCATCCAAGGCAGGAACTCGGCCAGAGTAGCTGAACGTCGACGATCGCCTGGGTCGGCGCGAAACCACTGCGCCAGCGACCTCTCGCTGATGACAATTTCCTTTCACGTCCTTTTCTTCCTAAGTTATTTTTATAGGAGGGCTCCTCCGCCCCGATCCCACATATATATAAGCATATTCTAATATTCCGTATTGATTAATAGCAGTAAATCGCTGTCAAAGTTCAAAAACGAGCAAATTCGCGAATTTTTTACTCATTTACTTTGCATTTTCACGTAGAGTGTTAATGAATGACACTCTTATAACTGTATATATATATATTTTGTAATACTTATTTCTACATTATGAACTTTACTTTTATTATCCTCTAACACGTGTCTTACCGCACTACGTTCTTTCTTAATCTAGTTTCTTATAACGAGCGTTTAGGCAGGACTGCCACACTTGCACTGAGCATTATTACCAACCTTATAAATATAAATGTATCACATCCAACATAGAGGACTGTTGCTAGCACAAATTTACTGTACACCATTGGATTCTACGTACATTTCTGAAGCAAAAACAATAACCGGAAACTGTTTTCGTTTCGGCACAATTTAAGAAAATATCCATCTCGAACGTTTTGTCACTATGACGCCATCGCTCCCTGTAAGCGCCGTAGCTACGCGTAATACTTTCACGGGCCCCGTGCATCGATACATTCCGTTGAGGTAGAATTCTCTACCCCTTTACTAAAGTGTAAGGTAATACTTATTTATTTTTTTTTTATAGAGGAGAAATGCTTTACGCACACTCGCAAATGTCTTAGTTTGCGGATAGTGTGGAACTCCGTAGACTTATTGCTTTCGTATACGCTCTGAAATCCTCTCTGCTTCATTCTGCTTTCCTCTTTAATTTAACTAATGAAATAATACTCGCTTCAAACAATGAATAAGAATTCTTTTATATGTGCGCGATAAATCTTATTATCATTATTTTCATAAATATTAAACAAAAGAAAAAAATCAAAGGGGATAATGTTGTAGTATATTTGGTAGGAATACGATAGCAGAATTTTCTTTATTTAGAAGATTTGAAATGAAAGAAATATGTGAAACATGTTATAATATAGCATTTACGAGTATTTTCTAGTCCTAAGATTACATATTGTTATGAATAGAGAAAAAATTGGTAAATTGTGCTGGAATTTCACCCGTTTGGTTTCTATGTAATGCTAGTCATTTACGAGAAAAACGATGGTAAAATGTATCACTAACAGCCTGAATAAAGAAGAAAACAAAGTAACAATACTGACAAAGCAACTAATTTGGCGTAAGCCAAAGTCTGTCTGAACGTTACAATACGACCTATTCGTACGAGATTCTGACAGAAGTGAGATCTGTTCAGAATCTTGGACATACAATGCCTAGAAAAGTTAAATGCCGCTTAAAAAACAGAAGCGAGGTCGAACAAACGAAAAATCTGTGGTTCTTTACATCCGTCAAAGTAACAATTTAGTAGAAGAATTTATGCACATTTGGCAACTTCTTATTTGCGTTCTCCTCTATAAAAAAAAAAAAAATAAATTCATAAGTATTACCTTACACTTTAGTAAACGGGTAGAGAATTCTACCTCAACGGAATGTATCGATGCGCGGGGCCCGTGAAAGTATTACGCGTAGCTACGGCGCTTACAGGGAGCGATGGCGTCGTAGTGCCAAAACGTTCGAGATGGATATTTTCTTAAATTGTGCTGAAACGAAAACAGTTATGACATTTTCCGCTGATTGTTTTTTATTCAGAAATGTACGTAGAATCCAATGGTGTACAGTAAATTTGTGCTAGCAGCAGTCCTCTACGTGAAAATGCAAAGTGAATGCGTAAAAAATTCGCGAATCCGCTCGTTTTTGAAATTTGACAGTGATTTACTGCTATTAATCAATACGGAATATTATAATACGCTTATATCTATATACATACTCGGGAAACACTCCTCTATTTTTTGAGACCAAGAACGACAACCTACGTTTCTTAGTTTTCACGTAATACCAGCTTCTTTACCGAAAACGATCGTTTTTACAAATGCTGACTTTTTTCAAAAACTGAGGGTACTCCAGAAATTTGGTTGCCGGATTCGTATTCAGGACGACGAACTCTATAAGAATTATATAGTGGCTATAGGAAAACAGAAAACAGCTTCAAATTTGTTGGACAGTGTAATTGGAAAATTCAGCGACATAAGAACGTTATTCCTCGCGTGAAACAATACATTGTTGCCGCCGCGATTGTCTTGCCTATAGATTTGAAGATTTCAGACAGGTATAACAGAGAAGATTTCTTAAACATTACTTTCATTACTTAATTACGCTTATTGTTAGTTTACTAGTAAAGACTACTAGCGAGCTAGGTAATCAGGGTGGAAGGACATCATATACCCATTATACACGGTTCATTTAAAAACTGAATAACTAAGAAGTACCGAAAGGTACCGGATTGAAAGTTCTCATATGTATTCATTATATACAAGTAATTACCGCAAAGATTTCGTTCGTCTACATGCTCTTTTTTTGTTGAACCTGCCTGAAATCTTAAAATCTATCGCCAAGACAATTGCGACCGCAACAATGTATGTATTGTTTGACGCGAGGGCTAACGTTCTTATGTCGCTAAATTTTCCAATTGTTTGCGCTGGAAATTAAATTATATCGCCTGAGACTTAGATACTGCTAGAGACTAAATTACACGAGAACCTTAACCGACTCTCCTTAATAGTTCAAGAGATTGGAAAGACGAAGCTGGATAACGTGCAGCTTTGGTTATTGGTATGTTATTGTTGCATATAATAAGTGCATTTCTGTGGCGCCCGCGGCCAAAGCGCAAGGCAGGTGGCGCCGCAAAAGGGCTCCCCAGTTCGGGACAGACACTCAGCGACGTAGGTTAACGCGTAGCAATTGTAACAAAAATAAAGTACAGTGAAGTAACGAGTAAGGGGCCCAGTTATTCTTCCCGGTCCATAAAGATCCGCGAAACGCAGCGGCACATAAAGTGCTGTTAAATTTCTATTCCCACGTGTGTATAAAACAAAAAGAGAAACATAGTAATAATAACGCTTCTGATTTGACATTATTCTTACATGTTTCAGTCGACTCGCGGGCCCGTAATTCCTGGGTATTTAAATGTTGAAAACAAATGCCTAATCCGGACTTGGCACCGAGTTGGCAGAAACAGGGCGAAGTATTTTTGGAGGACCCTTACAAGCGAACCCGATTGTTTTGGATTGGGAAACTTATTCGGTATGGACTGCAGCACCCGCTGTATCTTAATACCAGCATATCACAGCTATTCCATCTTCGAATTTTCCATTGTTTAATAAAAATCTCGACTGAAAGAGATTGATAGAACATTGTGAGAAACAAATATAGCCCTCATACCTGCAACTAGACAGATTTTCAGCCGAAACGTCAAACATCTTTCTGGGGCTAATTTTATGTATGGGATTAGTGAGATTATCGGCCATACACTTATATTGGTCCCATGATCCTGCTTATATGGAAACATTCCCAAAAAATGTCATGTCCAGAAACAGGTTCGAACTATTACTAAGAGTGTTGCACTTTGCCGACAATACAAATGATAATGGATCCAACCGTTTGTTCAAAATCCTAGCACTTGTAGACGCACTGGAAACAAATTTTAAAAAATATTACAACCCGACGGAGGACATATGCATCGATGAATGGTTGATTGCGTTCCGTGGCCGTATTATATTTAGGCAATACTTAAAACAGAAGCGCCATAAATACGGAGAGAAAATATATAAATTATGCTGCGAATCCGGCTATATATATTCCTTTCATGTGTACGCGGGAAAATCTTTTGAAGAAGAAAATACGCCCACTATAATAGTGATGTTCCTTTGCAGGGACTTATTCCATAAGGGACACACGTTATATACCGATAACTGTTATACAAGTTTGGAATTGGCAGAAAATTAATTGACAAAAACGTACATTTAGTAGGAACGTTACGTTCGGATCGGCGAGGGAATCCGCCGCAGGTGATTTCGAAAAAGTTAAAACGGGGAGAGGCAATTGCGAAAGAAAACAAAAAAGGAATAACCATTTTAAAATGGAAGGACAAGCGGGATATATCAGTTCTGTCAACGAAACATTCGTCGGAAATGGTGAATGTTCAGAGCTGATCAGGGAACAAGTTGAAACCCAAAATTATAGTGGACTATAATACAGGAAAGGCAGCTGTCGACTTATCTGATCAGATGAATGGTTATAATAGTCCACTAAGAAGATCTCTGAAGTGGTATAGGAAACTGGCTATTAAACTTTTGCTAAATACTGCAGTCCTAAATAGTTTTATTTTATACAAAAATATAACGAAGAAGAGGATCAGCATTACGGAATTCCGGAAGAAATTGGCGGTTTACTTAACAAATTGCAAGGAAGCCGACGTTCCATCCAGCAGCATTGCAACTAGTAAAAAACGACGCAATCTGCAGACAAAACCTGGCCGAGTTTCAGCAGTGCGAAAATATTGCAAATCGTGCTATGAAGAAAATGCGGCGCAGAGTGGCAGAAAAATAGCACGAAATTTGACCAAACAGGTTATAATATTTTGTGACACTTGCAAGGGACAACCATTTTTATATTTACCTTGTTTCAATAAAATCCATTAAAGTTTTCTGAAAAAATTTTCAATTTTTACCATTATTATCATATTTTATACTGTCAGTCACCGGTGTCTGACGTGGCACTCAACGTGTTAAGCATAGTTAAACCAGTACTAGCGGAACACGCGACAGCGGGGCTACTAGGCGCATGCACATTCGCGCCCCGACAACTACTGCCCCTGCTAAAGGTACTCAAGGTAGGAGTACCCATGGGTTGAGAGGTTCATGCAATTGCTATGACGTTAGATGAACTCTCCATGATCGAGTGGGACGAATTCCACATCGCGCCCATGCCTCCCGCAGTAGAATCCACGCCCGGTGTAAGGCTTTCAGCCTGCTCTGCTGGTTTTTGGTTAACAGGTGACCAGGGTCACGAACAAATTGCCTGGTGCGACGCTGACTATCGCGTCTTTTGCAAGGTAGTCACATCCCTCCAGAGTAAGAAGGGATTTAATATAACACATGATGTTCTACATGGTCAGGGATCGATGGCCCAATCCGCCCAGTTCCTAGACGAATGGAAGGTCGACGAGTCCATACGTTGGTTTAAAATGTATGATGTGTCTAATTACGACATGAAGCTTGGTGCGACTTTCGGTTTCGGCTACGACATTGGAACTGTCACCAGGTCGCGGTTTAGAAGCCATTATGAAACCTCGTTGATTAGAGGTGAGCTTGAGACCGACCACGGTACAGCCGGCTCATGGTATAATTTACCTCCAGGGCGAAACCTACGGCTCCCCAGCCAACTCGAGCTTTCCAGGGAGGTTTCCGCCAACCCCCGGATCTGGCCTTCGGATCACTGAGATCCAGTCCGGCTCTAACCTGTTGGGCAGTCGAACGCCCCTCAGGAAGGGGCTGACGGCAACCAGCACACCCGAGACGGATAAGACCACGGAAATATCTCAATCCGCAACCGCGAAATCAAAACAAGCCGGCACTCGTTTGCGAATGTTTTTGGATCAGTTCACACCGAATTCTGACGTCCTGACGGTGCACCTGATCCTGACAATCCAGGGCGAGAATTACGTCCTGGATAACCGACCGCCAATCTCTTGGGGTGGCAGAGGGCTACATATCTGTCCACAGACTAACGAGTCTATATCGAGGACGCAGGAGTTTCGATAGACGGGTTTGGTGGACGGGGGAGGTTTTGCTTAAATACTCGACTTGTTGAGCGGGTTCATGACGCCATGAATGGGTCTGCCCACAAGATAAAACTCGGGACGCCACTCTGTGAGAGACCGTTTGGTTCTCATGGCCAGTTGATTTGGTTACACAGAGAGTTCGTCTTTGAGACGAGTTATTCTAGGATAGAACCATACCTAGAAGCGGAACTCCGAGGCAACTGTATGTCGGCTGTTGAAAAACGTGTCGGCGTTGCCGCCCATGTGTTTGGTCTACGCGCATGAAAGGATAACTATGTTGCGCGTGGTGAAGAACGTCGATTTCTAACGTCACGGTTCTCTATTACCAAAGAGTCCGTTGGGACCGCTTCAGACGGCAGAAGATAATCCAATGTCATAATTGTCAAAGGATTGAACATGCTGCGGTTAATTGCCACTTAGATTTTAGGTGCGTCAATTCCAGTTTGTCGCATGAACGTGGCAAATGCGCCGTCACCGAAGCTACGCATCATGACGCGGTCTACTGCGTCAACTACGAAAACTTTGGCCACCCTGCCTCATACCGAGGCTGCCCAAAATTCAAGGCGAGGAAGGCAGCCGCCTACGCTCAATCGCAGCCTCGCAGCGCACCTCAACAACCGAGAATCGCTACTACAACAAGATCTGCGCCACTTCTATCATATAGCCAAGTGGCCACTTCAAGAAGCGTTCCAGTACAGCAGAGTGTACCGCTTCAACAACCTGTTGCTCGCACGGAGATCCCAATCGGCGTAGAACCGAATCTAAGTAGCATTCTCAATGCGATAAAAAGCGTTGCAGATCAAATACCGGTTTTATTCCAAAAAATCAACGAAAATTCTGAAAAAATTAAATTTCTATTTCAATCTATCATAGACGGAGAAACTTCTCGCGCTCCCACCGCGCGAAGGCGAGTCGCCTGTGGAAGGACTAAAAAATAACTTTCTCCACTGCCTCAGCCACTACGATGGGCAGCGTTTCTTTGGAGAATTTCCTTATCATCACAGCAAATGTCAACTCCATATTCGATCTTCACAAGCGCGCCTATCTGCAGCAATTTCTGATTAAGAATAATCCGGATATCTGTTGTTCAATCGAAACTAATCTCAATTCTAGACATATTCTGGTATTACTACCAGAATATATTTCGATTCGCAGAGATTGCACAAATACCCGCTTCGGAGGAGGTGTTGCAATAATAATCAAAAAGATTTATAAATTCGAGAGGATTGAGCTCGGTTTCACTAAACCAAAATTGATAGAAGCCATCGCGATTAATCTCGAGCTGGGTGACGGAAGGTGTCTAGTGGTTTCGGCTGTCTACAGCCCAAACCAGGATAAGGTCCTAATCATTCCAGCCATGAAAGTCACTTTACTCTACTGCGGGCGGTGAACAACAGAAATTTCGTTATAATCTTTGAAGATTTCAACGAAAACCACATTTCATGGGTTAATCATGTGAATAACGGAAAGGGAATCGCCCTCCTTGATTGGTTACAGCTCGAAGGAGCTATTTTTCGTGCTAAAATTCTTTTTCCAGACACGTCGACCTATCACCCGGCTAACACTAATCGTGACTTTATCCTCGTGGACGGGAGGCTGGTGGGTCGAATTATTCAAGGCTCGTGTAGTCTTGATATACTACCGTACGACAGTGATCATTGGGCCACTGTAATCCGTCTTTCCATGAGCGGTTGTTGGAGCGCTTCCTTAGAAATAGCACCGCGAATAAAAATTTTCAAATACCAAGAAACAGATTGGAAAAAATTTCGTTTACGCATTTTTTAGTACATTCATGCCCGTTTTCACCGCCGACCCCTAATATTTATGTATCCCCTAATTAAATTTAAGCATCACCTAATTGGAAAATCGATTTCATCAAGGGATAACTGTCACCTAACACAATAAGTGGCCCCTTAAACTTACGGGGCCGAGCAAGGGTCTCCTTTGGCTTAAGTGTTAGTTTATTTTAACTGCGTCTCTTAAGAACTGCAAGCAATTTTACGAAATGGGCGATATTTTTGATTTTTTAGATAATTTAGATGGTGTAGAAGCGATTGAAAATGTGTTTAATATTTTTCGAAGACCACGTATTTTTAGGGAAAGACCAAATTACTTCGAAAAGTACGATGATGTAGATTTTATTCGGAGGTATAGGTTATCAAAACGGAGTGTATTGTTTTTGTTGGAAAAAATTGAAGAGTTTTTAGAATTCCCGGACAATAAGTAAGTACCTACCTACCAAATATGTTTGAAACCAATCTGAAAGATAGGTACCTGCTACTACGCGTAACTATGTGGTAATAATTTCATTATTTATGTGTAATGTCTACCAACGTTAATATTAGCTGACATTTTTTTCAGGAATTATTCAGTGTCTCCTGTAAATCAATTACTGATCGCCTTAAGGTTTTACGCCACTGGTAACCATTTGCTCTCAGTATCAGACATGGGAGGAATCAGTGTAGTCACTGCTAGTAGAATTGTGAAGCGGGTTTCAGAAGCTATTGTGCGACTTAGAAGAGAATTCATTAAATTTCCTGAGACTGAAGAAGAACAGAATAAAGTGAAGGTGGACTTTTTCAAAATTGCGAAATTTCCTAATTGCTTGGGTTGCATAGATTGTACACATATAAAGATACTATCACCAGGTAATTTGCAAATTAGGTATATATATTTAGCTCACCTACTGAATGTCATTGTTCTAGGTGGTGATGATGCAGAATTATTTCGAAATCGAAAATCATATATGTCAATTAATGTGCAAACGATCAGTACAGCAGATTTATTAATAACAGACATTGTGTCACGCTGGCCTGGTTCAACTCACGACTCAACTATATACCAAAATAGTAATATGTACAGTAGATTTGAAAGGGGAGTTTACGGCACAGGTTACTTGTTAGGAGACAGTGGTTATCCCCTAAAGGTACGTTTATTTTGTGATATTTACAATGTGTTAATATTAATGAACTTAAATTATAAAACAACTATAATATTGTGTAGGTTTATCACAATTTTATTAATTATCTTCTTTCTCCTGTGATGGCTGTGGAGCCCATAGCACTCAAGATTTTTCCATCTGGAAAAAAAACAAACACTATTTTTTTTTCAGTCTCATCTTCTGACACCATTCATGAATCCAATGACTGAAGGCCAACACAAATATAATAAAGCCCAAATTAAAACTCGCAATGTGGTAGAACGGCAGTATGGACTACTTAAAAGAAGGTTTCCTGTGTTAGCAGTTGGGATAAGGTTGAAGCTGGGAATAGCACTGAATGTTATACTGGCTTGCTCAATCTTGCATAATCTGTGCATTTTGAGAAGAGAAGCTGACCCTATAGATGAGCAGTTGTTGCCCAATTTACAAGAACTCATTTTAAATGAACAAATGCAACAAATAAATGAGGATCCAAATGGTGTTGAGCCTATCTATGGCTTTCGAAGAAACCAATTAGTTCAATACTTTGAAAATGTTGTTCAAGATTAATAAATTTTAAATATACACAAACCTTTTACTTGTCGCAATATCTCGCTTTTTATCTCTACTTCTTTTGCAGCAGCTTGCAGCTGCAGTTCAAACAATTTTCGTTTGAACTCCATTTCTTGTTCTAGTAGAGCTCTTTTTAAATCTTCTACATCCTTCTTCTTTGTATTTAATTCTGATAACCCAGCGCAGGCTGTGGAAACTGCTTCAGACCGCTCACTAGTTTCTGACAATCTTACTCTACGCCTCCTTGACCACAATGGCTTTTGCCTCGTGGATACAGCTTCTTCTTTACTTGGTTTAGAAACTTCTCCGACCTCTACAGCATCTTCCTACAAATTATAAAAATACAAAGTTGATACACAAGTTAAAGTTAATAATAGATGAGTCATTTTCATAATAGGTGTGGGTAACGCTATTTGTATAATTAACTTACAAGCTCCCTACTCATCTGTAACTCCACCTCTTCATTCAATGCTGCTTGATCTTTGTTACGCTCTGATACAGGCTCAATGTAGTCTGCCACGAGGGTGTCTGCGTCACAGTCATTTACATTTATAATGCCCGTGCACCCACGACCCATTATGGAACATACTTGTTCCATAATTGGATTCACTTTAATGCAGGAGGGTCCACCTCCAGTTGCAGTTATATTTTTATTATTTTTCGAATAATAAAGTTTTCCTTCGCTTTTCAGCTTCTCCCACAACTTCATTAAAGATTCTTTGTTTCTGAAATATAAAAATAATTTTGAAGTTACTTGTCGCCCCCATTTTTGCTCTTCAAAACCCATCAAATAAGTGCCTTGTTATAGTCGTCTATATAATTTTAATAGACTTACCTGTAGTTCATCCCGGAACAGTTAAATTTTTCCGTATGGGAAATCCACGCGTTCGCTTTTGCATCATTTGTTGAACCATCCGTTTTTTTGCATAAAATGGTGTCTTTGTATTCAATTAACAAACACAATAATTTTTCCTTCTCTTCTGGAGTAAAATTCTGGCCACGCCTCCGATATTCTGCCATTATTTTTAACACTTTGACTGCCATGGAGTCACCGATGACCGGCGCTATTGAATTCATTAAATTTCCGTGTAACTTTGAACTTGTAATATTTACGAACTTTCGGATATATTAAATATTTAAATATCGACATTAAAAAGATAAAGGTCTACCGAATATCTATCTATCTGTATCTTTAAAATTTCTGCTTTGCAAAAATACCAATTTAATAGTAAAAGTTCCACTTTGTAGAAATGGTGAATCTAACGAAATACCGGTGGCGTTCAAAGTGTTAAAATCTCGGAAAATTACAAAAAAATACGCAAATGCAAAGACCTAACCTCCAACCCAAAAGCTTTCCTCATTTATCTTATAGTCCAGGATCCCCGTATGCAATTTTAACATTTATTACTATCAAGCTAATTTTTTGTAAGTAGCTTCATTTTGATGAGACGCCCAACTTTGTCTCTTACATCAAATATCCATCGTGGTAGCTAACAGAGATAGCAGGGATTGAATACGTCGATTTGACAATTCTCAAAAATTTATTACTAACAGTGGGTTTTTTATGAAATCTTAAGAAAATAATTTACATTATTGAAAAAAATATTTGTCCTACAAAATTTATGGTTTCATCAAAGAGTCCCCTCCTTCCAACATGTATCGATTACGAGGTCATCGAAAATGTTTACTAACTAGCTGTTTTTTTTACTGTTGCTTAGTTACAATTTATATAATTTAACAGCCACATTGTCCTACAGATTGCGTGGTATGTTATCCCCGTCCTACGCTCCAAAGTTGTAGTACAGATCCCTGATGTAAAAATGATTACTATCAAGCTGAATCTTCGTGAATAGCTTCGTTTCGATGAGACGCCCAACTATTTCCTATACGAAAATTTTTCTTTAAGGTAGCTAATAAAGGTAGCCGGGCTAAAGTAGGTCGATTTGACGATTCTTAAAAATTTATTAATAACAGTGGGTTTTTTATCAAATCTTAGGAAAATAATTTACATTATTGAAAAAAATATGTGTCCTACAAAATGTATGGTTTCATCAACAAGTCCCCCTTCCATCATGTACACATACGCAGAGGATTGCTTACTATAATACACAGTTTTACGTAGGTACTCGTATACTTTGTAGCGACTGTCGCGTCGCACTGGTTGTTAAATCTCCTTATTGTTATATACCGTAAGGATTTTATCGCATGCCAAACGTTTTGTTCCCTGCGCATACCTACGAACTTTTCATTAATGAAAATTAAACGTTTTCCCGGCAATAAAACGTGTGGTAAGGAGATTTATAAAATGTGCGCGATGTCGAATAACATATTGTTTTCCCTGTTTTTATGATGAATATCATCCAAGCACTTGTAAAGTTGAAAATTAGTAAAATGTAGTTTTGTTACATGTTTTATATAATGTAATTTTAATAAAGTTGTAACGACAGTCGCTACGAAGTATACGAGTACGTAAAACTGTGTATTTATTTTATTATCTAAAGTAAAATAAAATTCCCATTCCAATAATTTTATTGGAAATACATATAGAAAGCAAAGAACAAAGGGGGGAGAAAAAAAGTTGCACGCAGAGGGATTCGACCCAGCGACCTATCGGTTACCACACCAGCACGCTACCAAATGAGAACTCTTTTGAGTATACGATAGCGTCCCTTGTATTTATCGCGCTTTAAATTTAAAAAAAGTCGTTTTTCTCGAAAATGTCTGGCCATCTAGTCGAATGGCTTTACACGCTTAATATTCGAGGGGTGGCCTCCCCCTCTGCCAAGTTTGAAGAAATTCTGAGACCCGACTACCGTACCGTCTCCTTGTTAGGTATTTCACGTTAGTGTCGACAACATCCGTGCAAAGGTTTGTTTGGTAAGAGTCCTATTCTCCCTACATATACGCATGTGCAGAGCATCGTTTACTGTATACGTATCTGTGTATGAGGTATCTCACGTTAGTGTCGGCCATAAGAATGTCAACATTTTTCAGTCGACCACGTGTTTGTCTTTCGAGAAGAAATTGTGAGAAATATTCTTATACTTCAACATAATCATGGTGTTAAGGATTATTTATTGATTGATCATTTACCAATTTATTTAATTTTCTCATGTTATTACAGAGTCAGATATCACAAATGATTAAAATGAAGGAGATGAAGATAGAAGTGATGGTAGTAGCGAAGAAGATTTATCAGATGAATCTGATTCAGCTTAATTTTTTATTATATCGAATAATACTATTTTTTGTACGTAGTTTACTATAAATAAAGCTCTTTAAATTTCAAAAAAGATTTCGCTTTATGTTACAAATCGAAAAATAAAAATAACGATTCTTGTCGGACTAGTGATACACGCCTGTTTTCTTGTAGGACATTATGTTTCATTTGTACAGAGAATGCACTAACCTAATTATGTCACATTTTGTCCTACAGTTAGTAATAAGAAAAATAGTCTTGTAGTATTAAAATGCCTTATTCCTCTCGCCTCCGCTGCGCTGCGGATGAGGAATCGGTTTGACCGTATTTGCCTCACGCGGTGGAGTGTGAGGGACTCCCTCGCCGTGCCCGTTCAGTCGGTTGTAACTCCAAGGTTCGCGACGGGAGGGGTCGTGTGAGTGACGTGCCAACCAGTTCGTGTTAAAAACTATTCTTTATTCCTACAAGCTATCTTATTCTATGACTAGCGTCGCTTAAGCTATTCTTATGCTAACTTATATCTACGATCCTTATTACTACTGACTTATTACGAGGCTCGGTTACGGCGCCACTTCCTGGGTCGCCAACGCTCGGTCGCGGTCGGTTGCGGTACGGTCGCGCTCGGTACTGCTCAGCCGTCGGTTCGGGTGACTCCGGGAGCGGTACCTCCTGAAGTCGGAGCGGGAACGGCCGGCTTATTTCGATCAGCGGTCTCTGGCCGGAATCGCTTCGGGTGCGTTCGGGTTTCGTCGGCGAGCGGTATCTCGCCGGCGACGGTTTCGGACCGGTACGGTGGATGCCGGTTGGCCGGGCGCACCAAGATGGCCACCTGCGAGTCGCACCTCGCGGTTGCTTCATGGCTCGCGGGGAACGGAACGGAACGGTGGGAGATTAACGGATGGACGGCGAGTTGCTCCTCGCCGCTGCTGGGAAATGAGCGGGTAGGATTGCCGGGTTTCGGAGGCCGTGCCTAGGCCGTCAGCTAGCGAGTTGCTCCTCGATTCGGTTGCCGACTGGCACGGGGGGAGCGGATCGGTGCGGGCTGAGTAGCTCCTCGGCCCGGAGAGCGGAGGTCGAGCGGAGGGTATTGCAAGTTGCGCCTTGCCGGTGGTCTTCACGAGTTGCTCCTGAGTACTGCTCGTTCTCGCCCTGTTGCGTATTCGCTTGCTCGACTCGGTCTCTCCCGTGTTCTTTTTTTTTTTTTTTTTTTTGTTTGACTGGGTTGAGCCTCTTGGAGCACTAACAAGGTGGAGGACCGAGATCTTCGACCCGTAGTGTCGGTGGCTCAGTGAGAGGCGCCTGTGAGCGATGGCCCACTTATCCTCCGATTGAAGTTCAGTGGTGTTACCAATGGAGGTGGAGGCACTGTTGAAAGTGAGATTTAGTGATTTTGCAGGAAAGTTGCAAAAACCTGCATACTATAAGTCGAAAGGTTTTGGTTTGAGGCTTAAGGCGATGGAGTAAAGATGGGTACGTGATGTATGAATGAGTAGGTGAGAAGTCTGTGTACGCAGCTGCATATTAAGTTTCCGACGCGCGTGCGTCATCCCTTGTAGTAAGGGCGAGCAGCAGTCGAGGCTGCTTGTTTTTAAGCGGAAAGGGTACTTTTGCGATGTATGGTAGGCAGTCATGAGAGAATTTACCTGTGACCCGGACCAGGGGATTTTCGTGGTTAGCGACACAGAAGTTATTTAGCATGCCGGTGATAAAGGTATCCAACAGGGGAACCTGTGCGAGTTTATGCACTTCGAGAGTAGAGGTGCGCTGTTTCTTGTTTAGAATGATTTTTAATATTTTAGATTGGACTGATTGGAATCTTTTCCGATCAGCGCGGGAAAGAAGATTCCACCAGAGTGGAGAGCCGTAGACCAGGATGGGCCTAAGGCACATTTTGTAGGTTAGAATATTGAGCTTTAGTGGAAGGGAGGATTTAGGCCCGATGAAGTTGATCAGTGCAAACGCAGCTGAGAGAGTCTTCGACATGCGATCCATGGCTGCGTGGACCCATCTCAATCGGTGGTCCAGGATAATACCCAGGTACTTAACCTGCGTCGCCCAGTCAATAGTCTGGTTATTAATAGCGATTTTGTTATTATCTAGGAAGCTGCCAAGGTTGAGTCTAGAAAAGAATATGGCCTCGGTTTTGGAGGCGTTTACCTGAAGTTTCCATGAGGAGAAAAAGTTAAGGATAGAATTTAGGTAGGCCTGGATGCGAGCTATCAGTTTGGCACGGCCCTTTTTAGTTGACGACGAGTAGATGCACGTGTCGTCTGCATATAATGCAATCTCACAGGAGATCTGCTGCGGTATGTCATTAACATAAAGCAGGAACAGGATCGGTCCGAGGATAGATCCCTGCGGAACACCAGAATATACGTGGTAGGTCACCGACCTGTGGGAGTTGAAGAGGACATAGCAGGTGCGCTCCTCTAGATAAGACTTTAATAGTCGGATAATCGTGTGAGGAATGCCTATACGGTTCAATTTGTATAGGAGGGCCTGGTGCCAAACCGTATCGAAGGCTTTAGACAAGTCAAGAAGAATCACCGCAGTCTCGCGCTTAACGTTAAAGCAATGAGTAATATGTTGTGAGATTCTGGCCACCTGATGGATGGTGGAGTGCCGAGTTCGAAAGCCGAATTGTTGATCAATGATAATATTTTTTCTACTGATGAAAACTTCAAGATTATGAAGGATTACCCTCTCAAATATTTTACCCATGATGGGAAGCAGGGCAATCGGACGATAGCTACGGGGATCCGAGGCCGGCTTTCCAGGTTTTAGAATAGGAATAACCTTGGCAGTTTTCCAGAGCGATGGAAAGTGGGAAAACTGGAGGGAATATTTATAGATATAATACAGTTGGCAAATAATTTTGCGCGAGGCGTGTTTTAGCATGGGCACCGAGATGAAATCGGGGCCGGGGGCCTTTTTGGATTTCATTTTGATGATGGTGTCGTGAATTTCCTTTGGCGAGAATAAAGTGAAGGTGACAGGGTCGACTGGGGAGTCCCAGTCGTAATTGTCCATGAATTCGTTAATCATAAGAGTTTTATCAGATGGAAGTCCCAGGGCCTCACTGTGTACGGAGTGGAAGGATTTTGCCAGGGCATCGGATTGGTCAAATGCAGAGTAAAGTCTGACTCCGTTTGTCTCTAAGAATGAGGGAGGAGGAGCACGATTATGATGAGAGAAGGCACGGTAAGTGGACCAGAAGGTCGGATCCGGCCTGATAAACTGTCTCAGCATTAAGTTCCATGCAGACTGCCTTAATGCAGATATCCTGCGTTTTATGGATCCAGAGAATTCTCTGATCAGAGTGAAAAAATATGTTGATGACGTTTTCTGGAGGTTTTTACGAGCTCTCCTTCTCAATCTTATTAGTGAGACAAGGATATCATCATTTGCGATGGCATCCATCCTAGCGGTGCGTGAGGTTCTGGGAGCTGAAACTCTGGATTTGTTAATGCACGCATGTAAAAACTCGACCAAGTTACTGACCTCATCATCTAGGTGTTTGGTGGAGGAGAATTTGCTTGTTATGGCCCACTGGCCCGAGAGTTTTCGGTACCCGTCCCAGTCGATGTTAGAATTACAGTAGTCAGGGGGATGGATACCCGTGGAGTGGCCGATCCTGACTATGACCGGACGATGGGAAGTTCCAAATATGTCCAGGGTAGAACATTCAAGATTGAGTGGTAGGTCAGTGATGAAGAAATCAATGACGGATGGAGTGCATCTGGGTTGGAAATGAGTTGGCGACGCAGGGGCAATGATTCTGAAATTGGAATGCAGCATGAAGTTGTATAGTACGGTGCCTGCTCTGTTGGCAACGGAGTTGTGCCAAAAACGATGTTTGGCATTCCAGTCACCACCGACTAAGAGGGGAGAACCGCAGTGGAGAATGGAGTCCATGTCGCCCCGGCTTAAGACCTTCCCGGGAGTGATGTATATTACGCCGATGCAGATCCTCGGGTGGAACAACTGAACCACCAGCAGCTCGAGATCCACCTGAGTCCGGATCACTTGGAAATTAAGTGAGTTATGAATAATTATGGCCACACCGCCGCCATGAGTAGATCTGTCCCTACGGACAATAGTATAGCCCGGTATATTGAAGGTAGTTGTTGGATTGAACCAGGTTTCGGTGACAAGGAGAATGTCGCACGCGTTAGAATGAAGCTGCATAATGACTTCGTCGCGCTTGGGGGGCAAGGACCCAGCGTTCCACAACATGATGTTGGGAATCGAAGCCATTATTTCAATTGTGAAATAATGCTCCAGTAAGCATGGAACTTTTCGACATTTGTATTGCAGGTTTTTAGGCTAGCAATAAGAGAGTTTACAGTGCTGAGAATGAGATTCATGTCGCAGAGAGAATTTAGCTCTTTAAATGCACAGGAGAGCTCATTGAATTTATTCAGATTTGGGTCCAGACCCTGTGGACTGGGCTGAGGATGTGAGGAGTGAGGAACTGAGGTGGATCTCAGGACGTCAGCAAAGGAGCGATTTGAGGAGGCATGACGGAACTTCGTGGAGCTGTTCGGGAGGTCCGGAAACATACCAATTGAGGGATTATATGGCGGGTTTTGCACCTGGGCTAAAGGCTGGGCGCTTGAGGAGCGCTTGTCCAGGTATTTGGTGAGAGCCGGGCAACCGCTATAGTTGGCGGTATGGTCGCCGTTGCAGTTGGCACAGTGGGGAGTAACTTCGAACGGTTTGTTACAGAGAGAGGAGGTGTGAGGGCCAGCGCATTTAACGCAGCGTTCTGGGAGGTTGCAGTTGTTTGCAGAGTGGCCGAATGCCTGGCATCTGAAGCACTGGGTGTATGGGCGTTTGGATAAGAACTTTTCCCAGTAAACGCGCACGTTGAAGAGGAAGCCCACTTTGGAGACTGATGAGGCGGTGGAGGGGGGCGAGAAGGAAACCCGGTATATCTGGAACGAGGAAGAAGATTTCTTGGGTGTGATGTTAGAACATGAGAGAGGAGCGAGGCCCTTAGCCGTTAACTCCTCTAGTAGTTCGGCGGAGGGGATGAGGGGAAGGCCTTTTAGAACCATGACGAGAGATCTTTCAGAAGGTACGCTGAAAGTAAAAAATGGAACGTTGGTGCTTTTTAGAGATTCTCTGAACTTGAGATAATTTTCTTGGGTGAAAAATTGAAGGCGAATGCTTTTGCCAAGGAATTTGGCTTGGTATGCCGATTCGCCGAAGTCGAGTGTCATTTTTTTTATTGAACGCTGGGATGTTTCCATTGAAATTTTTAATGTATAAGGGAGGAGGTCTCATCTTTTTAGCCGATGCATGGGCTGGGTTGCCTTGAGGATTATCTGGCGAGGGCGTCGCAGCGGACGGTGGAGGTGGAGGAGGAATAGATTTAGTGCAGGAAGGAGAAGTGATGTCCTCGTCAAAGGAGGATAAAGCAAGAAATTTGTTATATGTGGGGATGTTGAATTCAGTTGAGGAGGAATGAGTTGCGAGAGCATCGTCAGAGGTCTTAGGCTCTCTGCGGCGTGCCTTCTTGGATTTAGGTGAGCCCGTGTTCGATGGAGGACGGGTAGGAGAAGAAGGATTTTTAGTAATTAACGGGTCCGCTGAGGGGAGAGCAGCCGGGAGGAGAGTATTTTCGTTCATTGAAGACCCTATGGGGGCGGAGTTGGGTTTCATGATTACAGGAGATAAAGCTGCTGGTCCAAGGTTAGTATTGCTAATGGAGAAGCATTTGTTGATTGAAGAGGGGTCCGAAGGGAATTTGGAAGAGTTCGAGAGTGATTTGAGTTTAATGGCGACGGTTTTGGAAGACGACGCGGACTGGATTTTTAGATTGGTTAGAGGAACTGATTGGTTTATGAGGGAAATGCGTTTCAGCGTTAATGAGCGCGACTGGATTTTAGATTTCTTTCCTTTAGAGGAATCCAGGGTGAGGCCGTTTGGAGAAGGGGGGTGTTATCGCGCGGCCGAGGCCGAGCGACAACACGAAAAAACGCGTAAACAGCCGCGACCCACCGAAGGACGGGCTGGATTAGGAATGGTATGGAATTCGGTAGGGAATGAAAATGCTAATGAGATAAATTTTGTGTCTAATTATGGTGAGCTAGATAGTAAAAATTATACACAAATAGCAATTTTAAACAAATGAGTGGCCGGAGAACGGCGAAAATATATAAATGTTGGTTTATAGTGCTAGATATAACATATATGAATTTGAGTAAGGTTAATAGGTATAGACTTAAATTACATAAACTTATTAGAGTAAATATATAGCAGTGGTAAATTACAGTAATGGAACAATGATGATAATAAAGATATAACAGTAATATAATAATGTGAGGAAGTAATAGTAGTATAAGAGAGAATAAGAAAATAATGAGAAAATAATTAAATATAAAGTAACAAAGAAGGTAATAAAGAAAAATAAAATTGGTTGGACAAACCAGACTGTTGCACAATATTTGTGATATAAATTAAGAAGCTTGCAGAGATCGCTTGCGTCTTTTGTGAGGAAGCACGTGGTCGATGTATGGCTTGAGACGATGCCGAACAGCACTTCTGCACTACACGACAGCGCGCGACGGAATGGGACTCGGTCTCTCCCGTGTTCGGCGCGGTCGCGGCTTTTATAGCCAGGCTTGGCTTCCCCCCCTTCCGCGGTGTTCGCGCGTATCGGTCGGGCGTAGGGTAGGGGAAGCACGGAGCCGAATTCAAATTTACCGTTTATTTCGCTTCGTTACAGTATTAACAACTTTGGAGCGTAGGACGGGGATAACATACCACGCAATCTGTAGGACAATGTGGCTGTTAAATTATATAAATTGTAACTAAGCGACAGTAAAAGAAACAGCTAGTTAGTAAACATTTTCGATGACCTCGTAATCGATACATGTTGGAAGGAGGGGACTCTTTGATGAAACCATAAATTTTGTAGGACAAATATTTTTTTCAATAATGTAAATTATTTTCTTAAGATTTCATAAAAAACCCACTGTTAGTAATAAATTTTTGAGAATTGTCAAATCGACGTATTCAATCCCTGCTATCTCTGTTAGCTACCACGATGGATATTTGATGTAAGAGACAAAGTTGGGCGTCTCATCAAAATGAAGCTACTTACAAAAAATTAGCTTGATAGTAATAAATGTTAAAATTGCATACGAGGATCCTGGACTATTAAGAAATGGCTACAGTTTATGCAGCCATAGAAAAAAAAACTGACACTTTGTTAAGGAGCCCATAGTTAGGGGTCGCTTAACTCGGTGCAAATCAATTTGGGTAAAGGACCGATTTAGGGGAACACTTCCCTGGTGGAAATATACTACAACGAACTACAATTCTCTACAATATTGAATATTGCCGCAACATTACCGCAACATTGCTGCAATATTCCTATGTCCGCCTCTTTGTAGCTTGCAGGAATATTGCGGCAATATTGCCGGGAATATTGCAGCAACATTGCGAACGTTGCAGCAATATTGCAGGAATATTGCGAACGTTGCGGGAATATTGCAGGTATATTGCGAACGTTACAGGAATATTGCAGGAATATTGCGAACGTTGTAGCAATATTGCTGGAATATTGGTTGGATGAACAAACATTTATTTGTGACAATTGCATTTATTCAATAGAAAAAAAAAACATTTTGAATTTTTAAAAAAACACAGTAATATTGATTTGTTACTGAGTTTACGCTTGATGTTAATAATTATATTATCTTGTTTATTTGTTCCGAATTGCCATCGGTGTTCATCGGATAACTGGATGTTCTTGAATTCTCGAACTATTTATTCTAGTTTTGGACTGGGAAAGCCCACTTTGCAATGGGATTTTTTTTTCTTACTTACTCCTACTTTTTTACCCACGATGGGATTCGAACCCTAGTATTTTCTGTGCGAACCCAGAACGTTGCCGCTACGCTACGGCAGCTCTTGATGTTACGTTCTACAGTTCCACTTAAATATGGCAATGAAACTTTAATTGCAAATATCTTAAAAACCATTGAGTGTTTGCTCCTATAATAGGGTATATTCATCAATGTTGAGCATACATTTCAATGTTGCCATTGCAATGTTCCCGCGGCAATATTGCCACTGCAATGTTGCCAATATTGTGCAAGATTCGCAATATTGCTGCAATATTCCAGTCTGTATGGGACGCTATTTTCCAAATTATTAGATATGACATGGAAAGTTGTAGAATATTGTAGTATTCTATAAGATACTACAACAAACAACACGCTGGGCTAGCTCTTGAAAGATATTTCCAAAAAGGGTATAGCAGGATAAGGTGGTCAAAAGTGCCCTTGAACCGATTTCAATGGGGGTTGTCTCATTCGATAGATAATGCTCGGCGATCATTGTGTACCAAATTTTAACCCTTTATCTCGATCGGAAGGGTAGTTATGGGGAAAATTTTAAAAACAGGTTTTTGGGCCTTTTCCCCCATTTATTGAGGTGTAAAAAATCCGAAAAAATTCTGGCATATTCTACACGGTACCGGACGTGTTGGAGAATTTTTTCAGATTTTTCCGTCGAAGTACCTAAGCGTGAAAAATGGGCAAAGTAAAAAAAAAACGGAAAAAAGAAGATTTCGTATCGAATTCTTCGAGGTACAACTTTTTGTTTTATATAGTAACAATCTAACACCTACGATTGTTATCCCCAATTTTTTTCAGATTTTTAAACCACCTGCGTCATTATGAAAAAAATCGAAAACAGATTTTCGGGACGTATTTTGATCTAAAACGCAAGAAGTAATTGTTATTTTTCCATTATTTTCATAGAGTATGTTCATTTTGTGGTTTTTAATGTTTTACCATTACAGATAATTTCATAACAATAAAAGGAATTGAGATAACTCACTTATCTGTAAACTGTGTGTTACATTATGTACCATAATTTTGAACGTTCTTTCAACAGCAGCAGTGGCGACGCGTCTAGAGTGTCTGCTCTGAAACCGCTATGAACTTTTTTGTCGCGGGTTCGCGTCCCGGAAGGTATATTTTTTTTTCTTTTTTTTTAATCTGTAAATGCATAAAAATAATCAATAATCATTTTTAACAGCTATTGCGATAATCCTAAATGCATCAAAAATGTATATCGTATAGAAAATAGTTTTAGAGCATATCTGTTGTTTTGCCGGCTCTCTCTAGCAATATGTTATCCCATGGTTACGGATATTTTTAAACATTTAAATTACGGAAATGTAAACTTATTATGGTATATAAAAATGTATATTCGGCACCAAAGATCACAACACTTGCACTAACAGAGTATTTGCACGTAATGATTACTTTACTTGCATGTTTCTTTCCCTTATATTCAAAGAAGAATCGTTGACATGGAGGGATATGCTCGAAACTTGGAAATTATGAATTTCTATTGGTTTGTATTATATTGCCATTTTTAATTTGTTAATTCTGAAATGAGCGTAGGGAAGACAGTTTATGGTTGGGTCTCCGCTATTGTCTCGAATGTGTCAAACGGATTTAATGCTGGGTATGTTACCATTTATGAATATTTGTACTTTTTTAAGTATGTACAGTTCCATGTGACTAGGTAGAGACAGAAACGATTTAACAGTGAATTGACCAATATAACATAAATACCTATAGGGGATTAGCTTAGTACCTGCGCCAAACCTTCAATTCCAGCAGGTCATTGGTGAAGGGTTACGGACAGGAAGGGTTCGTGTGATATTGGAGCAGGCGCAATAAAATAATAAAGTCCTGCAAACTAAATTATATGCCTCTATTTCTTAAAGGTATTTTGAAAGCGATACAAATGCTCATCAGTAAGATATCTAAAAGCTTAAGAAGTAAATTTGTATATAACAATAAAGCAATTTTAACGAATTAATCTGTTGTACAGTTATGACCCTCAAACGCATTATTTATTCTATATGATTTCGGAACAAATAACAAACTAGTACTTATGGCGAAAAATAATAATCTACCAAAAGAAAGGAACTTTTGTTTTCATTCAACATGACTTCGGCAGGAATTTGTCAAGGTATAAACTCCGTTCCTTTAGTGCCGAATATACATTTTTATATACCATAATAAGTTAACATTTCCGTAATTTAAATGTTTAAAAATATCCGTAACCATGGGATAACATATTGCTAGAGAGAGCCGGCAAAACAACAGATATGCCCTAAAACTGTTTTCTATACGATATACATTTTTTATGCATTTAGGATTATCGCAATAGCTGTTAAAAATGATTATTGATTATTTTTATGCATTTACAGATTAAAAAAAAAGAAAAAAAAAATATACCTTCCGGGACGCGAACCCGCGACAAAAAAGTTCATAGCGGTTCCAGAGCAGACACTCTAGACGCGTCGCCACTGCTGCTGTTGAAAGAACGTTCAAAATTATGGTACATAATGTAACACACAGTTTACAGATAAGTGAGTTGTCTCAATTCCTTTTATTGTTATGAAATTATCTGTAATGGTAAAACATTAAAAACCACAAAATGAACATACTCTATGAAAATAATGGAAAAATAACAATTACTTCTTGCGTTTTAGATCAAAATACGTCCCAAAAATCTGTTTTCAATTTTTTTCATAATGACGCAGGTGGTTTAAAAATCTGAAAAAAATTGGGGATAACAATCGTAGGTGTTAGATTGTTACTATATAAAACAAAAAGTTGTACCTCGAAGATTTCGATACGAAATCTTCTTTTTTCCGTTTTTTTTTTTACTTTGCCCATTTTTCACGTTTAGGTACTTCGACGGAAAAATCTGAAAAAATTCTCCAACATGTCCGGTACCGTGTAGAATATGCCAGAATTTTTTCGGATTTTTTACACCTCAATAAATGGGGGAAAAGGCCCAAAAACCTGTTTTTAAAATTTTCCCCATAACTACCCTTCCGATCGAGATAAAGGGTTAAAATTTGGTACACAATGATCGCCGAGAATTATCTATCGAATGAGACTACCCCCATTGAAATCGGTTCAAGGGCACTTTTGACCATCTTGTCCTGCTATACCCTTTGTAGATAAGACATAAAAACTTGTAGAATGTGGTAGGATTTTGTAGTATTCTATAAAATACTACACCAAACTACGCGCTAAACTTTTGAAGGCTATTTTATAAATTTTTAGATAGGACATTAAAAGTTGTAGAATTTTGTAGTATTGTATAAAATACTAGAACAAACTACGCGTGCCGTGTTTTAATAGAGATCATTCTTTCAAGTTCCATTTGTCTTAGAGTAGGAAGTTGTAATTTGTTGTAAAAATTTGTAGTGCTCTACAATGTATTACAATTTATTACATAAGAGAGTCGAATAAGTTTTAGTGAGACGTTGAATGTCGTAGAATATTGTAGTAACGAGCTACAATTTTCTACAACCATGCAAAATGTTGTAGAAAATTGTAATTTGTTGTCGAGTCGCATAAAAAGTTGTGGATATATTTCCACCAGGGTTAGGTTATGGGTATCTTAGCTAAGTAATACTTTAGGAGACCTTGGTGAAAACGGGCATCAGTCTCTTAATATCGATCTCTTAAATGCGTCGGTCGATATGATTAACTACACTATAAAAGCACTCGAGCAGGAGATTGCAAACGCACTAATTGTAAGTGGAAGCACTCCTTCTGCCGAGATCATAAATAAATCCAAGGAATATGACGACGCGCATATAAGGGAATTGAAAAAACTTAAATCTAGAACAATTATAAAAATATTTCGATCTTGAGGAATAATCTTTCACATTCGCCTACCGAATCTTCAATTTTAAAATTCTATCGAGAGTTGCTTAAAAAGATCAACTATAGATTAAAGAAAAAATACACAGCTATTTCTAGTAAATTTTGGAAGGATCATTTAAGCACTCTAAACACTAGAAATCCTTCAAAATTATTTCCATTCATAAATCGAGTTATCAATCCGAAAAATATGGAGGCGCTTCCACCCGTGCGCGCCGAGATAGGAGACTCACAACTCTGGGACCAGGCACGCGTTGAGACATCCGCACTGCAGATTATTGAAAACGAATACAACGTTATCGACCTCGCGGATAGGCTGTCTATGCTGGGGGTGCACTTTGCAAGAGTGCACACCAAGAACCAGGAGGCAAAAACAGCAACCGAGCGCGAGCTTGAGGGTAAGATAACAAACGAATACGCGAGGCTACGCGATTCGTGCAAAACATCTTTAACAGAATTTGCCTCCATTAAGGAGCAAGCTCAGCCTTCCTCGATGTTTGATTATTTTACAAATACTAGGCAGATAGCGAGAGCTAGAATCTTAAGAACGGATTTTATGTTGTTTTTTCCGTGCCCAAAACAACCTAGCGACCGTGAATAAAGTTGAAGGCTCTAATGGTCGGTTACAGTTATTGAGAGAGATAGATATAGAGACAGTCACTCAGGTGTTCACAAAGTATAGGCACACGTACCTCTTGGTATTTGCATATGTAGGATCGTCAAAAAGAATCGAGAGGCGCGCGGAAACCCATCCAAGGCAGGAGGAACTCCGCCAGAGTTAGCTTAACGTCGACGATCGCCTGGGTTGGCGCGGAACCACTGCGCCAGCGACCTCCCCCTGCTGACCATTCCTTTCCACGTCCTTTTCTCCTAAAGCTCTTTATAGGAGGGCTTCCCCGTCCCAATCCCACATTACTTTGCTCCGCATATTCAAATTTGTCCCGCAAGGGAAAAAGATAATAGTGGTTATTTCATAATTTTTTTCACTATTATATTTACGTCAATTTTATTAATTTATATTGTTTTCATGAAATTCGGGATATGTGTAAAATTTATTTGCCGGATAATTTACATTTAAGTATATTGAGAACTGCCATTCAAGTCGTTCTTTTTTAACATATATGGCGAAGGCAGACAATGATGTATGTATTTTCGAAGGTATCGAAATAAATGATTTATCGTTCTATTATCAGTTTGTGCATTAGCTTGTGCGCGCACAGATGAATTTCAACATGCTGATCCATTTGTGGTCCAGCACTAGGAGAAACATCGTTATTTAGAGAAAGGGTATAGCCGGTTAAGATGGTCAAATGTGCCCTTGAACCGAATTCAAATCGCGATGAGTCATTCGAAAGCTTATAAAAAAAGAATGATTTCTGCTACGTTTCAACTTTGTATCTTGACCCGGGGGGGTAGTAAAGGGTAAAAATGGAAAATCAAGTTTTTGCCGAATTTCTCCTATACCAGCGGATGAAAAATTTTGAAAAAATTCAGAGGCATTTCTGTTGTCTTGATTTTTAAATTGAAAAACCAAGCTGTGAAAAATAAAAAACGCCAAAAAATGCTGAAAAATGCCGATTGTGTATCGAAGCAGTCTTGGCACTATAATTATATTTTTACTGTAAGTACGTATCATTGTTACTATTGTCCTGAATTTTTTTCAGATTTTTCAATTTGGTGCGCCGCAGTTAAAAAAATTAAAACCCGATTTTTTCGTCGTTTTTTCCGTGTCAGAGTAACTTATACGTCGAATTGCTTCATGAAATAGGTATTTTATGCGACCTTCTATGTTTATACGTACAGCAAAACATCATAGGAATTAAAGAAACTGAAAAAACCGAATCATTTGAAACTGTTGTTACGTCCCGAAACCGAATCTCTTTCCTAAATTTTTCTTTAAATTTAATTTCTCCGATAATAATACAAAACTACAGCGTTACAGCTGGCTGGAAATTAGCGATCTAAAACAAAATGCATTAGCTCAGCGGATAGGGTTTCGAATCGAGATTATTATTCAGACTATCCGATTCCGCAAACTGCGAATCGCGACTCACGAATTGATACCGATTGACCTGTGGACCTGGATGGAAGGAAGGATGGAAAAATTTGAAAACAATTACAGTTGCCGAACTCTGCAAAACGTGATCATGGGCAGGGCCTACCACCTCCAAACACCCCGTGTTAATAAAAACCAAAAGACGAGCTCGACTCGCCACTATCGTTCGAGTAATCACGAGGTGTGTAGGCGTTAGTCCGTGAAGACGTATATAGTGAATCTTAGATTCTCTATTTAAGCATAGTTCGGTTGACATATTGTGATCCGAAGGACTTAGTTTTTCACGTAAAATAGTAGTTCTTTCATTTCTTTGTTTCTCTTATTATTGTACCACGCGTTATAATTGTAGCTAAACTTAATCTAGTTTACCATTAAATACAATTTAAATCTAATTCATAATATAACATTTGCGAGTTCGCGACGGTGTAAGAAGAAATCTAACTTTCCAACCTTCCCTCAGCATCCGGTTCGCAGGCAGATTAGGACAGCGGATTAGGACGGAACGGCCTACCTATTTAAAATAAAATCTATCAGGGTGAGTTCCACATACATGAAACAAATCATTTCACTAGTCGCATTCTGATTGATCCATTGGGTCGTGGGATTTTCCCTAAATCGAATACGACTTTTTGGTAATTCTGTTACACTGACGAGCCCTGATTCCGGAAGTATATAACATTTTATATTGTATTTTCTGTAAATGGGAAATTCTCTCCTCCCTGTTAAGGGCGGGTTTTAACGAGTCTCTCGTTTTGGGACAATACCCTCAAAACCCAACCGATACTGCAAGGAGACAGTTTCACCACCCAAAAATTTGTAGTATTGCGTACCCCTGTTCATTATTTCGAACATTTGTACAGAAACCTCAAACTCAAACTAAACTGCACACATTTTGAATATATATATTTTTCTGTTGTCATACCTAATTAAAGAAAGTCTAAATTCAATTCATTAAACCTAGACATCCATATCCTAAACATCAAGTTTCGATTCACACAGACCTGTACTGGTCTCGACAGATCGACCCATCCATCCTGTCCTCTCCTCGCCTTAGGCTGGGGAGAGTAACAAAATTTTATTAGAGTTAAACGCGGAAACCCGCGTGCGATTCGTTTCGTATTAGCTAGAACGCCCGGAGTCTACCGTCCGTCGGCACCCGCTCGACGGCGGACGGCACGCGGAAAATACAGCGCCGCACGTAACACTGTTATGCGCCTTATATTGTAAAGTATCTACCGTATTTTCCAACGGCGTCGGTGGCGCAGCGGTAGAGTGTCGAGCTGCTATACCGCTGCGAACTTTTTGAACGTAGGTTCGAGCCTCGAACTTCCAAGTCCCCTTAGGCTGTTTTTTTTTTTTTTTTTTTTTGTTAATTATATATATTTCCGAACTTTACGACACAACGATCAATATTTATTACCAAATGTTTTAAGAATATTTGAAAAACATATTAACCTGAAATATACGTAAATATGAGTTTGGATTGCTTGTTATGCCGCCGTTTATCCTGTCAATTACGGCATTGTTTGAAATTAGTTGAAATTGGTTTTCAAATCTCTTACCTTTCATGCATTGAACCCGTGACAGAAATTCTAACATACATTTTGAATAAAAGTGTAACGGGGCGAAATAAAGGGAGTTTAAAATTAACGGTTTCGTCTGTTCCCCTCCCTTCCAATCCCGACGCGAAGGCCGCGGTGGGGGAAGCCCGACAGGGTATAAAAGCCGCGGCCGGAGCGCAATTAGAGAGACGAGCCCGAGCACGCTGAATAAGCAACAGGGACCGAAGAGAGAGAACGATCGATCAGGCGCTACTGTACGACCGATTCGCCAGAGGTGCAACTCTGACTCTCCTTTTTCACGAGGCGCAACTCGTGGAAAAACCGCGGCAAGGAGCAACTTGCCGACCCTGCGCTCGAACTCCGCTCTCCGAGTCGAGGAGCTACTCGACCCGTACCGATCCTTTCCCCCCGTGCCAGCCTACGACGAATCGAGGAGCAACTCGTTCCCGAGTAGACCCGGCACGGCCTCCCGGAAAACCCGAATTTCCTACCCGCTCATTTCCCGACCAACGGCGAGGCGCAACTCTCCGTCCACCCCCACCTTCTCCGCTACCGAGGCGCAACTCGGAGCCATCCCGAGACCGTTCCTTTCCCGTTCCCCGAGCCAGGAGGAAACCGCGAGGTGCTACTCGTGGGAGCCATCTTGGCCATCCTACCAATTCGCGGAATTCGGCAACCGCCGACCGAACCGCTACCGACCGATCACCGCCGAGCGCAACCGAGCGCGACCGATTACCGCCGACCGAACCGCGCGCCGAGCGCGACCGAACCGGACCGAGCGCAACCGAGCGCGACCGATTACCGCCGACCGAACCGCACGCCGAGCGCGACCGAACCGGACCGAGCGCAACCGAGCGCAACCGATCACCGCCGACCAGACCGCGCGCCGAGCGCGACCGAACCGAACCGAGCGCGACCGAGCGGAGTGGCGACCCATCACGTGGCGCCCTCACCCACGAAACCCGCGATTAGTATAAGGAAATAGAATTAAGTCATTAGAAGTAAGCGTAGCATTAAGACGTAGAGATAAGGCCAGCGTTAGGATTAAGTTAGACGTAAGAGCAATTAATAAATTATTTATTTAACTACAACCCGGCTGAGACATCACTTTCGCGATCCCTCCCGTCACGAACCCCGGTGCAGAAACCGACTGAACGGGCACGGCGAGGGAGTCCCTCCCAATCCACCGAGGGAGGAAACTACGGTCAAACAACCGTAACTTCTCCTCAGCGAGCGGAGCCGAGGAGAAGGAAGAAACGTTTTAAAAGAGAGAATAGAATTGTATGATCTAATTCGAATAGACGAAAAGGCTAAATAGTAGAAAAACAACAACACGATTTTTGTTACCATCCATCCATAATTGTTGAAGGTAAGAGAATTGAAAACCAATTTCAAACAATGCCGTAATTGGCAGGATAAACGGCGGCATAACAAGCAGTCCAAACTCATATTTACGTATATTTCAGGTTAATATGTTTTTCAAATATTCTTAAAACATTTGATAATAAATATTGATCGTTGTGTCGTAAAGTTCGGAAATATATATAATTAACAAAAAAAAAAAAAAAAACAGCCTAAGGGACTTGGAAGTTCGAGGCTCGAACCTACGTTCAAAAAGTTCGCAGCGGTATAGCAGCTCGACACTCTACCGCTGCGCCACCGACGCCGTTGGAAAATACGGTAGATACTTTACAATATAAAGCGCATAACAGTTTCAAATGATTCGGTTTTTTCAGTTTCTTTAATTCCTGTGATATTTTGCTGTACGTATAAACATAGAAGATCACATAAAATACCTATTTCATGAAGCAATTCGACGTATAAGTTACTCTGACACGGAAAAATCGACGAAAAAATCGGTTTTTAATTTTTTTAACTGCGGCGCACCAAATTGAAAAATCTGAAAAAAATTCAGGACAATAGTAACAATGATACGTACTTACAGTAAAAATATAATTATAGTGCCAAGACTGCTTCGATACACAATCGGCATTTTTCAGAATTTTTTGGCGTTTTTTATTTTTCACAGCTTGGTTTTTCAATTTAAAAATCTGGAACAATTCTCTAATATGTGCCCTGATAACAGAAATGCCTCTGAATTTTTTCAAAATTTTTCATCCGCTGGTATAGGAGAAATTCGGCAAAAACCTGATTTTCTATTTGTACCCTTTACTACCCCCCGGGTCGAGATACAAAGTTGAAACTTGGCAGAAATTATTCTTTTTTTATAAGCTTTCGAATGACTCATTGCGATTTGAATTCGGTTCAAGGGCACATTTGACCATCTCAACCGGCTATACCCTTTCATATGGAGTTAAAATTGGCGTGCAACCGCAATTTTCGCGGCTTCAAAAAGTGTGAATTTATATACCAATGCTGGGCCATAGATGTTACAACATGGTGGAACGATGCGAACGTTCCTAATCGCAAAGTTTTACATTTGTATGGTCCGTATAATGTTGGGAAGACATTGCATGTTGAAAGGATGATAAGTTGTCAGAACATGTTGCCCCCTACCAATCTTTCACATGCCAGACTCTATATACAGGGTGGGGCAATAACTATTAGCACCTCAGATATCTTCGAAACTATAAGTTTCACAGAAATATTTGCTAAAATAAAATTGCACAGTAAGAAGGGGGCGATCCGGTAGCGATAATAGTTTTTTTGCAGGTGGAAGTACTTCGGGCATTTGAAGGTCACCTTTATTTTTTTAAATGGATCGGTATGTTTTTGCTTCCGTATCATGATAGAGGATCTTAAAACGAGTTCAACGACCTATTATACAAGGTCATTCGCGGGCTGAGAAAGTAGAGAAAGGCGATAATGCTTAGGTTTTTGTATTAAATGAAACATACGTATTGTAAACAGTACAGTATGACGTAATGCTTACCGTTTACTTCATTGGGAGTAAACACTGCTTGAAGGACACTTTAATAAGTTTGCAGGATAAGATAAACATGATAAGATTAGTGTAGGGTTTCATTTCAAACACTAAGTTTTATTAAAATCCAGGATAAATAAAAGGTATATTTAAGTAATATTATTTATTTTATTTACATTAAAATATTTATAAAACGTAATTAAAAGTAATTTACGCCTTACTTCATTGATCGTTTATTCTCGACTGGCGCTAGGCTCTTCGCCGTTACAAAACAAACAAACGTTTGCACTCATTGTCAGATTTATACTACGCACTCTGATATAGATCATTCTTTGTTTCTGATATAGATCATTCTTTTATGGCGTAATAAGCATTACGCCATACTCTACTGTTTACAATACGTATGTTTCATTTAATACAAAAACCTAAGCATTATCGCCATTCTCTATTTTCTATGACCGTAAATGACCTTGTATAATAGGTCGTTGAACTCGTTTTAAGATCCTCTATCATGATACGGAAGCAAAAACATACCGATCCATTTAAAAAAATAAAGGTGACCTTCAAATGCTCGTAGTACTTCCACCTGCAAAAAACTATTATCGCTACCGGATTGCCCCCTTCGTACTGTGCAATTTTATTTCAGCAAATATTTCTGTGAAACTTATAATTTCGAAGATATTTGAGGTGCTAATAGTTATTGCCCCACCCTGTATATACATACATTTGGTCACGTCACTTTCTCAGAGTTTATTCCCGAAGTTCAAATGAGAAAAAATTAAGGAGAAATTAAGAAATCAATTGCAAAATTCTCAAATCTCTCAGTTAAGGTGACAATGATGCACACAAACGGAAAAGCTACAGTATCATGTGCACATAAGGTAATTTTGTAGAAGTGGTGTTGCGACTCGTCGGATAGTTAAGTCGTTGGAGTCTAGTTTGTTTTCTTCTCTCGGAGATTAATAAACACTACACTCCCGAAATGGCTTTGGTATTTGTTTATTGTAACAGAGAACTAGTATGTACACGGAAACAAATAAATAACAAAAAGAGAATAACAAATAGATAACAAATATAAATACGAGCGAGCCAAATGTGTATAAAAAAACTTGTTGCGAATAGAATCTTGTTACGGGAGAAAATCTGAAGATTTGCTCGCTTTCGGTTCTTTTATCAGTTTTGCAAGCGTTTTGTCAGCAACCCCGACGAGGAGGAAGGGGTGGCTAGATAGGGAGGAGTATGTTGGGCCCTGGTGAAATGTTATTGGTTCTGCCTGGGCTTCGTGGGTGATTACCAAAATGCAGCGTTTGCATTGGTTTTGCCAAAATCCACGGAAGGCCCAGGCAGAGGGGGGCCTTGGGCCGCGAGGGTGATTCAGGTGTGGACGAAAACTGCTAGATTTATGACAGGTGTCATAAATCTAACGCAAGAATTCTTAAGTGCAAGTCTGGTAGCCACGTGCCATCCCTCGATATTCGAAGGTGGTTGCCAGATGGACGGGTCTACACAGTTGCGAAATTAAGGTATAGAATTTAGAAGTCTTGCCCTCGCAACCTCAAGGCCCGCGTTGCAATTACGCCTCAACATGTGGACCTGAGGAACATCATTCATGAAGACTCCAAATAGTGTGGAAATAGAAATTTAAATCTTGAAGAACCTCGCGAGTTGCAAATATAAAAACAAAGTTTGTATTGCAATCACGAAAACAAGTAATAACATGAATGAATCAAACGCGTAAAGTATTCAGTTTCAACAACTCTTCGAAACTTATAAATTCAAAGTTTCGTATTAAATTGATCCAAACACCTTATTTCTTTCTGTTGTAGTTCCTCGTCTTTTACTGCTGCCGTCATTTCGCCTAAGATGTAGCAACCTAATATAAAACTATTCTATGGCTATGGATAATACATATTCAGATAGGCCTCCTACACGCGGTTTAGTAAATGTATCATATACATTGTCGCGCACACTTGTGCGCATTAGCGTTGTAATACGTCAGTGACAAAGAACACGGTCAAAGAAAAGCTTTTCTCACTTCCTCTTTCGAGCTTTTACTTGAAATTACAATCTTTTTAGTGTTTGTATGATGTTCGATTTTAATTATGTTTTTTATGAAATGTTTTTATATAGGGTAATTCCGGAGGAGATGGCCCTAGTAACTTTAAGACTCTATTGTGGAGGAATTATGAGGAATAAAACATTGAATTAATATAGAACATAAACTTTATTTATTACTCTTATCAAACATTAACGATAAATCATTTTAAAGAACGCAAACAATGTAATTTTAAACTTTAAAAAAAAAACTAGAACTGGCCATCTCTCCCAGAGTGTCCGGGGATGATGGCCATAGTGATCGGGGGGAGATGGTCAGTACTCTCTTTGCCTTTCCCTTTGCCCTTGAGATCTTTTAACTCCTTTTTTTTCTTATTACCGCAGTAAGAACACATATCCTCAAACTCGGTGCAGTTTTCATGCACCCAGACCATGCAAATATTGCATTGTATCCAATCTTCAGCTAATTGTGTCCTGTAATAATTATCACCACAACCTCTGCAGTTTTCTTTCTCTCTATCTTCAGATTCACTTTCAGAGGTATCATAGAAAACGATGGGAATTTCTTCGCAACTGCTATAAGACAATCTACGAATTGCCTTACGTTTCTTAACAGTATTTTTTTTCTTAGGTCTATCAGTCTTAGTTTCCGTTTTTATTTTTGTTTTTTTTGACCTTTCTTCCTTTTTTTCTTTTTCATTTTCGCTTTTTAATATGCTTTTCAGATGTCAAAAGTTATCGGTGACTAACACTGAACTTTCCGTTCAGGCCGCGTCAAAATTTTATGGCTATCTCTCCCGTAAATACTATGGCCATCTTTCCCGATTGTCCGGGTGAGATGGCCACATTACTTAATTAAAGCAACTTCTCAATTTTGTAGTTAATTTTGAAGTTAGAACACGAGAAAGTTTTTTTACTTCACATAGAAAGCATGAAAACGGACAAAACTTTCAAAATTTCTTTGTAACCATTTAATATGTCAACCGCTTAGTTTAGATCGAACGTGTTATTAAAAAACAAAGTCAAATTTCTCACCTTTCCGTAATTGTTTCGCAAAAAAATCCACTAACACTTCTTGCCCGTGCCAAAACGAATCGAACTAAATTAAAGTACTGCCATTTATGAATTATTACTTGAACTTTCTTCTATTGGCCATCTCTCCCGTACGGCCATCTCCCCCGGAATTACCCTACATAAATTTTAAAAATGATGATAATGTTACAACATTAAAAGCAATTGTTTCCTTTTTACAACCAAATCCCAATTCTTGTATTAAGGTCATGTCTCCTGTAATGGGATTTTTCACAACACGTTATTATCAAGGAAAGTATTTACCGCGTAGTAGGAGGCATACCTATGTATATACAATATGTTTTTTCCTGGCTCTACGGTCATATAATAGTCACAAACATCACACTGGACAAATTTTCCAAATGCGAGGAAGAATTAGGAACCATCGATTGTAAGTCCGTGTTTTGATTTCCAAAACTACCATAGCTCTGTAACCAAATTCTCTGGTGTTTTCTTTACATTTTTTTGCTTTCAATTGCCACAGTTGTTTCGCTTACAGTCAATTACTTAAGGTGTTAAACCACCGCTGAAAGACACTAAAATGTAATGTTAAAAAAATTTGTCGCGATAACCAGGTGATCGAACCGCACTAATTACAACTGATTGCGGGTCTGAGATTTTACCACCATATGTATCTTAGCCCCGCCAAACGTCCTTGCAAGACCAAGTAAAATGTTGAAAAAGAAAGTATGTATAATCAGTGTATAATTGCAAGCGGCTGCATCAAACATGCAAAACTTTTGACCAGCAATTCTTCTAGAAGTATGCATTATCATTTCTCACTTCGGTACGGCGCATATTAGCTACGCTGTGTGTAGTTGTTGGCTATAGTCGATGCTTGTACCGAAGTGGTTAAGAAGGCAAGAACTTCTTCTGAGAAGCTAATTTCTATCGAACTATGCTTATTACTTTAATTAAGAACTGCAACAATGCTTATTCGGAAGTGAAAAGTTGGCATTAATCATAAATACTTGTGAAGTAATCGGCTTGCCTCTCGACCCTATCAAGTTTATTTATCGTGCAAAATTTCTATCAGATCAGTGACTCTCTGAATGACTAAAACGCAACAGTACCAACAGCTTTCGTTTCCCCCGGGAGGCAAAGAGCGATTAATTCTCTTTCCTTGGTTCAGATTTCTTTAAGGATTGAAGAGAACTATTTATTCCACTCTCTGCTTAACAGAGGGAATACTCTTTCTGGTCCGAACACCGAGGTGATCGTCTCTCTAACTTGCCGGGATCTCTCTGCTCTGACCAAACTTATCTTTTCTTTCTTGTAGTGGAAGAGATTCCATACTTGAACCTTTAATAAGGAAATGTTTTCCTTTCCACTTGTTGGTTCCGTAGAAGTGGTATTGCGTTTTCATGCACGCAATAAGAAGCCAATGATTATGATCTGGTTATCCAAATCAAGTTGTGAAGACAAAATTGGCTTAACTTTTTTTTTGTGAATCACCAATAAAGTGTACGATTGAAATCGTGTGCAGCTTGTTTTGACAGAAGCAGGGATCGGTGAAAAGAGTTAGAGGAAATAGAAAGTTCGAGAAACTATTTCAAATAAAGACAACCAACTGTTCACTGTTGGATTTCTGATAGGACCGTTCAGAATAAACGGAAGCGGAAATATGATACCATTGTCGTCTAATTGGACTAAAGGTCGAGAAGCATTTTATTCGTTTCTTTGGCCGTGAAGTTTTTGAAATTAATTCATTTAGAACTGTATCTCGCATTCCAGTCCACTCCGACAAACAACAGGGTTCCAGTTCTTCATAATTTGCGGAGACTGCTTGTCAATAAGCAGTCGATGTAAAATCAGTAAATAGCAGCGTTGGAACAGGTTCGCTTTGCTATTACAAAGGTAAAGGAATTGCGATGCAGGTGATAGTTACATCCTTTCGAGAAGAATTGTTTGGCTCGGCTATTTGAACGTTGTAATTGGTCAGTGCTTATGGAGACATTAATCAAAGTTAGGAAATTATTCTACGCCTGGCTAAAGCTTTCCTGTATCTGCAATAAAATTAGTGCATAGGCGAATAACCATAACAATTGATACCTGTGCCAAAAAGCAAAAAAACGTTTATTCTGTTATGTCAATCAGTCGTTCGACCCAAGAAACATTTTAAAAATCAAGGACGAAATGAATGGTTTGCAATAGGAAGAATCATGAACGCTTTACAGATTGTATGAATTTCTTTCACAGACGAATGACAGTTCCTCAGCCTTGTATTCAGCGTGTGCACTAGGGTGGTACTTAGCTATAGGGATAAAAGAAGTTTTCTCAGTTTCGTTTTGTTCTTACTTTCTCATATTTTGACTTGTGATAAGAAAACTAAGTTCCCAAAATTTCAGCGAGATCGGATATCAGATCGGAAACGTGCCGCATTTAAGGAGAAGTTTTACAATTTTTATTATATACACCGATTTCAATATAAATGTCATTTACAGTTTTAAAGTAGTCCTTTATATAATATTTTTTATATCTACATCGTTTTGTTTAAGCTAATTCGATAACTATTTCATTTAAAAGTTATAAGTCAATGGATACAAGTCAATAGACGTACAAGTCTTTCATTATGGTTGATTTATTTGTATCGGGGTAACACCGACGAAAATCTTCTACTACTTGAAATATTAATTGTTTATCACTTTCATTTTTCGGAAGCAAGCTATTGTAATCGGTAATCAGCTTCACTCCACGTTCCACAGTTTCATTCACAACTTTTTAATTCATTATTATTTGTAACGCATCTTTATAAGTTTCATGAAAGGTCTTTTTGTAAAAAATCTGTACAAATATTAAATATGGAAAAAAATTGTGGCTTTGTGTTGAAATAAAATTTTCTCTGCCAATATTAATATAGTTTTTTACAGGGTCCACCAGCAAAATGCGGACAAAATTATTAGTTCAATGAAACACTTGTTTACTTAAAAACAACATATATTAATAAAAAAAAATTTATGTACATTAATTAGGGGATCCTTACAAAGTTTATTATTCGATATAACTTCCTTCCGCTGCGATCACTGCTTCGATTCTTGGTCTGAAGCGAGAACATGCTCTTTTTAATTGCTCCTTGTCCATGTTCGCGAATGCTGCCTCTATAGCGGCCTGAAGAGATGCCGTGTTAGGGTGCCTGGTCTTATTAGACACCCTTTCAATGACGTTCCAAACGTAGTAATCCAGGGGGTTCAAATCGGGACTATTTGGAGGCCAGAATTCTTTGGACCAAAACATGTCGACATTATCGGAAAACCAGTTTTGTACTAAATGGCTCGCATGAGCTGGTGCGCCATCCTGTTGAAAAATCTAGGACCTCCCAGATACTATGGTTTCCATCCATGGCTTCACTATCGTACTTATTATCCGGAGGTACACTTCCTTATTAATGGTTTCCCCCCTTTTAAAGAAATGTGGTGGCATAACGTCACCTTCACTCGAAACAACAATCAGGACGTGAACACTAGCCGGAAACTTGGTCCTAGCTATTACGGGTATATCTTCGTGATCCTGAGCGAGCCATCGATCATTCGTCCGGTTCAATTTGGCATCAATAGTAAAAATCTTTTCGTCAGAAAAAAATCTAAGGCGACGTGCAGCTTCATTCTTTAACGAGCACCGAATCAAATTGCAGCGGGCAATTCTCTTAGCTTTGGCAGCTTCTGACAGCATTTGCCGTACCTTGAGCACATACGAGGTATATCGCAGGTCCTCTTGAGCGATTCGACGCATGCTGACCTGACTTACTCCCAAAATGGTCGCTAAATTTGCAAGTGACTGCCCTGGGTTTTTCAAAATGAGCTGTTGAGCTCTTTGGATGACAGTCGGAGTCCTTACAGACTTTCCTTTTGCATGAATTCGCCTTGCTGGATTAACATAACCTTCCTCGGACTTCTCTGAAGCCGCATACCTTTGCACAATATCGTACACAGTAGATCTTGGATACCCAAAGAATCTAATACTTTCAGCTGCTGACCGCGCAGCGCGTAGTGCTTCGATTATCGCTGCTCTACGATTATATTCTACATTCGATCTAATTAATTCTGCCATTTTCGAGGTTACATACGTTTATACATATATCTGGCTTGCTTGGAAACAAAGAAACATCTACTTCTGACATAATATGTATCGGGAAATTGAAATTGAGTTTTGTCCGGATTTTGCTGGCGGACCCTGTACATCTTTTACAGTAATCCTTTTATAAGGAGTTCCAGTTGTATTCGAGTTCAAATTCTGCAGCATACGCTTCTTTATGTCATATGATAATTATATACTAAATAAGGCCAGAATTGCGCATTCTGAAATGAGCACCATGATGTTTCTTCCGTGACTCTTCTTTTTCTATTCTAATTGCTCTCTGGACCTCCCTTTTCATTAAACTCATATCCGTTCCTATCATTGAGCTTTCTGTACCCATTTTGCTTTCAGTTAAAAGGAAAAGTCTATCTTCTTCAATATTGATACTATTTAATGCTATACTTTTACATTTTTATGAAAAGTTATTTATCTAGCACGAATTTGCTATACTGGATCGCATTCCTTAGACATTTCTGAAGAGACAACTGCCCCCAAAAGTTTCGGGAACTGTTTTCAATCCCGCCGGGTACCGAAAAAATATCCGTCGGGAACGTGTAATCGGCGTTCAATGCCATGCTGCTATTCTTCAAACGGAGATTATACGACACCTCGGTTTCCGAAAATTCTATCACCAATCAGCCCAATCCAAACACTACCGAACTTATAGAGGATCCCTTAGAAGGTTCCTCCCAAATCATATCACCGCCCAAATATCATTCTACGCCTGCTCGCGAAAAATCTTCGCTTCAGAATGAACAAAATGTTATCTCAAGAACGCTGAACTACGAAGACGAAGAAACCATGGAGTCTATAGACACCACTGAAGATACGCCAACCTGCACCTTGGAAACCACACCATTCTCAACCTCAAATTCCGATGAGCTTTTTGAACAGCCATTGGTTCCTGCTGCATTGCACAATGCTCCACTTAAAATAAAAGAGAGTAATGACTCATTAAGGATACAGAGAGATCATAAAATAATCTTCATAGACATGAATGGACAACCCCAAGACAAAGGAGCAATAGACTTGGCAGCGAACGGAGAGCTTCCAATCTACGATAACCTTGTCTTCGAAAGGGCAAAGGTACAGACGTGTCACTCATACTACTTAATATCAATACCGATAAAGGAGCACGATCGGATCCCTATTTCGAAGGAAAATATAAAGAACGGTATTCGAGCATTAAGAAGCGTCGTGGACGAATTAAATCTGACTAGTGTGACGTATGCCACGAATTTACACTATTATTTGCAGAATACCTCTCTAATACGACGCGCAAACCACGGCGCGGAATATATTGAATAAGAATAAGAATCATAGTTACCTAGGCTTAAATGCATTTCGGGCCATCATTCGATATCCATTACTAAATAAGAGTTTAATTCATTACATACACGCCTTAATAAATGGCCCTAGCTGACATTTCAAATACTAACTACATTAACCTTACTCTTAAGTAAACTCTTACTGTAAAGCTATAAAAGCTATTGAAACGTCTCGGAATATTGTACACTTCCAGAATGTTCTATTTGACATCTTATTTAACTCGCAGTATAACTCTTTAACCAAAGGCAGAAGAATGCATAAGCTGCAATTCCTAGAATACAATTTACAACATTCTCGAACGTTCGAAGAGATAATGCTGACACCACCTACGTGAGGCAGATGCACGTGTCACCCAGCGAGTACATTTGCACGTACTCAGCAGTATAAGAAGAGGCTCCCGAGCCTCGTTAGCCAGTCAAGCGCCTGGAAGAAATCAGTCAAGAACTGACAGTCAACGAATAAACTACGCGAATAAGACTAACAATAAGTGAAACAATTAACTTAGAATCAGTGCTTCTTCATACTGCAACGAGTGAGTATCTACTAATCGTTAAGCCTTGACTCCGCTGTACCCGAGGATTTTCGGCGACACACTCTTTTACAATTTTAACATAATTTAACCATTGTAATCAATCCTATTATTATTATTTTAATACATTTAATTATTAATTATTCTACTACCTTTACTTACCTGTCATACTCTTTCCTCTTGAATACGCCAGAGAATATTCTTCATCGACGCAATTAAATTAAAACTCTCCAACCGTTTCATTTATTATTCAGGTATTATTGTGATTCGTTCCGAGCGCTGCTTTGTGGCTGCTCGTAAGCGCATTATAACTGCTGCATCCCGGTCTACCTGGAGCGCTGCCCTTTTGGTGCTCTTCCTGAGCGCATTTCAATTGCCGCAACCTACACCAGCGCCGGGCGATTATTGCACGATCGAGCCGTCCTTCGAGAAACACCGCCTCATTTACCCATACATACAGCCGAGATATCACTGATTCACAACCACTCTGTAGGCGTCACGCTCGTGCCTATAGGCACTGACGTTGTGCCGTATCTGGGGCGACATTCGTAGTTAATCGCTCGCGCTGGAAAGATGTGCCTCGCGCGTCAGTCGCGGAGATAAGAACGACGTGCGTGGCACGTCGACTCACAATATTTGTTGAGGAACAGTTTCAGATGCCACTACGGCGATCTCGGAGTGTAGAGATCCTGCCTGACCGACATAGAGCGGGTTGCCGAGACTTAGGCGCTGAATTGGTGCTGGTGATGGAACAGGCAAGATTGTCACGTCCTCGTGACAATCCACGGGAACTGCGTACCGTCTACCGATAATTTGAATATATCAACGTCTGCCGGGCTAATTCGATCAGGCGTCTTTCCAATAGCTGGTGATTCCTAAAAGGGAAATAAAATGCTTATATCCTATTCTTGCGGTCTTACTTGATAGACCCAGAATCTCGGGTCTCGAGGGCTGAGCGAGAAAACCTTCGTAGGCGCTGGAATGTCCACGGGGATCAGAACCCACGGAATCTCTTTCTCAACTGATTTGACAGACAATGATTCGACCGTGGTCGGAGTTTCGATGGTTTTTACTATTGACTCTGATTTACGCGACTGGATTACAGGTGGTCGTTCACCTTCCTCTTCTCTTCCGAGAGGAAGGATACCTGAGCGCGCGGCTCTATATAATTGCGCGAGAAGGCGACGAAGGAAGTTTCTTCGGCCTGCGCGTCTGGTTCTCGTCATCAAAATATCTTAAGAAATGCGTAAAAATCCAATGAGCGAGTCTAGGTTCGGTTGAAGGGTTAATTTCTGAGCGGTTTGTCCTCTCACAAGGGATCGGATAAATTCCACGAACGGTTCGTCCTCTCACAGTGGAATTAGGAAAGATGGATTGATCTCTGAGCGGTTCGTCCTCTCACAAGAGATGGGATAGTTCCACGAGCGGGTCATCCTCTCACAGTGGAACTAGGTAAGGCGGATTGACTTAGATTTCGCTCGTAAGGATTCTCATACGCAGCGAAATTGAATTGAAGATCATTAAAGAATTGAAATTAGATAAAAAATAGGAAGATCGAAGAAGGTGGTTTCTTAATTAAAGTATGCAGAGTTTAAATAAACAAGTATAAAATATATTGTTACAAAATAAGAGTGATTACACTAAATGGTTACAATGTTACGATATAAATGTAGATACAAAATACGTTCGACTTGAATAGGCTTGCTAAAAGTCTGAATACGATTGGAGTTTGAGTTGGACTTGGAATAGAATTGACTCCTAAGAGTATGGATATAGAAATTGGATTGATAATTAGAAACTCCTTGGAAATATCGTAGTTGAATCGTTGGAAGAGTTATACTTTGTCTCTTCGCTATTTGACTAATTGTAAGATATATAAAAAAAATGTCACGACGGTCCGAGCACTTCTCGGCGCCATGGCGCGCCACTTGAAAAGAGCGATAAGAAGAGTTTGTAAATAGAAGACAGTTCGGTATGCGAGCATACCTCGCACTGTATAGTGAGATTTATAAATATAAATAAACAAATCTACAACTGGAGGAAAAGATATTCAAAGCTGAGCTCATGTCAGTCTGGTTTGAAGTGTCGAGCGGTACAGGTAGATCTAACAAGTGAAAAAATCAAAACAATGATATTGTTTTGGTAAATATCATACTCCTACATAATTTAGCGCATCTCAAAAAGAATAATCAAACACAAATGACGCACTGCAAGTTCATTAAAGGCACTTATTGATGAGTTAAGAAGTGATTTTCGTGTAAGACTCAGCGCCAGCGAGGCGTCGAGCTAGGCGTTTACACGCCTGGCTTTCGTCACGAGGACAATTCCTCCAGCGAGGGAGGAAAATGACCCCTACCGGGCCTTGTCGAGGAAAAGGAGGTCCTCGATGGACCCAGCAATAACAACGAGGGATAGCAAGGCAGTCGTTACGGAGTCGACGCCTTGCATACATCGAGGGAACACTCTTACAAGAGTGACGTCGCGATTAAACATTATTTATATTTGTATTATTGGCGCGAACCGAGATTATTGTACATTGTATTTATCAGCTTAAACATTTATAAACGCCCGTATTATACTATATGTATAAAAGGAGAAAACGGTGTCTTACATTCGTTAATCGAGAGCGCGTCCATCCACATCTTCGGCGGGTAATAGATTGAATAATAAGCTACATATTTTCGATGTGGGAGAAAGAAAACGGGATTCCATTGTTTGTTCTGACAGGAAAACACCTGGTGGCAGGCGTCAAACAACTTATTATTGTCAAACATGCACTAATCAACCTGCAATGCATATTGCGGAGTGTTCCAAAATTTATCATTCTGCACAAAATTATAAACAATAAAATATTGATTTTTTTGCAAATATACTTTCCTAGATTTCAACCAATTCATATAAGTCCAATATCATTATAATACGTTACTTGGTTCCAAAATTATAATAAATAATACGAGGGTCTGTAAATGTTCGTTTCTGCCGTAAAGTAGCGCTGAGTAGCTGGTAGCCAACGTCCAAAATCGTTCGGAGTGCAAAGGGTTAATGATAAAAAAATTTTTTGGAACTAAACTAAGCGTGATATTCATGTATTTCGATCCGCTGAATATGAATCGAAACTGTATTGAGACCACGAGCCGTTTTAAATGTAAAAAAATCACACAAACCCTCCAAAATTCCGAAAAAAGTAATTTTTTTGTTTTTTTTACTCTCGTTTTTTACTTTTGAAGACTTAATTGCTTGTACCTGTAACCAGGGCACCTCCACATGGTGACGCACAGTGGTCCAGAGCGTGAATTTGGCTGTTCACGCACCTCGCGCAAATTTCAATCTTTTTCAAATCGTCACCACGGGCTCAAGACACACCGGATTTAGTTAAAAATTGGTATTCTATTATGTTTTGGGTTGCTGATTACGAATCTGAACTCAAAAATTTTAAAAACAAAATGGCGGATTAAATATGGCGGCCAGGTTTGTTTACAAATTAATTGTTTTGCACAAAAATTAGTATTCTAATGTTTTTTGGGTCGCTAATTACGAATCTGAACTCAAAAATTTTTAAAACAAAATGGCGGTTGATATATAAAGGGTAGCTATGTACATTAGCTTATTCAGCTTACATTGCTAACTTAAAAATGGAAAAACTAAAAAGTACCACAAAGTAGCCTCTGAGAACTTTGAAGATGTTTAGTTTAAACTATATAGAAATAGTTCCTGCTAAAATTGGCTTTATCTATCTGCACCTTTTGTTGATATTCCTTCCTAAAGTTTATGTAACCCAGACCAGCTGCATAGACACAGTGGGACACGCGGTCAGTATATTCCCGGGTTTCTTAAAGATACCGTGCAATAAAAACAAAATCTTATTGGCACTAACGAGGACGAAGACTTCTAAAGCATCACTTTTATTACTTATTTGCTTTATTGTTAGGATGCGAGCAAAGAGGAATGAGCTAGGTTATCCGATTGAAAGGAAATCCTAGTCTTCGCCGTGCAGGGTTCACTTAAAAATTAAATAACTTATAAGTATCGAAAGATATTCGGGTAAAACTTTCCACATATATTCCTTAGACTATATAGAAGTTATTTCTGCAAAGATTTTGTGCGTCTACCTGCCTTCTTCATTGATATATCTGCCAAAAGTTTATGAGACAGTCCTGCGGCATCGCTTGGCCGTGGTGCGCGCTACTTTTTAAACAATAAAAATGCGTCGAAGGTGGATCCGGGTGGATTAGCTTTTTACAGGATCGTTTAGGGGAAGGATCACAGAAAACAGTGTTGTTAATCAGAGAGTGGGATCTAGTGGGACTTTTTAGTTTTTGTCTGCAAAAGATAAAAAACTTCGACGATTTTCTTTCATGTTTTCAACATTAATTTTTGAATTAACTATAAACAATAATTTTATGTTCGACACGTGAATTTTTATCGTGGAAGAATGCTCTTCAAATAGAAACAATAATTATTAAAAAATATTGCATAGTTTCGTCAGAATGTTAGAAAGAAGACAACGTGGTTTTTCGATAGAAAAAGGCCTCCAGAAAAAGTTTCAACTTTAAGCGTTTGTTGTAACTACAATTTTTATCCAATTTCAATAATTTTTTATATCTGTGGTCCATGGACATTTAAGAATCGATATTACAAGAAAAAAAGTCGAAATTCCAAAATCGACTTTTTGACTTTTGTGCGGCTAAATGCACATTCTGGACCACCGTGTGACGGTGGGCAACAGAACCATCTGGCAGAGTCCCTGGGTTAACGGCGTGTGTGCCGTCATGGCAGGTACACTCTGGGACAAAAAGATAGCACATCGTATAACTTTTTGTATTTGATACTATAAACTTAACAAAATTAACAGTTTAATATGTTAACAAATTTGGGCATACCTGTACGTAGAATGTATTGAATATCATCGACAACATTTACTTCGATAGAATTTTAGGATGAAAACGTAAATATTGTGGTTCGCAGGCGGGACAAAATGATAGCACACTTAACAAAAGACGTGAAATATAAAACAATTAATCAATCTTATTCAATGCTTAACCCTTTGCGGACGGAGGCATTTTTAATATCGAGAAACTATCAATTATTTAGCGATGGAAAAACACTTTTTCATCGGAAAGACAGTCTGTTACTGTATACAAGTTGAAATCTACTCTTTGTAAAATAATATTTCAACGATTATATTTTAATTTTTCAACTCTAACCGTTTATATATGCACCGACAAACTATAACCAATTTTTTTCTCAGGGCGGATATATTCGCCCGTCGTCCGCAAAGGGTTAATATTTTGTAGAGCCACCTTTACATCTAATAACTTCAATCATTCTATTTGGTATATATTTATACAGTTTTTTAATACTTTTCTGGCTCATGTTCTCCCACTCGTCCAAAATGCATTGTTTTAGATCATTAATATTTTCAAATTGTCTGCCATTTTGGTATACGGCTCTGGCAAGATGTCCCCAACAATTTTCGGTGATGTTGAGATCGGGGGATCTGGATGGCCAATCCAAAACACGAATATTTTTAAATAAAAAGTATTCTTTTCCTTCTTTCGCCGTGTGGATTGCGGCATTATCTTGTTGAAAAATGTGTTTTTTTCCGGCAATTTTTTCAACATATATGTGTAATTGTTCATTTATCATTTCAATGTATTGTTTACTATTCATTCGTCCTTTTATAAATTTTATTTCTGTTTTACCTCGATATCCAATACCAGCCCAAATTATTACGCTGCCGCCTCCCATATGGCGACGGCTTAAAAATAGCTGTTCTTTTCTTAAATCATGGTAGTAATAATTAAGGCCGTCCGGTCCATCCAAATTGAATTTCTTTTCGTCAGTAAATATGATCCTTCGCCATTTTGTCCCCAAATTTATATGCTTTTCGGCAAATTGTAAACGGAACGTTTTATGCTCCTTCTTTAGCCAAGGTTTCTTCTGTAATTTTCTTCTTACTAAGTGCTTGCATTGTTGTAAAACACGACGTACATTCTTTACGTTAGTGTTTATACCAACACTTTCTGCGATTTGTCTTCCAGTCATCTTCGAATTCGATGCTGCTCTCAATATTTGATGTTTTTCGCGAGCAGTTAAATTCTGTGGACGGCCAGAACTTTTCTTTTTTCCGTAATTTTCAGGATTTTTTAATAAGTTCATAATAACTTTTCGGCTCCTATTTACAATTTTTGATATTTTTGTAATTGAATATTGTTCTTCCCTTAACTACAGTATAGTTTGTATTTCACATTCATTTAATTTCTTTCCACGGCCCATTGTTAATATTTTACTATGTTCATATAACAAATAAACAAAAAGAAAAGTAGTACACACTTTATGATTTTCGTTTTACAATGAATACTTGCTACAGAGAAACTTTATGTACAACTGAAAATTGTAAATCTGCTGCGTGTGCTATCATTTTGTCCCGCCTCCTGAACCACAATATTTACGTTTTCATTCCTAAAATTCTATCGAAGTAAATGTTGTCGATGATATTCAATACATTATACGTACAGGTATGCCCAAATTTGTTAACATATTAAACTGTTCATTTTGTTAAGTTTATAGTATCAAATACGAAAAGTTATACGATGTGCTATCTTTTTGTCCTGGAGTGTACAAGTGATAAGTACTTTACGATGCAGGGAGTCGGAGCCCCAGTATCGGCGTCTGGTCAGGGTGAGAAAGCAGGTTCGCAGGCGTCGTCATCAAGCGACTGCAGCTCTTCAGAAGTGGGAAACTTGGCTACTGGAGAGTATACTATTACAAGAAGTAATTCTCATCTGTGTAATAAAAGTCCTGATTCATTTTGTTACATTTGTGGAGAATTCAATTTGGAAAGGAATCGAAGATCGTTATCTGATAAGATCAAACAAATTTATGAAGAATGTTTTGGTCTCCAAATTACTAATTTGGATTCAGCATGGGTTCCACATACGACTTGTAGTCGATGTAACATGATGTTAACCCGGTGGGAAAAAAACAAGAAACAGGACAACTTGAAATTCACAATACCAATGATATGGTCTTCACCAACTGGTTTACAGAATTGTTATTTCTGTATGACAGATACTACCGGGTTCACCTGGAATACAAAAAAAAAATTGTATACGCCAATGTTTCATCAGTTATTAAGCCACAAAAAATAGAAGTTGTCAAGGAAATTAATACGGTTGAAGAAATGGATGTAGAAGAAAACGATACGCTAGTTGAAGAAAGTTCGGAAGAAGAATATTCAGAAGATGAAGAGTACTTACGTGGCGGAAAAACAAAAGACCCTGAAACGTTTAGCCGAGAAGAACTTAATGATCTGGTTCGAGACTTGGCTTTACCGAAAGATGGAGCTGAATTACTTGCGTCAAGGTTGAAAGAAAAACATTTGTTGGCTAAAGGTGTATCAGTGACATTCTATCGAAATAGGGAAAAAAAATTCCGGAAATTTTTTATGAACGACGATCAAAATTCGGTGGTATACTGTTCAGATGTTAAAGCTTTAGTTGATGAATTGAAGCCGAACACGTATAAGGACGATGAGTAGAGACTTTTTATCGATTCATCGAAACGAAGTCTTAAAGCTGTTTTGCTTCATATTGGGAATGAATTTGCGCCGATTCCAATAGCTCATTCGACAAAACTGAAAGAAACTTATGAAAATTTACAGATTGTATTGGGAAAAATAAAATATTCAGAGCATAACTGGAAAATTTGTGGAGATCTCAAAATTGCAACACTTCTTTTAGGTCAGCAATCGGGATTCACCAAATATCCTTGCTATTTATGTTTGTTTGATAGCAGAGACCGGAAAAATCACTATGTCAAAAAAGAATGGCCATCAAGATCTGCATTGAATCCAGGTTCCCATAACGTTATACGACCACCCTTAATTCAGCCTTCCAAATATTTGCTGCCACCACTACATATCAAGTTGGTACTCATAAAACAGTACGTGGAAGCTCTGAATAAAGATGGTGATTGTTTTGCGTACTTGAGAGGAAAGTTCCCTGCAATAAGTGATGCGAAATTGAAAGAGGGAATTTTTGATGGACCCCAAATGCGATCTTTATTTCAGGATGCAAATTTTGAAGGAACAATGAACGACACAGAAAAAGCAGCTTGGGTAAGCTTCAAAAATGTTTCACAAAACTTTTTTGGAAATAACAGAAGTGAGGATTACAGCACTTTAGTTGACGCATTGCTGGAAAACTACAAAAATTTGGGTTGTTTAATGAATCTCAAATTACACTTTTTAGATTCTCATCTTGACCACTTCCCTGACAATTGTGGAGACTATAGTGAAGAACAGGGAGAACGTTTTCACCAAGACATCAGTGAAATGGAGAGTAGATACCAAGGAAATTGGAGTGTTAACATGATGGCAGATTTTTGTTGGATGTTAAAAAGAGAAGTACCCGAAGAAAATCGTAAAAGAAAGAGGAATCCACTACGAAGATCATTTGAGGATAAAAGAGAGCGATACAAACGAAGGAAAGTTTAGGATTCGTAAAAATCATTTCTTTCTATCTTTTTATGTCTTGTGTTTTTCACAGATTTCAAGTTATTTGATATATCTACGTTATAGAGTATTTATTTTAGGCATTAAATCATGTTCAATCAATTTTTTTTCTGTTATGAATGATAATTTTTACAATTTTTTCGAATTTTTCCAGCTTTAGAGGGTGAACAGACTAAAAAAATTAAGATGCGAATTGAAGACATCAAAAGATATAAAATTTTATCTGAATTGGACCAGAAGAAGTTTTTTTATCATGAAAACTATATTTTTTCGGAATTTTCGAGAGTTTTGTGTGATTTTTTCACATTTAAAATGGCTCGTGGTCTCAATAAAATTTCGATTCATATTCAGCGGATCGAAATACATGAAAATCACGCTTAGTTTAGTTCCAAAAAATTTTTTTATCATTAAAACTTCCAATTTTCATTATTTTTACGGTTTTTTGAAGTTTTCTCGAAATTTCGAGGGTGTAGGGGTCAAACTGACCTCGAATTCGGATTCAGCGGACCAAAATATGTACCCGTAGGTAGGTCCGGTCAAATGCACATTCTACTTAATTTTTTTTGTGTGCCGGTGTAATCAGACGCGATCGTATAAGATTAACTTCTACCAATTTAATAGAGAGTTCGACGTGGAAACCGAGCCGATAATCGATCGGATTAGAAACCCTCTTTCGTTACATCGTGGAGGATTACGAAATATTTTTCATTCCCGAATTCATTTGTTACATACGGCCCTGAGTCTAAGAAATATAGACTCTCCAACTCGGGGCCGGAAATCTACCACTTGTGCAGCCGGACCCCTCGATCAGTCCCGAAGTCGCTCTGTTTGCTTAGAATAATTACGTTAGGGAATAGGAACTCGAACAGGCAAATGACCTCTTAACAGTAAGACACCTTTTCTATTACATCCCTCGGGAAATTCTTGGAAATAGAAGCACCCCACCACTTTTTCGACCTATAAAAGATCGACTGCAGTTCATGTCATGGGCTTAGTTCACTGTAAGATCGTCACGTTGTTACACCGATTAAAGTACGCGTATAGATCTAATCGTTAGACGAAACTTAGAGTTCTCGCTACGATATAACCATATAGAATACGCGTAAAGTCCGCGATATCTATTAGGCATTTCTGTTCTAATACCCCGCATTTCCTCAGTGCGTCAAAATAGAGAGTAGTGCAACTAGGTGCGTGCGAACACATTACACGACTCCACGTAACACCTTTGTACCACACACATACAGTACACTTAAAACTGTAACCAGCCATTTATACGAAAATATAACTTGTTCGAGTTTTGATCACTTCGGGTTTAAATCCTTTACGACTACCTAATAGAAATCTCCAGCCTGCGATCCCACAGCAATACATCTTTACCGCTCGAGGTGTATTGCAACAATTATAAAGTTATGTCAGCCTTACTAACATTCCTGTGGCATCTTGTGTTAATCACACGAGAAAGTCCATAAGTGTTCCAACCTCCTGTGGCATCTTGTGTTAATCGCACGAGAAAGTCCATAAGTGTTCCAACCTCCCGTAGCACCTCGTGTTAATCGCACGAGATAGTCTACAAGTGTTCCAACCTCCCGTGGCATCTAGTGGTAACCATACACCGGAAAGTCCACAAGTGATTCAACTTCCTACGGCTATCTCGTGTCTCCTATACACGAGATTGTTCGGTACTAACAACTTCTAAAAACCAACATCCAAACGAACACTCTACCTTATTCTTTTACCTCGGCCACTCGCAACGCTCCTGGCCCTGGCACGTAACAAACTGGTGACAGCGGTGGGATACCAGGCGGTTTGTTAAAATTTCTTTATTGTTGTATAAAATTTTTGAGTGATCAAGAACACTCACAAGTATTTCGAAATGGCTTTTAATAATAGCGGTAACGTTGCGTCGGTAGACATCGCGAATTTAACGCTGTCGATGGCGAATTCAATGACCGCCCTTACGCGACATAATTGTCTGCAAAACGCGACAATCGCGATTCCAAAATTCGATGGAAAACACCCATCGTTGATTAGCTTTGTACAAAGCGTAGAAAACGGTTTAGTCTTGATACCGGAGGGTGCCGAGCCGGAATATTTAGCTATAATCCTAACAAAGCTTATTGGGCCCGCTAGAACTAGTATTCAGGATAAATCTTTTACAAAAGTAGAGGAACTACTTAAACATTTAAAAACGCGATACGCTCGAGGAAAGAACTTATCGTACTTTCGGGCAGAAATCGCGCGTCTCAGAATTAACAGAGACGAAAATTTAAGAGAGTACATAGATAGGGTTCAGCAGCTCTTACACCGTACGCGTACCGCGATTCGTTATAGACACGGTGAAAACGCTGACAAATTCATAGAGGAAATGGAATCCGATGTACTCGAGAATTTTATTGAAGGCCTACCAGATCGCGTTGCGTGGAAAATCGCCGTTCTAGGTAGTAAATTAAAATCATTAGAAGAAGCTTTTGCAGCCGTACTGCAAATAGAGCATCGGTTAAGAAATCGTAGACACGCGACGGAAGATGATTCTCCGGTTAGATCATCGCGCCGCGATTATAAATATTTTTCGCCGAAAAGATATTCGCAAGAATATGACGACAGACGCAGAGCAGATTACCCGCGTTCACCGAGTCCTATCGATCGTTATAGATATCGGTACAGGGATAGAAGTGAATCGGGATCTGAAAGGGAATCTGGGTCCCATAGATCGCGTACAACGGCAATGACCGTAGATAGGAGGATCGCTTCACGGTCCCCTTCGTACGATTCTTCTGTTTCGGATACAGAAGGTAGACATTCGGTGCGCCGCGGAAACAATAGAGCCGAGCAAACATCATTATACTGCTGGAGCTGCGGTGTACGAGGGCACGACGCCGAGACGTGTCGAAAGCATTCTCGAAGAAAATTTCATTCACGTCAACGGTCGAATTCGTCACGCGAGTCTTCAATGGAACGTACCAGTTCTTTAAACTCCGAAATGGCTCGCCACACCGACAACGTGGTGGGCCCCACAAAGCAAAGTCAACGGAAAACCGTCAGGTTTCGGGAACAGGAGTCAAATACCTCATCAAGGAAACAGCAACCCCGCGAATACGAGTCAGAGTCCCGGAATTGGAAGCAAGCGAAGGTGAATTCCTAATAGACGGTGGTGCTTCAATCAATCTAGTTCTTCTCGACGCTCTTGGAGAGAAGGCCCCAATTACAGTAGAGTTCCGTTAAGAGCGCCGCCTAGGGGCTGTAGGGGAAATAATTCCGAGAAATCTCTGTCCCCACTACCGCACTAGTTCGAATTGTTACCCGAGTGTCTCTTAAGAGCACATAAGGTTTGTACTTTTAAATGGTTGAGAGTGGGGGACACTCTTCGTACGCATTGAGGGGAAGGCGCTCTTAGCGGATACGCTCTTAGCGGAACTCTACTGTATCAACCGAGACGAAATTGATATTACTGGTCTTTCACAAACGGCAATACGTACTCTGGGTACCACAGTCTTGCATATTAACGATGCACCCGCATTCTTCTACGTAATAAAATCATTACCAATTGCTGCAGACGGACTTATTGGCAGTCCTTACCTATTACAAGAAAAAGCAGAGATCTCGTATCATCATGGAACAATAGTCACTAGTAACAAACCAACTAAACCCATTCGCTTTAGTAATATTGCAGAATTCCAGACAACCCCACAGAAAACTACACACTGTATTCCAAAACGGACATCACAACAAATTAGCGTAAGGATAGCTAATCCAGAGATTAAAGAAGGATACCTACCACGAATTAAAACGCAAAAGGATCTTTTCATCGGTGAAGCTGCAGTAACCAACAATCAAGGTAATTGCTACGTCTTCGCAACAAACACCGGAGACGAAGATATAGAAATCGACATCGAACCTCAAGTCATCGAACCATATGAAATACTTAGTTCTTCAGATGGCGAGTATTTTCCACAAAATTTCCATAAGAAACCTGTCAACAGTCGGGATAGAACTAAACTCATTCAAGAAAATCTAAAATTCGATCATCTTAATCAAGAGGAACGACAACATATTTTAAATATCATTCATGAATTTCCAGACAAATTTTATTTACCTGGAGATAAGCTGAGTAAAGTTAGAAATTTTCAGCATTCTATTCACACAACAGATGATATTCCAATTAACACCAGGCAGTACCGCTATCCGCCCATTCATCAGGAGGAAATAAAGAAACAGGTAAACGAACTGTTAGCCAATGGGATAATAAAGCCATCGACCTCACCGTACAACTCCCCATTGTGGATCGTGCCTAAGAAAGCAGATGCCAAGGGCAATAAACGGTGGCGTATGGTAATAGATTTTCGGGCGCTCAATGAAAAGACTATAGGCGATAAATACCCGTTACCACAGATCACCGAAATCCTAGACAAACTAGGAGGCGCAAAATATTTTTCTATATTTGATTTAGCCAGCGGTTTTCATCAAATAGAAACTAATCCTAAGGATCGACCGAAAACAGCTTTTACGACACCTCATGGACACTACGAATTTGCACGGATGCCATTTGGTCTGAAAAATGCACCCCCAACATTTCAACGCTTGATGGACCAAGTTCTAACAGGACTACAAGGAACAGAATTATTCGTATATTTGGACGACATTGTGATCTACGCGTCATCTCCTCAGGAACACAATATTAAGGTCAAAAAACTTTTAAACCGTCTCAGAGAACATGGTCTTACCCTGCAAACCACCAAATGTCAATTTCTTCGAAAAGAGGTTGCCTATCTAGGACATATTATTTCTGGAAAGGGAGTTAAACCCGATCCAGCAAAATTAAAAGCAGTACCTAAGGAATTTTCCGACTCCAAAAACACAGAGGAATATCCAGCAATTTTTAGGACTTGCCGGTTATTACAGAAGATTCATACCAGATTTTTCAAGAAAAGCAAAACCTTTGATAGATATTTTAGGAAAAGGGAAAAAATTCAGATGGACCGAAGAACAGGAACGTAGTTTCAGTAGGTATATTAAGAGACGAGCTGTGCGAACAACCGATACTTCAGTATCCCGACTTTTCTCGACCATTCATTATCACTACAGATGCATCTGACTTTGCATTAGGAGCCGTTTTGAGTCAAGGAGAAATAGGAAAGGACCTACCCATCGCATACGCCTCAAGAAGCCTCAACAAAGCCGAAATAAATTACTCCGCTACCGAAAAGGAATGTCTCGCCATGGTATACGCTGTTAAGTATTTCAGACCATATGTCTACGGACGAAAATTTACATTGGTTACCGATCACAGACCCTTAGTTTGGTTACACTCCGTCAAAGATCCGACTTCCAGACTAGTAAAGTGGAAATTAAGACTATTGGAATATGAATATAACGTCGTTCATAAAGCCGGAAAAACAAATAAGAACGCTGATGCTCTCTCCAGAAACCCATCGACCATCTGTCTTCCGCTAATACCTCGAGAATGCAGAGACAAGAACTTAAAATTACAAATTCCACGGATAAACCCAAATGAAAGTACCATAGGACACCGTATTCGAGAGCTCAGAAGAGATCGAGACAAAAGACCAATATACAATGACAGCAGTTCAGAAGAATCAACAGAAGACGTCGTTACACCCCGAACTAAAAATTTGCAACTCCTACGAAAGAAAAGAACCTCTAGGGAAAGTTTGCTCCCCAGTCTACAGCACGAAAAGACCTTAGGAGACGAATTGTCAACTATAGGACCACCGGCAGCGCATTTCACACAATTAGAAAGCTCATTTTCCTACTCTTTTAATAACAATTCTCATAGTGATGCAGATACTACACTGTTACCAGACGAGACCGACCTAGACGAAACGGTAATGGACGCGACAATTAAAATGAATACCGAAGGCCAAGTCGAGCATAAATTTCCCAATATTATAAACCTTCCACCATTATCCGCGACAGAATTGAACAATGAAGATAATACAGGTAAAATTCTTCAGTCATTAACAACGTCGACACCTGTGGTGAAGCCGGCGCCTCGGAATATCACCAATTCAAGAGAGATACCATTCATAAATAGGCTTATACCTGAACTCCATAAAACTAATGGACAAAGGCTGCCGCGTGCCGTGGTAACCTCGGAAACAAACAGTTCAGACGACGAAGATAGTTCAAGCGCAACAGAATTTGAATATGGAAAACTCATTCCCATCCGGTAGAAATTTAGAAACCTACGGCACCTATCTCACGGAATTAATAACTAGAATGACCGAAATTCGTAATATAGCAGGAGATAATATTGAAAACGTGAAATTACGTTCAAAACAACAATACGATAAACACATAAATCCAATAACCTTTAAGGTTGGGGATTTCGCGTACGTCTTAAAAGAACCACGAATTAGCAAATTTGATCCTCGCTATTTAGGGCCGTTCGAAATCATAGACGTTACTGACCTAAGCAATGTAGTACTTCGAACAGACACTAATAAATTAGTTGTAAAGCACCAAGATAAATTGAAACACGCACACATAACAGACGATGAGTCCGAATCCGGTTAATAAACAAATCTTTGTACCGTTACAGGAAAAATGATATCACTACTCCTGACGTTCTTATTGGCAGCAGGACCCATTTCCATACGGGGAGACAAAAATCCTAAGGACTACCAAATCACGCCACTTAAATATAATACGGGACTCTTCTTTGAAAAATTACAAGACATCCGAACTTATCACATGCAATGGCGCCTCGTAACATCCATAGAAATAGAAAGTTTTTTGGAAAGCAAACCGAATATCGAAGTACATCTAATCAGTGCCAATAGTCTATGCAAATCTTATAACTACACCTCGTGTCTCAGCGAAGAAATCGGACCTCAACTTATGCAAAAACTAGCCGAAACAGATAGATATAGTGACCTCTTGAAGGCTTCGATAACCGACACAGCCTTTAAAAAATACATAGCACACGGAAGTTTCGTAAAAAGAAATGCGCCCTTCGCTTTTATAGGAACCATTAGCAATGTACTCTTCGGTACCCTCGACGAGAAAGACGCACAATATTACAATACAGAATTGGACAAATTGTATGCTCGTGAAAATAATATAACAGAAATGATAGCTAAACAAACTTATGTAATCCGTGCAGAGTTCGATAACATACATTCTCAGCTGAATAATTTAACGACATCAACAAGAAAATTGTTAGCGCAAACAACCGCTATTGCTAGGTCATTACACGAGACACAAAACGAACTCGACAAAGTGAAGTTCCACAGTAGTATGCGAGAATGAATGTCCGAACTCGAAAGAACCGTGGATAATTATCGTGCCAGCTTAATAATGATAATAGATACTTTATTATTCGCAAAACAAGGAATATTACATCTCGCTATTCTATCTCCTAAGCAATTGATTGAGTCAGCTCACAAATTAAAAGAAACCACCTCATACGAATTCCCTCTAACACCGAGTGAACTAATGTCGGAACAAATCGAAGGGATAACTAAATTAAAACTTGCCTATACTAAAGGTAGGGTGCTGCTGGAACTAACCGTACCTCTGATAGATCAAACCGTATTTCACTTGTATAAACTCTACCCTTGCCCCTCCACTCAACTGTACGGAACGAAACAGGTAATAAGCTTCGTGAAAACCGAAACTCCGTATATTGCCGTCTCATCGGATGAACAAAATTACTTCACTCCAACCGAAGAATACATCCTCCAAGCTTTCAAACACCATAAATAATATATTGGGCAAGCAACACTACCAGTCCACCGAATCGATACACGACCCATCTGCGAAACCTCTTTATTATTAAATCCAGCAACCATTCAATGGGAAACCTGCAATATACAAGTAGCTACCCCTCAACGAACCTTCTTCCAACGACTGGAATCTCAAATATCATTAACGAGAGCGCACGTGTTTTATTTGAAAAAGGCATACAGTCAAAGCCCTCTATAGTCAACTCCGCTATAATCAAGTGCTCGCTATAATCAAGTTGACAAGTCCCCTGTAGTCAAGAAAAGTATCCCCACTCTGACTGAACCGGAGAGAGTGCACGCGCCATCGTTATGCGTGAGTATTACGATCTACACAACTTCCCCACCCGCGCAGATAGCTGCGCATCCACACACACATCCTACCGGGCATATAAACGAGGAAAAGAGGGGAAAATGAAGGCGAGTAGTGGGAATTGTCTTATAGCGGTCGTTTCCGGCACCGAGGACTTGATTATAGAGAGCTTTGACTGTAGTAACGTGTTTCAACTTGCAATGGCGTCTACAAGTAGCGGACTCAGTAAAGCTACTAGAAATCAAAGTAAAGTTTGGCTTATCGGTCAATTATTATCCCAATTAAGCCAATCAACGTTGCCATCCATCGGTGAAGTTTTGCGTTTTTTTTTTACTACAAAAATGAAGAAAAGAAAAGTATACGTGAATCTGCGACTTTGACGGCTTGCGGAGTTATAAATTTGTGGGAAAAAGCTAGTATACCAATTCAATTAAAAAAACATGTCATCAGTAAAATTGAAAAACTATTCAAAGAATGGCAGAATCTAAAAAAAATAAAGAAAACAAGAAAAAACGTTCAGAAGCATTAAAGAAAAAAGAACAAAACTAGCAACAAAAATTAGAAGATTTATTTGATATTGCTCATCGTGATGCTTTAAATATTATGACTTTAGAAGAAGACAAGCAGTTTTTATTAGCAGTGCGACAAAATCGACGCCAATTTTTAATTGGTTCAGTGGACAGAAAAAGTTTAAACAAATGTAAGAAAATAAAAGAGCAAGGAGAACGCCTTGAAAAATTGCGCGAGCGTGAAAACAAAGATATCTCGGCTTTAACAGAAAAGTGCTCTATTTCTTCATTATCATTTCTTTCGTCGTCGTCTACCCCCACCAGTAAAGAAGCAACATCATCTGACTCCGAATGCATATCAGAATTGTCCGAAATGCAACCACCGCAGAAACGAGCTCGAAAAGACATTATTAACAGCCAATTAGCTTCCAGTCTTGATGTCTCTACATTGAGTGACAGACAAGCAACTATGGTCGTGACATCTACTTTGAAAAGTGCAGGCTGTGATCCATCAGAATTTAATGTCAATAGATCTTCTATTCGTCGGCAGCGTGTGAAAAATCGCAAAGCTGTTGCAGAGTCTCTCAAAATCGAGTTTAAACCTAATTCGTCATTAACAATCCATTGGGACGGTAAACTTATAGAAGATATTACTGGACACGAAACTATAGATCGGCTGCCAATTGTGGTATCAGGACATGGAGTTGATCAACTACTCGCAGTTCCAAAATTGGAGCGTGGAACGGGCGAAGCATATGCATCAGCTGTCTACGAAGCTATAAATTCATGGAATTTGAGCGATAAGGTAAAATGTTTGTGTTTTGACACTACTGCTGTAAATACCGGCTTAAGAAGTGGAGTATGCGTTCTTTTGGAGCGAAAAATGGATAAAAATATGCTTTGGCTTGCTTGTCGTCACCACATAATGGAAATTATGTTGTCAGCTGTAGTGGATCAACCGCTTGCCCCATCTAGTAGTCCTGATATACAATTATTTAAAAGATTTAAGAACAATTGGAACACTATTGACCAAATCGACTTCAAAACAATAACAGATGATGCTGAGGCAAATATTCTTGCAGAAGTGGCCGCAGACAGGATTTCTTTTGCCAAAAAGCAACTACAAGTACATCAACCTCGAGATGACTACAGAGAACTGTTGAATCTCACTATCATTTTCTTAGGAGGTGTTCCTGAAAAAGGCGTTTTATTTAGGAGACTTGCTGGTCTACATCGAGCTAGATGGATGGCAAGAGCCTTGTACTGTTTGAAAATTTATTTATTTAAGCATCAGTTTAAGCTAACGAAGAAGGACGAAAAGGCTGTGAGAGAAATATGCATTTCCACGGTGATGATTAATGTTAAATATTGGTTTCAAGCCTCTACCGGATGGTCAGCACCAAGAAACGACTTACAATTATTGAAAGACCTTAAAGCCTTTGAAAGGTTTAACAAAAATATAACTACTGTTGCGCTGAAAAAGATTCTAAATCATTTGTGGTATTTGTCGGAAGAGCTAGTTTCGCTTGCCTTTTTCGATGACGAACTTTCAGTTCAAGAGAAGAAAAAAATGGTAGAAGCACTGAAAATTGATGGCACAGAAGATTGCTTAAAAAGAATAAACCTTGATATCACACATATCCACGAAAAAAATATAGAAAACTTCGTGAGTAGTAATTGCTTAAGATTCTTCCAGATCGTAAGTATCTCATCAAATTTTTTGAAAAAAGACGTGGAAACTTGGGACGAAGACACTGATTATGTAGCTGCCAAAAATATCGTTCATTCTTTGCGAGTACCTAGTGAACGACATAGCTGAGCGCGGTGTTGCTGTAATGGGAGAATATAATAAATTAATTACAACCAACGAAGAACAAAAGCAATATTTGCTTTTGTTGGTAAAAGAGTACAGGAAAAAGTATCCTAATACTAACAAGTCAACCCTTGTATCTTAAAAATAGATGATTTAAATATCTACATAATATCTTAATTCATAACAACAACAATAATTTTGTAATATTTTTTATGTCCTGGCTATTAAAATAAAAGAATCTAACAAATACAGATTTTGAGTTTTTATTTAAACTTCAAACCTTGGTAGCGACCTCTAAATGTCATTTAAAAAATTCAAAAAAAATACTGAAATACTTTCTTATGGTATATAATCAAATTACGTGGTACCCCGCGAAATTAAAAACAAAAAATTTTTTTCTTAAGAATAAGGACCACGCTAATATATATTATCTGTAATAATTACCTTTTGCCTAAATAAATAACGTTTAGTTTTCATACATATTCACCTGTACGATAGAGATCGTGTATTCTACCTCCTTGATTACCATTTCTAAGCGAATCCATTACCTGAAATAGGATTGAAGTTAGTATAATCGCCTCTACGAGATATCAAATCAAAACTCACTCGAGACTTAACGTCGCGTCTACGATCCTCTGTGAATAAAATCATCTGCCGAAATTCTCCTCCCTGTGCCCTGGCGTTTAGTCTGCGCATAGCGGGCGAGCCTAAAACAGGAAAACAATTAGTCTGATCCTTCCCGAGGGCTTGCGTCGTGACACTTGCATCAGCATAACAAAAACAGCCCAATATGGTGACGTGCCATGGAAATTTTTGCTTAACTACCTCAAACAGACCTTTGGGACATATTCTCTCACGGTCACGATATGTCAATCAGTGATCAGTATACCAACACTGGAACAACGAGAGAGAATCATCGAAGAAAACCATGATTCTATCATAGGAGGACACAAAGGGATTACGAAAACATACCACCGTATTCGACAACGGTACTTCTGGGGTGGAATGAAGAGAGACATAGCGCAATATGTCAGAACATGCATTGAATGTCAGAAGAGAAAACTGACTCGCATAAAAACCCGCCAACCTATGATGTTGACGGACACGCCAGGAGCGGCATTTGACAAAGTAGCATTGGACATAGTGGGTCCTTTACCGCGAACAACCAAAGGAAATGAATACATTTTGACAATGTAAGATCTTCTAACCAAATACAGCATCGCTGTACCACTACAGAAAGCCGACTCACGCAGTGTGGCTGACGCTTTCCTAAAATATTTCATTTGTCGATTTGGAGCTCCAAGAGCGATCCTCACCGACCATGGGTCGAACTTTTTGTCAGCCCTATTTAAGGCAGTGGCAAGGAAATGCCGAATAAAACAATATCAAACAACTGCATACCATCCACAAGCAAATGGATCACTAGAAAGATCACATCATGTGTTAATCGAATACTTAAAGCAGTACATTGATAAAACAACAAATTGGGACGAGTGGCTCGAAAATGCCATGTTCTCGTACAACACCAGTGTTCATGAAGGAACACGATTCTCACCACATGAACTAGTATTTGGAAAAATCGCACGAGCCCCGTCAACGGATCCACCAATGGAAGAGAATGTGGACCCATCATATAGGGAATATCTGGAGGAGCTATTCACAAAAATAAACAACCTGCAAGTCGCAGCTGCAGACAATCTGCAACAAGCGAAGAAACGATCAAAAGAATACTATGATCGACACACGAATCCCCAGAACTTTAAGGTCGGAGACGACGTTCTATTATTAAAAGAACCTCGCCAAGGGAAATTAACAAGCCAATATTCCGGACCTTACAAAATTTTGGAAATCCTACCTAAAGAAAACGCAATAATCCAAATTAACGGAAAGCGACGCACGATCCATACTAACAAACTGAAACTACTCCATCGTCGCGCCGTTGATGCGGGTCTGTGAACAGACAAATTGTGTTACAGATCCCCTCGCAACAACAAACGAAAACGAAATAAAAATGCGAGGCCCACCAACGTTCGAAGAAACCCCAAGAGAAGAAAATGGCGAACCCTACGATAATGAAATGGAGCAGGACAACGACCATAATAATGAAGAAGATGCGCCCGCTGTAAACGAAGATCAAGCAAACCCTCCTCCGAATCCTGCTATGTGGCAGGAGATGATCGCTAACGCCAGAGGTTTTGTCTGCGTGACAGGATCCACTTTCACTGTGGAAGATGGACGAAAAGTGTGTGAAGAATGCTATTACGGAAGCTTCCACTGTGCCGTAATATCTGACCCAGTGCACAGGATTACTAATAAGCGAGTTCGCAGCGGCTGGTGCGAACACTGCGGGGGCATGATGCTAAAAGTCAGATACATCATCGATTGCCCTTCTTGCTACAGGATCTACAGCACCAAACGAGAAGAATTAGAAAACGAACGTACCTTAAACACTTTCCATCACCTCTTTTGAACTCCTGATATCTTACCCGACATCAAACAATGCATGGGCATGGGAACTAACTCGGAACTAACCGAATTGATGGCTATATGGACAACCGTTAAGAAGAAAAGATTATATTACAGAAAACCAACCAACACCCAAAATGTGTTGCCATCCTCGTGCATCGATCGTCACCACAGCGGAAAAGAACTTAGACGCTCAGATTCGCATTTCAGATATGAGCAGATTCCGCTGTTTACGAGGGGAAATAGTCGAAACGTACGAAGGATATAAACACAGAACCTTCTGCGAAGACTGTTTTCTCAACACAACAAAAGTAACAGAGGGAGACTACATCGATCCCCGCATCTATACGGCAGACAGATGTTCAAAGACGTGCAACGACTGCGAAGAACCACTCCTAACGGGAAGAAGCATAACGGAGTGCGACAAGTGCACAGTGATATACGAGCCAGAATACCACTTATATTTCAACAAAAACATATCTATATCTATAAAAAGGAAAAACATAATAAAACATAAAACACAAAAACACGCATATACGTTAACACAAACCTTAGTGAATAGAACAAAACATATACTAACCAAAACTAACATAGAAATAAGACGACACTAATATTAGACATAACTACTTACAAATGGGAAGAATTCTAATTACAGGTAAGGATGTTGGTGCTTACCCTCTTAATTGGCATCCCATCGGCATATGGATTACTAGCGTATGACTGTAGCGGAAATAGACTAAACGTGACAACCGTATCATTGGTTCACGTTGGTGATTGTAATGTCGACGTTCACGGGACGGAAACGAAAGAGAGTTACATACAGCTGTTGCAATTGGCAGAGTATAACCACGTGGATGTAATCCAATGTAAAATCGAAATCACAAGGAGCATTTACTACTGTGGGATGAGCTCACACATATCCGCAGTACACAACGGATATGTAGAAAACCTAGCGGACATCGGGTACGAAACCTGCCTTCGCTTACATAGAGAAGGAACAATCTCGCTTGGAAATGGAGCCATACTTAACGGAATACGAACAAACTCCACATCTACCCGAACATTTACTTTCGCTGGAACAATAGCCAACGACGGGACTTGTTCAGGAGCCCAATACGCAGATCCATATGGATCCTGGAACGGAGTTGTGGTACAGGGACTTGCGAAAATCACGCTTCGAACCGGCACTGCCGCGGTAAAACTAGACCAGAACAAAATAATATTGAGAAGTGGCACTACTTGTCCGTTCCAAGACGGATATTGCCTGGACGGAGACGACGGGTACACCTTTTGGAAGCCAGTACCAGAAATAAATTGCAAATTCGACCGATACGATGTACTGTATGAAGGGATTGCACAAAAGATAACAGAAAGAAACTCAAGCATAAACCTACCGGTAATCTACACCCTCACCACCGGTGATATTACTTTCGCACTGACGAGAGTCTCAGAGGAGCATCTGTGCGGATACACGCTTCTAAGAACTGAACATCCTAAACTGTTCATCTTAGAAACTCAAAGAGGAAGAAGCTTTGCAGAAAAGAAAACTGTCTCTCCCGACAATCTGGATATATTCACGTACATGAACTCTAAGTTTGTGTATGTTGAGAGACACCTGCGAACGCAATTGACCTCTCTCTATAATGGCGTCATAAGCCAGAAATGTGCTCTGGAAAGACAAGTGCTCGAAAACGCTCTCTCCATTGCTTCCATACTACCGGAAGAATTCGCCTGGTCCCTCATGAACGGACCTGGATACATGGCCACAACGGCTGGAGAAGCTATACACATAATAAAATGCATCCCTGTGGTAGTAAAAGTACGCCACACCGATGAGTGCTTTGTGGAACACCCCGTTCTACACGGAAACTCGTATTGTGCGCCTGATTGTGATTTTGAACCTTGTATTGCGTGTTTGGATAGTGTGCGTGTGAGACTGTGTGAGAGTGCTCTTCTAATTGGTATGGATGGAAATGCTGTGTCGCCCTTGTGGTATAGTAAAAATGAGGATTGTGGGAGAGAGCGTGATAGACGTGGACGAGTGCTAGAGGAATGGATGCTTGAGAATGATATGATTGTGTTAAATGAACCGAGTGAATGGTATACTTTCTCTGGTGCCCCTGGTGAAAGTGATATTGATGTATCGTTAATAAATAGTGTTTGTGATAAGTTTGCGTTTGAATGGAGTATTATGCCTGGGTGGAGTGTAAGTAATCATAATGTTATATATATGCGGATGACTTATGGTAAGATTGATGAAGGTAAGGAAAATGTACTAAATGGATGGTCTGCTGTGAATGTTGATTGGAGTGAGTATATGAGAAATATAAGAATGGAAGCTGATGAATGCGGAATGAATAGGGTAAACGCACCAATAGATGGACACTCACCAATAGATGGACAAATATTATTTCCAAATGGAATTACATAAAATTAAAGAACAAAAGTGTGAAATCAAAATTTTTTTTATGACTACGTATAGTTCTGAGTGCCAAAAATAATTTTACTTAATTTTTTTATTTAAAATAATACCTAATTTTAAAAAATAATTTTAAACTGACGCCTTGAAGTTTAGGTTCGAGAGCGCCACCACTAGTAAGCATGTGACAGCTAGCCGGTAAACATTATTTGTTATTATAATGGAAAATAATGAAAAAAGTAAAGTATGTACATTTGATTATACTTATATTTCACTAACAAAGCTATAAATATACTATTTAAATAATAAAATTGAAAAAAAATAAGAAAATTTAGTGTCCAACTATTGGTGACACATTTCTAACCTCTATCCAATAGATGAACATTGAGTTTACATGGTGAATTTTCTTATTTTTTTTTTTCATTTTTTTGTTGAAAATGTTTATTAATATGAACTAATTTTTACTTTTTACTTCTGTAGATGACTAACGAAAAGAAGTGTTACAAAGTGCATTCATATTCGCCAGATATTTTGAATCATGCATTAACAGATATTAGCAATGGTAATAGTATAGGGGCGACTGCAAAAAAATATAATATTCCTAAGTCAACTCTGCATTCAAAATACACGGGTAAAACTCCTGAGGAATGTAAAAAAGGCCCGAAGACAAATTTAACAGATGAAGAGGAAAATCGTATAGAAAAATGGATTTTACACAAGGCCAAACTCGGATTTCCTATGCACCCTGATGAAGTTTGCAATGCCGTTCAAAAAGTACTTGAAGAAGCACCTAGGCCAAATACATTTGTCGATAATAAGCCTGGAAGAAAATGGTTGGATTTATTCCTAAAGAGGCATCCAAAACTAACTATAAAAAATCCTGAGGCTATTTCCAAAGGACAAGCATCGGTAACAGAAGAAAATTTAAGAGATTGGTCTTCGGGAGTTGAAAGTCACTTGAAAGAAATGGGATGGGTAGATATTTTAAAGAAACCTGGCAGTATATTCAACGGAGATGAAATTGGCATGCAGCTTTGTCCTGAGATTGGTCGATTGTTAGGGGAAAAGGGTGAAAAAGATTTTTATACAATATCATCTGGTAAAGAAAAAGAAACAATCACAGTTCTTTGCACTTTTTCTGCTGCTGGTGACGCTTTGCCTCCTATGATAATGTTTCCTTATAAAAGAATTCCAGCTCATTTATCAGACTCGGTCCCTGATGATTGGCCAATCGGTAGATCAGACAGTGGGTGGATGGTATCAAGCACATTTTATGAGTATATAGCCAATGTTTTCTACCCATGGTGTATAAAGAATAAAGTAGAATTCCCTGTTATATATTTTCTCGATGGACATAAATCGCATCTAACACTTGAACTCAGTGATTTCTGCATAGCACATGATATCATTTTGTATGCTCTATACCCTAATTCAACTCATATAACACAACCATGTGATGTTGCAATATATAGTGCTTTAAAGTATAAATGGAAAGAAGTAATTCTTAAAAATAAACAAAAAACCCCAAAAAATTTAACTAAAGCTGGATTCGCTCCACTATTTAAAGAAGCTTTTGATAAAATAGAAAAAGAAACAATCACTAATGGGTTTAGAGTTTATGGACTGTATCCATTTGATGCAAATGCCGTTAATTATGACAAATGTATCTCCAAAAGACGCAAGGATATTAATAATGAAGAAGCAAACAAAGGTTGTGAATCTGCTCCATTTTTAACGTCAGATGATCTCTTATCAACTCAAAAATTTTTTAATTACGTTTTAGGAGAGAATAAAATTAATGAATTCATGCAAATGAATCATCAGAGTGTTTTGTCTGATGATCCTATATATGGATTATGGAAGAGGTGCATTGATGGAATAAACACAGCACCATTAGTTAATGACATCGCAAATGACATCACAAATGATAGTCTTCAAAAAGAAAATGGAACTTCTGTTGAATTAAAAAGTACTGCATTTAATGTGATTAGTATAATTGATCTTCCTATTATTACTGATCTTGAAGATCCAAGTAATATTGAATGCATTGAAAACATTTCATGTACTGATGAAGTCAGATGTATTTTAAATTCTTCAAACGAAGGACAAAGTATTTTACAAGATATTAGTCATGATGAAATTGATTTTGTAAGCTATAATAGCTTAAATAATTTTAATCAATGTGATAATCGTGCAATTGAAATTTTAAAAACTAAGAAAGATAGTTTTAATAATAGAATAGTAAGTGATCCTTTAGATAATATTTCAGGTTGTGATAATTTTGATAATTTTTTGAAAGAGACTGAAAAATCTGACTTGGAAACCAATGAAAGTACTGACAACGATAAGGTTAATAATGACTTGGAATTGAGAGCAGAAACTCATTCATGTTCTGCCCAGGATCTAAACAATAATAACTATGATTCTCTAAATGATAATAATAAGAAAAGTTTAGAAGAAAGTTGTTTAACTGTTGCAACTAGTACACCTTCTAAAGGTGACGTAAGTGCTAATAATAATAATTTCAATATTGATAAGCAAACTCTTGACGTCTCTAGTCAAACGATTGACAAAGATCTATGTGATAATAAAAATAAGGGTAATAGTAAACAGATATGTATTGAAAGTGAAAATATAAATATGATTAAGCCATTGACCGACAGCAATTCGTTTAAAACAAGCAAGGTGATAAAGGAAATTTGGGATCAACATTTAAGCTGGCCAGATGTGGGAGAAATAAAAAAAAAAGGAAAAAAAAAGAAAAAGAGAAGCTACCTTTCGCAATAACAGCTCCTAAATGGCGAGAATATCATCAAAAATTGAGAGAAGAAAAAGAAAAAAAGGCATTAGAATCCAAAGAAAAAGCTTTACAAAGAAAAATTAAGAAAGAAGAAGATGAAATCCAGAAACAGAAAAATAAAGAAATAAGAGAAATGAAAAAGCAAGAAAGAGAAAGAAAAAAAGAAGAGAAATTAAAAGAGAAGGAAGAAAAAGCTGAACGTAAGAGAAAATTGAAAGAAGAAAATTCTAAAGCAAAGGAGAATAGACCTATTAAAAGGAGGAAGAAGTCAACATAAAATATTCTAAACGTTGTGTGTTTTATTAATTTATACTGATTGTTTATTATTATAAGTATATTAATATATATTTTACGTTACCTTACATAAGAAAGTACGACGTGTTCAAAGATAATAAAATTACTTTCCGATATATTTTGAAAATTATCATCCCATTTATTCTCTTTTTTCTTTAATTCCATTAAGCTTTAGTTTTAAGTGGAAAAAATTAATAAATTCATTATTTTGGATAGAAATAATAAGTTAAAAATATCGTTAGTACAAAGTGTCCATCTATTGGCCCTGGCTGTCCATCTACTGGGGTTTTGGTATTTTTCTGACATTTTTCGTTTCTGTTAATTACTATGAACTTTTATTAAGTTTTACTTATTTTTTTCTAGTTCGTTACATGTTTTTACATAAATATAATTTACTTCATTGCAACTTATTTATATATTATTATTTTATTTTGCTAAAAGAACACGAGAATTTCCTTAACCGTCCATCTATTGGTGCGTTTACCCTAGATTTATGAATATGAATGCAGCTGAAATGGTTGAATGTGTGACTAAATGGATTGTAGAGGTGAATGATAGAGTGCTGAAGAGGAAAAAGTATGTGAGTGTCAAGAAGTTAGGTTGGTGGAATGATGAATTGAGAAGGATGAGAGGAGATGTTCGTGTGAAGAGGAAAAGATATCAGAGGTCTAGGTCTAGAAATAGTAATGATATGGAGCGATTGTGGATTGAGTTCAGGGATGCATCGAGGGCGTATAAGAGGAAAATTGTGTGTGTGAAGAGAGATGTATGGCGTAAGTTTGTAAGTGATAAAGGAAATGATGATCCGTGGGGTGATATTTATAAGATTTGTAGGGGTAAGAGGAAGCGTGAGAGTATGTCAAATATGCTAGTGAATGGTGTGCGTACGAGTACATGGAGTGAGAGTGTGAATGTTTTAATGAATGAGTTTTTTCCTTTTGCTAGTGTTGATGCCACTGGGAATGAGTGTTTGAGTAGTGAGTGTAGTATGAAAGAGATTGACTGGGATGAATTGAATGTTGCAGTATGTAAAATTAAGAAGAATAAAGCTCCGGGTTTGGATGGCATCACTGGTGAAATGATTAAGTATGTGTGGAAGGCTATACCTGAATGTGTGCGTATGATGTATGATACGTGTATGCGTGAATGTTATTTTCCCCGCGAATGGAAGGTTGCAAGCGTGGTTATTTTGTTGAAATCGAGTGATAAAGTGAGGTCGGATCCAAGATCGTATAGGCCCATCTCTTTGTTGTCGGAGATGGGTAAATTGTTTGAGCGCGTAATTGTAAATAGATTAAATCAGAAGTTGTGTGGAAGTATGAGTGACAGGCAGTTTGGATTTATGAAGGGGAGGTCGACTGAGGATGCATGGAATTGTGTGACTGAATGGGTAAATGGATGTGAGGAAAAGTATGTACTAGGTATTTTTGTTGTGTAGTTGATAAATTGAGAATGATTGGTTGTGATGAATTGCAGTTATGGATGGATTATTTTAATGAGAGAAAGGCATGTGTGGTTGGTGCGAATGAGTCTGTGTGGAGGAATGTAGAGAGAGGCTGTCCACAGGGCTCCATTTGTGGCCCTGTGGTCTGGAATATGATGGTGAATGATCTATTGTGTTTATTGGTTGAGAAAGGTTGTATGGTAGTAGCGTTTGCGGATGATTTCTTAATTTTGGTTGCTGCGAATGCAAGGCGTCAGTTGGAGGAGAGTGGAACTAAATGGATGAAGTATGTTTCGAATTGGGGTGATTCTATGGGAGTGAGTGTGTCTGAAAGGAAGACTGTGACGATGTTGTTGAAAGGTAAGCTTGTGAGAGGTCCGTGTGTGCGAATGGGTGAGAATGTGATTAAGTATGAGCGGTGTGTTAAATATCTTGGTGTGAGTATGAGTGAGCGTATGAATTTCAAAGTGCATTTAGTAAGTATGCGTGAGAAGATATTAAAAGCAACTGCAGGGTTGAGGCGTGTTCTGAGGAGAGATTGGGGTCTTAATAGAAAAACTGTGAGATTGTTGTATCGAATGCTTTTTATGTCGTGTGCAATGTACGGTGTGAGTGCGTGGTGTGGATGTTTAAGGTATGCGTATGGTAGGGATGCGATTAATAGAGTTCAAAGGATTGTGTGTTATGCAAGTATGAATGTGTGTCGCACGGTGTCCACTGAGGCCTCACAGGTTCTCATGGGTGGGCTATCGTGGGACTTGGAACGTGTGCGTCGTGTGACCTGTTTTAAATATAAGAGAAAGTTGTGTATGAATGAAATGGATGTGTTGACGAATGATGAAGTGCGTACGAACGATAGTAAGATTTGTATGAATATGATTAGTGAGCGTTTGTATGATAGATGGCAGAAGAGGTGGGATGAGTGTAGTAAGGGACGAGTGACGTATAGTTTTATAAAGGATGTGAGGTTCTCTGACGAATGCATGAGGTTTGATCCTAGTTTATATTTGTGTGCTTTTTTGACTGGTCATGGTGTGTTTAAGGCGTATTTGAAAAGGTGTATGATTGTTGATAGTGAGATGTGTGATTGTGGAGCGCCTGTTGAGGATTGGAAGCATGCGCTGGTTGAGTGTAATTATTATCGAGATGTTAGAGATCTGAGTGCCTTGGGTGTGGTTGTCGGAGTAAATGGTGATCTGAATGTGAGTGAGGTGTTATGTTCGGAGGAAAGGTATGAAAGGTTTAGTGTGTTTGCGAGTAGAGTGTTTGAGTTACGAAAGAGGAGATGTGTGAATGTGTAGTGAGAATGGTGCAGACTTTTCGGGGCGCAGAGGGGTTTGACCTTAGGGGAGAGCCTTGGGGAGTGACGCCCCCACGTCCCCAGTTGGTTCACCAGTGCCGGCTAGCCAACTGGTAGTAACCATCGGTTACGAAGCCCTCACCAAGGGTTAATTGGTACCCGCGGGGGCTGGGGTGCCCCAGAGCATTTTCCGCTCTGCCCAGCCGTGGGAAGGTCCATCGCGGGGGCAGTAGTTTCAGGAGCCTAATGCAGGCGAGGCTCTCGGCGAACTGCCGGTGCGTGGGTCATCTTGCGTGCCGGTAGCCGCGGGAGCCGACGGGTGAGCTGCGTTACCAGCTCGGGAGCCAGCCTGCAGAGCTGGTAGGGGTTTAGAGGGGCCCCGCTCCCACCAGAGAGTATCTGGGAGCGTGCGAGTGATCGTGCGTGCGCTGATTGGGCGTATCCCAATCCTGTGCCCACAGGGGTCGTGTAGGTAGGCTTCGCGGCAGGTACTGCACGCATAATACTCGCGAGAAATGTCTACACGGAAACTCATCACGATTCATGAAACCAAAAACAAGAATACTGGTCAAACAAGGTACACACAGAGGTTGCAATCCAATCCTGCCAGTGATGTATGACATCGATGAATCCTGGCACAAAATGCTTCCGAAACCAGTCGACACCGTTCCACTACAAGAATTAAAACCAATGACCAAGCCTACTTGGAAATACACGACACCGGCATCATTGGCCGTAAGCGGCATCTATACGCAAACAGACATCGATAAGCTGCAAGACCACATAATGTTCCCTGCGGAAAGGGCCGCAATCCTCAACTCCGTGGCAAGAGGAGTCACCGGCCAAACCATTATTCCTGGAATTATCGGAATATCTCGTCTCCTGGACGAAGATGCAGCCCAAAAATTGGCGGAAGGAACCCTCTCAAAAATCTGGACACACTTTATCATCTTCGAATCCTTCAGCGCCGGTATGATAACCGTTTTCATCATCCTAAAGCTCCTTCAATCAATCGTAGACACAATCATCCACGGCTACTCCCTGTTCTCCGTATTCGAATGCGGCATAGAGATACTAGGAGCTCTCTGGTCATCCATTACCTATTGCCTATTGCAACGAGCAAAAAGAAACACTATGGAAATCGAACCTTTGAGATTAACCACACCCGTGAACACAGACAATGAAAATGACGATCAAGCACCAACACGACACGTACGTCAACCATACACACCTATCACCCCACGATTGTCCGAATTAAGAGAACGGATGGAAAGATTGGAACAAATTTCCTAAATTTGTTTAAAAAAGGGGGGGGGGGAGGTGTGACGTACGTCACTTTCGCGCTAGGTTAGGTCAGAATCTAAGCCTAGGTTAGGTCTGAAACCGAACCCGGGTCAGGTCTGGATTTCGGTTAAGGTTAGGTCTGCTTTAACGCTGAGGTTAGGTCTGGATCTGAGAAAGGTCAGGTCTGCGCTTATGAAAAGTCAGGTGTGAATTAATTTCAAAGTCAGGTCTGCGCCTACAACGAAATTAAGTATGACCTTGGTGACATAAATCACTTCCACTCCGAAACCAATCACACCAGGACGATGTGGCTTGGTGGGCATACAGACCAGACTATGAGCTATAGGAAAGCGAAGACCGCAAATCGATCGGTCCCATAGAAATGGCGCTAACCCCCTCTAAAATGTATTTGAAAAATTCTTTTTGCAATCAATTGTAGACGCACCAAACAGAGCCGCGCGGTCTCAAAAATTCGATATCTCTTATCTTATCTAAGATCTTGATCTAAGATAAGATAAGGAAGGCTGATAAGAAAAAACCAAAATTTGGGGTAAAAACTCTATGGTTCCCTCTATACAAAGCAACGTTTAAAACCATGGCTCATCGAGCATGACTTCGCATGAAATTTGATACTTTGATCTTTTTCTCGAAAACTATTGAACTTATAAAAATACCGCTAAGGGAAAGTTTGTTGGTCTTCACTCGCTCTAAACGACCACATAATTAGTTTTTAGGTTTACCTGAAAAACTGTCAAAAGTGCACCCTTGGACAAAAGTGATCGTGACAAACACAAATCAAAATATTGGTTATCGGTATTCGGTGGAAGTACCTCCTATAGGGACAGAGCTCCCGTCTATAATAAGAAACCGGAAAGAAACGCACGTCTCTTAAGGAGACATTAAAAAGAAGTAAAGTGCAAGGGGTCACTTCAAAGCTAATTTAAGTACCTTAGTATAGAGAATCTGTCATAACTACCATACCATCACGACTACCGAAGGACCCCCGGAGGTAATCGTAAAAAGACCCAGAACGGTCACTCGCTCTGCGTAGAAATAGAATTGATTGGAAATGAATGTATTGATAACCTAAAATACGAACACGCATTTTTATACTTACCTTAATATAAGTTAATGCGCATTGATTGTACACCTCTAGAATGTTCTATTCAACTCAACGACAACTCGTTTAAACCAGAATAAGAAATATGCTGACACAGCAACTCTTAGAAAATCGCATGGAACATTCCAGACGGTAATCTCGGCTGCCGCCACGTGAGGCACGTGCATGTGTCACCCGGTAAATGCATTCGCACTTGCCAAGCGTGGGAACCAAGGCTATCCGCGGTTCACAGCGCAGTCAGCACTTTTTATCTCCCAGTGATAAGGCACGTGCGCGGTAGTATAAGAGGGGACTCCCGAGCCTCGGAAGTCAGTCAAACGTCAGTCAAACGCCCGGAGTCAACCAGTTCTTCTAACGCTCTCGTAGTGAACAGACGTCTAGTAAAGAGTCTTACGCGAATGCACCATTTCAATCTTCGACATTTGATTGTGCTTTAAGCAAGTGAGTATCTACGACTATTAGCGTTCTGACTCCGCTGTGCCCGAGGGTCGCGGCGACTCTCCCATAAAACAATTTAATAACATTAACAACTTTAACCACTAATTACTAATATTTTAATTTAATACATTTAATTATTAATTCTCCCGTCTAGATTCTTTTCCTGTCAATTCCACTTCCTTATAAACGCACCCAAGAACCTCACCGGTTTTGAAACATAGAATCGGAATACGATTAATGAATTTTAAATTCTTTTCTTAATAGGAATTATTGTGATTCTTCTGGAGAGCGCTCGCCTAGCTGCTTTCTACACAAGTGTATTCACCTGCTGCTCCGGTTGAATATTTATAACTCCATTCAACCTCGGCTGTGTAAAACTTGCTCCAAGAGTAAGAGACTTGCCAATAGACGCTTACCTAGCGACTGTGTGAGTCGTCTGCGCAACCCTTGCAGCAGCTTATTCGCTAACGCAGTTAATAACTTGCATTGCCGAGTAAAGATGCCGAAACCAACTGATGTGGTATGTAAATGTTGATAGAAACCGAATCACGATAATTTAGAATCGCGATCGTAAATCTGCGATTTCGTGATCTTCCAAGAGAACGGAAAACCCGAAAAGGTTGTTGTACATAAGAACAATAAACCGCATATAATTGATTTTGGCCTTCCGCCCCGCATCGAATCGAACTCAGCCGTGCTTGATCCTATGATTATCGAATTGGACTAAGCAAATACACATATTTTTATACACACACACACGTATCAATAAATAACCATTCGTTGTAATCTTGATCATTACTTTATTACTTTAAATAAACATAAATAATTAATGTTACTTATTGTTAGTGCGTATCCCTTTTCTTCATCTCCCAATCCTACAGCGACCCTGAAAATAATATAATTAGAAAGTAACCTGAAAATAATACGATTAAACATAACCTAAAAATAATAGAATTAATAAAAACGCGAACCATACTTACCTAATACGCATAGTCGAACCTTCGTGGATAAAATCATCTGCTGAAATTCTCCTCCCTGTGCCCTGGCGTTTAGTCTGCGCATAGCGGGCGAGCCTAAAACAGGAAAACACTTACAAGGAGAGTGCACGATCGTCACGACACGGATTTAGTTCAAACTTTGTAGGATGGTAGATTTTGTTCCCCTGTTGATGAATATATATGGTTATAGGCGCCACAACTCAATAATTTTTTAGATATTTGCAATTGAATGTAAGTCACTCGTTAACTTCAGTTCTGTAGCAAACGATTACACATAACCTATTTAGCGTAGCTGCAAGGGATCGGTTTTCGTAGTCGGTGGGTGCCGGGTTCGAGTCCGTAGCGACGAGAATATTTTTTTTATGTGTATTTTTACATATAAATAAACACAATGGAGTTTAAATACATTCTTAAATCATTCGTATAAGTATAAGTAAACAATAAAAGCATTTCGCAAGAAGAACAGGAGAAAAGCCCTTTAACTGCTAGTTAATCGTACCTGGAAACAATACATTGTAAAAGGAAAGAATAAATAAAACATTTATCAGGTTAACAGAATTGGTATAAAAATATGATTAGCTTCTTACCCCTTATTGTCAGTACTTATTGTTGCATAGGCATTTGCTGCTTTGCATTTCTTGTGGAAAGCAGACTTCGTTGACATTCTCAAATACCTCTCTTTCCGAAATGCTTTTATTGTTTACTTATACTTATACGAATGATTTAAAAATGTATTTAAACTCCACTGTGTTTATTTATATGTAACAATACAAATAAAAAAAAATATTCTCTCCGCCACGGACTCGAACCCGGCACCCACCGACTACGAAAACCGATCCCTTGCAGCTACGCTAAACAGGTTATGTGTAACCGTTTGCTACAGAACTGAAGTTGACGAGTGACTTACATTCAATTGCAAATATCTAAAAAACTATTGAGTTGTGGCGCCTATAACCATATATATTCATCAACAGGGGAACAAAATCTACCATCCTACAAAGTTTGAACTAAATCCGTGTCGTGACGATCGTGCACTCTCCTTGTTAGTCCGACTCTTCCCTAGGGCTTGGGTCGTGACACTACGTGCAACCCTGCGGTTATCAATGAATTTTTGCCAGATAGGCCCTATTTCTGCACGGCTGCGGAAATAGATAAAAATGATGACACGCTATGACTCCCATAACAACACCCAGGTTATAAATTATACCTAAACAACAACTTTCTTTCCAAACAGCCTGGAACCTACCGTGCGGCTCGCCAGAGCTGGCACCTCGGCGGCGGAGCTTCTCGTTTTCAACCGCCTATTCGTACCATTTTGTTTCTTGGAGTCCACTCGCTCAGCCTCTTAAAGGAAGCACCCGACAAAGTCGTAGCATTCTCATATTCTTATTAGTTTGTCTGGAGGAGCGAGACATTGTATTACATTGTTGTCTCATCGCGCGCTCCGTTTCATCAAGGGGAATCTCCCCATGTGGTGGGGGTAATTCTGTCGGAGTTTACTCTGTTTTTACTATAGAGATGTTAGAAATCTGATGCCTACGCCGATGTCCTCACTGTCGCCACCCAAGTCGGGTTGTCTCCCTTGCTTCGATCTGCAGCGTTTTCTCTTTTCGTCTTTTAGTTCGATTTGGCTGCACGTCTTTCAAGTGCAAGCGGTTAAATGTTGGAGGTTTGTCACAGATGTGGCACGGGTTTGCGTTATCCGATTTCGCTGAAATTTGGCACATATTATTTTTTCATTAGGTGTCATAATTCGAAACGGTACGACCAGAAAAAATCCGAAGTTGAAAAAAAGAGCCAGTGTGCACTAGCAGCAGCAGTAGGGTGGTCCTTATTGTTCAACTTCCGATTTTGTTTGACATTACCATTTTAAATTATGACACGTGATTAAAAAATGATATGTACCAACTTCCAGCGAAATTAGGTAACGGAAACCTATGCCGCATTTACGTCAGTTTCAAAATTTTACCACTTGCGCTGGAAAGACGTGTCACGTACCTCGTAATGCTTTTGTCTCCGAACTGCCAACAACGCGCTGTACATGTTGATTCAAGAGTATTTCAAAAGTCATCATTCTTTGCAAAATCTCTATTTGTGTAATATTATCATCAATCGAGGTGTTATATTCCAGAGCTGGGCATTATTTCAGATACAATATTTTAAAACTTATATGAAATATTACTTGAAATAAAAAGTTATTTCACAGAGATATTTCACTATTTGAAATACATTATGTTATATTTCGCCCAGCAAAATAATTTTATGAAATGATTATCTATTCTTTTATCTCGTGAAATACATCAGTTCAAATAATCAAATAACAAGTTATTTTCTTATTTGAGAGAAGTAGTTCAAATGTCAAATAACATGTTTGATGCCCGAAGAATGAAATCTCTTTGCGATGAACTGTTCGAAAAAAGGGTTTTATTGAAAGCAAATGGTGTAAAATCTTTCATGAAGTAATTAATTTTGTTCTCATTCCGATCAGTATTTTGGTGTGTTTCAATTATATTATCTTTGTTTGTTAATTAGTTGTTATACAAATGTATCAATTATTATTTTGTAGATTTTCTAATTTATTTACCGAGAAAGCATTATTTGTGGTAATTTCGATAAATAATTACGATTACAAGTATTAATTCGGTATATAGTAATGCATAATATTCATAGTCATATTACAAACCATTGTGTAAGTTATTCATTATTAATATATAAATATACAATAATTTTAGGTATGTTACGTCCCGAACTAAATTTTTCTATTCAATTTTTCCATTCGCCTTCCGTTTAATGTAAAATATTAAATTTCATACGCATTCTAGCAAACATTATACTGAGAGCGTGATCAAATCCACGTGTGTCGCACATTCTGTCATGTATCACTTAGAATAAGCAGTAGAAGACAACTGAACAGAGAAGAAGAATAAAGAGTTGCATTACCGGAATTAAAATCTAAGCATAACGTGACCACGGAACGTGGCTACCACCTCCACCATGGGTCCACCCTTCGTGAGATCCGGGACGAGATTAACTCGTCACTCTTGTCTGGAAAATCGTGAGGTGCGTAGGCATAGAGTCCGGGGTGTCGTTAAGCCGAGTTATCCGCGAATAATTTCAATAGTTTGATACGCGGTAACGGACTTTGATATCCTCGTAAAACATTCTAATTGAATACCTTAGTTAACTTAAATATCTCTTGGCTTTCAATCGTCAAGTCGCGTAGTGCGTGATTGATAGCTCGCGAAACTGCGATAGTGAGAATCTCCGATTCTCATTGTCAGTGAGAAATAGTTCGGTATCGATAATCAGTGCCGAAGGACTCAGCGTTTCGCGTGAGATTTTACGTAAAAAATTGAATTACCCCTTTAATAGTATCGTTTATCAAATGTCTGTATCGTATAATCTATAATTTTAATCCGTTAGTCATAAGTCAACATACGTTCATATCGAAGTGCAACTCTTAATTCGTCTTCTCTGTCTAGATTCTCAAACACTAAGCAACATTGTAATCCCAGCGATTAACATCGAAATTGTGTTACCAATATCGGAAGATCTTAACCGAAACGAGCGCACCCCCGCACGCTCGATTTTTACACATACCCGTAGAATTATAATTGTACCGACCACAGGAGACCAGGGTGAGTTCCAATTTTTACCAAACTAATATTGAACATTTTCACTGTCTATTTCCTTGAATACGAACCCTGAACCGAATCTCGAAAGTAAAGTCTTGTTAATTCTTGTGAATGGGAAATTCATTCGAACTTCGTTTCGAATAAATTTCACCACCCTTACGTTGTTATTTTCATGATCGATAATTCAGAATCTTAAAGTCTCTCTCTCTCTCTCTCTATCATTCTTTGAGTTGTACAATTTCCTTTGCAGTTGAATATACTTTATTTTACCAGTTAAATCCTTGTTTGAAAACAATATTATTTAAAATCCTTATTCTTTAAAATTTCGATTCCAATAAACCTGTACGGGTTTCAACAGATCGACCCATCCATCCTGTCCTCTCCTCAACATAGTCTGGGGAGAGCTACAAAATTTTCGTATTAGCTAGAACGCGCGGAATCTACCGTCCGTTGACACCCGCTCGACGGCGGACGGCACGCGGAAAATAAAGCGCCGCACGTAACACCGATATTGTTCTTTAACATCTACATATTTCTATGCAGAAACATTGAAGGTCACAATATGAACATACTGTATTAAAATCATGCAAGAATGGCAGATAATGGGCGAGTTTCAGCCCGAAATGTGTCCCAGAAATCGGTTTTTGATTTTTCCGACCGTGATGCACCGTACTCAAAAAATCTCAAAAAATTAGGGTATAACAATGATAATATTATGCAACTACTGTAAAAAGGAAAAAGTTGTGCTCGGAAGATTTCAATACGAAATCGATGTTTAAAAATTTTTTTTCGGTTTTTCATTTTTCGTGAGTGTAACTTGCAAAGGAAAAATCTGAAAAAAATCCCTTACGTGTACATTTATGTTTAGAATGTGTTAGAATTTTTTTGGAATTTTTGCTCCACATTAATTGGGGAAAATGAGGCAAAAACTGGTTTTTCGATTTTACCCTATGACTACCCTCCCGGTGAAGGTATCGGATTAAAAATTTGTGTGCTATGGTTTTTCATCATCACCTATCGAATGACCCATCGTCGAATAAAATCGGCTCAAGGGCACTTTTGACCCCCTTATTCGGCTAGACCCTTTCACCACCCTTACGTTGTTATTTTAATGCTCGATAATTCAGAATCTCAAAGCTTCTCTCTCTTTCATTCTTTGATCTGTACAATTTCCTTTGCAGTTGAATATACATATTTTACCAGTTCAATCTTTGTTCGAAACCAATATTATTTAAAGTTGTAGCGTGGCGAAAATTATAAAGGCTCGAAGCGACGAGCTTCGGGAGGTTTCGAGAGGCCTCTGGAGGCATCAAGACGGATCGAGACGCATCTAGAAGCATCGAGAAGCTTCGGGTTATTGATTTCGGAGACCGAGGGTAGCAACGGTCCAGTATAAAAGAAGTTGCACGACACGGTGAGACCGTTCAGGGAACAGCCTCATAAGAACTATTTTCTAAATTACCTATAGGGTGAAAACTTCGGTTCATCAACAAGCTGGAGCATTCAACCTAGGCTGCCCACGTCGCAGCACCCAGAGCTTCGCATCACTGAAATACAGTCAGGCATCGACCTACTGGGTGCTACAACTCCTCTGCGGCAGGGCATGCCGAGTACGAGTACGCCTGGTGGGAACCGAACCATATTGGACTCCGAGGACTCGGGACTCGCTTCCCAGCCGTCCCCAATCCGCAAGGCAACCCCGAAGAAGAAAAGCCAGTCGAACCAAGAGTAGTAGCTGAGCTAATTTCTTTTTATTTTTATATATAGTCTATAAGCCATGTTTCATTATCTTAATTAGTCATAGTCAATTTCATAGATATATATATATACAGGGTGGTCCACACAACGTGTGCACCGTTAAAAACTACCAAAATATGCGTTGCACAAAAAAGTTTTTATATAGAAGTTGCATGGTCTGAAGGGGCACATTATATAGTGTAGTTATTTTTTTTATAGGTGGAGGCGTTTCGGAGATTTGAAGGTCAACTTTGTTTTTTTAAATGAAATGCTATATTTTTTATATCAAAATATGGAAGAATGTCGAATTCTGAGTAAAAAAGTATTGACATTTATTTGCCCTAAACCTAATAACTAACGAGTAATTTCACTTTATTTCCTGAAAATTTTCTTCGCGTAATATCAAGTTAGAAATTCGACCTTATCACAGATTTCCGCAGGACAGCGATATATATATATATATATATAGATATACATACATACACGTTAATGACAGGTTGAGGTTAAATTTAGGATTTTTCTTTCGTTTTATTATATGATAGTAATTTTAGTTCCTATTAGTAGAGTAAGTATAGTTTACCGCGAAGTCATTATGATCACTATTATATTTCTTTCTTTTGTTTGTTGAGATTAATTTGAATTCTTTTCTGTTTCGTTATGGTAGCTTTTAGATCAAATATGCGTATATATATACAGTAAAACCTGTTTTTGTGCGGTTATAGGGACCGTATAAAAGGAACCGCACAAAAAAAGAAGTATTCAGAAATTTCACAAACACTTATAACAAATAATTTTTAACACCATATTAGAAAAAATTTTTTTTATGCGGTGGATAGGGACCGCATAAAAAAAGTCGCGCTTGGAAAATATCTCAAAGATTTATGAAACACTGAGAAAGTGCTTTCAAACAAAAGTGATAATTAAATTATACATGGAAACGTTGAAAAAAAAATTAATTTCACATTTTAGACATGGACAAATTTTCAAAATGCACATAATTTACTACTGCTCGTCGTAGGCCAAAACGCGCATCTTCTTGTGATGCGTATTCTGCTGATATCAAATGAACATAGTGTCTGGAGCCGAACAGCGCTTTGTAGTGTACAGGGTGTAAAAAAATTAATGGTCATGGCTTTAAGGGGTTGTTCTACACCTCTGGATCGATGGAGATTTGCGGAAAAAACCGGCCGCAAAATTCGGGAAAGGGTAGCAAATTTTTTTTTATTGGCTCATCGTATCCGTCTCGTTACGTAGGTAAAATGTCTGAAAGGAACCATGGGTCAGAAACGAACCGTTCTCTCGCAAATTAACTTTTAATTGGGCCTTCCGATTAAAATTTTGCCGATAGTTAGAGCAGAGGCGACGTAAACGAAGTTAGAAAATGGGGCACTGTGTCACCGTACCAGAAGAGAAGTGCATGTGTTTATGCTCTTTTCCCCGGGTGGGCCCTTGAGCGAACCCAACACCGAACGCAGGTCAATGACATTTTTCTAGTCATTTTCTATCTTCGTTTATGTTGCCTCTGCTTCAACTATTGGAGCTAGCAGGGGTATTTCATGTGTTTCCTTTCGAAAGGTCGGTGACTCGAAGGCTGCCATATGGGCGAAATTTTAATCGGAAGGCCCAATTAAAAGTTAATTTGCGAGAGAACGGTTCGTTTCTGACCCATGGTTCCTTTCAGACATTTTACCTACGTAACGAGACGGATACGATGAGCCAATAAAAAAAATTTGCTACCCTTTCCCGAATTTTGCGGCCGGTTTTTTTCGCAAATCTCCATCGATCCAGAGGTGTAGAACAACCCCTTAAAGCCATGACCATTAATTTTTTTACACCCTGTACAGGGTGTTTCAAAAATATTTGTCACGGCTTTCAGGGGTTGTTCTACACCTCTGTATCGATGGAGATTTGCGAAAAAAAACTGCCGCAAAATTCGGGAAAGGGTAGCAAATTTTTTTTTATTGGCTCATCGTATCCGTCTCGTTACGTAGGTAAAATGTCTGAAAGGAACCATGGGTCAGAAACGAACCGTTCTCTCGCAAATTAACTTTTAATTGGGCCTTCCGATTAAAATTTTGCCGATAGTTAGAGCAGAGGCGACGTAAACGAAGCTAGAAAATAGAGCACTGTGTCACCGAACCAGAAGAGAAGTGTAAGTGTTTATACTCTTCTTCCCGGGTGGGCCCTTGAGCGAACCCGACACCGAACGCAGGTCATTGACATTTTCTAGTCATTTTCTCTCTCTTCAATTAAGTTGCCTCTGTTTCAATTATTGGAGCTAGCAAGGGTATCTCATGTGTTTCCTTTCGAAAGGTCGGTGACTCGAAGGCTACCGTATGGGCGAAATTTTAATCGGGAGGCCCAATTAATAGTTAATTTGCGAGAGAATGGTTCGTTTCTGACCCATGGTTCCTTTCAGACATTTTACCTACGTAACGAGACGAATACGATGAGCCAATAAAAAAAATTTGCTACCCTTTCCTGAATTTCGCGGCAGTTTTTTTCGCAAATCTCCATCGATCCAAAGGTGTAGAACAACCCCTGAAAGCCATGACAAATATTTTTGAAACACCCTCTACATGTGCACACTGATAGAAAACTTTACAACGGTGTATAATGCCAACAGCGATGGAATTCATATACCGCACAAAATAAATCGCATGAAACAGATCGCATAAAAATAAAATCGCATAAAAAAGGACCGCACAAAAACAGGTTTTACTGTATATATAAAACTAGAAGTTAAACTGCCATTATATCAATGTGATAAACAAATGAGTGATATTATGTTAAAATGTTATAGAATTACATCAAACAGTATTACATTAAGTTATCAATGGAAACGAAATGTGATGTCAAAATGAGATTATTTTATAAACACGAATATATATTTTTTGGTTACTATCCTATAGGCGCCTGAGTTATTACTTACCTTGAAACCTAAAGGAAAAGAAAAAGATAAGATAGAGCAAAGAAAAGATAAGGTAGACACGCTAGATCGAGGCTGCCGCCTATGGGAAGATAAAGTAAACAAAGAAGCAAGCTAACCGAAGTATTTTTTTTTTATTAATTAAACCATAGGTCTCACATAGACCCATAGGCAAAGATTACAAATGCTTATGTATTACAATATAGTGTGTTAACATATATATATATAAGTATTTTTAGAATCTTTGGTATATCCTGAGTCAATGAGGTAGATAGCTATCTTACCAATCGTATCTAATCTAATTACACTTTAACAATAAGTAATACTTTAAGAAGCAAACTATATAATAAAACTATATAATAACATCGTAACAATTATAAAAAAAATTTAAACTGATAGTACTAAAATTAGTAAGTCTTTAACACCAGTCTTTTTCTGCATAAATTTAAAGTAAAGAAATTAGATATTAAGATTATGATGCTTTAAGTATTTGTGTATAATATGTAAGGCCACCAGGTTTGGACCTTCCAGAAATTTGGAAATACTATATGGAGGTCTCCAGTTGTGTTTGCAGAGTTTGTTGATCATTTCGTCTCTCCGTTCCGAGTAGATAGAGCAATGCCATAAAACATGGTTTAAATCCTGTACTTGATCTTCAGATAGACAATTGCAGTTGGGATCGTTGATAATGCCAACTCTGGCAAGAGAAGCTGCCAGATTGTAGTGGTTGGATCTGCTCCTGTTGACCCAGACCACAAAGTCCCGAGGGAGACTTCTCTTATGAAACCAAGATTTCCTGCCTGATTCAAAAAAATTATTAAAGTAAAGAACCCCTTTACTTACTCCTTGAGATCTGACAATGTTTTCTGTGTTCTTCCACATGTCAAGTTTATGATTTTCTTTGAGATCCGTGAATGGAATTTTAATTGTCAAGTCTTGGTGTGCTTTGGTGGCATTCTTTGCAAGTTCGTCAGCTATTTCGTTTCCATCTATTCTTTTATGTGCAGGAATCCAGATAAAGGATACTCTCTTGGTGCCGTTGTCTTCATTCCAGATTCTAGTCAATTTTTCTTTAATGTCGATGATATAAGGATTAGTACTAGCATTGCATTTTGTATTACGCAAGCAATGGAGTGCACTGAGTGAGTCAGAGCATATCAAGAAAGAGTAGGACGGTTGTTGTGATACGAAATCTAAGGCCCTCGCAAGAGCCAGACATTCAGCAGTGAAAACTGAGCACTCATTGTGAATGCTTAACAGTTCAGTATATGAAAGGTCTGGACAATATACTGCTGCACCTGTTGATACTCCGTACTCAGTCTTGGAGCCGTCTGTGAAAATACATAAGTGCTTTCCAAAGTCTAAATTGATTAGTTCAGAGAATTCACTGTTAGGAGAAGTAGAAGATTGTAATTCTCTACCGGAGGACATGTCACAGTCTATTGATAAAAGTTGGGAGCCATAATCTGCTCTATTGCAGATATAATCAAGATTGGTTTCTAATACGTCATGTACGTATTGTGCCACTTCTTCAATACACGTGAATAGAATCCTTTTTCTTCTGTTACTATATATAGTAGAGGGATTGTTGATATGACTGAGGTATTGACGTATAAAGTGAGTAGTCCTAAGAGAGGCATTTGAGAGAACTTTGCACACGTAGCTTTTACCAAGAAATTTGACTCTTTCAGAGAGGAGAGGAAGTTTTGCTTCAGAGATTACAACATTACCAGGTGTAGTACATCTGTAACCCATAGCAATTCTCAAGGCACCTGCTTGGATACTTTCAAGTTGCCTTTTAAGTTTCTCTTTTGTAGGATAATACATGTAACATGCATATTCAATTTTGGACCTTATTAGACTTTGGTATATTGAAATTAGTGTTTCCGGATGACATCCCCACCATGTGCCTCTTAGAAATTTGATGATGTTACATGTTTTTTGAGTATCTTTACGAATTTTAGCGACGTGGGGGTCAAAGTCCAGCTTGTAATCTATAAGTACACCTAGGAATCTTGAAACTTCCGAGTTAGGTAATGTGTGCTCTCCAATCCTGAATAAAATAGTTCCAGGTGTAATCGGTCTATGATTAAAAACTAATATTTCAGTTTTTGACGGAGCAAGATCTAATCCTAATTGGGCCAAGTTTAGTCTTATTAATTCAATAGTTTCTTCCAGGATATTCCTTCCTGCATTAATTGTATTGGCTTTAACAAAAATAGCTATATCATCTGCATATTGAGCAATTTCTACCTCTTCTGGAATGCCAGATAATATATCCTCGACATAAATATAACCGAAGTATTCCGACCGATGCCGAGGCCGACATCCGACGAACGGAGTATTAAATAAATTCTAAACGGGCAACGGCATCGGCCGACCGGAATACGTACCAATATTCAACAGTAACAAGATAAATTATTAGAATTGTTACGGAAAGCGAATTAATGCAAATACTAATTATTAGAGGCACTTCTAAGCGGAAGCGAGGAAGGATATTATAACTCACGAGCGAAAGCGAAGGAGGACTAACAAAATCCCGCGTGAAAACAAGGGAGAATTAATTAGTTAATAAATTAATTCAGTAATTATAAGGTAGCTGTAAGAAAAATAGGATAAGACTAAAAATAAAGAGGGAAACGAAGACGCTTTTAATAACAATCACACTCACCTATCAAGGGATAGATAGAAATTGAAGTTAAAAGTTTAAAAATTTCGATTTTCAAAAAATAAGGTTGGGCAAAGGAAAACCGACCTAACGCGAACTGACCAAAGATGGTAACGCGGTAAAAGTCATTTCGGGACACCAATCACTATTTAAACAAATGGCCCCGAAATGACCCTTAACCACTTAACGCACAGGTTTTTTTCGAATCGACCGTCCAAAAACGCACAAGTTTTTTTTTTGCCTGAATGCTCATCTTGTGCATATTATAAAATGTTTTTTGTACTCCTAGTGGCATACGAATTATTTTTTTCGGAAAAATAACAAGTTTTTCATCATACCTGTTTATCTAAGGGAAATCCTTCTATAACTTATATAACCAAATAACATTAACAACAACAATTAATTATAACAAGCCGGACACAAAAGTAATAATGTAAGAAATAAACACACTATAAACTAAAAATCGTAAGACGAAAAAGATATTACAAGGATGACGTATACTGCACACTGATCGCTCAAAGACTAAAGAAACAGACAAAATCTAACGGCAGAAGACGGAGAGATTATCTGTATTTATTCCTCCAATATACAATGTATAAAGTTTTTGGGAATGTATACATTTCAGTGTAAGATGTCAAAGGACTGACAAGGGGAGGACCAGACCCGGGGGTCACCGATTTTGATGAAATTTGGTACACGTCTTCTACTTGGAAAATCATTAGACCCATGTTTTGCCAAAAGTGTAGATAAGTCAAAATTTTTGAAAAAATCAAGGTAAAAAAAAAATTTTTTCCGATCGACTTGAAACTTTGTAGACATGTTCTACGAGCAAAATTAAGGTATACCTATTGTTTTATTTCGCTGTAAAAACATTTTGATAATTACTAGGTACGATTAGTACCTTAGAGATAAAACTGTTCTCAACAAAGCGGCGTAGCTGAGCGGATGAGGTAGCGTACTGTGGGTACTATGGACGCAGGATCGATTCCCGCATAGTGTTTTTTGTATTTTTTTTTTTATTTTTTATCTCTCTACAAATACATGTAAATTATTTTTAGACAATATTTTAAAACCGTATGTACAAAATAACAAGTTCTGTTTACTAACTGACTCCTGGACCGGCCAAACTGATAGTAGCGAAAAACGATCCGATTCTAGATACATAAGCAAATGCGATAGAGATTTAATGCCCAATATTGTTAATTAAGATTTTCAGAAAGTCAAATAAATTAAAAATCCAAAATAAAGGATTGAGGAATCAAACATACAATTCAAAAAGATGCTAGCAACTCACGCAACGCAAGACAATGATTAGAACCAACATAAATTATTTAATTAACAAATTGCGGCATAATGAAAATCTGAAAATATTAACAACAATAGTTGGGTAACAAGAGCATTAAGTGAAAAGGCGAATAAAATGTATTGGTTAAGGATTATGATAAATGCAACGTCCCAACTAATGAAGGACGGAAGTCAGAAAATCGCGACTGCGCATGCGCATGACGTCATCGGCTGCAATAAGTATAAAAGGAGAGCACGCGGCGACCCATTAGAATTGTAATATCTGAAATCGCGCTGAAAGGAATAATTAGTGTCGTTTGTTGGGATCACAAGGCAAATCCGCTGCCACGTGTCGGGAATAGTGACCAGTTAGCCTCAACGGATATACGAATACGAGTTGATTTATTTTATCGTCGATTCGAGCATAGATATTCGCTAATATCAACCGCGTTCTGTCGAGTGCGGGAAAGCGACGGTATTCGCTGTAGTTTAATTGTTAAATAATCGTAACGGATTAGAGTTTAGATTTACGCGTTTGTATGTTTATTGATATAATTAGGCTAATAGATAGTGAAGCGTCAAGATTAAGTGTACATAGTAGAATTAGGATTATATATATATAGGATTAGAAGTAGAATTAAGTGCGGGAGTGTCAAAACAGAGCACCCGAAATAAAGTGCGGTGTTGTTAATTACATAAAAGATTGAGTTGTATTATTTATCTTTCCATCCTCCAACGACCTTTGCGCTAAGGATTGGCCATCAATATAAATAGTGGATATTGCGGTCGGGCAGCAGCGTGGAAATCGGCTAACGGTAAGTAATATATATCCAAATTCATTACATAAAATCGCAAGTTCCAAAATTGAAGAATTTTTGGTAATTTTTATGATAAAATTATCTGGCGACCGTGAGCCCCTATTCAACCATAAGTGAACGGTTACAACAGCATAGTCCTTCTTCTGCGCCATTCATTTGCGAGCCGTGGTGAAGCGAATATTTAATTTCATTTCATTTGTTAATAATGTAGGGTCGTGAAAAAGAAACGAGAGGCGCGCGGCAACCCATCCAATGCAGGAACTCGGCCAGAGTAGCTGAACGTCGACGATCGCTTGGGTCGGGGCGGAACCACTGCGCCAGCGACCTCTCTCTGCTGACTATTTCCTTTCACGTCCTTTTCTCTTAAGTTCTTTATAGGATGGCATCCCCGCTCCGATCCCACATACATTTCTCTTAATTATTTCAAATATATTTATTTCAAATGACTACGCCGAAATAAATTATAATAAAGTTATTATTTGAAATAAATGTACTCAAATAAATTCCTGTCAGATAGTTATTTCATAGAGTCTATTTGAGATAATGTTATTTTCAATAATTAACTTATTATCTTTATTTGGAATAAAATTTGCCCAGCTCTATTATATTCTCTTGAAAAAACTATTATAAGTTCCAGGTCGAAATTGAGTTAGTGTATAACATATAAATCTTTTTTATTAGCTAGATACCAGTCCCTTCAAAGCTAAACTCTATCCGATCGCGGCTAAACATATGTCACGAGTTCGCGAGCACATGAAAGAGTTGGTACAAAAGGGAGTTATACAAAGAGCACCCACATAGTATACAAGTCCGTCGGTAGTGGTCGTTAACACTATTCCTACCGCGACCGGTCAAATGACCGTTTTTAAAATTTCGATTAGTATTTTCTATATACAACGTAATTCAATCACCTTTAAACTTTACGACTTTTCCTGAAACATACGTGTAATACATTTTTCAATATTCACTTCTTTTCTTATTGTTTATTTTTTGAGAAAAATTTGTAGTCTGTCTTACCTACCACGACCGGTCATTTGACCGGTAGTACGATTTATACGTTTTTGTAATAGTTTCTCTCTAAGACTCAATGCCAAAACTATAAAGTCGTTACAAACGAAAGGTAATGTAGTTGTGACACGATTTTATCCGAGAAGTGCCTTCCAGAAAATGGTTTACGGTGTCGTCGAACCGCACAAGACGATTTGCGTTTGTATATTTTATTTAAAAAAAACAGTAAAGCATTACAATATGCTGATACAAGTTTCAAACGGGTATAGTGACGGCAGGACGAATCGTGTTATTACTGTGTCGTTCCTCCATAAAGTCCTCTTTTTATATTAGTATTAACAGTGGGAATAGGGATGCTTTTAGGGGAGGAAAAGCTAGAGGTGGACAGTTGGAAAGGGAACTTAGCTAGGACCCTTTCGATAGTGATCCAGCATTCGGCGATTGTCGATAGGAGAAAAGGTCCATCCGGTTTGGAACATGGAAAGCGAATTAGAATAATGGGATAGATGGAATTCGAGAGATAAAGATAAGGATGTAGATAGATTTATTATTAGTGGTCCTTGGGAAAGTCGGTTGGGACCGGAAAAGGGCCTCCTAGTATTGGAAGGAATGTTAATGGGAGATTTTCCTAGGAGGATATTTACGACAACGGCACTTGCAAGTGTTTACAGTTCTCGCTCAACTATCGGGTTAGCGGTGTTTATTTGCTTCATTGATATCCGATTCGGTCCAGATCATCGAATGTTCTTATGCCATCTTATCTACTATGACGTAAAATAAATAAACTTATAACTGAAGGAAATGTATAGATGCTTCTCACGAATTCAAATCAGTATAGTCTTGCGACACGAACAGAGTGCATCGAAACGTGAAAGCCACAAAGAGCATACTTGGCAGTCATTTATTATTATTTTGTAATATTTTATATCGTATTACGTGTTATAAGTGCAATTTTCAAAATAGTGAAAAAGACTAACAATACGTCGCAGTAAGTTTCACATTTTATCTTTTATTCATTTTTTTATCTATTCTGATTTACATTTTCATATTTTAGTTTTATTTTCTCCGTTGAATATCTACCCCAAAATGTCAAGACGTTTGAGGAGTGCGAATGTATTATTAGAGAGAATAAATGATATCGATGCAGAATGTTCTGAAGATGATCAGGAAATTCTGGATATAGAAAATGACAATACGGAAAATTATGATCCACTTGAAATCGACTCGAACACCGATGAGAACGAAGAGAATATTTCGAACGTACGTAGACGACGAAAGAGAAGGAGATTTTTAGTTAGTTCCGAAAGTGAGAATGAGGAAGAGGCAAGTGAAATTGCGATGGACGGAACTGTTTGGCAGGAAGAAAAAATAGGATCTAATTCTGGAAGAGCACCTGGTCATAATATTTTTAGGGAAATATCAGGCCCGACTGGGTACAGTAAACGTAATATTATGAAAGGCGAAGTTAGGACGGCATTTTCTGTGATAATTAAAAAGAATATAATCGAACTTATAAGAAAGTGCACAGAGGCAGAGGCATTTAGAGTGTTGGGATATAAATGGGAACTGTCTACTGCAAAGTTATATGCATTTTTTGCAATTCTGTATGCACGCGGCGCATATGAAGCTAAGAATGTAGATATAGCACTTCTATGGAATAAAAAGTGGGGCCCACCTGTTTTCTCAAATACTATGAGTAGACATGACTTTACGGAGAATATGAGATTTATTCGATTTGACGATAGAAATCAACGAAGCCAACGGTTACGAACCGATAAATTCGCTATGATTTCCGAAGTTTGGTACAAGTTTATTGTCAACAGTCAAAATTGTTATAAACCAGGTCCATATATTACTATTGACGAACAATTGTTTCCAACGAAAGCAAGGTGAAAATTCACTCAATACATGCCCAAAAAAACGGACAAAGGGTCTAGCCGAATAAGGTGGCCAAAAGTGCCCTTGAGCCGATTTTATTCGACGATGGGTCATTCGATAGATGATGATGAAAAACCATGGCACATAAATTTTTAATCCGATACCTTCACCGGGAGGGTAGTTATAGGGTAAAATCGAAAAATCAATTTTTGCTTCATTTTCCCCAATTAATGTGGTGCAAAAATTCCAAAAAAATTTAGCACATTCTAAACATGAATGTACACGTTAGGGATTTTTTTCAGATTTTTCCTTTGCAAGTTCCACTCAAGAAAAATGAAAAACCAAAAAAAAAATTTGTAAACATCGATTTCGTATTGAAATCTTCCGAGCACAACTTTTTCCTTTTTACAGTAGTTGCATAATGTTATCATTGTTGTACCCTAATTTTTTCAGATTTTTTGAGTACGGTGCATCACGGTCGGAAAAATCAAAAACCGATTTCTGGGACACATTTCGGGCTGAAACTCACCCATTATCTGCCATTCTTGCATGATGTTAATACAGTACGTTCATATTGTGACCTTCAATGTTTCTGCATAGAAATATGTAGATGTTAAAGAACAATATCGGGATAATTAAATAAATTGCTGATTGTATGGTCTTTATAACCTAGAATTTTAACCGTTCTTTCAAAAGCATTAATGGCGCAGTGGCTATGGTGTCTGCCTGTGGAATTGCTGGACACTTTTTTTGTCGCGGGTTCGAATCTCCATGTGGGACTTAAGTTATTTTCTGTCATTTTTTTTATTTTTTTTTTATTAAAGACAACAATATTCAGTAGTAGCTTTAAAATGTTTCACATATATTTTTATGCCTTTCAACAATATAAAACCTATAGAAAAATAATCGTAAAACATGCTTTTCTTACAATTAGACATGCAGCGTTATGCAATTATAAATATTCTCAAACATTTTATATTGTTCATAGATATTGGTTTATTGCAATGTATGAAAATATATTTTAAGTATAAGAGAAATGTAAAGTTCAATGTACAGAATGTAAAAAAGTACTTGTAATTGTAAATCGTGACATGACTGGAAAGAGTCGATGAAGAAAACAGTATACTGTATAATTATTTTTAGAAGTATCTGTGAAACATTTTAAAGCTACTACTGAATATTGTTATGTCTTTAATAAAAAAAAAAAAAAGAAAATAAAATTTCAGAAGAAAACTTGAGTCCCACATGGAGATTCGACCCCCGCGACAAAAAAGTGTCCAACAATTTCACAGGCAGACACTATAGCCAATGCGCCATTAATGCTTTTGAAAGAACGGTTAAAATTCTAGGTTATAAAGACCATACAATCAGCAATTTATTTAATTATCCCGATATTGTTCTTTAACATCTACATATTTCTATGCAGAAACATTGAAGGTCACAATATGAACATACTGTATTAACATCATGCAAGAATGGCAGATAATGGGCGAGTTTCAGCCCAAAATGTGTCCCAGAAATCGGTTTTTGATTTTTCCGACCGTGATGCACCGTACTCAAAAAATCTGAAAAAATTAGGGTACAACAATGATAACATTATGCAACTACTGTAAAAAGGAACAAGTTGTGCTCGGAAGATTTCAATACGAAATCGATGTTAACAAATTTTTTTTTTGGTTTTTCATTTTTCGTGAGTGGAACTTGCAAAGGAAAAATCTGAAAAAAATCCCTTACGTGTACATTCATGTTTAGAATGTGTTAAATTTTTTTGGAATTTTTACACCACTTTAATTGGGGAAAATGAAGCAAAAACTGATTTTTCGATTTTACCCTATAACTACCCTCCCGGTGAAGGTATCGGATTAAAAATTTGTGTGCAATGGTTTTTCATCATCACCTATCGAATGACCCATCGTCGAATAAAATCGGCTCAAGGGCACTTTTGACCACCTTATTCGGCTAGACCAGAGGTTCCCAAACTTTTTCCTCTCGTAGACCCCTTGTCAAGTTTTTCAATTTTAGATAGACCCCCTGCTGTGGGTCTATCTAACTATATTGAAGTATATTTTCTAACATACAATCATATAACATACAATTTCTGTATCTTCGTTAATCCAAACAACTCGAACAATCTGAATGAGGCCTGAGAATAAGATATACGGATTACAGGGGTTACACTGTAATACACAAAAATACACAAAATTTATGAGTCGATGCGATGCGTGGCTATTTTCGCGCGGCCTTAGTGAAAGCACCGATCGTTGTTTCTCTTTTAGAAGACTCACAGCTCTGTGGAGTGAGTGAGACGTTAAGTTAAGCGCATACTATGGAGAGAGTGAGACGCGTATAAAATGCTCCGAGATCAAATGAAAGTAGTTTTAGACCGACGATATTAATTATATTAATAATATTATATTTTTGTAATTTTTTTTAATGTCAAAGTTATATCAATTATACTGTTTTTTGTAATTTTTGAAAGTTCTTGCCATTGACCCCCATTTTCATTTCATAGACCCCCAATTTTTTTTTTCGCCCACGTAGACCACTTGCAGGTCTTCATCGACCCCTGGGGGTCGATATAGACCACTTTGGGAATCACTGGGCTAGACCCTTTGGTATAAAATTTTGGTTATCATCCGATGTACATAGCAAATATATAATAAACGGCTTTCCATATTTGGGAAAAGATGGAAGTAGAGAACTCTCAGTTCCTCTGGGAGAGTTTGTCACTATGAAATTAGCAGAATCGTATGTAGGATGTGGAAGAAATATAACCACGGACAACTTTTTTACAAGCCTACCTTTAGCAACAAAACTTTTAGCAAAAAAAACTACGAGTGTTGGGACAATTAGAACAAATAGAAAAGAGCTACCAAGACTGGCAAAACTGAAAAACGACGACATGGCAGTTTTCTCAACCAAACTCTATCACTCAAATAATTGTATGTTGACAATTTACAAAGCCAAACCAAGCAAGAATGTTCTAATTCTCAGTTCAATGCACAACTCCGTAGAAGTTGAAGAAAATGACACCCGAACACCGGAGACAATTCAATTGTATAATAGCACCAAAGGGTATAGCCGGATAAGGATGGCAAAAGTGCCCCCAAAGGTAATTAACTTTGAGGCATACCATTCGATAGGGCTCTATGGAAAAACCGTTCCTGCAAAGTATAAACCCGGTACCCCTACCGTAGGGGTAGTTATGGGGTAAAACGTGTTTTTCGGTTTTTGCTCGATTTCTCCCGTTTGGCTTGATAGAAAATTCTGAAAAAAATCACACATATTATACCCAATGGTGTGCATAGTCTGGAATTTTTTTAGATTTTCTGGTTGGCAAATCGATTTTTAAAAAATTAAAAAAGTTTATAAACATTAATTTTTTATTGAAAATATGAAGTGACCACTTTTATATTTTTACAGTACCTGCGTAGTACCCTAATTATTAATGAGTAATTTTTTCAGATTTTTACGAGTAGTGGACGGCAGTTATAAAAATTAAAAACCAACAATTGTTTATATTTTTTGCTAAATTATTGATGTGACCACGTTTATATTTTCACAGTTTCTCAAGTTTGCTATAAACAATTGACTGTAATTTTTTCAGATTTTCTGCAACAGTGTATCATACCAAAAAAATTAAAAAACCGATGTTTTTTGGAATGCGTATTTTATGTTAGTTTGTTTATAATAATCCACAGCTATACCAATTCCAAATTATTAGAACTTATTGGAGGATTTGGAACTTGTCTCGTATCCAAAAAAAATTGTAATAGATGTTTCATAAACCTGTAGCCATTCGAGTTTTACAGCTGGAACTAGCCGGTAACAGCTCTCCTCTGTAGACTTTGCCCTAAGCAGGGTAATAAGTATATATGTACATTGCCTTTTACCAATTTTTAATTTTCATGCATTAAGTAAGAATTTGGAGTTTCTCTAACATTTAAATAGCAATTGACGTATTATAAACATTAAATAAATAAATAAATAAATATTTTATATTTGTAAAATATTTTTACAAATGTAAAAGTATCTAATAATTCATACCTAACTTGCAATATCTTTTATATTTAAACGAGGATAATTTATGTATTTTCCTTGGTGAATGCTTAAATTCGATAATACAGTGAGAACAGTGGAGACGGAACTTATGCGCCTCACGGTCCTGAGTCCAAAAATTAGAAAACGTAAAACTCATTCAGTAAAATTAATTTTTCAAATGTAAAAATATTTAATAATGAAGTATTTTAGTTTATTTCATGTGAAATAGTGGGTATTGCGTATAATTTTCGATCATTCAAGTCTACACTTATTTGTGTATTGGTCATGAGTGAACATCGGTTTTTTATTTTTTTTGGTATGATACACTGTTGCAAAAAATCTGAAAAAATTACAGTCTATTGTTTATAGCAAACTTGAGAAACTGTGAAAATATAAACGTGGTCACATCAATAATTTATCAAAAAATATAAACAATTGTTGGTTTTTAATTTTTTAAACTGCCGTCCACTACTCGTAAAAATCTGAAAAAATTACACATTAATAATTAGGGTACTATTCAGGTACTGTAAAAATATAAAAGTGGTCACTTCATATTTTCAATAAAAAATTAATGTTTATAAACTTTCTTAATTTTTTAAAAATCGATTTGCCAACCAGAAAATCTGAAAAAATTCCAGACTATGCACACCATTGGGTATAATATGTGTGATTTTTTTCAGAATTTTCAATCAAGCCAAACGGGAGAAATCGAGCAAAAACCGAAAAATACGTTTTACCCCATAACTACCCCTACGGTAGGGGTACCGGGATAAAAATTTGCAAGAAGGGTTTTTCCAAAGAGCCCTATCGAACGGTACACTTCAAGGTTAATTATCTTTGGGGGCACTTTTGCCGTCCTTATCCGGCTATACCCTTTGCAAGAAGGGTTTTTCCAAAGAGCCCTATCGAACGGTACACTTCAAGGTTAATTATCTTTGGGGGCACTTTTGCCGTCCTTATCCGGCTATACCCTTTGGCGTAGATGTGACCGACCAAATGGCCAGAAATTATTCGGTAAAATCTAAATCTCGGAGATGGCCTTTGCAAGTGTTTTTTAATATCTTGGATTTAGCCGGGATAAATGCATGGGTGTTATATAAAGAAACTACGGGAGGAGAAATTACAAGGCAGGAATTCTATTCCAATTGGCATAAGAACTTGCCATCGAATACCAACAAGAGCTCGGCAAAGAAAATCAACTAATATCCATCGCAAGTACAAGTGCAGGTTCCCGTAAGCGGAAAACATGTCAGATAAGGTATTGTAAAGATAATAAGACGAACAGAATCTGTATAAAATGTAAAAAGTACGTATGCGGAAAATGTATAGTTGAGAAGCCCATTTGTAAAAAATGCGACGAAAAAGAATAAAATGTAGATTATGTACTCTTGAATAAAAGAAAATATATTTTTATACTGGTAAGCTGGCTATTGGTCTGCTTTCAATATCGAAAAATATAAGTTGTGAAAGACCGGTCATTTGACCGGCCGCGGTAGGAATAAGTATACGTGAAGTGTCGGTAGGAATAGTGTTAAACGGAACGGCGAGTTACGTGTATGCTTGGACACGAGGGAACTAAACAAGCGTATGCCTTTGGACCACACGTCTCCGCCCACTATAGATGAAATCATTAACACTTTGCGGTACGTCGACGGCATCTTCCGTCGCTCTTCTTTTGTCGTAGCGGCCCTTCGACGGCATGGTGCCGTCTCACTTATTCCGACGTTGCGGTCCGCCAATGGTATCGTGCCGTAGGCGATCTAGCAGCAGCCATTTTAATTTTTATAGTAGCAGCTGGAACACAACTAGCGGAAAACGTTGTACACGAACAGAACGTGGTATGTTTGTCAGGTTTAAAACGTTTAACCACTTGTTGAAGGATGATTGTGGGCAGATCAATGAGTCCCGCTGTTAGAAGAATAGTTGATAAGAAGACTTATATTTAATACATATACGATACAGTAGCAAAAAGGTTGCTTAACCTAGCGTTACAGGTCTACGACTGACTGCAGCGTCGTGGCACGGCGAACAGCCACGTTACGCCAAAAAGATAGCCAATGTTTTTAGAATAAAGGCAGCCACAAGCATGAGGCGCTCATATACTCAACACCACTTAACGCTCAGTTTATTTTCAAACCGGCCGGCCGCGGCCGTCCAAAAACGCACATTTTTTTTTTGCCTGAATATTTCAGTGTAAGATGTCAAAGGACTGAGTTCTAAAATATCAGCGGCTAAGATAAACAAACCGCAGAGTAGCGACCGTATCAGCTATGCCCATGAATGTCACGGGCATGCACAAATTCGACCGTTTGGCGTGCCCGTGAACGTCACGGGCATGAGCGTTAAGTGGTTAACCGAAAGACATTTTATAAGAAAAATACCACCAACGGATACTAACAAGCACACTGCATGAAGATGCAAAGTTTGTGCTGATAAAGGGGAGTCACAAATGGGAACTGCATTAACCCTTTAGCTTACAATGACGCCTCAGAGGCGTCGTAAGGCTATCGGGCCAAACATGAATAAGACGTCTCAGAGGCGTCGTAAGGCTACCGGGCCCAACATGAATAAGACGCGTCAGAATCGTCGTAAGTCCACCTGGCGAAACATAAACAAGACGTCTCAAAAATTTGGTGGGCGGCCGTCCCTAATATAAGCAAAGATCACAGAGCCATTCCAGAGGCGCGTCATTCAGTTACTTCTCATTCGCATTCGACTTTACATCGTATGTAAGAGATATAACAAAATCTCAAATTACATATTTGCTAGTGTGCGTTTCACTGTGCGCTAAACGCTGAGTCTCCAGAGACCCCGTCATCGCCTCGCGAGGGTTAAATTGCTGCACTGCCGAGCAAAGACGACCTTTCGGCGCATCTCTCTATCAGCGACTACTTCTTCATTCCAAGCGCATCGCACACAAAACACACACACATCTCACACGCATCCTTGAAAACACACACACTTTCAGTGTCACGCAGCACCAAGCTACACGTGCCGCTTTATCGGCGGCAAATCCTTAGAACCTGTTCCTTTGCTCTGCCGCACGATAAGCCCGCGATCGCATCGGGCTGCCGCCAAATCGTCTCGGCCCCACACATATATACAGGGTGTCCCGTAACTGGTGGTACAACCGAGCGTGGGGTGATTCTACGTGAAAAACTGAATCAAAAATAAAGAATAAAATTTTTTCATATGACGCTTCGTTTTTGAGAAAAATAAGTTTGAAAATTTATCGAGTATTATATATACTCACAGTATTTCGGAAACTAAAGGTCCTTGCTCGATCAGTATAAGGAGATCGTAGAACTGATACAAGAGGTATCATTCTGACAATGTTTGTAAACACTGCACGAAATACACAAATGCTCTTCTACTCGTAAAAGTAAGATAGCGAAATCCGTCGAGCTGAAACGTGGATCCAGTGCCCGTGTACTCGATAAATTTTCAAATTTATTTTTCTCAAAAACGAAGCGTCATATGAAAACATTTTATTCTATATTTTTGATTCAGTTTTTCACGTAGAATCACCCCACGCTCGGTTGTACCACCAGTTACGGGACACCCTGTATATACAGTGGCGTGCAAAAGTTCCCGGCCTGATGTATTTTTCTTCTAAACGAAAAGTGTTAAGAAAATTTTATTTGTGTCATATATAAGGTCATGTTACGTGAAAAGGTACTATTAAAAAAATCAACACTATTTATTTTTCTTACGTGTTTATTTGCAGAATAAGTAAATTAACGTGTTCAAAAGTTCCCGGAAAATGTATTTAACTTAAGAATTATATTTGTTTTTTATTCTGTAACAATTGTGCAGTACATTAATTAACATATTACAATTAATATTTTGTCGCCATGCCTTTTGCAGCAATAACATCAGCACAGCGACGAGGCATGGATTCGATTAATCGAGTAGTGTAGTCGTGTGGTATCTTATTCCACTCGTCTATTAAATTTTGAAAAAATTGTGTCTTATTAGGACTTCTGTGCTTTTTCATTTGTCGTTTCATCTCTCCCCAAAGATGCTCTATTGGATTTAAGTCCGCAGATTGAGAAGGCCATTCTAAAACCTATACTTTCTTTGTAGACAACCACCTTTTTACGATTTTTGATGCATGTTTAGGATCGTTATCATGCTGAAAGAACCAATTTTCTGGCATTTGTCTTTCACCATATGGTAGCATATGAGTTTCCAAAATCTGTCTATACATGACACCATTCATGACACCCTCAATTTTTATAAGAGGACCAACACCTAGAGCGGAGAAAGCTCCCCATACTATAATGCTTCCTCCACCGTGTTTAACAGTTGGTGATTGGTACCTGGGATCATTTCTTGTGCCAACTGAACGTCGTACATATTGTCTTCCATCGCTGCCAAACAACTGAAATTTAGATTCATCCGAAAAAAGGACAGTTTTCCAATTTTCAACAGTCCAGTCAGAATATTTTTTGGCAAACTTTAATCGGGCTACTTTATTTTTCCTACTGATTAGTGGTTTTTTAACACTAACTCTGCCAAATAATCCTACATCATGTAATCTTCTTGATACCGTACATCGACTAATATTAGCAACGTTTTCCTCTTGTAGTTCTGCTGCAATATCGCAAGCTGTCTTCTTTCGGTCTGCAACTGATTTACGTTGTATAATGCGATCAATTCTTTTAGTGGTATTTCGGGGTCTTCCACTTCGCGGACGATCTTTCACGCCATGCCCTGCAAGATGTCTGTTGATTATGTCGTTCACTGTACTTTTCCCAATAGAAAATGTTGAAGCAATTTCGCGAGACGACTTTCCTTTTAACGACAATTCTATCACAGTGTTGCGTACTTCGACAGTTGTCTTTCGAACCATGTTTACGTTTTTGCGATTGAATACCAACTGAAGTAAGATTATTGCGTAACATTGTTTAAATGTAAACACGTACCGTGCGGCTCCACGGCCGTGTCACCTAGGAGGTAAGCCTGTTTTGGCAGAGCCTGATTCGCCAGGCGTCAAGCGTCATGCCTCTTGTCACATGTACACGAAGGCACTTGACGTTCTACCTCGCGATTCGTTAAAAGAGCTACACATACAAATCGAACTAAAAGACGAAAAGAGAGAACGCTGCAGATCGAAGCAAGGGAGACAACGCGATTTGGGTGGCGACAGTGAGGACATCGGCGTAGGCACCAGATTTCTAACATCTCTATAGTGAAAACAGAATAAACTCCGGCAGAATTACCCCCACCACATGGGGAGATTCTCCTTGATGAAACGAAGCGCGCGACGAGACAACAATGTAATACAATGTCTCGCTTCTCCAGACAAACTAATAAGAATATTTGAATGCTACGACTTTGTCGGGTGCTTCCTTTAAGAGGCTGAGCGAGTGGACTCCAAGAAACAAAATGGTACGAATAGGCGGTTGAAAACGAGAAGCTCCGCCGCCCAGGTGACACGGCTGTGGAGCCGCACGATACTGATCTCTTACAGACTTATAATCGAAACTGGCCGGGAACATTTGAACACGTTAATTTACTTATTCTGCAAATAAACATGTAAGAAAAATAAATAGTGTTGATTTTTTTAATAGTACCGTTTCACGTAACATGCCCTTATACAGGGTGGTCCACACAACGTGTGCACCATTAAAAACTACCAAAATATGCGTTGCACAAAACAGTTTTTATATAGAAGTTGCATGGTCTGAAGGGGCACATTATATAGTGTAGTTATTTTTTTTATAGGTGGAGGCGTTTCGGAGATTTGAAGGTCAACTTTGTTTTTTTAAATGGAATGCTATATTTTTTGTATCAAAATATGGAAGAATGTCGAATTCTGAGTAAAAAAGTATTGACATTTATTTGCCCTAAACCTAATAACTAACGAGTAGTTTCACTTTATTTCCTGAAAATTTTCTTCGCGTAATATCAAGTTAGAAATTCGACCTTATCACAGATTTCCGCAGGACAGCGATGTTTACGTGACAGTGTTTATCAACACAACATCTCTCATGATTCGCAATCGTCTTCATATTCGTAATCCAGTATTGAAGTTACCTTCGGTGTTGTGTGTATTTACCAGACAGATAAAAGTAAAAATGAAATTTTGTAATAGCGAAAAAGTTGATATGCTTTTAGTTTATGGTGAGTTCCATAAAAATGCAATAAGAGCCAAAGCCATCTATGCCGAAAGGTATCCTGAACGAAATCAGCCATCTCGAGCCATATTTGAGAGAATGTGTCAATCGCTTCGACGAACCGGAAGTCTTAATGTTACTAAACGTCACTTAACGAAAACTGCTACTTCTGATGCAAATGCTATTGCGGTCCTAGCAGCGGTAACAGAAAACCCCCATATTAGTACACGACAGATTTCACGAGGATCTGGAATGAGCAAAACAAGTGTACTACGCATTCTTCATAATGAAAAACATCGTCCCTATCACCTAGCACTTCATCAGGAGCTCCATGGAACGGATTATGAAAACCGCGTTCGGTTCTGCCAGTGGTTCCTGCATCAAATGAACAGTGATAATTATTTTTTACAAAAAGTTTTGTTCACTGATGAAGCAACGTTTACTAATCGCAGGCAGATTAATTTGAAAAATATGCATTGTTGGGCACCAGAAAATCCTCACTGGATGAGAGAAGTCGACCACCAACGTCAATGGAGCGTTAATGTGTGGTGTGGAATACTGGGCAACCAATTGATTGGGCCATATTTTATTAATGATCGACTAACAGGACAAAAATATGCTAACTTTTTGAATGACACTTTACCATCTTTATTGGAAAATGTACCTTTAAATATCCTTACACAAATCTGGTATCAACATGATGGTTGTCCTGCACATTACGCGCGTAATGTAAGGCAAGTACTGGATAGAAAATTTCCTAATCGATGGATTGGTCGTGGCGGACGATTTATGTGGCCTCCACGCTCACCGGACCTTACTCCTTTAGACTATTTTCTGTGGGGCACATTAAAAGACACAGTGTATCGTGAACCACCAACAACATCTGAGAATATGAAACATCGTATTCGTGAAGCATGCATTACACTCAGTGCGGATATGATTCAGAATGCAGTTTCTTCATTAGTTAATAGATTGCATCACTGTATTAATGCCAATGGATATCACTTTGAACATTTACATTAGTTGCGTTAAGCCACTAGGTCACTCATATTAGTAAACACTGTCACGTAAACATCGCTGTCCTGCGGAAATCTGTGATAAGGTCGAATTTCTAACTTGATATTACGCGAAGAAAATTTTCAGGAAATAAAGTGAAATTACTCGTTAGTTATTAGGTTTAGGGCAAATAAATGTCAATACTTTTTTACTCAGAATTCGACATTCTTCCATATTTTTATATAAAAAATATAGCATTCCATTTAAAAAAACAAAGTTGACCTTCAAATCTCCGAAACGCCTCCACCTATAAAAAAAATAACTACACTATATAATGTGCCCCTTCAGACCATGCAACTTCTATATAAAAACTTTTTTGTGCAACGCATATTTTGGTAGTTTTTAACGGTGCACACGTTGTGTGGACCACCCTGTATATGACACAAATAAAATTTTCTTAACACTTTTCGTTTAGAAGAAAAATCACAAAATACATCTGGCCGGGAACTTTTGCACGCCACTGTATATAAATTCTATAAAAATATGTCTCATATTCTTTTTTGTACATTTTAATATCATTTATACGCAGAGAAAACTCGATTATACCAATTTTTTATTTTTTTCCAGCTTAAAAAAGACCGCGACTTTAATTGTCTTTCATAACACAACTTTTACATAAAAGTTAATATTTATCGTGTTTAAGAATACAAAAAGAAATGAACTTCATGACAAAAAATTCCCCGAGGTGTTAGGTTCAGTAGTTTTTTAGATATCAGGATTTGTATAAGAAGAAAGTCAGTCAAATAAACATGGCCAGTTGCGAATTGCACCTCCGCTAGGCTGAAAGGCGTTAGGCATATGTCTTCGAGTGAGCCGCGGACCGCAAAGTGTTAAAGAGAGGAAAATGAGTTTAGGTGTTGATGAAAGTGTATGAGAACAAATAATTGACAAATAAAATAACATTTAAGTCAAATTAAACAATAAAAACTAATTGAAAATGTTTTATAATCCTGGAATAGATGGCGGGTGTAGTCGATCAAAATGAGAATTCATGTCAAGGGTATGAGGAGTACATGAGAGTCAGGCGTGGAGAGAAAATTAACTGGTCTGACGTCACTAAACAAAGAAACATTTTTATTATTATTGACCATCTATATTTGACTGAAATTCAGAGTGCTGTGAGTGTTTAGGAGGTACAGGATGTAAAAAACTTAATAGTCATGGCTTTAAGGGGTTGTTCTACACCTCTCGATCGATGGAGATTTGCGAAAAAAAACAGCCACAAAATTCAGGAAAGGCTAGCAAATTTTTTTAATGGCTCATCGTATTCGTCTTGTTACGTAGGCAAAATGTCTGAAAGGTACCATGGGTCAGAAACGAACCGTTTTCTCACAAATCAACTCTTAATTGAGTCTTGAATTTTAATCGGAAGGCCCAATTAAAAGTTAATTTGCGAGAGAACGGTTCATTTCTAACCCATGGTTCCTCTCAGACATTTTACCTACGTTACAAGGCGACTACGATGAGCCAATAAAAAAATTTGCTACCCTTTCCCGAATTTTGCGGCAGGTTTTTTACGCAGATCTCCATCGATCCAAAGGTGTAGAACATCCCCTGAAAGCCATGAAAAATATTTTTGAAACGCCCTGTACAGAAAAACTAATGACACCAGATTATGCCCCACTTGATACCATTTAAGTTTCCTATGAAACATTTTTCGCTGCATGCCACAATACCGAAGATATCAAGATGTCAATATCGGCTGGGACACCCTGTATATATGTAAGATGAAATATTTTATTAGAACATACAGATTAAACGATTAGAACAATAAATGCAATACAAATTAGATCAACTCGGACAAAAAACGACGTCTTCACACCACTGCATAATCACGATTATTTGTTTACAAAAGTTACCACTGTTTGTACAAATTGCCACGAAACGCAAGGCAGTGCTTGCTGCGAATATTTCAATCCTACATATGTATATACAGTGCGACCTGGAAATAAGAACGCTGAGAATAAGAACACTTCCGCAGTCTGGTGTTCGTTCACGGTCCCCCACTCCGACTTAACTTCCGAGCGCGCTTTACATAAAAACGCATAACTACATGGAAACATACAACGCTTTTATTTATATGGGTGAGGATAGCAACACTCATTTGAATGGCCGTTAGCCGCGATGTTCTTATTTTCAGGCGCGCGCTGTACACAGAGAGAGCCAAAGAAGCAGATAAGCGTACGCATGGTGGAGGTACTCGGGTCCGAGAAAAACACTTCCCCGCAGCGGCTTTTCCGTTCTTATTCACAGGTCGCACTGAATATATAATAATGATCATTTAATACACATAATGGCTGCGTCAAAGAAAAGGTTATTTCTAGACATGTTTTTCAGAGCGTCAAGGTGGTGTAACACCGTAACACATTCACGCCGGCGCGTACCACCGCACCGGTGGCCCGCGCTTGAGTGTCCCATCGGGCGGCGCGTACCACCGGTGGCACGCGCTTCAGTGTCGTTCAGATGGTTAACCCTCTATGGCTCCTTGTAACTTTGAATTCTTTACAATCCAACGTTTCGAAATCAAGTAAAAGGTATTATTTATAATAGTCCTTTTATTATTATCTAATGTGCTATCGTGCAACTAATCTTCAGATGTCACAGAAAATGCGGCCCATAGAGGGTTAAAATAGTCGCCCCTAGGAGCAAAACGCAAATTGCAACGCCGGCGTGAACGTGTTAAGGTTGTCGGAATACTATAGCTATTTCTTCAAAATACTTCTTCTGCTGTTTGATTGAATTTTGGAAAACGAACAAAAAGGAAACATACTTTATACAAATGGTTTACACTTTTCTAAGCCTCAGAAAAAGATCGTATCCCTTTAAGCTATTTTCCTACAATAAATTCATTTTGTACCTCAGAGACTGTTTCATTCGCAAAATGTCCATTAGAGAGAATAAAAATATAATTGAAAGCTGCAGTCGTAGCGATGAAGTAATCAATTACCAAAGAAAAAGTGTAACTAAAAATTTTATCAAGGTCAATGTCAAATATGTAGTTAGAATGAATTTTATGATGAAAAGCTTTATTACACTTTGGGAAAATCATGTTTATAACAACAGAAAGTATTAACTGAGTCCTTCTTAATTATTAAATGATACTCTCTTTAAATGAGAATATCCTTAATTATTAAAAAGTGCACTTGTTGCATCGTTATTTCTAGGTCAACCATTTTTTTATAGCTTCTGAATATATAATGCAATAATTTCGGAAATCATTTAGAATAATTCCACTTTTTATCAATATTTTCTTTGCGCCAACTTTGAAATAAAAACTAAATTGTTCTCATATTTCTTCAGACGAAACGTGCTTGGTTTTGATTTAAATGAAAAATGCTAATTTAGAAATTACCAATTCCAAAACTTTCCAAGTGATTTATTACACGAGAAACTTATATGTATATAATCTTGGTTTCATGATTTAAAGTTTAGCGAAGATTACATTATGTATGCTAGGCCTATAACCCAAGGATCTCGGGATGCACAAGAAGCGTCAGCCTGCTTAACAGTTTGAGTCCGAACCAGCGCGATCGCGCTCCTCCGATTTTGTGTCGAAAAAATCTAGCGCATTTCGAACTAACTAGGGACAAGCGAGCGTTATTGCGATCTTCAACCCTTTTCGATCATGTTTTTTAAAAGCCTCCGGGATTCAAACAGTTAACAAAACATATTAAATTATTATATATATATATATATATATATACAGTCAGGGACAAAATTACGTGGACAAGAGGTGACAGTAATTTCCAGTAAACTTTAAACGAAAAAGGACTAATTTTATATTCTTCAGTTTTATATGTTATCTATTCCAATGGTACACAGATTCTTCAGTAAATAATTGAAATCCATATTTACATTTTTGCCTGAACGAATGACATTAAACATAAGATTCAACTATCTGTCGAAGGACAAAAATAAGTGGACACTTTGTTTCAGTCTTATTGTTATGGACAAAATGTAAACAAACGCCCTGCACTGTTTAAACTTGCAAATGCTAGTTTCAAACAACCTCCTTAGTGTCGACTTTGACTTCATAAAAGTAACGTAGTTTGCCAAAATGGTAAAAACAAAAGAAATTACAAGTCAGATTCGTCGGTTAGTGGTTTCAGATTGTCAGGATAGAATGAGTTATCGCGCAATCGTTCAAAAGTACCGTATCTCAAAAAGTGCAGTAGAAAAAATTTATAAAAAATATTTAACCCACAATACGGTGGAAAACTTAAGAGGTCGTGGACGCAAACGCTGCACTACGATACGAGAAGATCGGCGTATTCTTCGAAGGTGTCGGAAAGAGCCATCGCTTTCCGCAAGCAGCATCGTAGAATTTTTGAATTTAAACGTTTCTGCAAAAACTATTAAAAGAAGACTACGTGAAGCTGGCTTAAGGTGCTGTAAAGCTAGACGTAAGCCGCACATCACTGAAGTCAATAGAAAGAAACGATTAGTATTTGCTAAAAAATATGTTAATATGCCGCTATCGTTTTGGAAAACTGTAATATGGAGTGACGAAAGTAAATTTGAATTGCGTAATTTAAAAAAGCAGCGTCAGGTATGGAGGAAACAGAATGAAACGTTTAAAAAGCGGTTCATTACGCCAACCGTTAAATTTGGCGGAAGAGCATTGATGGTGTGGGGGTGCTTCTCATGGCATGGGATTGGTACACTGGCACAAATTACCGGGATTATGAATGCAGACAAGTATATTGAAGTATTAAATGAAAATTTGGAGGAGGCAGTATTAAAAATGGGACTCGAGGATGGATTTTTGTTCCAACAAGATAACGACCCGAAGCATACTGCTAAAAAGACGATGAAATTTTTCGAGGATTCAAACATAAATTTGCTTGAATGGCCTGCACAGAGCCCGGACTTGAACCCTATAGAACATCTATGGAGTTTACTAGACGCGAGGGTTTCACTCGATAAACGTACTGCCAAGAAAGATTTTTTCGAACATTTGCGGGCAGAATTCAACGACATCGGTAAATCTTACATAGAAAATCTAATAAATAGTATCCCACGACGTCTGGAAGCCGTAATTTTAGCCAAAGGCGGAAATACCAAATATTAGTCTGATCATCTTTCAATTTCTTATAAATTGTAGTATGTGTCCACATATTTTTGTCCATCGATAAATAACTGACTTTTATGTTTAATGTTGCTAACTTGTATAAAAATGTAAATATTATTTTCAATTTCTTATTAAGTTATCTATGTACTATGAGAATACATAATAAATAAAACTGAAGAATATAAAATTAGTTCTAATATGTTTAAAATTCATTGACAATTACTGTAACCACCTGTCCACATATTTTTGTCCCCGACTGTATATATATTGTAACGGAGCGAAATAAAGCAAATTGAAATTAACGGTTTCGTCTGTTCCCCTCCCTACCAATCCCGACGCGACCGCCGCGGTGGGGGAAGCCCGACCGGGTATAAAAGCCGCGGCCGGAGCGCAATTCGAGAGACCGAGTCGAGCAAGCGAATACGCAACAGGGCGAGAGCGAGCAGTACTCAGGCGCAACTGAAATACGAGCTCAGTAGAGGAGCAGCTCTAAGCTCTCTGTTTTCACGAGGCGCAACTTGCAACCCTGCGCTCGACCTCCGCTCTCCGGGCCGAGGAGCTACTCAGCCCGTACCGATCCGCTCCCCCCGTGCCAGTTGGCAGCCGAATCGAGGAGCAACTCGCTAGCTGACGGCCTAGGCACGGCCTCCGAAACCCAGCAATCCTACCCGCTCATTTCCCACCATCGGCGAGGCGCAACTCGCCGTTAATCCGTAATCTCCCGCCGTCCCGTCCCGTTCTCCGCGAGCCTGGAGGCAACCGCGAGGTGCGACTCGCAGGTGGCCATCTTGGTGCACCCAGCCAACCGGCATCCACCGTACCGGTCCGAAACCGTCGCCGGCGAGACACCGCTCGCCGACGAAATCCGAACGCACCCGAAGCGATTTCGGCCAGAGACCGCTGACCGAAATAAGCCGGCCGTATCCGACTTCAGGAGATACCGCTCCCGAAGTCACCCGAACCGACGACCGAGCAGTACCGAGCGCGACCGAACGCGACCGAACGCGACCGTACCGAACGCAACCGACCGCAACCGAGCGTTGGCGACCCAGGAAGTGGCGCCGTAACCGAGCCTCGTAACAAGTAATAAGAATCGTAGATATAAGTTAGGATAAGAATAGGTTAAGCGGCGCTAGTCATAGGTTAAGATAGCTGGTAGAAATAAAGACTAGTTTGTAACTCGACTGGTTGGCACGTCATTCACACGACCCCTCCCGTCGCGAACCTTGGGCTTACAACCGACTGAACGGGCACGGCGAGGGAGTCCCTCACACTCCACCGCGTGAGGCCGATACGGTCAAACCAATTCCTCCTCCGCAGCGCCGCGGAGCCGAGAGGAGTAAGGCATTTTAATATATATATATATATTATTCCTGTGCATATATATATATGCACAGGATTTTCGAATAATTAAGAATGTATTCAGTTTCGTATACAGACCTGAATCGAAATATAAAAACTGTGTTAAGTTTACTGAAACAAATTCAGAGTGAAAGCTTAAATGCTGAATCAACTGAGCTAAACTTTTTATTAAGTGGGCACAGTTATTTGCCCAATGACGCTGACCTTGTAGTTATAGAAGCTCATGCAAAAAAAGTTAAAATCCTTTCAGCGCTGTTTAAATGAATCATCAAGCTTTCCTTTCCACAAGATCATTGAAAGATGCTATTACTAACAGAAAAATATCAATAATGTTAACAAGGATATCTCTCATGTAGTAAATATAAAAAAACAGAGATTAGTAAGCCAGCAACCTTTAAAAATATAAATAACCATTACTGTATCCTAATAAAAAAAAATATTTCAAAAGACACAAAGAAAGTCATAATGACTTTATTAATGGCATACCTCCAACAAAACATGACTTTTACGGGACACTAACACATTGCACGCCGGCTGAATATCAACCACTGAAATCTTGAATGCTGTGTTAATCTTGGTAAGTCAATATTAAAATTAAATGCCGTAAGTAATGCACAAATTAAATGAAATAATACTGTCTTGTTATTCAGTGTACAGTTTTCCTCGGCGTCTTTTTTGACATTGGTGCCTTTAATATGTTGCTAGTAGTTTAAAATAATTTTTGGCCAATTATCAAACCCCTAACTCCATTCGTTTTTGGAAAATGAGGGTTGCAACCCCTAACTTCAAAATTATTTTTCTACGAAACTATGATAGATATTCGCATGAAATCAACGCGACGTGAAAGCTCTTAATTGGCTTTACATTACATATTTTTTTTATAATTTTTTAAATAACTATAGGGCTGCAAAAAAAATATTTAAAAAAATAGGGGTGGTTTTTAGTAGCTATTTCTTGAGGTACACCGACCAAATAAAAACCGTATAATCAGTACGTATCCAACTATAATATGTAATAATTACATAGATGTGAGATAGGTGGAACATATTTAAAAAAATAAAAATCTCATTTTGTTACTTAAACTTGGTCTAACCTGACGTCTGTTTAGATTTTTTCAATGTCGTATCATGATTAATAAACGCCTTTACAATCTTTTATAATAAATTCTGATGTGGTTATTCAAATATGTTACAATACGTTACCGTGTGGCCACGGAAACGAGCGGCGGCGGCAGCGGCAAACGATTCGCGCATCCATTGTTGCGTGACGTAAATAAACTTTGCAATTCTGAACTTGTGAGCGCGCAGTAAGCGCGCGAAACGCTTGCCAACAAAATACACTACAAAATCTAATTGAAGCAAAAAAATTAAATCGTCGCAAAAAACCTTTTACAACACTGTCTTCTACTTGCCTCATAGATTTTCCAGAATTAACCGAAAAAGACCTCAAAATACTCTTTACAGGAACATATCAAATGTCACAAGCGGTATGTTACCTCGCTGAGCTGCTGGATAGTGACAGCAATATTAATATTGTAGTATATTTTATAAAGTTAGCTATGCCGTCGTAGCGAGATACGTCTGGATATTGGAATGTCATGGTGTTTAGATTAGTGACGTCATGAAGTGCAGCGTGCGGCCACGGATGGGCCTAAGAGCAGAACGTGCTCTGCGACGATCGAGTACGGACGTTTTACGGATTTATGTTTTATTTTTATGTATTTCTTATGGTCTTATGTTCATTTATGTTATTTATGTTTGATTCGTGTTGTTAAGAGTTATTAAGTTAATTAGTGTTGTTTTTTTATATTTCTTATTTCTATATACTTTTAACTTAATTTAATAAATATATATATCTTTAATTTTAATACGCCCTCAATAATTAACGAACGGCCAACATCCTGCTACAGTTTTCAGAAGTGGGATAAGAAACTATACTTTTGTTAAAAAAACTGTGTTGTATACTGTTTGTGTGAACAATCGACGCTTACGAACTGTGAAAACTTTTGTGAACAAATGTCGACAAAATTAACGGTCGCCGAGTTAAGAGAACAGCTAAGAGCCATGGATCTGCCAACGGCGGGTGGGAAAAGTGAGTTGGTTGCGCGATGATTGGAAGCCGGGGTGCAGCCCGAAAAGCAACCCGTAGCGTCGACCAGTAACCAAGCTCAGGTGCAAGAATTGGCTACGCCTAATATCGAGGAAGCCCGAACGATTCCTGTTTCTCGTACGCCAGCAGATTTGGAACGAGAGATGCTGAGAAGGGAAAGGGACCTGGCAGAATTGGAAATTCGGCTCTTGAAACGAGAACTGGGATTGGTGCAGCTTACTTCCAGATCGGAAAATAGTGTACCGTCGACACGCAATGTTACCGTAGGCTGGAAACAGTTGCAAGATTTGATTGGTGATTATGATGGTGGCAACTATGATTTCCATATTTGGGAGAAGCAGATGCGAAAATTAATTGAGTCTTACACGATCGATGCATTTGCGGCGAAGGCGTTAATTTGTAATAAACTTTCGGGTAAAGTGAAGAAGTGGTACCTCGCGCAAAGTGACGGCATCGATATGGATCATGAACAGTTATTGCAGGCATTGCGAAAAGCGTTTGGGCAACGCGTAAGTGCTTTGTCGTTACGGAAAGAATTCGAAGCGAGACAGTGGTGTGCGGGAGAAAAATTCGCGGATTACTTCCATGATAAAATTACTTTTAGTTCGGTCGATGAATTTTTAACGGCATTTGCGAATATTAGTTTAAAACCGGACTACAAACATCGAGACAGTGTTCGCCCAAGTGAAAATCGTGCAACAGGGAAGACGGATGTAAAATTTCCGGTGAAGCCGAGTGACAAAACACCATTGCGATGCTTCAATTGCAACCAGGAAGGGCACGACGCCAGAGATTGCTCGATGCCGCCAAGAAGCAGAGGATCCTGTTACGAGTGTGGATCGTTAGATCATCTGCAGCGAGTTTGTCCACGTCGGGTGGCGACAAATGAAACTTCCAGGAAAGCAGAGGCGAACGTAACGACTCATTATGTGGAATCGGAATCAATCGTACCCTGCTATACGATAGATGTAACGTTAGACGTCGGTAATGTTGAAGCAGTTTTAGATACTGGGAGCCCCGTCTCATTTCTTACAAGGGAACCTCCCGAGGTGCCAATCACCGATTTTGATAAAATTTGAGTATGATGTAGTACTCGTGAAAATATTCGACACGTATTTTTTTTTATCGGCAATCGTTCAGGTTTAAGGGGTGAAAACCGCCCTCAAAGTTGGGGTGCTAAAGTATATTTCCTTGATTATCTCAGAAACTATGAGAGATAGAGTAATTGCGTAAATTGACGAAATTAGCGCCTTTCCATCACGAATCTAACGGTATACATTTTTTTGCAAAACCTTCATTTGTTTAAACAATATGTTAAAAAATAACACATTTTTGGCAGTTTCACCAACTTAATGTTGATCAATTTTCATGAAATTTTTTTTATATAAACTAGATATCCGATGCAAAATTACGGATAAATAGGAATTTCGATTTTTTTATTAACAAAAAAGTTATTGCACATGAGATTTTATCGTCCGCCGCGCGAAGTAGAGTCCCTATATGAGTTGTTCCTTGTTCATAATCACTTGGTAGTTCTTAAAAGAGCTGATTTTATGAATGTATATGTATTGGTGCTTTTAAATTAATGATGGAGCTGCAAATAATATGTGTTATTGTATATAATTTTGGCAATAATGATACTCTTGAAAAAAGTGTTGAAAACACAAATGATTTTTACACCATGAGCACCTCAATGAAACTACGACGTCACAGTCGAAGCAATTGTTAATATCAATTTGTAAATCGGTAAAACAAAATGTAACGGGATTTATAAATTCGTTTGGTCTATTCTCTGTGTAGCCGCAGCGAAACCATGCATATCTAAACATGTCTTCATATCTCGGAGAGGACAGCTGATTGTGAATCAGTGACTGCAATTTTATTATATTGTCCCTTGCGTATAAATTTATATTAATATTCAAATTTATTGTCAAATCTGATATTTTTCGTGCAAAATTTTTCCAAACACGAAATCCAAACACGTCCAACGGCTGGATCTGTCCTGTTGTACCTTTTGGTATCTTTAACAACTTTATTGTTTTTCCTTCTGGGACTGAATTGTTCAGTAACTCTTCGTCGTATCCAGTCCACGCATCAAGCAAGAGGGCAGCACAGTTTGACACTTGAGGGAGAAACACATTTTCAAACCATGTCGTTAAGTTCTCTTTATTTAATTTTCCTGACGTAGTTGCTCCGATCACGATGTTGGGAGCTTTAAATACATTGTGCTGCACACGAGGTCCTAATCGCCCACTTTGTGGAAACCGAAGCACTAGATTCGTGAAGTGCTGTAAACATACGCCTCGGATACTTCCCATTTATTATAAGCGGTCAGTACCTTTTCTATAAACATTTTGCACTCCGTTCTTGCTGCATTTATTATCCATTCAACCCACCATTTTTAAACATCATAAAACGTAATTACTTGTTCGGCTTTATGCATTTGTAACAAATCATAATTAGCATTTATAACATCACCGAATTCACTGGACGAACTGGCTAAGGGTTAATAAGTAACCTTCGGTAGCAATAACGAGGCAAAGACTTTTCAAAAATGCATTTCACCATTCTTTAGGGTTGCTATTGTTAGTCCGTTAACAGGTCGAAACTATTCCCACCATGCCGACCCGGGAATGTCCCACCGTAAACCGCACGCAGTGCGGTAGCCGCAAATCGTATCCTTTTAAGGGAACGGAAAATCCTTTTCTTTTTGTTAGTAACCAATAATTAACTGTAAAATCAACTAATTTACGAACTACCAATTGATTATGAGCAAGAACCGTCTCATGTAGGGACTCTATTTCGCGCGGCGGACGATAAAATCTCATGTGCAATAACTTTTTTATTAATAAAAAAATCGAAATTCCTATTTATCCGTAATTTTTCATTGGATATCTAGTTTATATAAAAAAAATTTCATGAAAATTGGTCAACATTAAGTTGGTGAAACTGCCAAAAATGTGTTATTTTTTAACATATTGTTTAAACAAATGAAGGTTTTGCAAAAAAAAGTATACCGTTAGATTCGTGATGGAAAGGCGCTAATTTCGTCAATTTACGCAATTACTCTATCTCTCATAGTTTCTGAGATAATCAAGGAAATATACTTTAGCACCCCAACTTTGAGGGCGGTTTTCACCCCTTAAACCTGAACGATTGCCGATAAAAAAAAATACGTGTCGAATATTTTCACGAGTACTACATCATACTCAAATTTTATTAAAATCGGTGATTGGCACCTCGGGAGGTTCCCTTGTTAGTATAGATCGAGTACCGAAAGATACAATTATTCAATCCGACCCTGATACTATTCAGTTTGTAGGGGTAAATAAAAGTAAGATAAACATTTTAGGCCGCTTAAGACAAAAAGTAACAATATCTGGTATTGATGTAATTTTGAATTTTTATGTTGTGCCAAGGAATACAATGAGTTGCTTTTGTTTATTAGGTCGAGATTTTATGGCTCAGGATAATTTAGAAATCAGCATTGGGAAAAATATTACTGTTAGGCGGAAAGAGGAGTTTACTGAAATTCGATCTCCTATTGTAGAAATTTTAAAAATAGACGTGGTTGATGAAAATAGTGAATTTAATTCTGATCCTCAATGTTTTAAGTACGACGAAAAGAATGTAATTACAGACTCTGTTAATGATTTATTAGAAAGTAAGATAGTTAAACCAAGTACTTTACAGCATTGTAGCCCGATTATATCAGTTAAGAAAAAATCTGATCAATATAAAATATCCATAAATTATAGCAGTTTGAGTGAAACGTCACCAGATAAATATCCGACTTTTAGAAACGATGAATTACAGGACAAAATATATTTTACCCGGATTGATCTCAGGGACGAATTTTGTTACGCGAGTAGGAAAGGATATTCGATACATTATAGAGCCTCTAGGAAATTTATGTCCAACGAATCTACATTTATTTTGCGTTGTATTAATGAAGCATTCCATAAGTTAATTTTGGATAAGAAAATTCTGATTTATTTCGACAATATTTTAATAGCGACTAAGACGATAGATGAGAACTTGAAGATATTGAAAGAAGTGCTAAGGGTGTATTTATGTAACCGAGTTGAGTGGACGTGAATGATTTTGTTTATGCGTGCGTGGATAATCCAGCCGATTAGAATAGATGATTTTTTTTTTATTAAGTATTGTTTCATTTTCTACGTTTTGTGCATATTTGGTTAGAATTAGTTTATACATAGTTATTTAGTATTGTGTTTACTTTATGATTGTTCATTTTATTCAGTACCTAATTCTTATGTTATTCTATTTATGATTGTTATGACAGTTAGTTTATGAATCTTATTGTATTAATCAGTTATGTCCTTGGATATTATGTCTCATGTTTTATTATAATTTAAGTGTTCATATTTGTGTGTTGTGTTTTAGTATAGGATGTATTAGAGTGTTAAGCCTTATGATTATTATGATACTTATGTTATGATTGTTTGAAATTTTATGTGTAATTTTAAATTTTATATTTTAGGCATATCTTCTTTAAGCAACGTGATTCATTTTATACATAACTATTACGGCTGAATGTGAAATTGTATGTGAGTTCGGAATGATTGAGGACAATCATATTGTCAGGATGGACGAACTGTAGTATATTTTATAAAGTTAGCTATGCCGTCGTAGCGAGATACGTCTGGATATTGGAATGTCATGGTGTTTAGATTAGTAACGTCATGAAGTGCAGCGTGCGGCCGCGGATGGGCCTAACAATAAGAGCAGAACGTGCTCTGCGACGATCGAGTACGGACGTTTTACGGATTTATGTTTTATTTTTATGTATTTCTTATGGTCTTATGTTCATTTATGTTATTTATGTTTGATTCGTGTTGTTAAGAGTTATTAAGTTAATTAGTGTTGTTTTTTTATATTTCTTATTTCTATATACTTTTAACTTAATTTAATAAATATATATATCTTTAATTTTAATACGCCCTCAATAATTAACGAACGGCCAACATCCTGCTACAATATTGAATACTTAAAAGAAAATGATTATAATAGGTTGGGGAAAAAGAAATCCATTATTTTTTCGGTGGATGTCTGTTGTGATCGATATCTCGTAACGTGTCGATCAAATAATTTCAGATTTATGCTCGTTGGAAAAGTAACATTTCGCACTACAAAAATTCTTTTGCTGTTTTTTGTTTGGTCCATTCAGATGTGAGTTACAGGGCGTTAGAAACGGAAGTCTACAAAGAGAAAATTCGGTACATTTTACAGTTTTTCTTTGATGAAGGCAAAAATGCAAGCCAGGCGACTGAAATTGTGAATGGTGTTTATGGTCCCGATACTGTAACTGCCAATTACGCGCACTTTTGGTTTCGTCGATTCCGTTCAGGTATTTTTGATGTTAAAGATGCATCTCGCACAGGTAGGCCCGTCGTAGAAAATGTCGACAAAATCACAGAAATAATCGAAGTTGACCGGCATGTTAGCAGTCGTGGGATCGCCCAGGAGCTAAAGATCGACCATTAAACTGTTCTAAACCATTTGCACAAAGCTGGATTCAAAAAGAAGCTCGATGTTTGGGTTCCACACCAATTAACAAAAAAAACCTGATGGATTGAATTTCCATCTGCGAAGCCTTGGCCAAACGCAATGAAATCGACCCATTTCTTAAACGGATGGTGACTGGGGATGAAAAATGGGTCACATACGACAACATTGTGCGAAAACGATCGTGGTCAAAGCGCGGTGAAGCAGGTCAAACGGTGGCCAAACCAGGACTAACGGCCAGGAAGGTTCTGCTGTGCATTTGGTGGGACTGGAAAAGAATCATTTATTATGAGGTGCTTCCATATGGCCAAGCACTAAATTCGGATCTCTACTGTCAAAAACTGAACCGTTTGAAGATAGCGATTGAGCAGAAACGGACAGAATAGGCCAACAGAAGAGGTGTTGTGTTCCATCAGACAACGCAAGGGTACACACGTCTATAGCGACTCGCCAGGAACTCTAGGAGCTTGGTTGGGAAGTTTTGATGCATCCACCATATAGTCCGCACCTGGCACCATGTGATTACCATGTTTTTCTTGCATTACAAAACTTCCTTGGTGATGAGAAATTGGCATCAAAAGAAGATTGTGAAAATCGATTATAAGAGATTTTCGCATATAGGGAACAAGATATCTATGAGAGAGGCATTATGAAGCTACCTTTAAAATGACAACAAATTATACAACAAAACGGTGTTTATTTGATCTACATCGGACAATCCGAAACATGTTAAATAAAGTTTTAAAGTTCACTTAAAAATAATGGATTTCTTTTTCCCCAACCTAATATAATAAGGATGAAAGTTCGTTCTCGACACATCAATAGCAAGACATATCAATGTTTTATTGAATACGAACCAAATATGAACAACTATAAGGGCATAAAGAGATACACCTGTGATTGTGCTAATGGAAATAGGACTATAGGTTGTTGCTCACATGTAGCATCAATAATTTATTATTTGTCACATGGCCGTTACAAATCGAAGATCATCAAGCCCGCTGAAATATTAACACATATATTTGATGTTACAAATATCAGTACAACTATAGAAGAAAATAGTGACGAAGATTAAATTATTTCAATATTTTTATATGGAAAATAAAAGATTAATATTACATGGAAAATGCTGTTTTAATTTTAATTTAAGTGACTTTTATTGAATTAGCTAGAATTCAATGTGTGTCCAGTTACATAAAATTTTTATTTTTTTAAATATGTTCCACCTATCTCACATCTATGTAATTATTACATATTATAGTTGGATACGTACTGATTATACGGTTTTTATTTGGTCGGTGTACCTCAAGAAATAGCTACTAAAAACCACCCCTATTTTTTTAAATATTTTTTTTGCAGCCCTATAGTTATTTAAAAAATTATAAAAAAAAGTAATGTAAAGCTAATTAAGAGCTTTCATGTCGCGTTGGTTTCATGCGAATATCTATCATAGTTTCGCAGAAAAATAATTTTGAAGTTAGGGGTTGCAACCCTCATTTTCCAAAAACGAATGGAGTTAGGGGTTTGATAATTGGCCAAAAATTATTTTAAACTACTAGCAACATATTAAAGGCACCAATGTCTAAAAAGACGCCAGTGCAGATTTCATATGGAAACCCGGCGGACCTTTTCTTCGATGATCTCATTCACAGCTAGCTTGTGTCGAGAAACGGTCCCGGAAACACGGAAGCTTTGTTATTACGTTCAAGCTTGGTTTTAAATTTTATTTTTCGGTCAAAAAATTTTTGTTCTACCTAGGCGGTAATATGTCACGGCCGACAATAGAAGAAGCACACTTACGTCATTGTATGTTATTTTTGTTCGATCGAGGAATGAAGACAAACGAAGCAGTGAACAAAATTCCCGATACTTACGGGGATGTTCTGAAACTAAACAAGTGTCATAGGTGTAGGATATGGTAGTGAAATAAAACGATGATGTTTGTTGGTTAATAATGAAAATAAAACAAAAGTATTTAATGGTTATTAATAAACTAGAATAATAAAGAACTATTGACAACAAGCACGCTATACAAGGGATCGAGGAGAACTGCTCTTCGTTTCTTTCTGCAGCCACACGAGCTCGAGAAACAATCGACGATCGCATTCACACATGCATACACATCCTCACACACTTGACAGTCATACACTCACGCGATACTACACTCGGCCCCCCCTGCGACAACAGCTGACCTCAGATGTTCTCAACCTCGTCGTCAGTAGAAAAATCTTCTTGCATATTCATCCACGGCTTCATATTATCAGCCGATGCAGATGTTTGCTGAGGACCTTCGTGTTCACCAACCTTTTTAACTAAATACCGATCATTCCGCATCACTTTTATTATAATGTACGGTCCTAAATATTTTGCATAGAATTTTCCACCCGTTCCTAATTGCGTTCTTTTTATTGCTACCAAATCGTCCTCACGGTAACGCCTAGCAGCCTTGCGCTTCTTATTGTAAGTTCGACGATTATCCGCCTGAACTTTCAGAATGGACTGCTTCGCCTGTCGCCGAATCTCGTTGCGGTTTTCCTCAAACATTGTGCGCCATTTATCTTCTATCATCTGGCGAATTTGTGGATCTTCTTTTGCCCGCATATGTGTTCCAAATAGAATTTTAAATGGTGCGGCACCGATACTTCGATTTGGCGTTGCATTTAAATATCGCTGCGCTAAATCCAGATATTTATACCATTCTTCTGGCTTCGGCGAGGAAAGTTTGGTTATCAATGGTATTAGAGTTCTATTAACTCTCTCTACTTGCCCATTACCACGTGGAACGCCTGTTGTAACGAGCGTATGGTGGATGCCTTCTTCGCTGCAGTACGTTTCAAACGCATTCGACGTAAAAGCTGTCCCGCGGTCGGAAATTATTCGTCGCGGATTACCGAATATAGCGGCTTGCTTCTTGAGACAATCTAAAACTTCCGCAGTGTCGGTCGATCTAGTTGCGTAAAGCCAAACGAACTTTGAAAAAGAATCCGTCACGACTAATATATGCCGATACCGTTTTTTGCGTGATACTAATGGCCGAAGATGATCGACGTGATAAGTGTCTAACGGAAGCTCTCCCTTATCAATTGCATTCAACAACCCTTCTTGTTTACCTACTTTACGCTCGGCTAAAATACAATCTATACAGCTATATACAACTTCCTCTACTTTCGATCTTAACCCCTTAAACCAATAATCCCTTTTAACAATAGATTCGGTTTTATTCACCCCAAAATGTCCACGTTCGTGCGCTTGTCGGATTATTTGCACCTGCATTCTCCGCGGCACTACAATTAAGAGATCGTTATCTAATTCTTTATACAAAAGTCCTGTTCTTAAAACATATCCGGTTGCCTCACCACGATTTGCTGCGTTTATTACATTTCGTAATTCTTCGTCTCGGTTTTGAGCTACCTTTAATTTAGCAATTAAACCACTCTCGCATTCTTCGACCAACAACGAGGCTGGTAATGGATAACGACTGAGCGTATCTACGTGCGACATATTTTTACCCGGCCTATGTTCAATAACATATTGAAATTCCTCCAAAAGAAGAGCCCATCTCGCCACGCGTACGCAAAGATCCTTTTTGTTCATCGTGAGCGTAAACGCTCGGCAATCGGTCACTATCTTAAACTTAATTCCGAGAAGATACACCCGAAATTTTTTCAACGATTTTACAATCGCAAGCACCTCTAGCTCATAGCTTGCGTACTTTTCCTCGGCCTTTGTTGTTTTGCCGCTCGCGTAATATGTTGGGTGAAAAGCGTTATCCTCGGGATCCTTTTGTAGAAGGATCGCACCATAGCCAAATTTGGACGCGTCGGTGTGCAACTCAGTTTCCGCTCCTATTCTATAAATTTTCAAAACTGGTTTGCTACTTAATGCTAACTTAAGAGTTTCGAAGGCTTGCTCCTCCTCATAACCGAAATTAAAGGCAACGTCTGCTTTTAAAAGATTTGTCAACGGTCGGGCAATAATCGAATACCGTAATATAAATTTCCTAAAATAACCGGTTAACCCCAAGAAGCTTTGAACGTCCCTCGTACTTGCAGGTTTCTTAAATTTCATTACAGCTTGCGTCTTTAATGTAGAGGGTTGGATACTTCCCTTTTCTATTATATGCCCTAGATACTCTATACGCGTTCGTAAAAATTGGCACTTCGTCCAGTTAATCAAAAGTCCGAATTGACTCGCTCTATTCAACACTGTTTCCAAATTTTCTACACCCTTTTCAAAATCAACAGAAGGTAGAATTAAGTCGTCCATATAAGTGAGAACTATACCTTTAGAAATTAAATCTTTGAACACCGTATTAATAAATTTCTGGAATATTGATGGTGAATTGCACAATCCGAATGGAACCCGCCGAAACTCATAGTGCCCGTTAGGAACTACAAATGCCGTGTACTTTCGGCTGTCCTTTTCTACCTCAACATGAAAAAATCCATTTTTTAGATCTAGAGTACTAAATACCTTCGCTCCCTGCAATAGATCCAACTGATCCTCTATGAGGGGAAGAGGGTAACGATCTTTCAAAATTTTTTTGTTTACAAGCCGGTAATCAATACACAATCTAGTTGCACCGTTCTTTTTTTTAACTAGAACCACTGGACTTGCATATTCGGAACTCGACGGTTGGATTATGCCTTCCTTTAACCAACTTTGAATGTGCAAATCCACTTCGTTTTTATCCTGAGGAGAAAGTCTTCGAGCTCTTTGGTAGACAGATTCGTAATCTTCTCTTTATGTTTGACATCGACAACGTGTGAAAGATCTACTTCGTTATTGCAAATGTTTATATTAAATACTTCTGGAACTGTAGAATTATTTACGATTTCCTCAATTTTAGCGATTGAAACTTTCCCGTTTTTAACATGAAGATCAACACCTTTCAGAAAATCCATGCCGATTAACAAATTGTGTCGCATCAACGTATCAGAAATTACATGAAATGTTATCGAATACAAATTACCGTCAATTGAAATCTGCGTGTCAAAGTTACCTAGCGTACTATTACCATCGGAGCCGATTCCGCTAAAGTTTAATACATTATTATTTAACCGCGGTGAACCGATCCTTATATATTGTTCAGCTCGCATGAGACTCAAATCGCTACCTGTGTCGATGAGTGCCGACAGCTTCTGGTTCGCTATGTATACGTCCTTACAATGTTTCGCATTTGAGAGCGTAGATGCGTCGCACACATTCTTGGCCGTCGCTGCTTGCGAGCCACACTTTGAAGCAACGTGCCCGTATTCGTTGCACTTGAAGCACTTCACACCTTTTAACTTCACAGGGCATTCCGACAACAGATGATCGTTTGAACCACAATTGAAACAATTTCTCCTGCCTTCGCTGTGTCTTCGTGGATGAATCTTCCTGTGTCCTATGGCTTCCTTGTCCGTGTGTTTGTTGCTTGATTTCGACTTTTCACTTCTTTCTCTCATTCGATCGTAGATTACGAAGTTCTGCTTTAATTCGTGTAACGATGAAGCACTGTATAGGATGGTCTTTCGTCCCTCGTCATCTTCGATACCATTTATTATGTGCTGCATCAAATCTTCTTCTTCTAAATTTCCTTCACTAGCAATTTCTTGCATTGCATACACATATTGACGACCACTTTCGCCTGGTTTTCGTCTACGCTTTGCAAGTTGAGCGTGAATTAAAGTATTGTTCGTCTTGACTTTAAACTCGCGCCGGAGTCTTCGCTTTAAAACAATCCACGACGTCACATCCTTTTCGTATAACAGAAATTTCTTCGCCGAACCGCGTAACATCCGTTTTGCGTATATCAATTTTTGCAAATTGTTCCATCCTAATAATGTGGCAACGTCCTCGAAATCGGTAATCCATTTATCGATAGACAACTTATCGTCACCAGAAAATGTTGGAACACTATCTTCGACGTCTTTAATTGAAAACATTGGTACACATGCTGCATGCCCGTGTAATTCTGAACGGTTGCGGTATTTGCTGTTTCTATGTGACGTCATCCGCATCCTCGCCATGATGCTTTTCTCGTCATTTGTTTCATCGTCTGTTTCACCTTCCGTTGTTAACGGTTCTTCATCGTCATCGGCGTCGTCCTCCATGTTTTCTGCATCTTCCACGTGTTCATCTTCTATATATTCCTTCAGACGACATCTAAGTTCGTCTTTTTTGCCATGCGCCGACAAATTAAGCTGTTTCAGGTGTTCCCGCAATTCTAACACTTTCATTGAGTCTATTCCACTGATGCGTTTTGGTTTCAGTTTTTCTTTAATATAATTTGTCGACTTCACAGCGTTCCTCTGCAACTTTTGAATTGAGTTTCTCCTCTCGACTTCTTTATCCCTTACCGTGCGCGTTTTTCTCTTCCTCGCAGCATAATCTTCGGCTTCGACGAGTGTTCTATCAAGCTCTGTATCGTCTTGGCTACTGACGTCGTCTACACCAGCTTGATCATCATCCAACTGCCCTTTTGCAACTTCTTGAGTCGACATCTTGATTTCAACTTATCTACACGACTCACTTCGTTACGGCTGCACTGTATACGACAACTTTACAACTCATACGCGTGACCAACTTATCACTGCGTTCAACTTTAACAAATATTGTACACAGGCAACAACACGGCAGTCTCAACTTTTTCTTTATTATGCCAGTATTTCTCACTGTTTGAATTTTATTTATTACTGTGTTAAATGGCTGAACTGTTAATCGCGGACGAGCCCCCAAAATTCTGTAGGATATGGTAGTGAAATAAAACGATGATGTTTGTTGGTTAATAATGAAAATAAAACAAAAGTATTTAATGGTTATTAATAAAGTAGAATAATAAAGAACTATTGACAACAAGCACGCTATACAAGGGATCGAGGAGAACTGCTCTTCGTTTCTTTCTGCAGCCCCACGAGCTCGAGAAACAATCGACGATCGCATTCACACATGCATATCGTGCGGCTCCACAGCCGTGTCACCTGGGCGGCGGAGCTTCTCGTTTTCAACCGCCTATTCGTACCATTTTGTTTCTTGGAGTCCACTCGCTCAGCCTCTTAAAGGAAGCACCCGACAAAGTCGTAGCATTCAAATATTCTTATTAGTTTGTCTGGAGGAGCGAGACATTGTATTACATTGTTGTCTCGTCGCGCGCTTCGTTTCATCAAGGAGAATCTCCCCATGTGGTGGGGGTAATTCTGCCGGAGTTTATTCTGTTTTCACTATAGAGATGTTAGAAATCTGGTGCCTACGCCGATGTCCTCACTGTCGCCACCCAAATCGCGTTGTCTCCCTTGCTTCGATCTGCAGCGTTCTCTCTTTTCGTCTTTTAGTTCGATTTGTATGTGTAGCTCTTTTAACGAATCGCGAGGTAGAACGTCAAGTGCCTTCGTGTACATGTGACAAGAGGCATGACGCTTGACGCCTGGCGAATCAGGCTCTGCCAAAACAGGCTTACCTCCTAGGTGACACGGCCGTGGAGCCGCACGGTACACATCCTCACACACTTGACAGTCATACACTCACGCGATACTACATAGGTGGTTCAAAAAGTTTAAAAATTGGATGATGATATCCTGAAGGCGACGGTGGATTCAAATCCTCGTCAAACAATTGAGGAATTATCATTGAAGATTGACTGTCCATGGTCTACAGTTCAGGATCATCTTCGTCGCATAGGAAAATTGTACAGGCAAGGAATTTGGGTTCCTGATGATTTGACGGAGACGGCGCTCAATCAACAGCATACCATCTGTGCGTCTCTTTTGTCTCGATATGAAGCCAATCCATTTTTGCGACGAATTGTAACTGGAGATGAGAAGTGGGTGCTATACAATAATCCTGTACGAAAAAGACAATGGCTTTCTTCTGGCGAAGCACCTGTTCCGACAACTCGACCATCACTAACGATAAAGAAGGTCCTTGTTTGTGTGTGGTGGGATTTTTTTGGAAGTATACACTATGAACTGCTTGAACCTTGTCAGACTGTTACTGCGGCAGTGTATTGTGAACAACTCGAACGAATGAAGCAAGAGCTCATAAAAAACGATCTGTTTTGGTCAATAACAAAAAAAGGATCCTTCAACACGATAACGCGAGGCCTCATGCTGCAAAAATAACAAAGGAAAAAATAAGGGAGCTTGGGTTTGAACTTTTACCTCATCCACCCTATTCACCAGATCTCACACCGTCGGATTATCACCTTTTCAGATCGTTAGAGCATACATTAAGAGGTAAAAAATTTACCATTGCTGGAGAAGCGAAAACGCACTTGGAAAAGTTTTTCAATGAAAAATCGAAGGACTTTTTTAAAAAGGGAATCGAACAATTGCCTTCACGCTGGCAAAAAGCGATAGAAAATGGTGGAAATTATTTTGTTGATTAGCATTTAAGATTTCTTTAATAAACAAATGTTTTTCGCCGTCGAACAAAATTTTGATTACTTTTCGGTCCCCCTAATATATGACAGATATTGATTAGCTAAGTCTATTATCATACATTTAAAGTTTCGCATTATCATGGGACTGGCGTGCAATGTGTTAAAAACAAAATTTATATTTTGATAACTCAGAGGAAGATGTTTAATATGATGAATAAAAATAAAAATTATTACAACAAACGTTATTACACTATTTTTATATAAATTTCTTACATTTTTTAGCTGTAAAAATATGTAGGTTCAAAAGTATTTAAAATACCGACATTGTTTAATTAAATACTTGCGGTTTTCTTTACACATCCTGTACATATGTCATTTTGTTACAGAGTCTACCCTTATAAAAAAAGATCTTATATACTTTCTGATAACATTAATAAATCAAAATCAATAATTAATTAATAAACCAAAACTTGTGAAAATTAATTTATTAAGAAACATTAATCTTCTCAATTTCTGTTTTCTGGATTTAATCATTGGCTTCTGAACGACTCAAATAAATATATTGATACATTGGACAAATATACAACGGAACAAGTTTCAATTTATATATTCATGTATTAAACTGTAGAATGCCCAGCAAGGATCAAATTCATTTTGTACACACTCAAATCCGAGTCTCACCATATTGTTATATATATTAACAGTATGAATTGTTGTTTAAAATAATATTGATAGTGCCATAAATTACTTGTGAAATTCTATTTAACTGTGAAAAGAGCGCTACTCATTTATGTGTGACGGGGACCCATAAAAACACCCACGTCTGGATGATAGGGTTTTCGATTCATTAATGTCATAGAAGACATGTTTTAAAAATAAAGTTATCCTAAATTAGTTGTAAAATCCTATGTAACAAGACCAAGAAAAGCGTCGCCCAATTATAGGTGATGGGCCCCATAAAAGATCTATTGGTATATATAAAATGCATAAACAGTGTAATGAAAATGCACTCACCAGTCGATGACCATTTGTCAGTTCTGGGTTATCCTTATATTATATCCTGTGTATAGCTCTGGTTTTGATAAAGAGCATCCCGAAAAATTGAAAATTCTGTTAATAGATTTTCACACAATCAGGAAATATTTAATATAATAAATGTAAGACCCCACGACAGCAAGGCGCCGAGCTAGGCGTTCTCACGCCTGGCTTTCGTCAAGGGGACAATTCCTCCAGCGAGGGAGGAAAACGACCCTTACCGCTACGGGGCCTTTTCGAGGAAAAGGAGGTCCTCGAAGGACCCAGCAATAGAAGAGGAGAAGTAGCAGTCGATAGACAGTCGTTGTAGACTCGACACATACACTCCCAGACAAAAATATAGCACGCCTGTGCTATCTTTAATTTCTCACATTGTAATTACGATAGCGCGATAATTGCGACGACTATATAGAGCATACCTTCTACGAATATGTAAACACGACATAGAATGATCTTTCGTCACTGACCTCTGTTAGTAGAAGTAGGAATGTGCAAATGGGTACAGACAAAATGATAGCACACTTAGAAATTGGAGATGTGCATTTAATTTAACAGAGAATAAACATATAGAAATGTTACAAAAATATAATTTTATATGTTTTTACATGATTCTAATAATGTGTCGAGCCTCCTTTATTTTCAATAACTTCTAACATTCTTTTCGGTAACGATTTATATAATTGTCTAACTTTGGATTGCGGTAAGTTTTCCCATTCTCTTTTTATGCAAGCTTTTAGCTCGCTTATGCTTGCAAATTGTCTGCCTTCTGCGTAGACAGCTTGCGAAAGCATTCCCCAACAATTCTCGATGATGTTAAGGTCGGGAGAGCATGCCGGCCATTGAAGCGTCGTAATTTTCTCCGTTAAAAAATATTGTTTTACAGCTTTTGCAGTATGTACTGCAGCATTATCGTGTTGAAAAATGTATGGTGCATTCGTAATGGATTGTGCACACTTATTAATTTGATGTTTTATTAATTTTGTGTAGTTGACGCTGTTCATTCTGCCCTCCACGAAGTTAATTTCGGTTCTCCCATTGTATCCAATGCCAGCCCAGATCATAACGCCACTTCCATGCATCTGGCGCCTAATTTTTGTTAGTGGTGGTTTTCGAATATCGTGGTAGTAATGTGCACATCCGTCTGGTCCATCAAGATTGAAGCGTTTTTCATCAGTGAAAATAACTTTTCTCCAACTCTTTTGCCAATGTATATGTTCTCGTGCAAATGACAAGCGTGTCTCTTCATGTTTAGCATTCAATTGAGGTTTTGCCATTATTTTGGTCCGATTTATAATATTACTGGCCCGAAGTACACGGCGAACGTTCTGGATGTTCGTTTCTACTCCAGCTTTCGTGGCAATTTCCCGTGCAGTGGTACAAGAGTTTGAAGCAGCACGTATTATAGCTCGTGTATCACGATCCGATAAAGCTGCCGGTATTCCAGTACTTTTCTTTGTACCATATGCACTAGTATCTTTTAATAAATTATATATTACCTTGCGGCTACGATTAATTTCTCTTGCCTTTTGAGAAATACTTAACTTTTGCTTTTTTAAAGCCAAAATAGTGCTAATCTGGCACTCACTAAGCCTCTTGCCACGACCCATTCCGAAGATATCAATTAGAAATTGGTTGAAAGTACTCACTACGCTAATGTTCACGAAATACTGGAGAATATGTCAATATAGCCCGAGTGTGCTATCATTCTGTCTGGGCCCGTTTGTACGTTCTTACTTCTACTAGTAAAAGTAATTGATGAAAGGTCAATCTATGTCATGTTTACATATTCGTAGAAGGTATGGTCTATATAGTCGTCGCAATTATCGCGCTATCGTAATTACAAGGTGAGAAATTAAAGATAGCACAGGCGTGCTATCTTTTTGTCTGGGAGTGTAGAGTCGTCATAGAGTCGTTACGAGATCGACGTTTTGTATACATCGAGAGAACACTCTTAGAAGAGTGTCATCGCGAAGACGCATTATTAATATTTATATACTTGCCGCAAAACCTAATAATTATATATACAAATATTATATACTGCATTTATCAAAGGATATTTATAAACGCCAATAATATATCATTATATTCTTTTATAAAAAAAGAGAAATCGTTGTTGTGTCTTACATAAAATAAATATTTAATATATAATGAACTTATTGCAATGAAGGTAAATAAAGTTTTTGGCCTAAAGGTAATTTATGTTTGATACACTTAATTGTAAGACACAACAACGATTTCTCTTTTTTTATAAAATAATATAATGATATATTATTGGCGTTTATAAATATCCTTTGATAAATACAGTATATAATATTTGTATATATAATTATTAGGTTTTGCGGCAAGTATATAAATATAAGTATATTAATATAAATATTAATAATGCGTCTTCGCGACGACACTCTTCTAAGAGTGTTCTCTCGATGTATACAAAACGTCGATCTCGTAACGACTGTCTATCGACTGCCACTTCTCCTCTTCTATTGCTGGGTCCTTCGAGGACCTCCTTTTCCTCGAAAAGGCCCCGTAGGGGTAAGGGTCGTTTTCCTCCCTCGCTGGAGGAATTGTCCCCTTGACGAAAGCCAGGCGTGAGAACGCCTAGCTCGGCGCCTTGCTGTCGTGGGGTCTTACATAATCCTAAAATTCCAACTAATAAAACTCATTCAGATTAAAATTTTATAATTTTTTTTTTTATATTTATCTCTGCTTTTTTATACTGCAAGTGTTTGAAAGAGCCGATACATATTGTATTACTACTGATCGAGTCGCACGACTGTCATTGACCTTCGTTTCTCCTTTCGGCAACAAAATGTAAGCAATGATAATCGTACCACGAGGAAGTCTCGATCGAGCAGCGAAAGCATTGAGATACAAATATATTATTCTCTTAATTAATACATCGTCCTGTATAATTATTATCGCAGTCCGGACTTATCACCCAATATTGGAATTGCTGTTTTCTAAATTGACAGATTGCAATATTTTTAAAAGTGCAGAGAATAATAATTCCAGCCATAAAATCAGCTCAGTTTTGGAAAAAGTATATTCCAGTCAACGCGCGGGAACGTTGTATACCAAATAATAAGAGTAAAGAATCAAAATTCTAACGATTCCAGAAACACGTGTTCGCTAATTTGAATCATCGTTTACGGATATGCATTTATTTCACGATGAGAGAGCGTTTGTCAACAAATACATATGAAAATATTCCAATTTTTAACATATCATTTAACACTAGCTTAACTGAATGCCAACAAATCTTCGGGTTCATTGGAATAGAAGAAAAGAAAGTTTTTATATATATAGTAGGTAAAAACCGTTTCCTATGTTATTTTTTATAATATGTCCCGAATATCCTCAATTTCTTTCGGAAAAATTTTATCGTTGTTCTGTAACAGGATAAATGACCAACTACATTATCAATACGGTACGATAATAAAAGTACGACAAATGTTAAATAAATGATATCTCGGCAACTTTTCTCGTGCAGCAACATTCTCCGTTCATAAATACTCAGTTTAAAGAAACTATTTTATTAGGTTTACTTACCAAAAAACCTTTTCATCAACGAAGAAAAAGTAGTTCTTCGTTTGTAACAGCACCTCACTCCTCGGCGGCCGGCTCGAGACTGTTCGAGACTAACCCCGATCGTCTTATTCCGTTGGCGCTAACGTCTTCCTAGGAATCGTCGTGCGATCCTGCATTCTATTAGGTACAGGGTGTTTCAAAAATATTTGTCATGGCTTTCAGGGGTTGTTCTATACCTCTGGATCGACGGAGATTTGCGAAAAAAACCTGCCGCAAAATTCGGGAAAGGGTAGCAAATTTTTTTTATTGGCTCAGCGTATTCGTTTTGTTGCGTAGGCAAAATGTCTGAGAGGAACCATGGGTCAGAAATGAACCGTTCTCTCGCAAATTAACTTTTAATTGGGCCTTCCGATTAAAATTTCGCCGATAGTTAAAGTAGAGGCGACGTAAACGAAGCTAGAAAATAGGGCACTGTGTCACCGAACCAGAAGAGAAGTGTAAGTGTTTATACTCTTCTTCCCGGGTGGGCCCTTGAGCGAACCCGACACCGAACGCAGGTCATTGGCATTTTCTAGTCTTTTTCTCTCTCTTCAATTATGTTGCCTCTGTTTCAACTATTGGAGCTAGCAAGGGTATCTCATGTGTTTCCTTTCGAAAGGTCGGCGACTCGAAGGCTGTCGTATGGGCGAAATTTTAATCGTAAGGCCCAATTAAAAGTTAATTTGTGAGAGAACGGTTCGTTTCTGACCCATGGTTCCTCTCAGACATTTTGCCTACGTAACAAGACGAATACGATGAGCCAATAAAAAAAATTTGTTACCCTTTCCCGAATTTTGCGGCAAGTTTTTTTCGTAAATCTCCATCGATCCAGAGGTGTAGAACAACCCCTGAAAGCCATGACAAATATTTTTGAAACACCCTGTACTTCCGTGAATGCCGGATGAGGAATATTGGCTAGCATTCTCATGCGACACTTTAGTTTATGTAGTCTTCTTAGCGATAAACCTTTCTTGGAATAAAAAGGGCGGCACCGAATTGGCGCAACGAGGCTCACGATTGAACACTCACGTCTCGACAACGAAACTGTAAAGACGTGCGGCTCTCTTAATTAAACTATAATTCTAAGTTTTGGACTTGGTGTCTTTTTCGTTCTGGATATCCTGAAATAAATCAATGCGTTTAAAAGAAGCGAACGCATTTTCACTTAACACGGCATAACAGTGAAAATATTTTGGTGGCTGCGGTGGAATATCTCAGAAAGATTTAAATAGTTTGGAAGTATCTTTTGAGGAAGAATTCACTGAGGTGAACGAGAACGGAGTGTCCTGACATATTAGCCCTGTGTCTGTGTGCCGAGGTTCAATATACAGCAGCTTTCTGTCAGTTGAGAGAGAAATGTTTATTCTAGGGTAAGTAGACTATTTTCTACTTACTGTATAACGCATATTTTTGATTTGCGAAATATAGTGGACGAATTGAAAACTCTGTGAATAGACTTGTTGATAATATATCATTATGGCTAACGCGGAATTGAACGAAACTTTGCAACTCATTTTACAACAAAATCAGCAAATGTTTCAAAGACTCGAACGTTTAGAATTAAACAGATCTGAACAGGCGCACAGTGGTTCATTTGGCCGAAAACCTAGCCAAAACTCCAAGGAGTTTTCCAATTTAGCTGAAAATTGGTGTATTAGTATTATTTGGGTCGCTGATTAAGAATCTGAACTCAAAATTTCGAAAAACAAAATGGCGGCTTCAATATGGCGGATGCGAGTATTGAAAAATTGTCGGATCGGCATGAAAATCAGTAGTCTTATGTTTTTCCGGTCGCTGATTAAGAATCCGAACTCAGAATTTCCAAAAACAAAATGGCGACTCTAATATGGCGGGTGCGAGTATCGAAAAATTGTAGGATCGCCATGAAAATCAGTAGTCTTATGATAGCCCTGCCCTATGTCATAAATGCACTTCCCCAAGCATGGCGCGCGCGACAAAAAAATAACAATAACTCGAAGAATCACAAAAAGTCGCAAGAAAACTCAACGAGGTCTTCTTCGGGAAGCTTCAAAGTTTAATTTAAAAAAAATATATTATGTTATTCCACGGACTTCCGCAGTTTTAATGATATTTACTGCAGCAGCCGCTGTATCTTAATACAAGCATGTCATTGCTGTTCCATCTCCGAATTTCCCTTTGTTTAATAAAAATTTCGGTGGACGGAGAAAGATGAAACATTGTAAGGAACAAATATTTCCCTCATACCTTCAACTAGCCAGATTTTCATTAGAATCGTCAAAGATCTTTCGGTTTATGACGGTAAGCGGTCGAGGTAGCCGCGGCTATCTATAGTTGCCTCGAAACAATAGTCCACCAGCTTGTTTAAACTCATTCCGATTTTTAACCCCATGAAATAAACATATTATTTCGTTAATTGGCAGGTTGATCTTAGAGAAGGATTAGCAGTATTCATTAGGTAAAGCACGATAGCCCGGCTCTATGTCATAAACGTATTTCCCCGAGCATGTCGCGTGCGACAAACAAATAAGAATATCTCGTAGAATCGCAAAAAGTCGCAAAATTTTACAACGGGGACTTCTTCGGGAAGCTTCAAAGTTTAATTTAAAAAAAAATCGCGTTGTACTTTTGCGTACTTCACAACTATTTCCTCTGCAAAAGGAAAAAAATGTATGGGTTTTGCAATCTGTGCCATCGCAGTTGTAAAATATTAAATAAAAAAATGAAACCTAGGTACTTATAATTTAAAAGTATGACGAATAGCTACAAATACTTACAAAGTTGATTGCACTATTATTTCATATTGAAAACGTATTCTGAATTTCGACGTGAATACGTTACATTATTCAAGTGCCAACTTTGACATTGCATATCTCTAAGAGCGTTGTTCAATAAAAACTTTTATTAATGGAAACCGATGCTCTGATATGTTACAAATCAAACGCAATTGCTAAATTTTGAAAATCGCGAAAAAAATTTTTGGCTTTTTGGCCAGGTTTTCGGCCAAATGAACCACTGTGAGGCGCCGGAAGATTCAAACAGAAATGTAGCATCAATAACAGGAGACAAATCATCAGGAGATGAATCGAATGTTTCAATTCGACATCGTCGGTTACGCGTAGAATTACATTTAATAACGCATTTTGATGGAAAAAATATTTCTGTAGAAACTTTCATATGGGAAATAAAACAAGCTTTAGAAGGATTCGATAATAGGAGTAAACAAAGAATGCTCCGGTAAATTTTAACTACGTAAATAATAAACGAAGCGCGTACTGCTATTGATGGAATTGAAATTCATACCGCGGGAGATTTGTTTTCTATATTAAGAAACGAATTTGGAACTGTAAAAAATGATGATCTTATGATACTTGAAAGAAGCCGAATCAGCCAAGGTCACCAGCGTGTTAATGATTATACTAACAAGGAGAGGACCCCAACTGTCCGACTTCGATTTTAACGAGGCTTTGCAAGACGATAGCATGTAGGTCCCTAATGATATGTGTAAAATATTAGCCGTAGTTATGCAGTAGTTTTAAAGATATAAGCGATTAAAGTTCATCCCTCTTCATATACTATAAATGTAAATTGATTTACAACAGCTGTGTTGGGTCAGTGGCAGCGGTTTAAGGCTGACGACCCCGAACGTCGTACGTTCGAGTCCTCCCATGACGGGTAATTTTTTTTTCTATTTTAATTTGATAAAATTGCACACAATGCAGAATAACAATTATCGTACACTTGCAATGTATACATTTACATTATGTACGTTTCGGACCTCGCAAACTGTCTTTTTACAGCTTTCCGAAATATTTAATCTTCAAAGTCCTCGAAGACAATTCAAACTGTATAACTAGCTAAATAAAAGTTAGTTAATTTTAAACCATTGGAGGAAGCATTAGTCGTGCGTTTTTTAAGGCGTACAATCTTAATTTTATAAGCCTTACTGCACAGTCCGAGAAAGCATCTGTTTCGGAAAGTTTCCGTTTTTCCAGCCACGCGGGTGCCACTTTTCTTTACTTTTAATGTCCTAGGTCTCTGGAATCCTTACCCTGCAGTTTGATTTAATTCCGTATTTTCGATGTACTTTCAATAGCGATTGCCATGCAGCGAGCCTAGAATATAAGTCTGGAAACCATGTGTTTCGTGCGCAATTTCATCAAATTAAAATGGAAAAAAAAAATTGTCCGTCACGGGGATTCGAACGCAAGATTCACGGCTCGTGAACCTTAAACCGCAGTCACTGCGCCACCACAGCTGTTGTAACCAGATTCACATTTATAGTATACAAACAGGTACGAACTTTAATCGCTTTTTTTAGCTAATACTTTTTTTTAACCTAAACGCCATGTGACGCGATCTGAAACTGTTCGTTGACAGATAACGTCAGTCGACGGGATACGCGCATCGATTTTTTTTCCCATAATCGGCGTGCGCGGCGTCTTTCCAGCGCGAGCGAACAGAGGCGAATGGCGCCCTAAAGCGCCACTATACTCGTGTAATACGCCGAGTCTGGCAAGTCATTCCTGGTTGGGTAAAATAGTTGGGAGGGAGACGCAGGCAGAGCGACTCAGAAAAGGCTCGCGGCGTGTAACTAATTCAACAGCCTGACCTAGCTCATTCCTCTTTGCTCGCATCCTAACAATAAAGCAATTAAGTAATAAAAGTGATGCTTTAGAAGTCTTCGTCCTCGTTAGTGCCAATAAGATTTTGTTTTTATTGCACGGTATCTTTAAGAAACCCGGTAATTTATTGACCGCGTGTCCCACTGGGTCTATGCAACTGGTCTGGGTTACATAAACTTTAGGAAGGAATATCAACAAAAGGTGCAGATAGATAAAGCCAATTTTAGCAGGAACTATTTCTATATAGTTTAAACTAAACATCTTCAAAGTTCTCAGAGACTACTTTGTGGTACTTTTTAGTTTTCCCATTTTTAAGTTAGCAATGTAAGCTGAATAAGCAAAAGTACATAGCTACCCTCTATATATCAACCGCCATTTTGGTTTTAAAATTTTTTAGTTCAGCTTCGTAATCAGCGACCCAAAAAACATTGGAATACTAATTTTTGTGCAAAACAACTAACACGTTGACGCCGGCATGACCCACCGGTGGGTCGCGCTTATATGCTTCGAATTTTACGGCGGTGTCAACGTGTTAATTTTTAAACAAACCTGTCCGCCATATTTAATCCGCCATTTTGTTTTTCAAATTTTTGAGTTCAGATTTGTAATCAGCAACCCAAAAAATAATAGAATACCAATTTTTAACTAATCCGGTGTGTTTTGAGCCCGTGGTGACGATTTGAAAAAGATTGAAAACTGCGCGAGGTGCGTGAACAACTAAATTCACGCTCTGGACCACTGTGCGCCGCGGCGAAGTGTTTTTCTCGGAAGCCGAAGACCCCCACCATGCGCGCGCTTATCTGCTTCTTTGTCTCTCTCTGTTTATAGCGCGAGCCTGAAAATAGGTTGTTGCCATCCTCACCCATGTAAATAAAAGCGTTGTATGTTTCCATGTGTTATGCGTTTTTATGTAAGGCACGCTCGGAAGTTAAGTCGGAGTGGGGGACCGTGAGCGAACACCAGACTGGGGAATGTCCAAAAACATAAACTAATAAGTTTAAGATACAGTAATAGAAATGGGTAGTTAACCCTTTCGCTACTACGGGTGACTATAGCCACCGGCCTCGAGATGCCACCTGTACCCGACGGGTGACTATAGTCACACGTTCCAGAAATGAAACCAAAAGTTGAGGCAAGTGTTATCGCTTCGCTCACCGCTGTTCGCAAACAATTGCAAGCGCTATTGCGATGTTCGATGTTTTTTCACGTTGTTTTGTCATTGATTCCTGGGTCTCAAATGTATAATCATACTCACAAGGGAACATATCGAACTGTTAATTACCGATTTTTATGAAAATTGAGTATGATGTAGTCCTCGTTAAAATATTCGACACGTATTTTTTTTATCGGCAATCGTCGCCATTTAAGGGGTGAAAACCACCCCCAAAGATAGAACTCTAAAGTATATTTCGTCGATTATCTCGGAAACTATGAGAGATAGAGCATTTGCGTAAATTGACGAAATTTGCGTCTATTAACAATCAACACAATGGCAAAAATTATTTTGCAAAATCTCAATTTGTTTAAACAATATATGAAAAATTCGACTTTTTTTGTTAGTTTTTCCCCCTTAATGCCAATGAATTTTCTTGAGTTTTTGTTTATAGAAACTATATGTCCTTGACAAAAATACGGATAAACCAGAATTTTGATTTTTTCACCAGAAAATAAGTTATTAAACTTGAAATTGTACCGTTCGACGCGCCAAATAGAGGGTCTACATGGGTCGTTCCCTGTTCAGGAGTGGTTGATAGCTCTTAAAAGAACGAATACTATTGATTTATATTCGTTGTCGGTAAAAATGAAAGAATCTTCGCTTATTTTGAACCTTTTATTATGGCAGACTTTGACACGCACCGGCCGACCGCGGCCGCGGCCGTATCATACGGTAGGAATTCAGTCCCGACGTACACCGAGAACATCGAAGTTTTTCGTTAGGCATGCATTTCTGACGAAGTATATTAAAATATTCAAAATACTTAATTCTGTTACATTAAAACAATATTATTTATTTGTTAATATCCTGCTTTAAATCGTTAGGGCACGTACTAAAAAGTGATCATTAATTTTAAGCTTTTTTCACAATATTTAATAATCAAATTTAATAATATAATAACGTTTGATATATTTGAAAACATGGATGAATACATAATCCTACATTACATTTTTTGCATTCGTAATGTGTATCCTTCCTCTTGTCATTTTTGCACACACTACACATTTACGCTTTGGACTTTTCCGAATTGCTGTATTGGTTTCATATGGAGACGGAGAATGGTTTTGCGACAAACGGAACTGCTCATTGTTAGGACTTTTCCTTTTGATTTACATAAGAGCAATTATAAAAATTTAAAACGGCAATCATTCGCGAAACAGGCGAAATTTGATCCGGACGCCTATTGGCACCTACAGTACCAGGAAGCCAACATGTTTCAAACGCCTATAGGCACCAACAGTAGTCAAAGGGTTAAAGTGAGACAATTTTCGGCTCCCATGAGACAGGTGGTTTATGACGGGGTTTATGGCGGGATATTTCCAAATCGGTACGATACGGACAAGCTCGAGCTGTTCGCGGGCTAACAATATGAACCGTCATGAAGTGTAAACTTAATTTTTGAAAAGTTCCCGATTTGTATCTTTCGTTGAAGGTTACTAATTAAATCTCGGTCAGTCCACATAACAAATTCGGTTACGTTGTAAAAGGCTTAGGACGAGGAACGACTCATGTAGGCACTCTACAGGGTCCGTCAGCAAAAACCGGACAAAATTCTATTTTAATTTCCCGCACCATGTAATGTCAGCAGTAGATGTTCCTTTCTTTGCAAGCAAGGTATACGAATGTACAATACGTATGTAACATCTACATGGCAGATTTGATTAGATAGTGTTCGGAATATATTCACAAAGCAGCAATAACTGAAGCGCTTCGCGCGGAGCGGTCAGCTATTGAAATTATTCGATTCTTTAGATACCAGAATTCTACTGTTTATGATATTGTACGAAGGTATGCGGCTGTAGAGAAGTTTGTGGAAGGCTCTGCTAATCGGTCAAGGCGAATTTATTCCAAAGAAAAGTCTGCAAGCACAGCGGCTGCCGACGAAAGAGCTCAGCAACCCGCCACATTTCTTTAAGAAGGGTGAAACCATTAACAATAAACTGTACCTCCGGATCATAATTTCGGTAGTGAAGCCAAAGATGGAAAATTTAGCATCCGGGAGATCCCACATTACAATAGGTTGACGCACAAGCTCATACGAGTCATTTAATGCAAAACTGGTTTTCCGATAATGTCGAAATATTTCGGTCTAAAGACTTCTGGCCTCCCAATTGACCAGACTTGAAGCTTCTAAGTTATTATGTTTGGAGTGTTATTGAAAGGATGTCTAATAAATCCAGACACCCCATCGTGGCATCCCTTCAGGTCGCTATAGAAGTAGCATTCGCGAATTTGGACAAGGATCAGGTCAAAAGAACATGTTCGCGCTTCAGATCAAAAATCCAAGAAGTGATCGCAGCTAAAGGAGGCTATACTGAATGATAAAACTTAAAAAGGATCCCCTAATTAATTTACACATTTTTTTTCATCAATACAAGCAATTTCTAACTGAACAAGTGTTTCAAATGAACTCTTAATTTTGTCCGGATTTTGCTGACGGACCCTGTATTTCGCGCGTCGAACGGTACAATTTCAAGTTTAATAACTTTTTTTCTGGTGAAAAATCAAAATTCCGATTTATCCGTATTTTTGTAACGGACATATAGTTTCTATAAACAAAGACTCAAGAAAATTCATTAGCATTAAGGGGGAAAAACTAACAAAAAAAGTCGAATTTTTCATATATTGTTTAAACAAATTGAGATTTTGCACAATAATTTTTACCATTCTATAGATTTATCATAGACGCAAATTTCGTCAATGTACGCAAATGATCTATCTCTCATAGTTTCCGAGATAATTGACGAAATATACTTTAGGGCCCTAACTTTGGGGGTGGTTTTTACCACTTTAACGTCGACGATTTCCGATAAGAAAAAATACGTGTCGAATATTCTAACAAGTACTACATCGTACTAAAATTTCATCAAAATCGGTGATTGGCACCTCGGGATGTTCCCTTGTTAGAAGTCCCAACGGGTCCCAGGCTCTAATTGCCACAGTTGTTTTCTGTAATCGTTCCCCTAAACCAGTGATTCCCAAAGTGGTCTATATCGACCCCCAGGGGTCGATGAAGACCTGCCAGTGGTCTACGTGGGCGAAAAAAAAATTGGGGGTCTATGAAATGAAAATGGGGGTCAATGGCAAGAAATTTCAAAAATTGCAAAAAACAGTATATATATAACTTTGACATTAAAAAAAATATAATATTATTAATATAATTAATATCGTCGGTCTAAAACTACTTCCACTTGATCTCGGAGTATTTTATACGCGTCTCACTCACTCCACAGTGTGCGTTTCACTCACTCCACAGAGCTGTGAGTCTTCTAAAAGAGAAACAACGATCGGTGCTTTCACTAAGGCCGCGCGAAAATAGTCACGCATCGCATCGACTCATAAATTTTGTGTATTTTTGTGTATTACAGTATAACCCCTGTAATCCGTATATCTTATTCACATGCCTTATTCAGATTGTTCGAGTTGTTTGGATTAACGAAGACACAGAAATTGTATGTTAGGAAATATACTTCAATATAGTTAGATAGATCCACAGCAGGGGGTCTATCTAAAATTGAAAAACATGACAAGGGGTCTACGAGAGAAAAAAGTTTGGGAACCTCTGCCCTAAACGATCTTGCAAAAATCTAATCCGGCCGGATCCGGCTTCATTGAATTTTTATTGTTTAAAGAGTCACGCGCAGCTCGGCAACGCGCTGCCGCCGAACTGCCTCGTAAACTTTCGGCAGATATAACAATGAAGGGCGCAGATAGACGCACGAAATGTTTGCAGAAATAACTTCTATGTATGTAGTCTAAGGAATATATGTGGAAAGTTTTAGCCGAGAACATTTCGATCCTTTTAAGTTATTCAATTTTTAAGTGAACTCTGCACCGCGGAGAATAAGTTTACCTTTCGGATTTTCTCTTTGCACGCAACCTAACAATAAGAGCAATTAACACGTTAAGCGCCACACCGGTCCCTAGGGACCGGGCGTTGACTTTTCGTTTATGCTGACGCTGATCAATGAAAATGAACAATTAGTTTTTTACCTAAGCTACGATGTCGCGCCTAACCGAGCCACAATTAGTGGAGTTAAGTATAAAATAGAACATTTTATCAAAAATGAATGTAGTATGTTAAAACAAATAGAAAGATATCTTCTCTAAAAAAGGGCCTAAACGGAAAGCGCTTTAATAACGAGCGTGGCGCTTAACGTGTTAAGTAATAAAAGTAATGCTTTAAAAGTCTTTGTCCTCGTTAATACCAATAAGATTTTCTTTTTATTGCACGGTATCTTGAAGAAATCCGGGAATTTACTGACCGCGTATCCCACTGAGTCTCGACAGCTGGTCTCTGTTACATAAATATTAGGATGGGATAGCGATTTATATATTATACAGGGTGTCCCGTAACTGGTGGTACAACCGAGCGTGGGGTGATTCTACGTGAAAAACTGAATCAAAAATATAGAATAAAATTTTTTCATATGACGCTTCGTTTTTGAGAAAAATAAGTTTGAAAATTTATCGAGTATTATATATACTCACAGTATTTCGGAAACTAAAGGTCCTTGCTCGATCAGTATAAGGAGATCGTAGAACTGATACAAGAGGTATCATCATCCTGACAATGTCTGTAAACACTGCACGAAATACAGAAATGCTCTTCTACTCGTAAAAGTAAGATAGCGAAATCCGTCGAGCTGAAACGTGGATCCAGTGCCCGTGAACTCGATAAATTTTCAAACTTATTTTTCTCAAAAACGAAGCGTCATATGAAAAAATTTTATTCTATATTTTTGATTCAGTTTTTCACGTAGAATCACCCCACGCTCGGTTGTACCACCAGTTACGGGACACCCTGTATATATTTACTAGTAGAAATTAATTAGTATATTTGAAATTGCGGAAACTCTGTCCAAATAATTCAATGGCGGAATCATTAATTTTTGGACACTCCTACCCGCCATATTTAAACCGCCACACAGTGTGTAATTTTAGGGTTCTAGCTGGACAAAACTATTTTTTAAAAGAAATTATGGTTTTCGTTACTTTTACTGACTTTTTTACTAGTAAACAACATACTGTTATACTTAGCGTTAATAATAATACATATTTCAATAGTTATTTAACATTTATACGTAAAATAAGAGACTACCAACTTAAAAAATTTGCTGTAATTTAATCTTAAGGCTTATTTTAATTTTTTTTTGTGTAAAATGACTCTGTAAACTCTACCAATTGCAACGATGCATATCATTTTATTGTTGTAAAGATTTAAATATGTTTAAACATATGTTTCCGATTTACTCTAAAAATTAAAAAGTCAGGAAAAAATCTAATAGCAGGAGGCGATAGGGCAGACATTTTTCTTGGAATAAGCAAAAAAAATTGCAATATAAATTTTATTTTTGGCTGAAAAATTTAAAAACTTCCGCGAGGCATTTTTCTTGTGTCTTCTGAGCGAACGAAACTAACCAAATGCCTCGCCGCTCCTTGGGGTTCTGGCCAGGATTTCGTCAAAATAGACCACTGTGAGACGTTGCTCCCGTCCGTTAGGGACGTAATAAAACAATAAAAATGTAACAGATGTCATCATTTGTCTTCAATAACCCTTCGCATTTTCAATTGTTTATACCTTTAGCTTTGAACATGCAAAATCGCAAAAGTGTAATAAGCGGTACACTTTGTCAAAACTTAAATAACTTTCCGAAGAGAAGCGAAATTCAGAGTTCGCGCGGAATAAAACAATCAAAAAGTAACAGATGTCATCATTTGTCTCAAATGGCTCTTTGCATTTTCAATTGTTTATACCTTTAGCTTCGAACATGCAAAATTGCAAAAGTGTAATAAGCGATATACTTTGTCAAAACTTAAATAACTTTCCGAAGGGAAGCGAAATTCAGAGTTCGCGCGGAATAAAACAATAAAAAAGTAACAGATGTCATCATTTGTCTGAAGCGGCACTTTGCATGTTCAATTGTTATACTTTTAGCTTTAAGCACACAAAATTGCAAAAGTGTAATAAATAGTAATATATGTGGGATCGGGGCGGTTACCGCTCCTAGAAAAGAACTTGGAAGAAAAGGACGTGAGAAGAGGGTGTCGTCAGGGAGAGGCCGCTAGCGCTGTGGTATGGGCGCAACCCGGAAGATCTGCGGGTTAAGCGACTCGGCCGAGGACCGCCGGAAGGATGGGTGACCGAGCGACTATCTTTCTTTTTCACGATCCTACATATATGTTAAAAGTCTACATACATTTCGGAACGGAACTTAAATTACATGTTAATTGTTAAAGCGGATTAAAATGGTAATGGAAGGTCGTTTAGAAAAATAAAAAATTGTAAATATATCCCAAATAAGTGTAGATAACAATACATATGCGCAAATTCCATTCTAACCTTTTGTTACAAAACAATTGAGGAAAATGTCTAGGGCAGTGGTCGGCAAAGTGCGGCTCCAGAGCCGCATGTGGCTCTTTGGCTCTTTAAGTGCGGCTCTGGCACAAATATTCACGGAAGGCGCAATAATATTTTCATTTAAAAAAAAACTTAGTAAGAAAAAAATTACATCTTATTTTGATAAATTAAAATTCTTCTATAAATCGAGAACATGTATAATTTTTTGTTTAAGTTAAAAGATAGATAGGTAATTAAAATTTTATATTGTTGTAAAAATATGTAACGAACATCGAGTTTAATTTTATTAGTTTTCGTAAACGTAAACACAAACCATGTACAAGCTACCGGCTGAAATTGTTCGTATGTTTTCGGCGTAGGGGAGATCGGGGCTAAAAGTTCCGATTTTTAGTTAACTTCAAAATTTGTTAATATAATTGCTTTTAGTATTCATACGATGCGATCATAATCAACTTACATATGTAACTTTGATATTAAGACAGTTATTTGGGTCATTTTTTGAGACATTCTTTTATTATTAATTTTTTAATGCCCAAAGTCGGAAAGTAACAACTTACACCGACTTGGGGTAAGTTGTTAGTGTAATAAAAGTTTACTAAACAAGCAGATTTGGCTCCCAATTTTTTTTTAAATTGTTGTAATGTTCATATTTGGCTCTTTGGCTAATAAGTTTGCCGACCACTGGTCTAGGGCATGATGGGAGCGTGTAAAAGCAATCTACGGAAAGCATAACTTTGAGGCCTGTTAATTAACTATTGCAGATTATTTTTTCAAATAATTTTTACATTTTCTGTTTCTATGGACATTCTACTATCGATTTCCAATAAAATTTTATACATCTGGACCATTACGAAAATTGACTTTTGTCCAGCTAGAACCCTAAAATTACACACTGTGCGCCACTTCGTTTTCTGAAATTTTGAGTTCAGTTTCGTAATCAGCAACCTGAAAAACATTAGAATACTAATTTTTGTGCGAAACCATTAATTTTTAGACACACCTGCTCGCCATATTTAATCCGCCATTTTGTTTTTTGAAACTTTGAATTCAGATTGACAATCTGCGACCCAAAAATTATTAGAATACAAATTTTTAGGTAAATCGGATGTGTTTTACGCTTTTGATGACGATTTGAAAAAGATCGAAAACTGTGCGAGATGCCTGAACAGCTAAATTCACGTCCTGGACCACTGTGCGCCGTAGCGAAAGGATTAATATCGCAAAAATCATTTTTAAATCTGCCATGTCGCTGTCTTCAGACGTGCGATGAAAAAATCATTTCGGGTAAACGGAAAGCTGTCATGGAGAAATTTTATCAGTTAGAGACCTAACTTGAGCAAAATATGTGGGATTGTTGGGATATGTGAGAGTGTTGGTGTCAGATATGCTGATGGTGTAATTCTTGAGCAAAAAGGCATTTGAGTAGTATAATTGGCTCTATTCAATATTTACGTCAGTAACAGAAGAGTTATGTTTCATTTTTACTAATATCTTTAATAAAACATATATTTATATAATGAAGTTTTTGCGTAATAATAAAATTATTCCAAGACTGAATTTGAATTAATAATTTTCTCTCACTTGCCAAAACGATCAATTCCCTTCATCACGAAAAAATTGTAGTAATAATAACAATTACTCTAAGAACATTCTATCTCATACTTTCCATATGATGTAGATAAAAGGTGCATATGTAGTAATACAGTCTACATCGTATTTTTGAATTTTTAATTTGAGAAGAATTTTAAAGAACAATATATACTATTTTATCATTTTTCTCAACTTCTTGTTTTATGGAGTTAATCGATTTGGCAAGTGAGGCATCCAATTAATTCCACTTTCTCCAACTAATAAACGTAAAAGAAGAAGATGTCACGTATGCTGTTCACATCGTATGATAAAAACCACAAGTGTGTGTGTAAAACTTGTAAAGTTGGGTTACGTTTGGGGAACTGTTTTGCTATCTATCATCAAAACGAGAAATATTAAATGAATGAAGAATTTGGTTAAAATGGAATTATTTTATTTTTAAGAGAGGTTTAAAATAATGTATTATAATTAAACTACAATATATATTAATGCTTTTTTTTAATAACCTCGATAAATCTCGTTTATTTATGTACACGTGTTATATCAGTCAAGTCAAGGTCTTGCTCGACAGAGCCGCTTCTCGAGCTGCGCCGCCTCCTTCACCTACACATACAGCCGAGATGTCACTGATTCACAAGCCCTCCGGCGGCGTTACGGTCGTACCTACTGGTACAAGCGTGGTAGCATGTGGCGGTATATTGGGGCGACATTTATATTTTACAAATTTTGTGACAGCAAAATGCCAAACTTGTTCGCCTCAAAGAATGTAGAATAATGTAAGAAGTTATTAGGGCGAGACATTGTACAATGTTGTGTTGTCTCTTGCCAGTAAAGAGGTACATAATAGGTTTCCACATTACCCATGGAAATATGCAAATGCACTTTTTGTTACAAAGTTATCTTCTCAAAATCTATTCCACTGTATCAATGTCCTTTTCCGCTGAATCGTTGTCGAGAAATCGCAGTAAAATATACAGTGCTGGACAAAACTATTGGCACATCATGATTTTTATGTTACAGTCGCTAATAACTACTAAATAAATTATTAAAAACAAAAAATTTGTTGACATATAGGTATGTTATCTATCCTAGTTTGATATACAATAAGAAAAAGTAGTACAAATAAAGCGATATACGAAATAATAAGAAAAACGTGTTTATTGAGCATTTTATACGCGGACAAAAATATTGGCACAGTTCAATAATAATATTCATTACTAGTATAAAATCGGGTATTAATATTTTGTTGCTCGTCCTTTTCTTTTGAGAACTTCTTTGAGCCTTCTCGGCATTGAATAGACTAATTTTTTTGTAAATTCCGTATCAATATTGTGCCATTCTTGCAGGAGAATCTCTTTTAGTTCAGTTTTATTTGTTATATTATGTTTTCTAATCCTTTTTTCCAATTCATTCCATACATGCTCTATTGGATTCATGTCTGGACTTTGCGGTGGTGTGTTTAAAGTGTGTGCAGTGTTGTAGACGATCCATTGGCGAACTATGTATGCCGTATGTTTAGGATCCCGATCTTGTTGGAAATAAAAATTCCTAGGAAGATTTAATTTTTCAGCACTTTTTAAAAGATTTTCTTTTAATATGTTTAAATATTTATATTTATCCATGATGCCATCAATAAACGAAAGTTCGCCAAGTCCTGATGATGCCATACATCCCCAAACCATTAAACCACCACCTCCGTGTTTAACTGTGGCTTGCAGATTACATGGATCCATTTCTGTGTTGGGCTTTCTCCACACCAATATTCTTCCGTCAGATTTAAATATATTAAATTTACTTTCATCCGAAAAGATTACATTGTCCCAAAAACTACAGTCTTTTTTAATAAACTCTATTGCAAACTCTTTCCTTTTCTTTTGATTTATTCTGCTAATATAGGGTTTTCTCCGCGATACGCAAGCAGAATAACCGGCGTCCTTTAGTGTCCTGCGTATTGTTTTGGAACTTACTTCTTTTTGGCATTCATCTCTTAACATTGATGCGATTTCGGAAGAATTTAATTTTGGATTTTTTTTCACTATATTTATAATTTTTCTTTTTTCTCGTATAGTCAGTTTTGAAGGCCGACCACTTCTAATCTTATTTTCAAAACTTGCTTCATTTTTAAATCGTTTTATAATACTGCGAATAGTGAAACGACTCCTATTTACAACTTCTCCAATTTCGCTGTACGATTTATTTGTGTTATATAAATTTAATATTATTTTCCTCTCTTCTTTTGTCGTTTCTTTCACTTTTCTAGCCATGGTTCTTCTACTTTAGTTCTTTGATTACTAATTGACTGAAGTCGGAAATTTTATGGATTGAATAGCGAAACAAATGCCTATCGGTCGTTCCCCTTCCTATACTCTAAGTTACAATCGGAAACTTACAAGTTAAACAAAGAATACAATGTATTTTCTATTTTGTGCCAATACTTTTGTCCGCGCATAAAATGCTCAATAAGTACATTTTTGTTATTATTTTGTGTATAGATTTATTTGTACCACTGATTCTTGTCGTATATCAAACTAGGATAGATAACATACGTTTATGTCAACAATTTTTTTGTTTTTAATAACTTATTCAGTAGTTATTAGCGACTGTAACATAAAAATCATGATGTGCCAATACTTTTGTCCAGCACTGTAAATGGAGAAAATGTTTTTTAACAATCATACAGATGAAAGAAACCGTTGAGATACATCTCTATATGTAAAATTGACAATACTTTGGCATTTTATTACAAAACAACATTGAAATTAAACGAGGCGGAACCACTCTTTGTTACTAAGAGCTTCTTATAATTAATTATGTTTTAATTGGTATATTAGAACTTTGCGTCGAGCATTTTGAGACGAATAAAGTTACTAAAACATTTTCAAGACTGGCACAATGAATTGTATACCACTTAAAAAAAACGCATTGAAAATAGTACCTCATGGGTAATGTGGAAACCTATTACTTATCACTTAGTTTACGAGAGAATAGGCAGTATTGCAAAACCTATAGCCAAGACAACCGCGGCGGCAACAATGTTTTCTTTTACGCTGGGAAACCTAGCGTTCTATTATCGTATAGTTACTTTTAACAATTTGCGCTAATAATTGATTTACAACTATTGGTGCTGGAACACAATACTATATTTAGTCGTAATGCATAACGTAGTGGTTAATTTCGGTAAAATCGTCGCCAGAAGCCCAAAAATATTAAAATATATTAATTGTACTTTATTTAACACATATTCGAACATACTTTTTCAATAACAATACTTTTGTGTTACCCTACATGCGATATAGTGCGGTGTGAAATTGTATTTCGACAAATAACCTTAATCGACGTGCCACGCACGACGTTCTGATCTCCGCGACTGACGCGCAAGGCACGACTTTTCAGCGCGACTGATTGACTACGAATGTCGCCCCGAATACGCCCGTGCTCATGCCAATAGGTCCGCTACTATTAAGGGGAGGCAAAGTCAATCAGCGAGCTCTCGAGTGTATAGGAAGGAGTAGCAGGCGGAGCAGCTCGACAAACAGCTCTGTCGAGTAAGACCTTGACTTGACTGGAGTAGAGAGTTAGTCGGAGGATAGAGTCGGAAAGTAGAAGTCGGAAAAGAGAGTCGATAAAGAGTGTGTGTTGCTGTGTTATTCTATATTGTATTTAATCTTTCATTTTATTATTGTAATTATATTTTTAACGTAGAATAGGATAGGTGTACCGTTCATTTTATACCTCTGCACCACCCATTCCTACATTTATATAAAATCGAATTTATGATTTTCTGTGGTATATATCTGTCTTCTAATTTTTATTTAAATACATTTTAAATTACAGCCACTATCAAAAGTTTTTTTATGATTGTGACAGATATCAAAAATTTTATTGAAAAATTAATTAAAATCAAATGAATTATCGTTTTATTAAAAATATGATATTAAAAATAAGCTTGGGAACAAAAGACATTTTGTTAAAATGCGATATTTTAAAAGATATTGAGAGTTATTGGTTTCATAAAAATTTCACATACTCATGTCTCCGATTGTACCTACAAATCATCCTTAAGTGGCCTCAGGATGGTACTGTCAGATAGGAGTAGGTAACGCGTAGTTACGGCACTGTCACACCGCGACGCGCGTCGAACAGCAGCATGGCGACAAAACGCCGATTACACGTTCTCGACGGAGATTTTTTCGATCCATAAGGATTGAAAACTGTTCCCAAAACTTTTGTGGCAGTTTTCTCTTCAGAAATGTCTAAGGAATGCGATCCAGCATAGCAAATTCGTGCTAGATAAATAACTTTTCATAAAAATGTAAAAATATACCATAGCAAGTTCGCACATCCGCACTTTTTAAAACTTTGACGGTCATTTGTTAATATTTACAACAACCAATTTTAATAACTATATACACTAAAATATTCGGCATGTTTCCTCTGTGTTTTAAGACCAATTTCAACTTCGTAGCGTTTATACTTTTCGCGTAATACCTCATTTTCTGCCAAAATTTGGTGTTTTTACAAAAACTCATTTCACTAAAAAACTGAAGGTGAAGGAGCAATTCTAGCGACGGATTCGTGTTTAGGATGAGCAACTCTACGAGGATCATCCATTGGACATTTGAGAAAATAAAAAAAGTTCGAACTTGTTGAACAGTGTAATTAATATTTATACCAATATACTGTGCAATATATAATATATTAAACCCGACATCCTGTAACACAGTTTCGCTAGAACACAATTCATAAATTGCAGGAACTTTCCTACAACACGGCGTCCATTAACACGGTTATCGGTGGGGAGAGTTGCTATTTCGAAGACATGGAATTAAAAGAGAATGTTTGCTTTTATTAACCCTTTATGGGCCGAATTTTCTGTGATATGTGAAAACTAGATGCACGATAGCACATTAAAAAATAATATAAGTACCATTATAAATAATAAATTTTACTTGATTTTGAAACGTTGGATTGTAAAGAATTCCATGGTTTCGAAGAGCTAACTTGTAATCTTTGAGAATGTTAAAAAATCAATTTTGAAAAGCAAAAGCTTAGATTTATTTGGCGTTACTTCAAAGTTTCAAGGGCCCATAGAGGGTTAAGTTTGGTAACGTAACTCCTTCTTTTGTACTGACTCTGTGTCTCATAAAACATATTTTCCTACAAAAACAGCAATTTTTAGAAACCTATCTACCGTGTTACAGGAAGGTTACCTGTACTTAACTTTATAGTATCTTTGAAGTTGTCGGAATAGTATAGCTATTTCTTCATAATACTTTTTCTGCTGTTCGATTGAATTTTGGAAAACGAACAAAAAGAGAACATAGTTTATACAAATTTTCTTAGCCTCAGAAAAAGATCGTGTCTCTTTAAGCTAGTTTTTAAGCTCAGACTTTTTCATCTACAAAATATCCGTTAGACAAAATAAAAACATACTTGAAAAGTTGTAGTCGTAACGATGAAGTAATCAATTTCCAAATCAAGGGCGGACTAGGGCCTAGGCAACCTAGGCACGTGCCTAGGGCCCGTTTTTTTTAAAACCAAACTGCCAAACGCAAAGTATGTGTCATGACTGAAAAATAGGCCCGGAATTACAATGTTGCCTAGGGCCCGCTTTAGCCTTAGTCCGCCACTGTTCCAAATAAAAAGTGTAACTAAAATTTTATCAAGGTTAATGGAAAGTAGTTTAAATGAATTTCATAGTGAAACGCTTTAGGAAACTCTGGGAAAACCATGTATATAACAGCGGAAAGTATTAAATGAGCCGCTCTGAAGCCAATGCAGTTAAATCCATTTTTTTTTATATTTTCTGATTTTTGTAAATTTGAATAAAATAAATAATATCCTTCTTACAATTAGTTATTAAAGGATTCAATTGTTGCTTCGTTCTTTCTAGGTCAACCCTTTTTTATAACTTCTGAATATATTGAACAATAACATCGAAAAGGATTGAGAATAATTCTATTTTTCATCAACATTTTCTTTGCATCAACTTTGAAATGAAAACTAAATTTTTCTTCAAACGAAACATATGTGTTTGGTTTTAATTGAAAAAAATGGTAATTGAGAAATCACCATTTCCAAAACTCTCCTCATTAGTCGCTTATTACATGAGAAATTTATATGTATACAATCTTGGTCTCATGATTCAAAGTTTAGCAAAGACTACATCATGTATGCTACTCCTATAACGCAATGATCTCAGGACGTACAAGAAGTGTCAGCCTGTTTTAATTAAACGTATTAAATTATATGCACAGGATTTACCAATAATTAAAATGTATTCAGGTTTGTATACAGACCTGAATCGAAATACATATAAAAACTGTATTAAGTTTACTGGAATGAATTCAGTAAGAAGGCATAGAAGCTGCACCAAATGAGCTAAAGTTTTCATTAAGTGGGCACAGTTATTTGCCCAATGACGCTGATCATGCAGTTACAGAAACTCCTGCAAAAAAAATCAGTATATAACCATAGCGACTGCTATTACACAATTTGTAGTAGTAAAAAATTAAAACCCCTTCAGCGCTGTTGAAATGAATTATCAAGATTTCCTTTCGTCGTAATCATTGACAGATACTATTACCAACAGAAAAATATCAATAATTTGAGTAAGGATGATATCTCTCAGATGTTTGTTATGATGAATAAAAATAAAACTTATAACAACAAACGTTATTGCAATATTTTTATATAAATTACTTACATTATTCAGCTGCAAAAATATGTAGGTTCTAAAGTATTTAAAATACCGACATTGTTTAATTAAATACTTGCGTTTTTATTTACACATCCTGTACATATGTCCTTTTGTTACAGAGTCTACCTTTAGAAAAGAGATCTTACATACATTCTAATAATATTAATAAACCACAAATTGTAAAAATTAATTTATTAATAAGCATTAATCTTCTCAATTTCTGTTTTCTCGATTTAACCATTAGCTTCTTAGCGACTCAAATTGCAATATTGGTACATTGAACAAATATCCAACTGAACAAGTTTCTACTCATATATACATGTCAATAATATATGTTTTAAAACGTCGAATGCCCAGGAAGGATCAAATTCATTTTATACATGCTCAAATCCACGTCTCACCGTAATGTTACAGATTAGCAGTGTGAATTGTTGTTTAAAACGATATTGATATTGCAATAAACTACTTGTAAAATTCTATTTAACTGTGCAAAGAATGCAATTCATGTATGTGTGATGGGGCCCCCATAAAAATAGCTGCCGCCCATATCTGGGTGATAAAAAATCAGTTGTAAAATCCTATGTAACAAGACTGTTGCGACACATGCGTCTGTAATTCAAACATGCTAAAGTCACCACACTCATTTTTTGACGACACATACATTTATACACACATACATACATCCATACATCTGCACCCATAACCAACCATCCACTGTAATTCGATATTGGCACTCATTCTGTTATCTGCGCTGCTATTTGAAGTCTATGTTGTACCGAACATCAATCAGCGCCGAATTTTATACATATCAGCTCACTCTCATGGCGAAGCCCTCTCTTCTTCCCAACACGATAAACGTTTCAAGATTCAAACATTCAGACTCTCATTCGGGATCACGCATTCAAGAAGTCAACATCGTGCGTTGTAATCTTAGTAATCTTTAGTGTGTCTTTAAAATAAAGTTAATTTGCAGTAGAAATCCATTAAAGATCCTACATAATGTTAATTCGGCATGTGGGAGCGGTAAAGGTATCCTAACCCATAATAAAAAAACCGCGACGACTAATACGTCACAACAAAGACCAAGAAAAGTGTCACCTGATTATAGGTGATGAGCCCTATAAAAGATCTATTTGTACATATACAGTGTATGTATAAACAGTGTAATGAAAATGCACTCACCAGTCGTTGACCATTTGTCAGTTCTGGGTTATCCTTATCTTATATCCTGTGTATTGCTCTGGTTCTAATAAGGAGAAACCTACAAAATTGAAAATTTTGTTAATAGATTCTTCACGCAATCAGAAAATATTTAATACAATATGTATATACATATAATATAATAGAATAAACATTTAAGTAATACATAATGAACTTATTGCAATGAAGTTAAATAAAGTTTTTAGCCTAAAGGTAATTTATGTTTGATACACTTAATCCTAAAATTCCAACTAGTAAACCTTATTCAGAATAAATTTTATAATTTTTTCTTTCATATTTATCTCTGCTTTTTTATACTGCAAGTGTTTGAAAGAGCGGATACATATTGTATCACATTGCATAACTACTGATCGAAACGCACGACTGTAATTGACGTACGGTTGCCTTTTCGGCAACAAAATATAAGCCATGGTAATCGTGCCACGAGGAAGTCTCGATCGCACAGCGAAATCATTCAGACACAAATATATTATTCTCTTAATTAATACATCGTCCTGTCCTAATTATTATCGCAGTCCGGACTTATCACCCAATATTGGAATTGTTGTCTTCTAAATCGAGAAATTCCAATATTTTTAAAACTGCAGAGAATAATAGTCCCCGAAATAAAATCAGCTCAGTTTTGGAAAAAGTTTTTTCCAGTCAACGCGCGGGGATGTTAAATACCAAATAATAAGGGTAAAGAATACAAATTCCAAATGATTCCAAAAACCCGTGTTCGCAAATTTGAATCATCGTTTACGGATGCTCATTTATTTCACGATGAAAGAACATTTCTCAACAAATACAAATGAAAATATTCAGATTTCGCACACATCATTTAACACTAGCTTGACTGAATACAAAAAAAAACTTCGGGTTCAATGGAGTAAGAGAAAACGTAATTTTTATATATATATGTGGAGAGTGTGAGTGAGAGTTTGATTGTGAATGAATGGAGAGTGCTTGCGTGGAGAAAAACAAAAGACAGTGGCCTGAAGAAAAAGCGAGCGAAGCAGTGTTGGCAACCGTACGATAATTATAGTAGATGTCACATAAATTCATTCAAAGTACTATGTAACATAATGTATAAACTATAATAGAAAAATCTACTATAATTTCCTTACCATAAAAAATTTATATCGTTTACCTACATTTGCTTAACAAATTCAAAAAAGTACAAATCGCGCTACCTGTTTTACTCACTAACAATAAGTGGCGCTCATAGATATTTATTATATATAAAGGCGTCTTTCATCTATCGAAGGGAGTGAATATACTTACTTTATACCAAGGTCCGTTGATTGAGGGGAACAGCGACGAAGTAAGGTCTTTGCACGGGCGGCCATCTTTGGGTTTTGACCGTTGGTGGCAGAAAAAAGAATGAATGGGACAGTTGAATTCTAAGCGTGGCATCGTAGGTCAGTTTAAGAATAAAAAGTGGAAGTGTATTACATAGTTGTGGATCAATAATAATTAATGAATAATTAAAAATGGTTATCTGCCATGTATTAAACTGTCAGAGTAATTTGTGGCGTAATTGTTGATCACAACTAGTGTGTCATGTTTAATTTTATGTTTAATGTTATATTTGTTATATGTTACATTTATTTTATAAATTTATACTAAATATACTAATATTAAATTTATATTAAATAAACAAAATTTATCTCGAACAATTATATAAAATATTCAATAGCTTATGATCCTCCGTAATCGCTCTACTTACTCATAACCTCACTCATCGAAGTTGGTTTTTGAGTCCGCCATGTTTGGGTTTCGGGCGTGAGACGAGTGCAAAGACCTTACTTCGTCGCTGTTCCCCTCAATCAACGGACCTTGCTTTATACTGTCGTAAGATCTCTCGTGTTTACATTTAACAACCTATTAAATTGTGGAGAAGGTGATCAACTGTATTATTCATTCAAAAACTTGTCGAAGTTTGTTTTACAAGTGATTTCTCTTCCCCACTCGAATGCAACGTGTGAGCGCTGTTGAGGCGTAATTGCAACGCGGGCCTTGAGGTTGCGAGGGCAAAATTTCTAAATTCTTTATTTTAGTTTTGCAGCTGTGTAGACCCGTCCATCTGGCAAACACCTTCGAATATCGAAGGATGGCACGTGGCTACCAGACTTGCACTCAAGAATTCCTGCGCTGGATTTATGACAGGTGTCATAAATCTAGCAGTTTTCATCTACACCTGGGTTACCCTCGCGGCCCAAGGCCCCCCTCTGCCTGGGCCTTCCGTGGGTTTTGGCAAAACCAATGCAAACGCTGCATTTTGGTAACCACCCACGAAGTCCAGGCAGAACCAATAACATTTCACCAAGGCCCAACATTCTCCTCCCTATCAAGCCATCCCTTCTTCCTCGTCGGGGTTGCCGACAGAGGAAGGGATGCTTCCGAAATTTATAAAAGAACGAAAAGTGAGCCAAACTTCAGATTCTCCTGTAACTCAAGATTCTCTCCGTAACTATATTCTTCGTAACATCAAGTCTTTTTCTATACACATTTGGCTCGCTCGTACTTATATTTGTTATTCTATTTGTTAATCTTTCTTGTTATTGTTTCCGTGTATATACTGGTTACTCGTTATAATAAACAAACACAAAACCATTTCGGGAGTGCAGTGTTTATTAATTCTCCGAGAGAAGAAATCAAACTAGACTCCGACGACTTAACTGTCCGAAGAGTCGCAACAAGCGCATTTTTAGTGCGATAAATTTGGCAAAAACAAAAACCAGGAACAAAATGGTTACACCTACCATGAATGGTATCTTGTTATCAAAACAACGAATTTGTAATGATTGTGTATCTTTTGAGCCAATGGAAGAGGATTATCGAAAAATGACCAAAAGTGTTCTTTATCCCAAAAACTGTGGAAAACGCAAAAAATGTAATAATCAATCCAAAGCTATTGATTTAAATGGCAATACTGAAACTAGTCAGTTTAATCGTAATTTGGAATCAGAATTGATTGATTCAGAGTCAGAAGATGACTTCATATATATTAAAAATTTTAAATAGATATACTTATTATTTATTATATAATATATAATGTTTATTAAAAGAAAAATTGAATTATTTATTGATGTTATGTGTGAATAAATAATTATTCTTTGTGATGGCGATGTTTAAGTGTTAATTAACATTACTTAAGCTGTGAGAAAATTTGAAATTAGCGCCAAAAAAATACTCTTTCAGAAACAAAAATTTATTTTCTTTATTAATAACCAAGTTCTTTAATATAAAATGATAATAAATATTAATTTTTTCATTCGCAAGAGTTTCTTTAATCAAAAAATTCAAGATTTTAATTTTGTACGATAATTTTTTTAAAGGGTATAGCAGGATAAGGTGGTCAAAAGTGCCCTTGAACCGATTTCAATGGGGGTAGTCTCATTCGATAGATAATGCTCGGCGATCATTGTGTACCAAATTTTAACCCTTTATCTTGATCGGAAGGGTAGTTATGGGGAAAATTAAAAAAACAGGTTTTTGGCCCTTTTCCCCCATTTATTGAGGTGTAAAAAATCCGAAAAAATTCTGGCATATTCTACACGGTACCGGACATGTTGGAGAATTTTTTCAGATTTTTCCGTCGAAGTACCTAAGCGTGAAAAATGGGCAAAGTAAAAAAAAACGGAAAAAAGAAGATTTCGTATCGAAATCTTCGAGGTACAACTTTTTGTTTTATATAGTAACAATCTAACACCTACGATTGTTATCCCCAATTTTTTTCAGATTTTTAAACCACCTGCGTCATTATGAAAAAAATCGAAAACCGATTTTCGGGACGTATTTTGATCTAAAACGCAAGAAGTAATTGTTATTTTTCCATTATTTTCATAGAGTATGTTCATTTTGTGGTTTTTAATGTTTTACCATTACAGATAATTTCATAACAATAAACGGAATTGAGATAACTCACTTATCTGTAAACTATGTGTTACATTATGTACCATAATTTTGAACGTTCTTTCAACAGCAGCAGTGGCCGCGCGTCTAGAGTGTCTGCTCTGGAACCGCTATGAACTTTTTGTCGCGGGTTCGCGTCCCGGAAGGTATATTTTTTTTTTCTTTTTTTTTTTTAATCTGTAAATGCATAAAAATAATCAATAATCATTTTTAACAGCTATTGCGATAATCCTAAATGCATAAAAAATGTATATCGTATCGAAAATAGTTTTAGAGCATATCTGTTGTTTTGCCGGCTCTCTCTAGCAATATGTTATCCCATGGTTACGGATATTTTTAAACATTTAAATTACGGAAATGTTAACTTATTATGGTATATAAAAATGTATATTTGGCACCAAAGATCACAACACTTGCACTAACAGAGTATATGCACGTAATGATTACTTTACTTGCATGTTTCTTTCCCTTATATTCAAAGAAGAATCGTTGACATGGAGGGGATATGCTCGAAACTTGGAAAATATTAATTTCTATTGGTTTGTATTATATTGCCATTTTTAATTTGTTAATTCTGAAATGAGCGTAGGGAAGACAGTTTATGGTTGGGTCTCCGCTATTGTCTCGAATGTGTCAAACCGATTTAATGCTGGGTATGTTACCATTTATGAATATTTGTACTTTTTTAAGTATGTACACTTCCATGTGACTAGGTAGAGACAGAAACCATTTAACAGTGAATTGACCAATATAACATAAATACCTATAGGGGATTAGCTTAGTATCTGCGCCAAACCTTCAATGCCACCAGGTCATTGGTGAAGGCTTACGGACAGGAAGGGTTTGTGTGATATTGGAGCAGGCGCAATAAAATAATAAAATCCTGCAAACTAAATTATATGCCTCTATTTCTTAAAGGTATTTTGAAAGCGATACAAATTCTCATCAGTAAGATATCTAAAAGCTTAAGAAGTAAATTCGTATATAACAATAAAGCAATTTTAACGAATGTATCTATTGTACAGTTATGGCCCTCAAACGTATTATTTATTCTATATGATTTCGGAACAAATAACAAACTAGTACTTATGGCGAAAAATAATAATCTACCAAAAGAAAGGAACTTTTTGTCAAGAAAATTTGTCAAGGTATAAACTCCGTTCCTTTAGTGCCGAATATACATTTTTATACACCATAATAAGTTAACATTTCCGTAATTTAAATGTTTAAAAATATCCGTAACCATGGGATAACATATTGCTAGAGAGAGCCGGCAAAACAACAGATTTGCTCTAAAACTATTTTCGATACGATATACATTTTTTATGCATTTAGGATTATCGCAATAGCTGTTAAAAATGATTATTGATTATTTTTATGCATTTACAGATTAAAAAAAAAAGAAAAAAAAATATACCTTCCGGGACGCGAACCCGCGACAAAAAGTTCATAGCGGTTCCAGAGCAGACACTCTAGACGCGCGGCCACTGCTGCTGTTGAAAGAACGTTCAAAATTATGGTACATAATGTAACACTTAGTTTACAGATAAGTGAGTTATCTCAATTCCGTTTATTGTTATGAAATTATCTGTAATGGTAAAACATTAAAAACCACAAAATGAACATACTCTATGAAAATAATGGAAAAATAACAATTACTTCTTGCGTTTTAGATCAAAATACGTCCCGAAAATCGGTTTTCGATTTTTTTCATAATGACGCAGGTGGTTTAAAAATCTGAAAAAAATTGGGGATAACAATCGTAGGTGTTAGATTGTTACTATATAAAACAAAAAGTTGTACCTCGAAGATTTCGATACGAAATCTTCTTTTTTCCGTTTTTTTTGACTTTGCCCATTTTTCACGCTTAGGTACTTCGACGGAAAAATCTGAAAAAATTCTCCAACATGTCCGGTACCGTGTAGAATATGCCAGAATTTTTTCGGATTTTTTACACCTCAATAAATGGGGGAAAAGGGCCAAAAACCTGTTTTTTTAATTTTCCCCATAACTACCCTTCCGATCAAGATAAAGGGTTAAAATTTGGTACACAATGATCGCCGAGCATTATCTATCGAATGAGACTACCCCCATTGAAATCGGTTCAAGGGCACTTTTGACCACCTTATCCTGCTATACCCTTTAATATAATTTTACGGCCCTGAGCACATAATTTCATCTTGCCAGGCTGCCAACACTGGAGCGAAGGGCCGTTAGTCGTCGTCCAGCTTTGGCAGAAGCCTCACTGTATCAAATATACTACATATCGTTATTTTTAAATTGTCCCCTGTGTTTATTACTTTCATACAATCCTACAATTGGGGGCTCAGCCGCGATCATCAGGAGGATAAATAAAGATTGGCGAGTGCAGTGAAAAGTCGAAGTTGATAAAAGTGGCGCGTGAGGAAAGTTGACCGCACGCGGAAAAGTTAAGAAGGCTTATTAAAAGTTAAAAGTTAAGTTAACAGTGAGAATAAGTGAAAAGCTGAGAAGATGGCTCAAATGGAGGCACAAAGTGAAGTAAATCACGGAAATCACGAAAGTGAACAGGAAGAACTCGACGAAACGATCGTCGAAAATACGTTGCAAAGACGGCGGCGTACAGAACGACAAGAAGGCGCAAGCGAAACAGATGAAGCTCTAAGTTACACGTATGAGCAGATCGACGCCATGAAGTTAACGGAATTGAAAGAAGCAGCGAAGAGATTAAGGTTACCGACCAAAGGTAACAAGCAGGATTTAAGAGATCGTTTAAAAGACGCGATGCACAGTGGTTCATTTGGCCGAAAACCTGGCCAAAAAGCCAAAAATTTTTTTCGCGATTTTCAAAATTTAGCAAGTGCGTTTTATTTGTAACATATCAGAGCATCGTTTTCCATTAATAAAAGTTTTTATTGAACAACGCTCTTAGAGATATGCAATGTCAAAGTTGGCACTTGAATAATGTAACGTTTTCACGTCGAAATTCAGAATACGTTTTCAATGTGAAATAATAGTACAGTCAACTTTGTAAGTATTTGTAGCTATTCGTCATACTTTTAAATTATAAGTACCTTGGTTTCATTTTTTTATTTAATATTTTACAACTGCGATGGCACAGATTGCAAAACCCATACATTTTTTTCCTTTTGCAGAGGAAATAGTTGTGAAGTACGCAAAAGTACAACGCGAATTTTTTTTTAAATTAAACTTTGAAGCTTCCCGAAGAAGTCCCCGTTGTAAAATTTTGCGACTTTTTGCAATTGTACGCGATATTCTTATTTGTTTGTCGCACGCGCCATGCTCGGAGAAGTGCATTTATGACATAGAGCTGGGCTATCGTGCTTTACCTAATGAATACTGCTAATCCTTCTCTAAGATCAACCTGGCAATTAACGAAATAATATGTTTATTTCATGGGGTTAAAAATCGGAATGAGTTTAAACAAGCTGGTGGGCTATTGTTTCGAGGCAACTATAAATAGCCGCGGCTACCTCGACCGCTTACCGTCATAAACTGAAAGATCTTTGACGATTCTAATGAAAATCTGGCTAGTTGCAGGTATGAGGGAAATATTTGTTCCTTACAATGTTTCATCTTTCTCCTTCGACCGAAATTTTTATTAAACAAAGGGAAATTCGGAGATGGAACAGCAATGACATGCTTGTATTAAGATACAGCGGCTGCTGCAGTAAATATCATTAAAACTGCAGAAGTCCATGGAATAACATAATATATTTTTTTTTAAATTAAACTTTGAAGCTTCCCGAAGAAGACCTCGTTGAGTTTTCTTGCGACTTTTTGCGATTCTTCGAGTTATTGTTATTTGTTTGTCGCGCGCGCCATGCTTCGGGAAGTGCATTTATGACATAGGGCCGGGCTATAATAAGACTATTGATTTTCGTGCCGATCCGACAATTTTTCGATACTCGCACCTGCCATATTAGAGCCGCCATTTTGTTTTTGGAAATTCTGAGTTCGGATTCTTAATCAGCGACCGGAAAATCATAAGACTACCGATTTTCATGCCGATCCGACAATTTTTCGATACTCGCATCCGCCATATTGAAGCCGCCATTTTGTTTTTGGAAATTCTGAGTTCAGATTCTTAATCAGCGACCGGAAAAACATAAGACTACTGATTTTCGTGCCGATCCGACAATTTTTCGATACTCGCACTTGCCATATTAGAGCCGCCATTTTGTTTTTGGAAATTTTGAGTTCAGATTCTTAACCAGCGACCCAAATAATACTAATACACCAATTTTCAGCTAAATTGAAAAACTCCTTGAGTTTTGGCCAGGTTTTCGGCCAAATGAACCACTGTGCGATGGACGCAGAAGACGAAGATAGCGAAGGAGAAGAATCCGAACAGGAGAATGCCGCGCCGCGAAGACAATGGCGACAAACTAATAGAAGAGAACAGATTGACACAATCACACGACAGACTGCGTCGTTTACGATAAAAGACGTCGAAGACAGCATAGCCCATTTCAGCGGAGACGACAAGCTCTAGATCGATCATTGGATCAATGATTTCGAAGATACAAGTGAACTTTTGGGGTGGAACCAGTTGCAGAAATTCATATACGGCAAGCGTATGCTGAAGGGATCGGCAAGGCAGTTTATCACCTTCGAGAGAGATGTCAAGTCATGGGATTGTTTAAAGCGTAAGCTACTCACAGAATTCAAGGTCGAAGTAAACCCAGCGACGATCTATTCGCAATTGTTTAAGCGCAGGCAGCAACCGAACGAAAGTAGTCGTAAGTATATCTATAGTATGCAGGAAATCGCGAATCAGGGGAACATCGAAGATATAGCTCTCATTCAATATATTGCCGACGGTTTGCAAGGCAAGCGCCGCGATAAAGCGATATTATACGGATCTCGAACATTAACGGAATTAAAAAAGAACATTGAAATATTTGATAAAATAAAAGAGAGCACTGGACACGGTACGCGTAACAGACGAGACGAACAAAAGAAGGCAGCATCATTGCGTAATTCGACAAAAAAAAGTAATTGTTACGGGTGTGGATCGACCGAACACGATTATACGATATGTCCAGATAAAGATAAGGGTCTTAAATGTTTTAATTGTAATTGCTTTGGTCATATAGCGCCTAATTGTAATAACGCGAAACAGCCAGCCAAAAAAATATCGAATGTTAATTCTGTGCATACTTCTCCCGATAAAATCGCGCTTAAGATTAACGGCTTACCGGCGTATGCATTATTAGATACGGGTAGCGAAGTAAGTATTGTAAACTCTGACGTTTATAAAGCTATAGGAAAACCACCGTTGTGCGGGACCACGCGACAGTTTACAGGATTTGGTAACGCGATAACGAAGCCGGCGGGAAAATTTCAAGCGAAGATTGAAATTGGAAACGACGCGTATGAGACCGAAATGTTTGTAGTGAATCGAACGGATATGTGTGACGAAGTACTTTTAGGAAGGGAAGCGTTAAAAAATTTGGATGTTCGTATAAAGAAAGGGCGTGTAGAGATACGGCGAGCGAACGAAGAATCGACTAGAGCGACGAAAAAAGAATCGGTAAAGGTGTAATGTACCTACCCCCCGATCAGTTAGTTCATAAGATATCTTTAAGGAATATTGTATAAACACAAATATTTTGTACGCGGCTCACTCATCACCATCATTAGTCACACTAGAATCACCACCTCAAGTCCAAAATCCTATTCCTTGTTTTGATCCTTACTCATCCACGAGTCATCATCCATATCCAAAGTTCAACTTCCTATTCCTACTCCTGGATTCCCAAATACCGTCATCCTACCCCCTCTCATATTCTAAAACCTTTAAAAACCCTACGCCTCATTAGTTCACTACTACAAGTTCAAGCTCTAGAACCAGTCCTCTATTCAAAGTCTCTTACTCTTACGCTAGTTCAAGTTCATAATTACTAACTCCAACGCATTGTGAGAGGCATCTTCTAATTCTAATTCCAAATCCTAAATCTAATACAAGACTCTCACAAGCCCTCATCTAATCATTCGGCACACTAAAAATCTCTTGAATCAAATCGAGTATTTTAATACATAAAAGTCCCAAAAGTTAAAGTTCTCTTTTGTTTCGTGGATCCTGAGTGCGAATCACACAATTCGCCATTACATATTTGGTGTCAGAAGTGGGATTCCTTCTGTGAACGTAAGGAAATTCGAACGAATTTTACTCCTTACGGTGACTTCTAAGTCTTTAAACAACGGACGGATCCAAATTGGAAAAACGACGATCTCCGAGCAACACCGAGCTGCTTATCGTCGAATTCCAATCCTCGAAGGCGCATAATTTCTTGCCGAAATTCATTTTCGTCTTTGGGAGAAAAAGGACCACCGAAGAGAACGACTATTCACGGACTATCATCGCAGTAGAGGGAAACGCAGGACGGAAGACTTCACTGCTCTCAACCGGATCTTCAAAAGCAGCATCAACGCCACGTCCAGAGGACAGCAGCAGATTTCAGGAAGATTTGCCACATCGAAACACGTCCTCTCAACCTCAACAGAACATGACTGTTTCAACTGCTGTTCCAAATATGCAATCAAGTATTGTAATCCTACTGTAAGTACGGAAAAGAAGCATCTTCAGAACAATCTATCTCGATTTACATTCAATCGTTTATATCTTGTACAACATAATGGCGAGTGCATTCAGAATTGAATTAGCCGAAAGATTACTCACTCGTTTCGATGGATCAAGAAGCGTAGTTTACGAATTTATTGATAATTGCGACAAAGCCATGTCTTTTGTAAACACTGAAGAAAAGCCGCTATTACTCGCGATAATCGAGACAAAGATCACCGGAAAAGCACGATCTTTTATTCTAAATCGTAATTTCAGTGACTGGCCAGCTTTAAAATCATATTTATTAGATGCGTACTCCGATAGGCGTTCACAAGGCCAGTGGCAATTGCAATTAGCTTCATGTAGACAAGCTCAAAACGAAACAGTTTTTTCTTACGCGCAGAAAATTGAAAATTGTTTAATAAACTTAACTGATAGCTTAGATGTCTCCTTATCTCAAATAGAGCGCCAAGCTTGTATCAACTTGCTACGGAAACAAGCTCTTAATATTTTTATCGCCGGTTTACATAGAGAAATAGCTATCATAGTAAAATCTCAAAGGCCAGACTCTCTTGAAGACGCTATACAAATCGCACATGCAGAAGAAATAGAACTAATATCACAACGGGAAATTAACAAATTCCAAAATTTAAGTTTTAAAGAAACAAGGTATTGCAATAATTGTAATCGTACTGGACATTCAACTCTAAATTGCTATAATAATATTAATCCAATCTATTTACCGTCTCAAACATATGTCAAAGCTGAAAGTAATTTAAGACATTTCTACTCAAATAATGAAATTCCAATCACTTCTCGATCAAACACGAATAAATTTTGTAACTATTGTAGAAAGTTCGGTCACCTAATCAATGAATGCAGAAAACGTGAATATAATAATTCTAGGAAATTTTATAGCGCAAACACGCAAAGTACCACAAACACAAGTGTTTCCACAACATCTCATAATTCTTATTGTCAAATTCCTGTAAATCAAGTAACTGTCGAAAATGAAAATAGTTCAAACTCCAATCGCGCTCCGATTACTGCTGTACCGACAGCCATTCACAGTATTCAGGCACAAAATTTAAATTTAATCGCAGGCACTACTACGTGCGTAAATGTTAATTTAAAAGAAGGAAAAACAAATTCCCTTAAATTACTTCTCGATACAGGCGCAAATATCTCAATAATCAAAATCTCTAATCTTCATCCAGAAGCGCTTTGCTACGAAGACGTTAAATTAAAGATTACTGGCTTAACCTCCGATACCTTCGACTCACTTGGATATTGTCACTTAAATATTCAAACGGATCAAAGAAATTCGTACAATTGCATTTTTCACGTAGTAAGAGATGATTTCCCAATATCTTATCCTGGAATCTTAGGAAACGATATCATTACGAATTTAAGGCTACAAATTGACTATGCTAATAATTTATTGCATTTTCCTAATCGTGCATCTATACCGTTAGTTCACACCAAAATTTCGCTAACTCCTAATGTAAATTTAGACAAAAAATTAATTTCAATCCCAGGCGACTTATCAAATCGTATTTCGAATACCGAATTTGACATAATTTCAAAGCAGTGCCAAAGTAAAGTACAATATAACGCCAGAAAGATTATTTCTAACGATGCAACCTTGAGTAGATTACGAGTCGGTGATTCAAAATCTGAAACAATCAAAACCGTAAAAATAAATATCATCAAACCAACTTACTCTCACTCTCGTCTGAATTCTTTAAATAAAATACAAACTCGCGTAATAACCAATAATAAACCTGAAGAATGTCAAAGATCGCGATCTTCGTCAAACAATAATTATACAATTTGCACTCCTAAAAATTTAAAAACAAACGACAAAGACTTTTTAAAATCAAAAACGGCTTCTAATCGTATTAACTTAATAAGAAATAAAAATAAAACAAACCGTGAAGTAATGCCAAGAAAAGAAAATCACGATTCTCCACCTGCAGGTGACTTACGTTATCGGCGAGAATATAGAAGAATCAAACGAAATTATAAACGGCCTACTGTGACAAAGAATATTTCGACACACATAAATCATTGCTTATCTAACCAAAAGAGTAAAATCGTATTGATGAAAAATTATACTCCAATGCGAATCGCAATGACTACAAAGTTTCCTGAACGTAATACATTAGATATAGTTGAACCGTTATCATTAACAAAACATGGCACACGATATAAGAGAACATCAATGAATAACTATTATCAATATAACGAACATAGTAATAAGTTCATGCGATACTACATTTAAATCACGTTATAAACTCGAATTTACAATTAAATCACTTATTATTAGAAGTAGTTAATCATAAGGTAAAAACAATTTCATATATACATGTAATCACAGCGAAGTCCTTCAATCTATATGTATCTTGTAATCGGATTCTTATTTATATTGTATTTAGTATGTAAGATTTAAAAAAAAAAATGTTATTTTCAAACAACGCCGAAAATCGTATAATCGCGCCGATAGCAACAAAAGCGAACACTCGTATTAATCAAAAACAATTTCGACCTACCGAAGGTACCATGAAGATGAATATTAAGTCTTCATCTTCAATCTAAAGGGGGAGGTGTAATGTACCTACCCCCCGATCAGTTAGTTCATAAGATATCTTTAAGGAATATTGTATAAACACAAATATTTTGTACGCGGCTCACTCATCACCATCATTAGTCACACTAGAATCACCACCTCAAGTCCAAAATCCTATTCCTTGTTTTGATCCTTACTCATCCACGAGTCATCATCCATATCCAAAGTTCAACTTCCTATTCCTACTCCTGGATTCCCAAATACCGTCATCCTACCCCCTCTCCTATTCTAAAACCTTTAAAAACCCTACGCCTCATTAGTTCACTACTACAAGTTCAAGCTCTAGAACCAGTCCTCTATTCAAAGTCTCTTACTCTTACGCTAGTTCAAGTTCATAATTACTAACTCCAACGCATTGTGAGAGGCATCTTCTAATTCTAATTCCAAATCCTAAATCTAATACAAGACTCTCACAAGCCCTCATCTAATCATTCGGCACACTAAAAATCTCTTGAATCAAATCGAGTATTTTAATACATAAAAGTCCCAAAAGTTAAAGTTCTCTTTTGTTTCGTGGATCCTGAGTGCGAATCACACAATTCGCCATTACAAAGGTGAGCGGCGAAAGCGCGCGGCGGAACGCTAACATGTCAATAGAAACAATCGATAAAGAATCAGCAGAAAGCGCATACAATGTTAGTAAGATGATGCGAATAAATTATATCGAGACGGACGAGATCGACGTGAGACAGCCATATGACACACGCATAAGAAGACTAATACACGATTACGAACCGAACGCCACAGCAAACGCACGAACCGAGACAAGAATAACATTGACGGACGATATACCGGTTTCTTCAAAACCAAGACGCCTAGCTCCCAAAGAAAAACAGATAGTTTCACAGCAAGTAGATGAGTGGTTAAAAGAAGGGATAATCAAACCAAGTACGAGTGAATACAGTAGTCCAGTAGTAGTAGTACCGAAGAAAGACGGGACGTATAGAGTTTGTATAGACTATCGCAGACTAAATGCGAAGATAGTAAGAGACCGATTCCCGATGCCTTTGATTGACGACTGCCTCGACGCGTTAACTCAGGCAAAGGTGTTTTCCGTAATCGACCTTAAGAATGAATTTTTCCATGTTAAAATCGCGGACGATAGTACAAGGTTTACGTCCTTTGTTACCCCAGACGGGCAGTTTGAATTTCTCAAAACCCCTTTCGGGTTATGCAACAGCCCTACTAGTTTTTTACGGTTTATCGACGAAGTCTTCGGCGATCTAGTAAGAAGAAAGGTAGTGTTGACGTACATGGACGATCTTATCATTCCGGGTATCAATAGCGAAGACGCATGTAGAAAATTAGAAGAAACATTGAAGGTAGCAAAGAATGGGTTGATTATTAATTGGAAAAAATGTAAATTTCTCCAAGAAAGTATTGAGTTTTTAGGGCACCTAATACAGGATGGGAATATTCGACCATCACCGGCGAAGGTAAGGGCAGTGCAGGGATTTTCGGAACCAAAGAATAGGAAGCATGTTCAAAGTTTTTTAGGCCTAACGGGATATTTTCGGAAATTTATTCAAAATTATGCCAAGATAGCTAGACCTTTATCAGATTTGCTAAAGTCAGATAGAGCTTTTATTTTCGGTACAGCTGAGAGGAAATCGTTTTCTGAATTAAAGCACCTTTTGTCTAAAGAACCAGTACTCCGTATTTACGATCCCGAAGCGATGACTGAACTGCATACAGATGCCAGCATGGAAGGTTTAGGCGCTGTGTTGCTCCAACGTTACGATCATGAGAAACGGTATCACCCGGTGTACTATATGAGCCGCAAAACATCCGAAGCCGAAAGAAAGTACCATTCGTATGAATTGGAGATTTTAGCGATAATAAAGGCGGTTCAGAAATTCAGAGTTTATTTGCTAGGAGTTAAATTCAAATTAGTCACGGATTGTCAAGCGTTCCAAAAAACGCTTAAAAAGAAAGATTTGTCTCCAAAGGTCGCGCGATGGGCGTTGTCGTTAGAGGAGTTTGATTTTGAAGTCGAGCATCGCGCGGGGGAAAAACTAAAGCATGCGGATGCACTGAGTCGCTTTCCAGTTATGTGCATCGAAGACGCTTTGTGTCAGACTATCCGGAAAAGACAGAAGGAGGAGGAAAGGTTACGAGTTATATGTCATGTTTTAGAATCGGAACCGTACGATGATTATTTAATGGAAAACGATATTTTAATGAAACGCGTAGATAATAAAAATGTAATAGTCTTACCTACTTGTATGCAAGCTAATATAGTTCGAAAAGTTCACGAAAACGGGCATTTTGCAGTACGTAAAGTGGCGGAAATGATAAAAGAGGAATACTATATACCAAATTTAAATGAAAAAATAGAAAAAGTGATCAGTTGTTGCATTCCATGCTTACTGGCGGAGCGTAAGCACGGAAAAAAGGAAGGAAAGTTACAACCGATACCGAAAGGCGACAGACCTCTTGAAACATACCACATGGACTATATAGGACCGATGACAGCGACAGGTAAAATGTACAAGTATATTTTGACCATAGTAGACGGATTTTCCAAGTTTGTGTGGTTATATCCCACAAAATCAACGACAGCAAAAGAAGCCATAGACAGACTGACGATACAACAAAAGACGTTTGGTAATCCGATCCGGATAATTACAGATCGAGGAACAGCGTTTACGTCAGTAGATTTTAAAAGTTTTTGCGCGAACGAAGGTATTCAACATATTTTAACGACTACCGGTGTTCCGAGAGGAAACGGCCAAGTCGAACGTATTAATCGTATCATTATTGCGGTTTTAACTAAACTATCAATGGAAGCGCCGGACAAATGGTACAAAAAGGTAGATGCGGTTCAAAGGGGAATTAATAGTACCTATCAGTGTAGTATTGACACGTCACCCTTCGAAGTTATGTTTGGAGTAAAAATGAGACAACGCGAAGAAGCCTCCGTTCTAGAGTCGATACAGAAAGAGGCGATTGTGCTATTTACCGACGACCGCGTAGAATTAAGAAGAACAGCGAAAGAAAACTTGTTAAGAACCCAGGAGGAAAATCGACGTAATTATAATCGTAATTGTAAGAAAGCGAAAGTGTACAAAGAAGGCGATTTAGCATTAATAAAACGTACTCAGTTCGGTACGGGATTGAAAATTCATAGGAAGTTCTTAGGGTCGTATAAAGTGACCAAATGTAACGGACGGAACAGATACGAAGTGATTCGTGTTGGCGGAAGTGAAGGACCGAACATTACCACGACCGCAGCAGATTATATGAAACCTTATAGCGAGTACTCTTCGGGGTCCGAAGAATTTGCAGGTATGGCCGAATGTGGAGAGTGTGAGTGAGAGTTTGATTGTGAATGAATGGAGAGTGCTTGCGTGGAGAAAAACAAAAGACAGTGGCCTGAAGAAAAAGCGAGCGAAGGGCCGTTAGTCGTCGTCCAGCTTTGGCAGAAGCCTCACTGTATCAAATATACTACATATCGTTATTTTTAAATTGTCCCCTGTGTTTATTACTTTCATACAATCCTACATATAGTAGGTAAAAATCGTTTCCTACGTTACTTTTTATAATATATCCAGAATATCCTACATTTCTTTTGGAAAAATATTATCGTTGTTCTGTAACAGAATAAATGACCAACTACAGTATCAGTACGGTACGGTAAAAGTACAACAAATGGTAAATTAATAATGTCTCGGCAACTTTTATCGTACAGTAACATTCTCCGTTCATAAATATTTATTGTTAGTTTAAAGAAACTATTTATTAGGTTTACTTACCAAAAAACATTGTCATCAACGAAGAAAGTAAAGTACTTCTTCGTTCGCAACAGCACCTCACTTCTCGGCGGCCGGCTCGAGACTGCTCGAGACTGTTCGAAACTAACCCCGATCGTCTTATTCCGTCGGCGCTAACGTACAGGGTGTAAAAAAATTAATGGTCATGGCTTTAAGGAGTTGTTCTACACCTCTGGATCGATGGAGATTTGCGAAAAAAACCGGCCGCAAAATTCGGGAAAGGGTAGCAAATTTTTTTTATTGGTTCATCGTATTCGTCTTGTTACGTAGGTAAAATGTCTGAGAGGAACCATGGGTCAGAAACGAACCGTTCTCTCACAAATTAACTTTTAATTCGGCCTTCCGATCAAAATTTCGCCCATATGGCAGCCTTTGAGTCACCGACCTTTGGAAAGGAAACACATGAAATACCCCTGCTAGCTCCAATAGTTGAAGCAGAGGCAACATAAACGAAGATAGAAAATGACTAGAAAATGTCATTGACCTGCGTTCGGTGTTGGGTTCGCTCAAGGGCCCAACCGGGGAGAAGAGCATAAACACTTGCACATCTCTTCTGGTACGGTGACACAGTGCCCCATTTTCTAACTTCGTTTACGTCGCCTCTGCTTTAACTAATGGCGAAATTTTTATCGGAAGGCCCAATTAAAAGTTAATTTGTGAGAGAACGGTTCGTTTCTGACCCATGGTTCCTCTCAGACATTTTGCCTACGTAACAAGACGAATAGGATGAGCCAATAAAAAAAATTTGCTACCCTTTCCCGAATTTTGCGGCCGGTTTTTTTCGCAAATCTCCATCGATCCAGAGGTGTAGAACAACCCCTTAAAGCCATGACCATTAATTTTTTTACACCCTGTACATAAGTATTCCTAGGAATCGTCGTGCGATCCTGCGATCGTTATCGCAATTCTTCGCAACGCAAGCATTGGTCGAAGACGCAATAACTTCTGCATTACTACGATCCATCACGATATGTATATAAAATTCCTATTGCAATTGTGAGAAAATACGATTCTGCGAGTAAGACACAGATATCTCTCTTTCTATAATAATATAGTATGGGTGTGTATGTGTAGATAAATACAATATACAATAATCTCGTTCTGAGCCAATAATACAAATAATACTAATAATTCTTCTTTGAATCATATTTATGTTTTTGCCGACAAGCTAGTTCATTAAATAATAACAAAAAAAAAAAAACAATTATGCAGAACATACTATGGCAATAATTGTCCCGATAAACTAAGGTTGCATTTCAGCGAATGTTTCACAAATGATATTGCGATAAAAAAATACAGAACTTAATATTAGATAGTCGTATTGTTGAAGATATAAGTATAGATAAATTATTAAAATATAATACTTTTGTAAATTAATTTCGGCATAATGCCACGTTGTAATACGCATAAGGGAAAAGACGTCAAGCGTAAAGGGCTAAGTATTTAAAACCAGTTATTACGATTTTCGTTACTATAGGAATATTCGTAGTTCGACGTGATATAATACGGATTACACTTAAAACTATTTACTTGCAAGAAAAATAAAAGTAAGTATAAACGAAACTAGTTACGAATATAAACTAAATATGAAGTAAACTATAATTAACATCTTCACGGCTTACTTTGACGTGAACGCACAAGTCTCACTCTCGCTGGCATTCCTTGGCCGTGTAACAGTTCGTCCCGCTGTGTTTACATACCCTCTTGTCAGTTTTTATAAACACCAGGACGCACAGTGAAACGAATCGACAATCTCAATGGAAAGAAATAATAACTCGAGAACCATCCACTTCAGAAAAACATGTTGTATAGAAAAGTTTCATAATACATCATGGAGAGAATATCGGTGTAATAATAATTTTTTATTTGTTATACTTTTACAATATTATTTAAAGATTAATTTCTTTTTTTTTATACGAAAATGTGTGACTTTCTTTGCATATTTTCACTCGACAGAAGAAATAAAGAAACTTGTATATAAGTAATTTTCTTGCTGGACTGTATATTAGAGATATTTAATGAAAATGTGTCTACTAACACTTTCTCGTCTTATTAATTCCAATGAGATTATCTAATTATTGCAAGGTACTCAGAAGAAATCTGGCTACATACATACATATTTGCTAACCGCGCGCAGCACTGACAAGGTAAATCATCGATTTTTATGAAATTTTATAGTCATCATCGCAAAGAAGAAGTGGATCATACATGTAGGAGTGTGTATGTGTGACTGAGATGCGTTGAGCGAGTATCAATTAGTTTGGGACCGAGAGATGTGCGTAAGAGACAAAGAGTGTATGAAGTGTGACAGAGAGAGAGTGTTCAAGAGGGTTTTGGAAGAGTGGAGAGTCAGTCGGAAGATAGAGTCGGAAAGTAGAAGTCGAAAAAGAGAGTCGAGAAAGAGTGGGTGTTGCTGCGTTATTCTGTATTGTATTTAGTCTTACATTTTATTATTGTAATTATATTTTTAACGTAGAATAGGATAGGTGTACCGTTCATTTTATACCTCTGCACCACCCATTCCTACATACATATATGTAGGATCGGGTTATGTGGAAGGAAAGTCAAACTCACACAGTAACCAAGATTTAACTAAAAATAGGGTTTAGGTACATCGGAATCGGTCGCGCACAAAAAAAACGTGGCACGGTACGACTTCTGCGTGCTTTCTTTTATTTCGACTCGCTTCTTTTATTTTAACTTCTCTCACGCGCGACCACTAGCGCCCCTGTCCCGGCAACGCGACAGCCAATCACCGAAGGGCCTGACGGAAGAAAAATCGCAATCATACTACATAGTTCAAAACGATAACGGAGCTTCTTGGAATATTTCAAAGCAGAAAAAGGAATCAAACAAAATAGAAAAACATCTCAATCCCACATATAAAAAAAAGAGAACCGAAAAAATAAAAAAAAATCTATATTCGTAATCAGTATTGAGCAAAATTGTAAAATTTAAATGTAATGAGCGAATGATGCTATTCGCGATCAGGATCCGCCGAATAAAGAGAACTTGTACTTTTGGACTTTTATATATTAAAATACTTGATTCGTTCCACGAGAGATTCAGAGTGTCGAATGATTAGATGAGGACTTGTGAGAGTCTTGTATTAGATTTTGTTTTTGGAATTAGAATTAGAAGATGACTCTCACAATTCGTTGGAGTTAGTAATTATGATGAACTTGAACTGGCGTAAGAGTAAGAGAAACTGGTAACTTTGAATTGAGAACTGGTAGTAGCGACTGAACTAATGAAGCGTAGGGTTTTTAAAGGTTTTAGAAGAGAAGAGGGGGTAGGACGACGGTATTTGGGAATCCAGGAGTAGGAATAGGAAGTTGAACTTTGGAGATGGATGATGACTCGTGGATGAGTAAGGATCAAAACAAGGAATAGGATTTTGGACTTGAGGTGGTGATTTCGGAGATGAGTAAGGAGCGGTGACGATACTAGGGAGTTGAAAGGTCGGGATGGAAAACTAGGAGATCTGGATTTGAAGTAGTGAATCAGACGTGACGATGGAAGTTAGTTTGACGGCGTACAAATGTTTGCGTTTACAAAATATTCCTATAGTTATCTTATATACTAAACAAGTGGAGGGTCGGTACATTACATAAAGACTATTGTAAAGAGAATTGTAACAGCTTTCAAAAGAAATTTTACTCGACCGCCAATGCCATTTAAATATTTTGGGATGATTCTTATCCTCGTTTGGGGGTGAAAGTGGGAGAGTCAAAAAATCGACGTGTCTGAGCGTTTTTTAAAAATATTGACGCAGTTTCCGAAAATGGCTCTGTTTCGCTTTCAGCTGGCTACCCTGTATTATCTAGCAAGGGAACCTCCCGAGATGCCACCAATTTTGATGAAATGTAAGTATGATGTAGTATTCGTTGAAATATTTGACACGTATTTTTATTTATCGACAATCGTCCACGTTAAAGGGGTGAAAACCGCCACCGAAGTTGGAGTGCTAAAGTGCATTTCGTTGAATATTTTGAAAACTATGAGAGATAGAGTATTTTTTAAAGGGGCGAAATTGGCGCCTTTATATTACACATTTAATGGCATAATGTTTTTCACAAAATCTCCATTTGTTAAAACAATATGTTGAAAAATATCACATTTTCGGCAGTTTTATCAATTTAATATTAATCAATTTCCTTGAGTATCTTTTGATAAAAATGATATATTCAGAACAAAATTACGGATAATATAATCCAGTATAAAATTACGAATTTCAATTTTTTCGTCAACAAAAAAGTTACTGCACATGAAGTTTTATCCTCCGATGCACGAAATAAAGTCCTTACACAAGTCGTTCCTTGTTCATAACTGCTTGGCAGCTCTTAAAAGAGGTGTTTTTGATTGACATATATGCGTTGGTGCTTTTAGAGAAATGATAGGATTGCAATTAATGTAAGTTACTCTATGTAATTGTGGCAGTAATGGTAGTCTTGAAAAGAGTGTTTAAAACATAGTAGTCTAAGAGCTGGCCGCCACCTCGACTAAGGTACTCGTCACAAAGCTGAAATTTTTAGCATAGTTTATTCAATAATATTAATCTATGAAAAGCTACTTCTGCCGGGGTTGCCGCGGTTGCAAAAATACCACCTTTATTTTTAAAGTTGTTAATTTTTTTTTTAATATACTTTCACACGTCTGCCGTTTATATATGTTATAATTTATACTATTTCAAGTATAAAAAAAAATTGGCAGAAGATTCTCTGGGTTAAAAATACCTGGCAGGTGGGTCTAAAGTTACGAGGTGGGGTATTTTAACACTTTGCCGGCCGCTCTCACGTATGCGTGACATCTCTTCTTCGACTGTTATCGGCCGCTGTCACGTATGCGTGACTTTTTAGAACCTGCGAGAAACTCGCCGGCGTTTTTTCTCTTTACTTTGATGATAAAATTAACAAACTTAGAATTTTCGGAATTAGATCAAATAAGCGCCGTTTTGTTCAATAACTTTTGAGGTCGATCTGAGCGGATGCATACGTGACAAAAACTATGTAATATGTCTTAAGACGAAGGGTCAATGAGGGTTTGTGACGACATACACAAACAATACAAATATACCTTCGATTTCTTGCGTTGCATTCGTTTAGACCCACAGGTAACTGAGAGAATCATCTCACCAACTTGTTTTTGTAGTAAGAATAGTATAATTAAAAACATGTACAAACGGCAGATTTACTAAAGTATTTTTTTTTAAATATACGACAACTTAAAGAATACAGAAGCTATCGATAATAAGAAAATAATATAAAATTTAATTATGTTTGTTTCACTTTCTTTTGCAAAATACTCTTCTTAAGCTATACATATTATGTATGTTAAGTTTTTGTCACGTATGCATCCGCTCAGATCGACCTCAAAAATTATTGAATAAAACGGCGCTTATTTGATCTAATTCCGAAAATTCTGAGTTTGTTAATTTTATCATCAAAATAAAGAGAAAAAACGCCGGCGAGTTTCTCGCAGGTTCTAAAAAGTCACTCATAAGTGACAGCGGCCGGCAAAGTGTTAAAATACCCCACCTCGTAACTTTAGACCCACCTGCCAGGTGTTTGTAACCCAGAGAATCTTCTGCCAATTTTTTTTTATACTTGAAATAGTATAAATTATAACATATATAAACGGCAGACGTGTGAAAGTATATTTAAAAAAAAAAATTAACAACTTTAAAAATAAAGGTGGTATTTTTGCAACCGCGGTAACCCCGGCAGAAGTAGCTTTTCATACATTAATATTATTGAATAAACTATGCTAAAAACTTCAGCTTTGTGACGAGTACCTTAGTCGAGGTGGCGGCCAGCTCTCCGACTATAGGTGATTTCTACAACATGAGCTATTCAAAGCAAGAGAACGTTGTCACAGTCAAAACAGTTGATAATTTCAAATTGCAAATCTGTGAAACAAAGAGAACAGCAATCCATTTGGTCTGCTCTCTATATAGCCGCAGCAAAAGCATGCATATCTAAACATGTCTTCATATCTCGAAGAGGACAACTGATTGAAAATCAGTGATTGCAATTTTATTATATTGCCACTTCTGTATAAATTGATGTCAATATTCAAATTGATTGTTGAATCTGATATTTTTTGCGTGTAATATTTTCCCAAACAAGGAATCCAAACACATCCACAGGTTGGATCTGTCCTGATGTACCTTTTGGTATCTTTAACAACTCTACTGTTTTTCCTTCTGGACCTGCATTTTTCATCAACTCCTCGTCGTATCCAGTCCACAATAAGAAAAATAATTAGAAAGCCTAGATTCCTTGTTTGGGAAAAGGCTATAGGAGGATAAGTATGATCCAGCGGCCTTAGCTCCGATCATGCTCGCTTTTTTTTCTTAAATTAGTACCTATGTGAGTACTTATCACAGCAATTTTCAACCCTTAAAAATTCATCCCCAGGGAGTAATCGTTAAATAAACAAATTTTTTCAAAAATTCATAACTTGAGAACGACTACTTTGATTTTATTGAAAGGGTATAGCCGGTTAAGATGGTCAAATGTGCCCTTGAACCGAATTCAAATCGCGATGAGTCATTCGAAAGCTTATAAAAAAAGAATGATTTCTGCCAAGTTTCAACTTTGAATCTCGACCCGGGGGGTAGTAAAGGGTAAAAATAGAAAATCTGGTTTTTGCCGAATTTCTCCTATACCAGCGGATAAAAAATTTTGAAAAAATTCAGAGGCACTTCTGTTATCAGGGCACATATTAGAGAATTTTTTCAGATTTTTAAATTGAAAAAACAAGCTGTGAAAAATAAAAAACGCTAAAAAATTATGAAAAATGCCGATTGTGTATCGAAGCAGTCTTGGCACTATAATTATATTTTTACTGTAAGTACGTATCATTGTTACTATTGTCCTGAATTTTTTTCAGATTTTTCAATTTGGTGCGCCGCAGTTAAAAAAATTAAAAACCGATTTTTTCGTCGTTTTTTCCGTGTCAGAGTAACTTATACGTCGAATTGCTTCATGAAATAGGTATTTTATGCGTTCTTCTATGTTTATACGTACAGCAAAACATCAGAGGAATTAAAGAAACTGAAAAAACCGAATCATTTGAAACTGTTATGCGCCTTATATTTTAAAGTATCTACCGTATTTTCCAACGGCGTCGGTGGCGAAGCGGTAGAGTGTCGAGCTGCTATACCGCTGCGAACTTTTTGAACGTAGGTTCATCGCCTCGAACTTCCAAGTCCCTTAGGCTGTTTTTTTTTGTTTTTTTTGTTAATTATATATATTTCCGAACTTTACGACACAACGATCAATATTTATTATCAAATGTTTTAAGAATATTTGAAAAACATATTAACCTGAAATATACGTAAATATAAGTTTGGACTGCTTGTTATGCCGCCGTTTATCCTGTCAATTACGGCATTGTTTGAAATTGGTTTTCAAATCTCTTACCTTTAACAGTTATGGATGGATGGCAACAAAAATCGTGTTGTTGTTTTTCTACTATTTAGCCTTTTCGTCTATTCGAATTAGATCATACAATTCTATTCTCTCTTTTATTCAAAATGTATGTTAGAATTTCTGTCACGGGTTCAATGCATGAAAGGTAAGAGATTTGAAAACCAATTTCAACCAATTTCAAACAATGCCGTAATTGACAGGATAAACGGCGGCATAACAAGCAGTCCAAAGTCATATTTACGTATATTTCAGGTTAATATGTTTTTCAAATATTCTTAAAACATTTGAAAGTAAATATTGATCGTTGTGTCGTAAAGTTCGGAAATATATATACTTAATTAACAAAAAAAGAAAAAAAAACAGCCTAAGGGACTTGGAAGTTCGAGGCGATGAACCTACGTTCAAAAAGTTCGCAGCGGTATAGCAGCTCGACACTCTACCGCTTCGCCACCGACGCCGTTGGAAAATACGGTAGATACTTTAAAATATAAGGCGCATAACAGTTTCAAATGATTCGGTTTTTTCAGTTTCTTTAATTCCTCTGATGTTTTGCTGTACGTATAAACATAGAAGAACGCATAAAATACCTATTTCATGAAGCAATTCGACGTATAAGTTACTCTGACACGGAAAAAAACGACGAAAAAATCGGTTTTTAATTTTTTTAACTGCGGCGCACCAAATTGAAAAATCTGAAAAAAATTCAGGACAATAGTAACAATGATACGTACTTACAGTAAAAATATAATTATAGTGCCAAGACTGCTTCGATACACAATCGGCATTTTTCATAATTTTTTAGCGTTTTTTATTTTTCACAGCTTGTTTTTTCAATTTAAAAATCTGAAAAAATTCTCTAATATGTGCCCTGATAACAGAAGTGCCTCTGAATTTTTTCAAAATTTTTTATCCGCTGGTATAGGAGAAATTCGGCAAAAACCAGATTTTCTATTTTTACCCTTTACTACCCCCCGGGTCGAGATTCAAAGTTGAAACTTGGCAGAAATCATTCTTTTTTTATAAGCTTTCGAAAGACTCATCGCGATTTGAATTCGGTTCAAGGGCACATTTGACCATCTTAACCGGCTATACCCTTTATTCAGGACGTACATATAACTAAGGTCTCTGATTAAAAAAAATTCCAGACTTGATGAATTGACATAACCTTAGAAAAAAAATTAAAACATTTTTCAATTACTACTATTGGTAGGTTATGTTTGAGGCACAACTACCAAACTTTTTTTATAGCTTTCTAACACCATTTTGCACCATATATAATTTTGGTATAATTTATTTCTTGGTGCGTCATATCCAAAAAAAATAAAAAGTCTAATTTTAATCATATTTAATTTTTTTAATATGTTATAATTATGGCACACCCATCCTAATTTTTTTCTAGTTTTCTAACGTCATTTTGCACCATATATAATTTTGGTATAATTTATTTCTTGGTGCGTCATATGCAAAAAGAATAAAAAGTATAATTTTAATCATTTTCAATTTTTTTCATTATGGTATCATTATAGCACAATCATCTTAATTTTTTTTTTGCTTCCTAACATTATTTTGCACCATGTGTAATTTCGGTAGAATTTATTTTTGGGTGCGTCATATGCAAAATAAATGAAAAGTCTAATTTGAATCATCCTCAATTTTTTTCAATATGTTACCGTTATAGCACAATCATGTTATTTCTTTTGGTTTCCCCACATCGTTTTACTCTATCTATAATAATTTCTGAATTTATAATTCTCAGCGTGTTACATTGGAATCAATAAAAGTATACAGTTTTCCTATATTTCGGCAACTTCCAAAAAAAAACAACAAAAAGTCCATTTACTACAATGACGATGATAGCGAATATTTAGTTTTGATTCGGCAGATCGACCTAACGTTCTAATGCAATTTTCGTCCGTTGCTAGTGCTGTGGTGGATAGATGTAGCGGGGATATGCGTTTTAGTGGTGGGTATAATGAGTTAGGTACATATCAAGTCTGCCGTTCGCGCGGGCCCGCATGAGCGGGCAAGAGCTACAGACGTATGGAGCTAATCTTGCCATTGTCTTTATTACTTTTATAACTATTATAATCATTGTTTCTGTTGTTGTTGTTGTTATTATTATTATTGTTATTATTATTATTGTTATTATTATTATTATGAATTATGAATTCAGAAATTATTATAGATAGAGTAAAACGATGTGAGGAAACCAAAAGAAATAACATGATAGTGCTATAACGGTAACATATTGAAAAAAATTGAGGATGATTCAAATTAGACTTTTCATTTATTTTGCATATGACGCACCCAAAAATAAATTCTACCGAAATTACACATGGTGCAAAATAATGTTAGGAAGCTAAAAAAAAATTAAGATGATTGTGCTATAATGATAACATAATGAAAAAAATTGAAAATGATTAAAATTATACTTTTTATTCTTTTTGCATATGACGCACCAAGAAATAAATTATACCAAAATTATATATGGTGCAAAATGGCGTTAGAAAACTAGAAAAAAATTAGGATGGGTGTGCCATAATTATAACATATTTAAAAAAATTAAATATGATTAAAATTAGACTTTTTATTTTTTTTGGATATGACGCACCAAGAAATAAATTATACCAAAATTATATATGGTGCAAAATGGTGTTAGAAAGCTATAAACAAAGTTTGGTAGTTGTGCCTCAAACATAACCTACCAATAGTAGTAATTGAAAAATGTTTTAATTTTTTTTCTAAGGTTATGTCAATTCATCAAGTCTGGAATTTTTTTTAATCAGAGACCTTAGTTATATGTACGTCCTGAATAAATTTCAATAAAATCAAAGTAGTCGTTCTCAAGTTATGAATTTTTGAAAAAATTTGTTTATTTAACGATTACTCCCTGGGGATGAATTCTTAAGGGTTGAAAATTGCTGTGATAAGTACTCACATAGGTACTAATTTAAGAAAAAAAAGCGAGCATGATCGGAGCTAAGGCCGCTGGATCATACTTATCCGCCTATAGCCTTTTACACGAAAAATATCAGATTTAACAATAAGCAACAAGGTGCTAATTTCGTCAGTTTAGAAAAAATACTTCGTCTCTCATAGTTTTCAAGATTTTCACCGAAATACTTAGGATCTCAACTTTGGGGGCGGTTTTCACCCCTTTAAGGGGGTCATCCCGCGTGACAATCGTTTTTTTACGCTTTCTTTGGGAACTTTTTTTGACAAACCATTAAAATGTATGAACTTGAATTCAGAATTTTCGTTCATCTGAACGCAAAAAATCAAACGGCATTTTAATTTGTAAACTTAAGGCTATCGTGTGTACTGGAACAAAATAAAAATGTTGAAAATTGAAGTTTTGGCACGGCTTTAAAGGCGAAATCTCAATTTTCGTCATATTTTTTCGACTTCATCAGTTTGGAAAAAAAAACTTTGACTGGTACCACAATTATGTATTCTACACTGCGGTGCATAACTATAGCACCGCCTAAATTTTTAGTTGTTACGAAGTTTACATTAAAATTTCAAAAAAGGGTTGGCATAAATTAAAAGCGCGTGAAGAACGATAAACTTTAGATCAAACCAAATTTAAATTGCGCTCTTATACAAAACTATATAATCGTGGTTGTGATTTTCAATTGTTGCGTAACTATAACACCAGCATTCTTTATTACTAATTTCAGTGTGTTTATCTCCAACGTTTATCATATTACGGGTCGTATAGCTTTCTAATAGTAAATTAGTAAATATTCACTAAAGTAGAAAGAAAATTACAAAGATTTTGGTCACAATAATATAAAAATTCATCCTTTGGAAATACAGCAAATGTAGATATTTAACGGAAGCGGAAAAGTGTCAAATTTTATTTATGAAAGGTACCGATTTTAGCATTCGCGGAATTGCTCGGAGGTTGGGAAGATCGCAGAAAGTTGTAATATATTTTTACATGACCCAGCTAATTATGAGAAGAATAAAACAGGTGGACCAACGAAGTTTAGTCAACGGGCGGAACGGACAATCATAAAAACCCATCAAGTAAAAAAAAAAAAAAAAACATCGTAAGACAGAAATTAAAATCCGCTCCTAAACTTCTACCGCGTCACAGACTGCGAGACTTGAGTATGCTCGAGCAAACATGGATCGGAACTGACATTTTGAGTTAATTTGAAATATTAAAATCTTCTAAACTCGACTAACTGCAGTTTTTTCTTTGGTAACTAGGCCATCTTTCCGGATGAAAAGAAATTTAACCTCGATGAACCCAATGGATATAATTCATACTGTGGGATGCGAATGTATAAAGATTTCTTTTATACATATGTTAAGTAGTATGAATATGATAAAGCCGATCGCATTTTGTTTTTCGCGAGGCCAACGAGGCATTCGATGCCTCGTAGCACTCCGTGGCTAGAATCCTCCGTGGATAGACTGTGTGTCATTCTGTGTGTAAAATTCCTGTGTGGATGTACTTTGTGTTTTATCATTATTAGTGTGTGTCACGTCCCAGCGACGGAGGTGAAACGAGCAGAGAATTGAAATCACTAGGCTAGTAAACTCGAATAGGGATATCGTTTCAAAACCGTATTACAGGGATTTATGCTGGTATTTTGCCTTCCCGCCTGGGCGGTCAAATGGCTGGGACCCAGCTGCTTGCAAAGCGTTTCGCTATAAGTCTTTGAAATATGCGAGAAAGAATAAAAGATAGTTTGACTTATCGTTCGTTGTGTCTTCGTCTCTCTCTTTCGCTCTTTTCTCTCTCTCTCCTGCAGACTCCCTCGAGGAACGGAGAAGAGATCTCGGAGTGTAGAGATCCTGCCTGACCGACGTAGGGCGGGTTGCCGAGTCTCAGGCGCTCAATTGATGCTGGTGATGGAACAGGCAAAATTGTTACGTCCTCGTGACAGTCCACGGCAACTGCGTACCGTCTATCGACAATTTGAATACATCAACGTCTGTCGGGTTAATTCGTATAGGCGTCTTTCGAATAGCTGGTGATTCCTAAAAGGGAAATAAAGTGCTTATATCCTATTCTTGCTGTCTTACTCGATAGACCCAGATGGTTTTTACTATTGACTCTGATTTACGCGACTGAATTACAGGTGATCGTTCACCTCGCTCTTCTCTTCCGAGAGGAAGAGTATCTGGGCGCGCTGATATATATAATTGCGCGAGAAGGCGGCGAAGAAAGTTCCTTCGGCCTGAGCGTCTGGTTCTCGTCATCAAAATCTCTTTAAGAAATGCGTAAAAATCCAATGAGCGAGTCTACGTTCGGTTGAAGGGTTAATTTCGGAGAGGTTCGTCCTCTCACAAAGGGTCGGATAAATTCCACGAGCAGGTCGTCCGCTCACAGTGGAATTGGGAAAGATGGATTGACTTAGATTTTGCTCGTGAGGATTATCATACGCAGCGAAATTGAATTGAAGAGTAGTAAAGAAGTGAAATTAGGTAAAAATAGGAAGATCGAAGAAGGTGGATTCTTAATTAAAGTATGCAGAGTTTAAATAAACAAGTAGAAAATATATTGTTACAAAATAAGAGTGATTAAACTAATGGTTACAATGTTACGATATAAATGTAGATACAAAATACGTTCGATTTGAATAGACTTGTTAAAAGTGTGAATACGATTGGAGTTTGAGTTTGACTTGGAATTGAATCGACTCCTAAGAGTATGGATGTAGAAATTGGATTGATACTTATCGACATTTATTTATATTATAAGAACATTAATGTAACAATTTGATTGAAACAGTTGAAAGAATTGAATTGACAAAACAAATGATTGAACTGTCAGATTAAAAAGGTCGTAGCAACAGACTCCCTATAGCATTTCTGGAACCAGTTCGGGTCTAATAGTCCAGTCAATGGGAGGCTGAAATCACTATTTTGGGCGGGGAGAATGAAACCAACGTGAAAATGTGCGCAAGGGCTGTAGGAATGTTAGTGCAAAAAATCAGGGTCCTGAATGAAAGGGAACCCTTGCAAAAAAATTGCGAAAGGGTGCAAAAGTGACTTTTTCACGAATATCTCGAGGACGGCTGGGAATATGAAGAAAAGTTTGGAGTAAAAGTTGTAGAGAATTTAATTCTCTACAAAAAAGTATTTATACTATTTTTTCCCATCTCTTATCCTTTATCAATTAAATGCGTTTAAAGAGGCTGTGGAGCATAAAATTTTTTAAAAAATTATTTCATTGTTACAAAAATTTTTTTTTTAAAACAAACACATCAGAGCACTTGTTTATTACTCCGACAACATTTTCTGAGCCTTTTTTTATAATGAGCTTTTCATTAATTAATATTAATTTGAAAATTTCAAATTAATTTTTTTAGCATTAAATCGAATTGGATAATTTTGTCTTCCCTTCCAATCGATTTAGCATAAAATTTGCGATTAAATATGTTCTATCATTTGGATGTTCATTTTAATCCACGTGAGAAACATTAAAACTAAGAATTGGGCGACTTTTAATTTGCTACGTTACTGCTGCTGAGAGAGAACGACATATCTCTCCTTTTCACTTGCACTCATTACATTTTTCTGCACATGCGCGGCGCATAAAGAAGTGTAAGTGCGAGAGAGAACGGCATTTTCTTCCATTTCACTCGCACTCACTACATTTTTCTGCTCCTGTGTAGTACACAGAAAAACATGAGTGCGAGTGAAATCACATACTTCTACAGTGGGAGTGTAAAGGACAGAAAAGGGCCCAATGGTTCCTACTGTAAACATAAAATTTTATTGCCTGTCATTGTTTTATATGGATAGTCAGCAGCTATGGAAATTCTTGGTTTTGAGTCAAAAAGGCTTTTCGACACGAGCATAAAATCCTAGAAAATTTTTTTAAGTATTTTCGCGGTTTAAAGTATGAAATATTGGGTCAAAAATAAGTAATGATTTTCATATATACAGATCGATAGAGAATTAAATTCTCTATCGAATAAGCTCAACTTATTTTTTCCCATTTATTTATTGTATAATAAAAAATTTTATCAACTTTTGCAACATTTTCCAGAACTAATATATTCTTGACATATTCACAAACATATGTGCAAAATTTCGTACCTTCGCGATGACCGGAAGTCGCCTATCAGATTTTTTAAAGATTAAAAAAATGAAAAAAATGTCATTTTCTGAGTATAAAAAATTATATCTCTGACATTATTACCCCAATTAAGTTGACACTTTACACACATGTTCTCGACATCTTCACAAACATGTGTGCAAATTTTCGTAACTTCGCGATGACCGGAAGTTGCGTATTAGATTTTTAAAGATTGAAAAATGAAAAAAAGGTTGCCATTGTCTGACAATGAAAAATTTTATCTCTGATTCACTGACCAACAGCAATATGATCATTTTTTAGACAATTTTTTTTTATAAACAGTTGATTGCGATATAAATAAATGTAATGTAATTCAGAGTGAGCTTATGTATCAAATCTTTATTCAATAATTCGCGTGTTTTTTATACCATGCAATATACTTTGTGTGACTTCCTTTTTCGTATAAAATTTTGTATACATAAGTTGACCTTTTTTCTGCGGTTCATGCTCTTATGTGTCAATAATTGTCGAAATCGATTTCCATCGGTTCCACAATTTTTGTACAATCTAATTCTTCTTCGATCTGCTCCTCCGGTTCCGACTCGTCTTGCAAATGTTGTTCATCTTCTTCAAGTTCATCATTATCTTCCTCAACATTACATATTTCCGCTGAATGTTCTGCAGGTTGTATCGCCTTGTTTTCGCAAGTTTCCCCTTCGCAGTTTTTACAAAGTCGAGTACAGCGAATACCACTCTTTTTGCAAGTACAACGGCTAGTAGAACAGTCTGTGCATGAACAGCGAACCTGTAAAATAATTTTATCATTTTTAGTATACTTGTAAGAGATGTCCATGACTGATAGACTCCAAATAATTTTCTGTTCATTAAATACCTGTTCAAGAAGTATATCTGGAGCGGGTGGTGCTGTTGTCATGATTGGATGCATAATGGTTTGGAATATTCTCTTCCATCCCCATTCTTCTGCGTCCATGTTTTCTCCAAGCCATTCTTGTACTTGGTAGTAAACCCTTTTTGTATGTTCTAAAAGCGCTGCTTGAGTTGGAGGTAAACTAGCTAATGAAGATTCTTTACTACTATGGAAAATTGATTGATTAAATAAACAATATCTGAGCTGTGCGATTGTTGTTGGTTTTTCTTTTGTATTATTATTGAGATACAGCTGGAAAATTATTTTTTCTGCAACTTCAAACAATGTTTGTTTTTCACTATGACTTCTGTAAAAAGGTTGGATCATTTCTATCAATTGTGCATCTTCCAGAAACAGCTTTACTAATTTCTTTTTGCCTTTATTGAATAGGGCACTCGTCGAATCACAGCCAGAAAATGCATGTACGAATAAAATAAAATCTTTCAATCGTTGATTACAATGTGTGTCATAAACTTTGCTCTCTGTTTTACCTGATCCCATTTTATAGAAGTAAATTATTGTGCCAGGTAAAGTCAGAGCGACTAATAATACGATTCTTCAATTCGATAGCAGTAGTTACAATCAATCTGTCTGCATCTCCACTTGCCAGTTCAACATTAATGTTCGATTGCCGCATGGATTCTTCTAATAAATAGATAAATTTTTGTTTATTGGCAATATTTGCTAGAAATTTTTCGCGATTTAAAGAGACCATTAAATCCATACTGATGTTTACGTCAGGAGCAAAGTTTTTTTCATGACGGCGGAATCGTTCATATGTTTTTACAGCAACGTTCTCATTGCTATATCCATCGAAAACTACGTATGCCTCTGGAAAATGTCGGTGAATATATGTTACATAAAGGTCACAAATATCTTTGAATGTTTTACTATGTGGCCATTGTATTTGGTGCAATAGCCATCCTCCATCGATGACACAAACCGATTCTTTTAAAATTGTACTACTTGCGTTTATTGTTTCAAAAACATCGTATAAATCGGATTTGGTTCCTTTTCTCATATATCCATTTTCATTGAATAATGATAACGGAAATGGCGACAATTCGTATTCCAGTGCAGTACGTATTAAATCAGTGTTATTTGTCAAAAGCTTGGCAATTCTTTGAAATAATAACAAGGGGTTAATTGTCGCTAAATCGCTGTGATTCACTATCATTCCTTTTCGCGCAACAGCAAGTGTTTGAACTTTATATGCTCGTGTAAGTGAAATTTTATCAACTGTTTTTGACACCATTTTTTCCATTCCTTTTTGCCCTTTCTCAAATGCAAGATGGCAATCAATATTAGGACCTCCAACGACTCCAGTAGATAACGAAAGTAATTGATCACGTGGCTCAAATGGTTTGTGTTCACACTGCAAACCTAAGTGTGTGATCATGTAGGTGAATTTCACATGTCACACATATTTTTAATGTGTGAATGTGGCATGGTGTTTGAAAATCACATAGCTCAATTCGGATAAATATTAATTTCATACACTTCTTGTGTATAATTTAATTCAAACACTTCATTTATGTATGAAATGATTGAATTTTCAATCATTTCACGTTTCAAGAAAGTTAAAATCATTTACATATTAGCGATTCACACACTTCATTCTAAATAATACACTAACAACATTCACACATTAGCAATCTTAATATAGAAAATTGTCAAAAATTATATATTACACTGCAAATCCAAGTGTGTTAAAAGTGGGTTATTTAAATGCACCAAAATGTGTAAGCACACTTCATTAACACGTCTAAACGTGTAAATGCAATTATGTGCATTAAAATAAAACACTTGAAGAAATTAACGTGAAGTTTTAACACATCTAATGCGTTATTTTACACGTGTTATCCAAGTAAATTAATAATGCATTTTTTTTGTATGTTAAATTTAAATACACTTCACTTTTATGCACAAAAGTGTATTAAAATTACACATTTCGTTAGAATTATACGTTTTTATGTGTTAGCCGTTTCTTTTTGATGTATTTACTGACCAGATATTTATCAGTTATTATTACCACTTAAAAGAGTAGAAAAACAATAACTGTAATTTTTGCATTATTGGTTCGCATCATTTGACACGTTAACCAATCATTCTCATCTATAATATATCGAAATATTCTTGAATGTGGTAGGTTGCATATTAATACCGGAGTTCCTGCACTCCTTTAAAATATTGAACAATTATAATAATATTTAATATAATTTTATTCAATTCTGTGAATATGTAATTGATTTAACTATAAATATGTAAGAAGGCAGATGAAATGAGTGAGCGAGAAAGTGAATGAATGACAGAGAGAACGAGATGATGACGTGAGAAACAAAAGACAGGGCAGAAGAAACAAAACAGTTGCAAAACAGCAGTGAAGAACGAAACGTGAAAGCGAAAAGACGCCATAACTGTTACTGCTTATTTTTATTAGTTTCTAAGTGTGTGTTATAGTTATTGTTGGTTTTATGTATCTTTTAAATAAATGTTAGTTAATAGCAAGAAGACTGTGGGCACCCTCAGAAAAGCAATCTCCTTACATATATATATGTAGGATTGGCATATTTGAACACGTGGCGGTAACATTTGTAAATAGAGTCGTGATTGAGCAGTGGTGTGAAGAAGTCGATTTCGTGTCCGAGTTGATCTGATTTGTATTGTATTTATTGTTCTAATCGTTTAATCGTTTTGTTCTAATAAAATATTTTTCTCACATGTATATTTATATTTTAAAATAACCCATTTATGTATTTTAAAAATAACGCACCTACATGCTGAAAAATAATACACATGTACTGTGTTAAATAATAACACACCGGGAAACGTCTAAAAAGTGACTACAAGGAAATAATACGTTTATGTGTTTTAAAATAACACACTTGGATTTGCTGTGTAGCAAGGTTTGAATATTACAAAAGTTCGAATTAATAAGTAAGTAGTATGCAGTTATTATTAAGAAAATAATTTTTAATGGTTAATAAACAGACTTAATTGTCTGTTTGATCTATTTTATGTGTATACAAATACTTATTTACGCTCTTTAAAAATCGCACATTGTAAGTGTGTGATTTGATTCACACATTTCGTAATTCACACATTAAAAACGTATTAAAATCACACACACGTGATATTTGATTTAATTCACATACTTTTTAGTGTGTAAAAACTGTCTACAACCATTCACACGCGTAAAGTAATTGAAATTCATACACTTGGGTTTGCAGTGCATTTAGCCAGAAAATAAATTTTTCTACATCTGTCTCATCACGCTGGATTCGACCTGGTGAGAGATCTACGTGTTGCTCACTTGTTGAACTGATAATGCCACAATAATTTTCTAAATTACTCATTATATTAAAGGCAGAAGGCATAGTTGATAAATATCAAGCCACAACACTTGGGGTCACGCCTCGTCCATGTTTCAGATCTGTTCCGAAATACCGATTTAACGTTTGTTCTATCGTCATATCAGACCATACTCCAGCCCAAGCTTTATATGATCTACGAATGGTGAAAAAACCCTTTGTGGTGAAGTTTTCATATTCTTCTTCGTTATCTGCCATTAATGTCTCAAGTCCAACCATATCTTGCAGATAAAGTTGCGCACATTTTGCATAAGGATAATGGCCTGCAGCATGAAATATAGGTAACATTTTTTCAATACTGTGTAAATGCAACTTCCAGTTTCCTAAGCGTTCTGCTTCTATGAATTCAAATGCAATGAGTACTGCTTTAAAATATTGAATCCATAGTTTAGCTGTAGGACCACAATTTGATAAATGTGTTAACTGTTCTGTAAATAGTTCAGATAATTTTCCAATTTCACTATTTGACTCACAGTCATCTAAGGATGGAGGATTTTCATCCCACTCCGCTAAAAATGATTCAATTATCTCTTCATATTTTTCATACTGTGGAATACTTCTACATATAATAACTCCGAGAGAAGTGAATGTCAAAATATGAGCTCTAATTCCTCGGGAAAAAGCATGGCCACTAAGCATTTTCTTAACCGACTCTGAAGCATAAGCTACTGACCACAAATCTTTTAATCCACTTTCAGCCATGATACAACCAATAGCTCCTAGGTAGGACATTAGAAGATGAAAACCGTCTAATCGTACGACTACTTTTTTTAACTGGTTATCTTCATACTGAGCAACAATATCTCGAGCTTTTAAATATAATGGTTGATCAAATGCCACAAAAGTTGCTTGTTGCAATTTGTGACTTTCAGAAGCTGCATAATGTAGGGCGGTATTTAATGTCTGGTACTGTGAAGGTGGTTGATTGATAAAAGGCAGGCATTTCACATGAGAAACATAATAATCATCTTTTGTATTTGATACAGTTTCCATGAAACCTCTCCACATAGGTAGTCCGTTACTTTTAAAGCATTTACCCCATAAAAAAGTCGTATACGTTGGCGACATTTTACGTCGATACTCCAGTTTTAATGAACTAATGTCTTCATACTTAATTTTAGCTAAACCTGAAGCACAATTACTGTCATATGGCGTATCAGGGATGATATTTTTAGATGCTAACGTTGTAACGTCGGGCATTTTTTTGCATTTAATCGTACTTCCTTCATATGAAATATGATCAGCTGGAGTGTACGCAGCAATGCCACCTAAACAATGAAAGGTTTCACGACCATCTAAAGTACTGGCATTGTGGTCAGTATTATCGAAAACATATTGGACAAATGCATTTTCGATTTTTGTCGTTTGTGGATGAATAATCGTTGAAGCTTCGTGGAGTTGGATATTATGGTACGACGAACATACTCCTAATCTGTTTAATAAATTTATAGCTAATTTTGATCCCGTTTTACGATAAATGTATGTTCCTACAGATAATTGAAGACATGAGATAAATGACTTTGGGCGAAGTGCTGATATAATAGAGTGGGCAAGATTTTCAATTTTGATGTAAAGTGAAGATTCATTAGACTGCTCCTTTCCATCAGCTATCATTAATTTATGTAAAAAACTATTAAGTAGTGGAGGTATGTCTGATGCAACAGTATCGAGAAATGCCTGAGGTGTAGGATAAGTTGTTGTGTTGTATTGAAATTTCCTAATTTCATCCTGTAAAATCTCTGCAGATACTTGAAGTATGGTTCGTTTCGCGGATTCACTGAGAGACTCACTACCACCATACCAATCGCTACAAATTTGTGCCATATTGTGATACTTGTAATAGATTAAAGGTTCTTTGCCTTTATGTTGGAATATAAAAATGTCATCTGCATATTTTTTTTTTAAATGTCGAAATAAAGTTGGAGTGGAAATTTGATGATTCTCTTCATCGCCCATTAGTGCTTGTAAAGTCGACAAATGAAATTTAAATTCACCACTTGATTCGATATGTTCATATATTCTTTGAAATATAACATCTGTTTCCTTAATTTTGGGAGATGAAGGTTTTTTGTAGAATGGTAATATCAATTTTTTATGACATTCCGTATGATATCGTGCCTTTGATGCAACAATAGATTCAATGCTTTGTAGTCGTGCGATAATAGGAGCTCCAAAAGAATTACCATGTTCTCTAGCAGCGGCAATTAAACGATCTTTAATTCTGTTTTCGCTGACGATCGAGCCAGGTTTTCTTTTATCCCATACCTTCCCACATATGAAGCATAGCTTGTTGAATTGAAAATCATTTTGAAATTCAGAGAATAATGTAGATGATCCTGAGGCGGAGGGGGAAGAGGGTATCACGACTGCTGCTGATCGTAGAGCAGGAGCTATTGCAGAAGATGCTGGCAAAGACATTGTGTTACGTTCTGATACCGACTGCGTTTCACGTCGCGAAGATAATGCAGCGTATCGTTTCCGACAGTTAAGATGAAAAGTATAATTTTGGTTACCAATCCATTGATTCCATTTATCGTCACCTCTTTCTTGGCTTTTTTTAATCAACGTTTGTAGTCCTTTTTCATGGACCACAGTAGTCGAATCGGCTGCCAGCTCTCGCAAACAAATGGAGCATAAAAGTGAAGAATCCATTATATTTCAACAATCTGCAATGAAATGGTAATTTGGATGTTAATGAAAATGAAATTTTGAAGTAAATGAAAAATGTACGCCAAAGAAGCAGATGATAAGAGCATAATTTATTGCAATAGTATGTATTATATAAGATTTCTAGCATCATAGTAACACACTAATCGGAAAAGAAAATGAAATTGAAGCTAAAACAAAATATATGAAAAGTGCAATGTAGGATAGAAGAGGGCAAACTCTGAGTTTTGGAGATCTAGAGAAGATAAACACATACGAATTAGCAAAAAAGAATTTGAAGCTGTGGTATACAGTTATGTGTGACTTTATGTCATAAAATTTAATGTCAGAAAAGGTCTATCAGAGTCGACCTGTACTAGTTGAGCTACCTGAGAAACTCTTCAAAGTCAAAAGTACCCAATATACCGTGCGGCTCTGACAGACCTGGCACCTCGGCGGCAGAGCTTCTCGTTTTTAACCGCCTATTCGTACCATTTTGTTTCTTGGAGCCCACTCGGTCAGCCTCTTAAAGTAAGCACCCGACAAAGTCGTAGCATTCAAACATTCTTATTAGTTTGGCTGGAGGAGCGAGATATTGTATTACATTGTTGTCTCGACGCTCGCTCCGTTTCATCAAGGAGAATCTCCCCATGTGATGGGGGTAATTCTGCCGGAGTTTATTCTGTTTTTACTATAGAGATGTTAGAAATCTGGTGCCTACGCCGATGTCCTCACTGTCGCAACCCAAATCGCGTTGTCTCCCTTGCTTCGATCTGCAGCGTTCTCTCTCTTCGTCTTTTAGTTCGATTTGTATGTGTAGCTCTTTTCACGAATCGCGAGGTAGAACGTCAAGTGCATGGAACAGTTCCTTTATTCAATCATACATATATACATGATGCTAGGATAGCATAAACATACAATTATATAACTCCTGTATGGTCGCACATTAGCGACTTCTCGCAGGAGAACGGAAATTATACAATACAAGAAAGAATCAATTTGCGCTGTATGATAAAGTTAAACAATTAGTATTACGCCCCAAAAGATTTGATATGATCATCAAAAAAGGCATCTTCGTTACAGAGAGGTACCAGGACTGACAAAACAATTAAACAATTATAAAAAAGGGGTGGGGGAGAAGATATTGGCACGGCCAATATACTAAGTAAAACAAAATGAACAATAATGAGATCTTGACCAAAATAAATAAGAAAAATTGCACGGATTAGTGGTCAAGAATTAGACGATGGAAGAATTAAATAAGTAAAGAAATCCATGATAAAGAGAAATTGCCGTGCTTGCGAATACAAGTGGCATGAAATTATACTGAATAACGTTCCATACGAATCAAGAGGATAGTAAAGGATGTTGTTGACATCAACGATATTCTTAAAGTAACTTAAAGTAGATACACTAATCTAACTATGTTATGGACTAAAGAGTATATACAGAGTTTAAACTAAGACTGTCAGAAGGGAGAAATCTGAGTGATTAGCGTTTTTTTTTGTTTTTTTTAATGGAAGTGCTCGGTTCAGAGTACGACGATCGGTCAAGATTTAAGCCATGGTAATTTATCGAGATAATTGTAATGCTTTTGGACAGTATCCCGTGAGGAAGAGATACAGAATGTTGCAGTTGTGATAGATCGGCAGAAACTACCAAAGGATCGTATCGAAGAGCAAGCGAGGCCCTTTTTCTATGCGTATGGTATATGATGGGAACTTTGGAGCGAAAATCCTGAATGTATCCTTCTCTGTCGAGATATGGAAAGGCAGCAGTAGAGAGAAACCCATTTTCGCGAGCCTTCCTAGCCTCCTCGTCCGACATTGTATGTAACGAGATGATGAGAGGATTGTCAGAGTTTGAGTGCAAAGATTTAAGGATAAACATTCTGGTGATTTTAAGTGCAAAAATATCAAACCGCGAACAGTCAACCCTGCTATAAATTGTTTGATTGTGGAAGTGTCGCTTGGTACCATCCGACATACGTCTGGGCATGAGAAGACCCGTGATCGCCCGGAACATTTTCCTCTCGAAGGTGCGAATGCGCTCCATCACATAAGGCGAAATTGAGAACCAGATTGGGATCGCATAAGATAGTACTGACCTGACATAAAGCTTGTAAAGGAGTAGTTTGACATTCTCACCGAGGTGTTTTGAGTAGAAGAGGCGAGCCAATTTAGATGCTATACCTTTTGCTTTCCCGAGACAGTAGTTGGCGTGTTCATTATAGTTTAAGTGTTCGTTGAGAATTACACCCAAATATTTGACCTTTTTCAGCCGAGGGATTAAAAGGTCAAATCTTTCCGTCGCGTGAATCGAAAAATTTTTTGAGAGCCTGTATTGTTTTTTGCTAATTTGGGACGTGGGCCTAATGAATAGAATAGTCTCGCATTTGAGCATATTTACTCTCACCTTCTTCATGTTACACGCCGAGACAACAAAATCGAAAGCCCTCTGCAAGTGTGACTGAATGTCGAGAGGATCAACGCCGGATTTATATATGATTAAATCATCAGCAAAGGCCAAAGCTTTGCAAGTATCGTTACTTTTGTTAAAATTGTTTAAAATATCAGAGAAGTATAAGTTGAATAGTAGAGGAGAATTTACGGCGCCCTGCTGCAGACCATTTAAAATATTGAAAGTACGAACGGAAAAAGTATTATTGTGAAAAGTTTTAAAAGCGCGGCCAGTGATCATGTTCTCAGTTAGAAGCAACAACTCGGGGGGGAAATTCATTTTGTGTAATTTAACTATCAATCCCGTAGTCCAAACAGTATCAAATGCTTTCTCGAGATCAATTAAACAAGCCCCAGTCACAGCTGAGCTGTTGAGCGAGTCGGCAATGTCGCGAGTCAATTTGGCAATAGCATGAACCGTAGAGTGCGAGTGTTTGAAACCAAATTGATAATCAGAAATTAATTTATTGGACCGCACAAAATGATTCAAACGTATGTTAATCATGATCTCGAACAATTTGCCCAGGTTTGGCAGCAGACTGATCGGCCGGTAATTATTTAAGTCGTAAAGGTTTTTCCCTTTTTTGTGCAATGGGATGAGCTTGGCCGTTTTCCAACGAATGGGAAAGTAAGACAGTCGTAAACATGCGTTAAAAATTAGCGTGAGATATTCAATAACGGAGCCTGGCAGGCGTTTGATGGCGACGTTTGGTATGCCGTCGAACGAGGTGGATCTTTTGTTTTTAAGATATTTGATGGCTCGTAAGATCATTGTGGGAGTTATTAGATAGTTTGTGTGAATTGAAGGCCAGATCTGTTCGTGCAGCGAAGCGAATTGCCAATTGATGTTTTCACCCGAATCCCGTATTCGATCGTAAGTCTGCTTTACCTCGTGCTCGTGATTCCTTTCTTCCTCGGTTGCAGGAGTCAGATTTTTTGTATGTACTCTTGCAAAGTGCACCCCAAGTAAGGTCAAACGATCGTCAGTGCTTGACACTACAAAGTTATTATCTATTTTCTGCAGTGTCGATGTATCGATTCCGGATTCAGACCAAAGAAAATCGTCGTTTATCGCGCCTCTTAGTGGCGGAATTGAGTCAATGTTTTTTGGATTTATAATTCTGTTTATAAAAGGGTGTAGCTTAATGGGATCACGAGTATCTAGTTTGGACAGTCTGTCGTTCCAGAATTTATTTGCAACTGCAGAGTAGAGTTTTTTGAGTCTCTAATTGGTACGCTGAATTATTGATTTATAAAATTTGATCATGTTAGACTGTATTGGAGTTAAATTGTCGCGAAAGCGCAATAAACGAAATAATCTGGTGATAAGTTTGGATTTAAATTTTTTGAGCTTATTAATGCGTCGGTCGTCATATTCTCTCGGGCAGTTCAGAGTTTCCACAGTAGGTGTACAGCTCGTCAGAATTACGGAAATATTTTCCTCGAGGGCCTCTATTGAAGAATTAATCATATCGATCGACGCATTAAGTAACGATGGGAGATTTAGGCTGTTGATATAATTATAGAGTTTGAGTTTGTATTCTTTCCATTTGGTCAAACGATAATTTAGTCTCACAAGGAAGGTATTCGAAGTGCAACTCACGGATTCGAATAAAATTTTGTGGGTTTGTAGAGTGATCCAAGACAAGAAAAATGGTATACTCCATTCGTGCCCAATCGCCCTTTAAGGGCATGAAATTTAACCTCAAAGTGAAATCGACACTTGCACTTCCTCGCTTATATCTCCTAAAGAACAAAAGATAGAAGAAAATGTTTTAGGTAAAAGTTTAATGGTAAAAGGAGTGCTATAAATTTGCATTAACAAATTTTTAAAAACAACTTTCCTTCTTGGAAAAAAAATTTTTTTTTGCGTTATTTTAAACAATTTTGAAATCTTTTTGGTAATGAAAAATGTGGCACTTTTTATTCTGAATTCAACCATAACAATATTTTTATTATACACTGCTAGGGTTACAGAGATACACGACAAAACGTACTCCCTAGCGCGTGGTACCGCGCAATAGTGCGCTAACAACATATAAAGTTACATATTAAGAATGCTCATTTTCGTTGCAGGACATAACTATGTGACGAAGATGGGTGTGGTAACATAAAAATCGCAAATTATGAAATATTACATAAAGATTAATGACTTATGATATAAATCGTACTACATCGCATATATACACAAATAAACATTTTTTAAATGTGACAAATTACAAATATGACAAATTTAAAAGTACTCTTCGTGTCAGAAAGCCAAATTACAATGAGCACCTTTAAGCGCCTTCAGTATCAGAGAGCCAGCCAGCGTCAAGCGCCTATAGGCGCTCCTGGGTATCACTAGCGCAAAATTTCTAAGCGCCTATAGGCGCTCACAGTAGTGAAATGGTTAAAACGATGATATACGCATAGGCACTTTTTGCACCAAGCACATCTTATAATAGCAGGCTTATCACCGTTAATCGTAGCTTTTTTTTTATTTTTGGGTATGAAAAAATTTTGTGAGAACTTGTTCCAATTGAGTTTTACCATATAATCTTTTTACAAATTTGCATCTACGAAATAATATCATCAAACTGCAATCTCTCACATCGAATCAGTTTTCATCTCCGAGAGTCCGCGAATTATTATATTTAAGAACTCTTGGTATAAAAGTGGACACCTAGAGGAAAGATTACAACAACAGTTTGAAAATCCGGTAGATTTCTATTTTAAATTTCCTGAAGCAGATAAACTGCCACGTTGTGAATTATGTGGTAAGCCTGCTATTATAAGATGTGCTTGGTGTAAAAAGTATCTGTTTGTAGATCACTTTTTTAATGAAGATAGTATTTCGTCTTTTTCACTTTACGAAACTATGTCGAGTGAAGTAGGTACATGTATTCGCGTGTGCTTACAATGTAGTAAAATGTTAAATAAGCGTTTAAAAAATATTTATGTATGTATATATGGGATATAGTACGATCTGTATTATAAGTCATTAATCTTTACGTAATATTTCATAATTTGCGATTTTTATGTTACCACATCCATCTTCGTCACATAGGCATGTCCTACGACGAAAATGAACATTCTTAATATGTAACTTTATACGTGTCAGCGCGCTATTGCGCGGTTCCGCGCGCTAGGGAGTACGTTTTGTCGTGTATCTGTGTAACCCTAGCGGTGTATAATAAAAATATTGTTATGGTTGAATTCAGAATAAAAAATGCCACATTTTTCATTACCAAAAAGATTTCAAAATTGTTTAATATAACGCAAAAAAAAATTTTTTTTCCAAGAAGGAAAGTTGTTTTTTAAAATTTGTTAATGCAAATTTATAGCGCTCCTTTTACCGTTAAACTTTTACCTAAAACATTTTTTTCTATCTTTTGTACTTTAGCAGATATAAGCGAGGAAGTGCAAGTGTCGATTTCACTTTGAGGTTAAATTTCATGCCCTTAAAGGGCGATTGGGCACGAATGGAGTATACCATTTTTCTTGTCTTGGATCACTCTACAAACCCACAAAATTTTATTCGAATCCGTGAGTTGCACTTCGAATACCTTCCTTGTCAGTACTCTGGGGGCTCGTTCTACGTATGTATTCCAACCGAGGAGAGAGAGATTAATCGTTATGGCCCAATGATCGCTATCATAGGGCAGCAGACCCAGCCTTTGCGTTCCATTGTTAATACGATCGATCAGCCTGCTGTCCACCAAAGCAATGTCCAAGTTCGAGTTAGCCGGATGATAAGTCGGTATTTCCGAATATAGAAGGGAAGCGCGGAAGATAGCACCCTGTAACTGTAGCCAGTCGAAAAGAGCTAACCCCTTGGCTGTTGTTGACTGTATTACGCCATGATGTGTGTTTGGCGTTAAGATCGCCCGCGATCACAAAGTGATTCGAGTCATTTGCAACTCGCAACTGAGTACATAGATCATCGAGGTCACGAAGGAACACGATTTTATCATTGAAAGGGCTATACACCGCCGCGATCACGAGGCTTCTACCATCCGAAAGATCCAAGCGGATCGCAATGGCTTCTAAAGATTTTTCGTGAGAAGTGGAGAGTTCTATACGAGTGAATTTGTATTTTCTATTAATAACCATAGCGACACCGCCGCCGAAGCGGTTGCTTGCTCTGTCTTTGCGTATTATTACAAATTGTGGTGGAACCTCCAAATTATGTCTCGGATTTAACTTCGTTTCAATGAGACCACATACGTCGGGTCGATGAGAATTTAAAAATTGCTGCAAATATGCACGTTTGTGAAGATTTATAACAGAGTTGACGTTGACAGTAATGATTCGGAGATTGACCAACGGGATATTGTTTTGATCGGTAGTGGCCATTATTGCGGGAAATCATTTCGAACGCCTCTCGTGGTACGTCCATGGTAATCAACAGATTGAGCATGATTATCATCTATAAAAGATTGAAGGAGGAAATTAATTTTTTCGGTATTTTCGCCGATGCGTTGAAAAATAATTGGTAATTGATCGGCTATACTTTGATGGCCGAAAATATGTTTTTTAAGTCGACCTGTTGCTCGTTGGACGTAGCATCGAGAGGGACTGATCCTCTGTTCAACGTAGTCGATGAATATGCATGCGCGGCCTTACCTACTAGGCCCCCCACTCCACTCGCAACACTACTGTATAGCGTCATCGGATTGACGAGGGGAGATGGAAGTCTTCTGGTTGCGGCTGGCTGGGGAGCTCTGTTGCTCGTAGGGGCGGAAACGGCTCTTCTCTCCTTGAATTTCGGGCAACCTCGGTATGACGCGGGGTGGCCGAATTTCTCACAGTTGACGCAGTAAATTGCGTCGTGTTTGGTTGCTTCTGTGACCGAGCACTTCCCACGCTCGTGAGATAAATTGCATTTAACACATCTAAAATCTAGATGACAGTTAGCGGATGCATGGCCTATACGTTGACAGTTAAAACATTGTAAAAGATCCTGCCTATGCAATTTCTCCCATCTGACGCGTTGATAATTTAAAACATTGATCGATTGAACAAATTTGATATCTGTATTAGCGTCAAATTGCACTACGAACATAGGCAGGGGCAAGCCGGATTGTTTCGATTTCGCGGTTACAAAATTTGAAATACGAGTGGATTTAGCTTTAGGTGCGGTGATGGAATTAATTTCCGACAACAGCTCATTCTTGTCGGTGTTTGGATCGATACCCTTGAGAAGCATCGTCAGTGGTTTTTCAGAACGTCAAGTGCATGGAACAGTTCCTTTATTCAATCATACATATATACATGATGCTAGGATAGCATAAACATACAACTATATAACTCCTGTATGGTCGCACATTAGCGACTTCTCGCAGGAAAACGGAAATTATATAATACAAGAAAAGAATCAAATTGCGCTGTATGATAGAGTTAAGCAATTAGTATTACGCCCCAAAAGATTTGATATGATCATCAAAAAAGGCATCTTCGTTACAGAGAGGTACCAGGACTGACAAAACAATTAACAATTATAAAAAAGGGGGGAGGGAGAAGATATTGGCACGGCCAATATACTAAGTAAAACAAAATGAACAATAATGAGATCTTGACCAAAATAAATAAGAAAAATTGCACGGATTAGTGGTCAAGAATTAGACGATGGAAGAATTAAATAAGTAAAGAAATCCATGATAAAGAAAAATTACCTTGCTTGCGATTACAAGTGGCATGAAATTATACTGAATAACGTGCCATATGAATCAAGAGGATAGTAAAGGATGTTGTTGACATCAACGATATTCTTAAAGTAACTTAAAGTAAATATACTAATCTAACTATGTTATGGACTAAAGAGTATATACAGAGTTTAAACTAAGATAATGGAAGTGCTCGGTTCAGAGTACGACGATCGGTCAAGATTTAAGCCATGGTAATTTATCGAGATAATTGTAATGCTTTTGGACAGTATCCCGTGGAGGAAGAGATACAGAATGTTGTAGTTGTGATAGATCGGCAGAAACTACCAAAGGATCGTATCGAAGAGCAAGCGAGGCCCTTTTTCTATGCGTATGGTATATGATGGGAATTTTGGAGCGAAAATCCTGAATGTATCCTTCTCTGTCGAGATAGGGAAAGGCAGCAGTTGAGAGAAACCCATTTTCGCGAGCCTTCCTAGCCTCCTCGTCCGACATTGTATGTAACGAGGTGATGAGAGGATTGTCAGAGTTTGAGTGCAAAGATTTAAGGATAAACATTCTGGTGATTTTAAGTGCAAAAATATCAAACCGCGAACAGTCAACCCTGCTATAAATTGTTTGATTGCGGAAGTGTCGCTTGGTACCATCCGACATACGTCTGGGCATGAGAAGACCCGTGATCGCCCGGAATATTTTCCTCTCGAAGGTGCGAATGCGCTCCATCACATAAGGCGAAATTGAGAACCAGATTGGGATCGCATAAGATAGTACTGACCTGACATAAAGCTTGTAAAGGAGTAGTTTGACATTCTCACCGAGGTGTTTTGAGTAGAAGAGGCGAGCCAATTTAGATGCTATACCTTTTGCTTTCCCGAGACAGTAGTTGGCGTGTTCATTATAGTTTAAGTGTTCGTTGAGAATTACACCCAAATATTTGACCTTTTTCAGCCGAGGGATTAAAAGGTCATATCTTTCCGTCGCGTGAATCGAAAAATTTTTTGAGAGCCTGTATTGTTTTTTGCTAATTTGGGACGTGGGCCTAATGAATAGAATAGTCTCGCATTTGAGCATATTTACTCTCACCTTCTTCATGTTACACGCCGAGACAACAAAATCGAAAGCCCTCTGCAAGTGTGACTGAATGTCGAGAGGATCAACGCCGGATTTATAGATGATTAAATCATCAGCAAAGGCCAACGCTTTGCAAGTATCGTTACTTTTGTTAAAATTGTTTAAAATATCAGAGAAGTATAAGTTGAATAGTTGAGGAGAATTTACGGCGCCCTGCTGCAGACCATTTAAAATATTGAAAGTACGAACGGAAAAAGTATTATTGTGAAAAGTTTTAAAAGCGCGGCCAGTGATCATGTTCTCAGTTAGAAGCAACAACTCGGGGGGGGAAATTCATTTTGTGTAATTTAACTATCAATCCCGTAGTCCAAACAGTATCAAATGCTTTCTCGAGGTCAATTAAACAAGCCCCAGTCACAGCTGAGCTGTTGAGCGAGTCGGCAATGTCGCGAGTCAATTTGGCAATAGCATGAACCGTAGAGTGAGAGTGTTTGAAACCAAATTGATAATCAGAAATTAATTTATTGGACCGCACAAAATGATTCAAACGTATGTTAATCATGATCTCGAACAATTTGCCCAGGTTTGGCAGCAGACTGATCGGCCGGTAATTATTTAAGTCGCAAAGGTTTTTCCCTTTTTTGTGCAATGGGATGAGCTTGGCCGTTTTCCAACGAATGGGAAAGTAAGACAGACGTAAACATGCGTTAAAAATTAGCGTGAGATATTCAATAACGGAGCCTGGCAGGCGTTTGATGGCGACGTTTGGTATGCCGTCGAACGAGGTGGATCTTTTGTTTTTAAGATATTTGATGGCTCGTAAGATCATTGTGGGAGTTATTAGATAGTTTGTGTGAATTGAAGGCCAGATCTGTTCGTGTAGCGAAGCGAATTGCCAATTGATATTTTCACGCGAATCCCGTATTCGATCGTAAGTCTGCTTTACCTCGTGCTCGTGATTCCTCTCTTCCTCGGTTGTAGGAGTCAGATTTTTTGTATGTACTCTTGCAAAGTGCACCCCAAGTAAGGTCAAACGATCGTCAGTGCTTGACACTACATAGTTATTATCTATTTTCTGGAGTGTCGATGTATCTATTCCGGATTCAGACCAAAGAAAATCGTCGTTTATCGCGCCTCTTAGTGGCGGAATTGAGTCAATGTTTTTTGGATTTATAATTCTGTTTATAAAAGGGTGTAGCTTAATGGAATCACGAGTATCTAGTTTGGACAGTCTGTCGTTCCAGAATTTATTTGCAACTGCAGAGTAGAGTTTTTTGAGTCTGTAATTGGTACGCTGAATTATTGATTTATAAAATTTGATCATGTTAGACTGTATTGGAGTTAAATTGTCGCGAAGGCGCAATAAACGAAATAATCTGGTGATAAGTTTGGATTTAAATTTTTTGAGCTTATTAATGCGTCGGTCGTCATATTCTCTCGGGCAGTTCAGAGCCTCCACGGTAGGTGTACAGCTCGTCAGAATTACGGAAATATTTTCCTCGAGGGCCTCTATTGAAGCATTAATCATTTCGACCGACGCATTAAGTAACGATGGGAGATTTAGGCTGTTGATATAATTATGGAGTTTGAGTTTGTATTCTTTCCATTTGGTCAAACGATAATTTAGTCTCAGTACTCTGGGAGCTCGTTCTACGTATGTATTCCAACCGAGGAGAGAGAGATTAATCGTTATGGCCCAATGATCGCTATCATAGGGCAGCAGACCCAGCCTCTGCGTTCCATCGTTAACACGATCGATCAGCCTGCTGTCCACCAAAGCAATGTCCAAGTTCGAGTTAGCCGGATGATAAGTCGGTATTTCCGAATATAGAAGGGAAGCGCGGAAGATAGCACCCTGTAATTGTAGCCAGTCAAAAAGAGCTAACCCCTTGCTGTTGTTGACTGTATTACGCCATGATGTGTGTTTGGCGTTGAGATCGCCCGCGATCACAAAGTGATTCGAGTCATTTGCAACTCGCAACTGAGTACATAGATCATCGAGGTCACGAAGGAACACGATTTTATCATTGAAAGGGCTATACACCGCCGCGATCACGAGGCTTCTACCAGCCGAAAGATCCAAGCGGATCGCAATGGCTTCTAAAGATTTTTCGTGAGAAGTGGAGAGTTCTATACGAGTGAATTTGTATCTTCTATTAATAACCATAGCGACACCGCCGCCGAAACGGTTGTTTGCTCTGTCTTTGCGTATTATTACAAATTGTGGTGGAACCTCCAAATTATGTCTCGGATTTAGCTTCGTTTCAATGAGACCACATACGTCGGGTCGATGAGAATTTAAAAATTGCTGCAAATATGCACGTTTGTGAAGATTTATAACAGAGTTGACGTTGACAGTAATGATTCGGAGATTGACCAACGGGATACTGTTTTGATCGGTAGTGGCCATTATTGCGGGAAATCATTTCGAACGCCTCTCGTGGTACGTCCATGGTAATCAACAGATTGAGCATGATTATCATCTATAAAAGATTGAAGGAGGAAATTAATTTTTTCGGTATTTTCGCCGATGCGTTGAAAAATAATTGGTAATTGATCGGCTATACTTTTGATGGCCGAAAATATGTTTTTTAAGTCGACCTGTTGCTCGTTGGACGTAGCATCGAGAGGGACTGGTCCTCTGTTCAATGTAGTCGATGAATATGCATGCGCGGCCTTACCTACTAGGCCCCCCACTCCACTCGCAACACTACTGTATAGCGTCATCGGATTGACGAGGGGAGATGGAAGTCTTCTGGTTGCGGCTGGCTGGGGAGCTCTGTTGCTCGTAGGGGTGGCAACGGCTCTTCTCTCTTTGAATTTCGGGCAACCTCGGTATGACGCGGGGTGGCCGAACTTCTCACAGTTGACGCAGTAAATTGCGTCGTGTTTGGTTGCTTCTGTGACCGAGCACTTTCCACGCTCGTGAGATAAATTACATTTAACACATCTAAAATCTAGATGACAGTTAGCGGATGCATGGCCTATTCGTTGACAGTTAAAACATTGTAAAAGATCCTGCCTATGCAATTTCTCCCATCTGACGCGTTGATAATTTAAAACATTGATCGATTGAACAAATTTGATATCAGTATTCGCGCCAAATTGCACTACGAACATAGGCAGGGGCAAGCCGGATTGTTTCGATTTCGCGGTTATAAAATTGGATATACGTGTGGCTTTGGCTTTAGGTGCGGCGATGGAATTAATTTCGGACAACAGCTCATTCTTGTCGGTGTTTGGATCGATACCCTTGAGAAGCATCGTCACTGGTTTTTCGTTCTTCGGCGTATAAGTGAAGAACTTGAGCTGGTTTTTCATCATAATATCTTTGATCTTCGAGTAAGCTTCGAGCGAATTCGGGTATATGACGTGGCTTTTCGAGCCACTTCTTTTTATAGTGAAGGATGCCTTTTGAAGGGCATTCTTCGTTATGTTTATTATTAGTTGTGGTGAAGCCACATGCACGATCAACGGTGGTGGTTTGTTCGACTTATCTTGTCTGACAGTTTGCTGTGGTAGGGTCGGATGTCTGAAGGTGGGAGGCTGGTCCCTGGACAACTCCGGTAGAGCGTTGGGCTCGGCGAAGGCCTGAAAACGGTTGGCGGTGGGAGGTTTGTCCAGCGTCGGCGTCGGAGAAGGCGCGTGTCGCCCTGCGGGTCTACGGGATCCAATGGTGATCCATTCCGATGTTGGCGATTCAATGGTCCGAGCAGATGTAGAGGGTCCAGCGAGCGATTGGATTTGCTCTTTGAGCAGTTTTATTTCACTTAAGAGTCTTTTATTTTCGCGTATTAGAGTATCTTTGTTACAAGATGCTTCAGCGCCTTGTTTGGATGATGTTGTTGACATCGCATCGCTGGATTGTTCATCGAGCGATTTCAATCCCATGTCACTGTCCATGGTGTTAGCTGTAGCCTTTTTAGCGTCGGCAGATTGCCGTGCGGCTGCGCGTGAAGCGGAAATTTTGCGCGATTTTTTCATTTGAATGTCCTCGGATGAAGACGGATTAGATGATTTATGTCTTTTTAGAGACAGAGATAGCGATCCCTGGCTAGCAGTCTCAAGGGATGCAAAATTTTCTTCAGAATTATAGGCATCGGCTGCCACCGATGCGGAAGAGTTACTAGCTTCTATGCGTGCAATATGTTGTTCCATAAAAATGGACGGTCAGAAATGAAAAAAAATGAAGAACTGTATTGGGACTTGCGAAAGCAAGCCCCAATAATAGTAACGAAATTAGCCTATCACTTGGAGTATAACAAGATACACTTTCACAGTACGAATGACTCTCTGTATGGGCACTTAAGAATTTTGTTTACGTCGCGTACGAGCACTGAGAAGATGTTGTCGCTACGAGCTCTCGTCGCGTGAGAACGTCAAGTGCATGGAACAGTTCCTTTATTCAATCATACATATATACATGATGCTAGGATAGCATAAACATACAACAATATAATTCCTGTATGGTCGCACATGAGCGACTTCTCGCAGGAAAACGGAAATTATACAATACAAGAAAAGAATCAAATTGCGCTCTATGATAAAGTTAAGCAATTAGTATTACGCCCCAAAAGATTTGATATGATCATCAAAAAAGGCATCTTCGTTACAGAGAGGTACCAGGACTGACAAAACAATTAACAATTATAAAAAGGGGGGGGGGGAGATATTGGCACGGCCAATATACTAAGTAAAACAAAATGAACAATAATGAGATCTCGACCAAAATAGATAAGAAAAATTGCACGGATTAGTGGTCAAGAATTAGACGATGGAAGAATTAAATAAGTAAAGAAATCCATGATAAAGAAAATTACCGTGCTTGCGATGACAAGTGGCATGAAATTATACTGAATAACGTGCCATATGAATCAAGAGGATAGTAAAGGATGTTGTTGACATCAACGATATTCTTAAAGTAACTTAAAGTAAATATACTAATCTAACTATGTTATGGACTAAAGCGTATATATACAGAGTTTAAACTAAGATAATGGAAGTGCTCGGTTCAGAGTACGACGATCGGTCAAGATTTAAGCCATGGTAATTTATCGAGATAATTGTAATGCTTTTGGACAGTATCCCGTGTAGGAAGAGATACAGAATGTTGCAGTTGTGATGGATCGGCAGAAACTACCAAAGGATCGTATCGAAGAGCAAGCGAGGCCCTTTTTCTATGCGTATGGTATATGATGGGAATTTTGGAGCGAAAATCCTGAATGTATCCTTCTCTGTCGAGATAGGGAAAGGCAGCAGTAGAGAGAAACCCATTTTCGCGAGCCTTCCTAGCCTCCTCGTCCGACATTGTATGTAGCGAGGTGATGAGAGGATTGTCAGAGTTTGAGTGCAAAGATTTACGGATAAACATTCTGGTGATTTTAAGTGCAAAAATATCAAACCGCGAACAGTCAACCCTGCTATAAATTGTTTGATTGTGGAAGTGTCGCTTGGTACCATCCGACATACGTCTGGGCATGAGAAGACCCGTGATCGCCCGGAATATTTTCCTCTCGAAGGTGCGAATGCGCTCCATCACATAAGGCGAAATTGAGAACCAGATTGGGATCGCATAAGATAGTACTGACCTGACATAAAGCTTGTAAAGGAGTAGTTTGACATTCTCACCGAGGTGTTTTGAGTAGAAGAGGCGAGCCAATTTAGATGCTATACCTTTTGCTTTCCCGAGACAGTAGTTGGCGTGTTCATTATAGTTTAAGTGTTCGTTGAGAATTACACCCAAATATTTGACCTTTTTCAGCCGAGGGATTAAAAGGTCATATCTTTCCGTCGCGTGAATCGAAAAATTTTTTGAGAGCCTGTATTGTTTTTTGCTAATTTGGGACGTGGGCCTAATGAATAGAATAGTCTCGCATTTGAGCATATTTACTCTCACCTTCTTCATGTTACACGCCGAGACAACAAAATCGAAAGCCCTCTGCAAGTGTGACTGAATGTCGAGAGGATCAACGCCGGATTTATAGATGATTAAATCATCAGCAAAGGCCAAAGCTTTGCAAGTATCGTTACTTTTGTTAAAATTGTTTAAAATATCAGAGAAGTATAAGTTGAATAGTAGAGGAGAATTTACGGCGCCCTGCTGCAGACCATTTAAAATATTGAAAGTACGAACGGAAAAAGTATTATTGTGAAAAGTTTTAAAAGCGCGGCCAGTGATCATGTTCTCAGTTAGAAGCAACAACTCGGGGGGGAAATTCATTTTGTGTAATTTAACTATCAATCCCGTAGTCCAAACAGTATCAAATGCTTTCTCGAGGTCAATTAAACAAGCCCCAGTCACAGCTGAGCTGTTGAGCGAGTCGGCAATGTCGCGAGTCAATTTCGCAATAGCATGAACCGTAGAGTGCGAGTGTTTGAAACCAAATTGATAATCAGAAATTAATTTATTGGACCGCACAAAATGATTCAAACGTATGTTAATCATGATCTCGAACAATTTGCCCAGGTTTGGCAGCAGACTGATCGGCCGGTAATTATTTAAGTCGCAAAGGTTTTTCCCTTTTTTGTGCAATGGGATGAGCTTGGCCGTTTTCCAACGAATGGGAAAGTAAGACAGACGTAAACATGCGTTAAAAATTAGCGTGAGATATTCAATAACGGAGCCTGGCAGGCGTTTGATGGCGACGTTTGGTATGCCGTCGAACGAGGTGGATCTTTTGTTTTTAAGATATTTGATGGCTCGTAAGATCATTGTGGGAGTTATTAGATAGTTTGTGTGAATTGAAGGCCAGATCTGTTCGTGTAGCGAAGCGAATTGCCAATTGATATTTTCACGCGAATCCCGTATTCGATCGTAAGTCTGCTTTACCTCGTGCTCGTGATTCCTCTCTTCCTCGGTTGTAGGAGTCAGATTTTTTGTATGTACTCTTGCAAAGTGCACCCCAAGTAAAGTCAAACGATCGTCAGTGCTTGACACTACATAGTTATTATCTATTTTCTGGAGTGTCGATGTATCTATTCCGGATTCAGACCAAAGAAAATCGTCGTTTATCGCGCCTCTTAGTGGCGGAATTGAGTCAATGTTTTTTTGATTTATAATTCTGTTTATAAAAGGGTGTAACTTAATGGAATCACGAGTATCTAGTTTGGACAGTCTGTCGTTCCAGAATTTATTTGCAACTGCAGAGTAGAGTTTTTTGAGTCTGTAATTGGTACGCTGAATTATTGATTTATAAAATTTGATCATGTTAGACTGTATTGGAGTTAAATTGTCGCGAAGGCTCAATAAACGAAATAATCTGGTGATAAGTTTGGATTTAAATTTTTTGAGCTTATTAATGCGTCGGTCGTCATATTCTCTCGGGCAGTTCAGAGCCTCCACGGTAGGTGTACAGCTCGTCAGAATTACGGAAATATTTTCCTCGAGGGCCTCTATTGAAGCATTAATCATTTCGATCGACGCATTAAGTAACGAAGGGAGATTTAGGCTGTTGATATAATTATGGAGTTTGAGTTTGTATTCTTTCCATTTGGTCAAACGATAATTTAGTCTCAGTACTCTGGGGGCTCGTTCTACGTATGTATTCCAACCGAGGAGAGAGAGATTAATCGTTATGGCCCAATGATCGCTATCATAGGGCAGCAGACCCAGCCTTTGCGTTCCATCGTTAATACGATCGATCAGCCCGCTGTCCACCAAAGCAATGTCCAAGTTTGAGTTAGCCGGATGATAAGTCGGTATTTCCGAATATAGAAGGGAAGCGCGGAAGATAGCACCCTGTAACTGTAGCCAGTCAAAAAGAGCTAACCCCTTGCTGTTGTTGACTGTATTACGCCATGATGTGTGTTTGGCGTTAAGATCGCCCGCGATCACAAAGTGATTCGAGTCATTTGCAACTCGCAACTGAGTACATAGATCATCGAGGTCACGAAGGAATACGATTTTATCATTGAAAGGGCTATACACCGTTGCGATCACGAGACTTCTACCAGCCGAAAGATCCAAGCGGATCGCAATGGCTTCTAAAGATTTTTCGTGAGAAGTGGAGAGTTCTATACGAGTGAATTTGTATTTTCTATTAATAACCATAGCGACACCGCCGCCGAAACGGTTGTTTGCTCTGTCTTTGCGTATTATTACAAATTGTGGTGGAACCTCCAAATTATGTCTCGGATTTAGCTTCGTTTCAATGAGACCACATACGTCGGGTCGATGAGAATTTAAAAATTGCTGCAAATATGCACGTTTGTGAAGATTTATAACAGAGTTGACGTTGACAGTAATGATTCGGAGATTGACCAACGGGATACTGTTTTGATCGGTAGTGGCCATTATTGCGGGAAATCATTTCGAATGCCTCTCGTGGTACGTCCATGGTAATCAACAGATTGAGCATGATTATCATCTATAAAAGATTGAATGAGGAAATTAATTTTTTCGGTATTTTCGCCGATGCGTTGAAAAATAATTGGTAATTGATCGGCTATACTTTTGATGGCCGAAAATATGTTTTTTAAATCGACCTGTTGCTCGCTGGACGTAGCATCGAGAGGGACTGATCCTCTGTTCAACGTAGTCGATGAATATGCATGCGCGGCCTTACCTACTAGGCCCCCCACTCCACTCGCAACACTACTGTATAGCGTCATCGGATTGACGAGGGGAGATGGAAGCCTTCTGGTTGCGGCTGACTGGGGAGCTCTGTTGCTCGTAGGGGCGGCAACGGCTCTTATCTCCTTGAATTTCGGGCAACCACGGTATGACGCGGGGTGGCCGAACTTCTCACAGTTGACGCAGTAAATTGCGTCGTGTTTGGTTGCTTCTGTGACCGAGCACTTCCCACGCTCGTGAGATAAATTACATTTAACACATCTAAAATCTAGATGACAGTTAGCGGATGCATGGCCTATACGTTGACAGTTAAAACATTGTAAAAGATCCTGCCTATGCAATTTCTCCCATCTGACGCGTTGATAATTTAAAACATTGATCGATTGAACAAATTTGATATCTGTATTGGCGTCAAATTGCACTACGAACATAGGCAGGGGCAAGCCGGATTGTTTCGATTTCGCGGTTACAAAATTGGAAATACGAGTGGCTTTAGCTTTAGGTGCGGTGATGGAATTAATTTCCGACAACAGCTCATTCTTGTCGGTGTTTGGATCGATACCCTTGAGAAGCATCGTCACTGGTTTTTCGTTCTTCGGCGTATAAGTGAAGAACTTGAGCTGGTTTTTCATCATAATGTCTTTTATTTTCGAATAAGCTTCGAGAGAATTCGGGTATATGACGTGGCTTTTCGAGCCACTTCTTTTTATAGTGAAGGATGCCTTTTGAAGGGCATTCTTGGTTATGTTTATTATTAGCTGTGGTGAAGCCACATGCACGATCAGCGGTGGTGGTTTGTTCGACTTATCTTGTCTGATATTTTGCTGCGGCGGGGTCGGATGCCTGAAGGTGGGAGGCTGGTCCCTGGACACCTCCGGTAGAGCGTTGGGCTCGGCGAAGGCCTGAAAACGGTTGGCGGTGGGAGGTTTGTCCAGCGTCGGCGTCGGAGAAGGCGCGTGTCGTCCTGCGGGTCTACGGGATCCAATGGTGATCCATTCCGATGTTGGCGATTCAGTGGTCCGAGCAGATGTAGAGGGTCCAGCGAGCGATTGGATTTGCTCTTTGAGCAATTTTATTTCGTTTAAAAGTCTTTTGTTTTCGCGTATTAGAGTATATTTGTTACAAGATTCTTCAGCGCCTTGTTTGGATGATGTTGTTGACATCGCATCGCTGGATTGTTGATCGAGCGATTTCAATCCCATTTCACTGTCCATGGTGTTAGCTGGCGCCTTTTTAGCGTCGGCAGATTGCCGTGCGGCTGCGCGTGAAGCGGAAATTTTGCGCGATTTTTTCATTTGAATGTCCTCGGATGAAGACGGATTGGATGATTTATGTCTTTTTAGAGACAGAGATAGCGATCCCTGGCTAGCAGTCTCAAGGGATGCAAAATTTTCGTCCGTATTATAGGCATCGGCCGCCACCGATGCGGAAGAGTTGCTAGCGTCTATGTGTGCAATATGATGTTCCATAAAAATGGATGGTCAAAAATGAAAAAAAATTAAGAACTGTATTGGGACTTGCGAAAGCAAGCCCCAATAATAGTAACGAAAATTAGCCGATCACTTGGAGTATAACAAGATACACTTTCACAGTATGAATGACACTCTGTATAGGCACTTAAGAATTTTGTTTATGTCGCGTACGAGCACTGAGAGATGTTGTCGCTACGAGCTCGCGTCGCGTACTGAGAACGTCAAGTGCCTTCGTGTACGTGTGACAAGAGGCATGACGCTTGACGCCTGGCGAATCAGACTCTGCCGAAACAGACTTGCCTCCTAGGTGCCAGGTCTGGCGAGCCGCACGGTATATTGGGTACTTTTGACTTTAAAGAGTTTCTCAGGTAGCTCAACTAGTACAGGTCGACTCTGATAGACCTTTTCTGACATTAAATTTTATGACATAAAGTCACACATAACTGTATACCACAGCTTCAAATTCTTTTTTGCTAATTCGTATGTGTTTATCTTCTCTAGATCTCCAAAACTCAGAGTTTGCCCTCTTCTATCCTACATTGCACTTTTCATATATTTTGTTTTAGCTTCAATTTCATTTTCTTTTCCGATTAGTGTGTTACTATGATGCTAGAAATCTTATATAATACATACTATTGCAATAAATTATGCTCTTATCATCTGCTTCTTTGGCGTACATTTTTCATTTACTTCAAAATTTCATTTTCATTAACATCCAAATTACCATTTCATTGCAGATTGTTGAAATATAATGGATTCTTCACTTTTATGCTCCATTTGTTTGCGAGAGCTGGCAGCCGATTCGACTACTGTGGTCCATGAAAAAGGACTACAAACGTTGATTAAAAAAAGCCAAGAAAGAGGTGACGATAAATGGAATCAATGGATTGGTAACCAAAATTATACTTTTCATCTTAACTGTCGGAAACGATACGCTGCATTATCTTCGCGACGTGAAACGCAGTCGGTATCAGAACGTAACACAATGTCTTTGCCAGCATCTTCTGCAATAGCTCCTGCTCTACGATCAGCAGCAGTCGTGATACCCTCTTCCCCCTCCGCCTCAGGATCATCTACATTATTCTCTGAATTTCAAAATGATTTTCAATTCAACAAGCTATGCTTCATATGTGGGAAGGTATGGGATAAAAGAAAACCTGGCTCGATCGTCAGCGAAAACAGAATTAAAGATCGTTTAATTGCCGCTGCTAGAGAACATGGTAATTCTTTTGGAGCTCCTATTATCGCACGACTACAAAGCATTGAATCTATTGTTGCATCAAAGGCACGATATCATACGGAATGTTATAAAAAATTGATATTACCATTCTACAAAAAACCTTCATCTCCCAAAATTAAGGAAACAGATGTTATATTTCAAAGAATATATGAACATATCGAATCAAGTGGTGAATTTAAATTTCATTTGTCGACTTTACAAGCACTAATGGGCGATGAAGAGAATCATCAAATTTCCACTCCAACTTTATTTCGACATTTAAAAAAAAAATATGCAGATGACATTTTTATATTCCAACATAAAGGCAAAGAACCTTTAATCTATTACAAGTATCACAATATGGCACAAATTTGTAGCGATTGGTATGGTGGTAGTGAGTCTCTCAGTGAATCCGCGAAACGAACCATACTTCAAGTATCTGCAGAGATTTTACAGGATGAAATTAGGAAATTTCAATACAACACAACAACTTATCCTACACCTCAGGCATTTCTCGATACTGTTGCATCAGACATACCTCCACTACTTAATAGTTTTTTACATAAATTAATGATAGCTGATGGAAAGGAGCAGTCTAATGAATCTTCACTTTACATCAAAATTGAAAATCTTGCCCACTCTATTATATCAGCACTTCGCCCAAAGTCATTTATCTCATGTCTTCAATTATCTGTAGGAACATACATTTATCGTAAAACGGGATCAAAATTAGCTATAAATTTATTAAACAGATTAGGAGTATGTTCGTCGTACCATAATATCCAACTCCACGAAGCTTCAACGATTATTCATCCACAAACGACAAAAATCGAAAATGCATTTGTCCAATATGTTTTCGATAATACTGACCACAATGCCAGTACTTTAGATGGTCGTGAAACCTTTCATTGTTTAGGTGGCATTGCTGCGTACACTCCAGCTGATCATATTTCATATGAAGGAAGTACGATTAAATGCAAAAAAATGCCCGACGTTACAACGTTAGCATCTAAAAATATCATCCCTGATACGCCATATGACAGTAATTGTGCTTCAGGTTTAGCTAAAATTAAGTATGAAGACATTAGTTCATTAAAACTGGAGTATCGACGTAAAATGTCGCCAACGTATACGACTTTTTTATGGGGTAAATGCTTTAAAAGTAACGGACTACCTATGTGGAGAGGTTTCATGGAAACTGTATCAAATACAAAAGATGATTATTATGTTTCTCATGTGAAATGCCTGCCTTTTATCAATCAACCACCTTCACAGTACCAGACATTAAATACCGCCCTACATTATGCAGCTTCTGAAAGTCACAAATTGCAACAAGCAACTTTTGTGGCATTTGATCAACCATTATATTTAAAAGCTCGAGATATTGTTGCTCAGTATGAAGATAACCAGTTAAAAAAAGTAGTCGTACGATTAGACGGTTTTCATCTTCTAATGTCCTACCTAGGAGCTATTGGTTGTATCATGGCTGAAAGTGGATTAAAAGATTTGTGGTCAGTAGCTTATGCTTCAGAGTCGGTTAAGAAAATGCTTAGTGGCCATGCTTTTTCCCGAGGAATTAGAGCTCATATTTTGACATTCACTTCTCTCGGAGTTATTATATGTAGAAGTATTCCACAGTATGAAAAATATGAAGAGATAATTGAATCATTTTTAGCGGAGTGGGATGAAAATCCTCCATCCTTAGATGACTGTGAGTCAAATAGTGAAATTGGAAAATTATCTGAACTATTTACAGAACAGTTAACACATTTATCAAATTGTGGTCCTACAGCTAAACTATGGATTCAATATTTTAAAGCAGTACTCATTGCATTTGAATTCATAGAAGCAGAACGCTTAGGAAACTGGAAGTTGCATTTACACAGTATTGAAAAAATGTTACCTATATTTCATGCTGCAGGCCATTATCCTTATGCAAAATGTGCGCAACTTTATCTGCAAGATATGGTTGGACTTGAGACATTAATGGCAGATAACGAAGAAGAATATGAAAACTTCACCACAAAGGGTTTTTTCACCATTCGTAGATCATATAAAGCTTGGGCTGGAGTATGGTCTGATATGACGATAGAACAAACGTTAAATCGGTATTTCGGAACAGATCTGAAACATGGACGAGGCGTGACCCCAAGTGTTGTGGCTTGATATTTATCAACTATGCCTTCTGCCTTTAATATAATGAGTAATTTAGAAAATTATTGTGGCATTATCAGTTCAACAAGTGAGCAACACGTAGATCTCTCACCAGGTCGAATCCAGCGTGATGAGACAGATGTAGAAAAATTTATTTTCTGGCTAAATGCACTGCAAACCCAAGTGTATGAATTTCAATTACTTTACGCGTGTGAATGGTTGTAGACAGTTTTTACACACTAAAAAGTATGTGAATTAAATCAAATATCACGTGTGTGTGATTTTAATACGTTTTTAATGTGTGAATTACGAAATGTGTGAATCAAATCACACACTTACAATGTGCGATTTTTAAAGAGCGTAAATAAGTATTTGTATACACATAAAATAGATCAAACAGACAATTAAGTCTGTTTATTAACCATTAAAAATTATTTTCTTAATAATAACTGCATACTACTTACTTATTAATTCGAACTTTTGTAATATTCAAACCTTGCTACACAGCAAATCCAAGTGTGTTATTTTAAAACACATAAACGTATTATTTCCTTGTAGTCACTTTTTAGACGTTTCCCGGTGTGTTATTATTTAACACAGTACATGTGTATTATTTTTCAGCATGTAGGTGCGTTATTTTTAAAATACATAAATGGGTTATTTTAAAATATAAATATACATGTGAGAAAAATATTTTATTAGAACAAAACGATTAAACGATTAGAACAATAAATACAATACAAATCAGATCAACTCGGACACGAAATCGACTTCTTCACACCACTGCTCAATCACGACTCTATTTACAAATGTTACCGCCACGTGTTCAAATATGCCAATCCTACATATATATATGTAAGGAGATTGCTTTTCTGAGGGTGCCCACAGTCTTCTTGCTATTAACTAACATTTATTTAAAAGATACATAAAACCAACAATAACTATAACACACACTTAGAAACTAATAAAAATAAGCAGTAACAGTTATGGCGTCTTTTCGCTTTCACGTTTCGTTCTTCACTGCTGTTTTGCAACTGTTTTGTTTCTTCTGCCCTGTCTTTTGTTTCTCACGTCATCATCTCGTTCTCTCTGTCATTCATTCACTTTCTCGCTCACTCATTTCATCTGCCTTCTTACATATTTATAGTTAAATCAATTACATATTCACAGAATTGAATAAAATTATATTAAATATTATTATAATTGTTCAATATTTTAAAGGAGTGCAGGAACTCCGGTATTAATATGCAACCTACCACATTCAAGAATATTTCGATATATTATAGATGAGAATGATTGGTTAACGTGTCAAATGATGCGAACCAATAATGCAAAAATTACAGTTATTGTTTTTCTACTCTTTTAAGTGGTAATAATAACTGATAAATATCTGGTCAGTAAATACATCAAAAAGAAACGGCTAACACATAAAAACGTATAATTCTAACGAAATGTGTAATTTTAATACACTTTTGTGCATAAAAGTGAAGTGTATTTAAATTTAACATACAAAAAAAATGCATTATTAATTTACTTGGATAACACGTGTAAAATAACGCATTAGATGTGTTAAAACTTCACGTTAATTTCTTCAAGTGTTTTATTTTAATGCACATAATTGCATTTACACGTTTAGACGTGTTAATGAAGTGTGCTTACACATTTTGGTGCATTTAAATAACCCACTTTTAACACACTTGGATTTGCAGTGTAATATATAATTTTTGACAATTTTCTATATTAAGATTGCTAATGTGTGAATGTTGTTAGTGTATTATTTAGAATGAAGTGTGTGAATCGCTAATATGTAAATGATTTTAACTTTCTTGAAACGTGAAATGATTGAAAATTCAATCATTTCATACATAAATGAAGTGTTTGAATTAAATTATACACAAGAAGTGTATGAAATTAATATTTATCCGAATTGAGCTATGTGATTTTCAAACACCATGCCACATTCACACATTAAAAATATGTGTGACATGTGAAATTCACCTACATGATCACACACTTAGGTTTGCAGTGTGAACACAAACCATTTGAGCCACGTGATCAATTACTTTCGTTATCTACTGGAGTCGTTGGAGGTCCTAATATTGATTGCCATCTTGCATTTGAGAAAGGGCAAAAAGGAATGGAAAAAATGGTGTCAAAAACAGTTGATAAAATTTCACTTACACGAGCATATAAAGTTCAAACACTTGCTGTTGCGCGAAAAGGAATGATAGTGAATCACAGCGATTTAGCGACAATTAACCCCTTGTTATTATTTCAAAGAATTGCCAAGCTTTTGACAAATAACACTGATTTAATACGTACTGCACTGGAATACGAATTGTCGCCATTTCCGTTATCATTATTCAATGAAAATGGATATATGAGAAAAGGAACCAAATCCGATTTATACGATGTTTTTGAAACAATAAACGCAAGTAGTACAATTTTAAAAGAATCGGTTTGTGTCATCGATGGAGGATGGCTATTGCACCAAATACAATGGCCACATAGTAAAACATTCAAAGATATTTGTGACCTTTATGTAACATATATTCACCGACATTTTCCAGAGGCATACGTAGTTTTCGATGGATATAGCAATGAGAACGTTGCTGTAAAAACATATGAACGATTCCGCCGTCATGAAAAAAACTTTGCTCCTGACGTAAACATCAGTATGGATTTAATGGTCTCTTTAAATCGCGAAAAATTTCTAGCAAATATTGCCAATAAACAAAAATTTATCTATTTATTAGAAGAATCCATGCGGCAATCGAACATTAATGTTGAACTGGCAAGTGGAGATGCAGACAGATTGATTGTAACTACTGCTATCGAATTGAAGAATCGTGTAGCAAAATCGGTTGTAGTTGTCGGTAATGATGTGGATCTCATCGTATTATTAGTCGCTCTGACTTTACCTGGCACAATAATTTACTTCTATAAAATGGGATCAGGTAAAACAGAGAGCAAAGTTTATGACACACATTGTAATCAACGATTGAAAGATTTTATTTTATTCGTACATGCATTTTCTGGCTGTGATTCGACGAGTGCCCTATTCAATAAAGGCAAAAAGAAATTAGTAAAGCTGTTTCTGGAAGATGCACAATTGATAGAAATGATCCAACCTTTTTACAGAAGTCATAGTGAAAAACAAACATTGTTTGAAGTTGCAGAAAAAATAATTTTCCAGCTGTATCTCAATAATAATACAAAAGAAAAACCAACAACAATCGCACAGCTCAGATATTGTTTATTTAATCAATCAATTTTCCATAGTAGTAAAGAATCTTCATTAGCTAGTTTACCTCCAACTCAAGCAGCGCTTTTAGAACATACAAAAAGGGTTTACTACCAAGTACAAGAATGGCTTGGAGAAAACATGGACGCAGAAGAATGGGGATGGAAGAGAATATTCCAAACCATTATGCATCCAATCATGACAACAGCACCACCCGCTCCAGATATACTTCTTGAACAGGTATTTAATGAACAGAAAATTATTTGGAGTCTATCAGTCATGGACATCTCTTACAAGTATACTAAAAATGATAAAATTATTTTACAGGTTCGCTGTTCATGCACAGACTGTTCTACTAGCCGTTGTACTTGCAAAAAGAGTGGTATTCGCTGTACTCGACTTTGTAAAAACTGCGAAGGGGAAACTTGCGAAAACAAGGCGATACAACCTGCAGAACATTCAGCGGAAATATGTAATGTTGAGGAAGATAATGATGAACTTGAAGAAGATGAACAACATTTGCAAGACGAGTCGGAACCGGAGGAGCAGATCGAAGAAGAATTAGATTGTACAAAAATTGTGGAACCGATGGAAATCGATTTCGACAATTATTGACACATAAGAGCATGAACCGCAGAAAAAAGGTCAACTTATGTATACAAAATTTTATACGAAAAAGGAAGTCACACAAAGTATATTGCATGGTATAAAAAACACGCGAATTATTGAATAAAGATTTGATACATAAGCTCACTCTGAATTACATTACATTTATTTATATCGCAATCAACTGTTTATAAAAAAAAATTGTCTAAAAAATGATCATATTGCTGTTGGTCAGTGAATCAGAGATAAAATTTTTCATTGTCAGACAATGGCAACCTTTTTTTCATTTTTCAATCTTTAAAAATCTAATACGCAACTTCCGGTCATCGCGAAGTTACGAAAATTTGCACACATGTTTGTGAAGATGTCGAGAACATGTGTGTAAAGTGTCAACTTAATTGGGGTAATAATGTCAGAGATATAATTTTTTATACTCAGAAAATGACATTTTTTTCATTTTTTTAATCTTTAAAAAATCTGATAGGCGACTTCCGGTCATCGCGAAGGTACGAAATTTTGCACATATGTTTGTGAATATGTCAAGAATATATTAGTTCTGGAAAATGTTGCAAAAGTTGATAAAATTTTTTATTATACAATAAATAAATGGGAAAAAATAAGTTGAGCTTATTCGATAGAGAATTTAATTCTCTATCGATCTGTATATATGAAAATCATTACTTATTTTTGACCCAATATTTCATACTTTAAACCGCGAAAATACTTAAAAAAATTTTCTAGGATTTTATGCTCGTGTCGAAAAGCCTTTTTGACTCAAAACCAAGAATTTCCATAGCTGCTGACTATCCATATAAAACAATGACAGGCAATAAAATTTTATATGTTTACAGTAGGAACCATTGGGCCCTTTTCTGTCCTTTACACTCCCACTGTAGAAGTATGTGATTTCACTCGCACTCATGTTTTTCTGTGTACTACACAGGAGCAGAAAAATATAGTGAGTGCGAGTGAAATGGAAGAAAATGCCGTTCTCTCTCGCACTTACACTTCTTTATGCGCCGCGCATGTGCAGAAAAATGTAATGAGTGCGAGTGAAAAGGAGAGATATGTCGTTCTCTCTCAGCAGCAGTAACGTAGCAAATTAAAAGTCGCCCAATTCTTAGTTTTAATGTTTCTCACGTGGATTAAAATGAACATCCAAATGATAGAACATATTTAATCGCAAATTTTATGCTGAATCGATTGGAAGGGAAGACAAAATTATCCAATTCGATTTACTGCTAAAAAAATTAATTTGAAATTTTCAAATTAATATTAATTAATGAAAAGCTCATTATAAAAAAAAAAGCTCAGAAAATATTGTCGGAGTAATAAACAAGTGCTCTGATGTGTTTGTTTAAAAAAAAAAATTTTTTGTAACAATGAAATAATTTTTTAAAAAATTTTATGCTCCACAGCCTCTTTAAACGCATTTAATTGATAAAGGATAAGAGATGGGAAAAAATAGTATAAATACTTTTTTGTAGAGAATTAAATTCTCTACAACTTTTACTCCAAACTTTTCTTCATATTCCCAGCCGTCCTCGAGATATTCGTGAAAAAGTCACTTTTGCACCCTTTCGCAATTTTTTTGCAAGGGTTCCCTTTCATTCAGGACCCTGATTTTTTGCACTAACATTCCTACAGCCCTTGCGCACATTTTCACGTTGGTTTCATTCTCCCCGCCCAAAATAGTGATTTCAGCCTCCCATTGACTGGACTACACGTAGCAGACATTGAAAAACCGCGCCAGCGTCAACGTGTTAAAACACTTTAAACAAAGATGTGGCTGTGATTTGCACATATTACAGTATGTAATAACTTTCTTTGTTCGTTTCCTCGCTAACTGGCGTCCGATCATGTTTGCATTTGTGCTGTAACATTCAGCACAGTATTTTCTATCTTTATGCGCCATTTCGACAGTCCAAACGAAATGGATACAGAGTAACAAAGTTATCGTTTGTGTGTACTCTTTAGTCGAGCGTTCGGTATCAAGTGCTCACGCGCTGCCGCCTGAGCGAAAAGTATAGCGAAATCGGCGTAGCACTCAACGTGTTAACCATTTTTATTCGTTGTAACAATATATTTTCTACTTGTTTATTTAAACTCTGTATGCTTTAATCAGGAAACCACCTTCTTCAACCTTCCTATTTTTACCTAACTTTATTCACCTAATAATCCTAATAAAATTGAGAGAAATGGACGGATCACACACTAGGTGCCACGTCAAACTGTGTGTCATGAAGCTGTTTGCTGAGCGAGGGCCTAGGTGTGTGGACGTTCGACAAGTGACGACGAGATGCGCTGCCGATAAAGACGATTTTAAGACTATGTGTGACGTTACCGACATTTGAGGACAAATGTCATACATATTCAGGATGGCCGAGTGTGGGATCGGAGCGGAGAAGCCTTCCTATAAAAGAACTTAAGAGAAAAACGACGTGAAAAGGAATTGTCAGTGAGGGAGAGGTCGCTGGCGCAGTGGTTCCGCACCGACCCAGGCGATCGTCGACGTTCAGCTACTCTGGCCCAGTTCCTGCCTTGGATGGGTTGCCGCGCGCCTCTCGTTTCTTTTTCACGATCCGTCAATATTAATCGGGAGATTGTCCGGAGATGCATACACTGCTGTCGAAGATTTTGATTTTACGACAATCATACAATTATGCGACAGACTACGAGAGACTTTTACAACTCACCAAACGACTGACGATTATCGTTCTGAATTAAAGGCAACATGAAACGTAACGAAAGCGTCCTGATATATACGGCTCGTGTCAGGGATTTACGAGACGCGATAATAGACACCGAAAGACTAGGCCTCGAAGAGCTCTCGCGAAATAATTTGCGGGAAATTGATTTATTCGTGCTACGGTATTATGTCGACGAACTCCTTCCAGAAATTCGCGTACGTCTGACGATGCAAGATTGCCGAACTTTAGCTGAGGTATGTGAGCAAGCTTGTACGATTTCCAAACGCCTAAATCTAGATTACCAAAGGAATATACAGGATAGCCAGTATAAAGGGAACTTTACGCGGAGACAAAATAGACTAGAGTCCAACGATTCTTTTGAACGTAGGCCGCGATGTCGCAATTCACGCGAATTCGACTCACCACGCGGGAACGCGCGAGAGTACATACGATCCTACACCTCGAAGGTCAAGAGATTACTTCGACCACCGCGATAGCGGCGCGTACGAGGAATTCCAGCGCCGCACAGTGGTCGATTTCGCCGAAATCCTGACCAAAACCCCAAGGAGTTTTTCAATTTAGCTGAAAATTGATATATTAGTATTATTTCGATCGCTGATTAAGAATCCGAACTCAGAATTTCGAGGAACAAATATTTCCCTCATACCTGCAACTAGCCAGATTTTCATTAGAATCGTCAAAGATCTTTCGGTTTATGACGGTAAGCGGTCGAGGTAGCCGCGGCTATCTATTGTTGCCTCGAAACAATAGGCCACCAGTTTGTTTAAACTCATTCCGATTTTTAACCCCATGAAATAAATATATTATTTCGTTAATTGCCAGGTTGATCTTACAAGGGAGGTTTCCCAAGTGTTAATTTCCGATTGTAATGAAATTTGCAGGGTAGGTACAATTCGTTAAAATATTTGACACGTATTTTTTTTTATCGGCCATCGTTCATATCTAGTGGGTGAAAACAGCCCCCCAAAGTTGGGGTCAAAAAGCTATTTTTTTAAATATCTCGGAAACTATTTGGTGTAGATCAAAAATTAAAAATGCAAATTGTTCGTTTTTCCATGACGGATTTAATGGGAAAAGTAAGATTTCTTCAAAATTGTTTATTTAAAAAATATTTTAAAAATTCACATATTTTTGTATTTTTTTTTTGGTAAAACGTTGAGTTATTTTTGTCATATATTGCAAGAAGATACTATATACCAAACCCAAGAATACTGATAAATCAGAATTTTTAGTTTCATCGTCATTATGGATATTTTTGTTTTTTGAATTACATTGCCATTTCGCAGTGAGAACTCCCTTCTGGTATATGATCACTTCTACGTGGAATGGCATGATAATTCAGTAATTATATTATATTATGATAGTTTATTGGTACACTCATGTTTACACATCAGCTATGTTAGACATCGCCAGAACAAGTGAGAGAGGATCTTGTGATGACCCTCGAACATAGATGGCACATCAGCAATCGCGTGGCGCTCGCCAACTACACTAACCTTAAGTAGCCGCCAAATATAAATGTGTTTAAATTATATAGGGCTTGAGTGCAACTTCTCAATCTCCCACCTTGCGCTCAAGACCTTCTGGACATAAACCTAACCGTTCTACACATACTTTATGCGCGGTCTTATACAAAGGTTTAGTAAATATATCTGCGAGATTATCTTTCGTTGATACATATCTAGGATTAACTATTCTATCGTTTATGACTTCTCTTACAATATGATAACTAATATCTATATGCTTAGTTCTGCTTCTTTCTATATGGTTCTTGGCAAAATCTAACGCCGCTCGGTTGTCGCACAAGATGGTAAATGGCGTTTGTAGATGCTCTTCCAATTGCATTTCCGTAACAAACATTTTCAGCCATTTCGCCTCTTTTGCCACTTGCGACATTGCTACATATTCCGCTTCCATCGTAGATGCGGCTGTGGATTTTTGTTTTGTAGCTCGCCAGTCTACAACGTTCCCACCAATAGTTATTAGCATTCCACTAAAGGAACGTCTATCGTCCGTATCGCCGGCCCAGTCAGCATCACTCTGAAACAGAATCGAAGTCTCTCCCGGTTTATATCGTAAACCATAATCTTTCGTACCATTTAAATAACGTAAAACTCGCTTTGCGGCCGTCCAATGTACTCGCCCTGGTCTCTCGCAAAATTGCGACAGTTTCGCAACTGTCAAGGCTATATCTGGCCTTGTACATTGAGCCAAGTAGAGCAATGATCCTATGAGCTCTCTGTAAGGAACATCTTTCATGGCTCTCTTCTCTTCCTCAGTACTGGGCGCGTCTCCTTTTGACAAATTTACTCCAGGGTCCATTGGCGTTGACACAGTCCTGCATTCTTCCATTTCAAATCTCCGTAACATGGAAGATACATATGCTTGCTGACTTATCACCGTCGTGTCTTCATCGTCGCGATGGATTTTTACTCCCAGAAAATGAGATACTTCTCCAAGATCTCTGATCTCGTACTCTTTTCTTAAATTCTTCGTTATCTCATCTAGAGTTTCCACGTTTCTTGAGAACATGACGACATCATCTACGTAAACTACTAAAAACGTACAATAATTAAGTTTATATACACAGTTTGATGATGCGAAACGTTTAAATCCCATCTTTTCTAAATAATTATTGAATTCGTTGCTCCAATTTCGTCCACTTTGCTTCAATCCGTATATTGGACGCAACAACTTTGCAACTTTTCCCTTTTTATTTCCACATAGCGGAGGTAATCTCATGTAGAGATCTTCCTCTAACTTACCGTTTAAGTATGCACATTTTACATCAATATGCTTCGTTACCCACCCGAATATGGTTGATAGAGCTAAAAAGATTCTTATGATTGCAAATTTCGCGACTGGTGCATAGGTTTCTTCATACTCTTCACCCTTTCTTTGGGTAAAACCCTGAGCAACCAATCTCGCCTTGTAACGCGCTACTCGTCCTTCGGCATCTGTTTTAATTTTAAAAACCCATTTGCAACCTATACAATTTTTACCCGGTGGTAAGTCCGTTTCAACCCATGTCTTATGCCTTGTCAAGTTCTCCACTTCTTCTTTTATAGTTTGCTCCCATCTATCTGATTGCGGCGAGGCAAGTGCTTCATCGAGACTCCTTGGTTCGATTATTTCAGTGAAGTTGACCTCTAAATTTTCCTTGGGTTTTCCTTTACGTCCGTAAGGGTTTGGTGGCGGCTTCTTCTTCGGCCGACCTACACCTCGAATTCTTGACGTGTCTTCTTGTGGTGCTCCCACCATTCTTCTGTTCTCATCTTGTACGAGTTCGATCTGTTCTGAGTCTGTGTCTTGTGGTTCCTCTACTACCTCTGGTTCATCCTGAATTTGCCTTTCTTCAGTTTGCTTTTTGTCTTCGACTTCAATCTCGCGTTTTTCAGCCCTTGTATCAAATTTTAGACTCGGTATTTCGGTCCATATCTCCTGGTATCCATAAATGTGATCGTGCCCAATTTTATTCTCATCGAAGCGTACGTGCTTTGTTAGAATAATATCTTGTTTCCTCGGATCCCATAATCTATATCCATTAGTCTGGCTTGCGTACCCAACCAAGATGCACTCTTGTGCTCTGGCGTCCAGTTTCCTTCTTCCTTGAGCAACTAAATGGGCATAAGCTAAACAACCAAAAACTTTTAAATGCTTTACACTGGGTGCACGCCCAATCCAAATTCCTTCTGGAACTCCATCGTTTAGGTTCGCATGTATCACCCTATTCCGAAGATAAGCAGCTGTGTTTACAGCTTCTCCCCAAAATTTTTGAGGAAGTTTTGCAGATATCAACATGGATCTGGCCAAGTCCATCAATGTTCGATTCACCCGTTCGGCTACACCGTTCATTTGTGGAGTTTCAACGCAACTTCTTTCATGTTTGATGCCAAGCTCTTCAAAGAAATGTCTTAGCTCTGAATTGCAATACTCGAGACCATTGTCTGTACGAAACCGTTTTACCTTTATATCTTTCTCGCGTTCAACCCTTTTTATGAATCGCTTGATGCAGTCCACGGCTTCACTCTTCGACTTTAGGAAACAAACTTCTATTTTCCGTGAGTAGTCGTCTGTTAAGGTCATAAAATACTTAGAACCACCAATTGTCTTAACGGGTAATGGCCCGCATATATCTGAATGTATTAGTTCAAGTATTTTAGTTGATTGTCTTCCTTGTACCTTTTTGCATGGGACTTTGGTAGATTTACCTGCACAGCAACCTGCACATGTTCCAGCGTCAATCCGTGCATTCTCCAGCCCTTTTACGAAATTCCGTTTAGCAAGTTGTTCGATACTGTGATTATTCACATGGCCAAAACGTTTGTGCCACACGTCTAAATTATGCACAACTGTAGAGTGTAATTTAACCACACGTTCGCTCTTCGGTTCGATTACATCAGCTTGAGCAATATATAAATTATTCTTCCGATATGCTTCTATAATTACCCTTTTTGATGCTTTATCCTTGATTCTTGCCTTCCCGTTATCAAAAAATGCACACTCGTTCTTTCTTTCCACCTGAGCAACCGATATTAAGTTTCTGCGGCATTTGGGGACATAGTAGACATCTTTTAAAACTATCTCACAAGTTTCATCCCCTAGTCTGGATTTCAAGACCACATCGCCGATCCCTTTTGCCATCAGTGTGTTTTCACTCATCCCGTCGTTTGATCCTGCTGTACTTATCGATTCCGATGCACACCTAAGGTCTCTGAACCAATCTTTCCGTCGACAAACATGATGAGTCGCGGCACTGTCCAGGAGCCATGCATCATCCACAGCTATGTGTTGAAGTGAGGTCAAACAAGCATACGAGTTCCTCTTGCCATTCTTAGAATCGTTTCTGTATGTTTTGTCTTTACTGCGACAATCTCTTGCAAAATGTCCTACTTTGCCGCACCTAAAACAGGTTTTCTGTTTATCCAAGTGTTGTTTATCATTTTTCTTTACTTGAAATGCAACCACGTTGTGTCCCTGTTCTCTGTTTTCATTTTTGTCCAGTCGACGTTCATATTCCATTTGTAAGGCCCTTTTAATTTCTGTCGAGGAGAATTTTGCATCATCTAAATTTGCTAATGACATGGTTAGTGAGTCATATGAATCAGGAAGCCCACTCAACATTGCATATGCAAGGTCTTCATCCTTGACTTCTGAACCTGCAGCGTTTAAGTAATCGGCACATACCTTCATTCTGGATAGGTACGATGACATTGTCTCATCATCCTTCAGCCTTATACGTACAAACTGCCTCTTCAGTTGCATGATCCGCTGCCTTGATTTTGGCTCATAGACTTGTTCAAGCGTTTTCCATGCTTCTATAGGCGTCTTGCAGTCAACAATATGTATCTGCTGATCCGACTCTACTGATAACGCAATTGTGGACAAGGCTTTGTCGCTGTTTGTGGAAAAATATCGTTTTTCCTCGGGAGTAGCACTGACCGGTAACACGGCTGTACCATCGACGTATTGCCACAATTCCCTCTGTACAAGCAACATTTTAATGGAGAATTTCCAAGTTCTATAGTTCTCGCCATTCAGCCTGTCTACTCTTTCGAACACGTTTCCGCTAGCCATTTCGATAATTATGCGTCTGAGTCCGCAACTATAATAAAATGCTAACAGGAGTTGTTCCTCTGTTTATGGATAAATTGTATTTTACTTATCCTCTGTCGTCTCTGGCGCGATGCAACTGGATTCTTCGCATCAGCTTACTCGCAATGTGTCGAACACGTGCCTGGGCCCATAACCTTGATAGTTTATTGGTACACTCATGTTTACACATCAGCTATGTTAGACATCGCCAGAACAAGTGAGAGAGGATCTTGTGATGACCCTGGAACATAGATGGCACATCGGCAATCGCGTGGCGCTCGCCAACTACACTAACCTTAAGTAGCCGCCAAATATAAATGTGTTTAAATTATATAGGGCTTGAGTGCAACTTCTCATATTATGTATAAGAATTATCCCTTGAAAATTAGATAAAAAGTAAAAATGTTTTCCCGATAAACCCTGCTACTCCATGGGCGTTGCAGGTACATATATATATGACTCGGGCCGTTACGGGCATGCAAGGCGCGACTGCTGCGCGACTTGTAACAGAAATCTGGTCGAATAAGAAACGCTTGTTAGAACGGACATTCATTAATTTTATATTATGTATTGTAAGAAATACATATTGTCCTCACCATAAATCCGCTTGTAACTCACTAGATTGGACGCATTCGACAACCACACGGCATTTATGTTCAGCAAGCGGAAAAATATTTTTTTTATATATTATTCTATCTTATAATGACCAGGCAATATGATAATAATTTGTAGTGCCCCTTTAAGAGAAAAAAATTCTTACGAGTCGAAGGTATGAAGCAGGCTCCAGCGTGATACATATCTTAAGTTTACATTTAATATAAGCAACTCTGCCAGCGACTGCCGTTGAAGTTCGTTTTGAGCATCTATGCGAGTCGGATACGAAACACTTATTAATACCTTTATTCACTATTATTAATACCATTATTATTATTCATTATTATTATTACTATTATTATCATTGTTATATTACACTGTTCAATATTTTCCATTTATCCAAATATATATACTCTCGTTTTGTTTTTTTTGTTAATTTGTGCAGTGAATTTATGGACTATTTAATACCCCTTACTACAAAGTGATCTAAAATTTGACTTCTTTGCAGTTGTATTAATGTTTATGTAAGCTGATGAAATTTTTAATAGAATTCAGGTAACCCAGACGTAATCCACACTATTTTTTAAATGGCTACCATGCTTTTATAAAGGTTGGAAAAGATCGTAGAAACAACCGTTTCTTATTCGGCCAGACTTTTGATACAAGTCGCGCAACGGACGCGCCTTGCGTGCCGGTAACGGACGGATCCATATTCCTCCAATACCCATGGAGTAGCAGGGATTACCGCGAAAACATTTTTATTTTTTATACAATTTTCAAGGGATAATTCTTATACATAATATAATATAATTACTGAAGTATCATGCCATTCCACGTAGAAGTGATCATATACCAGAAGGGAGTTCTCACTGCGAAATGGCAATGTAATTCAAAAAACAAAAATATCCATAATGACGATGAAACTAAAAATTCTGATTTATCCTTATTCTTGGGTTTGGTATATAGTATCTTCTTGCAATATATGACAAAAATAACTCAACGTTTTACCAAAAAAAATACAAAAATATGTGAATTTTTAAAATATTTTTTAAATAAACAATTTTGAAGAAATCTTACTTTTCCCATTAAATCCGCCATGGAAAAACGAACAATTTGCATTTTTAATTTTTGATCTACACCAAATAGTTTCCGAGATATTTAAAAAAATAGCTTTTTGACCCCAACTTTGGGGGGCTGTTTTCACCCTCTAGATATGAACGATGGCCGATAAAAAAAAATACGTGTCAAATATTTTAACGAATTGTACCTACCCCGGAAATTTCATTACAATCGGAAATTAACACTTGGGAAACCTCCCTTGTTAGAGAAGGATTAGCAGTATTCATTAAGTAAAGCACGATAGCCCGGCCCTATGTCATAAATGCACTTCCCCGAGCATGGCGCGCGCGACAAACAAATAACAATAACTCGAAGAATCACAAAAAATCGCCAGAATACTCGACGAGGTCTTCTTCGGGAAGCTTCAAAGTTTAACTTTAAAAAAAATTACCATGGACTTTTGTGGGCTCCACAACTATTTCATTAGTAAAAGGAAAAAAATATATAGGATTTACATTCTGTATATTTATAAATTAAAAGTATGATAAATAGCTACCAATACTGAAAAAGTGGATCGCACTTTAATTTCACATTGAAAACGTATTCTCAATTTCGACGTGAAAACGTTACATTATCCAAGTGCCAAATTTGACATTGCATATCTCTAAGAGTATTGTTCAATAAAAATTTTTATTAATGGAAAACGTTGCTCTGATGTGTTACAAATCAAACGCAATTGCTAAATTTTGAAAATCGTGAAAAAAAATTTTGGGGTTTTGGCCAGGATTTCGGCAAAATCGACCACTGTGCGCCGTGAACCGTTTAGACGCGATTATACACCACCACGTCGTCCTTTACCTCGCCAAGCTCGCGCGATTACGCCATGCAGCGTCGATCATCGCCCCAATAAAATACTCGCGATTACCACGGCGCGAATACGAGACTCCACGACGCAACGAAAACCGCGACCTTTCGACGTGTAGATACTGCAAAACTTACGGACACTCAAGAGACGAATGCCGAAAGTGGCAGTATAATAATTCCCTTCGACAAAATTCGGGAAACGCGGACCCGGTGCCGAGGCAAGCGGGCGAGTCTCGGAACGATACGCCGGTTCGCCCAGTGAAGGTCATTCAGGACCTCGCCACTCCATCCCAATCCACACAGTAAATCCTGTAATGTTTCCCAAAGTTCCATCCATCATAATATCGTCTCCCACACTTAAATCTCCCACAGAATTCATGGTAGACTCCGGTTCCGAACCTAATCTCATTAAAATAGACCAGTCGAGCTTTTAACGCCGTATTGTGAAGAAGATGTTATTCTCCTAAAAGGCATTACTACTGGGACGCTAGAAACGCTAGGTTCCGTAGAGATTTTAATACACGGTACTCCTGTTAAATTTTATATAGTACCGAACGATTTCCCAATTCCTCAAGGCGGAATTCTTGGAACTAATTTTCTAGCATCATCGCGTGAGCGCGAAATTCTAAATGTTCTACGATTAGATCACTTGAACGAAATCGAGCGCGATATCGTAAGGCGCATAATTCATGGTAATGCAGAACTCTTTCTACTTCCAGACGACAAATTGTCGTATACTTCTGCTATAAAGCATTCTATTCCGACTACAGATAACGTGCCGATTCACATTAAACAGTACCGCTTTCCGCAAGTGCATAAGCACGAAATCGAAAAGCAGGTAGAAACTCTCTTAGGTAATGAGATAATTACGACATCGGTCTCTCCGTATAATAGTCCGTTATGGATCATTCCTAAAAAAGCCGACTCTAAAGGAAATAAACTTTGGCGAATGGTAATCGATTATAGGGCGCTTAACGAAAAGACGGTGAGCGACGCGTATCCCCTCCCGAATATCACCGAAATTTTCGATCAACTCGGGAGCGCGAAATACTTTAGCGTCTTCGATCTCGCATCGGGTTTTCATCAAATTCCGATGGACGAACAGGACCAACGGAAAACTGCGTTTTCCACTCCGTACGGTCATTACGAGTTCACGCGAATGCCTTTCGGTCTCAAAAATGCCCCAGCGACATTCCAACGTCTCATGGATAATGTTTTAATTTTTAATTTTAATTTGTTTCTTTATTAACGGGATAAAAAAAAACCCTTTGTTACAATTTTTACAATATAAAGACGTAAGTATAAATATATATATATATATATATATATATATATATATATATATATATATATATTATTTATATTTATATATTTATATGTATATATATAAAAGTATAAGTATTGATTGTTGTAATGTGTTTATAGGAGGTAGGATGCCTATTTCATAGTTTTGAAATCGCAAGTTTAGTTGATTTCATAAATGATACAATCGAAGGTGAGAAAAAGTCCACACCATCACTAACCTGATTAGAGTTGAGACACAGACGGTTAATCCAATTATTTACACCATAGCAGGTACGATGAAACGTAGGTACAAATAAAAAGTTCTTCCGTGTTCGATGCCTAGGAACATACATAGTGATCTGACACAGAATCTCCGGTGAGTTCACCAAGTTGTGCATAATCTTGTACATAAATATGATGTCAGCAACTACACGACGTTTTTCTAATGTAGACAGACCGAGGCGCGTTTGAATGGCGTTATAGTCATGATTAACCCCTTGCACTATTTCCACGAGTCTGACTCGTGATGAAGATTTTAGGCCAAACTTGAATATCACGAGTCTGACTCGTGGTATTAATCTCGGGCAAAGTATTAATATCTCGAATAAAATCGTATGTCCCCGTGCAGGATTATTAAATTTAGACTTTGATTCAAATCCATTTGAGTTTCAAAGAAGTTCCATTGCATGAAGTCAATACTAGCACGGTAGTCTTTGTCAGTCGTGAGATATTGTATATCGGGCGTTCGGTTTAGGCATGGATTTTTGCGAGTTTACCGATAGTGCAAGGGGTTAAAGAAGGACATAGGGTTGTCAGTTAGTCTGGATGCTATTTTCAAAACTTTATGTTGAACTCTTTCAATTCTTTGAATAAGTATTTTGCAATAAGGAGACCAGATTGTTGAACCATACTCAAGGTAAGGACGCACAAGTGTAATGTAGAGTGTACGAAGTGTATTGACATTTGTGAAATACTTGGAAGCGCGATAAACCAAACCAAGGACTTTTAAGGAAGAGGTAACAATTTTATCACAGTGCGCGTTAAAAGAGAGATCACTAGAGAAGATGATGCCAAGATCTCTAATACTGTCTACGAAGTTTATTTGAAAATTGTTTAATAGGTAAGGAAAATATAATGTCGAATGTTTCCGAGTGAAATGAATTATTTGGCATTTCGAGATGTTAATATTGAGCATATTGTGGGAGCACCACAAGCAAAATTTCTTAAGATCAATCTGCAGACATCTCGCGTCGAGCTCATCATCAACAGTACTATAAATCTTTAAATCATCCGCATAAAGTAAAATGTTACCATGAGTGAAAACGCTATCAATATCATTAATAAATGAGGTAAAGAGTAGGGGTCCTAGGTGAGAACCTTGAGGTACCCCCGATGGTGGAACAATTTCCCTTGAATAATTGTTATTTAAATTGATGATTTGAATTCTATTGGAGAGATAGCTTTGGATCCACGATAACAGATTACCATTTAAGCCATAGGCCCTTAGTTTAGCTACAAGAAGGGCTTGATTGACGGTGTCAAATGCTTTACTCAAACCAGTATACAGGGTGGGGCAATAACTATTAGCACCTCAGATATCTTCGAAACTATAGGTTTCACAGAAATATTTGCTGAAATAAAATTGCACAGTACGAAGGGGGCGATCCGGTAGCGATAATAGTTTTTTTCAGGTGGAAGTACTTCGGGCATTTGAAGGTCACCTTTATTTTTTTAAATGGATCGGTATGTTTTTGCTTCCGTATCGTGATAGAGGATCTTAAAACGAGTTCAACGACCTATTATACAAGGTCATTCACGGTCATAGAAAGTAGAGAAAGGCGATAATGCTTAGGTTTTTGTGTTAAATGAAACATACGTATTGTAAACAGTAGAGTATGGCGTAATGCTTACCGTTTACTTCACTGGGAGTAAACACTGCTTGAAGGACACTTTAATAAGTTTGCAGGATAAGATAAACATGATGAGATTAGTGTAGGGTTTCATTTCAAACACTAAGTTTTATTAAAATCCAGGATAAATAAAAGGTATATTTAAGTGATATTACTTATTTTATTTACATTAAAATATTTATAAAACGTAATTAAAAATAATTTTCACCTTACTTCGTTGATCGTTTATTCTCGACTGGCGCTAGGCTCTTCGCCGTTACAAAACAAACAAACGCTTGCACTCATTGTCACATTTATTCTACGCACTCTGATATAGATCATTCTTTTATGGCGTAATAAGCATTACGCCATACTCTACCGTTTACAATACGTATGTTTCATTTAATACAAAAACCTAAGCATTATCGCCTTTCTCTACTTTCTATGACCGTGAATGACCTTGTATAATAGGTCGTTGAACTCGTTTTAAGATCCTCTATCATGATACGGAAGCAAAAACATACCGATCGATTTAAAAAAATAAAGGTGACCTTCAAATGCCCGAAGTACTTCCACCTGCAAAAAACCTATTATCGCTACCGGATCGCCCCCTTCGTACTGTGCAATTTTATTTCAGCAAATATTTCTGTGAAACTTATAGTTTCGAAGATATCTGAGGTGCTAATAGTTATTGCCCCACCCTGTATATTGCGTCTACTTGTTTTCCCGATTCCAGCGCATTTGATATATACTGTTGATAAAGGGCCAAATTGGTAATGGTAGAACGTCCCGCAACAAAGCCATGTTGCTCACTGATTATAAGATTTTTGCATAGAAAGGAAAGTTTTTTGGCAATGATGCATTCAAATATTTTGGAAAAACAATTAATAATACTTATCGGACGGTAAGAAGTAGCATTAGAGTTATCACCACCTTTAAAAATCGGAGTTATAAGAGAGGTTTTCCAAGCAGAAGGAAATGTACCAGAATTGAGAGATTTGTTAAAAAGAATCCAGAGTATACGAGAGATGATAAAGGAGCAACATTTCAATAAGCCAGGAGGTATTTCATCATGACCAGGACGTTTGTTTGTGTCCATTAAGTTTATGGCATTAAAAACTTCTCCTATATACTTATATCGATTTCAGAAACATCGATAGTGTTCTCAAAATTAAAAGTTTGAGATGAAGTGCTTGAGATATCAGAATATGTTGTACTGAAGTAATCAACGAACAAATTGGCAATGGTGGTATTAGATTCGGCAATAGTACTTTTGAAAGACAAAGATTTCGGAGTAGGACAGGAGTTCCTCAATTTACGCATATATTTCCAAAATAACCTAGGATTGCCGTTCAAATTGCTCTCAGTTTTGTGCGGGCTACAAGGAAACGAACTATTCGTTTATCTCGACGATATTGTAATCTACTCCAGCTCCTTAGCGGAACACGAAGTTAAATTTCGCCGGTTAGCCGAGCGTCCCAAGGAAGCTAATTTAAAGTTACAACCCGACAAATGCGAATTCCTGCGAAAAGAAGTTGCATATCTTGGTCATGTTATTAGCTAAAACGGGGTAAAACTCGGACCAAAGAAGATCTCTGCTGTAAAAGATTTTCTTCGACCGAAAAATTCAAACAATTTTTAGGCCTCCTGGGTTATTACAGGCGCTTTGTACCGAAATTTTCACATATCGTGAAACCATTGACTAACTTGCTGAAAAAAGACGTACCATTTGCGTGGCGCAAACCTCAGAAGACCGCATTCAATACGCTTGGAGATCTCCTTTGCATTGAACCAATATTGCAATATTCAGATTTCAATACACCTTTTAATGTTACGACGGACGCATCGGAACATGTTATTGGAGGTATTCTTACAATCAGTCAAGGGCCTCCGGGCAAAGATCTTCCAATTGCATACAGCTCTCGTCTTTTGAACGGTGCAGAACTGAATTATTCAACAATCGAAAATGAGTGTTTAACCATAGTATATTCTGTACAGCATTTCCGACCATACATCTATAGTAAAGAATTTCAATTAATTACTGATCATAAACCATTAGTATGGATGAATTCAGTTAAAGGTCCAACTTCAAGATTGCTTAGGTGGCGTTTGAAATTGGCAGATTATGAATATAAAATAATTTATAAGTCCGGAAAAAATAATGTTAACGCAGACGCTCTCTCACGAAATCCTATTATCGAGACTAAACAATTGCTACCCTTGCATATTATTCCCAGTGTTGAACAAGACATCCGAATCTTTGATTCATATATCGAATTGGACGAAGACAATAACGCTATTATTAATGACGATGGCTCCGATATCTCCGAAGGGGAACCTCCTATTACAGAAAGTTTCTTGCACGGGACATCTGACTCTCATTGTCAGTTCATATATATCCGGGATAAGCTTACCATGAGGAAAGATAATATACAGTAAAACCTGTTTTTGTGCGGTAGATAGGGACCGTATAAAAGAAACCTCACAAAAAAAGAAATATTCAGAAATTTCACAAACACTTATAACAAATAATTTTGTACACCATATTAGAAAAATTTTTTTTATGCGGTGGATAGGGACCGCATAAAAAAAGTCGCGCTTGGAAAATATGTCAAAGACTTATGAAACACTGAGAAAGTGCTTTAAAACAAAAGTAATAATTAAATTATACATGGAAACGTTGAAAAAAAAATTAATTTCTCATTTTACACATGGAGAAATTTTCAAAATGCACATAATTTATTGCTGCGCGTCGTAGTCCAAAACGCTCATCTTCTTGTGATGCGTATTCTGCAGATAACAAATGAACATAGCGTCTGGAGCCGAACAGCGCTTTGTAGTGTACTTGTGCACACTGATAGAAAACTTTGCAACAGTGTATAATGCCAGCACCGATGGAATTCATATACCGCACAAAATAAAATCGCACAAAACAAATCGCATAAAAAAGGACCGCACAAAAACAGGTTTTACTGTAGTCGTAGTTATTTCTCAACGAGGAGAGTCTAGCGACGAAGGATCGCGAGAATTACAAGATTTATAGCAACTTCCTCCAGTCCACGACGCGATAATGGCTACTGCTCGAATTATTAAGAAAGATGAAAATCACATCGTTATGATACCAGTGAAAGAATTTGTCGAATAAAAGGCAACCGAAAGCGATTTAAAGGAGGCAATTCTTTTTTTAGCCGATACAACGAATAAATTAGATCTCCGAACGTTTAGTACAGCTAAAACTGATATTGACGATATTTCTTAGAATTTCATTTATAAACAATTACTTTCTGTTTTAGCCAACCAAAATATTAAAGTTATAATTTGTCAGGGTCTAACTATTACTCCACCGGTGGAACAAAGAGAAGCAATTATAATAGAAAATCATTTTTCGGGAATAGGAGGACATAAAGGAGTAAATAAAACTTACAGTCAATAAAACTTAAAAATTACTTTTGGACTAATATGAAAACGGACGTACAGTAATTCGTACAAACCTGTACTAGCTGTCAAACGAAGAAATTGACGAGACAAAAGACAAGACAACCTATGACTCTTACAGATACTCCGGGTATAGCTCTCGATGAGGTCGCATTTGATATATGTACTCTGTCCACTCCCAGCAACTCCTTCCAATAATGTATATATACTAACGATGCACGACCTATTGACGAAATATTTCTTAGCTATTCCTCTAAAACAAGCATCCGCCGTTGATATAGCTAACGCCTTAATTACAAAATTTATTTGTTACTTCGGTGCCCCGAAAGTCATTCTCACCGATCAAGGAACTAATTTCATAAATTCGTTAATTCGGACTATCGCGAAACGATTCAAAATCTCCCAATTTAAAACAACTGCGTTCCATCCGTAAAGTAATGGTACCATTGACAGTTCTTACCATGTATTGGTGGAATATGTAAAACATTTCATAAATAGAAATTCCAACTGGGATGAATGGTTGGATTTCGCTATGTTCTCATATAATACCAGTGCCCACGAAGGCACCAAATTCACTCCATTCGAACTGATTTTTGGCAAGACTGCACGCATACCTTCGAGTTATATTACAGAACCGAACTTACGAAACGAGACGTACGAAGCGTATTTGGAAGACCTGCAAATTAAAATTAAGGAAGTGCAAGAAATAGCGAAAGAAAATCTAATTAAATTTAATAAAATCTAATACAAGGTATTAGGATCGGAAGTCAAACGCTCAATAATTCCGAGTAAACGACGAAGTTTACCTGCTAAAAAAACCGATGAAAGGAAAACTAGATAGTCTTTATACTGGACCGCACGTAATAACGGAATTATTCGGTAATAAAAACGCCAAACTTCTACTTAATAATAATAAGACGCGAATCGTACATCTAGATAAACTAAAGTACGCAAGGAAGGGTTGAAGTCAGAAAATTAAGATTCAAACTATTTCGTTTCACCTTCCTTTTTTCTTCCTCTTTTATTTCTTTCAATCCGACCTGACAAACCCTTCCACATCAATTATATGATTGTACTCCTCGGGAGAGAATAAACTCTCCCACGAGGTTCTCTCTAATGGTTCCATACTGAATAAATTCCGAAGGCCGTAGCAATCGGGTTCGCCTGTAAGGGCCCTCCAAAAGTACTGCGCCTTATTTTTCATAACCCGGCTGTGTAAGTATCACGGACGCGACGCACAGTGGTCGATTTCGCCGAAATCCTGGCCAAAACCCCAAAATTTTTTTTTAGAATTTTCAAAATTTAGCAATTGCATTTGATTTGTAACACATCAGAGCATTGTTTTCCATTAATAAAAATTTTTATTGAACAATACTCTTAGAGATATGCAATGTCAAAGTTGGCACTTAAATAATGTAACGTTTTCACGTCGAAATTGAGAATACGTTTTCAATGTGAAATTAAAGTTTGATCCACTTTTTCAGTATTGGTAGCTATGTATTATACTTTTAATTTATAAATATCTTGGTTTCATTTTTTTATTTAATATTTTACAACTGTGATGGCACAGAATGTAAATCCTATATATTTTTTTCCTTCTGCTAGTGAAATAGTTGTGAATTCCAAAACCATCCAAGCTAATTCTTTTTTTAAATTAAACTTTGAAGCTTCCCGAAGAAGACCTCGTTGAGTTTTCTTGCGACTTTTTGCGATTCTTCAAGTACCTAATTGTTATTTGTTTGTCGCGCGCACCATGCTCGGGGAAGTGCATTTATGACATAGAGCCGGGCTATCGTGCTTTACCTAATGAATACTGCTAATCCTTCTCTAAGATCAACCTGGCAATTAACGAAATAATATGTTTATTTCATGGGGTTAAAAATCGGAATGAGTTTAAACAAGCTGGTGGCCTATTGTTTCGAGGCAACAATAGATATCCGCGGCTACCTCGACCGCTTACCGTCATAAACCGAAAGATCTTTGACGATTCCAATGAAAATTAGGCTAGTTGCAGGTACGAGGGAAATATTTGTTCCTTACAATGTTTCATCTTTCTCCTTCGACCGAAATTTTTATTAAATAAAGAGAAATTCGGAGATGGAACAGCAATGACATGCTTGTATTAAGATACAGCGACTGCTGCAATAAATATCATTAAAACTGCAGAAGTCCGTGGAATAACATAATACATATTTTTTTTAAATTAAACTTTGAAGCTTCCCGAAGAAGACCTCGTTGAGTTTTCTTGCGACTTTTTGCGATTCTTCGAGTTATTGTTATTTGTTTGTCGCGCGCGCCATGCTCGGGGAAGTGCATTTATGACATAGGGCCGGGCTATCATAAGACTACTGATTTTCGTGCCGATCCGACAATTTTTCGATACTCGCACCCGCTTTTTTGGAGCCGCCATTTTGTTTTTGGAAATTCTGAGTTCGGATTCTTAATCAGCGACCGAAATAATACTAATATACCAATTTTCAGCTAAATTGAAAAACTCCTTGGGGTTTTGGCCAGGATTTCGGCGAAATCGACCACTGTGCGACGGCTCGCAACTCGACTGAAACATGTAAGAAAAATTTCAAATTCGGAGTGATATCATTACTATGTCTCCTTTTGTATTTTATACATACTTGAGAAGAAAATAATATATTAATTATACATAACAATGAGTTACCAACATCCATTTTTTCATGTTGTCTAATTTCATTTTGTCAAGAATTATTAGAGTTACTATAACGAAACGACGTGACTATAACGAAGCAACAACAAGATTGCCCGACGCGGAGAGCAATCGTTGACTCGTAAATTGTGTCGCGGAAATGGCGAGAATATTCTTCGCAGTTAATGACAATATTGGGAAACGAGTAGCATTCAATTTCCACCATGTTATGTATAACATCTTCACTTCTCGGAACAAGCTCTTCCGAGAGAAAAATGCGCATTTCTGCATCTCTTCTTACATCGAATGTTTGTTCTTCCGGTGCACTCACACTTCCTAGTGCTTTTTTTTCCGAGGAGGGGAAATGCGTTTACGCACACACCCGGCATAAATGCCGGGTAAGTGTGGGACTCGCCGGGAGTTTGACCCAGGGGGTCCAAGCCTCCGTGTTAATTTTGCGGACACGATTTAGTTGATACCGCGAATGGAGATGTCGCAACTTTTGCGCGATTACAGCGCCTCTTCTGGTGTTTTTCTAAGTAATGCATATATATAGCATATACTAAGCGCGCGCGTGCTCACATATGCGCGAGCACACACATGTATGCTGACACGCACACAGCTAACCACCTACATGGACTTGCACGCGCGCGCACCCATTTTGTGCCCTTTACCTTAATATTTACTTTCATTTTGTTTTAAGGAAAAATAATAAAACAAAGTTAAAATTATGAATTGCAAACATTTATTTTTAAATTACATGTAAAATTATATAAACGTTAAAAAATTAATACTGTAGCGTGGCGAAAATTATAAACGCTCGAAGCGACGAGCTTCGGAAGGTTTCGAGAGGCCTCTGGAGGCCTCGAGACGCATCGAGACGCATCGAGAAGCATCTAGAACAGAGGTTCCCAAACTTTTTCCTCTCGTAGACCCCTTGTCAAGATTTCAATTTTAACTATATTGAAGTATATTTTCTAACATACAATCATATAACATACAATTTCTGTATCTTCGTTAATCCAAACAACTCGAACAATCTGAATGAGGCCTGAGAATAAGATATACGGATTACAGGGGTTACACTGTAATACACAAAAATACACAAAATTTATGAGTCGATGCGATGCGTGGCTATTTTCGCGCGGCCTTAGTGAAAGCACCGATCGTTGTTTCTCTTTTAGAAGACTCACAGCTCTGTGGAGTGAGTGAAACGCACACTGTGGAGTGAGTGAGACGCTAAGTTAGGCGCATACTATGGAGAGAGTGAGACGCGTATAAAATGCTCGGAGATCAAGTGAAAGTAGTTTTAGACCGACGATATTAGTTATATTAATAATATTATATTTTTGTAATTTTTTTTAATGTCAAAGTTATATCAATTATACTGTTTTTTGTAATTTTTGAAAATTCTTGCCATTGACCCCCATTTTCATTTCATAGACCCCCAATTTTTTTTTCGCCCACGTAGACCACTTGCAGGCCTTCATCGACCCCTGGGGGTCGATATAGACCACTTTGGGAATCACTGATCTAGAAGAAAGACATTCTTCGGAATATATTGCACAAATGCTTATTAAAACTTCTGGTGAATGGGGTTTTAATACTGATAAAGTTACAGCAGTAGTGACAGATAATGCTGCAAACATGGTTAAGGGTGCTGAAATTGCATTCGGGAAAAAGAAACATATCCCATGCTTTGCACACACGCTCAATTTGGTTGCCCAACAAATTTTAGGAATTCCTGAATTACAAGCTATATTACTCAAAGTGAAGAGTATTGTCACTTTTTTCAAACAAAGTTGTGTGGCAAGCGACGAGTTGCGTAAATCAGTTAAAGCTGATACAAAACTGATTCAAGATGTCGCTACCCGTTGGAACAGTACGTACTATATGATTCAACGTTTTCTTGAGCTACGAAATGCTGTTAGCGAAATTTTGATTAATCACAAAACAGCACCGCCGATGTTGACTGGGATGGAGTTGACACTATTATCATCGCTCCTTGACATTTTACGCCCACTGGAAGCAGCGACGAAGGAAATATCCGGGGACAAATATTGCTCTAGCAGCAAGGTTATTCCACTAGTGCACTGCATAGTGTCAAAATTGAGAAACCTTGTAATAGAAGAACCTTTACTCAAGGAGGTACATAAACGCACTCTTTTGGAGATTAAAAAACGAATGAGTGCCATTGAACAGGTTTCATATTTAGCGATGGCTACGATATTAGACCCAAGGTTCAAGAAGCTTCATTTCGAAGACCCATTAGCCTGCTCGAATGCTGTAAATAAAATTAAAAATATGATCAAAAACAATCAGCAGAACGAATCAGGTACTACTACGGGATCGGACTCTGATAGTTCCGAGAAAAATTCTCAGTCAGACTTTAATCTGTGGAGCGATCACCACAAACTGGTTCAGCAGAATTGGAAGACGAATAAAAAAGATGAAAGTCTTTCGGATGAGCTATCTGTCTATTTGAGGGCTCCAGTTAGCAGATTTAATGAAAATCCATTGGAAGTGTGGATGGATTACAAAGTACAATTTCCGCAGTTGTATAATATAGCTTACAAATACTTAACTATGGTAGCCAGCTCAGTTCCAGCGGAAAGACTTTTTTCAAAAGCCGCACAGGTGGTAAACCAGCAGAGAAACACACTGCAAGCGAAAAGAATCAATAAAATTTTATTCTTACAAGGCTTAGATAAAAAATATTGGGATTTATAAATAAAAAAAAATGTTTTTACTTAGTTACTCATTAAACTATTCCCCTTCCTTTTATTTTGTATTACAGACTAGTTACATATAAATTACATACGATATATTTAATCGATATATCGAAAAGTATCGATACAACATTGCGATATATTATATCGAAAAAAGTATCGATATATTTTTTACATGAACATCCCTAGTCCCAGTATGCTGCCACGCTCGCGCCAATAGATCCGAGCCTGCGAGGTGAAAGGCAAGACAAGCTTGGTTGGCCGAAACAGAACGGTTGGGAGAAGCAGGCGGGATTGCTCGAAGGACGCCGAAATGATCAAGTACCGTGCCTCACTGCTATAGGTTATAAAGACCATACAATCAGCAATTTATTTAATTATCCCGATCTTGTTCTTTAACATCTACATATTTCTATGCAGAAACATTGAAGGTCACAATATGAACATACTGTATTAAAATCATGCAAGAATGGCAGATAATGGGCGAGTTTCAGCCCAAAATGTGTCCCAGAAATCGGTTTTTGATTTTTCCAACCGTGATGCACCGTACTCAAAAAATCTGAAAAAATTAGGGTATAACAATGATAACATTATGCAACTACTGTACAAAGGAAAAAGTTGTGCTCGGAAGATTTCAATACAAAATCGATGTTTAAAAAAATTTTTTTTTGGTTTTTCATTTTTCGTGAGTGTAACTTGCAAAGGAAAAATCTGAAAAAAATCCCGAACGTGTACATTCATGTTTAGAATGTGATAGAATTTTTGCACCACATTAATTGGGGAAAATGAGGCAAAAACTGATTTTTCGATTTTACCCTATAACTACCCTCCCGGTGAAGGTATCGGATTAAAAATTTGTGTGCAATGGTTTTTCATCATCACCTATCGAATGACCCATCGTCGAATAAAATCGGCTCAAGGGCACTTTTGACCCCCTTATTCGGCTAGACCCTTTAAAAAGATAGGTTCATGTATACCGGCACCAAATCCAAAATTCGACAAGAATTTTCGAAGTGTTTCTATGGAAGGCAAAATCAATAATTGTGATAAAAATCTATAAGAACTCGCAGAACATCTTTTCAATATAGATACTGCGAGGTCTTTATCATCGATGGTAAAGTCTCGCGAATATTTATTTCTATTAACACGTTTACGCCGGCGTGACCCACCGGTGGGTCACACTTGACTGTTCCGTGGGGCGGCGTGACCCACCGGTGGGTCACACTTGACTATTCCGTGGGGCGGCGTGACCCACTAGTGGGTCACGCTTAACACGTTGTACGCCACCAGTATTCTGCTATATTCATCATTTCTATTGAAGTGAAACTTTTTCTATTAGATTCACATCTTTACAAAGCAGAAACTTGAAAGAAAATGTGAAAATGTGCGCTCAAAAAAACACTATGGTATAACTGTTGCAATCTCGCATTTAGCGCGTTCAAAGCCTCGAACTGTTGTGATTTCTCATTGTGTTCGAACTCGCAACAGTGTCGTCCCGCCTTACGAAGTGTAAGGAGATAAGACAGTCCCGCCTCACGCGAAAAAACGTAGGTATTCGCCCCGGCGTGAACGTGTTAATATTGCGTATATTAGATACCACAAGTTGCCTCGTTGCCTTTGGCAGGCATTCAAACATACCATATAAATTGTTGTTTGAACATCTTGTAGCATCTAATATTTTATCCTTATAGGCTAGCAACGTTAGGAAAGTCCTCAGCGGGAGGGTGACCGGTGCCACCCAAAGGCGGTGGGCTGGAGCAGCGTTGACTCCCGTGCCTACACATTACTCCCCGGCCCGGCCGCTGTTTGGACCTCACCGGCGGAGGAGGGACCGCATTACCCGCCCGGTTTTTAACCTGGTGCTAGGGACCCTGGCTTTATCCGGATTGGCCCGGGCCACTTGCCAAGGTTACTCCCGCAGTACAGGCTGAGACTTCATCGCCAGTGCAGCCATCCCTCCCTAACGTTAGCTGTTGCCCCAGGAGGAGCGTGATATTACGTTGGGTTGCCTCGCTCAGCCTCTGTTCCTCCTATCCCTCTCGTCACTACCGCCATTTGTTCGATCTCGATGAGGCTATGCACCATTTACCGACGAGACGCTACTGGCCGCTGACCAGCAACGCATTCGTTCGAGCGCCGCAACAAGAGCGGCCGTCGGCAAAGGGAACGTGTCGCCATCATCGATATGCGATAATGACAAGGCTGGAACAGGGTTGGGTTTCCGATGCTTCCATGGGTAACGTAAAGTTCTAGCATGAGCTACCATGCCTACAACAGCAGCAGCAGCAGTAGTAGTATTAACGCCTATCTGACTATTTAACTAATGCCCCCTCTCCCCCCCCCCCTCTCTCTCTCTCCCCCAGCTAGCCCATTACTAATATATATATATATACATTATACTATACTACATCATATCACATATTAAGTTTTCCCTACTCAAGACCGAACGGGGAGATCTAGACCTAGTCTAGTCTATTATATTCTATTCTATTCTAGATTCTAAACTGGGCTGTCTGCTGCTTTCCATTTTTTCTAATCAGGCAAATCCTACCACATGACTCTAACTCGAGCAAACGTTTCGAATTTGGCTCCCTGATCCGGTGGTGAGATCAGGCGAGCGAGCCTAGCTGGCCTCTAGGAGCTGGTACCCCTCTCCCTTTGTCTACTCAAGTCCCTGATGGAGGGCTCCTCCTACTTCGTCGAAGTCTCCTTTCGGTGTGACATCAACTACATAGTGCGTTGAACCAGCCGGCTGGGTCCCTCCCGCGGTTAAGTCGGAGCCCCCTACCCATGCGAGGTCGGAAGATAGGTTAGGTTAGGCTAGATTAGGTTTAATCTAGTCTACTCGCGTACCCGGCTTTTTAAGTACTGCCTCTACAGATCGCGGTTTGGGAAGCATCGGATCTTCGTAGTTGGTTGGGCGAGCAGGTCGCTTAGGGTGGTCCTCCCGGGAGGCTTCCTGAGACGGCTTGCTCGCAGGGAGAAAGGTTCTCGTTCTCGGAGGCAGACGGAGGGAACCAGGTCTCTTTGCATCTCTCATACCGTGCCTGAGTCCCGATCATCCCCCGCCCGCTGGTTCCCCGGTCCCAAGAACCCTCTCCCGTCCACTTGCGCCGCAAGTATAAAATTACTGTTCATGGATCGGGAAGCGGGGGAAGTCCATCCTTCCAGGGACTCCTACTTCCACTCCCCGTCCATCGTTGGAAGGTCCGTTCTCGGTTCCACGCATGGAGAGACGGGGGGAGTCCATCCTTCTTGGGACTCCTACAGCCGTCCGCCACCAGCAGTCCCGATAACCCAGACCCACCCGGATCGTTCGTGGTTCAGAGAAACGAGGGGAGTCCATCCTTCCAGGGACTCCTACTTCCGTTCCTCCTCCTCCACCGTTGGAAGGTCCATTCTCGGTTCTGCGTATGGAGGGACGGCGGGAGTCCATCCTTCCTGGGACTCCTACGGCCGTCCACCACTAGCAGTTCCAAGGTTCAGGACCCTCCGTCTTCTTCAATCCCCCGGGCAGCAGGTAGAGCGGCGAAGGAAGTAGAGGGGGGAGCCTGATCTTGTTCGGCGACTCCTCCTCGTGTCTTCCTTGGTTCCGCGGTATGGAAAACGGGGGGAGTTCATCCTTCATGGAACTCCTACAGCCGTTCACCATTCGCGGTCTTGAGGTTCGGGGTCCTTGGTCGACCCCGGATGGCAGGCAGAGAGGCGGGGGGGGGGGGGGGGGGGGGAGGGGGTAGAGGGAAGCAGGCATCGCTGCTTACCATCAGCCATATTACAATTTCCCCGGTTCCAACACGAAGCCGTGAACCGGCTACTCTTCTTCCTTGTTCGATGGCTTCTCCTCGTACCCCGCCAGCCGTCCGCCCCCCGTGGTGGTGTCATCGTCCCCCGGGAAGCGTACTCTGCAAGCTCCCTCTCCACCCTGTGCACTGCAGGGAGAATCGGAGATTTTGTGGTTCCGTTTCCCTTTGTGAGAGGAAAAATTAGTACTGTGGGCAGGTCCAGGCCTCGGAGGTCGACGGAGCAGGGAGGTGGAACAGAGAGAGCTCTGCTCAACGCTGCCGCTGCCAACAGCTCAAGGGATGACTTTCGCCGACCATGACCAGAGGTCTGAGGCCGGTTTACTTCCATCCCATAGGTCGAAAGCCCCACCCCCGCAACCCCCGTCCCCCTCCCCACCGCCCCACTCCGGGTGGTCCTTGAAAGTTCGCTATCGTCCCCTTCCCCCTCCCCCGAAGTCATCGTGCTCGCCAGTTGCCTAGTTCATCCGGATCCTCGGACATTCAGGAGTCGGGGATTTTTGCGGATTATCAAACGATTATTACAATAATTCATCCATTAATTCCAGTAAAGTTGGAATTGATGTCCGTTTATAATGAATAAACGGGGGACAAGCGAAAAGAAACAGATTTTTGTTTGATTTGATCTATCAGAACAAATAAGTAAGCTTGGTAATAGGATATCAAATGTATATTAACAATGAATTCACGTCATTTTTAATCCTATACCTGGTTGCCGCTGACGTGAATTCACGTCCTGCAATTTCTATTTTTGAATTCGACAGCATTAGGCGCTTTGGATGACGGCTATTTGAATGAGACACCGTGATTGTCCTTACAGACTTTCACGTGACATGGCAACACAACAGTTGGAAAGAATCGCACAATCGGGGAAATTAAAATATCCACAAAAACGTTGAAGAGTTTGCAAAACTCATGGAAAATGTCGTGACACTTCTTATATATGCAAATTATATAGAGTTTCTTTATACAAAACTCATTATTTTTTTACGAATCACACTAAACAGAAATATTAAGTTCTATCTTTACTCTGCTTTTCCAAAATGCATGTAATATAATTCTAAATAAACTAACAATAAGCATAGTATTAACAAATGCTCTGTTATCTTCCTATAAAGTAAGTACACAAATTATAAAATCTCTTTATTTTAAAGAACACATAATTACAACATTGATAGTTCAAAACAAACAGTTATAATTTTTATCTTTGATAAAATTTTAGATTATTTAATCAGCTTTACAATTTCATTATTTTCGCCGGTACTCAGCATTAGAAACGGAAAAAAATTGCCGGTCGCGAATGTGTTAATAAGAGGAGTTATTTGAATGAAATGCATAGAATATACTTATAAAGTATACAAAGCATATACATAAAGGAAATACAGATTATGCAAAATATACGCAACATACAAGAACAATAGTGGTATCATAGATATGGCAAAATATATATGGTCATCATATCATCAATACGTATACTGAAAACCCACTTGTTGCATCTAGGTATAAATATATGCATGAGCGATAGTGTCATTAGAATTAGGTGAGATAAGCAGTCATATCCAAGATTAATTATAAGTAAACGTAAAAAGGTTTCAATCGATATATACACACATGAATCGAAATTAATAAATAATTGCAATTTTAATATTTTAATGAGCTGTATAAAGATATATGAATACAAGTCAAGATTACTTATGGTCAGAGTTGTTAGTATTAAAGTTATTTGTGTTAAATGAATTTTTAAATTACCATTTATTTATGTATTAAGTGAATCCTTGGAAGTTGAATTTAATTAGATAAAGCTAGGTATACTATGGTAATATTCATAATAATAAAGAGAATGATTGAAATTGAATTCATTTAAGAGGTTTTCGTAGAATTATAAGTGATATTTATTTTAGAAAGGGGTAGAGTCGTTCGGGTCAAGTGTGCGCACTTAAGGATTTAAACTCATGTCAAAATTAAACAGTAAGGAATAAAGACAAAAGAACCCATGCATATGATAAACTATTTATTGAACTAATAATTAAATTAAGTAATAACACATAGAACTTTGGCATTAAAAAAAAATGGTTAATGAGAAAAATTCAAAATGCGCACACTTGACCCGCTTTGCGGGTAAGTGTGCGCATTGTCTTTTAATAGTTACAAACTTTTTAATAAAGAATTATCTTGCAGACTAGATAATTAAATAATGAGAGATCAACTTATAAATATAAAATCACATAAAATCAGATGACTAAATTGAACTTAAAAGAAATATTAGAACTTTAAAAGAAACTTTAAAATTAGTTATTAATTTTACGAAGAATATTCGTGGCAGCGATGACATTCAAAACTACCTCCTTCATAAAAGGTACATTGTTCATGCCACCAATCCATGCATTTAATACATTGTGTTAAATGGTAACAGATCTGTGTTAACAAAACCACTGTCAGATACCATACGAACGCGCTCACTTACCCGCGCACACTTGCCCCAAACTGAGATTTTTTATAGATGCTCACATAACTTTATTCATACAGAACATAACTTCAAATCATACACAGAATAGTAAACTTAAATAAATCATTAATATACAAAAAATTGATTTACCTTGGTAATTATGTTCAGTTTGATGTGACAATCTTTGTCAAGATGACAAAAGTTATAATTTAAACGCCGAATTCTATTTATTTTTATTTAAAAATAAATGGACGAGACGATGTCACAATCTTGTAGATGAAATAAGTCCTTATCATCATACCTTTCAGTTCCTTCGCATATCACAACTTTCCCCTCTGCCCTTCGTAGATAGAAAGGGTGCGCACACTTACCCACTGCGCACGGTTACCTCTAATGACTCTATACCTGATAAAGTTAATAGTGAGAGTGAAGAGATTTTTTTCTCTTTTATAAATTTAATAAAATAGAATACATTGTTATTCGTATAGAGTTTTTCTTTTAAAGACATTAAAGGATTATTAGACGATTATTACAGTACTTAATTCAGTATTTCTAATAAAGTTAATGTTATTGTTCGCTTATAATGAGTAAACAACAGGCAAGCGAGAAGTAAGAGATTTTTGTTTGACTTGTCGGAGCAGATAAATAAGTAAATGAATAAGTCAAGTAATGAGATGACAAAAGTATGTTATTAAGAAAAGTTATGAATGAAGTGCACAAGATTTATAGAACCAGCAAAACATATACATAAAAGAAATATGAATTATACAAAATATATGCAACATACAAGGACAATAATGGTACTTTGGAGGTGTTTATTGGTTGACGAGCTGTGCGTAACTGCCTCGAGCTCGACGCTCAAGATAAGACGCAAGAGCCGGGGAGAGGAGGCCCCTTCGGGTCCTCCGCTCTCGGCGGCTCGTGCATTCGGCGAAATGCTATACCAATAACCTTCAGGCCGCCACAGCACCCCCTCACCAGTGACAACGTTACTTTACATGCTATGATTAATACAGATAAAGAAACAGAAGGTAAAAGAAATAATAATCTTACACTATGTCGGAATTAACCTAGTTACATTAGTACTTATGCTATTGCTTATATTTAAAGTGATATAACATTACCGACCGTTAGCGCAGTATCTGTTTGTAAAACGAACGGTTCGGCCAGAACGCGTAATTATTGGTGGACTCGACGCAGTTTTTGATTCACGCCATGAAGGACTGTTAGGCCTACTTATATTATTTCGCGTACTCGCTTCCTTTCGCGCACTTGTCTCTTTTCGCGCACTCGCGTCTTTTCGCGCACTCGCGTCTTCTTGCACACTATATGCAGGCTTTACGCGGTCGATTGACACCGCGACCTCTCGGTCATTAATAAGGACCACTACCTGTTTGTCACGGCGCTTCAGTACTTTGTAAGATCCATTATATGGCGCTTGGAGCGCTTTTCTGACTGCATCTTGACGCACAAATACGAATGGTGATGTTGCCAGTTCTTCGAAAACGAAAACCGATTTGCCTCCGTGTGCCGTCGTTGGAGTTGCTCGAATATCGCGCATTTTTCGTCGCAATTGGGCCACAAAGTCTGTTGTGTCCGATACCGTTTGGGACGCAAAATATTCACCTGGAATTCGCAAGGTTGTTCCGTAAACCAAATCCGCTGTTGTCGCTTGTATATCCTCTTTAAAGGCGGTACGAATACCCAACAGTACTGCTGGTAAGGTATCTGTCCACCTCTCCGATGTATGGCACATAATAGCAGCTTTTAGTTGTCGATGTAAACGCTCGACCAGACCGTTGGCAGCGGGGTGGTATGGTGTAGTTCTTAAATGATTGATCCCCAACAGTCGCGTTAATTCGCGAAACAATTGGGACTCAAACTGACGTCCTTGGTCAGTTGTGACCCGTTCCGGGACACCGAATCGCGCAATCCACCCCTCTAGAAACGTCCTCGCTGTCGTCGCTGCCGTAATATCTTCCATGGGAATTACCTCAGGCCATCGTGTGAATCGGTCGATGCACGTGAGGCAATATCGGAAACCCCGAGATATCGGCAACGGACCTATAATATCAATATGAACGTGCTCGAAACGTCCTTGTGGTACCTCGAACTTGCCTATCGCCGACGACACGTGTCTCGTTACCTTCGCGCGCTAGCACGGCACGCAGGACCGCGTCCAGCTTCGACAATCCTTGTTTATTGACGGCCACACGAAGCGATCTCTGATTAACCTCTGAGTAGCGCGTATCCCGGGATGCGAGAGACCGTGTAGTTTATCAAATATCGCTCGTCGAAACTGTTCTGTTACGTACGGTCTAGCGGTAGGCCCGGATACGTCGCAGTACAACGACGTCGATGTTGACGGTATCTGAACCCTCTTTAGTTTCAGCGAGCGATTGGATTTCAACAGCTCCTTTAAATCATCGTCTGCGCTTTGAGACGCCGCGAGAGCCTCGTAATCCACAGTGTCGGAGATACTTTCTACGCGTGACAGTGCATCCGCTACTACATTATCTTGCCCGGCAATATGTCTTATATCTGTGCTGAACTGTCCTATAAAATCTAAATGACGGAATTGACGTGGCGAGCATTTTTCGGGACGTTGTTGGAAAGCAAATGTTAACGGTTTGTGGTCTGTATAAATGACAAATGGACGGCCTTCTATCGTGTGTCGGAATTTTTTAACGGCGGCGTAAGTCGCGAGTAGTTCGCGATCATACGCACCGTATTTTCGCTCCGCGCATGTAAGCACTCTTGTAAAGAAAGCAAGAGGCTGCCATGCATCGGCGATTTTTTGTTGCAGAGTGGCACCTATCGCGTAATCGGATGCGTCTACGACTACTGACAGGGGTGCTCCTACGACCGGATGAGCTAACATAGCAGCGTTTACTAAACCAGACTTTAATTCATTCCACGCCTGTTCGCTTTCAGGTGTCCAGGCGATTTCCGCGTCTGCTTTCCGTTTGGGTCCTTTCAAAAGCTCGTTAAAATGCCGCTGCAAACGGGCAGCGTTCGGAATGAATCGGCGATAGAAATTTACCATGCCCAAAAAACGACGGAGTTGTTTGATCGTACCTGGCCGTGGATACTTCATCATCGCCTCCACTTTGTCGTCTGACGGCGACGTTCCCTTCGCGTTGACGGTATATCCAAGGAATTTTATTTCGCTCGCGCCGAAGATGCATTTACTGGGATTGATTACCAAACCGTACTCATTTAAACGCTTAAATAGTTTTTCGAGATGTTCTAAATGTTGCTGTTGATTTTCGGACGCGATGAGAACGTCGTCGAGGTACGCGTAACAAAAATCTAAATCACGAACGACGTTGTCTTTGAACCGTTGGAAGCTCTGCGCGGCATTCCGTAGTCCAAATGGCATAACGAGAAACTCGAATAAACCGAAAGGAGTAGTTATCGCAGTCTTCTCAATGTCCGCGGTCGCCACCGGTATCTGATGATACGCGCGTATCAAATCGACCGTGGAAAACACTGTTTTACCTGCTAGTGTGTGTGCAAAGTCCTCTATGTGCGGTAACGGGTAGCGATCGGGGACAGTTCTATTATTTAGGCTGCGATAATCTCCACACGGACGCATTTCTCCGTCTTTCTTCGGTACAAGATGAAGTGGCGATGCCCATGCGCTTTTCGATGGCCTGATGATCCCCTGCTCCTGCATTACCGCAAATTCTTCCCGAGCTGCCTTTAACCTTTCCGGTGCCAAACGCCTCGGTTTGCAGTACACCGGAGGTCCATCGGTTACCTTGATGTGATGAGTCACAGGATGTTTCACTTCGCGTGGAATGACTGACGGACGCGTCAGTTCCGGGAAAGCTGCCAAAAGTCGATGGTATACGGTATTTCCGCTTACTGTCTTTATCGAGACGGTAAACTTCCTCGGGGCCTGACCGTTTCTTGCGATTGAAGTAACGCCGTCTCGCAAACACCGGTTCCTCACGTCGACAAGCAAATTGTAATATTGCAGAAAGTCCGCACCGATAATTGGTTGAGCCACGTCGGCCACCACAAAACTCCACGTGAATTTGCGTCGCAAACCGAGATCGGGTGACAGCGATATTTGTCCGTACGTCGTGATTGCGGTATCGTTCGCTGCGTATAATACGTACGTACTTTTCGGGCGTCGTCCTTTGAGTCGCGTCCGCGGGAAAACACATAACTCAGAGCCCGTATCAATTAAAAATTGTTCTTTGGTGACGCGGTCGGTCACCATTAGGCGGCTACTGTGCGCTCCGTCACCGACTGCCGCTGTCAATGGCGGTTGCTGTAGTTTCCCGCTGCAAAATCGCACGGTTGTCGACAGTTCGTAGCACGATGACGGAACCGGAAATGATACCAGCAAATGCTGCTGTTTGGATCGTACGGTTCGCGTTCACGGCTTCTTGAGGACTCACGAGATCGTGATCCACTTCTTCCTCGATATGGCGACGTTGTACGTGTCGGTCGTCGTCCACGCGTTACCTCCTCAATTTTCGCGGTAACCATATCGGAAATCATTGTTGCCAACTCATCCATTTGTATTCCGGGGGAGACGGCTGCGACAGGTGTCCTAGGCATAGCTTCGTTGATATTGTCTCCGAGTTCGGCCAATTTGTTTAATGGTATGTCCTTTTGCGTTCTCAGTATCGCCTCCATAGACGCTGGCAACCGGCCTAACCACAGCGTTCGCAAGAAATCGTCAGGTATAGTAGAGCCTGCTAGATGTCTGAGATGTCGCAGAAATTGTGATGGTGTACGATCACCGATTTCCTCATGCTCTAATAGCTGACGAGTCATTCGCTCTTGCGAAATCTAAAGTCGCCGGATTAATTCTTCCTTCAGCAATGTATAATTGCCTTCGTGTTTCAGATCCATTAAGACAGGCTGTTGAATTAGTTACACGCCACGAGCCTTTTCTGAGTCGCTCCGCCTGCTTCTCCTTCCCAACAATTTCACCCAACCAGGAACAACTTGCCAGACTCGGCGTATTACACGAGTATAGTGGCGCTTTAGGGCGCTATTCGCCTCTATTCGCTCGCGTTGGAAAGACGCCGCGCACGCCGATTACGGGAAAAAAAAATCGATGCGCGTATCCCGTCGACTGACGTTATCTGTCAACGAACAGTTTCAGATCGCGTCACATGGCGTTTAGGTTAAAACAAAAGTATTACTAGTAAAAAAGTATGCTCAGATATGTCTTGAATTAAATGCGATTAACAGATTGTTAGCAGAAAAACATTGAAATTTAACTTTGTTGCATTCCTCGATACAAAACGAAAGAAGCGCGTTTTCGCTGCTTGACACTCAAACGGTTAAAATCTATTGCTAAGTTGACCGTGTCGGCAACAATGTATTCTTTGACGCGAGAGCTAACGTTTTGCTGTCGCCGTATTTTTAAATTATTTGCGTTGGAAATTAATTTATACGTGCGCGTGCTAGATCGTAACACAACTGTTTCTTTAGTATACATATGAATTAAAGAAACAAGAGGTAACAAATTCAAGATTACTGGATATAATTTTAATAAACTATCGTTATGATTGTTGTATGTATGGTTGTGTGTATAAATGTATGTACAGTAGAACCATTTATTTTAGAAGAAAATGTTATATGTATATATAAAAGTTTTATAATATTGTGGAGATAATATCGATGCAATACTAATTTTTTTATTTATTTATTTCCTCATCTTTACTTGAAGGAAAACTTCATTGTTTGTACAGAAATATATATCTACATTGAATGAAAACATATATTCACAAATAGAAATATATGTTTATGTTGTTTAAATTAGATACCCTCAATGTTTCCATTGGTATTTTGAGATACAATATAAGTTTTTCAATGGTATTCCTGTCACTATTCTCTGCCGAATTTGCCAAACCACCGCCGGAAGTCCAAAAACATTAAAATTTCTTAATCGCATTTAATTCAAGACATATCTGAGCATACTTTTTTACCAGTAATACTTTTGTTTTAACCTAAACGCCATGTGACGCGATCTGAAACTGTTCGTTGACAGATAACGTCAGTCGACGGGATACGCGCATCGATTTTTTTTCCCGTAATCGGCGTGCGCGGCGTCTTTCCAGCGCGAGCGAACAGAGGCGAATAGCGCCCTAAAGCGCCACTATACTCGTGTAATACGCCGAGTCTGGCAAGTCGTTCCTGGTTGGGTGAAATTGTTGGGAAGGAGAAGCAGGCGGAGCGACTCAGAAAAGGCTCGCGGCGTGTAACTAATTCAACAGCCTGCATTAAGATATCCTCCACTTCACTCGCGTACTTCATGTCCAAATTCTCGGTAACATACGAAAATTTCGTCGATTCTCGCGTAACTCCACTTAATGTAAATTGTGCTTCGAGTACGCGAAACCACAACGCAGGTTTGTCGGCCCAAAACGGTGGGACGCGCACTGCCACGTTACACACTTGCCGACCAGCGTTGTCAGAAACCGTCGCTATCGCTTCGCTGTGTTCTTCCTCGGTACGCGACATCATGAAAGTCGGAATATGTGAACGAGGGAAGAAAACTTTTTCTATCGCGACGGGGTCACCACTTTGGAGGTGTTTATTGGTTGACGAGCTGTGCGTAACTGCCTCGAGCTCGACGCTCAAGATAAGACGCAAGAGCCGGGGAGAGGAGGCCCCTTCGGGTCCTCCGCTCTCGGCGGCTCGTGCATTCGGCGAAATGCTATACCAATAACCTTCAGGCCGCCACAGTACCATAGATATAACAGAGTACAGTCGACCCCCGCTAATCCGGCCCCTGTCTAATCCGTCACGCCCTGTAATCCGACATGCCTATAACATGCAGGTACAGTCGAGTTGCGTTATGAAAAAATATGGTAAATCGTTCGCGAACGCCTGGACAAACATTAACATAAATGTTTAGTAGCTATTTTTTGTAAGTTCTACAGCAAACCCTAAGCTGTTTATTGTGTTGTTTAATTTACTAAATTCCACATCGTATGAGTTAGATATAGTACATATAGAATCTTACCACTTTGATATTTTATTTGTCGGATTACAAGGTACGCTTTTCCAAAAAGTTCCAGACTACAGGGGGCTGTGACAGTACTCTATAGTCCGACAAATTTGATAATCCGACACCGCCTTGCAAAACGTTTGTCGGATTACCAAGGGTCGACTGTATATATAATCATCATATTATCAATACATGCGTTGAAAAGTTACCTGATGCGTCTAGAAATAAATTATATACGTGAGAATCAGTACCATCAGAGTAGGCAAGACAAGCAATTACATCCATAATTAATTAATCACAAGCAGACATAAAAAGGTGAGAGGAAAAATTTGTTCTGTGGGCAGGTCCAAACTGCAGAGGTCGACGGAGCAAGGAGGAGAAGAGGAGGGAGCAATGTCGCCGCTGCCAACAGCCCAAGAAATGGCTTTCGCCGACCTTGACCAGAGGTCTGAGGCCGGTTTACTTCCATCCCGTAGGTCAACAGCTCCAACCCCACAACCTCCGTTCCCTCTACATCGTCCCCCTCGGGTTGGTCCTTGAAAGTTCGCTATCATCCCCTTCCCCCTCGTCCGAAATCATCCTCCTCGCCAGTTGCCTGGTTCGCCCGAATCCTCGGACATTCGGTAGTCGGGGATTTTTTTGCGGATTCTGCAACGTTCACCCAGGGCGTGCCTCGAGGAGTCCGTGGGCTTCGTCTCTCAACGTTCGCACGGTAGCCTTGGTCGGTTCCAGACATTATCCTTCAATCTTCCTCCAAGGGTTTACATCTTCCAGAAACTTGATCATTTTCTTCGGCGGTACGTCGGCGACCTCCTCCTCGTTGAGGAATTCCTTCCCCATGATCCTCCTTCTCTTTCCCGCCATCGCAGGACAGTGGCACAAGATATGCTTCCCTGTTTCCGGGACTTCGTCGCAAGAACCGCAGTTCTCATTCACTTCTTTTCCTATCCTCTTCAGGTGGTTTCCCAGTGCCGCGTGATTGGTCATGATGCCAATCATCTTCGAGAGGTCCTTCCTGTCCAAGTCGTTTAGGATCTTCCTCTGCTTGTACGGAACTTCATCCCCGAGGAGCTCCTTCGCGTGTACGCATCCGTCCGCATTCATCCATTTCCTTTTCTTTTCCGTTCCTCTCCAATCCTTGATCACCTTCTTGACCGTCACCTCTGTTACCGGTAACATCGGCTCCGGCCCTATCGGTGGTTCGTCGGATCCTTTGTTAGCCAGCCTGTCCGCTAGCTCGTTTCCTAAGATTCCTTTGTGGCCCGGTACCCAGATCAAGGATATCTTGTTTCCCATCGCTGCTAACTCGTTGAGCGCGTTCCTGCAATCGATCACTGTTCTCGACAGAGATGCTCCGTTGTTCAATGTTAAGAGTGCTGCTTGGCTGTCTGAGCATATCGTTATGCTCTCGTTTCTCGTTCTCTTCTCCTTCAGGTGTCCGATGCAGTCGCTGATCGCCGTGACTTCAACTTGGAACACCGTGGGCAGGCCCCCGAGTCTCAAGGCTCTTGCCTCGCTCGGAACACCCTCCCTGACCCAAGCCGCTCCCGAAAGTCCATTCTTTCTGGATCCATCCGTGTAATAGACCCTGCTTCCCAGACCGTGCGGTTTCTTGCCTTCTTCCCAATCCTTTCTCGGTCCGATACGAACCGTGTATCTCCTTCCGAAATCGTACTCCATCACGGTCTTGTCCGCCGGCATGTGAAAGATATCCACGACCTCCTGTGGTGCTTCCTTGTATACTATGTCCGTGTATCGGTTCATTCCCCTCCTGGTCTTCCTTTCTCCGCTCCAAAGGTTCCAATAGTTCAGCCTGTAAGCCGTCCTCAGTGCCAGTTCTCTAACCTTGACGTCGAGTGGTGTGATGTCGCACATAACTTCCAGTGCTCTCGTCGGGGTAGTTTTGAAAGCTCCGGTGATGCGTCTCAACGCCATACCTTTGATGCTGTCCATCTTCGTTCTGATGGTGCTGAGCGTGGACGCCCTTCACCATACCAACGCTTCGAATGTGATTCTTGGCACTATGATTGCCTCGTATATCCACTTGCTTCTCACTGGGTCTAATCCCCATTTCGCTCCCACCATCCTGTACATGACGTTCAGGTTCTTCTTTGCTCTTTCCAATTGTGTCCTCACATGCGTCGACCATATCAATCTGTCCGTGATGTGCACCCCCAGGTACTTGACCTTTCTCACGAAGGTCAGGGGTTCTCCTTTGTACAGCAGATCCTCTATCACTGGCCGTTGAGCATTGGAAACGTAGCTCCTGAAGAACATCATCATCTCCATTTTTGCCGGATTTACTGACAATCCTGTTGCCTCGCACCATACCTCCAGTATTTGTAGAGCCGTTCTTGCCTTATCCTTGGCTTCCTCGATGATCTTCCCTGTCGCCAGAAAGTTCACGTCGTCCGCGTATGCCGCTGCCTCCACTCCGCATTCCTGTAGCGCTCCTATCAGACCATCCACTGCGATGCACCATAACAGTGGTGATAATATTCCTCCTTGCGGGCATCCTCTGTTCACTGCCGTTTTCATCTCTGTCGTGCCTTTCTTCACTTGTAGAATTCTGTTGCTCAGCATCTTGACGATCCATAGTCGGATTTCTGTCTCCACCTCGAAGTCCCTTAGCGATTGCTCGATCAATTCTGTCGATGTCATATTGAAGGCTCCTTCGATGCCCACGAAGCCTCCTATCGCTACCCCTTTCTCGTTAAAGGTATCCTCCACGTTGCCCACTAGATCGTGTAATGCCGTTTCTACGGATCTTCCAGCTCTGAATGCATGCTGCTTTGCATTTAATGGTTTCTTCTTCAGTGTTACTTCCTTTAGATGTCTATCGATGAGCCTCTCCGCCGTTTTTAATAGAAAATAGACTGATCGGTCTGTACGCGTTAGGCGTCGTATAATCCGGTTTGCCCGATTTCGGTAAGAAGACGACTCTCGTTTCTCCCCATTTCGATGGATAGTATCCCGTCGCTATAGACGCTTTTATTACTTTGACTGCGAAATCTTCTATCCAGGGTAGGGCCTTCTTCAATAGTTGTGGATATATTCCATCCGTTCCCGGGGCCTTGTACGGGTCGAACGACATTATCGCCCATCTTACCCTTTGTTGGCTAACCACCTTGCTCGCCACCTCCCAGTTTGGTTTCATCTTCTCATTCTCCCCTTGCGTGCCTCTTTGGTCATTTGACACTCTTTTGCATCCTGGAAAGTGTTCCTTCAGCAGCAGTTTCAGAATTTCTTCGTCATTGTCCGTGAATTTTCTCGATTTCTTCTTCAGGGCTCCGATTCCCTTTTGACCGTCTTCGGATAGTAATTTGTTCAATCTAGCTGTTTCTGGCAGTTTCTTCAGGCTCTCGCAGTATTTCCTCCAAGACCTTCTTTTGCTCTCGAATATAAATTTTCTTAAATTCCTGTTGGTCTTGTTAACTTTGTGCCAGATCTCTCTTCCTCCTTTTCTTCTCACGATTCTCTTTAAGTTGGAGATCCTGTTGCTCTCCCTTTCTAGCTTCTTATTCCGCCATGGTAGGTTGATTTTATTCTTGCATTCCTTCTCTTCCGTGGCTTCTTCCCAAGCTTCGCTTAGTAAACGATTCAGCGCCTCTATCGCCTCGTCAATTTCTTCTTGATTTCCATATCTCTTTGGTAGTGTATGTCTATTCAGCTTCACCAGCGCCTTGAATTTCCTCCAATCCGTTTTCCTCGGATTCCTCTTCCATACTCTTTCGATTACATCCATCATTATATATCGGTGGTCCGACTACGAGTCTTCTTGGCTTACCCGCCAGTTCTTCACCATGCCGATCACTCCTGGAGAGCCCAGTGTTACATCCAGTACCTCTTCCCTTTGTACGTTGCAGAAGGTGGGTTCATTCCCTCTATTCAGGCAGGTCAGGTCCAATTCCTGCATTTCTCCCATCAGCATCCTTCCTCTTGTATTCGTTCCCGTGCTGCCGCATACTTCGTTCTTGGCATTGGCATCCATGCCTATCAGGATTTTCTTTCCTTTGTCGGTGCACCATTCGCAAGCTTCTTTGCCCTTCTGGCCCATTACCGTATCTTTTCCATTCCATTTCGAATAAATCGAGGCGACTACTAATCCTTTGTTCTCTCCGGGCTCGCTCGATTTCCATGAGAGTTCCCCCACCGTAGTATAATTATCGTTGAATTGTGACAGAAGCGTCACATTTTTTTTTTTTTTTTTACTAAAAGTGTCATTTCAATTAATTCATTTGTACTTTGATGTTTTAATAAACTTGTGTGAGTAAAGAAATATAAGCACAATCATAGGTTACTTATGATTAATCTTTTAGAGTTATTGGGGTTAAATAAGATTTATAGTTATTATTCAACTTCATTGATAAGCGACGGACAAGCAAGAAAATTTTTATTTGATTTATCAGAACAAATAAATAAGTTTGATAATAAAATATCAAACGTGTATTAATAAGAAGAGTTATGTGAATGAAATGCACAAGATATATAAAGCAAACAAAACATAATTTATACAAAATATACACAGCATATAAGGGCAATAGTGGTACCATAGATATAATAGAATATGTATGATCGTCATATCATTAATACATGCATTGAAGACCTACCTGATGCGTCTAAAAATGAAATACAGGGTGTCCCAGAACTCAACGTCAAGCCGAAACGGGGTGACAGGATTGATTGTAACCATTATGAGAAAAATCAGAAAAAAAATCTATCCCATGCAGTTTGAAAATTATGGGCATTTAAGAAAAACCTAGAAATTTGGTCAAACTGTAACCATTTTTCGGTTATTGTGGTTAATTTTTATTATTTTTGTTCATTTAAACTTTGGAACCTTAACCCTAAATAACATTTCTAGAACCTAAGTCAAAAATAATGACACAATTGCCACAAGTTTTCTAGAATTAAGACTATTTGTTAAACTATGAATTTAAAATTTTTATAATTTGTCGACTTTGAAAGGCCCTCCTTTAAAAAAAATGTACTAAAGTGCCTTGGCAAGTGCCATTAAAAGTTCGCGAATTTAATCAGGATTGTAAAATGGTACAATACTTGTTAGTTTCATACTAAAAAAAAACAAGTAACAAAATAAAAACCTCAAGTAACCCATTTTACTCAGTTCAAATGTTTTTTATTCGCACAAGCTCTTGGTAGGTTCTTAATTTTACGGCAAAATGATGAGAGAGATGGATAGTGGAAATGTGTTGTGGATGTTTTGTGGACCTTTTTGGTTTCACAAATTAATTTAACAAATTATTAATTTAAGCGTAGTTCTCAGAGTTTGGCATTAGCATCTGTTGCACCTCTGCTGCTTTAAGAAGATGAAAGTTATTAAAATTCTTTTCCTATTTTAACCATCACTACTCCCCCCCCCCCCCCCCCCCTGCTACGTCCAGCTGTAACGGCAACACTGCAGTTAGTACGTTTCGCTCATTCGTCTACAGCGCACCTTTCCGTATTCGCTTGTGTTGATTTAGTACTGACAACTTTGGCTTTTTGGACTTGGATTTTTGTGAATTGGACTTGTTGATTACACACCGGCAACTTTGGCTTCTCTCTTTTGGAATTGGACTTTTGTGTTGGCATCCTTGAAATCTACCATGCTTACGCGCTACACTTCACAAGAATATGCGAACACGCACCTCATTTATGGAGAATGCAGATGCAACGCAAGTGCCGCCGCTAGACTTTATCGGGAAAGATATCCAAATTTAGAGCGCTATCCGGATCACCGCGTGTTTGTTAATGTGCACCGTTCACTCACGGAGGGCGGCCACTTCCCGAATCAAATACGGGCTGGAGGTACAGCTCGCTTTCCTTACGAGGAAGAAGTGTTGCAAGAGGTCGCAGATGACCCAAGTATTTCCGTTCGTGGAATTGAAGAAAGAACGGGAATACCCAAAAGCACAGCACATCCTATTTTACAAAGAGCCGAAATGCATCCGTTTCACGTACAACGAGTTCAAAGTCTTCTTCCTCGAGATTATCCTGAAAGGATTTCATTTTGTAGAACAATGCTACAGAGGGATAATGAAAATCCCCAATTCATCCAAAAAATTCTCTGGTCAGATGAATCTACATTTAAAAAAGATGGTAACATAAACTTACACAATTTTCACGAGTGGCATGTGGCGAATCCACATTTAATGCGAGAAGACAGATCCCAGTATCGCTTTAAGGGGGTCGGTTGAAAACTCAAGTATTAGATAAAACCTTGAATTTGAAATATATTATTCCTGAAATCATGTAGAATAATTCTGAAAAAAATTCAGACCATTTTATCGAATTATTAAAAAAGATATTAGGCTTTAAACATCGACGGTAATACACGACGGTATATGGTGTATAGTCATAATGCAAATTGAATTGCAATATTTAAAGTATTTCCAATTTACATATTGAGTTGAAAAAGAATTTTATTCGTAAACTAATAATTATATTTTTATTTTATCGAAGAAAAAACATTCCTTATCGATGTATTATTTAAATAATTTGGAAAAGAAAAGTCGAAAAACGGGGAATTCATGTCCCATCTACACAGCCATTTTGCCGCCATGTTGACTGAGTGGAGAATTCACAACGTCGCAGTCTGATGTACCGTATGCATCATAGAGAATTATAGGTTAATAATATACGACTTAAAAAAGTTATTTAGTTTTTATTGCCTAAAAATTGAGTAGTAGTCAATCGACCTCCTTAAAGTAAACCTGTGGACCGGAATTTTAAACGGCAAAATTATTGGGCCTTTAGACCTGCCTGAGAACTTGAATGGCACGAATTACCTACATTTTTTACGAGAAAATTTACCAACTTTGTTAGAGGACATACCACTAACAGATCGTCGCCACATGTGGTATCAACAAGATGGCTGCCCAGCGCATTACGCAGTGCAAGTAAGAGATTTCCTTGACCAGGAATATCCGGGAAGGTGGATTGGACGTTCAGGCACTATCTCGTGGCCAGCCCGTTCCCCAGATTTAAATCCCCTGGATTTTTTTTATTGGGGCGTTCTCAAAGAAAAAGTTTATTCAAAGCCTATTGAGAGCGTAGTCGAGCTGCGTGAACGAATTTCTCAAGCTGCTGAGGACATCCATTCTCGAGGATATGCCCGGCTAATAAGTAGATCTTTTTTAAGAAGATGTAGGACGTGTATTATTCCAATAAACCTAAACTAAACTAGGGCAAGATTTTTCATTATTTTATTAATTTTACTTACTTTTGTTGACTTTGGTAAAAGTGGCGTCACTATCTGTCTCGCTCGCTCATGGCAAACATGTCCACTATCCATCTCTCTCATTATTTTGCCGTAAAATTAAGAACCTACCAAGAGCTTGTGCGAATAAAAAACATTTGAACTGAGTAAAATGGGTTAGCAAAAATCGGGTTACTTGAGGTTTTTATTTTTTTACTCGTTTTTTTTTAGTACGAAACTAACAAGTATTGTACCATTTTACAATCCTGATTAAATGCGCGAACTTTTAATGGCACTTGCCAAGGCACTTTAGTACATTTTTTTTAAATGAGGGCCTTTCAAATTCGACAAATTATAAAAATTTTAAATTCATAGTTTAACAAATAGTCTTAATTCTAGAAAACTTGGGGCAATTGTGTCATTATTTTTTACTTAGGTTCTAGAAATGTTATTTAGGGTTAAGGTTCCAAAGTTTAAATTAACAAAAATAATAAAAATTAACCACAATAACCGAAAAATGGTTACAGTTTGACCAAATTTCTAGGTTTTTCTTAAATGCCCATAATTTTCAAACTGCATGGGATAGATTTTTTTCTGATTTTTCTCATGATGGTTACAATCAATCCTGTCACCCCGTTTCGGCTTGATGTTGAGTTCTGGGACACCCTGTATATACATGGGGAGTAATAACATCAGAATAGGTAGGATAAGCAATCATAATCAGGATTAATTATAAGCAGATATAGACAGGTTTCGATCAATCTATATGTATACATGGATCGAGATTAATAAATAATTGCAATTTTGATGTTTTATTAAACTGTATAAAAATATATAAATGCAAGTCAGAGATTAATTATGGTCAAATTATTAGTATTGAAATTATTTGAGTTAGATGAATTTATAATTACTATTTAAGATTATTTATGTATTAAGTGGATCTTTGGAAGTTGAATTTAGGTAGAAAAAACGAGGTATACTATGATAGAGTTATTATTAATAGGAATAAATGATTAAAGTTGAATTCGTTTACAATGGTTTAGTAGAATTTTAATTGATATTTATGTTAAAAGGGGTATTCCTGATAAAATTAATAGTGAGAGTAAAGATTTTTTTTTATAAATTTAATAAAGTAAAATATATTGTTATTCATATAGAGTTTTTCCTTTTTTAACAATAAAGTATTATTAGACGATTATTATAGTAATTAATTCAGTATTTCCAGCAAGTTAATGTAATTGTTCGCTTATAATGAATAAACAACGAACAAGCCAGGGCCGTGCCTGACGGGCGTTCATTGCGTGCACCGCACGCAGGCGGCCGAAATTAAGAGGCGGCCAAATCGTTACAAGTTGTTTACTGGGCAAAAATACAATCGGTTTGTTTTCATTAAGATACGAAGTAAAAACAGTTTCTCTAATCTAATCTATCTAAAAAGAGTTTCTCAGAAATAAGAAATGTATAAAAACTGATTATGTCGTTGTAGTATTTATATACCTAGTCATGCAGCGAATCCGAATTTTTTCGAACATTGCACGAGCGAAGAGCCGAAATAGTTTTTTCAATTGACCGGCGTCGCGTAAGCGGTCTTATTCGTCTTATTAGTCGTATTAGTCTATAGCAGTCAAGTCAAGGTTTGGCTCGACAGAGCTGTTTCTCGAGCTGCGCCGCCTCCTTCACCTACACATACAGCCGAGATGTCACTGATTCACAGGCACACCGGCGGCGTTACGGTCGTGCCTACTGGTACAAGCGTGGTAGCATGTGGCGGTATATTGGGGCGACATTTATATTTTAAAAATTTTGCGACAGCAAAATGTAAACTTGTTCGCCTCAAAGAATGTAGAATAATGTAAGAAGTTATTGGGGCGATACATTGTACAATGTTGTGTTGTCTTTTAACAGTAAAGAGGTAATATAGGTTTCCACATTACCCATGGAAATATGCAAATGCACTCTTTGTTACAAAGTTATCTTCTGAAAATCTATTCCACTGTATCAATGTCCTTTTCCGCTGAATCGTTGTCGAGAAATCGCATTAAAATATAAATGAAGAAAATGTTTTTTAACAATCATACAGATGAAAGAAACCGTTGAGATACATCTCTATATGTAAAATTGACAATACTTTGGCATTTTATTACAAAACAACATTGAAATTAAATGAGGCAGAACCACTCTTTGTTACTAAGAGCTTCTTATAATTAATTATGTTTTAATTGGTATATTAGAGCTTTGCGTCGAGCATTTTGAGACGAATAAAGTTACTGAAAACATTTTCAAGACTGGCACAATGAATTGTATACCACTTAAAAAAAACGCATTGAAAATAGTACCTCATGGGTAATGTGGAAACCTATTACTTATCACTCAGTTTACGAGAGAATAGGCAGTATTGCAAAACCTATAGCCAAGACAACTGCGGCGGCAACAATGTGTTCTTTTACGCTGGGAAACCTAGCGTTCTATTATCGTGTAGTTACTTTTAACAATTTGCGCTAATAATTGATTTACAACTATTGGCGCTGGAACACAATACTATATTTAGTCGTAATGCATAACGTAGTGGTTAATTTCGGTAAAATCGTCGCCAGAAGCCCAAAAATATTAAAATATATTAATTGTACTTTATTTAACACATATTCGAGCATACTTTTTCACTAACAATACTTTTGTGTTACCCTTCATGCGATATAGTGCGGTGTGAAATTGTATTTCGACAAATAACCTTAGTCGACGTGCCACGCACGACGTTCTGATCTCCGCGACTGACGCGCAAGGCACGACTTTTCAGCGCGACTGATTGACTACGAATGTCGCCCCGAATACGCCCGTGCTCATGCCAATAGGTTCGCTACTATGAAGGGGAGGCAAAGTCAATCAGCGAGCTCTCGAGTGTATAGGAAGGAGTAGCAGGCGGAGCAGCTCGAGAAACGGCTCTGTCGAGCCAAACCTTGACTTGACTGGTCTATAGACTAGCGAGGATAAATCGTTATTTGTGTCCTGTGTGTGATCCGATATTATTAAAGTCTTTAATTTAACGCAGGGGTCGGCGCGACCGTGCACGATCGAGCTGATTTTCGAAAAGCTCCGCCTCCCACCACCCCCTTACGTTCTCACTTCCGCGCGATACCTACAAGCCTCCAGAGCCTCAAGAGTGTACTCTTAACGTAGAGTAACGCGGGGCCTTCATATTACGAAAATATTATCAAAATTACAAAAATTTCATTCAATTATTTTAAAGCAAAATCTAAAATTTAAAAATCAATAGTTTAAAATTTAAAACTGAATAATATTTTTGTAATTTTGATAATATTTTCGTAATATGAAGGCCCCGCATTACACTACGTTAAGACTACGCTCTTGAGGCTCTGGAGGCTTGTAGGTATCGCGCGGAAGTGAGAACGTAAGGGGGTGGTGGGAGGCGGAGCTTTTCGAAAATCAGCTCGATCGTGCACGGTCGCGCCGACCCCTGATTTAACGAATAAAAATAAATTGCTTAATTCCTGAAAACTTTTAGTTGTGTGTTCGTGTGGTGAAATTTAATAAAAAGTTTATTTACTCGACAAAGACTGAAAAAGGTAATACACAAAAAATGTAAAATTTGGGTAGACTTTCAATTTTGGGCCCGGGAAATTTTGGCGGGTCTTTTTGGAGGGAAAAGGCCTTTTGATATGAAATTCTTAAATAAATATTAAAAAATATTTAATAATATTAAAAAAAATTTAAAAAAAAAATTAAATAATAATTAAAATAAATAATAAAATAGTGCAATTTAATATTAAATTACTTAAAATCTTCCTTAATTTATACTAAAAAATGAATATCTTTCTCATTTTGAATGCATTTATATAATAATTAAAAGTTGTTTGTTTGCATACGAGATTCTCTGTTTAAATCGCTCACAACCCGCCGATGGAAAATCAAGCATTTGAACTTGTGTAGCCGAAAGCAACTCTTTAAATTAAGCTTATGATTCCTTTTTATAATAGCAATGTTATTGTTATTAAATGGAAGAAATTTACCTGACATTGAACTAGAAAACAGTTATATGTGGTTGAATTTTCCTCTCCGTTTTCATTTTCAAAATAAATCTTGACATATTTATGTTTAAAAATATGTTTTACTTAAAAAGCTTATAAATGATTTTCTTATCATGTCATCCTATGCGCATTAAAATATACATTAATTATAGATTTTAAGTAATTTAATATTAAATTGCGCTATTTTATTATTTATTTTAATTATTATTTAATTTTTTTTTTTAATTTTTTATTTTTTAAACATTTTTAAAGGCCTACGAATGTCTGAAAGGAAAACGAAAAGATTGTCTGGAGCGCAATATAAAAGAAAGCGAGAGGAAAAGCAAAATGAAGCTAAAAAAATGTTTGGCTCATTAACAAAGTTTTTAGTAAAATCGCCAGAACCGGAAAGTAGTTGTAGTAGCCAATTAAATCCAATTGATGATTTGTTTTGCGATAAAAATGAAAATGAATTATCTGTCGAAAATGAAAAGGCTAATGACAATACTAGTAGTACCGACGAAATGGAAACAGAAGATAATAAGGATATCGATCTATACAATACCGATACCGCTGAAATTGATAAAGCATATTTTGCTATGTGTATGGATTTAAATGATCCAGCTTGCTGGCCTTTAACAATTACCACTAAAATATTGGATATATTAATCGAAAAAGGACCCATACAAAATAAACAATCTACATATCCAATTAATGAATTGGGAAGATCATTTTCATCAACTTATTTCTATAGAAAAATGCCAAATGGTGAAAAATTTAATCGTGAGTGGTTAATCTATTCTCCAAAAACGGATTCCATATTTTGCTTCTGTTGTAAATTATTTGGCAAACAAGAAATAAAATTAGTTAATGAAGGCTTCAATGATTGGCAACACACATCTGATAATTTATCTCGTCATGAAAAAACATCGCTGCATATCGGAAATTGCACCAATTGGAAAAATTTGGAATTAAATTTAAAAAACAAAGCTACAATTGATAAAAATTTGCAACGGTATTATGACGCAGAGAAAAAACGATGGTATCAAATTGTCGTACGCATGATATCTGTGGTACAATTTCTGGCAGTACAGGGTTTAGCGTTTAGAGGTAGCTCGAGCAGATTGTATGAAAACAATAATGGAAATTTTCTAAAAGCAATTGAAATGATAGGAAAATTTGATGATGTTATGGCAGATCACATAAATCGCATTCAACAATCAGTTGCTTTAAAGAACCATATGCCACATTATGCGGGAAATCGCTTCCAAAATGAAATAATTAGTATCCTTGCAGCGCAAATTCAAAAATATATTTTGTCAGCAATAAAAGACGCCAAATATTTTTCAGTAATTTTGGATTGTACGCCGGACATGGGACATGTCGAGCAAATTACAATAATTTTGAGATATGTGCATATTCAAAATGACGAAGTAGAAGTGAGAGAAAATTTCGTTGGTTTTTCTCCAGCTCAAAAAAGTACTGGAGAAGCTTTTTACGACTTTTTAATTGAAAAATTAAGCTCTCTTAAATTAAATGTTAACGATATGAGAGGCCAGGGGTATGATAATGGATCAAATATGGCTGGAAAACATATTGGATTGCAGAAACGAATTTTGGACAATTATCCACGAGCTTTGTTTATGCCATGCAACGCGCATACATTAAATTTGGTCGTCAATGATGCAGCGAAAGTTTCTTTTTCAACTGTGGATTTTTTTAGTAATGTGTCAGCAATATACAATTACTTTTCCGGATCACCTTTTCGATGGCAAATTTTAAAAAAACATGTAAAATCGTTAACAGTAAAACAAGTTAGCGTAACCCGGTGGGAATCAAGGATTAAGGCGATTAGACCACTGCGTCATGAATTAGGTGAAATTTATGACAGCCTAATAGAACTAGCGGAAGAATGTTCAACACCAATAGGTCAACATGAAGCTAAATGTTTGGCAATGAAAATTAAATCGTACAAATTTATTTGTTCCACAGTAATATGGTACGAAATCTTAGAAAAAGTAAATATTATTAGTAAAATGATGCAGACCGTTTCTTGGAATCTTACTTCATGTGCTGAATCTATTAATAATATTTTAATTTTTTTCCAAAGTATTAGAAATGATGAAAATTTCGAAAAGTATTTGAAAATTGCTGATGAATTATGTGAATCACTTGAAATACAACCGGAATTTCCTGTTGAAATTAATCTACGTCGACGCCATAAGCGAAAACAATTTGACTATGAAGGAGATGAGGATATTCAGTTAACTGCTAAAGAAAATTTCAAAATTAATTTTTTCTATGTAATATTGGATACAGCCATTTCATCTGTTACTACCCGATTTGAAACATTATCCAATTTCGAACAGTCTTTCGGATTTTTATATTTTGTTGAAATAGGAGAGGACGACATAAAAAAAAGTTGCTTCGACTTTCATAATAAATTCAAGGATGGCGAATCGTGCGACATAAACGGAGCAGAATTATACGAAGAGTTAATTTCATTGAAAATAATTATAAAAGATAGGAAACAACCCGAAGAACTCCTAAAGTATTTGTACAAACACAATTTACAAAATTCATTTCCAAATGTATCTACAAGCTTAAAACTATTATTGACCATGCCTGTATCAGTTGCGTCTGGAGAACGTAGTTTTTCTAAATTGAAAATCATAAAAAATTACCTACGTACTTCCATGACGCAAGAACGTATGAGCAATCTTTCAATTATCGCGATTGAAAGTGAAATTGCTGAATCTTTAAATATTCACGAAGCAATTGACGATTTTGTCAGTAAAAAATCCCGTAGGATTAACTTTTAATATGTACTTTATTTAATAATTGCTTCGTGAAGATTCAGCAATTTCACTTTCAATCGCGATAATTGAAAGATTGAAAGATTTCCCTAATTAACCGGTAACCTAACCGAAATAATTTTATGAAACCGGTTAATTAACCAAAAACCTTTACTATTTTCAATATCAATAAATAATACGTAAGATTTGATTTTTTAAAATCAAATAATTTTAAATTGTCACTGAGCGACACCTAGGATTTTAAATTATCGTATTCCTATGTTCTTTATGTTTGATAATTTTGTCTGTGATTATAATACCAATACCATAATTACTTTTTTTCATGTTATTATTAAAGTAAGTAAATTAATTCTATTTTGTATACCTCCCAAGTTGCAAGTCAGCCCAGATCTGCCATTGGCCACTGAGCTTTGTTATCCTAATATGTTAGTATAGATTTAAGGGTTATTCCTTGTTCTTTATGTTTGATAATTTTGTCTGTGATTATAAAACCAATACCATAATTTTTTTCATGTTATTATTTTTGTTTAAATTTTAAATAAAAAAATGTTTATTTTGTGCATTTTTTTTCTTAAATTTCATCCAAACATATAAATCTCATAAAACCGGTTTTTAGCCGGTTTTTCTTTTCAGAAACCGGTTTTGGAAACAAAACCAATATTTTTTTTCGTTCTCGATTTCGGTTAACCAAAAACTGATTTTTTTCCCGGTTTGATGCCCTGTGTATAATAATAAACATTAAAAATTAAAGTAGTTTTTTTTAATGTTATCCTGGGGGCGGCCATACAGACTGGCACGCAGGCGGCCATATACCCAGGCACGGCCCTGGAACAAGCAAAAAGAAAGGGATTTTAGTTTGACTTGTCAGAACAGATAGATAAATATATGAATAAGTTCGGTAATAAAATGACAAGGGTATATTATTAAGAAAAGTTATATGAGTGAAATGCACAAAATATATAGAGCAACAACGCATATATACTTATATAAGAAATATAAATTATACACAGTATACATAACATACAAGGACAATAATGGTACCATAGATGTAATAAAATATATATGATCATCATATCATTAATACATGCATTGAAAGCCTATCTGATGCGTCTAGAAATAAAATATATACATGAGAAGTAATATTATCAGGGTAGATGGGATAAGCTATCGTATCCAGAGTTAATTACAAGCAGATATAAACAGGTTTCGATCAATTTATATATATATGGATCAGAATTAATAAATAATTGCAATTTTGATGTTTTAATAAGCTGTATAAAGATATATAAGTACAAGTCAAAGATTAATTATGATCAAAATTGTTCGTATTGAGATTATTTGAGTTAATTCAGTTTATAATTACTGTTTAAATTTATTTATGTATTAAATGGATCTTTTTAGAAGTTAAATTTAAATAGATAAAACTAGATACATTATGGTAATATTATTATTAACAAAAAGAAATGATTAGAATTAAGTTTATATGTATGTTAGAAGGGGTATTCCTAATAAAATTAATAGTGAGAGTAATGAAGAAAAATTTTTTTTTTTAATTTATAAATTTAGTAGAATAAGATATATTATTATTCATATAGTTTTTTTTTGTAAAAAAAAGCAAGAAGAAAAAGGTTTTTGTTTGATTTATCTGAACAAATAAATAAGTTTGGTAATCAAATATCGAGAGTAAGAAAAGTTATATGGATGAGATGCACAAACTATGTAAGACATACGAAGCATATACATAAAAGAGGTATAAATTATGCAAAATATATATGCAATCCGCAAAGACAATGATGGTACCATATATATTACAACTAGCTGAGCCCGCGGTTTCACCCGCGTTTATGATTAGTGTGGCGTAGCGTGTTTGTTATAAAGTCTATAACCTTAATTAAAATTTTATTCGGCAAAATTTTAATCGGAAGGCCCAATTAAAAGTTAATTTGCGAGAGAACGGTTCATTTCTGACCCATGGTTCCTCTCAGACATTTTGCCTACGTAACAAGACGAATACGATGAGCCAATAAAAAAAATTTGCTATCCTTTCCCGAATTTTGCGGCAAGTTTTTTTCGCAAATCTCCATCGATCCAGAGGTGTAGAACAACCCCTGAAAGCCATGAGAAATATTTTTGAAACACCCTGTACAGGGTGTAAAAAAATTAATGGTCATGGCTTTAAGGGATTATTCTACACCTCTGGATCGATGGAGATTTGCAAAAAAAACCGGCCGCAAAATTCGGGAAAGGGTAGCAAATTTTTTTTATTGGCTCATCGTATTCGTCTTGTTATGTAGGCAAAATGTCTGGGAGGAACCATGGGTCAGAAACGAACCGTTTTCTCACAAATTAACTTTTAATTCGGCCTTCTGATTACAATTTCGCCCATATGGCAGCCTTCGAGTCACCGACCTTTCGAAAGGAAACACATGAGATACCCTTGCTAACTCCAATAGTTGAAGCAGAGGCAACATAAACGAAGATAGAAAATGACTAGAAAAATGTCATTGACCTGCGTTCGGTGTTGGGTTCGCTCAAGGGCCCACCCGGGGAGAAGAGCATAAACACATGCTCTTCTCTTCTGGTACGGTGACACAGTGCCCCATTTTCTAACTTCGTTTATGTCGCCTCTGCTTTAACTAATGGCGAAATTTTGATCGGAAGGCCCAATTAAAAGTTAATTTGTGAGAGAACGGTTCGTTTCTGACCCATGGTTCCTCTCAGACATTTTGCCTACGTAACCAGACGAATACGATGAGCCAATAAAAAAAATTTGCTACCCTTTCCCGAATTTTGCGGCCGGTTTTTTTCGCAAATCTCTATCGATCCAGAGGTGTAGAACAACCCCTTAAAGCCATGACCATTAATTTTTTTACACCCTGTACAAGTTTGGTATTTTGCTGTCGCAAAATTTTTAAAATATAAATGTCGCCCCAATATGCCGCCACATGCTACCACGCTTGTACCAGTAGGTACGACCGTAACGCCGCCGGAGGGCCTGTGAATCAGTGACATCTCGGCTGTATGGGTAGGTGAAGGAGGCGGCGCAGCTCGAGAAACGGCTCTGTCGAGCAAGACCTTGACTCGACTGTCTTAAAACGATGATATCTCCTAAGATATTCGTTGAAATCAAATGATGTCAAGGGTAATTTTGTTCAAAATTAAATACTTATGATGAATAACGTATTTATTCGGATAAGGATTAATTTCATGTTTATAAAAACACCCTCGCAAATAATGCATCATTTTAGAACAAATTTGATTACCATAAAAATGGTTATAGTGAGTTAATCTGAAAAGATAGACATATGCTGTCGCGGACTTTTTTTTAGAACTTTTCAAGAGGAACAATTTCGACATACAAAATTTTTGCGTAACTTTAACCGTTTACGCAGCGTACGCAACGGAGGCTCTCAAAAGGAATATTTTTTCCCGTTTTTGCCACATTTTTCATTGATGCTCCGCTCCTATTGGTCGTAGCGTGATGTTATATAGCGTATAGCCTTCCTCGAGAAATAGACAATTCAACACAAAAAGAATTTTTCAATTGGACCAGTAGTTCCTGAGATTAGCGCGTTCAACCAAACAAACTCTTCAGCTTTATAATATTAGCCCTAGATCACTAACCTTATTTTTCGACGGCTAACAATAACCTTCGTTTCTTCGACTACGGTGTTTACAAAAGGGGTTAAAGGGTATTATTTAAATAAAATTTAAACATGTTTTTTTCTATTATTAAAGATAGGTATTTATTTATTACGATACGTTAACTAATATGGCATACTTATTAAATCCGCGTCGTCGAATCGACGAAGGTTAGTGATCTAGGGTTAATATAGATATAGATATATATATATTGTTACGCTTCACGGAGGGTCGTCCACGCGGCATAGCAAACGTTTATCAACAGTAAAAGAAACGTTACAATAAAATTAACTGCTTGTAGTGGAATCGAACGTCCGTCACGTTCGAAAGCTCGAAGCGACTCTCTTTTTTTTGAGAACCTTTATTATATCCAATAGGCACGTGTACAGAGTAGAGCCATAAGGCAAAGCGATCGCAATTGGTCGCTCCGGTTTGGCCGAATACTCGGCAACTCAGCGGAGCAAACTAACAGTGTAGACGAAAAACGCGCCAGATTTGAATCGTCAAAAGACACATATTATGATAGAATGCCTCAGAAAAATCAGAATGGAGCGGAAGTAAAAAAAAAGGCTTCGCTTACTCTAAAAAGGGTGAAAGGGAGGAATAAGTGGCGATTAAGCCGACGAAGGTACAGTGCAAGTACTAGAGATGGAACCTCTAAAAGACTGATCCAATGGAGGTACGGTATTGATATAACAATATCCTCTCAATTGACCGTACCCCACAAAAACAAGAAAGGAAGAATTAAATAGGGAAAGGGAAGAAAAAAAAAATTGAACAGAAAAGAAATTTGTGGAAATTTCTTCCTAATACTCTCTCTCACAAGAGAGGAAAGGGAATGGCAACTACGCTTGGTACCATAATTCTCACAGAGTCGCACATATTTACAGTGTAAAGAAAAATACAAAAATAGCAGTATAATATGATGCTAAGAACATACATAATTTTTGTTTGAACAAACATTTAGAAGCAAGGCTTCAATGCGAGGGAGGCGTCGGTGGTAAGCGACTCCTAATGCAACCAAGAGATTCTTTTCAGATATTTATAGCTCGCTACGTCAATGTCTATAGGTGGAAGCGACGTGGAAAACCGAAGCAGACTAGCATCTAGTTTCAATTGCACTGGATCATAATTCAAAGCAAGAGAGCGCTTTCTCCTAGGAGTGTGGTAGATCACTGGCACTTTAGTCTCGTGGTCCTGAATGTAACCATTTTTATCCAAGTATGGAAAGAGAGCAATTGAAAGAAATCCCGACGTGCGGGCTTTTTCCGCGTAACCGTCGGAGGATTCTGTAATGTTTGCTATCAACGGATTATTCGTTTTCGTATGTGCGGCTTTGTGGAGGAACGTGCGCGCCAGTTTTAACGCGAAAATATCGAAACGCGGGCAATTAAGTCTTTTGTATACGGACAAATTAGAAACATACTTCTCCGAGCCGTCAGGGAGTCGGCGAAGTAACCAAAGGCCTGTGATAGCCCGGAAGATTTTTCTCTCAAAAGCCCTGATGCTCTCCATGATGTAAGGAGCAATTGGATACCAGATTGGAAAAGCATAGGATAAAATCGAACGAATGTACATTTTGTAAATTAAGAGTTTAACTTTAATGCACAGTACTTTAGAGTAGAGTAAGCATGCAAGTTTTGACGCTGAACCTCTTGCCTTATTTAGCAAGTAAATCGCATGATGATTGTAATTTAGTCGATCGTCTAAAATTACACCTAGATATTTTACTTGTTTGAGTCTTGGAATATGTACGCCTGATTCATTCGGTACGTGCAGTTTAAATTCCTTGGCTCGTTTGGACTGCTTTTTGCTCAATAATTGAGACGGCTTCGAGAATAGAATCGTCTCGCACTTAAGCGGATTTACGCGAACTTTCTTGTCGTTACAAGAAGCTGTAATCCAATTAAGATCTCTTTGTAGCCGGTCGCGAATTACATACGGATCCGTGTCGCTATTGTACACGATGAGATCATCGGCGAAAGCGATTGCTTTGGAAGACGAGCCGGGGCCATTGAAGTTATCAAGAATGTCCGAAAAATACAGATTGAAGAATATGGGAGAATTCACCGCATGCTGTAATCCATTTTCGATAGAAAATTTCCTTGACGAGACCTCACCATTGCAGTAAACACGGAATGATCGGCTAGTGATTGAATTATCGACGAGTTGAATTAAATGTAAAGGCAATCCATGTTTGTGCAAACGCACCAACAACCCCACTCTCCATACCGTATCAAACGCCTTCTCCAAGTCGATTAAACACGCGCCTATCATCGAACTTTCCAAAAGAGCTTTCGCGAGATCTGTGGTCAAAACAGCCGTTGCGTGCACAGTCGAATGTGCCTGTTTAAAGCCGAACTGGTAATCCGGCAGCAACCTCATGGAGCGCACCAGAGCATTCAATTTAATGTTGATAATTACTTCAAAGAGTTTGCCTATATTAGGCAGTAAACTAATAGGCCTATAGCTATTCAGGTCTGAAGGAGCTTTACCTTTTTTTAATAGTGGTAAAAGTTTCGCGGTCTTCCAGGTCTCGGGGAAGTAGTGTAAGCGTAAACAAGCGTTAAAAATTGAAGCTAGAAATAATATCGCGCAACGCGGTAAATGTTTAAGGGCGACGTTCGGTATACCGTCGAATGACGCAGATTTCTTATTTTTTAGTTTCTTAATGGCCCAAGCGACCTGCCGCGGAGATGTAAAGTAATCTTGGTGGACGAGAGGCTCCCTTTGCTCGTTACACGAGGCAAATTCTAAGAACGATGTTCTGTACCCGCGTCTCATCGCCGTATAATCATTTTTGACCGCGATTTCGTGAGCGCGTTCTCTTGCTGTTCGAGCCTTGAGGTTTTTGGTGTGCACTCTAGCAAAGTGCACACCTAGCATTGAGAGTCTGTCGTTCATATCACTAATAACAAAACCGTTATTGATCTTTTGCAATGCGGAGGTATCGATTCCGGAATCATGCCACAGTTGTACGTCATTCGCGGCCCCCCTGAGTGACGGGAGGACCCCCGCATCCCTAGGCGTTATAATTTTATTTATGAACGAGTGCAGTTTAGCTGGTTCTCTCATATCAAGCTTAGAAAGCTTATCTTGCCAGAACGAGCTGGAGACCTTTGTGAATCTCTTTTTCAAGTGGTAGTTCGTTCTTTTTAATATATTTTTGTAATATTCAATATTATTGGTCAAATCGTTCGAACGATAAATGTTCGAACGAGACAGTGCGAAGATTTTGGTGATTAATCTCGACTTAAACCTCTTCAGTCTGTTAATTAACCAGTCGTCATAATCCGTTGGTTTGCTGATAATTTCGGCTGATGGGGTGCAGTCACAAAGGATCTTTGCAACTCCACATTCGAATTTATCAACGGCCGTATTAATCATATTTACTGGCGGATTTAAGAAATCTGAGTCGAGTGACTTCGTTAAATTTAAAACATTAAGGCGGAATTTTTTCCAGTTTGTTTTATGAAATTGAAATCCCGTTTTCTTTTGTGCCTCTGGAACGGAAGCCCTCCAGCCCGCCAGGGATAGCTCCACGACAGTGGCCCAATGGTCACTGTCGTAGGGCAGAACCCTCAGTCTATCTGAACCGTGATTGATGCGCACGCGCAAACGATCGTCCACAAGCGCTAAATCTAAATTGGAATTGGCCGGGTGATACGTCGGTGTGTCCGAAAAAAGCAACTTGGCGCGAAGGCTTGCACCCCGGAACTGTAGCCAGTCCCAGAGAGCAAGACCCTTGCCATTGTTTACCCTGTTTAGCCAGGTAGTGTGCTTGGCGTTAAAATCGCCAGCTATAATATAAAAGTTATGGTTGTTTTGCAAGTGTAATTGCAGAAAAAGGCTTTCCAGTTCTCTTAAGAATAGGATTTTATCCCTATTTGGTGAATACACCGACGCAACAATTAAATTTCGGCCGTTTCCAAGATCAAGACCGATTGCTATCGCTTCCAGAGATCTGCTCGTCGAGAACGAAAGCTCGAATCGCGTAAATTTAAATTTCTTGCGAATAACAATGGCCACACCGCCGCCGAAGCGGTTGTGCGACCTATCCCTACGCAGTACAGTATACTCGCTGGGAAGATCAAGTCTATGTCTCGGGTTCAACTTCGTCTCGACAAGGCAGCAGATATCCGGATTATACCTGGTTAAAAACTGTTGGAGATACGCCCTCCTGTGAAGGCTTATGATAGAATTGACATTCACTGTTATTATCAGTAGGCTTTCTAAAGACATTGATGCAGCTAGCTGTTGGACCGCCATTGAAGGGAAAGTCTAATGGCGAACTCTACCGCCGCCGCCTCTCCTCTGCGCCCTGGGGGCGCGGGTTACCTCGCCATCTATAAAGGAATTAAACAAAAAGTTAATTCTTTCTGAGTTTTCGGTAATACGTTGAAAGATTGCCGGCATTTGATCGGCGATACTTTTAACCATCGCAGATAAGTTAGCGATGTTATTATCCCCTTGAGGTTGGGTTGTAGGGTGCGGTGGTCCACCCATTGGTTGCACGGGTAATGGGAAGTTGACCGATGGCACAGGAACGTCCGTACTATTCGCCGTAGCCATCTGACTGTAGGATATGTTCGAGCGAACATAGTTAGCTGGACGTCTTAATGTGGCGGCTTGTTGCCTTGAGATATTCGATTGAATGTTGGAGGGAGCTAAAGCAGCCTTCCTTGCTCGGAACTTTTCGCAACCTCGATAAGAGGCCGGATGTCCAAACTTCTGACAGTTCACGCAGAAGATGGCTTCGTGGCTTGTAGCTTCCGTCACTGAACACTTGCCCCGCTCATGTGACTGGTTGCACTTGACGCAACGGTAATCCAGGTTGCAGTTGATTGCGGCGTGGCCAATTCGCTGACAATTGTGACACTGGATCACTTCCTGGCGGCGGAAGCGATCCCAGCGAATTCTTTGGTAGTTTAATGACTTAATACTAGATATGACATTTATGTCAGACGTTGGCTCAAAATGAACCAGAAACATCGGCAACGGTGTGCCGGTTAGTTTAGATTTAGCTGTTTCGAAAGGCGAAACTTTTATGGCCTTGGCCTTAGGCTCAACGATGGAATTTATTTCTTCTAACAGTTCCGAAGTCGAATTGTTTGGGTCGATGCCCTTCAAGAGCATCATTACTGGTTTTTCACCTTTCGGTGTATAAGTATAGAAATGAATATTTGCTCTTACGAGCATAGCTTTTAACTTATTATAAATTTCTAATGAGTTAGAATAAATAACGTGACTTTTCGGCCCGCTGCGTTTGATGGTAAAAGCTGCTTTCTGAACGCAGCTTTTACTTAAATTAATAATTGTTTGCGGCGAAGCTGCATGAACAATGATGGGTGGGGGCTTACCCTTTTCTTTTGTTGAACTTTCCGCCGCAGGTTGCGCGCTTTTTTGTGGTCTGCGGTCCGTAGAGCGTGTGGAGGTGTTTTCTTCAACGTCCATTTCTCTATCCCTGTCAGATAAAGCGACAAATCTGTTAGAAGTCGCAGCCGCAATCTGGACAGATGTCGGGGGTGGTGAGGACCTCCTTGTAGTCTTCTGCGTCGCGGCAGAGAGAGCTAGATTCTGCGCCTTGAGACGATTAATCTCGATTTGCATTTTCTTGATCTCGTTCATGAGGGTCGTGATCGACGGTGAAGCCTCCGAAGTGGACGGGACCGGCCGCGCAGACTGGGCGCTCGTAGAAGATCCATTGTCCATATGGTCCTCCTGGTTGCAGGGGTCAGCAAGTGGCGATACGCTCCTGCTCTTCGTACTTTTGGTGGACAGCTCTCGGTTGAGCGTTGTCTGTTTTTGCTTTTTTGGCGCCATATCTTCAATAGATGAGTCCTTTTCGGTGATCTTATAACGCTTGAGAGAAGTCGACAACCGTGGACGAATCTTCTTTTCTTTTACAGCCTCATCACTCGATTGTCTGTCTTCGAAAGATTGTGAAGGCGGAAGGTCCTCCGCTGCCTCTTTCTTTGATAGGTGTTTGTCCATCCAACGATTGGATGGCAACTAAAAAAAATGTCGCTGACGGGACTTGCGGTAGCAAGTCCCGTTGACCACCGTTGTGGTCAGTCGCAATCTAAAGTAAGATGAAAGGAGCAGTACTAACGTTAATAAACGAAACAAAGAGTATGAATAGGTATCCCCCGGCTGGATTGAATATAACCAGTTCTTTATGTCTTCGTCGGAACAGGATGATGAAGAAACAACGAACGTCTTACAATTCACTAGATAAATAGGGAGCTTAAGCGCGAGCGGTACGTCAGAGCGTCTGATACGTTCGAGCGTCTAACGTAGACTAGGAGCGACTCTCTGTATAAATTCTTTCGGTCGCCAACGCAACGTCCGTCAGATCGATACCGATTCGATCCTCGAATCCAGCGGAATGGACAACTTCATCGGTTCGCCAACTTCATGTCGGCGTAACAATATGATCATCACATCATTATTACATTTATTGAAAGCCCACCTGGTGCGTTTTGAAATAAAATACATATCTTAGAAGTAATATGGTCAGAATAGGTAATATAAGCAATCGTATCCAGAATTAATTATAAGCAGTCATAACAGTTTCTGATCTGATATATATATATATATATATATATATCAATGGATTACTACTGATACATAAATAAATAATTGCATTAATATTCTTATGATCAAGGTTTAAGTAGAAGAAATGAAAGGAGGAGAAGGATTTATATGACAGTAAGGGGTGAAGGAATGGTTTGAATGGTTTGAAAAGAGCATCGATTACAATTTTTAAAATAATTTAATGTAGTATTTAAACTTCAATTGTTATCTCGTTGAGATGAATTTTCTTTTCCAGAGAAGGCTTTGGATCGATTTAATTTTGGTAAATCAATCATCTGTATCATTTGTAGGATTTGTGAATACTCGCACAGAATCTCGATATGCAGGCCGAAAACCCACCCTTTATTCGCGTCTTCTAACTAATCTTCTATCTTTTAACTATATCTCCTGAACTTGATTTAAAACTTTTTCTAAAAATTTCCTTTCCTTACAAGGTCCGTCTTGTCATGTGTAAAGCGATTCATTGTCTAAGGTTTGTTAGTTTCGTTCGTGTAGTAAGTGAGTGTATTATGTGATGGGCGCTGGGTGTAAGTATAAGTATATCATTGATTTAGATTCAATATTTTTTATTTTTGGTGGGGCCTCAGAATATTCATTGCGAGAAACTATAATCTCAATTGAATTGGGTTTTCGTCATCGGCTCCCTAGTCTGTGGTTAACCGTCCTGATATAAGGAAAAGGAAAAAGAAAATAGAAATAAAATTAAGATTATCTATGAGATTAGAACTAGTAATTAATATAATTTACATCCTCTCTCTTTTTCTTTTTAGAAATATAAAAAAAAAAATATAAAGATATAAAATATAAAATGTAATTAAGATTAGGTTACATAAGCTTATTTATACATGGAAAATCTTAGCTTAATTACCCCTCCCACTGTTAACGTATTCCCCTTACTCCTAATTTTCCCCATTGTTTTGACCGGAATTTTATAATAAAACCTACGGCTTCTTCCGTCCTCGTGGCCTTTCCTAATCAAACTCCATTCCCCCGTGCCCCAGTCTTTTTGCTCCATGTCAATCAATCCCCTCATAATTTCGTCCTCCATTCTATGAGTGGAGCACCACACTACCACGTCCATTTTTTCCATTTCTTCTTCCAATCCCTCCCTCACCTTCTTCCCTCTAATTGCAATTCCCTTCCCTAATGCCTCCCTTATCATTTCTAACGTGCTGCCATCCTTGCTGGTCAGCTTAACTGAGCCATTTTTAAAATTCACTTTTTCAATTTTTATTAACGTCTTCTTATCCAGTGATATATTCATGATTTCAAATAAAATATCGTCAACGTCATCTTTTTTTAATACTGAGTTGGGGTGGTCGTCCATGGTTATTATTATAGGATTATTTTGCTGATCTGAATTAATCATTTCCTGCCCGAGTTGGACGAGATTGATATCGTCATCGCTATCCATAATTACTTGTGTTACGTCCCAGCGGCGTAAATGGACGAAACGGTTGTTGGATTATTCTTAACAAAGTAATAATCAATGAGTTCAAAAACGACTCTACGTTCTAGGAATTCCTATTCCAAACAGGAGACTCTCTCTGCAGTGTAGGGGAGAGTAACATAAACAGTTTATATTACTAAGTGGGCCCGAGCTCGTCTTTTGGGCATCCATAGTTCAGTTCGTTCAGTTCAGTCAGTTCATTCTAAACCAAAGCTATATAAAAACGTTTCTTCCAAGCCTTATAATAAAAGTTAATTTTAGTTATAAAGTATATTGAATTATTTAAACACCCATTTCTAATAACGGTAAATAGTCGCCCGAGATGCACCTTGAAAGGATGGTTCGGAATTTGCCGTCACACCCGGGTGGTTTTTATCGTTACCCTTCCAAAGAGAGAGAGAGAGAGAGAGAAACTCTGGCACTGAGCTTTAGGGAGATAGAGTGGCTTGACTCACCGTGCCGTTACAAAGATCCCGAGTTTGTCGGTCCGGAGGCGAGTGATGACGTCAGATCGTTGGATGCTCAGCTGGTTTTGTCTGTGCGGTGAGGGAGTCGGTTGAGTTCGTTACTCTCCTATCAGCTGATTCCGTGAGGCAGGAGGTTGGCTTTGTTGACAGTGGTCAGGAAGACGAATGAGAGAGAGAGACTAATCGGGCGTGATTATCTCTACTCCTCCTGGACGACGGGCTGGTTGCTCGACTGCTTGGCTATGACGTAATGTTGGAATGAGCACGGAATCGTATTCGGCAGTGATTCCCCGTCGTTGGTGCTTCCTTTGTGTCTCGAGGATCCAAGGTACAACGTGCGACGAAACGATATTACTATCGTAGGGTTGACCACCGTGCTCTTCGTTCCAGAGTTCACGTCAGCGTTTCTCGTATACCACAGCTCGAGGGTCACTCTTTTGACTGACGCGGGGAGGAAGGTTAGTGAATTCAGATTCTATTGACGCGAGGTGATGAATAAATTTGTTTATTGGTGCCTTATACATTTTTGAACAAAACATGAATACCCGATAAACGCAGGCTGGGACAATAACAGGTAAGTGACAAGTACAATACATGGCAGCTCGTGCTGCTTCTCGCATTGTTTTTATTTTACATTTTTAGCGATGTTCTTCTTTCGGTCGCGTTTCGTGAATTTACAAGTGTCGGTATGAGTAGCATTAACAAAAGCTGCGTGCCAGAAAAATTCAAGGCAAAGACAAAAATGGCTTCTGTCGCAGACGAAAGAGGGATGAGCTTATAACTAAATGGAGGTGAAGAGGATGATTAACCAGTTAGCTGTGTTTGACGAGTATACTCGTCATGCGAAAAAGCTACCACTGGTTATATTAATTGAAATTTTGACGAAAACTAAAATATATTCGTAAATTTCAAGATGTTTGGAATATTTTGAGGTCATGCCGAAATAAAACGAATAACTAAAAGGTAGAAATAATTTGAAATAGATTTATCCTCGTCTCACGATTTTCGTGACCCAAAATTCCAAAGAATTTTCGCCACAGTTAACTGGTTAAATGACGATGAGGTAGTCGCGAGCGCGATGAATCGAAGCGCCGACGACACGCAGTTATGTATTTGCGCGCCTGCATAGGGAGCTACGCAATAACATTGATGGCTAGCGTGGCTAGGAGGCGATCGTCGCCGTTGGATTGCTCCTCGTAGGATGTACGAAAATGTACGAACTTATTAATGTGACTAATGCTATTTACAGTGAGTTAAAAAATAAATGGATATATACAATGCAGAACACAAGACAGTACAAACATTCATAGTATATAAACGATACGCGAAGCGTTCGCGGGACGCGAGGAGGAAAGTTACCCAGTGCCACTAGCGCAGTGGTGTACGCCATACCGCAGCGCGCTCAGGGGGAGGAAACACTTATGGAGATTCTTCGACCACGTTAGTTTCAGAAAAAGCTTTCTCGTTCAGATGGCAGCACGTATGAAAACTCATACACGTACAGTTTCTGTAATCTGTGAGGAACTTACACATTTTCTACTTCTCCAATTCGTGTAATCGCGCAATTCCGCCTCCATCATTTCTGGCAACGACCATTTGTGATACATAACCACGAGCGGATACTACCAGAAACTAGAATTATTATCGCATATCATTTTACTATTTTACATTTTACTATTATTTATATTGTTTTATTCAATATTTTATATATACTATTATTTATATTATTTTATTCATTATTTTATATATACTATTATATATATTACTTTTTTTTCACTTATTAATTTAACATTTATTCTTTTTTTTATTTCTCAATTATATATTGCATTTGCAGTGTTCATTCTGTGTTACTTTTTAATAGATAAACATGTTGAGACTGTGCGCAGTTCCAGGATGCTGTTCAGGTGGAGAGGCTCCAGGCCATAAATTTCCCAAAAATGCGGAAAAATCTAATTTATGGGTGCAGGCAATAGGGAACATCGAGCTCATGAAAATTAGTGCACAACAGCGGCAAACATACAAAGTATGTTATAAGCACTTTCATGAAAATGCTTATCTGGCCGGGAAGTACCGCCAATTGCGTTCAGATGCAATTTCGGTTTTGAATCTGCCAATGGAAATGGAAAGTGCAGAAACAATGGATAGTGCACCTAGCACTTCATATGAGGTACAAAGCCAGCAAGTTCTACATGTAGCACCAAGTAAGTATTAAGAAAATATTTATAAGTAAATTAGGTATTATAGAGAGTTTGTAAATGCAATGTATTTTTGTATTGCTTTAGGAACAGAGGAAAGGAATATTGATGCTGATTGTAGTTGTTAGTAACTTTTATAACAGTATCGCTATGTATTTGCACATTCTTGGCATTTACATATATTTCAATTAGTACTATACCTTTTACAGGTACTTGCGATACAATCCCGGAATCGTGGAAAGTACCAAGAGATGATGGGATGGTGATAGCCGCTACACTAAATTTTTTTGACAAATTATTTAATTCCGTAAACGGTCATTCCTTCAAACAGGATGCACCTTTACGAGTTATTTTATCAGAAGGAAGCGAGCACCACCACTTAAAGAGACAATTATTAAGTCACTCATCAACATTCATTTAAAGAACTGGTGCGACAAAATTAATATGGGGTTGAGCGGAAAATATTCGAAAAAATCGAATAACACTGTCATGAGAAAAGCTCAACAAAAGTACAATCTTCATTTGAAGAGAAGATTGCGACAGTGAAGAGAGGAGATACACCTCTTTAAAAATCCTGGTCTCGGCTGACCCGGCCGCCAGTACTTACCAAAGGGTCCCTGGCTGGTGCACCAGGCCTAACTCCGCCATAGACGGTCCCAAGCCCGTTTGAGAAAGTAGGAGGGATAGTATATAAAAAAGTGAATAATGTAATTATAAGATAAGTAGCTATAAGTGACCAATGTAAACAAATGTATTTTAAATTTATACTATTGTAGAAATAAATAAGTTGTAACTTAATGTATTTCCTTGATATATTTTATATAAAAAGTATACTAAATTCTATTTCACAATAGCGTGAAAAAAATCACAAACTATTGGGAAATAGAATTTGGTATACTCATACCTTTCTAATCATTCTAAAGTTGAAAGCTGTAGTACTATATATATGGTATATATAGAACAGTATGGTATATATATATATAGAAATTAGTTCCAGAAAAAGCTTTCTCGTTCAGATGGCAGTACGTCCGCGGTCGAAATTTAAAGCATGGGAGTTACCTCTCCCTGAGCGCGCTAAACCCCGGGTCAATCCCAGCCGTTGCAAGACGAGTGGAGAGAGAGAGAGAGGAGAGAGCCGGTGATCTCGAACGCTCTCCTGTGCGAGATCGCTCACGTGCGAGCCAGGGTAGGCAAGCTGCCGTGTTATGAAAAAGGACTGAAAACAGCGCCGCTTGTATTCCCGGGGACGAACTAAAGGCATACATTCTTGTATAGCATGCCTATCTATATTAATGTATACTCAATGGCTGTATTTAAGAGCTTGCCTTCTTTTCTTTACAATTTTATTTTAAAATGAAAATAACGTGATGTTTCAATTAACAATTTTTTATTAATGTTCACAATAAAAAAGAATTATAATTTACATGCATAGGTATACATAGATGTACATAGGAACTCAAATACTTTCTAACCTCCACTTTCTTTACAGAAAATAACCGAACGTTTTTTCCTTTGCATCATACTTAGAAAATGGAAACAACTCAAATTACAACAGTATTTTAATAATTATAATAAATATGAGAACTATGACATAAATAATAATTATGTCTGAAGTTCTTTTGACTACACACTTTCGTCTTGAGCGATTTACTTTTACCCACAATGGCGGTTCGGAACAAAATTGACTGTTCAGTTGTAGCGGTAACAGAATCACACCGATTCTCTCTTGCAAATGTAGTTGAAATTCGTCAATTCGGTGTGCATGTAAGAGTAGCGTCAGTATCGCCACCTGGTTTTCTCGGGGCGCGTAACTAGGAACCGCTGAGCCCGTTACAGCTTGTCGACTCTTATGGCAGATCATGGAACCGTTTTAGTTCCTCTTGCCGCTTCTCGTTCTAGATGGCGTTACATGTAAGAACTAATACACCTATGGTGTTCGAATCGGTGAGAAACTTACACATTTACCTGCCAAGGAAATCCGTGAGGCGCGCTATCCCCACTATACAATTCAAACATTTGACGGCATCGGTTATGCATGGCTATGCACTTGAAACACTTAAAAACATGTGTTTGCAAGATGTTCCTACAAAGAGAAAGTTTTGGAAGGATGGCAGAATTTTAGAAAATCAGGAAAACTTCAGTACTGTAAGTACACTCGAAGAGAACAGCGAGAATCTAGCGGCGAAGCAAAATTCATATTCAAATCTATATTTCATAGATTTTAATATATCGAATCAGTCTATAATAGTGTTATCAGTTTTCATTTTTGAGAATCTGTTAACACTATTTATAGAATTTTTTGGATATATTTGTATTTATTTATAACTTAACTTGTTTTCGAGTATTTTATTTTTTAGAAAAATGAGAAAGCTGTGAGTAGTGCCTGGCTGCAGTTCCGGAGGAGAAGCACCTGGACATAAATTTCCCAAGTCGGTGGAAAATATCTGAATTGTGGGCAAGCACAATTCGGAATTATTCCCTTCTATAGATTTTAACGTTGGAGAAGCAAACTTACAAAGTGTGTTACAAACACTTCCCCGAGAGTGCCTATATGATAGGAAAATGCAGAAGATTATTTCCTACCGTAATTCCTTCTTTCAATCTCCCTAAGGCTCAAGAAAGAGGTATGGAGGAATCACCCATATCAGGCAGCTCTCAAATGGGAAGCATTGAATTTGAAAGAAGAGAAGAGACAGAACGTAAGAATTAAAAGCCTATTTAAAAGTAATATTATAATATACTAGAATTATAGATACATATTATAGAGATAATGTTCATTTTTACAAGAAAAACATCATGATGGAGATATATTATATATGAGAAGAAATGCACCTGAACATTTTCCAGACATTTCAAGTAATTATTAGTCAAATTAATACAAATGCAATGAAACATTTAATGAACATTAAATACATATATGTTATAAATTTAATTTAAAATTTTTTCTTTCAGGTAGCCCTCTTGGTTTTTGCACCATGTGCACATCAAACAAAAAAATACAAAGAGAAGGGAAAAGGACCACAAGAAACAGTGACTTGACACCCAGAGGTCTCCGCCTGTTTAAGAAGATAAAAAGATTGCCAAGAAACAAAGATATGCTGAAAAACAAAATAAACCATTGCGACAAAAACTGAAGCTTCTGAAGAAAGTATCAAAGCCTCAATTCCTTCAGCAATATACATAGTTATCTGCAAGTCAGAAACTGTTAATTGACATGCAGTTACGGACTTCAGAGAATGCTCCACAGGTAAAGAAAGAACTAAATAAGTAATAGTAGTAAAATAAATGATACCTGTGTGAGAATACTTTGATTTAATAATGCATTTGATTTTAGGGAAGACGATACACAATGGATGAAAAAATTGTGTCTCTAACAATTTATAAGCAGTCGCCACGGACATAAATTATTTTCACAGCTTTACAATAAGCCAAGTATTGCAACAGTAAAAAAATTTTTGCACAATATTAAGTTGAGGCCAGGTATCTGTAACCTCATGATAAAACACCTATCTGAGGAAGCAGGGAAGTTGCCAGAGAAGGAGAAATACTGTATCTTGATGTGGGATGAAATGGGACTTCAACCACACATAAGTTTTCACCAAGAGGAGAACAGAATTATTGGTGTCGAAGACCCAAGCCTGTTTGAAAAAGGAGGAGGGTTAGTATAATAATTAATATTACACTTCTGGTATAAGTACTTTCACGAAAATATGTAAAAAAAGAACATGCATTTTTATTTTAATAAACGTAAAAAAATAAATTGTATATTTGTATAATTGTGAAATTAATCGTGTAATGTTAGGAAAATTAAAATTTTCGAGAAGTTCACAATTTCGCAATAGTGAAACCAAGTTCAGTATACCGTTGCCCCACTATTTTAAATCAAATAAGCGGTAGTGCTATATATACGATATATATATAGCATAGTATGCTATATATATAACAGTTAGTTCGGTTTTGCAGCGCTGTTGTTTCTAGATGGCAGCACATTTGTGGTCAAAAATTAAAGCACGGGAGTTAGCACCCCCTGTTGTCGACCCTGGTGCGAGCGAGACTGGAAATCGAAGGGGAATGACTCGGAGCCAGTGATGCCAGAACGAGGATCCTCGGATCCGACTCTTACCCCCTCTTTCATCTACAGTATTCCCCTACTGGCTTCTTCCGTTCACACGCGCGTTACCTCACTATCGTACCACTACTATGTCCGTGTGCGCTGTTTCTGCGCTTGCGCTTTTCATACTGGCGGGAAAGCGTGATACCACCACACCGACTTATTGTATTCCCCGACTGGCTTCTTCCGTGCACTCGCGCGTTACATCTACTATCGTACAACTACCTGGTACAACTACCATGTCCGTGTGCGCTGCTAATGCGCTTGCGCCAGCCACAATCTATTTTTAACACTGCATCGCGATTGACTTTACGGCAACGAAACTGAGAATCGATGATCGAGCGTATGAATCGCAATCTGGAGCTCTCCTTCGAGTCCCCAAATAGCGATTTTTATTTTTATTTTTAATTATTTCCCTAAACACATTTTGTAGCCTATACAAATAAGTTTTCTTATAATATAAACAAATGCAGTCAAGATACTACAAATTATTTTTAAAAATTATTTTCCTAATCACATTTTGTAGCCTTTAGAAAAATGTGAAATATAGAAACTATCTTAAAGCACACATATTTAATTTCCACAGAAACGTATAATTGCTGTAAAAATTGCATTATTAAAAATTGGTACGTAAGAACTGATTGTTGACATTTATTTGGACGAATTCTAAAATGTGGAAATACAGAAAGTGTTTATTAATTTTTTAAACAAACGGTTTATTATTTGTCAAATATGTAAATAATATTGTACTGGCTGGATCGTGACTACGAATATGCCATTCGATAGCCTATCCAAAAAAACCCTTCATGCCAAGTTTTAACCCCCTGGCACTTCTATAAGGCTAGTTATGGGGAAAAATTGAAAAATCCGTTTTTGACCATTTTTTCCTAGTTAATATAAATTGGAAAATGTGATTGAAAAAAATCACACATATTTGTGGTATAGGATCACGTATTTGAGAATTTTTTTGAATTTTTTGGTTTGTGCGTTTTTGCATAAAAAATTAAAATCGTGAAAAAAAATGAAAAAATGTTAATTTTATAGCGATGTTTCAGAGTGACACCTCTGGATTTAATTTTGTAACAAGGTATAATCACTAGTAATATGCATGATTTTTTTTCAGATTTTTATTCCCGTGCAATTTTGCAATTGACGGTTATCAAGCCGTCAATTGCACTTTTCAGCAGCGACAGGAATTCTTCGTTCCTTACAAGAGAGGACCCCAACTGTCCGACTTCGATTTTAACGAGGCTTTGCAAGATGATAGCATGTAGGTCCCTAATGATATGTGTAAAATATTAGCCGTAGTTATGCAGTAGTTTTAAAAATATAAGTGATTAAAGTTCGTACCTGTTTGTATACTATGAATGTGAATCTGGTTATATAGCTTTGTATACTATAAATGTGAATCTGGTTACAACAGCTGTGGTGGTGCAGTGACTGCGGTTTAAGGCTCACGAGCCGAACATCTTGCGTTCGAATCCCCGTGACGGACAATTTTTTTTTCTATTTTAATTTCATGAAATTGCGCACGAAACACATGGTTTCCAGACTTATATTTCTAGGCTCGCTGCATGGCAATCGCTATCGAAAGTACACCGAAAATACGGAAATAAATCAAACTGCAGGGTAAGGATTTCCAGAGACCTAGGCCATTAAAAGTAAAGAAAAGTGGCACCCGCGTGGCTGAAAAAACGTAAACTTTCCGAAACAGATGCTTTCTCGGACTGTGCAGTAAGCCTTGTAAAATTGATTGTACGCTTTAAAAAACGCACGGCTAAAGCTTCCTCCAACGGTTTAAAATTAACTAACTTTTATTTAGCTAGCTATACAGTTTGAATTGTCTTCGAGGACTTTGAAGATTAAATATTTCGAAAAGCTGTAAAAAGACAGTTTGCGAGGTCCGAAACGTACATAATGTAAATGTATATATTGCAAGTGTACGATAATTGTTATTCTGCATTGTGTGCAATTTTATCAAATTAAAAGAGAAAAAAAAAATTACCCGTCATGGGGGGGGAGACTCGAACGTACGACGTTCGGGTCGTGAGCCTTAAACCGCTGTCACTGCTCCAACACAGCTGTTGTAACCCAAATAACATTTATAGTATATGAAGAGGGATGAACTTTAATCGCTTATATCTTTAAAACTACTGCATAACTACGGCTAATATTTTACACATATCATTAGGGACCTACACGCTATCGTCTTGCAAAGCCTCGTTAAAATCGAAGTCGGACAGTTGGGGTCCTCTCCTTGTGAGAGCAGAGATAGCAGCGCTAACAGCGATCATACGCGGGATTCATTCATCGCGTAGTTTCGCCGAAAATGTAGATTCCTTGCGCGATACCACGCCTTACGTCGATCTAGGTAATTCCTCCAATCCATCGGTATCATCCAGCACTCATTCTAATCAGCTGTCGCGTAATCTCTTATCCGTCGCGTTGGCTCGACTCTCTTATATTAGATAGTATGGGACTAACAACGAATGTACCCGCGGTTGATAAGAAGTTTGTAAGTCTTCGAATTTTATTGTTTTGCAATGAAAGGCTCATTTTTTACTCGTTGATAATTCTACACGGCTCTTAATCTGACTATATCCGTCTCTTTTACTAATTACTCTTGGAGAACAAAGGAAATATCCTTATAGGCTAAGTTGCGGTTCTTCGTTCTTCGTACTTCTGCTGTCAAAGTAGAAATGGCGTTGTAAATCTTCTTATCCATATTGTTCAATTGTTTTTCCCTCGTTGTGCCAAAAAGCTTCATGATGGATTCTAAAATAAGAAAATAATAATCGATTAGTAATAGATATAAAATAAACATTACGCTACAATCAATGTTGTGATACTGCGGAAGGTATATATTTCTGTGGCAAGTTAAAATCAACTTTATATCATTTTTCAGTTTCAGATAATACATACAACTAACCATATTTCCTTTTCTTCATCTTTTTCTTCAATTTTCCCTCGGCGTTAGTTTTCTTTTCTGCTTCCATTCCAGGTGTAGCTGTAATGACGCAATAAATATGAATATTGGAACATAAAACGGAATCCCCTTAATTAGACAATCCACAAAAATAATATATAAAAATATAAGTCTACCCTGTTCCGAAATCGCATAAAACAAATATGGAAGGAAATCGATATTTGGTCACATGGTTATTCACGTGATCTTTTCGACACATCAGATGGGCGCGAATATTTAAATTCTCAATGACAATGATAACAATAGTAATACTAACGATAGCAACATTGATCATAATTATTGTTTCAAAAAATGTATAGTAATATTGTCATATATAATAATAACAATAAATATATAATATTATTATTATATATTTTGGAGAAATATATTATTTTTCTAAAATGTTTCTACACGAATGACGCTTACTCATAACTAATCAATAACTAATAATTAATAGTTGAAAACTCGTGTAGAAACACAAGTAAAAATACAGTTACATTGTTTTGAAGAAAACGGCATCTTCAACCCCGCGCCTTCGACCGTTGTGTCCGGTTGTGTATTATCGGTCTTACCTTCTTCTCCCACATCTGGCTCATAAAGCCTGAAAGAATGCACTCAGATGTTTCTAGTGGTTCTAACCACTTTCTCTCGATACATCTGGTATTTGTCCGATCGTCTATTTCTTTGAAGGCTTACTTAAAATATGAGGCGATCGGAAAATCACTCGTACTATATAATTTGCTTTGGCGCTTTCAAATTTATATACTTACATTCTGCTAACTGTGTAGAACCAGATTCAAAAATCTCCTCCGTTGGCGAAGCAGCTTTGCTGGATGCTGCTAGAAAAGAACAATTTGCTTAATAATACATTCTAGTATACTTTTATACGAAAACCCGACAATGAATTCATATTCACGCGTAATAAATCAATTTGCAAAACCACATATTTTGGAAGCGAAGCATCGAAGAAATTAATCTCGTTCAAAATTTGTATGCGAATTTAAAATTTTTATTCGGTGGTTACTCTTCCCTATACAATGCGGGTAACAATATTTCACTTCTTATACGTATTCCTCCCCGTTATCTTAGAAAATAGAATAAGCATTATGGAGTATAAAATGGAACTATACCTGGTAAATGTAAAGGAATTGCTGTCTTCGATAGTTTGGTGGAAAAGAAGAATTTTTCCTCGAAATGCTTCGGGCAGATGCCTTTTTTCTTCAGAGTGCTGACCTGTAAATTTAATAAATTTGGGTCACCGCAAGCTAATATCCATTCTGAAAGTATTTCTTTATCACCGCACGAACAGCAGATCCTGAAGTAGAACAATCAAAAGCAAATGCTAACAGACTTGTTCAGTGGTTTAAGATATTAAAACTAGATCACCTTAATGAAATAGAAATAGAAAGTCTCCTTAAAATCATAAATGAATTTCCGTATTAATTTCAATTGCCGACAGAAAAATTAGGTACCACTGACATTATTCAACACACTATAAGAACAACAGACGAAATTCCATTAAATTCAAAACAATATCGTATTCCACAAATTCATAAAGATGAAATTAAAAGCCAGGTACAATCTCTACTAGACAATAATATAATTCAACCGTCAAATTCCCCATATAATTCCCCTATTTGGATTGTTCCAAAAAAATCGGATTCTTTTGGTAAACCACGTTGGAGAATGGTAATTGATTATCGTAAATTAAATGAAAAGACTGTTAATGACGCCTATCCACTTCCTAACATTACGGACATTTTGGACCAACTTGGTAGTGCAAAATATTTTAGTACTTTAGATTTAGCATCTGGATTTCACCAAATTTCTGTGGATCCTGATTCAAAACAAAAAACGGCATTCTCAGTTCCTGGCGGACATTATGAATTTAATAAAATGCCATTTGGTCTAAAAAATGCTCCAGCTACTTTTCAACGATGTATGGATTTGGTATTATCAGGTTTACAAGGTGTTGAACTGTTCGTTTATATGGATGATATAGTCATTTATGCACATTCTTTGGAAGAACATTCTAGAAAATTAAAAGTATTATTAGCCAGACTACAAGATGCAGGTTTAACACTTCAACCTGAGAAATGCCATTTCATTCGTCAAGAAGTGTTATATTTAGGCCACATTATTACTAAAGATGGTGTAAAACCAGACCCTGCAAAAATCAAAGCTGTTAACGAATTTCCCATTCCTGAAAATAAAAATAAAATTAAACAATTTCTAGGTTTAATAGGCTACTATAGACGATTCATTAAAGACATGGCTACGATTGCAAAACCACTCACACAGATTTTAAAAGATGATACCCCTTTCCATTGGAATCATTTAACCCAAAATTCTTTTGAAAAATTGCGAGACATTATCTGTTCAGAACCCATTTTACAGTTTCCTTTTTTTTACAAACCTTTTCTAGTCACTGCGGATGCTTCTAATTTTGCTGTAGGAGCTGTATTAAGCCAAGGATTAATTGGTAAAGACCTACCAATTGCCTATGCTTCGCGAACTTTAAACAATAGCGAAATCAATTATTCAACTATAGAAAAAGAATTATTAGCAATTATATTTGCGGTAGAGCATTTTCGCTCCTATTTGCACGGTCATCAATTTGCATTAATAACTGATCATCAACCACTAATTTGGCTGCATAACATTAAAAATCCTAATTCAAGATTAATGAGATGGCGAATTCGCTTGAATGAATATAATTATTCCATAGTATACAAACCTGGTAGAAAAAATTCAAATGCTGATGCTTTATCACGCAACCCTATTAAACCCATTAATTAAGATAATACATTCCCATCTTCATCTTCATCATTTAATACTGACAGCTTCAACAATGACAGTTTTGACAGTGACAATTCCTGTTTGAAGCATCTGAAAAAGGTATTTGTTGGCGCCAACAAATTACCGATTACAGATTCTAAAGTGGGCAGGAATAATGACAAAGTCTTGGAAAGTGTAGCTTCTGTTTCCTTTGTGCACGGGGAAACAGTGGCAAATGAATGTGAGGTCATGGATGGAATACAAAATGAATGTAACGACTATGACAGCGATGAGTATTTTACAGCTGATGAAAATGATGATTTGTTGAACAACTGTGAAGTTAATCAGACAGAAAGTGAAAAGAAAGTTGGATCGGGGGGAATGAAGTATAAGGACTTGTGCTGCGGTAACCTGTCGGCTAACGGTGGGTTTGATAAATTCAAACTAAGTCCGCTTCAGGTACCGTTAAACGCAGTTCGTGTGAGAATGACCCGCGCTCTGTCCGATATGTTGGCTAACGGTGGGTTTGATGAATTCAAACTAAGTCCGCTTCAGAAAGACATCGTGGAGGGGAATGGTGGCCATCATAGTACGAGTGCTGAATAGGGTGGTCCTTATTTTTCCACTTTTGATTTTTTCTGGTCTTACCCTTTTAAATTATGACACCTAATGAAAAAATGATATGTGCCAAATTTCAGCGAAATCGGACAACGGGAACCCGTGCCGCATCTGTGACAAAGTATTAGCATTTAACCGCTTGCGCTTGAAAGACGCGCAGCACACGTCGTAATGCTTTTGTCTCAAAATCGCCAACGACGGTACACGTCGGTTCCAGGTTGTTTGGAAAGAAAGTTGTTGTTTAAGTGTAATTTATAACCTTAAGGTTACGAGAGTCATAGCGTGTCATCATTTTTATGTATTTACGCAGCCGTGCAGAACGGGCCTATTTGGCAAAAACCCATTGATGACCGCACGGTTGCACGTGGCCACCAGATTTTCACGGCACGTTCTTGCAAGCTATATTTATGACATATGTCATAAATTTAGCGTTTCCTAAATTCACGTCAATATCGTAGTTCAAGGCCCCCACCCTCTGCCTGGGCCTTCGTCGGGTTTTGGCAAGTACCAATGGAAGCCTTGCATTTTTTGATTACCACCCACAAAGCCCAGGGAGAATCAGTAACATTTAATCGCAGGTCCAATTTCCTTCCTCCTAGCACGTTACTAACAATAAGTCCTCCTCCCACGGTATGTCGACGGAGGAAGAGGTTTTTGAAAAAACTGATAAAGGGAACGGAGACCAGGCCGGAGGAGCATTACATTTTTTCATACCATACACTACATACTTCGCGCTTGTTATATCTTTTCACTTGTTATTTTTTGTTAAATCTTCATTGTCATCTTGAAGCACACGAGTCAACATAAACGCTAGTGCTTCTCCTTTAGTTCTTACAGAGAGCTGAAACTTTGTGTTTCGAAGAGCAACATCAATTGAAATAGTAAGAATATGGAAACTAGAAGTGCTGATGAAATATATCTATTAGGCCATAGTGAAAGTCAAATTATTGTAACGAAGCTTCCTGGTAATGGTCAAGCTTTACGTGTACTCTTTTACAACTTACGTAAAATAAATTTAGACCTTCGATCGAGTGCCGCGATTGTAATAAAGGAGGTGGAAGTCTTTTGGAATAAGGCACGTATTCCCGAAAGATATACACACAATAGTATTAAAAAACTAATAAGATTATATCAGAATTGGCGAAAGTTGCAACGCTCTAACAAACGTCGAAGTGAGTTGCAAAAAAAGAGAGAACAAGAATTTCTTTAATCGATGGATGATTTTTTTGACATCGCTCATAAAGATGCATTAAATAGTATGAACATCGAAGAAGACAGACTTTTCCTTTTAAATCAAAGGAAAAAGGGAAGAGAAGGCTCAATGATAGGAACCGATATGAGTATAATGAAAAGGGAGCTTCGGAGAGCAATTAGAATAGAAAAAGAAGAGTCACGGAAGAAACGACATGGTGCAATAGCAAAAACAGAAGGTAAATATTGGTTAAATACATTTCTAATTCTGAATGTGTTCTTGAAAATGTCTGAATTTAATGTACATTACAGAGTTTATACAATTGGAGTCAACTTTATCTGATGGTGAACAGGATATTTCATCACAATTTGAATTTAAAGATACTGTGTTAGAAGAAGCAATGTGCAAAGTAGCAATACACAAAGGCTATAGGAGGATAAGTATGATCCAGCGGCCTTAGCTCCGATCATGCTCGATTTTTTTTGTTAAAAAGGTTCCTATGTGAGTACTTATCACAGCAATTTTCAACCCTTAAAAATTCATCCCCAGGGAGTAATCGTTAAATAAACAAATTTTTTCAAAAATTCATAACTGGAGAACGACTACTTTGATTTTATTGAAATTTATTCAGGACGTACATATAACTAAGGTCTCTGATTTAAAAAAATTCCAGACTTGATGACTTGACATAACCTTAGAAAAAAAATTAAAACATTTTTCAATGGCTAATATTGGTAGGTTATGTTTGAGGCACAACTACCAAATTTTTTTTATAGCTTTCTAACACCATTTTGCACCATATATAATTTTGGTATAATTTATTTCTTGGTGCGTCATATCCAAAAAAAATAAAAAGTCTAATTTTAATCATATTTAATTTTTTTAAATATGTTATAATTATGGCACACCCATCCTAATTTTTTTCTAGTTTTCTAACGTCATTTTGCACCCTATATAATTTTGGTATAATTTATTTCTTGGTGCGTCATATGCAAAAAAAATAAAAAGTATAATTTTAATCATTTTCAATTTTGTTCATTATCTTATCATTATAGCACAATCATCTTAATTTTTTTTTAGCTTCCTAACATTATTTTGCACCATGTATAATTTCGGTAGAATTTATTTTTCGGTGCGTCATATGGATAATAAATGAAAAGTCTAATTTTAATCATCCTCAATTTTTTTCAATATGTTACCGTTATAGCACAATCATGTTATTTCTTTTGGATCCCTCACATCGTTTTACTCTATCTATAATAATTTCTGAATTCATAATTCTCAGCGTGTTACATTGGAATCAATAAAAATATACAGTTTTTCTATATTTCGGCAACTTCCAAAAAAAAACAACAAAAAGTCCATTTACTACAATGACGATGATAACGCATATTTAATTTTGATTCGGCAGATCGACCTAACGTTCTAATGCAATTTTCGTCCGTTGCTAGTGCTGTGGTGGATAGATGTAGCGGGGATATGCGTTTTAGTGATGGGTATAATGAGTTAGGTATCAAGTCTGTCGTTCGCGCGGGCCCGCATGAACGGGCAAGAGCTACAGACGTATGGAGCTAATCTTGCCATTGTCTTTATTACTTTTGTAACTATTATATTCACTGTTTCTGTTGTTGTTGTTGTTATTATTATTATTATGAATTATGAGTTCAGAAATTATTATAGATAAAGTAAAACGATGTGAGGAAACCAAAAAAAGTAACATGATTGTGCTATAACGGTAACATATTGAAAAAAATTGAGGATGATTAAAATTAGACTTTTCCTTTATTTTCCATATGACGCACCGAAAAATAAATTCTACCGAAATTATACATGGTGCAAAACAATGTTAGGAAGCTAAAAAAAAATTAAGATGATTGTGCTATAATGATAACATAATGAAAAAAATTGAAAATGATTAAAATTATACTTTTTATTTTTTTTGCATATGACGCACCAAGAAATAAATTATACCAAAATTATATAGGGTGCAAAATGACGTTAGAAAACTAGAAAAAAATTAGGATGGGTGTGCCATAATTATAACATATTTAAAAAAATTAAATATGATTAAAATTAGACTTTTTATTTTTTTGGATATGACGCACCAAGAAATAAATTATACCAAAATTATATATGGTGCAAAATGGTGTTAGAAAGCTATAAAAAAAATTTGGTAGTTGTGCCTCAAACATAACCTACCAATAGTAGTCATTGAAAAATGTTTAAATTTTTTGCTAAGGTTATGTCAAGTCATCAAGTCTGGAATTTTTTTAAATCAGAGACCTTAGTTATATGTACGTCCTGAATAAATTTCAATAAAATCAAAGTAGTCGTTCTCAAGTTATGAATTTTTGAAAAAATTTGTTTATTTAACGATTACTCCCTGGGGATGAATTTTTAAGGGTTGAAAATTGCTGTGATAAGTACTCACATAGGAACCTTTTTAACAAAAAAAATCGAGCATGATCGGAGCTAAGGCCGCTGGATCATACTTATCCTCCTATAGCCTTTATTTGGCATTTGTGGTACTTTATCCAGAATGTGCAATTTTAGCCTTATTTAGTACACAATTATCATATGATATAGAGGCGTATGCTGCAGAATTTGAATTCTAATAAAATTGAAACTCCCTGTAAAAGGATTATTTTGAAAGACGTAAAAGACTATATTAATATTGGCATAGAAAATTTTCTGATTACGAATTACAATAGCTTGCTTACGAAAAATGAAGATGACAAACAATTTATTTTTCAAGTAATAGAAGATTATCGTCGGTATTACCCCGATGCGAATAAATCAACCGTAATGAAAGTCGGCATCTATTGACTTGTGCCCATTAATTTATGTAAGAGTGTTAATACTTATATAAATGTAACACCGAGTATGTTCGTCGCCGCTGCGACGACTGACTCGCGTTAGCTTGTCGTCCGGAACGACGAACAGCATTTTTTATAAATATTGAGTTAGTTGTTAAGAGAGACCAGAAGCGAACGGATATAAAAGTTTTACGAGAGATATTTAATTTATGATTTATGTTTTAAAAAAATATTTATGTGTTTAAGTGTTGCCTTATGTTATTAATTTATTAAAATAATTGATTAAAATAATAGTTTTTCCTCTCTTACAAATTCAGAAGTGGGATAAAGACTCTTGCCTACATCAGTGCGTTGTGAATTTTTTTTTCTCTATCCTTCTGTCTGTATTACGTGAAGTTTATTAAGGGAAAGAAAATCTTATTTATGATGTCAAAAACAAATACGCTTACGTCGGCTGATTTGAAAGAAATATTAAGGAGCCGGAATTTAGCAACGACAGGCAGCAAGAATGAATTAATAAAACGGCTGGAGGATGCAGGGATTCAGCCGCAAGAAATGGTAACTGTGACAGGTACAATCACCGATGAATGGCACGAGGCACAAGAGGTCGATTCGCTTCAGGAAGAAAACACACGATCTGCTGCTGCGGCTGCTACTGAAATTGAATTATTAAGAAGAGAAAGAAATTTAGCGCAGCGCGAGGCCGAACAGTTAAGAAAAGAACTGGAATTTTTGAAAATGACGTCGCAACGGGCAGAAGATCGTGAACAGGATAGACTTCTAACAGCTAAGTGGAAAGAAATTAAGGATTTAATTAGTGAATTCGATGGCAACATCGCAGATTATGACCGCTGGGAAATTCAGGTGAAAAAACTTCTTTCAACATACAATTTAGATGCTCATAGTTCGAAAGCTGTAATATGTAGCCGTTTGACTGAGAAAGCTTTAAAATGGTACCATTCAAGGGCAGATTGCGTTGATTTAAATAGTGAAGATCTTTTACGCGAACTTAGGAAAAGATACGGGAACCAACTAGATCCCCTAATTTTAAGACGTAACCTTGAAACAAGAACATGGCGTGAAAACGAAAGTTTCACGGATTATTTAGACGACAAGGTGGCATTAGCCAACCGTATTCCAATAGCAGAAAGGGAAATAATTAGCTATGCGATTGACGGAATTCCGAGTCAGCAATTACGCACGCAGGCGAGGATGCAGTGTTTTCAATCTTTAAAAACATTGTTAGACGCGTTTACAAATGTTCCAGCACCAAGGGAAATTTCTTCGCAGCGATTTCGTCGTGGAGCAATTACGATGACGGGAAAGAGATGGTTTTCGGAAAACAAGGAGCCTTGTAAATTTGAGGAGTTAGTTCCAAGAAAATGCTTCAACTGCAACGAGGTTGGGCACTTTGCGGCTAATTGTAAAAAACCGAAGAGGGAACGAGGCTCGTGCTTCAAGTGCGGGAAATTTGGACACAGGGTGGAGCAGTGCGAGTCACAGAAAGGAGAGGTCAACTGTGTAATGGAGGTACAAGAAGAAGGACAAGAAAATTTCCGGCGAGATGTTGAAGTATGTGTATGTAATAAGAAAAATAATTTTCGCATTCGACTAAATGCACTATTAGACTCAGGAAGCCCTATTTCTTTTATTAAAAGCAGTTATATTCCGCATGAATTTGTAAATCCATGCGGAAACAGTAATCAATTTTATGGAATAAATAGTAGTGGATTAAAAATAATAGGTTGCACAGAAACAATATTACTTTTCGGTGGAAAAAAGTATAAAATCACCTTACGAGTTGTTCCGAACAAAACGATGGACAGTGTATTGATTTTAGGCCGCGATTTTATGAAATTATCAAAATTATCGTTAAGTGAAGATAAAGAGACAGCAGACATTATGAATATAGAAATAGATTTAGATCATACTCAAAAAATTTCACAGGATATAAAAATTAATGAAGATCTTCCGACCGAAGTAAAGAAACAATTATGCGATTTATTTGATAAAAAATATGTTAACGCGCAAAGACCGGTCAAGCCTTCAGTAGAAAATACAATGAAAATTACATTAACGGATGAAAAACCTTTTGCATGTGCACCGCGAAGGCTTTCTTATAGTGAAAAAGAGGTAGTAAAAAATATCTTGAATGATTTACTCGCTAAAGGAATTATTAGGGAAAGTATTTCGGAATATGCATCGCCGATTGTATTAACTAAAAAGAAAAACGGTGAAACACGAATGTGTGTGGATTTTAGAAAATTAAATAAAGTCACGGTACGCGATAATTTTCCACTTCCACTGATCGAAGACCAACTCGATTTATTGAGCGGAAAAAAATATTTTACGATACTAGACTTAAAGGATGGATTCTTTCATGTCAGGATGCACGAAAACTCGGTAAAATATACTTCATTTGTCACTCCACTAGGTCAATACGAATATTTAAGGATGCCTTTCGGTTTAAAAGGTGCCCCTTTAAAATTTCAACGTTACGTTACAGAAATATTTCGAGAACAAATTAACACGGGTGAGATTGCGGTGTATTTAGATGATTTTCTAATTGCAACTGAGACAATAGAGCATCATTTAATTGTATTAGAAAAGGTATTTAAAAAACTTGTTGCGAATTGTTTAAATTTACGTTTAGATAAATGCCGATTCCTACAAACGAAATTAGATTATTTGGGTTACACGGTAACTAATGAGGGAATTCGACCGACGAAGCACGGTCTTGAAGCGGTGGACAAGTTTCCTGTGCCACGAAATATCCGTGACGTTCAAAGTTTTCTGGGATTGTGTTCCTATTTTCGGAAGTTTGTTGAAAATTTTTCAGTTATTGCAAAACCATTATATGATATTACGAAGAAAGGCGTAAATTTTCAATTTGGAATAGAGGAAGAACAAGCATTTAAAGCACTTAAAAGCAAATTAATTGACTCACCAATATTAAGTATATACTCGCCACGCGATGAAACAGAATTACATTGCGATGCAAGCGCAGCGGGTTTTGGAGCAATTCTTTTGCAGAAAAAAGCAGATAAAAAATTACACCCCATATTTTATTTTTCAAAAAGAACTACCGAATTTGAGTCCAAATATCATAGTTTTGAATTGGAAACTCTTGCAATAATTTATGCATTACGTCGTTTTAGACCATATTTGTTGGGAATTAAGTTTAAAATCATTACAGATTGCCAAGCATTAAGTTTAACTTTGAATAAAAAAGAAACAAATCCTCGAATAGCGCGATGGGTATTAGAAATGCAAAATTTTGATTATGTTCTGGAACATCGATCAGGTAATCGTATGTCTCATGTAGACGCATTGAGTCGACAAATTTTTGTGGTTGAAGACAATTCTTTTGACAGAAATCTTGCTTTATGTCAAGACAATGATACCACAATTAAAACTATTCGTAAAGATTTAGAACAAACCGAGAGCAAATTTTTTGAAATGAGAGACGGATTAGTATACAGGAAATATCACGGACAAATTCTTTTTTATGTTCCAGCTGTATTAGAGTCGAGTATCATACATAAATATCATAACGAGATGGGCCATGTCAGTGTGGGAAAAACTATGGAAAATATACTAACCAGTTATTGGTTTCCTGACATGAAATCCAAAATCGAAAAACATATAAAAGGTTGTCTAAAATGTATTGCGTATACACCACATTCTGGAAAGGCCGAAGGATTTTTACACTCTATACCGAAGGGTGATGTACCGTTTTCAACATTACATATTGACCATTTAACACCTGTATCTAGAACGAAACGATCAAAAGAACGTTATATTTTTGTAATTGTTGATGCTTTCACTAAATATATAAAATTGTATGCGACTAAAAGTACGAGCACATCGGAAGTCGTAAAATACCTTAAATCTTACTTTGAACATTATAGTCGACCGTTGCGAATTGTATCCGACCGTGGTACGTGTTTTACTTCACGCGAATTCGAGGAATTTCTCCAAAAATATCATATACAACATATTAAAATTGCTACTGCATCACCTCAGGCGAATGGTCAAGTCGAGAGGGTAAATCGTACCATTTTGCCAATGATAGCAAAATTAACTGACGAACGGAATGTACATTGGTATGATGTTTTAGATGACGTAGAATTCGCGTGTAATAATACATTATCAAAGGCAACGAATCAGTGTCCGAGCATTTTATTATTTGGCGTACGTCAACGAGGAAATATAGTGGACGAATTACGGGATAGGCTTGAAATTAGTGGACAAATTAATATGACTCGCGATTTGCCGAGTGTACGGAAACGAGCAGATGAACAAATTCGGCGGAACCAAGACAACAATAAACGTCTGTATGATAGCCATCGTAAAACTGCGAAAAAGTATGAAGTAGGTGATAAAGTCATGATAAAAAATTTCGAAAATTCACCGGGTGTATCTCACAAAATGATACCACGGTTCAAAGGGCCTTATGAAATATTTCGTGTATTGAGAAATGACCGTTACGTTGTTAAAGATGTTGAAGGCTTTCAGTTATCACAGTCGCCTTACTACGGAACGTGGGAAGCATCAAATATGCGGCCCTGGATTCCAGGTTAAAATAAACTTTGTTAAATACGTGTTGTGTTAATGTTACGAATAGTTTTAAGTATATATATATAAAAAATTGTAAACACGTTTTGTTCAATGTTAATTTTTATTTTTTGGAAATTTTAATGTATTATATTTGTTCAATCGGGTCGATTGATTGTCAGGATGGCCGAATGTAAGAGTGTTAATACTTATATAAATGTAACACCGAGTATGTTCGTCGCCGCTGCGACGACTGACTCGCGTTAGCTTGTCGTCCGGAACGACGAACAGCATTTTTTATAAATATTGAGTTAGTTGTTAAGAGAGACCAGAAGCGAACGGATATAAAAGTTTTACGAGAGATATTTAATTTATGATTTATGTTTTAAAAAATATTTATGTGTTTAAGTGTTGCCTTATGTTATTAATTTATTAAAATAATTGATTAAAATAATAGTTTTTCCTCTCTTACATTTATAAGTTTTATTATTTATAATTTTATTAAATAGTTATAGATTTAGCTTAAATAATACGATGTAGATGTAAAAAATATTTTCTTTGAATATTTTAAGGACTACTTTAAAACTGCAAATGACGTTTATATTGAAATCGGTGTATATAATAAAAATTGTAAAACTTCTCCTTAAATGCGGCACGTGTTCCTGATATCCGATCTCGTTGAAATTTTGGGAACATACTTTTCTTATCACAAGTTAAAATTTGAGAGGGTAAGACAAAACAAAACTGAGAAAAATTATTTTACTCCTATAGCTAAGGACCACCCTAGTGCTGAACAGCTAAGTCAATTTGGGCCTGTAGAAGTTGGATCCCGATCCCATGAAAGTTTGACCTCAAAAGTAGATGAAGAAAATAATGGACAAAGACAGTTTACATCAAAAATATTAGTAACTGACGTAACACCTCACCAAGATACTCATCTTTTTCATTCACCAAGAATTGTTTTTAGTGATGATCACCTTTTTATGAGAAAAGATAACTTGATTAATTTTATGTCTTTGGATTATACGTTAATGTCAAAAACCAATGAGAATTTACAACTACATATTAATTTTTTAAATGATTTAAAAAAACATAAACTTAATATTGGTGAAACTATAGGAATTCATCATACCAGACATTATGTTTTTCATTTACTAGTGAAAACTGTTTCATCTGAAAACACTAACATAGATCATGTCAAATCTTCATTTCTATCATTAAAACATCTCGTAAATTCATTGAATATTAAATCAATCAGTATTGCAAAAAATAATAATAACTTAGAACCAGTTGAATGGGATCAATTAAAAGCGATTTTAGAGGAAGTATTTGATGATGCACAATATTTGATTACAGTTTGTACTGATAAAGTAAAAATCCCTTCTGAGGCACTTAAACACAAAATTATTAAACAGTATCACGAATCACCTATTGGAGGTCATCAAGGAATAACAAAATTATTTAGACGAATTAGAGAACATTTTTATTGGAACGGGATGAAGAAAAAGAAACTTTTGAATTTGTAAAATCATGTCCAAGTTGTCAACGGAATAAAATTCTTTCTCCAAAAATTAAACAACCAATGCGCATCACGGATACCCCTAAAAAAGCATTTGAAAAGGTGCAAGTAGATATTGTTGGTCCCTTACCTATAACTCAAAAGGGTAATAGATATTTACTAACTATTCAAGATAATCTTACAAAATATTCAGATGCAATACCGCTAAAAAACATAGATAGTATAACTGTAGCAATCGCCTTAGCAGAAGAATTTATAACTCGATTTGGATGTCCAAGAACAATTCATACTGATCAGGGCAGTAATTTTACCAGCAAAATAATGAATCATTTTTGCAAAATTTTTAAAATTCAAAAAATAACGTCTACAGCATTTCATCCGCAGTCACTAGGATCTTTAGAACGTGCTCATCGAGTTTTTATTGATTATCTTAAACATTTTTGTGGCAAAAATAATTGGGATGAATGGGTGAGATTTGGAATGTTTTCTTACAATACATCAATTCATGAAACTACCGGATTTACACCGCATGAGTTAATTTTCGAGACTAAAGCTTCAATTCCTTCTGAATTTACAAATCAGAAAGTACCAAAAACTTTCCCAGACAGACTGGAATATTGCAGCAATATTGCCGTGCAACATTAAACGTTGCAGGGAATATTGCCGCAACATTGCTGCAATATTCCTATGTCCGCCTCTTTGTAGCTTGCAGGAATATTGCGGCAATATTGCCGGGAATATTGCAGCAATATTGCGAATGTTGCAGGAATATTGCGAACGTTGCAGGAATATTGCGAACGTTGTAGCAATATTGCTGGAATATTGGTTGGATGAACAAACATTTATTTGTGATAATTGCATTTATTCATTAGAAAAAAAACATTTTGAATTTAAAAAAAAACACAGTAATATTGATTTGTTATTGAGTTTACGCTTGATGTTAATAATTATATTATCTTGTTTATTTGTTCCGAATTGCCATCGGGTGTCATCGGATAACTGGATGTTGTTGAATTCTCGAACGATTTTTATTCTAGTTTTGGACTGGGAAAGCCACTTTTGCAATGGGATTTTTTTTTCTTACTTACTCCTACTTTTTTACCCACGATGGGGGATTCGAAACCTAGTCTTTTCTGTGCGAACCCAGAACGTTGCCGCTACGCTACGGCAGCTCTTGATGTTACGTTCTACAGTTCCACTTAAATATGGCAATGAAACTTTAATTGCAAATATCTTAAAAACCATTGAGTGTTTGCCCCTATAATAGGGTATATTCATCAATGTTGAGCATACATTTCAATGTTGTCATTGCAATGTTCCCGCGGCAATATTGCCACTGCAATGTTGCAGCAACGTTGCGGCAATGTTGCGGCAATGTTGCAGCAACGTTGCAGTAATGTTCCGCTGAAATATTGCCACTGCAATGTTGCCAATATTGTGCAAGATTCGCAATATTGCTGCAATATTCCAGTCTGTCTGGGTAGCTACGTAATTATGGTGAAAATCACGGTACACGGTACACTTAAACATTGAATAATTAAAAAGTACCGAAAAGTACCTGGCTGAAATTTCGCAGGTATATTCCTTAGACTATGTAGAAGTAATTAACGCAAAGATTTTGTGCGCATATCTGTGCAATTCTTTGTTATAGCTGTTGAATGTTTGCTGGACAGTCCGCCTATCGAAAAAGGCTTTTGTAGGATCTTGTACATTAAATATCTTTTTAATATAAAGTCCAATAAGAAAATGTCTTATACAAAAGTTTCTTTATTTTTCCTGTACAATGAACGTCTATTAAAAAATCTACCGATTTTTGTATAAAAAATTAAGTTGATCTTTAAATAACATTGAAGAAATATAAAAAAAATTAGTATAACACCAATATTCTTTCCACGATATTATGAAATTTTTGTATAAAACATTTTTCTCTGAAATGAACGGTGGTCGAGTTATTATTTTTTTCCACCTAGATGGTCGATTCGTTCCAATTGTGCAATGTTGCGGCAATGTTCCGCTGCAATATTGCCACTGCAATGTTGCAGCTGCAATATTGCTGCAATATTCCAGTCTGTCTGGGTTTATTCAATACTTGGATGACCTTTTCAACAAACTTACTGTTACTCAGGCACTTGCGGCGGAAAATACCGAAAAAGCGAAAGAAAGAAGTAAAATGCATTACGATAAGAATGTACATTCATATAAGTTTGCAATAGGAGATGATGTATATTTATTAAAAGAGCCGAAAATTTCAAAATTTGATTGCGATTGGCTTGGACCATACAAAATTACTCAATTATGTAATAATAATTTAACAGCAGAAATAGATTTAGGAAATAACAAAATTAAAATTGTACATGTAAATAAGTTAAAACCAGCATGTATTAGATTAGATTTAGTTTAAAAGTGTGAGAATGTTTATATGATTTAAATGAAGTTAATAATTGTAGATGTGTTTGAATTAGGGAATGTTATAAATTGAGAGTAAGAAAAGATGTTCCTTGAGGAATCATCTTTTCTTTTGTGAAGGGGGAAGGCGTTGTGTGTTCCTACCTTATCTTGAATTGTAAACAACGCCATCTATTGAGAAGTTTGTGAATTTAACTTGTTTATGCGGGAAAAACAAATTATGTACGCGTTACCATAACGTAAAAACAAATGTTATTAACAAAAAACTAAGATTATCGATCGTTGTTGATTAGAGACCAGACATAAAAAGCTCTTACAAGGGGAGGACCAGACCCGGGGGTCACCGATTTTGATGAAATTTGGTACACGTCTTCTACTTGGAAAATCATTATACCCATGTTTTGTCAAAAGTGTAGATAAGTCAAAATTTTTGAAAAAATCAAGGTCAAAGAAAAAATTTTTTCCGATCGACTTGAAACTTTGTAGGTTCTACGAGCAAAATTAAGGTATACGTATTGTTTTATTTCGCTGTAAAAACATTTTGAAAATTACTAGGTACGATTAGTACCTTAGAGATAAAACTGTTCTCAACAAAGCGGCGTAGCTGAGCGGATGAGGTAGCGTACTGTGGGTACTATGGACGCAGGTTCGATTCCCGCATGGTGTTTTTTGTATTTTTTTTTAAATTTTTTATCTCAATCATCGTTTTCCATACGTCACATGTTTTATTTATTTTAATATGGTCTAGAATTTAATTTATACATTTTTGTAAGAATATCAATGCGCCATCTATATATAAAGATATATGTATCAGTTCCTGGCAACGCCGGTTGCCCTTCTAGAATATAGTTTACTACCAATGTATATAGCTTCCGGTTCCTTCATGGCGATGTGCCACCACGTGTATTAATAAAAGAGTGTTTAATTGTCTAACCAGAATTTTGCTCATTGAACCTGCTCTGCCAACAATTTTAAATTGCGCGTTATGTTCTATTTTATTTATGGATTTCTTGTTATGATTACTATGAAGTTCACAATTTTGTATTTTAATAAAAATAATTTATTTCTCATTAAAAACTACACACTTGTGTGGGTGGTACTCGTCGTAGAAACATTGAAAACATAAACGATATTCACACCAAGAACTGTGATAAAGGATACGGCGTTGCAAGTACATTTCTTATTAACATCCGACTTTGGAAAACAAACTTGGTTAACGTTAACAAATATGGTACGTGTATGTGTTAATTTCGATGCATTAATTTCGAGTTTTTTCTTGTATCACTGACGGGGCGTTCTGTATTTGCTTCAGTAAAATTTTTACCTGCCGATAAAAATAGACATCGTACGGTTGGCAGATGGATGAGCATTGCGGTGGTACAATTTTTAGCTGAAAAGTGCACTCCATACGGTCATTATGAAATCTTTCGTCGTACATGCTACCATCAGTTTGGCCTGTCCAGGAGTCAGTTAGTAAACAGAACTTGTTATTTTGTACATACGGTTTTAAAATATTGTCTAGAAACAATTTATATGTATTTGTAGAGAGATAAAAAATTTAAAAAAAAATACAAAAAACACCATGCGGGAATCGATCCTGCGTCCATAGTACCACCCACAGTACGCTACCTCATCTGCTCAGCTACGCCGCTTTGTTGAGAACAGTTTTATCTCTAAGGTACTAATCGTACCTAGTACTTTTCAAAATGTTTTTACAGCGAAATAAAAGAATACGTATACCTTAATTTTGCTCGTAGAACATGTCTACAAAGTTTCAAGTCGATCGGAAAAAAATTTTTTTTTGACCTTGATTTTTTCAAAAATTTGGACTTATCTACACTTTTGGCAAAACATGGGTCTAATGATTTTCCAAGTAGAAGGCGTGTACCAAATTTCATCAAAATCGGTGACCCCCGGGTCTGGTCCTCCCCTTGTTAGACCAAAGAAGTTGTATTTCATTAAACATTACAAAAAGCTATAAAATATAAATTTCTACTACGAGCAGAACGTTTTAACATTCCATGGGACACAAACCCATTGTCCTATAATAAAGTAAACGGGCCACGCAACAGTGTTTATGAACGATATATCGATGTTTTTCTAGACTACCGGGCACTAGTTTGAAATGCGGAAAAAAATTGCGTGTTTTTTATGTATCAACATTTATACATCGATTTAATATGGATATTGACTGTATGTAATATATATTGTGCCCTTGCGGGGTACACGCGGACCTCCGCTCCGCTTACAAATCTATTTCCGCTTTTATATCCTAATCCGCACTTATTCTATTCTTATACTAATTATCCACTAGCAAATCTTACAAATCATACGAGAGAGAGAGAGAGATCATCCCCTGCGACCTCCGCTTCCGCCGCTTTGCTCTACATTCTATAAAACATCCCCTCCGTTACCCTTTTTTTTTTACCTCACTCCCCTTAACTCCCCTCCCCTCTCCCCCCTTCCCTCCACTCATCCAACCTTCTCATCCACTCCCTTCCACTCCCGTCACCGCTCAAAATCCCTTTCAGCCTCTCTATCACCGACTCGCATTCATTCCCATTCTTCTCCCTCATACACTCCTCCAAAACGTGATCCCAACTTTCACACTCCCATCCACACCTTCTGCACTTCTTCCCATCCTCACTCTCCCAGTATCTACTCTCTCTCATTTCATTTCCCATCCTATACCTCGCAACCCTTCTCCATTCACCCTCCTTCCATCCTTTCCTCATGTACTCCGCCATCCCATCCACTCTCACATGCTTATACCATTTGTTATACCTTGCCTCTACTATTCTCCTATCCGTCTCCCTTCCCATTTCCATCCTCTCCTCGTCTTCTATTCTCTTCCACAACTCCTCCCCCCTCATCTCCCCTCCCTCTCCTTCCTTCCTAGTCCTTACTCCCCTTTTCTCCATCCATGATCCCCTCTCCTTTTCCCATCCATACCACAAACTTTTTCTCCCCATTCTTCCCTCCAACTCCCTCAAGCATTCCCTTGCCTACAAATTCCCTTTTCCCTCCCTCAAACCCTCCTCGTACTTCCACGCCCTCTTCATGTACCTCACACGCATCATCTCTCTTCCACATTCATCCCTCACCATGTATCCTGGTGTGACCCTGTCCACTCCCAACACCCACCTCAAATACCTCTCATGCACTCCCTCCACTTTCTTCCGCTCATACCACCCCCACACTTCCGCTCCATACACCAACACCGGCCATATCAACACGTCAAACAGCCACAACCTCCTCACCACATCCTTCCCAAACACTCTCTTTCCCAAACCCCACACCTCTCTCATCACCACATTCGCTCTTTTCACCCTCTCATTCACATGCCTCTCCTGACCCCCTCCCCTCCCAAATACATATCCTAAATACCTAAACTCTTTCACCTCCTCGATTTCATCCTTTCCCCACACCCATTTTTCCCTCCCATGCACCCTCTTTCCACATCTCATCACCTTCGTTTTCTTCACATTCAATACCAACCCTTTCTCTCTTACATACTCTCTGATTTCCTCAATCATTAACCTCATCCCACTTTCATTTTCAGCCATTAACACAATATCATCCGCGGATATTGACTGATATGTATTATGTTTTAGCTAGAAATTAGGAGTAGAACACATTAAATTGAAATTAATCATATTACATTATTACAAATTTGCATGTTGCTTCCTTATCATTGACACTTCTTTTGAAGTAATTCCAAATTGCACTTTTCTTGGTATTTTTCGGCATTTTATCTAAAAAAAATTGAAATATGTATTTACGAAAATAAAATCTACTCAACACATTATTTTTGAGGTTATGTTTTTGTTTACCTCTAATTTCTATTGAAAAAGACTATACTTCGTAAATAAGTGTAAACAGTAGATTAAATATAAATAACAGCATTTCACAAATGTATGGTCTAGCTCAAAGCGCCAAAACTTGACAAAAACAACCATCATTCAAACATAACTAACAAATTTTCAAGTAGACTTTCTTATGTCAACTGAACAATATACTTACCTAACGCTGCTTCTGGATGCTTACTGAGTTTTAGTTATACAAAATAAAATCACGAGTTTAACAATTCAGTTAAGTTTTTCAATTTCAATTTTTAGTGAAAATGCACATACGAACGACGCGACGTGGTTTTTCTTTCAAGTAGTCTTTCAGCACGCGACGGTGCGAATCACACAGATGATAGTTACGTTCAAAGAGATGGCGCTGCAATAGAACATCGTTCTTGAAGAACGATGTAACATCGATGTTAACAATTTCAACATCGATGTTAAAACATCGATGTTTATGAACGAAACATCGATGTTTTAAAAAATCGATGTATCGTTTGCATCCCTACTGGTTTGACCTCCCGGAATACCCACTAAAACCCCTCCTCGTGCCTCCTCATCTTCTAACGGGGATCATCGGTACTGCACTGGGCATTACTTCGAGGTCCCCTCAGTCCTCTTCAATATTTCCTCTCACTTACCCCAAAATTCCCCTTATCCTCGCACAGATTACAGAACCCGAAAAATGTGCAGTTCTCTCCTTCCTTATCCCCGCTTTCATACACAAGAAACAGCTAACCCTATTCTTACAATCTTTAAACTCATGTCCTCCTTGTCCACACTTTCTGCACAAATTAACTGCTTCCTTTTCCTTGTATGCATAGCTCAGGTGCCCGACTTCGTGGCACCTGAAACACCTCGTAACTACTTCTGCCTCTCTAATTTTGCACTTCTTCCATTCGATACCAATTACACTCTTCTCTCTCAATTTAAATTTCCACTCCATTCGGACGTTTAAAACCGCCTTCCCGCTTCCAAACCTATTCGTCCTCAGAACCTTCCATCTTGCTCCTCTACACATATCCTCCCCGTCTTCCTTCCTCAAGCGCATCCATTATTTGATCCTTTGTCACGTACGGCTCTATTCCCTCTATCTCGATATCTATAGTAGGCCTCCTCTTTGCTATCACCTCCCCTCTATCTTTCGCGATATCATCCAGATTTTCCTTCCATTCGTATACATTCCTATCTTTCTTCAATTCGATAGTAATATTCCCCGCTCTAGTACTCCTAATATTCTTAACTTGCTCTCTCTTATCGGTGTGCCTAAACTTGAATTTTTTAATAATGTTCTCACATTCTTTTTGACCTGTACTCCTTATAATAATTGCATCACTTCTAACAGAACTAACCGACCTTTTCCTAACATTACTCTTACTTCTATCTTTCCTTCCTCTCCTAGCTTTCTCTTCCCTTCTCCTATTCCCCGCCACCTGCCATTCTCTTACCTTCTCCTTTCTCACATCATCTTCATTCACATATCCCCCTCTTTCTATTTCTTCCTTCAACTACTCTGGCGTACGACTCCCTCTTCTTTTCTTCTATCCTTACTTTCTCCTCCGTCTGCACTCCTACTTCTTTCTTCTTCCCAATCTCCCTCTTCTTCTCACCTGCCTTAAATTTAAGACCCTTAAAATCTTTCACTAACGCCTCACCTGTCTCTATCAACTCCTTATGCTCTTCATCTATTAAATCATGCTTCTTCATAATAAATTTAGTATAATTGACAAATCTCTCACTATTAGCCTTAATCGTTCTCATTCTTATACACAGCATGCGACACATTGCCACCATATCCTTACATGTCTTCTTCATATCCTTACTCACATTCTTACTCCCTTGCGCATATATATTGACCCTCATCCCGAGTCGAAATATTAGATACAATTTTAGACGACCGTACTGTGTTTGTACTGCGTTTGCATCGAAACTTTGTACTACTTCTGCACTATATTTGCAACGTGAACAAATGCATTTGCAGCACATTAGAAAAAGGCCAGCAGTACAACCGCATAAGATGTAAAAATCATCCGTATAGCTCTGTTGCGCGTTTGCACTTGATTTGCAGCATGTCTGCAAATGTTAATATTTCTTTTCTATAGGGTTATTAAAAATATGAAATTACAATACATATTCTTTAACTTATTTGTAATTAATTGTTTATTAAAATTATTACGAATCGAACTTTTATAAATTAACATAAAATTTATATAAATTCTTTTATCAATGTAAGTTAATAAAAATGAATTAATCAAATAAATTAACGTATTTAAATCTCAAATTTTCTAAATTTAAAATTGTTCGAACTTAGAATTATTACGTCAACTGACAATCTCGAAAAATTTCTAAGTTCGAATAAATATACATTTAAAATTTTTATTTATCCGTTTACAACATGTTTGTACTAGTATTGTAACAATTTCACGAAAACTGTATAATTTTTTTATCTGTAATGGACATGCTACAGATTCAGTGCAAACGAACGTAAACATCAAAGTTCTGGTGCAAGCGTATGTTAAACCCTAAAAAATATAATTATTGAGTGCATATCTAGTACAGACGTGGTACAGAGAATAATTGTGTCTACAAACCCCTGCAAATCTACTGCAGATCTAAAAATTTCGACTCGGGACAGTACATATTATTAATCATAGCCTCTTTCTCTTTATTCATCTCCTTCTCAAACTTTCTCACACCTTTCGACTTTTCTTCCTCTTTCTCTCCTTGTTTCCCTTCCTTCACTTTCGACCTGTTCGTATCTTCCTCCTCATTGTCCTCTTCCTCTATCTCACTCTCCTCCTGTTTCTTACTACTCTCCGGTCCTGGTTTCTTCTTCTTTCTTTCTTCCAACATCTCTCTCTGCATCTTTTCCATTAGCCCCCCCCCCCACACTCTCTTCCTCTTCGCTGCCTTAAGGGGGGAAATAGGTGTAGAACGGCGTATTTAGAGTAATCTTCATGAATTTTTTTAACATATAACAAATAGATACATTTTTATTAAGATTTTGAGGTTATTTTATAGATATATTGAAGAACATTTGCTGACAGTTTCAAACATTTTTCTTGAAAAATCCCGGAGATATCACCTGCTGCACATTATAAGTCGCCACCCGCATCGGCAGTTTGCGTACATCCTGGAGGTCACAATTTTTATCTGAGTCCAATTTTTTTGGAAGATTTACTTTTTTCATAAGTGTCTCTTCTATTTGAACTAAAATTATCACCAAAAAATCGAAAATTTCTATTTCTTTTTAGACTGTGAAAATTAAGTACGATTTTTTACCGCTTTTTTGTTCTGTTTTGTGCAATAAAAAGATAGTAAAAATGAAAATATTGTTTATGTTTTTAGTTCAAATAGAAGGTATATATATAAAGAAAATATGTGCTAAATTTGATAAGGATTGATCAAAAACTCTTCGCGCTAGAGTGTACGCAAATTCGAAAAAAGTAATATCGAGAAAAACGCGTTTGAAAACAAGAGTGGCAGTGAAGGTAAATTTAAGGCAGTAATGAATCAATTTAAACATCTTATGAATTAATCAGCTATTCCAGCACCATATTGCAGTCCTTCATCAGCTTCATATGTATCATTTTGAGCTCTGTGCTTTTCTTTTCGAGCTTCTCGAGCTTCTTTACTACTCATGGAGCTGCGTCGATTTTGTTGGTTTATGCGTCGATCATCTACTTCTTGGGCAAAATTGTAGCTTCGGTTACCCACGACAATGTTAAGCTCGTTCATAACAGATAAAATACTGGAACTTCCTTCATTAAATAAGCATGCAGCCAAATATGCGGCGACCTCAACTATTTTTAAACCAGAGTTTAAATGTTTGGGAGCCAATCGCCAAACGGTTGAATTAAAACTTTCATTAGCATTTTGTGTATGCCCGCCTAAACATCTATCGAGTAAATCAACCCTGGAAAGCTCTTTTTAAATTGGTAGGACTGCTTTTTGAACATCATCATGCAGTGGTTTTGGATGCGCAGGAGGCTCTGTTCCAAGAGCTTCAGCCTCTTTCCATTTACACCAGCTGTCTGCGCCCACTGGACAATTGTCATGATTCGGATCGTCGTCAGTTGATGTCATGTGATCATACGTAGCCATTATTGCCTTTTTCATGTCTCGTAGTACGTACTTAATTTTTTCACTAAAGCTTCTGTCAACTTTCCCCTACCTCCCAATTTTTTGTCTTTCTTTACACTTCGAAGACGCGTTCCCATTCATTTTTGTACGTGGCCTATGCATTCGTTCTTTGCGACTGTCAATTCATCGCCGTAAGGATTCAATTTAAGCACTGCCGTAAATGTTTTTGAGTCACCATCGAAATACATTTCGAATGCTCCTGACGGTCGACCGAAGAACGCTCGCTCAAATGCTTATAACTTTTAAACGGCTTCGAATTTTGCTTTGAAATTTTCTGGCAATGTTATTGAATAGTTGTAGAATCGAATTATGAAAAAAAAAAATATTTTTTGAGACCTCTACACCTATTTCCCCCCTTAAGCGGTCTTCCTGCCTCCATACCCGATCGACTACTCGTATCAGACCCCACTTCCATCTCCAATAACTCGTCGATTATCCCGCTCATAGATGTTACTCGTTCCCTATGTCTCATCCCATGACTAGTCCCCGATGTTTCCGACCCCGCCATGCTGTCACGACTATCTTCATCGCCAGTAATAATCCTAGGTACCCCTGCCTGGACATCCACAGAGCGCACCTCACGGTCGTATGATGACGACGCGCTGGTGCCCGCTTGACCACAACCAGTTGCGCCGGTACTGGGCCCACCGAGAGACCCTGCACCGTAACTTTCTTCCTTACTAGTGTCGTCTGCCATGTTTTATTTAAATTTTTAGCCAAGTCGTCATATAGAAAATCCGTCCCTTTGGTGACTCTTAGCAGGACTGCGTGGTGAGATCACTCCGGCGTGATCCCACCTCGCAATCCTCCCGGGCCACACCACGAGGATGTGATCACCATCGCAGCGCACACTTCCTAGTGCTGGATCAAAAAATCGAGATAGTTTCGATTTCGGCTCACCTAAACAACAAATTGTAATACAAAAGTAAGTTTTCAGTTGATGAGATTATGATTAGTTCAAAACAATTTTGTCTATTATTTCAAATACGTAGCGCTTCCACGTAAGCTTGGTCGAGTGCAGTCTTTCCGGCCAGGTTGGTCAAATGCATTATTAATCTCGTTTCCTTTTCCCCAGAACGTTCCAACAATGTATAATTTTATTTCTGCCGAAAGCATTTGCTCTTTAAAACGTGGATCAAGCATGGTTGCGTGGTAGTAAATATCGTTTCAAAAAACAGGCTCGTAACGTTCCTGTAAGTAAAATAATAATTTAATTTTGTCTGTGCAGTAAAAGTGTTTTGTTTAACATTGAAATAAGGGACTGATCTCACCTGCAGCGCAGTCCGGAGACTGGTTATAATTTCCACATTTAAATCGTCCTCGTTTCCTTCCGACTCCAATACATTTTTTGGCCCCATATACGTGGGGTAATACCATGATATGGTAGGATAAGATTCCCCACTCATTATCTCCGTTGCTTCTTTTATGGGTGCTAGGATGTCGATTAGTACTGTTAAAAGTTTCCACTCGCACTCATCCAAATTGTCCAGCATATGTTCTCTGCACAGGGTCATAACTATATATATGTGCAATTCAGAAAATCTGGTAAACATTGCATATGTCGAATTCCACCTCGTATCTATGTCTTGGATTAATTGCAGACTTTTTCCATTCCCACTTGTTATATTTAAACCGCTTATCTAAAACTTTATTTACAGACTTAGGGTACATTCTTAGAAATTAATGCTAAACTAAGGAGATTCGCTTACCCCGTCTGCGGGTTTCTACATGTGCGCGATGTTAGGCCTCTTGCACGGTCCATCGTCGAATGAGCCTCGTTTCGTATGCACGCACGATTCTATTGTTCTGGGTTATCGATATACACGATCTGTTTTATCGGCCTGTTCGCCATGTATATAACACTACTACTCTGCAATTCTGAACATTTTTCTCGTGCGGTCGTTGACTTTGAGAAATGGTTAAAATTTATTCAAACCGGCTGTTACAACCAGCTGTAAGCAGTGTCCGAAACATGGCACTCTTGTCCAGTTTGGAAACGTATTTATTGCCTTGACAATGTTTCGGCCATTGTCAGTTGTAAAAAATGCCGACTTGCCGACATCGATGCCCCACACCGTTAAATTATTTACTATAACACTTTGTAAATATTTGAAAGTATGGGGATCGGTGATCTGAGTTAAGTTTAAAGTGTAATGCTTTAGTTCGAAATCTGTTGTTATGTAATGTACTGTAAAAGATAAATAACCCATAACTGCGCGCGATGTCCATCCATCAATTGTGTATGCATACACATTGTTTCCTGTACCGTAATAATTATTAAAATTAGAAACTACGAATTAACCAACCGATAATGTTCAATGAAGGTGATAAGGTAATCTATTACCTGTAGATAGTTGTGTTGCGATCTGAGCTTTCAGATCTTCATACATTTTTGGTATGACAGTCCGCGAAAATGTCGTCCGTGAAGGAATTGTATGGTATCGAAAAATGTATAGGGCCTCGCCTAGACTGTTTAGACTGTTTAGTCTACGCGACTGTTTACAAAATGCGCGTTGCAGAGACCCTACGGTCCTTCCTTAGTTTTAAGGCAGTGAGGCGCAGTAGTTGATCGTTTCGGCGTCCTTCGATCAATCCCGCCTGCTTCTCCCAACCGTTCTGTTTCGGCCAACCAAGCTTGTCTTGCCTTTCACCTCGCAGGCTCGGATCTATTGGCGCGAGCGTGGCAGCATACTGGGACGTCATTCGCAACTAAACGCTCGCCCTGGAAAGATGTGCCGCGCTCGCCGACGACTGTAAACAGATCGATGCGCGTGACGCATCGATTCAGATTATACGTCGAGAAACAGTTTCAGATTGCACTACGTCGCGTGTAGGATAAAATAACAGTGTTATTCGTAAAAAAGTATGCTCAGATATGTCTTAAAGATCTAAGTCTCAGGCGATATAATTTAATTTCCAGCGCAAATAAATGGAAAATTCAGCGATGTAAAAACGTTTGCCCTCGCATCAAACAATACATTGTTGCCGTCGTGATTGTCTTGCTGATAGATTTTAAGATTTCAGGCAGGTACAACAAAGAAGAGCAGGTAGACGAACGATTAGTACGAAATTACTGAATACATATTCTCGACGTATAATCTGAATCGATGCGTCACGCGCATCGATCTGTTTACAGTCGTCGGCGAGCGCGGCACATCTTTCCAGCGCGAGCGTTTAGTTGCGAATGACGTCCCAGTATGCTGCCACGCTCGCGTCAATAGATCCGAGCCTGCGAGGTGAAAGGCAAGACAAGCTTGGTTGGCCGAAACAGAACGGTTGGGAGAAGCAGGCGGGATTGCTCGAAGGACGCCGAAACGATCAACTACTGCGCCTCACTGTTTTAAGGAATGCATGTGTGTATGTGTGAACGAGTGCATGAATGCTTCGACAGGATGAATGCGAGTTAGTTCTACTTTGACCACGAAGCTGTAAAGACGATTTTTATTTCATTTTGTATATTCTCTTAGTATATAGTTTTTAATAAATATTCTTATTTTACTCACATTTTAACACCAAATAATCCAATCGCACAATTGTATACTGCGGTTCCGCGATATTCATCAAGCTTCGGAAACCACGATCGTCGACAATACTGCTGAAAGGTTGGAGATCTAATGCCATCATTCGTGCTATAGCAGCTGTCAATTCTCTACTCCTTGCGGAATCGTTGCTTAACGGACTTTTACTGTGCATTTCTGCTGTGCCACGATTGCGAGCTTCCCTCATGCTGCTGTCATACACTTCTGGTGTATGACCAAGCCGAACAATAGCCCCGGCCGTGATGCCGACAGAGTGTATGTGAATCAGTGACATCTTGGCTGTACGTACAGGTGAAGGAGGCGGTGTTTCTCCAAGGACGGCTCTGGCGTGTAAAAAATTTCCACCTCTGACCTATCCTATCCTATGTTAAAAATATAATTAACACGTTCACGGACAGTAAAAATTTCAGTGAGCTGCAAAAATAGACAGGATGATGAATTCGTTGGTCATTACTTTGAAATGTATATTAATTACTGTGGAATCGGTGCGGAGAAGCCCTCCTAAAAGGAATTTAAGAGAAAAGGACGTGAAAAGGAATTGTCATCAGGAAGAGGACGTAGTCCAGGATCCCAGTATGCAATTTTATCATTTATTACGAACAAGCTAATTTTTTGTAAGTAGCTTCATTTTTATGAGACGCCCAACTTTGTCCATTACATCAAATATCCATCGTGGTAGCTAACAGAGATAGCAGGGATTGAATATGTCGATTTGACGAGTCTCAAAAATTTATTACTACCAGTGGGTTTTTTATGAAATCCTAAGAAAATAATTTACATTATTGAAAAAAATATTTGTCCTACAAAATTTATGGTTTCATCAAAGAGTCCCCTCCTTCCAACATGTATCGATTACGAGGTCATCGAAAATGTTTACTAACTAGCTGTTTTTTTTACTGTTGCTTAGTTACAATTTATATAATTTAACAGCCACATTGTCCTACAGATTGCGTGGTATGTTATCCCCGTCCTACGCTCCAAAGTTGTTAATACTACAAGACTATTTTTCTTATTACTAACTGTAGGACAAAATGTGACATAATTAGGTTAGTCCATTCTCTGTACAAATGAAACAATGTCCTACAAGAAAACAGGCGTGTATCACTAGTCCGACAAGAATTGTCATTTTTATTTTTCTATTTGTAACGATAACGCTATCGTATATTCAAAAGAGTTCATAGCTCATTTGGTAGCGTGCTGGTCTGGTAACCGATAGGTCGCTGGGTTCGAATCTCGCTGCGTGCAACTTTTTTTCTCACCCCTTTGTTCTTTGCTTTCTATATGTATTTCCAATAAGATTATTGGAATGGGAATTTTATTTTACTTTAGATAATAAAATAAATACACAGTTTTACGTACTCGTATACTTCGTAGCGACTGTCGTTACAACTTTATTAAAATTACATTATATAAAACATTTAACAAAACTACATTTTACTAATTTTCAACTTTACAAGTGCTTGGATGATATTCATCATAAAAACAGGGAAAACAATATGTTATTCGACATCGCGCACATTTTATAAATCTCCTTACCATACGTTTTATTGCCGGGAAAACGTTTAATTTTCATTACTGAAAAGTTCGTAGGTATGCGCAGGGAACAAAACGTTTGGCATGCGATAAAATCCTTACGGTTTATAACAATAAGGAGATTTAACAACCAGTGCGACGCGACAGTCGCTACAAAGTATACGAGTACCTACGTAAAACTGTGTATTATAGTAAGCAATCCTCTGCGTATGTGTACATGATGAAAGGGGGACTCTTTGATGAAACCATAAATTTTGTAGGACAAATATTTTTTTCAATAATGTAAATTATTTTCTTAGGATTTCATAAAAAACCCACTGTTAGTAATAAATTTTTGAGACTCGTCAAATCGACATATTCAATCCCTGCTATCTCTGTTAGCTACCACGATGGTTATTTGATGTAATGGACAAAGTTGGGCGTCTCATCAAAATGAAGCTACTTACAAAAAATTAGCTTGTTAGTAATAAATGATAAAATTGCATACTGGGATCCTGGACTAACGTTGGCGCAGTGGTTCCGCGCCGACCCAGGCGATCGTCGACGTTCAGCTACTCTGGCCGAGTTGCTGCCTTGGATGGGTTGCCGCACGCCTCTTGTGTCTTTTTCACAATCCTACATGACAAAAACTTAAGGTTATATAAAACTAAATGAATAGTAATTGGCTTTAAAATTTGAATGCTATAGCATTCATGTCATTTTGCATCACTATGACAATGAATGCTATAGTACTCACGTCCTCGAACGTGTTAAAATAATAAACTGAAACAAAATACAATATAAAATATAATCTAAATGCAGCAACACACAGATCTACCGACTGTCTTTTCCGACTGCCTTCTCCGCTCTTCCAAAAATCCTCTGAACATCCTCTGCCACACTTCATACACTCTCTGTCTCTCACGCACATTTCTCGGTCCCAAACTAAATCGGCACTCACTCATCGCATCTTATTTACACACACATACACACACAAACCCCTCTACATAAGTGAAAGTAACTGTGAATATAATTTAATATTGATTTTTTATTTGTTATATTTTTTCAATGTTATTTAAAGGTCAATTTCTTATTTAACACAAAAATGTATAACTTTCTTTGCATATCTTCATGCGATAGAAGAAATAAAGGAACTTTTGTATGTTGTTCCAGTTGTGGTTTCTAGCGAGAGTAGCCTCAACTCTTCGTCTAGTAACCCTCGGAGCGACATAACATTCATACACGTTATGCGTATCCTCCGTTACTGGCCCAAATGACCCACTGGAATGGTCATCAGTGGCGATGGGCGTTGCTATTGTCGGGATGTTTAAAGCGACGGTTTCTCCAGTCGCTGTTACTGTCTTTCCTACATTTGACAGATATTCACAAATAGGCTGAGGAAGGGTCATCTGGTCTAGGTATGCCCCAACATCACCCTCTGCACGTAGTTGGCTCTCTTTATTTTCGTTCTGTTGAACGTCGATTATCGTTGCGGCCAACGCTGTTGTGCATCCGTGTAAAAACGCGGAGTAGGGGAGTTTCCTCGCCAATCTGTCATCAATGACCTGTACGTCACGAAAGGACCGCTGTACTAGTAGTGGATAGGTGGAAAAATCCATGTTCATCCCTGTTAGCTGGTCTACAGCTATGCTGCCCATTATAGGGCCTACCGAATACAGAGGGCTAGTCTGTTCCGGTGTCTCGACAACTGCTCGAGCTGCCCTTTCTTCATCGGCACGGTCATCCACTGCTGGAATTTTCTTTTGGGGTCTCTGTTGTCGCGCTTAGTTGGCGCCGACCGCTCTTTCGCTTGTGCGTACCGGGCTTCGATTTCGGTGCTGTCAGCCCAGTCAAAATGTGGAGTTTCGTCCACTTTTCGAGAGTTGTAGGCGTACATACGCTCCACATCACGCGAATTCTTCCTCGGTTTTCCGAAGGTATTGGCCATCTGGCGATTCATCATGTCGTAAAGATTTTGTCGGATAAAATCATTTTCCTGTTGGACTTTACGTTAAACGGATATGTTTTTAATGAAAAAGTCTACTAAAGCCTATTTCGACAACCAGGTTGTCTCACAAACATCCGATAGGTACGCCTTGTATATATTACTATTGTATAGCCTAAGAAAAATACTTGGAAAATACCAACCCAGTGTTTTTCCGTATCGAACGGTATACCGCGGAGTTTGGAGTCACTACCTTCGATTAGGCCAGGCCTTTTTTCAGAGGAGGGGAAATGCATTTACGCACCCCCCAAAGTTTCGGGGGAGTGTGGGACTCGGCGGATGTCTTCGCAATACCCACTAAAACCCCTCCTCTATCTCCTTCTCGTTTCCAGCTATAATGATGGGAGGGACTGCTCTCGCACTACTTCTCCCATCATCATCCCCATATCTTTGTATTCGTTATGGGGGACTGGTACCTCCTTCTTCTTAAATTTTCCTTCCGCTGTATTTTATCTCTTCTCTCTTCTTTTTAGTTTTCTTCAGGTATGTTGTGTTGTCCATAGTTTAAAACAATTTATCAGTATTTTAAAATTTTATTAGTAGTTAGTATAAATAAATAAATAATTAGTTTAATAACTAAAATAAATTAGTAAATAATATAGTTAATGGATAAAAAAAATGTGTTAAAATCTTACAACACTCCCTCCTTAGCCTAACTTAATCCCCTCTCTTTTTCCCATTTCCTTTCGTCGTCCTCTTTTTCTTTCATTATCCCAACTATCCATTTCATGATCCTTTTCCAGTTTCTTTCATCCTTTTCCATCTCTTGTATAACGTTTTCCTTTGTAATATTTACTCCCAGTTCCTGCTCCATCTCTCTTCTTGTGCCTTCCCATCTGTTGCAGCAGAAGAATGTGTGTTCTGTCGTGTCCTCTTCCCCACATCCGTACCAATAGGTTGTGTCCTCGATCTTTCCTATTTTCTTTCTGTATGTGTTAAAGATGCCGTGGCCTGTGAGAAACTGTGAGAAATAGTAATTTAGCTCTCCCCATTTTCTTTCCTTCCACATACTAATCTTTGGTATTAGTATGCGGGTCCATCTCCCATGCAGTGCTGCATCCCATTTCTCCTGCCATTCCTGTTTAATATCTTTCCATATCTTTTGCTCATCTTCCTTTTCCTGGCCTTCTCCTACTGCTCTAAGCCCCGCTTTCCTTCTTCTTTTTTCCTTTTCCTTGGTCCTTCTCTGTAACGTTCTTCCTTTTGCGAGTAGCTCTATCGGAAGTATCCCGGTGATTGCGCATAAGGCATCCCTGGACACTGTCCGATATGCCCTTGCCACTCTTCCTAGTCCCATTCTTTGGGTTTGGGCCAGGTTCCTCTTGTTTCCTTCTAATTCCATTGCTTTTTCTCCCCATACTTCCATTCCGTAGGATATCACCTCTTCCATTGCGCAGTAGTACGCGCGTCTCCCCTTGTTTCCCGGTCCTCCTACGTTGCTAGTGATCCGTTGTAGTGCACCATAGACCCTCATTCCCTTTTCCTTTGCTGTCTCCACATGTATCCTGAAATCATTTCTTTTGTCGAAGATGATTCCCAGGTATTTCAGTCTGTCTTCTTCCTTCAGTTCCTTTCCCATTAGGTTGATCCTGAAGTTTTCTGTCTTCCTTTTCCTATTAATAAAGATATATCTAGATTTTTCCGCTGCCATTTCTAATCCTTTTCTTTGTAACCATTCCTGAATCTTTGTTCCTACTAATTCTGTTTTTTGTTTCAGGTTTTCCAGTTTCGTATCCGTGACCATGACCAGGACGTCATCAGCGTATCCAATTAGGTCTACATTCGCAGGCATCTGAAGGGTAAGTAGTCCATCGTATACCATATTCCATATTAATGGCCCCAAGACTGATCCTTGAGGGACTCCTTTTTCCATCCTCGTTTTTATTTTCCCTTCCGTAGATGTATAGTTAATCTACCTGTCCTTGAAGTAGCCATTTATCACCTTCTGCATGTAGTTACTAATATCCCTTTCCCTAATCGTCTCCTTGATCCCTCTCCAGCTTAGGCTGCTGAAGGCATTTCTTATGTCCAGTGTCAAAAGGATCGCATATCTTTGTGGCGTTGTTTGCCGTTTGTACCTTCTCCATTATCTTTCCTAGGGCATCCATCGTCGATCTCCCTCTCCTGAATCCATACTGGTTGTCAACCAGTCCTTCCTCTCCCAATTCCTTTAGCAATCTTTCTTTCACCATATACTCGAATACTTTGGCCCAAGCATTGATAATGCATAACGGTCTATAAGTTTCCTCGACCGTTTCCTTTTCTTTCTTCTTTTTGATCAGTATCAATCTCTGTGTCTTCCATCTCTTCGGGATTTTTCCTTCCCTCAGACAGATGTTCATCATTTCTTCAATATTCTCCGTGTCCTTTCCTATCACCATCTTCACGATTTCTCCAGGTATCCCATCGTTTCCAGGTGCCTTCCCATTTCTTATTTTCTTTCCTGCATCCTCTATCTCCTTCCTATTAAACTTTATTTTTTCCCACTCCTCTTGCGTATACTCCCTTTTCTCCTCAGCCCCTGTCCTATTATTCCGACTTCCCTCTATCCTACGTTCCTCTCTAGGGAATAACTTGGTGATAACTTCCCTTGCCTTTGTTTTCCCTAATTTTGGGGGTGCCATTTTACCCTTAACCTTCCTAATGACTATTTTATATGCCTCCCCCCAAATGTCCTCTTCCAGTTTGTCACATAACTCCTTCCATACCTTAATTTTACCGTCCTTTATCTTCATCCACTCTCCTGTATTCTTCCTTGGTCCTTTGCCAAACCTGCTCTCCTTTTTTCCTGCTTCCTCCCAGAACTTTCCTCCTAGTCTCTGCGATGTCCTCGTTCCACCATGGGTTGGGTTTATGTCCAAATTGTGTTCCTTGTTTGACCCTTTTCATCGTCCTACCGCATATTTCATCAATTCTTTTCCAGGTATTTTTCCACTCGTTCCATATTCTTGTCTCCCCAGTCCATGTTTATCCTATCCAGTTCTTCTTCCCATTTATCCTTATCCAAGGTCTTAATATTCCATGTTCCTTCCTTCTGTGTAATCCGTATCTCTTTTGTATCGTCTTCAATGTGATGCATTGTTACGTGCGGCGCTGTATTTTCCGCGTGCCGTCCGCCGTCGAGCGGGTGCCGACGGACGGTAGACTCCGCGCGTTCTAGCTAATACGAAACGAATCGCACGCGGGTTTCCGCGTTTAACTCTATTGAAATTTTATTGTTCTCCTCAGCCTACGGCGAGGACAGGACAGGATGGATGGGTCGATCTGTTGAGACTAGTACAGGTCTATGTGAATCAAAATTTGATGTTTAGGATACAGATTGCTAGGTTGAATGAAATGAATTTAGATTTCTTTAATTAGGTAGAACAAAAATATATATATATATTCAAAATGTGTGCAGTTAAATTTGAATTGGTGATTTTTGTACAAACATGTAGATCATGAACAGAGATATGCAATATTAGAAACTTGGGTGGTGAAACCGTCTCCGTGCCGCATCGGTCGAGTTGCTAGGGTGGTTCCCACAACGAGTAACTCGTTAGAACCCGCCCTCAACAGGAAGGAGAGAGTTTCCCATTTACAGAAATTACAATATAAAATATTATATACTTCCGAAATCAGGGCTCGTCAGTGTAGTAATATTATCAAAAGTCGTATTCGATTAAGGGAAAATCCCACAACACAATGTGTCAATCTGAATAACGACTAGCAAAATAAAATGTTTCATAAATATGGAACTCACCCTGATAAATCTGATTATAAATGAATATGCCGTTCTGCTCTATTCTGCTGGTTCCTGAATTCGTCTATGAATTGAACGCTAAAGAGAAGGTTGGAGAAGTTCGATTATTTTACACTGTCGCGAACTCGTGGTTGTTATTTCGCGAATTATATTTAAATCACATTTAAAGATAAATTAATAGATTGGAGTTGAGCTAACAATTATAACAAAAGTACAATAATAAAAGAAACGAAGAAATGAAAGAAATATTAATTTATCGTGAAAACTAAGTCCTTCGGATCACAATATGTTAACCGAACTATGCTTAACTAGATACGTTTTCACGGACCAACGTCTACACACCTCGTGACTGATCAGACGATAGTGGCGAGTCGAGCTCGTCTTTTGGCTTTTATTAACTTGGGGTGTTTGGAGGTGATAGACCTTACCCGTGATCACGTTTTGCAGAATTCGGCTCCTGGAATTGTTTTCAAATTTTTCCATCCTTCCTTCCATCCAGGTCCACAGGTCAATCGTCATCAATTCGCGAGTAGCAATTCGCAATTCGCGGAACCGGATAGTCTGCATGACCTCGACTCGAAACCCTATCCGCTGAGCTAATGCGTTTTGTTTTAGATCGCCAATTTCCAGCCGGCTGTAACGCCGTAGTCTAATGTATTATTGTCGGAATTCTCAGAATGTAGGAGCATTCTCGCATTAGCGGAATTTGGATTTTCCTTCTTCTACACACAGTCGCTTAGGGGTAAAACCCAAAATACCGATGGTATTTGCAAACATAGAGTAAAAGAAAGAAATGAAAGAGAAATTAAATTTAAAGAAAAATTAAGGAAAAAAATGCGGTTTCGCTGTAAAAACTAGTTTAACGTTATTTTCTTCTAGAAATTCCTTGAACTCCTTCGAATTTATACCTGGGTATTGGTCTGTGAGAATTGTATCAACCTTTTCTGAGTTTATTATATCTGTTACTAGTCATATGAAGTCCGTAGCATTTTGTGTTCTTGATGTGACGATGTAGGCATACCGTGTGAAGTGGTCAACCAGTAGGTGCAAATATCTTGTTGTCGATCTGGCACCACCGAATCCTCCAATTGTATTAATCGACATTATTTCAAACGGTTTGGTCGCTGGCCCTAATTGTGACATCCAGCCGAACTTATTCTGGCCTCTTGTTTTATTTTGTATACATATCTCACACTCTTTACATATTTTCTTAATATTCTTTGTTAGATTTTTTGCAGTGTAGTTTGCAGTGCAAATTTTGCTCATCATTTGTCCTATACCTATATGGCACCAATCCGAGTGAACTTCTTTTATTAATTTCACACTAGCCTTTTCTGATAAAATAATTTTTTTTTGTTTCTAATTATATTGTATAGTATTTCATTCTTTTTTATTATTTTGTCTTTTAACTTTATTATTTTTTTATTTTCTCTCTGATCTAATTTTATTTCCTATATTTTTATCAAATTTACTATCTTTAGTGTTTCTTCCGTGTTTGTTTCTGGCTGCAGCACAGGATTTCGGCTCAAGCAGTTTGCTTCTGTGTTATCTTTTCCGGGAACATATTTAATCGTGAAGTCATACTGGGATAAATAGTACGTTAAATCACCTAACTCCTCGTCTGTTCTGGCTTTTATATTCATATTCTCTAGCGGTTTGTGATCAGAATATACTTCAAATGTCTTCCTATTAGCCAGTGCTGTCAGTATTTCACTGCTTCTTTAATAGCTAAACACTCTAAATAGATCGCTTCTTTTCTTTTCTGTGCCTCATTCAACTTTTTCGAAAAGTAAGCGACAGGTTTTTCGTTGCCATTATCGTGTGTCTGTTTCAATACTGCGCCTATACCTTCCAGCGACGCATCTGTATATATTTTTATAGGCAGGTTTCTATCGAAAATTTCCAGCACTGGTTGAGAACAAAATAGTTGTTTGATTTTTGTAAACGCTTTTTCACAGTTATCTGTCCATACAAATTTCTCGTTTTTCCGCAGTAATTTATGCAGACGGTCCAGTAATATCGAGCTTTTTGGTATGTACTCGTTGTAGAAATTTATTTTCCCGAGAAATTGTCTCACGTTCTTTTGTGGTGTTGGGGTTGGAAATTTTTGTATTGATATTATGTTATCTTTCAGTGGTTGAACGATATTATTAGCTATTATATGTTCAAGATATTTAACTGAGCTGGCTGCGAACGTACATTTTCTGAATTTTAATCTAAAGCCTTCTTTCTTTATGGCTTCTAAAGCTTGTGCTATGTGTTTTAGATGTTCTTCAAACGATGGCGAGTGTATCAATATGTCATCTATATAGTTCACTGCATACTCCGTTAGTCCGTGTTTTCTTAGTATATTGCTTAATATTCGTTGGAAAGTCGTCGGAGATGTCTTCAGACCAAATGGTAGACAAGTCCACTGGAAGTGTCCCTCTTGGGTTATAAATCCTGTTTTGCTTTTGTCTTCTATTCTCAGTGGTATCGACCAGAACGCCGAATTTATATCTAGTATTGTGTAGTATTTGCAGTCTCTAGCTCTTAACACTTTACCGACCGGTAGCGGTTCGAACATCCTATGCCAGGGTGTTGAATTAGTTGATCGACGCGAGCCTTTTCTGAGTCGCTCCGCCTGCTTCCCCCTACCAACTGTTTTACACAACCACGCTGTTGTGGAAAATACCTGTATATGTCTATAGAACAAGCTGTTCTACATTTGTGGTTACCCTAATCAGGGGTTATCTGTATACCGCCATACTCACAATCAGTGCCCAACCATCGGAAGGTAGCACTGTGATGGTTGGGAGTACCGTACACCATCCCCATCGTGTCGGACCACTGCACTGCCTGGGTGTAGGGAACAGGACTAAACGTCAGCCAATTAAAGCTGTCATAAGGAACCACTCCAAAGTAATCCATAATTACATCCTCATCCCACTCCGGCCAACTCGCAGCTATGTCCTTGATGACGTGGTGCACCAACAATCCCTACAACCAGTGATGCCAGGACGTGGGATTTTTCCCACCCATGCGGACTACCTAATCCTCAGTAATGTATATACTTCACTCAAATATGGGGTATCGTTAGACCCCTGTGTCAATTGAAATACGGTAGAAATTATAGGAAGAGGACATTTTACTAGATACGTCCATGGAAACAACCGCCGTCGAGCTGTGACGTCAGCATGCGCATGCGCACGATGGCTCCCACGTGGGAGAAAATCCCACGTCCTGGCATCACTGCCTACAACATCTGGTCCTTGTAACCTCTAATACGAAGGAATGTAATACAGTGGATCGTTGGTCGCCCACAAGACAGTGATTCTGTTATCACTGACAACATATCTAGATCTGACTATGCCCGTAGGCCCCGCATGATATGGTGTCGCATACTGCGTCAAACCTTGGGCGAAAACTAACCCCCCCCCCCCCCCCCCCCCCCCCCCCCCCCCCAAGAAGAGAAAGCTAGCTACGGTCCTGATTTTTATGAGAACTCAAACGTTGGCCAGCACACCTAGACAAAAGGTTGTGCTGGTAAATGTCAACCTCTCCCCCTCAGTCAAGCCGAATAAGGAGTTTCCTTACTCGGTAAAAGTAGCACAAAATATAACATACAAAAATGTCCAGCAACAAATAAAATTCACTAGCTTTTTCTTCTGGACCATTCACAATACTTGGACTCACCCGGTATCTTTTATTTCTCTTAATCTTTTAAAGTTATATTATTAATTCATTAGTTTTCCTTTAAATTCCATATAAAATCATGATTCAAAAACCACCAGAATCCTAATTTTGTGAATGAGATAAACCTAAAATAATTAAAAATATTAAAATATATGTATAAATAATTATAAGGAAATAGAAAGGAAAGACTCTGGAAAGGAAGGGATGCCCCTTCCTTACCAGAAAAAACGAAGGGCCTGCGAAAACCTGGGGCCAATCAGCGCCCACGCTGACCCAGGACGTCTGTATAAAAAGGCGAGGAAAACTCGCCTAAATGGTTATTTCGTTTTTTCGCTCTTGGCTTATTTCGGTTTTTGTACTCGCGAAGTGTCAGAATAGACTGCATTTTCCCAACTAAAATCTTGTCTCGTTTGTGTTTTTTTTAACGTCGCGATAGATTTCCGTCCGGAGTCTTGTGTTTTTTCCGCTCAACTCCTTTCGTTCCTTCCTGTCGTTCCCCAAACTTGCGCTCTCGCCATAGGGCGTTCAACTCATTCCTTCTATCCGACTTGCGCTCTCGCCATAGGGGGTTCAGTCATCATTTTTTTTCTCCACAAATTGACTTTTTCCGTACCCTGATTTTCCATGGGCAAAACCCGAGCGGGAAAACAACGGCAAACCCGGCGCTTGATTCGCGCGTTGCATCAGGTCCCCACGAAGGTTTCAGACGAGGGATTTTCATCCCTTTTCGAAACCCTCTTGGAGAAGGTTCCTCCTCCGCCTCCTTCCTCTCCTGCTCCTAGCTCTCCCCCTCCTCCTCCGCAACCCCAACCCTTTCCGGAATGACAAACATACAAGGTCCTCCCGAAGTCGGACCGCAACCGACTTCGACTAAAAATCAAATACCTTTTCGGTTAATTTTTGGGCGGATCCCAGGGTAGGACCCCGTTGGTCCCGTAACCCAAAAGAGACGGCGGCTACGACGCGACAATGGAGACAGTCCTCAGTCCCAGTATGGATGACCATACAGGATTTTTGTTTATTTTATTTTATTTAATTTTTGCACGGGTACCCCTGTACCCTCATTAGCCTACACAAACAAGTCGCGCGAGGCAGCCTGCTGGCCCAATCCTTTCTTTCCGTAAGTTTTATAGCGTTCCCAGCAGCTACAGAGTGGACAAATCACTGGACATCCCGCCTATTTTATTCCCGAGTGTGTGCGCCGCGAGGGATTGTCCAGTGTGGCCGAATTTCCATCGGCCGAAGGATTCACGTGCGGAATTTGCGTCTCCACATGGGTCGAACCTCGCCTGTTGCGCGGTGGAGGCATTTATGCGGGTCGCAGTGAATTAGTAAAGCATTTGAAACGAGTGCATAGGATCGAGACCGTGGGCTATAAGTGCAGTGTGTGCGGCTTCATCGGCATAGGAGGCTATCCTCTGATGTCAGTGAAGGCGCACTATGCGAAGGCCCACGGTCCGGTGCCCGTCACTTCTCCCAGAAGATGCGCCCGCATAAGTGCAGCGGTAATGGGTCCTTTGTCTCTCGGTCACTCCGGGTCGTCCGAATCGGGTGGACGCGTTGGTGATTCCGCGGTTTCGGCGAGCATGTTGACCGCTTCTGCAGCGACTGTGACCCCCCTTTCCGCTGGGGGGTCACCAACAATCGTAACTGTCGCGGCCGTACAAATAACCTCAACTGTTTCTCTGACCGCCGCGACAAACACATTAGAGGACGCGGAGCAAATCTCGCCGGCTTTCCGGCGGGAAAAACCAGGAAAAACATTTGAAGTCATCGGCGCGGCAACCCGCGACGACTTACGCCGCCGCACAGTGGGCCAAATCGAAAAATTGAGTGACATTTCTATATAACTTTTGAACCGTAAGAGATATCGTGATGAAATTTTCACTGAAAATATTTTTAAAACCATTTTCATATTTACGCAATCTTTTCTATGAAATACAATATTTAATTTTACCAAAAATAAAAACAAAGAAGCATAATCAATTTTATCACCTTATTTATATTGTAAAATTATTATTTAAAATTAAATAATAAATAAACTGTGATAGAATCTCAAGCAAAATGTAAGCGGTCTGAGCGCGGCTCGAGAATGAAAATGTAGTCGACTGACAATTAACTAAACGTTTATTTTCTGTCCGCGGAAGAATACAAAAGGCTAAACAAAGGCTAAAATTAGGCTCTCACGAAAGAAAGAAAAATATAGCACTACTAAACAGTGAGCGAAGATTAACTCGTATCTAACGTGGCTGTGACGCAGGTGTAAACAAAACTGAAACTCGAACAGCTGATCGCCCAACTGATATTTATATGTTTGTCCTACCGAACGCTCCAGAAAGGTCTAGATGAGCATGCTCGAACAATCCGAATCGAGATCGTTCTAGTTCGAGAGCGTTCAGCAGGACCCCACACTTTTGGGGTGAGGCGGAGGGCAGGATGTAAGTGCTCCTCCGGGGAGCGGGCACTCCGGGGAGCGGAGGTAAACGCCGAGCCACGATCGGCAGTGACGATGCGCAGGCGCGGTGTGCCGTCGTACTCCAAGCGCGTAGCGCGGATTTCGAACAAAACTGTTTATTATAATATAAAGATATAACATATAAAATACACAAAAAATGCCTCTTTCACTCTGGCTCTGTTGCCCTTATCTCCTCATGCCCTTGCAGTCATCTCTTTACGCTTTCGCTATCTTACAGTATCATTTCTAATTAATTTTAACATAATGAATTATAATTAATTAATTAATATAATATCATTTATTTAATATTATTTTTAATTAATAATTAACTCCGCCGCATCAGGATCCAGTAATTTACGTTTTCTGTTCGATGATGTAATTCTTGCAGCAGACATGTCTAGATCTGAAGTTGGCAATAATTTGTTGAATACATCTTCGTTTGTAGACGCTCTTGAAGATTTTCTGCTATTACACCTCCGAAACTTTTTAAAATCTTTGTGCCTGGTTTCCTAAGCCTCTTCTGACAGTTGGCCAATTGGTAATAAAGCAGATTTTATTATTTCGGTGCCATGTATTAATAATTTGTTTACTGTCGCTGACATGTAGTACCATCCATAAAGATTAACGTATTCTTGTGCCGTGTCTTGAGTGTATCGTTGAAATTTTTGTAGATCTATTTTATTTGTAGATGATATAACTTGTAATATAGTATGAAATCTTTTTATTAATTTTACGTCAATTTCCGTAATTTCAGCGGAGATTTCTGCATTTAAGAAAAATTGTCTCGCATTATTTCCGTCGTTCGATGAGCCCCAACCATGTTTAACACTATCAACGAGAAGCCCTAATTTTTCTCTCAATTGTCCTTGAATCCATTTCTTTCTATTGTTTTTATTCTTTTTAAATCCGGTGTATTTGCAGACCATTTTTTAAAAGGCATGTTGTATGAAATATGAAGCAGATATTCGAAAGATCTGATCCATGCATATAACGGTGAAATTCCAAAAGAATAATTATCAGTATTGCATGTTTTAATATTAATTTGTTTTAAATCGTTCATTTCTGTAGGATTTGCATTGCAAATGTAGCAGCACATTGCAGATTTATTATGAGTAAGAGAATTGCATATCTTATTATCTACCATTGTTAATATCATTACATAGTCTATTTCTAAGTTATCTATTACTAGAGGCTTTAAATCTTTTATCTCATTTCGAACCCTGTTCACCTCTTGCTCAGAAACTTCTGTTGACTGCTTCACAAATTCAAATTTAATAGGTCGGCAAAACCAAGACGACGAAGTCCGTGGATTTTCCCATAAAATGTCACCAGTTACTTCCTTGTAAAGTTTCAACGGTACCAAAGATGATACGAAAACAGTGTCATCGTCTATATTTTTATTTGTATATCGTATTTGTTTATATTTTTGTTGTCCTGATGCTCCATCGCACCCCCATTTGCATGAAAGGACTAAGGACTGTTTCTTATCCACCGTAATATTTAAGGTTTTCAGAATTCGCTTTGCTGTGTGATTTAATAAACTTTGTAATTTTACTTTCGCGTACATTTCTGTTACCTCTATTGTATCTTTGGATGGATAACAATTATTTTTTTCTTTTAATAATTTACTGTATGAGGGCCACACGTTATTATTACATTTTATCGCTTCATTTCTAATTGTTCTGTACTGAAATTTCGATAAGTCTGCCGTGATAAAGATATTTAAAGCTTTTTCGATGGTAAACAACCCCTTTTTTAGCATGCATGTCTTTTTTAGAAACAATTTTATATCGTCGCTACATCGGTTATCTTCTAAGTACTGGATGAAACGCGCCTTTTTATGCATGCCAGATTTTCTTAAGCTCATTTTCGTTGCTTTCAACAATTCTTGCAACGAGAAATGTGTTATCAAAGACCGGGCTCTTCGAATTTTTTCTCGGGTGCTACATTGCGAAAACGGTTTTGTTCCTTTATGTATATTAACATTGGATAACTGTCGTCTTGACGTGGTACTTGATGATTGTTTGCAACTTGTGGATGGTATTGCTGATAATATGTCAGTTGGGAAGAAAAATTTCTACTAAGCCATTGCTTATTTCTCGTTATAAAGTTGGCTTCAGCGTAGCGAGACTGTGCCCACTTCTGCTTCAATTTACAAGTAAATATTTTCAATTGCTTTTTTAATACATCAAAATTCTCAAAAGAGATATTTATCTCATTGCATATTGCCTCATACAGGAATGTATGAGGCAATATGGGATAATATAATCATTCATGTCTCTAAAACTATTTCGCAAAACACGGAAAAGATCTTCGTTTGTACGGAAAGCCTCCATTTTAAATAAGCGATGGTCTATATTAGAAAAAGAGAAAATGTAGAATGCAACAAATAGTTCACGTAGTAAATCATTCAATGTTGTGGACTTACCTATTTATATAGAGTGACGTATGATATAGATATAGGAGCAAACTGAAATTAACTAATTGTAAACAACGATTAAATGTAAATACGTAATACACTAAACACACAATTATATACGTATATATAGCACACTAAACACAAAATAAGATAAGAATGTAATAATATATATAAAAAAAAAGAAAATGCAATACAAACAGAACGTAAATATAACGCAAAAATACGACGCTGTGGATTTGTACTGCACTCTTTGATGGAACTGTTACATCTGAATGCAGAGGAAAAATTGAAAACGTAGTTGAAGGCTCATCTATACTATAGGATAAACAGTTGGAGTGGTCTAAACACTTGCTCAAGTGAGTTTTCAAGTGTCTGGCATAGTCCAGATGACAAGACAACTCGTGACACCGCACGCTTTAGACACAGATAATTTCCGGAAACAGGACGAAAAAGGATGTGAATTTTACATTTTTATATAGGGAAAACCATGGTGAAAATGTATTAATGAGTAAAAATTTGGAACTATTTGGAACTTAAAAGATGGTCCTTACCAAGTGAAAAATATTTATGTACTTTTTTCATTATGTTCAACATTATACTTTCAATACAAAATTAACGATAATCTGTAGTTGAAGATGTTTTTATTTAACGTTATAGAATACCTTTCATATAAAAAAAACATGGGAATAAAATATTAGATACAGCTGTCAGAATACTTCGCCAAAGGTAGGCAGTTTTTTTCGTAAGAAACGCCGTCTTTAAAATATCTAAGTTTAAATATTCATTGTAATTATAATTTTTGTTAAATCCTATTAATACCTTTGGTTCCAAAACTCATAAGCATTTAACAATCTATATGTATTTACTAAATATTGATATGCAAAAGTTGGTTTTTCGACAAAATGTCACTAAAGGGTATAGCAGGATAAGGTGGTCAAAAGTGCCCTTCAACTGATTTCAATGGGGGAGGTCTCATTTGATAGATAATGCTCGGCGATCATTGTGTACCAAATTTTAACCCTTTATCTTGATCGGAAGGGTAGTTATGGGGAAAGTTAAAAAAACAGGTTTTTGGCCCTTTTCCTCCATTTATTGAAGTGTAAAAAATTCGAAAAAATTCTGGCATATTCTACACGGTATCGGACATGTTGGAGAATTTTTTCAGATTTTTCCGTCGAAGTACCTAAGCGTGAAAAATGGGCAAAGTCAACAAAAACGGAAAAAAGAAGATTTCGTATCGAAATCTTCGAGGTACAACTTTTTGTTTTATATAGTAACAATCTAACACCTACGATTGTTATCCCCAATTTTTTTCAGATTTTTAAACCACCTGCGTCATTATGAAAAAAATCGAAAACCGATGTTCGGGACGTATTTTGATCTAAAACGCAAGAAGTAATTGTTATTTTTCCATTATTTTCATAGAGTATGTTCATTTTGTGGTTTTTAATGTTTGACCATTACAGATAATTTCATAACAATAAAAGGAATTGAGATAACTCACTTAACTGTAAACTGTGTGTTTCATTATGTACCATAATTTTGGACGTTCTTTCAACAGCAGCAGTGGCGACGCGTCTAGAGTGTCTGCTCTGGAACCGCTATGAACTTTTTTGTCGCGGGTTCGCGTCCCGGAAGGTATAAATTTTTTCTCTTTTTTTTTTTTAATCTGTAAATGCATAAAAAATGTATATCGTATAGAAAATAGTTTTAGTGCATATCTGTTGTTTTGCCGGCTCTCTCTAGCAATATGTTATCCCATGGTTACGGATATTTTTAAACATTTAAATTACGGAAATGTTAACTTATTATGGTATATAAAAATGTATATTCGGCACCAAAGATCACAACACTTGCACTAACAGAGTATATGCACGTAATGATTACTTTACTTGCATGTTTCTTTCCCTTATATTCAAAGAAGAATCGTTGAAATGGAGGGGATATGCTCGAAACTTGAAAAATATGAATTTCTATTGGTTTGTATTATATTGCCATTTTTAATTTGTTAATTCTGAAATGAGCGTAGGGAAGACAGTTTATGGTTGGGTCTCCGCTATTGTCTCGAATGTGTCAAACCGATTTAATGCTGGGTATGTTACCATTTATAAATATTTGTACTTTTTTCATTATGTACAGTTCCATGTGACTAGGTAGAGACAGAAACCATTTAACAGTGAATTGACCAATATAACATAAATACCTATAGGGGATTAGCTTAGTACCTGCGCCAAACCTTTAATGCCAGCAGGTCATTGGTGAAGGCCTACGGACAGGAAGGGTTCGTGTGATATTGGAGCAGGCGCAATAAAATAATAAAGTCCTGCAAACTAAATTATATGCCTCTATTTCTTAAAGGTATTTCGAAAGCGATACAAATGCTCATCAGTAAGATATCTAAAAGCTTAAGAAGTAAATTCGTATATAACAATAAAGCAATTTTAACGAATGAATATATTGTACAGTTATGGCCCTCAAACGTATTATTTATTCTATATGATTTCGGAACAAATAAAAAACTAGTACTTATGGCGAAAAATAATAATCTACCAAAAGAAAGGAACTTCGGTTTTCATTCAGCATGACTTCGGCAGGAATTTGTCATGGTATAAACTCCGTTTCTTTAGTGCCGAATATACATTTTTATATACCATAATAAGTTAACATTTCCGTAATTTAAATGTTTAAAAATATCCGTAACCATGGGATAACATATTGCTAGAGAGAGCCGGCAAAACAACAGATATGCTCCAAAACTATTTTCTATACGATATACATTTTTTATGCATTTAGGGTTATCGCAATAGCTGTTAAAAATGATTATTGATTATTTTTATGCATTTACAGATTAAAAAAAAAGAAAAAAAATATACCTTCCGGGACGCGAACCCGCGACAAAAAAGTTCATAGCGGTTCCAGAGCAGACACTCTAGACGCGTCGCCACTGCTGCTGTTGAAAAAACGTTCAAAATTATAGTACATAATGAAACACACAGTTTACAGATAAGTGAGTTATCTCAATTCCTTTTATTGTTATGAAATTATCTGTAATGGTCAAACATTAAAAACCACAAAATGAACATACTCTATGAAAATAATGGAAAAATAACAATTACTTCTTGCGTTTTAGATCAAAATACGTCCCGAACATCGGTTTTCGATTTTTTTCATAATGACGCAGGTGGTTTAAAAATCTGAAAAAAATTGGGGATAACAATCGTAGGTGATAGATTGTTACTATATAAAACAAAAAGTTGTACCTCGAAGATTTCGATACGAAATCTTCTTTTTTCCGTTTTTTTTTACTTTGCCCATTTTTCACGCTTAGGTACTTCGACGGAAAAATCTGAAAAAATTCTCCAACATGTCCGATACCGTGTAGAATATGCCAGAATTTTTTCGGATTTTTTACACCTCAATAAATAGGGGAAAAGGGCCAAAAACCTGTTTTTTAAATTTTCCCCATAACTACCCTTCCGATCAAGATAAAGGGTTAAAATTTGGTACACAATGATCGCCGAGCATTATCTATCGAATGAGACCACCCCCATTGAAATCGGTTCAAGGGCACTTTTGACCACCTTATCCTGCTATACCCTTTCGTGACTTGAACCACATAAGTGTGCGCCGTCACGGCTGCACCGCCATCTGCCGCCGTCGCGGCGGTTCGTGCAACCCGCGCTGCCATCTTGCGGGCCACGAAGCCACGGCTGCTAAAAGAGGCCGCCTCTCGTAGCGCGGGAACGTCGGTAACCCGTCGACCGAGCGAGAGCAGTGGACCACCGGCACAAAAATCAAACCAAAGAAGAACTAGCCTCCCGAAAACCTCCTCCACCACAGGCACCACCACAATGAGGACCTCCACCACCACCGCAGGGCCAGCGCCGAGGACGGCGAAAATGGCGATGGCCGCGGCTGCTGGGCGAGTGAGGAGATCTACCACCGTTTCCCCCCCCCCCCCCCCCCCCCACCCCCCCCCCACCCCCCCAAGCAGCCGCAGAAGAAGCCACCGGCATGCCGGGGGTAGGAGCAACATTGGAACAACCCCTCCGAGGGCTGTCCACCCCCGGGTGTCGGGGGAAAGGACGCGTCGAGCCGGGACGGCCCCCCGAGCCGCGGGGGACGAAGATCCAGGGATGAATCAACCCTTCAACTGCTTGCGCCAACCCGCAGCCCAGTGGGACGAAAAGGAACGGAGGGAGGAGAGAGAGTGTCGCCGCCCGTCTTACGATCTCGCAGGGCGGCGAGCGTGCCGGTGGTAGTTAAGGTTGTTTAGAAGAAAATCACGAGTAATGAGAAAAAACTGAAATTAATACAGTAGATAGTCGACTATTCAAGCCATGTCTCTGTGAAATTTCAAGACGATTCGGGGCTTATTAACGGAGTAAAAAAATCGTAAAGTTGCGTAATTTTAACCGCTTAACTACAGTGTAAATGGAGAGAGTTAGGCGTGATCGCAATTAACTCGCGATAACTCTTTTCGTACCATTGAACTTTTCTTGAAAAAATAGGGACGAATTCTTTGAAATATTCCGCGTTGATCAATACCGAAATCATCAACTTTTGGAGATTTCTGAGCAAGATATTTCAACGTAAAGATAGAAAATCGCGTCAAAATTTACTTCGAGTGAGTAAGTGCCTGACAGACACGGCAACGCCGCACTTTCAAGCCTAAAGGGAGGGGCGGAATACATGGGACTGAGCGCTACTCGTGCATACCCGCGCCAAATTTAAAAGAACATATATAGGTACCACTTTAGAACAAAATATTCATTACAGCACCCAGTAAATACTTATTTCCTTTTTTTCATAAATTCTTCTTTTAGTTAATTATTTTATAAATATTTTCCACATTTTATTTCATTTTAATAATATGTAAAAAAGTAAAATCGAATTGGTATTATCAAATATCTATATTTTCTGTATTCTCTACATTTATCATATCAATAACACTTTTCAAAAAATAAATTATATTATTTATAATTCTCATATCTTTGGTCACGTTAGGTTTGCCGTTGACTGATTTTGATAAAAGCGCAATAATGCCTGGTTCGCCTTCATCAATAAATACTTCAATGAACTTATCATATGTAATAGAAGCCTTTATCAATTTATCGCATATTTTTTTTGAAATCACATTGTGCAGTGGTCTTAATGTTCTTGCTGTCAGCATCGCATTACGTTTCTTGCTAGTAGCCGATTGATTCAATAAACCCATACCGGATTTATATGTAGTACCTTCTACCTTTTCTTTTTTTTTCCTCAAAATCGTACGATATTTTTTCAGAAGATTTCGTCGAGCTTTGAACTTAGCTGTTGCTACTTTTTGTTTACGATTTCGCGCGTGTCTTTCTCGTCCTTCAACGTATGCATTCATATGAGGACCAGGTGTCAAATTTAGTTCCAGTAACACTTCAATTAGGCATCGGTTCCCAAGATTTTTACTCGCAATAGCAAGGGCAACACGATGATGAAGCGAAGCTGTCAAGCCGTAGAATCGCGATTTGGGAGCTTTGCTAACAATCATGGCATTCAATTTCTCGTTAGGTTGACTTGAGCTTGCAGTAACGAATTTATCAACGTTTTCTGCTAATTTGTTGAAAAATTTGGACAAATCTTCGTATAATGCCAAATTCTTCAGACCTCCAGGTATCGTTGAATGGTCGTAGTTTTCTTTATCTTCCTCGAAATTGCACCAGTCTCCACAGCGCTCATGGTTGTTGAAAGAATGATCTACGATTTGCTTTATCGTCTCCTTCATGGCATCTTTATCATTTTTATTTTGAGCAACTGCGTATGTAAAACATCTGTGAAGATGAATGATGGCATTTTTCTTGAGTTCACGATGATTTTTACTCATAGACCATAACGTTTTTTTAACATTCTTTGAAGCGTGATTGATGTCAGAAAATTTTATAATTTGATGATGGGATTCCTGGCGCACTGCAGAGATGGTTGAGCTGTCATCGTCCCCAACGAGAACTCCGATTTCAATCTTGGCTTCCTTCAGAATGGTGCTATGAGTAACTAAGTCTGCTGCGAGAGCTGGCTCCATGCTCTTTGCACTCCCTGCAGAGTTCCTTTTACATTTATGGTCGCTGCAGGAATGCCCCTCATCACATTGCTTGCACTTTCGATTCTTAGTGTCATAATCGAGTACCTGGCCGCATTGAACGCCGATGAGAGCTCCGTACCCGCTGAGGCTGTCATAATCTCTTCCTGTTCCTCGAGTAGACCACCCCATATCGTATGATGCCATAACACGAACAATCCAACTGCAGGGAATAGCAGTTAGATCACCAGACAATATTTGTTTTTTTCGTTCATCAGTTATATCAGGAATAACGAAATCTTCAGGGAAGTCACGGGCGCCAGACTCAATAGCAGACAATATTACTTTTACCTGCTCCTCTGTCAAGTTAGGCAATAGAAAATTCTCCGGTGTTCCTTCTGGCCTGTTAATGAAAAATGATCAAACAAGAGTCATGAAAAGAAGAACTGAATGGAAACATTTTTACAATCAAATTCATTGCTATTAAAACGGAAAAAACTAAAACAGAAAAAAACCTACAAGGATTTTTTTATGGATAGGAATTTCTCAAGAGTCAAATGTCTTTCTAACGCAGCAGCAGTTTTGCAACTCCTTTCGGCAACCTGTGTCACAGCTTTTCCAACCAGCTCTTCATGCATCTTGAGCAAGTGATTATTGAAAGGTGGCATATCCAAAACCCCTAATAATTTATTGAGATGTGTCCAACCTATACCAGCATCGATAAGTCCTGAAATAATATAAAATTTTCAATTTATAGAAATTGATTTCATTTACTTCTCGACAAAAACATATTTTTTCAAACTTACCTAATGCGATTCGTGCATTAATCTCATACATTGTTCTGCCATCTTGTGCCGTAAATGTTTTATCCGTGGTGATTGAATTTTCAAACAAACATTCTTCACAACGGATTATCAGGACTGAAGCTAGTCCACGGCGTTTATCTTCAATGATATTCGCTAAAGATAAGATCTGCCCGCATTCTTTACACCGGTCATTCTGAGCCCATACATCTAGATCAATTATTCTGTAACCAAATGCAATTTTCTGTTTTTTAGAAGCAGCTTCGAATTCAGGCGGCAGATCCTCACTCGTTGATTTTTTTCGTTTCCCAAAGTTTTGTTGCTGTTTCAATCGTAGATTGTATACAGCTTCTGTCACACATTTATTTTTCCACATGAAACGCTTCTTTCTCCTAGTATCTTTATCATTATTATCACTACTTGTTTTTGCACTTTCCTCACGATTCATGATGCTTAATGGGACTAAAAACAGAGGTTACGTTACTTTTCCCACGAGTTTTGAGTCTACGCTACTAGACACGGGTGACTAGAGGGCCCACAACGTTGCCGCGATTATTCCTTACTTCTCTTTTTTTATTATTAAAATTTTTAATCATCTAAAAATAATCCGGAGTAAAATATGATTATAACTTCGATAAAGGCTCCATCTTATACAAATTTCAATCATATTTAACGAGTAAAAAAAATTTTAATATAACTGGGCAGTTGGCAGGGCGAAAAAAAATATATCTACAACGCCCAGTGTATAAGCATAGGGAAATCTCCCCCACTCTCATGCATCCCCACCCTACTTCTAAACAACCTTAAACTATCAACTCGAACGACTACCGCTACTCGATCGGTGGTGACCGGTCCAGCGAAAGGTGCGCTGCGGGTTAAACCGCTCGGGACGTCACCCCCGCGGCCCGCAGCCACCATTGAACGTAGAACCTCTGGACCGAGCTCTCCTCCCACTAGCGGAGGAATGCCGAAAGTGCCCGTGGAGGCACCAGCCGGCGTGCATTGATCACCTTCGCGGTTGCCGGCGACCACGGGAGTCCCTTTTTCCAGGAGTCCGGTGGAGGTCGCCGTCAATAATACCCGCCTCTGCACGTCGGCCGCCTCCGTAGCACTCACTACGGCAACTATTACGACCTCGTGCTGTGGAGCGCCGCTGGTTTCAGCCAGCGTGTCCGTTCCGGCGCGCCTGATCCAAGGGAATCGTCCGGCGGAAAGGACGTTGCCGGTGGTGCGCGAGGTGGTAATTTTGAGGCCGGCCTCAAAGAAGACGACTATGGCCAACCAGCAGCCACCCCTCGCTGAGGAAAAGGAGATGATGGACAGCGAGGGAGAGGAGCAGCCGTGGAAGGTCGTCGCGGGGAGAAGGGCGTGCAGAACGCCGCCGCCGCTATCTCCCCCGGAATTGTCGGTGCGATCCGGTTTTTCGCCGCCGACTCGCGTTTCGCCGCCGCCTCCACCCGTTACGGAGGTGAATTTCCCCCTGCTTCCCCCGGCAGGAAGCAGATAGTTCGAGATTTGTTTAACGTGAAGCACCTGCCTTGCGGCTTATCCTCACGGCCCCCATGGGCGCGGAATCGAAATACGCTCGATCAACGCGTACGAACGGCGTACTACCAGTCTTAGCACGAAGATTGTGCGTCACACTGGTGGGAGCGGAGACTTTCTTAACTCCTACCGGCTATGCAGGTCGGTACCCGAGGTGGAAGGTTTACTGCACCTCACACAGCGACATCCGTAGCATGAAAACCCGCCAATGTCTCGCCAGCATATGGCTCTTGAAACTTTCGCCCCCGCGATGGACCTACCCACGGCTGGGCCGGAGTGGGCTAAAAACTCCATGGGCAACCCAGCCCCCGCGGTACCAATACACCCTTGGCTTGGGAGCACTTGACTCAGGTCGGTGGGGTCGTTAAGTCCAGTGGGGTCTCCCAGGCCACAGAATGGGGACCCCACACCTTGCCGTAAGACAGCTCGGGGACCCCCGGGCGCGCGAATGCCCGTACCTACCCAGCAAGCTGGGTAGGCCCCTGGGGAACACTACTCGGGTCCGGTGGGGTCGTAAAGCCCAAAGCCGGGGGACTAAACCACTCACGAAGCCCTAACGGCTCCCTGCCGAAGGCGGGAAGCAGAGTGGGAAAATTAACTCGAAAGAATCTTGATTCAGTACTTTCTTTTAGGGCCCTGATCGAGCGAAGGGGATCTGGCAGCCGGACCGACGAGGGATCTCCGAAGGCTGCTGGCGTAACAACTGCCACCCGGACACGCCGTTGCCCTGCGACTCGTGTGTCCGCCGAAAGGCGCGGGCACGCGTCGGAGTCAACCGGGGTAAGTCGGAGCTATGCAGCGGTTCCGCTGCAGGCTTCCAGCCTGCCTCACCGTTTAGGCCGAACGGACAGCGGTCGGGTCACGACCTCGCAGCGGGGGCGGAGCGAGCGACTCGGGGGGGGGGGGGGGGGGAACCCGGCTGGCAGCAATCCGAGCCGCGCGACTCGCGAGGTACTGCAGCAACAGGATCTCCTCCTGGAAATCGCGAACTCCGTCTCCTGCATAGAAGATCTGGAGTGTATGGCGGCGGAAGTCGCCATATACTTCCAAGGCTGCGGGGAAAATCGAGGCACGACCGCTCGAAGCGAGGCCGTCTCAAGCCGCTCAGGCTGCTCGGCGGTTGGCGATGCGGGTGCCGCGGGAGCGCGGCGCGGTGGATCCGGGCGCGATACCGGTCGTACAGGTCGACCCAGTCGTCCCACCCCCTCACAGGGAGAAGGACGTAGGAATCCTGTGCGGGAGGCCGCAAGGCTTCAAAGATTGTATAGGCTGAACTGAATCCGTGCAATCCGAGAAGTTTTCGAAGGATCTTCACCCTTCTGCCAGGTGCAGAGAGATGAAATCCAAAGATACTTCGAGGAGGTGTATGATGGAGGGAATGACCTGTCCGGTCTTACTCCCGCGCGGAATACGGGGGCTCCGGAAGTCGGCGCGGAGGGCCTGGCTCAGCCATTCACCGAAAAGGAGGTCGAACGCCGGCTCGGGCGTATGAGTAATTCTGCGCTTGGGCCGGACGGCGTCTAGTACGCCGACCTTCGAATGGCTGATCCGGGCTCTCGGCTGCTGACGGCGGTTTTCAATGCTTGTTACCGCCTGGAGTCGGTTCCTACGCCCTGGAAGACCTCCAACACGGTTTTGGTGTTTAAGAAGGGGAACAAGGACGACCTATCGAACTGGCGACCGTTGGCGCTCGTAAACCAAGCCGACCGCGTCTAAGCTCTACGCTGTCCTGCTCGCTGACCGCTTGACCGACTGGGCGGATGCGAACGGGAGGCTCAGCTGGAGTTAGAAGGGTTTCCTTCGATGCGAGGGGTGCTACGAGCACAACTTGGTACTCGGGGAAATCCAGGGGGGATCAACTCTTATGGCAGATCATGGAAACGTTTTAGTTCCTCTTGCCGCTTCTCGTTCTAGATGGCGTTACATGTAAAAACTAATACACCTATGGTGTTCGAATCGGTGAGAAACTTACACATTTACCTGCCAAGGAAATCCGTGAGGCGCGCTATCCCCACTATACAATTCAAACATTTGACGGCATTGGTTATGCATGGCTATGCACTTGAAACACTTAAAAACATGTGTTTGCAAGATGTTCCTAAAAAGAGAAAGTTTTGGAAGGATGGCAGAATTTTAGAAAATCAGGAAAACTTCAGTACTGTAAGTACACTCGAAGAGAACAGCGCGAATCTAGCAGCGAAGCAAAATTCATATTCAAATCTATATTTCATAGATTTTAATATATCGAATCAGTCTATAATAGTGTTATCAGTAGACTGCGGATGTTTATGCAAATTTCGAGTTTCACAAATGCAGGTGAGACAAGAAAACCTATCTAGGGATTTATTGCACTTAATAAATATTACAACAAATACCATACTTTGGATATTTTAGATATATTTTTATATTATGTTCTTTTTGTATATTTTAGCCGTATTTAATTTGTCATAAATGCATAAAAATCCGCAGTCTAGTTATCACTTTTCATTTTAGAGAATCTGTTAACCCTATTTATGGAATTTTTTGGATATATTTGTATTTATTTATAACTTAACTTGTTTTCGAGTATTTTATTTTTTAGAAAAATGAGAAAGCTGTGTGTAGTGCCTGGCTGCAGTTCCGGAGGAGAAGCACCTGGACATAAATTTCCCAAGTCGGTGGAAAATATCTGAATTGTGGGCAAGCACAATTCAGAATTATTCCCTTCTATAGATTTTAACGTTGGAGAGGCAAACTTACAAAGTGTGTTACAAACACTTCCCCGAGAGTGCCTATATGATAGGAAAATGCAGAAGATTATTTCCTACCGTAATTCCTTCTTTAAATCTCCCTAAGGCTCAAGAAAGAGGTATGGAGGAATCACCCATACCAGGCAGCTCTCAAATGGGAAGCATTGAATTTGACAGAAGAGAAGAGACAGAACGTAAGAATTAAAAGCCTAGTTAAAAGTAATATTATAATATACTAGAATTATAGATACATATTATAGAGATAATGTTCATTTTTACAAGAAAAACATCATGATGGAGATATATTATATATGAGAAGAAATGCACCTGAACATTTTCCAGACATTTCAAGTAATTATTAGTCAAATTAATACAAATGCAACGAAACATTTAATGCACATTAAATACATATAGGTATGTAATAAAGGGTCTAGCCGAATAAGGGGGTCAAAAGTGCCCTTGAGCCGATTTTATTCGACGATGGGTCATTCGATAGGTGATGATGAAAAACCATTGCACACAAATTTTTAATCCGATACCTTCACCGGGAGGGTAGTTATAGGGTAAAATCGAAAAACCAGTTTTTGCCTCATTTTCCTCAATTAATGTGGAGCAAAAATTCCAAAAAAATTCTAACACATTCTAAACATGAATGTACACGTTAGCAATTTTTTCCAGATTTTTCCTTTGCAAGTTACACTCACGAAAAATGAAAAACCGAAAAAAAATTTTTAAACATCGATTTCGTATTGAAATCTTCCGAGCACAACTTTTTCCTTTTTACAGTAGTTGCATAATGTTATCATTGTTATACCCTAATTTTTTCAGATTTTTTGAGTACGGTGCATCACGGTCGGAAAAATCAAAAACCGATTTCTGGGACACATTTTGGGCTGAAACTCGCCCATTATTTGCCATTCTTGCATGATTTTAATACAGTATGTTCATATTGTGACCTTCAATGTTTCTGCATAGAAATATGTAGATGTTAAAGAACAATATCGGGATAATTAAATAAATTGCTGATTGTATGGTCTTTATAACCTAGAATTTTAACCGTTCTTTCAATAGCATCAATGGCGCAGTGGCTATGGTGTCTGCCTGTGGAATCGCTGGACACTTCTTTGTCGCGGGTTCGAATCTCCATATGGGACTTAAGTTTTTTTTCTGTCATTTTTTTTTTTTTTTATAAAAGACATAACAATATTCAGTAGTAGCTTTAAAATGTTTCACACATACTTCTAAAAATAATTATACAGTATACTTTTTTCTTCATCGACTCTTTTCAGTCATGTCACGATTTACAATTACAAGTACTTTTTTACATTCTGTACATTGAATTTTATATTTCTTTCATATTTAAAATATATTTTCATACATTGCAATAAACCAATATCTATGAACAATATAAAATGTTTGAGAATACTTATAATTGCAAAACGTTGCATGTCTAATTGTAAGAAAAGCATGTTTTACGATTATTTTTCTATAGGTTTTATATTGTTGAAAGGCATAAAAATATCTGTAAAACATTTTAAAGCTACTACTGAATATTGTTGTCTTTTATAAAAAAAAAAAAATGGCAGAAAAAAAACTTAATTCCCATATGGAGATTCGAACCCGCGACAAAAAAGTGTCCAGCGATTCCACAGGCAGACACCATAGCCACTGCGCCATTGATGCTATTGAAAGAACGGTTAAAATTCTAGGTTATAAAGACCATACAATCAGCAATTTATTTAATTATCCCGATATTGTTCTTTAACATCTACATATTTCTATGCAGAAACATTGAAGGTCACAATATGAACATGCTGTATTAAAATCATGCAAGAATGGCAAATAATGGGCGAGTTTCAGCCCAAAATGTGTCCCAGAAATCGGTTTTTGATTTTTCCGACCGTGATGCACCGTACTCAAAAAATCTGAAAAAATTAGGGTATAACAATGATAACATTATGCAACTACTGTAAAAAGGAAAAAGTTGTGCTCGGAAGATTTCAATACAAAATCGATGTTTAAACATTTTTTTTTTGGTTTTTCATTTTTCGTGAGTGTAACTTGCAAAGGAAAAATCTGGAAAAAATCGCTAACGTGTACATTCATGTTTAGAATGTGTTAGAATTTTTTTGGAATTTTTGCTCCACATTAATTGAGGAAAATGAGGCAAAAACTGGTTTTTCGATTTTACCCTATAACTACCCTCCCGGTGAAGGTATCGGATTAAAAATTTGTGTGCAATGGTTTTTCATCATCACCTATCGAATGACCCATCGTCGAATAAAATCGGCTCAAGGGCACTTTTGACCCCCTTAATCGGCTAGACCCTTTATCAAAAACAAAAGAATTTCAGCGCAGCAGGGAGCAATACCTACAATATTCGTTTCGTACATTTGTTTTCTATAACTTTCTAATTTCCCTTAACAATCCTGTCATAAACGTTCAGGTGTTGTGAAAATAAAGAAAAATTATGACACTGTAAACCAAATTTTCATTAATAAAATATTAAATATTTCTTTATGAAATAAAAAAAATTCAATCTATAAGGGTCTCGAACTACGGACCTCAGCATTTCGACCGCGGAGCCTTATCAACTGCGCCACGGCACTCGTTGAGTAATCACAAAAACAAATAGATACATATTTGGCCGTGGATATGTAAAAATTTATTTCTCATAAACAAAAGCCCGCTGGAAAAAAAGCTTTTACACTTTTTAACCTTACACCTATGTGAACTCACACACAAAAATTCTACTCATTTGGTGTGTGACACTTCGCGACCTCTCCTTGTGAGTACAGTAAAACCTCGATAAATGCCGAAGAAGTTTGTACCGATAAATGCATCGCGACTATCCCCTCCACATAGGGGGATCCCCCTCGGTCGAACCTCGACGTTCGGCGACGAGGCAGTGTAACACGATACTATCGGAACCATCGGAACGTATCCATGTGATAATACTAATCCGAGACTTGAGCTTTTCCATTTTTGATTTTTTTTGGTTGAAAACTTCGCTAACGTATTTGTGACAAGTTTCTGATTAAAATGATACCAAACACGACATAGTTTGAGCAATATTTACTTAATATTTAATTCGTTTACTTGCTATTTAGATAACTCGAACATATCGTGTTTGGTATCATTTTAATCAGAAAAATGTCACAAATACGTTAGCGAAGTTTTCAAAACAAAAAAATCAAAAATGGAAAAGTTCCATCCTCCGCTTAGTATTGCGTCATCCATGCGTTAGGACCGGTCCCCCTGTGCGTTGGGCCTCTCTGTCTTTTCTACTGTCTGTCCTTTTCTAAGCTCGGCGCTCGCTGGAGCCTCAACGTAAACACAGTCCTGACATTCAGCAGCGTCCTATGCATTTAAGTCTCGCACAGGGAACCATTTAGCAGTGCAGTTAACGGTACAGGTAACTATTCTATGTTTTCATCTGACTCCAGCTGACCACGAATCTAGAAAGGGGTAAGCAATGGGAAACCGTCCTCTCGAAGATGATAGGGTTAAAGGAACCGGGACTCGGTTGCGGTGCACACGCGATTGACGGCGATGCGTTCATCTTTGCTCCATTCACGAGCTCATGGAGTAGACTTTGACGATGCTCAAAGTTTTTTAGATATCTATGCTATTGAGAGAAACGTTCCTCAAAACGTTCGTACGAACGGTCTCCTCGCTGTCAATCGCGTGTGCATCACAAACGAGTCACAGTAGCTTTAACCTTTGCATCTCCGAGGGGGTGGTTTCCCATTGTTTGTCACTTTCTAAATTCGCGGTCAGTTAGAGTCGCATGAAAACGCTGAATTGTTACCCAACTCAATAAATGTACAGCAAATCGACTGCTGTGCAATGTCGAAATGCACAAGGCTGTGTCTACGTTGCGGCTCCAATTGAGCGCCGAACTTAGAAAATGCATTAAATATAATTCAAACCGTATCGCGTTTGGTATCATTTTAATAAAAAAAATCTCACAAATACGTTAACGAGTTTTCAAAAAATAAGAATCAAAAATGGAAAAGTTTGATACTCCGATTAGTAGAGCGTAATGCAATAGAAGACGTTACGACGTGGCGGAAGTATTACATAATTATGACGTGAGTTTAAGGCCGATACTGAGTTCTAATAAATTTTAATATAGTATTATGGAAAATACATAAAATGAGGAGACGTTGAGGGTGGCAAACAAGAGGCCATAATAGGTGAGGACGAGCTGGTTGAGAAGGATGATGTTTCTTTTATTGATAACAAATTATAATATGAAATCTTGTTAAATAACAAATATAACAACAACAACAAGAACAGCAGCAATAATGGTAGCAATACTATTAATAGTAATGATAATGATGGTGTTAATGATAATGATTATAATAACAGCGGTGGTGATAATACTGATAATATGTACAACGTGATGGTGGGATGTGACATTAGCTTCTTGGAACGTAACGTTAAAAATTTAACGTATAAACACTATGACGTCCGGCGACACCACCGCGGTGTCGTGCGCAAAATATAAGTAAGAAAATATAAATAAAGAAATATATAAAACAAAAAAATTTTACATATATTTACATATATATATATCCTCAAAATTTCATGAAAATAGAGGTACAGGATTAAAAACTCAAGAGAATTGACGATGAGATTAGTGAAACTTGACGATTTATGACAAGAGGAATGATCTGAAACAGTCCTACCGGCGCCAAGCAAACAAATTTTGATGAGACGTGCGGCCGCCAAAGTGTTAATTATGGTCATCGGCACCTAAAAAATTAAGTTTGAGTATTAAAATGACAATTATGTTTGTGGCTTTTACAAAATTATATAATAGTACTTATGATGTTATCTGTACAAACCTAAAATGTGTTTCTTTAAAACGTTGACCATATCTTGGACAATCGGTGCGTCCGACGATATGAGACGCTCCAATCGGCTAAATACTTCGACTGCCTCTGATTTGTCATGATAATTCGGCGTACTGTCCTCTTCTCCTGATGTTTCACCTTCCTGGCTCTCTGGTGTTGGTGATTCACCTTCCTCTACCCATGTTCTACTTTCTTCGGCATTACAATTATTCAGGAATTCAGTTACTTCCTCTTCAGTAAATGTATTGCCGGTTAAATTTGACATATCAACCCGTAGAGCCCGTTCAAATCTGCCAGTTTCGGGAATAATTTTGTTCCATGAACTTACAATATTTTCGGGGGCCACTTCCATCCAGGAACCGTGCAGAATTTCAATGCAATCTTTTAGATTGAATTTTTTGTAAAACTCCTTTAATCCTCCCTCATAGGATCCTGCTTTCTGCACAGTTTTTTGCCGGTACAATGTTTTAAATTTAGCGATTACACCCTGGTCCATCGGCTGTATTAAGCTTGTTGTATTAGGTGGAAGGAATATAATATTGAATTGCTCTTCATCTAATAATTCCGTTGGCACCCTATGGCCCCCGCAATTATCAACAACTAAAACTACTTTCCCGGTCGATCCTCGTTCTAATTGATCTTGTCGTACACTTGCTTTAAAATAATTTTGGTACCAGTCCACGAATAGCTCCCGTGTCATCCAAGCGTTTTTCTGTGATTTAAAAATCACTGGCAGATTTTGTTTGTAATTTTTTAAGGCCCTAGGGTTCTCGTACCTATTTATGACGAATGGCTTCAATTTGTGGGTACCCGAAGCATTCGCACACAAAGCCACAGTTATCCGCTCCTTACGACTTTTGTAGCCTTTTATTTTCTGCTCCTCTCGAAGCGCCAACGTTTTCGATGGCAACGCTTTCCATAGGAGGACAGTTTCATCCATATTATAGATGTTATTTTCCTCGACGTCGTCAAATCCAATTCCCTTTAAAATATCGCCAAAATCCCGGCAAAATTTTTCCGCCGCATCGGAATCTGCACTTGCAGCTTCTCCATAAACTCTTGCAAGCCTTATGTCATTTCTTTTTTTGAATCCTCGCAGCCAGCCCCTACTAATTTTAAAAGTTGATGGCAACCCGATTGTGCCCTTCAATTGGATTGCTTTCTCCATTAGTATAGCGTCGGTAATAAGGTCGCCAACAGTCCTTTTTTCGACGAACCACGCCAGTATCTGTTTCTCCAATTCTTCGTACACCGGTAGCTTGATTCGTTGTCGTTTCTGTTGTACCTTTCCTTTGTCCGAAAACTTTATAATTTCCTGTGCGTTATTTTTTATTCTAAGTATTGTTGACCGATGCACGTTATACTTTCTTACAATGATGGGAACACTTAACGTTTCTAAATCTTCTAAAACTTTCAGTCGGTCCTTCATACACAAAGTCACTTTCTTCTTACTCGCCATATCCAACACTTGAAGCACTAAATATAACTAAATATAACTAAATATAAGACAATAAATAACACAAAAAATAACACTGTATATATATATTATTTTAAACAAAAACTAAACGGCGTAAAAATAATAGACTTAAAAAAAGAAAGACTAATGAAAACTAGTAAGCTTGAAGTGCTAGATATTTTAGTATTCGAATCGCTGTGTTAGAAGGCTCTAGGAAAAATGTCATGCTGTCTGCCATGGTCCTCTTTTATAGAAAATGCAACGTTTTCCCCACCCTGGAACCAGATTCTATGGCGACATCCTCCTCACTCCATAAGCGCTATGAACAATCCACACTTTAGAATAAAAATCTGAACTTCATAATTGTTGAAATGCAACGATTGTTTCATTAGTTATTTAATATTTAAAATTATATCCTTGCTTTTTATATTTCATAAATATTATTGTTAATCAAGTTTCATCTGTAACCATTCAAAATTGTTTCTCTATTTCTTGTTTTACATTAAAATTTTGCAACAGTCCATCACATCGTTTTCTCGCAAAATAATTCAAAATTGTGTTATGAAATAGTGTAATTCTTATACATATCGAAATTTCTTTACGAAATACAGATTATGTATTTTTTATCGAAAAATTAATTTTATAGTGTCAACAGGTAACAAATTCTTGGTTTGAGTATCTTCTTTATAATTGATTTTAAACTTTTAGTGGTAAATTTTTAAAGTTGGGTTATATTATATTACAATACTAACTAATTGTAAGTAATAAAACTAAGTAACTAACAATAAGACTAACAAGGGAACATACCGAACTGTCAATCACCAATTATGATGAAATTTAAGTATGATGTACTCCTCGTTAAAATATTCGACACGTATTTTTTTTTATCGGCAATCATCGACGTTAAAGGGGTGAAAACCACCCGTAAATTAAGGCTCTAAAGTATATTTCGGCGATTATCTTGGGAACTATGAGAGATAGAGCATTTGCGTAAATTGACGAAATTTGCGTCTTTTAATAATCAATAGGATGGTAAAATTTATTTTGCAAAATCTTAATTTGTTTAAGCAATAGATGAAAAATTCGAATTTTTATTGCTGTTTTTTTCCCTTTAATGCTAATGAATTTTCTTGAGTATTTGTTTATATAAACTATATGTTCTTGAACAAAATACGGATAAATCGGAATTTTGATTTTTTCACCAGAAAGAAAGTTATTAAGTTTGAAATTGTACCGTTCAACGCGCGAAATAGAGTGTCTACATGAGTCGTTCCTTGTCCTAAGCTTTTTATAACGTAACCAAATTTGTTAAGTGGACTGGTCGAGATTTAATTAGTAACTTTCAACGAAAGATACAAATTGAGAACTTTTTAAAAATTAATTTTACCCTTCATGGCGGTTCTTATTGTTAGTCCGTGAGTAGGTCGAGCTTGTCCGTAACGTGCCGATTTGGGAATATCCCGTCATAAACCCCGTCATAAACTGCCCGTCGCAAGGGAGTCGAAAATTGTCTGACTTTAAAATAAGCGAAGATTCTTTTATTTTCACCAGCAAGGAATGTAAATCAATAGTATTCGTTCTTTTAAGAGCTATCAACTACTCATGAACAAGGAACAACCCATGTAGACACTCTATTTCGCGCGTCGAACGGTACAATATCAAACTTAATAACTTTCTTTCTGGTGAAAAAATAAAAATTCCGATTTATCCGTATTTTTTTCAAGGACATATAGTTTCTATAAATAAATACTCAAGAAAATTCACTGGCATTAAAGGGAAAAAACCAACAGAAAAATTCGAATTTTTCATATATTGTTTAAACAAATTGAGATTTTGCAAAATCAATTTTACCATCCTATTGATTATTAAAATACGCAAATTTCGTCAATGTAAGCAAATGCTCTATCTCTCATAGTTCCCAAGATAATCGCTGAAATATACTTTAGAGCCTTAATTTACGGGTGGTTTTCACCCCTTTAACGTCGATGATTGCCGATAAAAAAAAGTGTCGAATATTTTAACGAGGAGTACATCATACTTAAATTTCATCATAATTGGTGATTGACAGTTCGGTATGTTCCCTTGTAAGTAATAAAAGTCCTAAGTAAAGAAAATAAATTGCTATTTTTAAAGCCCTTATGATTTCTACGAAAGACATAAAACGAACGACACGTAATTCTGAAAATAAATAAAGATTTGCAATGAACTTTCATTGTCCACTTTCTACGGAGTAATATATTCATTACAAATGATTGTGGTTTCAAAAAGTGTATCTCTTCTTACATATTGGAACATAGACATTACTTAGTCATCGTGACTTCGACAGTTTGAATTTTTGTACTATATATATTATTCAGGGTTCATTTTAGTACATGGGTCATTTTGAAGGTCCCAAGAGATATACTTTTCGGCAAGCTCGTGCGACGTCTGTTTTTCGTCAAGTAAAATACCGTGAGTTAGTCATAAACATTTGGTTTGGGTAACGTGTTTCAAGGGTGTAGGACTCATAAATAACGTCTTTCTACAAACGACTTTCCCTTCTCTATCACCATCATCAGCCAGAGCAAATCGTACATATATTTCTTAGGCATTTTCTTTAAAAATAATATGTATGAACATTTTTCCTGAAAGCCCATGTTAATATGGTTCTTTGTTCTATTGTAAAAATACATATTACAATACCGGCAGAACAGCTTCAATTATCAAACAACTAAACTATGAAAAATTTGTGCTACATTGAATTGAGGGAAATCGCATGACGTATGGTTTTCGAAAAAAATATGAAATTATTCAACAAAACTAAGTTTTTTTAATGTGAAATATTTGTTCGTTATTCAATCGACCTTGCGTTTTACACATATTATTTTTTTTTACGATTAAAACTATAATTTTGGGAACCATCGTCATTACAAATAAATAACAGCTTTAGTGACGTGTGACTTTATTGTGCCTTACAGCGGTGGTGGAGATCGACTACCTGACTGTCGTTCCTCGGAGGTTACCCCGAAATTTCGGACCCTTCGCCAGTCCCCTAGCTGTGCCCCCTCGACTCCTTGAACTGATCGCAACAGTTCGAGGAGCGTTGACAGAAAACAGACCACGCCGGGGCAAGCAAGGGTGGTCCCATCCGGCACTCGGCACAGAGCGACGTCAAGAAAATATACTAGATAATTTATTGTATTTCGAGGATCGTCGCTCTGCCCGAGAATGCGAGACTAAACTCCGCAGAACGACGTACTCGATAACTGGCGACGCATGGTCGTGTCGCCACAACAGCCATCGTAATCATCATGCTTACTAACTGCACTCCTTTGCATTCAAATTCAACGATTTTGTATTTATAAGTATCATAATTGCTGTTTAATTTATCAGAGTAAGCTGTTTCTGACAAATGAAAGCAATCCATTATCCATACTCCAATATGCATATGGTTGGGAAATTCCATAACATCGCTTGACAATTATAACCACGTGCCCAGATGCTTGTACAAGGCAAGCAGGTCAGTGGGCTCCGAAAGCACAGTGCGGAGTCTCATAGTTTAACCCTGCAACCCTGAGAAGTTTTCGAATGCAATTGTGAGAAGACTTTCCTCATGCATAGAAGACTAATTAAGGTTACAGCACACGAGTTAGAATCTACTCCACCAAGGCCCTTGCAAGGGTCCACTTGAGTTGTATAACCTTTCGATACTTGTTACGAAATCAATTGTGACTACATATAGATATTCAACTTGACAAAGAATTATCATTCTTCAATATAATTGAAGTTTCATACAACTTTTGTGTAACATCAGAATTTAGGTTGGCTACCTGTACGTGAACCACTCTGTGTTCGGTTTGATCTTAAAACATTAACCCTTTGCACTCCTAACTTTTTGTTACTTACCAATAACTTCATAATTAATTTGCGAAATATATAAAAAAAGGCCTGAGTAACAAGTTGTATTAAAACGGAAATTGTTATTATTATATTGTTACTAGTATTCAATTGTTTTAGAAATTGCGTTGTGTAAAGTCGAATCTAATTCGACATTAAAGTTGAAGTAAGAAATGTAATGTCGAGACACATTTGACATAGGAGTGCTAAGGGTTAACAGATTGAAGACTCCTTTCAAATTACGTTTATGGATTTTCTATACAGTATTATTTTCACGGCGTTTTTCTAACTGTATTTCTGGCCCAATATTTAGCAAACCGTTCGTCCTCAATGTATTCAAAACCTTTCTGAAGATTTATTGCATGAGCAATCCCATGACTATTTTGACGAAAACGGCTTTAGTTAAATGACTCTGCTTCCACGAATTCCACCGGCCGCACCTGGTGTTTTGCTTTTAAAAATTTTAATTATTTTGTACCAATAGCGTAGCCATGTAATAAATGGGAAATATCCAAGTTTGCTTCCATCAGTTCGTGAATGGAAAAAAGAACATACCTGAAAAGGTTCGTAGGGATAGAACTGTCGCGGTTAATCACGTGTCCATCACATGGCGAGGCTGGTTACCTTTAACTATTGCATCTTCAAGGAACTGGTTTTTAATTTTCTGGTCCTTTCTAAATTCACACTCAGCTGGAGCAGCGTAAAAATAGTGAATAGTTATACAACTCGATATAAATGCACAGCTATATTGAAACCTGTGCAAGGTTTAAATGCACAGGCTTCGGTTCAATGGCAGGACTGTGTTTACGGCTCTAGCCGAGTTTGTTGTTGTTATGATTGTTATTTAATAAGATTTAATATTATAATTTGTTATTACTAAAAGAAGCATCTTCCTTCTCAAATAGCTCGTCCTCAGCTATTATTGCCCCTTGTTTCCCACCCCTAAAGTTTTCTCATTTTATGTATTTTTTAAAAATAATATGTTAAAATTACTTAGAATTAAGCGTTGTCCTTAAATTCACGTCTTAATTGTGTCATGTGTCCGCACGTCGTAACGTCTTCTATTGCATTACGCTCTACTAATCGGAGTATCAAACTTTTCCATTTTTGATTCTTATTTTTTGAAAACTCGTTAACGTATTTGTGAAATTTTTTTTATTAAAATGATACCAAACGCGATACGGTTTGAATTATATTTAATGCATTTTCTAAGTTCGGCGCTCAATTGGAGCCGCAACGTAGACACAGTGTTCGAAATTCGCGCTATCTTCCGTTGGCAACACGATTGATGACGTAGCCCTTTCCTTACTTGCGAGGTGAATGAACTGTCTGGCGAGCTCCCTCGTAATCCAATTAGCAGCCGCTGTTTTTCAAATTTGACTGTTGACGGATCGAGCGAGTTCGCCAGACAGCGTATATAAACAGCGTTTTTTCAGCGCGCACGACATTCAACGTCTTCTCTCTCTAGAAAAGAGTGCGTTTATTGTGCCATCGCAATTATCGTTAAGCAATTCTGTGCGTCGCAGACTGTAATTTCTTTTCAGTGTTTAATACCAATTCTGTTCCCGCTAAGCTTTTTGGTTGTTCAATGTGTATTTATTGTTAAATAAACAGTGTCGTTGTACAGAGTTTGAAATCGACCGTTCTAACGACTTTTCAGTCGCCTTCTTCCTGACCAATTCCAATTCGCAACGTTTCTCGAAACAATCTTCGCACATTTTTTGGTCCTTCGAGCCGGATTTTTCTGTGAACGTTCAGTGTGGTGACATTTGTGCGTGCGTGTTCGAGTACTTTGGATTTTTGACGGAGGAAATTAACGGACGATGGAAGACATAATCTACGCGCAGGTGGATCTGCACGGCCGCATCTCTCGCACCTGGGAGAACCTGAAGAAAGTCGGCCAGAAGAACATTACGCCCGAGCTAGTGCGTGCAACTCTTAAGCTACTAGACGATAAGTGGGCACGCATGGAAGAGCAGCACGCCTCCCTCATGCGCGTGTATCGGGTGGAGGTCAAGGATCATGAGTACGTGACCGGCGATTTTTTAACAACTGCAGAAACGCAGTATTTGTCCCAAAGGGCCCAACTTTTGCGCCTGGAAGCGCAATATACGACCCTAGGCGAATCCACCATTGCGAAGACGGCCGCAGTCACGGCGTCCACGCAACCAGCTCCTGCGCAAGCGCCCTCGTACCCCCGCATCAACCTACCGAAATTCACCGGTAAGTTTGAAGAGTGGCCAGCGTTTCGCGACTTGTTTACGTCAATGGTTATTAACGAAGCCACACTGCCGGACGTTCGCAAGCTTCACTACCTCAAGATAAATGTAGTGGGGGAAGCGGAGGGGCTCCTGCAGAATCTGCCGACCACGGACGGCAGTTTCCAGCGGGCATGGGATACACTAAAGAGGCGCTACGAGAACAAGCGCCTCCTGGTGAGATCCTATCTCAACGCATTCTCAGCCCTGCCAAAAATGAGACCGAATTCGATGGCGGATTTACACCGGATCTTTCACGGAGTAATGACCACTGCTGGATCACTGGAGGGTTTAGGGCGTCCCATCTCGTCAAGCGAGGATTTCTTTGTCCATAGTGTGACTAACCTGTTAGATCAAACCACTCGGCGCGAATGGGACAGATCGTTACGAAAGACCTCGCAACCACCGTCCTTCGAGGACCTGAAAACATTTCTAGAGGAGCAGCTTACCTCCGAAGAAGCTCTCGACGCGCAAAATGCCGCGTCCACCTCGAAGCAGCCAGCTCGGGCTGGACGCACCGTTCGCGTTGCTCAAAGGCAGAAGCCATCGAACCCTGGACGTTCCTGCCCCGCCTGTAACGGCGATCATTTTTTTGCAGCATGCGACCAATATGTGAAGAGTTCTCCATCGGACCGCATGTTGATGGTAGCGAAGCATAATCGCTGCTCCAATTGCCTGGGGCGCCATTCAGTGCTGGCTTGCCCCAGCGAAAAACGATGTCTCAAGTGCTCCGAAATGCACCATACATCGTTGCATGATGCATCCGCATGCAGAAAAGAAAGCACGTCCGTGCATGTAGCCGAACATTCGTCGGCGGAAAGCTACGCTGTGGTACTGGCAACGGTGCGAGTGTGGGTATCGGATTCGGTGGGACGCGAACATTGTGTCCGCGCTCTGATTGACCCCGGGTCGGAGACGTCGCTCATCGCAGAGTCGCTCGCGCAACGCCTTCGCTTACCGCGAACTCCCACGTCAGTGGCCATCTACGGCGTCGGTGGACAACAGTCAGGGGTGGCGCGCGGTCGTGTCACCTTTACCCTCTCCGCTCGCGACAAAACGTATGCCATTTCGGTGTCGTCCCTAGTACTTCCGCGACTCTCAGCGTACAGCGGGTCGACCTCGTCCGGCTTCAGAAACTGGCCGCACGTGCAGGGAATCCAGCTGGCGGACCCGGAGTTCAGCGACCGCGATCCGGTGGAGTTGCTACTAGGGGCAGAAGTCTATGCAACCGTCGTAATGGATGGACTGCGCCGGGGAGCGGCCCAGGATCCAGTGGCCCAGCAGACTCGCTTGGGATGGATTCTGCTCGGAGGCCGCAGTGTCGGACTGACTGGCCCGTCAGTGACCTCGCTTCATTGCTCCCATGAGGAAGACCTCTCAGCGGCGCTGCGTCGATTCTGGGAGTGGGAGGAGCCGTCGCCTGCTGCGCTCCCGTTGACCGAGGAGGAACAGCGTGCCGAGGTGATTTTTTGCAAAACGCACCGAAGATTATCTAACGGACGCTTCCAGGTACGCCTCCCTCTCTGCTCCACACCACCCTTGCAGCTTGCCTTCACCAGGAAGGCCGCTGAGCGCATGCTCAGTGCAATGGAGCGCCGATTTGCTCGCGACGATGCCTTCCGCCGTAGATACGAGGAGTTCATGGCGGAATATCTGCGGATGGGTCATATGTCTCCAACCTCTCAGTCATCGCTCTCCGACGACGGTCGACTGTGCTATCTGCCGCACCACGGAGTCGTGAAGGGCAGCGGAGACGCACAAAAGCTGCGAGTCGTTTTCAACGGTTCGGCTCGAGGGGAGGCAGGTGTGAGCCTAAATAGTCAACTGATTTCAGGGCCAAACTTAATTCCATCGTTGCCGGACATCTTACTCCGCTGGCGGCGGCATCGCTATGCATTCGTAGCCGACATTGAAAAAATGTATCGCCAAATTGAGGTTCGTCCTGCCGACCGGGATCTCCAACGAATCCTCTGGAGACAAAATGGAACGTTGAGGGAGTTCCGATTAAACACACTCACGTACGGAACCGCGTGTGCGCCTTTCCTCGCCGTAAGAGTGCTGCGTCAACTGGATCAAGAGGAAGAAGAAACTTTCGCATCTGGAGCTGCGGCTCTCCGACACGATGCATACGTCGACGATATTTTGTCAGGATCATCCACCCTGGAAGGCGCCCTACGCAAGCAAAGGGAACTAACAGCGCTTTGCATGGCGGGCGGCTTCCCTCTGCGGAAATGGGCGGCTAATCACCCCGATCTACTAAAGGGAATTCCACCAGCTCACCAGCAGAATTCTCCTACAGGCGCGAAGTTGCCCCTCACCGAGCACTCCGTTTTGGGACTGCGTTGGAGTGCGGAGGATGACCATCTTGCTATCAGTGTCGCCTCCACCTCCAAGGAAATCCCGACTAAGCGATCTGTGCTTTCGCAGGTTGCTCGCCTCTTCGACCCGCTCGGGTGGTTGGCGCCGGTTGTCATCAGGGCGAAACTGCTAATTCAGACCACCTGGTTGCAGCATCTGGACTGGGACACCCCATTGGCGATTCGCGAGGCTACAGTCTGGCAGGAACTCGTGGAGAATCTGCCGCTGATTGAGGAGATCCGCATTCCACGATGGTTCCGAGGGTTTCCCGATGGAGGTCACGTACAGGTCCATGGATTTGCAGATGCCTCGGAGAGGGCTTACGGCGCAGTTATTTACCTGCGAATTCTCGAGGGTGATGCAGTCTATGTATCGCTTGTGCAGGCGAAGTCCAAGGTCGCCCCGCTCAAGAGAGTCTCGCTTCCTAGGCTCGAGCTGTGCGCAGCAGCTCTGCTCTCGAAGCTTTCAGCCCACGTACGAGAGGCCTTAGGACTCCAAGCATCGCCGGCCTTTCATTGGTCTGATTCCATGGTCACGCTTGCATGGATTCGAGCTCATCCCACACGATGGACCACCTTCGTAGCGAACCGAGTAGCCGAAATTCAACGAGAGAGTCATTTAGTGCGCTGGCGGCACGTACCAGGCAAGGACAATCCCGCCGACTGCGTTTCTCGCGGCTTGTCGCCGAAAGAACTTGTCGAGCACACGCTATGGTGGAAAGGACCCTTATTCCTCTGGGAGAGCTCTTCTTCGTGGCCAGGGATGGACGAACAGCTGCCGAATGTCATAGTACCGGAAGAGAGACCTATAAAGACCTTGACAGCCACGCAAGAATGCTCCGAGTCGTCAGAATTGACTCGCTTCTCCAGCTTGCGGCGGTTACTCAGGGTCACTGCATGGATGCGGAGGTGGAAGAATCTGCGGGGCGAGAAGAACGGTCCAGCCTGTGCTGAACAGGATCTCACCCTTCACCCGACGGAACTGGAGGCAGCACTCTCAGCGTGGATGCGAGTTTCCCAAGGCATCGCCTTTTCCCGCGAGCTACGAGACGTCCAGGAAGGGCGGGCGGTGCACAGTCAAAGTCTCTTGACTAAGTTAACACCGTTCGTCGATCAGAATGGAATACTGCGCGTCGGAGGGCGGCTGAAGCATGCCTTGCTGGATGTCGATCAGCGTCATCCTATTATCCTTCCGCCTGACTCGCACTTGAGTCGCCTCATCGTGGACGAACATCACAGGGTGACCCTGCACGGCGGAACTCAAGCCACGCTCGCTTCCATTCGTCAGCGTTTTTGGATTCCCCGTGGCCGGCAACTCGTTAGACGATGGATTCACCGATGCACGCGGTGCATTCGCTGGAGAGCGGCAACACCGCAGCCGATGATGGGTGATCTTCCTGCAGCCAGAGTGACGCCCAGCCGACCGTTTCTGCATACCGGCGTGGACTTCGCCGGGCCTATTAAGCTGCGCGTTTCCAAGGGGCGAGGCAACCGGTCATACAAGGCCTTTCTCTGCATTTTTGTCTGTTTCAGCACTCGGGCAGTCCATCTCGAAGTCGTTAGCGATTACACCGCCGACGCCTTTCTCGCCGCCTTTCGTCGCTTTTCCTCGCGCCGCGGCCTTTGCGTGGCTTTATATAGCGATCGAGGCACCAATTTCATCGGCGCAGACTCTCAACTGCGGACGCTTTTCTCGAAGTCGTCCCCTGATGCTCGATTTATCGCCGGACACCTTGCCGATAAAGGAGTTCGCTGGGTTTTCAACCCCCCCGCAGCTCCCCACTTCGGGGGTTTATGGGAGGCCGCCGTTCGGTCGGTAAAACATCACGTGCGAAGAGTACTCGGCGAATCAACACTCACGTTCGAGGAAATGTCAACGCTGCTGGCGGAAATTGAGGCATGTCTCAACTCACGCCCCCTGCAAGCGTTGAGCGATGATCCGGAGGACCTCGCAGCCTTGACTCCTGGTCATTTTCTGGTGGGCGAGCCGTTACTTGCCATTCCCGAGCCAACGCTCTTCGATGTTTCTATAAACAGGCTTACCCGCTGGAAATTGTTGCAAGGCATGAGGGATCATTTGTGGCGCAGATGGTCGCAGGAATACGTCCAGTCCCTTACACCAAGGGCCAAGTGGTGGAAAACAACCGGTGGACTGCAGGAAGGGCAACTATGCATTGTAAAGGGCGAGAACTCCTCTCCTTCGCGGTGGCCCCTCGCGCGAATTGTCCGTCTTCACCAAGGGAAGGACGGTCAAGTTCGTGTTGCTGACGTGAGAACTGCTGCTGGCCCTCTTACACGGCCGGTTGTCAAGCTTGTGCCGCTTCCTAATGCAAGCTCTGCCAGCAGTGAGGCAAACTTGTAGTTTCGTCGCGTTACGACAAGGCGGGCGGGATGTTCGAAATTCGCGCTATCTTCCGTTGGCAACACGATTGATGACGTAGCCCTTTCCTTACTTGCGAGGTGAATGAACTGTCTGGCGAGCTCCCTCGTAATCCAATTAGCAGCCGCTGTTTTTCAAATTTGACTGTTGACGGATCGAGCGAGTTCGCCAGACAGCGTATATAAACAGCGTTTTTTCAGCGCGCACGACATTCAACGTCTTCTCTCTCTAGAAAAGAGTGCGTTTATTGTGCCATCGCAATTATCGTTAAGCAATTCTGTGCGTCGCAGACTGTAATTTCTTTTCAGTGTTTAATACCAATTCTGTTCCCGCTAAGCTTTTTGGTTGTTCAATGTGTATTTATTGTTAAATAAACAGTGTCGTTGTACAGAGTTTGAAATCGACCGTTCTAACGACTTTTCAGTCGCCTTCTTCCTGACCAATTCCAATTCGCAACGTTTCTCGAAACAATCTTCGCACACACAGCCTTGTGCATTTCGACATTGCACAGCAGTCGATTTGCTGTACATTTATTGAGTTGGGTAACAATTCAGCGTTTTCATGCGACTCTAACTGACCGCGAATTTAGAAAGTGACAAACAATGGGAAACCACCCCCTCGGAGATGCAAAGGTTAAAGCTACTGTGACTCGTTTGTGATGCACACGCGATTGACAGCGAGGAGACCGTTCGTACGAACGTTTTGAGGAACGTTTCTCTCAATAGCATAGATATCTAAAAAACTTTGAGCATCGTCAAAGTCTACTCCATGAGCTCGTGAATGGAGCAAAGATGAACGCATCGCCGTCAATCGCATGTGCACCGCAACCGAGTCCCGGTTCCTTTAACCCTATCATCTTCGAGAGGACGGTTTCCCATTGCTTACCCCTTTCTAGATTCGTGGTCAGCTGGAGTCAGATGAAAACATAGAATAGTTACCTGTACCGTTAACTGCACTGCTAAATGGTTCCCTGTGCGAGACTTAAATGCATAGGACGCTGCTGAATGTCAGGACTGTGTTTACGTTGAGGCTCCAGCGAGCGCCGAGCTTAGAAAAGGACAGACAGTAGAAAAGACAGAGAGGCCCAACGCACAGGGGGACCGGCCCTAACGCATGGATGACGCAATACTAAGCGGAGGATGGAACTTTTCCATTTTTGATTTTTTTTGTTTTGAAAACTTCGCTAACGTATTTGTGACATTTTTCTGATTAAAATGATACCAAACACGATGTGTTTGAGTTATTTAAATAGCAAGTAAACGAATTAAATATTAAGTAAATATTGCTCAAACTATGTCGTGTTTGGTATCATTTTAATCAGAAACTTGTCACAAATACGTTAGCGAAGTTTTTAACCAAAAAAAATCAAAAATGGAAAAGTTCAAGTCTCGGATTAGTATTGTCACATGGATACGTTCGGGCCGGTCCCCCTGTAGGTTGGACCTCTTTGTCTCTTCTACTGTCTGTTCTTTTCTAAGCTCACGCTCGGCTGGAGCCTGAACGTAAACACAAAATAGAAACCACTGCTTCGTAACTGCACTGATTCGGTCCCGAATTCTCTGCATTTATCGAGGTTTTACTGTATACTTTTTTACTAGTAATACTTTTGTTTTAACCTATACGCGATGTGGCGCGATCTGAAACTGCTTGTTGACAGATAACGTCAGTCTACGGGACACGCGCATCGATTTTTTTTCCCGTAATCGGCGTGTGCGGCGTCTTTCCAGCGCGAGCGATCAGAGTCGAACGGCGCCCTAAAGCGCCACCATACTCGTGCGATAGGCCCGAGTCTGGCAAGTCATTCCTGGTTGAGTAAAACAGTTGGTAGAGAGAAGCAGGCGGTGCAACTCAGAAAAGGAACGCCGCGATCAACTAACTCAACACCATGTGTGCGAAATTGTAAGCGAATTTTGCGCTTTCCGTTCGTCGTTCGGAATTCCAGAGACGGGCACGGTCGTGAGAAAAAAGTGTCTCACTGTCTTACTTTTATCTTGATTTATTTACAAGAGAAAAAGGGAAATTATAATGTTCGCCTTGCGCGGCGCCAATCTATGAGTGATTATAACAAATATGATGCGTTCAGAAAAGCGGTCAGAATCGTTCTGTTGGTGAAAACGTGGAAGAAGAATGAATATCGTACAAACAAAAGGCGATCGCCGCCAACGCGATAATAGGCGAAGACCACCGAGCTCGAACGATCACTCGCAGCCGCGATCGTCAACACTTGTGTCCGAACGCGAAATACAAATCGCGTACACCGCCCGCCTTGAAAGACTCATCTTTCAAAGATAATTAACAAATTAGTAAATATTATGATACGAATTGGTTGTAAAAAAAAAAATAAATGTAGTACAAACTAGAGTGTAAGGTAAAATAATATAAGTGATGTGTAGCTTAAAACTAAACGTTGACACAATTGAAATACGAGATTTAAGAGTAATAATTAAATAGATGAGTTATGTACAAGTTTTGATCTCACGATCAGCTTCGAGAGGTAAGATTGACAGTTTGGACAGAGGGCGTACGAAGGTCCCATGGTTGGTCTTGACGGTCGCAGATCGGACTATGCCATCGGAACCAGGATGAACTTCTTGAATTCGTCCCATGAGCCATTGCAGTGGTGGGAGGCCTTGTTGTCTGATCAAGACAAGTTGGCCTAGTTTCAGCTGCTCGCCCTTGTTCACCATCCACCTGTGGCGAACCTGCAACTGGCTAAGATACTCTAGACTCCATCGTTTCCAAAAATGTTGTCGGAGCTGTTCGACCCTCTGCCATCTCGTTAAACGATTCTCGCGAATGTCGCTTAAATTAGGTTGAGGAAAACTGATCAATGCATCTCCCGTAAGAAAATGTCCAGGAGTGAGGCACGAACAATCGTTGGGATCGTCGGACATTGGCGTAATTGGCCTAGAATTTAAAATAGCCTCGATTTCACACAATACCGTCAATAACTTCTCGAACGTCAGGTGAGCATCGCCTACGATTCGCTGCAAGTGAAACTTTGCGGATTTCACGGCTGCCTCCCACAATCCTCCAAAGTGAGGAGCGTAAGGCGGAATGAAATGCCAGGAGACTTCGGATAACCTTAAATATTGCTGGACTTTGCTAATCGTTTCCTCACTTTTGAGGGCTTCAAAAAACTCTTTTAATTGGCGAGAAGCGCCAGTGAAGGTAGTGCCATTATCGGAGTGAATTGATACCGGATTACCACGTCGCGAGATAAATCTTTTAAGCGCTCCGAGGAAAGCATCGGAAGTCAGATCACTTACTAGCTCAATATGTAGAGCCTTTGTAGAAAAACATATAAATATGGCTATGTAAGCCTTGACATTTCGAGAGTTTCGTCTCCTGCCGTCTCGAACCAAAATTGGACCCGCGTAATCGACCCCGCAGTGTGAAAAGGGTTTGGAAGGTTCGACGCGTCTTGAAGGGAGTTCACCCATGACCGCTTCGGAAATGCGAGGTTTAGCTTTAAAGCATGTAATGCAATTGCGAATGATTTTACGTGCTGTAGACCTTATGCTTAATGGCCAAAATCCTTGCCTGATAGTTGCTATCGTGAGCTGTATACCGGCGTGCATAGCTCTGGAATGCTCACGGTGAATTAAAAGTTTCGTTACGCGATGATCCTTTGGCAATAAGATTGGATGGCGCGTGGAGTACAGTAAATCTGCGTTTTTTAGTCGTCCTCCAACTCTCAGCAATCCTTCGGCATCTAAAAACGGTGTTAAAGACAATAATTTGCTCGAAGAAGGGAGAGGCTTACCATCTCTTAGCATCAATATTTCAGACTGAAATGCATTGGATTGAGCGAATTTGCACAATTTATGCAGAGAGTTTCTTACTTCCTCTGGTGTAATGAATGTACTCGAGTTGGCGGTTTTGGTTTTGCACAAGGAAACGAACCGCAGACAGTATGCCATTATCCGGCATATTTTATTTAGATTGGAAAACCTATCGAGCAGATCCCCTATGGGCGAGGAAGCTAGCGTAGCAGTCGTTACTACAATTTTAGCGGCTTCCGGCGACTCTCCTTCTAAAGGGGGTACGTCGGAATTTGGCCATGAGAGCTCGTCTAGTTGGAGATAATTAGGGCCATGCCACCAAAGGTCGGATTGTAAAATGTTTAAGGGACTCATTCCGCGCGACAAAAGATCGGCTGGATTGTTTGTTGAAGAAACATGACGCCAGTCTGAAATGTCCGTTAAAGTTTGAATCTCTCCGACACGATTTGCGACGAAAGTCACCCATTTCCGGGAAGGTGACTTGATCCAATGTAACGTGATTGTGGAGTCTACCCAGAGGAATTTTTTGAATTTCGCGGTATCGAGGCTATCGCGGACCTTATTGAACAATCGAGCCAATAAGTGAGCGGCACATAGCTCTAAACGTGGAAGCGAAATAGACTTCAATGGAGCGACTCGAGATTTGGAACATAGCAACTCGGTGCGGAATGTTTGGTCTTTGAATTTGGAGCGTAAATAGATGCAGGCGCCATAAGCCTTCTGGCTCGCGTCAGAGAAACCATGCAACTCTATAGAAGAATGATTGACGTTAAACTTCACACAACGTGAAATTTTTAGTTCGTTGAGATACCCTAATTCCTTTCGGAACTGCAACCACCTTGTGTGTATGGAGATCGGAACGGAGGCATCCCATGCAACCTGTGTTTGCCAGAGCTCCTGTATGAGCAGTTTGGCGATGATCACAACAGGACCCAGCAGCCCGAGAGGATCAAAGAGTTTCGCTGTATCGGACAGCATTGTACGCTTTGTAATGTGGCTAGTAGGTGTATATCCTTCTACAAAAAAATGAAATGAATCACTAATGGGGTTCCAACGAATTCCTAGTACGGGAGATACTTCGCCTTTATTGAAATCTATGCCATTTGTAAAATTTGAGTGATGAGTTTGCTCTACCAGTTCCTGAGAATTTGACGCCCATTTTCTTAATTCGAACTGCCCTTCCTGCAATAGAGTTACTACCTCGTGCTTGATCGCCTTCGCCTCTGCTAGGTTGTCCGAACCAGTAAGAAGGTCATCTACATAGAAATCGCGAAGCACATGCTTCGCACCGAGAGGAAACCTCTTCGATTCGAGCTCAGCCAAATAATTAAGGCATCTCGTGGCTAAATATGAAGCGGAAGAAGTGCCATAAGTCACGGTAGTGAGCTCATAGGTCCCGATAGGCATGGTTGCGCTGTCGCGCCAAAGAATCCTTTGAAGGGACGTTTGAGAGGGATGCACGAGGATCTGCCGGTACATCTTTGTTATATCTGCTACAAAAACAAATGTGAAAATGCGGAAGCGCATTATAATTGAAAGCAAATCTTGTTGAACAACTGGACCTACCATTAAAATATCATTTAACGATACACCTGAGCTGCTCTTGCTAGATCCGTCGAAAACTACCCGCAATTTGGTAGTTTCACTAGATTCTTTTATAACACAATGATGCGGCAAATAAAAAGAATTTGTATCTTTATACTCGTCATTTTCAAGAACAAACCTCATGTGACCTAGGGCAAGGTATTCCTTTATGAAATTTGTGTATTGCAATTTGAGTGCTGGGTCGCGATTGAGACGTCGTTCCAAAGCGTGGAAACGTCGAAGAGCGGTTGTCTTGGAATCGCCAAGGGTTTCCGATGACTCTTTTAACGGCAATTGAACGATGAAGCGGCCCTGCTCGTTACGAGTGACGGTGCTTGCGAATTTCGCTTCGCAAGCCCGCTCGTCCGCTGAGTATGAATTTTTGCCCTTCACCTCCTCTAATTGCCAGAACCGTTGGAGCTGAGAATCTAAATCTAGATTCTTTATTGTTGCTGCGAAGCCTTGTACCTTGCGTGAGTGCGTGGTTGGGCTAGAGATTCGTCCTGCAAGAATCCAGCCGAAATGAGTTTTTTGTAATGTGGGATGATTTGAAGACGCCTTGATTTGCCCTACGCAAAGAAGTTGCCAGAACAGATCGGCGCCTATAAGCAAGTCAATTTCTGAAGATATATTAAACTTGGGATCTGCCAAGGTAATGTGTCGAGGCAGAATAATGCTGTCGCGTCTGATCGGTAACGACGGAAATCGATCGGTTATTTTATCGGTTACTATGCAATCGATTGTTGCATCGAAAGGATTTATTCGGGAATGTAATTTAAGCGTAGCAATTTTGTGAGCCGTGCTCGTTGTTTGATTAATTCCCGAAATAGCAATATTTACTTTGCTTGATTTGATTTTTAAGTGATTCAAAAATCTTCGCGACACGAAGTTCCCTTGCGATCCACTGTCAAGAAGAGCGCGACATAATCGACGCGTGCCCGTGACGTCAGTGACGCATACTATCGCGGTGGATAGCATGACGTAGTCACCCGCGAGCGCAACGGCGCTGTGCGTGGAGACTGTAGTTTGCGCGGCGCTCGAACTTGCAGATTCCTGTGATGGCGACCCTGCCGTCGCTTGTTTTTCACTCCCAGGAGCGTGCAACAACGTATTGTGTCGGGCGCCACAAGTCCTGCAAACTCCCGATTTGCATTGGCTCGATTTATGATTCGTGGAGCGAATGCAATTTGTACATAACTTGCACCTTCGCACTTCCGACAATCGCTGTTCCGGAGATAATTTAGAAAAATCTACACAAAAATAAATGGGATGATTTCCCTTGCAGTATGAACATTTTGTCTCGACCGTAGCCACGTGCGAGGAGGCTTGCCTTTTACCGATATTGTGAGAGCGCGTTATGATCGCATTAGAAGTCGATGCCGAACTCTTACTAGACGCCTCGAGCGATTGACACTTATGAATAAGGAAATCTAGAAATTCCTTGAATGTTGGCAACTTAGACGATTTTAGTGACGTCTGCCATTCTCGCGTGGTTATCGGATCTAATTTTGAAGACAAAATGTAAACGAGCAGATCGTCCCAATGCTCGGTGGGACGTTTTAAAGCTTGCAACGAGCGCACGTGTTTCGCGGCCCCATCCGCGATTCTACGCAATTCCTGACAATTTTCTTTGGACGTAGCCGGCAATTCGACTATGGCTCTGATATGAGTCTGTACAATTATACGTTCGTTATCGTACCGTAGTTTCAAAGAATCCCAAGCAACTTCGAAATTGTGATCTGAGAGCTCTAGAGAATGTATTACATCGGCCGCCTCCACGGTGAGCGATGCCTTAAGATATTGAAGTTTTTGCGTATTTGTCAGCGACTGATTATTATTTATGACCGAATTAAATGTGTCGAAAAATGAAAACCAATCCTCGTATTTCCCAGCAAAGGTCGGTAAATTTAATTTAGGAAGTCGAATGTGCGCGAATGAGTCGGTAGAATCCGATTGTGAGTTGTTCGAGAGCGAAGGAGAGGGAGCACTGACGGCACGAGAGGACGTGGGCCCCGCCATGAGGACACGCATTTTCGCGGATAACGCATAAAACGCTTCCTCAAAAACTTCTCTATCTGATGATTCTTTTTCGTCGAGAGATTCTAACATGTCCTGTACCGAATTATAATTGTTCCAGTGGGCCTCTAATTTCGCCTTACGCTCCTCGAGTTGCGCCAATATTTCGTTCGTTACATTTGAAATAGAATCGACAAAGGTTTTGATACGCGTACATGACGCTTTGATATTTGTGCGACGCCTACGTTCTGGAATGGTATCTACGTTCGTCGCCATTGTTATGTGTGAAATCGAGAACTAATGCAATGAGAAATTTTAACGTACCTCTTTCTGTTTTGGACGCTAATCGAGTTTCTATAGCATTGATCAGTTACCTCCCTCGTATTAAGCGTTGCGCTGCAGTTATCGTCGTCGTGGAGAACGCCCCTCAGGAAATGCCGCTGCTCGATCCAGCACGTGGTCAATTTGTAGGATGCAAAATGTCGAAGACCTGATGCGTTGCGGGATGCAGTTTCTGCGATGTTTCCTCGAAAGGGTTGTCTGATCCTCGGACGTTGCTTGATTGGTTGCCACGGGCTTCTAATATTTCCTCTTCTTGCGTGAATTGATGCAGGATACGAATCCGGCTCGAAGGACCATGTGCGAAATTGTAAGCGAATTTTGCGCTTTCCGTGCGTCGTTCGGAATTCCAGAGACGGGCACGGTCGTGAGAAAAAAGTGTCTCACTGTCTTACTTTTATCTTGATTTATTTACAAGAGAAAAAGGGAAATTATAATGTTCGCCTTGCGCGGCGCCAATCTATGAGTGATTATAACAAATATGATGCGCTCAGAAAAGCGGTCAGAATCGTTCTGTTGGTGAAAACGTGGAAGAAGAATGAATATCGTACAAACAAAAGGGGATCGCCGCCAACGCGATAATAAGCGAAGACCACCGAGCTCGAACGATCACTTGCAGCCGCGATCGTCAACACTTGTGTCCGAACGCGAAATACAAATCGCGTACACCCTGTGCTATGCCCGTCTCACCGGCCATTCAGCCGCAGATCGTCCGAGACACCGCACAGCGGAACGAATCGACCATCTAGGTGGAAAAAAATGATAACTCGAAAACCGTTCATTTTAGAGAAAAATGTTTTATACAAAAGTTGCATAATATCGGGGAAAGAATATTGGTGTAATACTAATTTTTTATTTTTTAGATTTCTTCAATGTTATTTAAAGGTCAACTTAATTTTTTATACAAAAATCGGTAGATTTGTTTATAGACGTCCATTGTACAGGAGAAATATTGAAACTTTTGTATAAGACATTTTCTTGTTGGACTTTATATTAAAAAGATATTTAATGAAAAAGATCCTACTAAAGCCTTTTTCGATAGGCGGACGGCCCAACAAACATTCAGCAGCTATAACAAAGAATTGCACAGATATGCGCACAAAATCTTTGCGTTAATTTACTTCTATATAATCTGAAGAATATATATGTAAAGTTTCAGCCCGGTACTTTACGGTATTTTTTCGTTATTCAATTTTTAAGTGTACCGCGTGCCCCGTTGAGAATCAACAGCCGAACTGCCTCGCTAACTTTCAGCAGGTATAAAAAAGAAGAGCGCAGGTTTGCGCACGAAATTTCTGCGTTAATTACTTCTACGTAGTCTATGGAATGTATATGTAAAGTTTCAGCCCGGTACTTTTCGGTCCTTTTTAGTTATTCAATGTTTAAGTCAACCGCGCGCCACGGTGAAATTCAACAGCCGAACCGTATCCCTCACTTTTGACAGGTATAACAAAGAAGAGCGCAGGTGTGCGCATGAAATTTTTGCGTTAATTACTTCTACATAGTCTAAGGAATATATATGTAAAGTTTCAGCCCGGTACTTTTCGGTACATTTTAATTATTCAATGTTTAAGTGATCCGTGTACCGTGATTTTCACCCTAACTACCTAGGTAGTTAGTCTCTAATGGCAAACTAACAATAAGAGCAATTAAGCAATAAAAGTGATATTTCAGAAGTCTCCATTCTTAATGTTGCCAATGAAATGTTATAATTGCTGAACGATATTTACGTCGACATCTGGGCATTTTGTGATCGCGTGCTCCACGGGAAGTCGCCAGCCGTGCTGTGTCACATAAACTTTAGAAAGTTATAACAACAGAAGGCGCAGGTAGGCGCAGCCGATTTTTGCAGGAGATGTTTCTACAAGGTCCAAACTAATTACCCTCAAAATTTCCAGGGGGTACTTTGGGGTACAATATAAGTTTTTCTCTGCAAAAGTTTGCAAATTCCTCCGTAAAACATGTGTCTAAAAAAACTTACATAACTTCTTTAAAAAATAATTTTTCGAAAAATCGTTTTGGGTACTTCAAGATTAACCAATGATGATAAACTGTGCAAAAAATAAAAAGTCTCGCATAATTATTAATGCCTCTAACAGTATCTTAATTTCAGAGAAGTATTAGTACGTTCTCGCGCTGTTGAAATTTGTTGTTTTTAAGCGCTGATTTTTGCATTTAGTTAATTGCAAAATCGATTATTATTGCTATCACTGATCTCAACAAACATTCTAGATTAAGATAAGATTATTAAAATTCAAATCCCAGACTTGATTTTTTTCCACCTAGATTACCCATTTCGTTCCACTGTGCACCGGCTCGGTTTCGGCTTACAGGGGAGGACCAGACCCGGGGGTCACCGATTTTGATGAAATTTGGTACACGTCTTCTACTTGGAAAATCATTAGTCCCATGTTTTGCCAAAAGTGTACATAAGTCCAAATTTTTGAAAAAATCAAGGTCAAAAAAAAAAATTTTTTCCGATCGACTTGAAACTTTGTATACATGTTCTATGAGCAAAATTAAGGTATACGTATTGTTTTATTTCGCTGTAAAAACATTTTGAAAATTACTAGGTAATATTAGTAACTTAGAGATAAAAAATGTCCTCAACAAAGCAACGTAGCTGAACGGATGAGGTAGCGTACTGCGGGTACTATGGACGCAGGATCGATTCCCGCATGGTGTTTTTTGTATTTTTTTTTTTAATTTTTTATCTCTCTACAAATACATATAAATTATTTCTAAACAATATTTTAAAACCGTATGTACAAAATAACAAGTTCTGTTTACTAATTGACTCCTGGACCGGCCAAACTGATGGTAGCATGTACGACGAAAGATTTCATAATGACCGTATGGAGTGCACTTTTCAGCTACAAATTGTACCACCGCAATGCACATCCATCTGTCAACCGTGCGATGTCTATTTTTATCGGCAGGTAAAAATTTTACTGAAGCAAATACAGAACGCCCCATTAGTGATACAAGAAAAAAGGTCCTTGCATAAAAGAGCTGATGCAATTAAAATACATGCAATAATCCATAACCAACTATCTGCTCCGATATTTACAAACATGATACAATATGTGTGGTATGCATCGAAATTAACACATACACGTACCATATTTGTTAACGTTAACCAAGTTTGTTTTCCAAAGTCGGATGTTAATAAGAAATGTACTTGCAACGCCGTATCCTTTATCACATGTTCTTGGTGTGAATATCGTTTATCTTTTCAATGTTTTGTATGACGAGTACCACCCGCACAAGTGTGTAGTTTTTAATGAGAAATAAATTATTTTTATTAAAATACAAAATTGTGAACTTCATAGTAATCCTAACAAGAAATACATAAATAAAATAGAACATAACGCGCAATTTAAAATGTATAAATTAAATACTAGACCATATTAAAATAAATAAAACATGTGACGTATGGAAAACGATGATTGAGATAAAAAATTAAAAAAAAAAAAACACCATGCGGGAATCGATCCTGCGTCCATAGTACCCACAGTTCGCTACCTCATCCGCTCAGCTACGCCGCACAGTGGTCCCAAATCGCTAAAACGTGCGAAAATCTCAATAATGAACTTTTCGTTAGGGCCATTTTTATTATTGCATTTGGTACTCAGATAGTTTGTCTATGAAAACCTGAAAGGGCAGGGTTTTTTTACGTATACCCGCGACGTTGTCGCATTTTGAAAATCGCGTTCATTAGTCCCGCAATCATCGTGAGCGTAACCACTGTTTTGCTGGCCGCAGTATAAAGTGAATAACTTTTGCGAAAGTGAGTCTATTTCAATTCTGCAAAATGGATGGAGTTCATGGAAGTAAGTACAACATTTATTGATAAAAGAAAAATTAAAATTGTTAATGGTTATGTTTTAAAACTGCAATGCAAATAGTACGAAATATGGGGCCAATCTTTATGTGAGAATTTCACATATGTAGTGAAAAAGTTAAGTGCTCCACAGTGTTCCACTATGATTCTTGTTTAGGCTTATAGGTTACACTTTCAACTTGCTGTACCTCCAAGGTTTAGGTGCTATTAGGCGCTATTAGGGTATTTTTGTAATTTTTTGTGCAGCGGTGTACTCGCGTTCTGAGCTTACAAGCGCGTTTCATCGACAACCGTGGACGATACAAAAAAAAATTCTCATAAATTTTATACGATTTGAGAGTAACTTATTATTCGGTCATAATAAATTTGTTTAAACTAATATACATAGTTTATAAAAAGATAAAATTAATTTTTTTCTTGCAAGTATAAATGTTACGATAGCCATTCGTTTTATTTCATAAATATATACAAAAAATGTTTAAATTCTTTCTAATATTTATTATTTTTCTATATTATTAAATTATTGAATGATTTGCACCAAGCATACATAACTTTGAGGGATATTTGAATGTGAATCTTGTGAGCTTTGAATGCGAATATTTCTATTTATTAGACTACATGTTAAACTATGTTTTTTTGAATCTATTATAATCACTAATGAATCATTTTGCGATTTTATTGCATTTCAGCATCTGCTGATGGCGAACAATTTTTCAAAGCGAACAATTTTTTCCGTGCTTCGAGACTATTTATTTGAAATTCACTGCGTCAACGAATTTATTGGAATTACTAAATAAATTGTTCACTTGTGACAGATTTTCTTGCTTATTAACGAAAAATATTTATTGGTACATATTTGATTACTTGTTAGAGTAAATATGAGTTGCATACTAGCTTTCGCGCGAAACCGGAAATTTTTAGACACACGCGTCGGCCATATTGAAACCGCTATTTTGTTTTTGCAAATTGTAAGGTCAGATTCGTATTCAGCGATCCAAAAAACATTAACATACTAACTTTCGCACCGAACCAGCAGTTTTTACATACACGGTTCCGCCATACTGAATCCGCCATTTTGTTTTTGGAAATTCTAAGTTCAGATTCGTATTCAGCGACCCAAAAAATATTGGGATACTAACTTTCGTGCCGAACCAGCAATTTTTAGATATATGTGTTCGCCATATTGGATCCGCCATTTTGTTTTTGTAAGTTTTGAGTTCAGATTCGTAATCAGCGACCCAAATTACCCCGGTATGTCAATTTTCAGCTAAATTGAAGTACGCTTTGAGGTTTTTCGCATTGTTTGGCCATTTGGGACCACTGTGCGCCGCTTCGTTGAGAACAATTTTATATCTAAGGTACTAATCGTACCTAGTAATTTTCAAAATGTTTTTACAGCGTCATAAAACAATACGTATACCTTAATTTTGCTCGTAGAACATGTCTACAAAGTTTCAAGTCGATCGGAAAAAATTTTTTTTTTACCTTGATTTTTTCAAAAATTTGGACTTATCTACACTTTTGGCAAAACATGGGTCTAATGATTTTCCAAGTAGAAGACGTGTACCAAATTTCATCAAAATCGGTGACCCCCGGGTCTGGTCCTCCCCTTGTAAGTCTCAGGCGATATACATAATTTACTTTCCATCGCAAATAATTGGAAAATTCAGCGACGGCGAACGTTAGCCCTCGCGTCAAACAATACATTGTTGCCGCCGCGATTGTCTTGCCAATGGATTTTAAGATTTCAGGCAGATACAACAAAGAAAGAGAAGGTAGACGAACGAAATCTTTGCGGTAATTACTTCTATATAATAAATACATTTGAGAAGTTTCAATCCGGTACCTTTCCGTACTTCTTAACACGTTAAGGACCGCTGACGAGTTTTCTCGTGTTGCGCGTCCCATCTGTTACTTTCGGATGGATCACGAAATAACCCGTGTTGTTCACACGCTGTCTTTAGATGCCACCTACTTTGATACATTGTATCTAATGTATTAAAGTTGATGGTTAAATCCTTGGTGTGCCAAAAATCTAAGTACAAGTTTGCCCAAAAACTTGCGGTCCCAGGCGTATGTCTTGCAGATTTCTTTGCTGTCCTTAATGTGTTAATTATTCAATTTTTAACACTGTAAGCGGTAAGCCAATTCCGCCGATATCCTAACGGCTGAAAATCTGTTATTTTATCTCCTTTGCAAATGCATTTTCGTCATCTGTCGTCTGTAGTTATTATTAAATTCTTCAGTATTATTTAATTGTAATTTTCTATTTGGTTTTTAATTATTATTTAGTTCTTGTTTACTATTTAGCTCTTAATTATAACCTACTTAATAATAATTTAATCTGTAACTGTTATATGTAATATTTAATACATAGTTATTAGAGATTTCGTAATTCTTATTTATTCTTTTTTTCTTTATAATTGTTATAATTGAAGTCTTTTTATAATAGATGTGGATAAGAAGAAAGAGTGTTCGATTGTGTCCTGCCAGGTAACCACCGGAAGGATGGTTGTGTTCCCACATACAAGGTCTCGATCAGAAATATTTTCAAAGTGGTTAGCAGTAAGTGGCAATCCGAATTTAGTATATTTAAGTGGGATCAAAATGCGTAAAAGAGTTATTTGCGCTAAACACTTTGAAAAATGATATTTTCTAGCCAAGAAGCTTGCCATAACAGCTGTGCCAACATTGTTCCTTCCAGGTATCTATATAAACTGCAACTTTTGTAACATATTATTTATAAGTATTTCTTTATTCATTATTTATTTATATTCTTTTGATAGGTACCACAGAAGGAATTGGAGTAGAACGACGAGACAAGCAAGGAGCAGTGGAAGTTCTCCAACTTCCACAGGAGAACATATGGCAAATAGAAAATCATCAAGGTGGATTTGGATAAACATTTTGTTTTTCTATGATATTTCTTTTAAACTATGTTTTTAACATAGTTTAAATTTTTCCTATATGTATATACTCTATATAATTTTGATTATGGTAATAGGTGGAAGTTATACATTTTCTAATTAAATAATTTAGTTTTGTAACAAATAACAAATGAATTTAATGATCTTGCAGAAAAATAAAGATACCTATTTCCTTGGGGATGGTATACTGCTCACTTCCAATGTTTATGAAACTTAATTGCTTTAACATTTCTAATTCTATTAATCCTTATATTAAATTCATCATTTTTTATTCTTTCTGCTACTTTTATTCTTTAACACGTTGACTGCCACGTCACCCATATTCGGGTGACAGTAAAGTTTCTGATCGGGCCGCGTCACCCGTATTGGGGTGACGCTTATTTGGCTACTTGCGAAGGATATTTGTATGTGTTTGAAAAGATATTTCGCAGAGGAAGTAACAAAACTATTGAATATTAATTAATGTAAACTATATTTATTAATATAAACTTAAATTTATAATAGAATCTTCATTAATATAAACTATTGTTATAAAAGTAATACGAAAATGGTTTATTAAGAAAATTATGTAGAATGTAAAACTTTAATACATTTTATACAAAGCTGGGATTGGTTGGGACAACTTGGACAATAAGTTGTTGTTTTCTTTAAATTTTTTCGACGAGTATCATCTGCATAACATTGTTTGCATGCGCGTCTAATGCTACTTCCAGAATCATTTTTCCGAACGGCGATATTATGCTGACTCCGACGAAGACAAGGATTTGTTGTATTTTCAGTTAACCCTAATAACTTTTGCAGCTAATAATTCCCTAAACCTTCTAATATTTATATTCTTCTTTGTTGCAATTTTGTAAACCGTCAAAGCGTTTACAACAGAAATTCCCAGAAGTAGTTGAATGCCAAGTTTTCGGCACCACTTGATTCCTTTTCTAATAGTGATGGCATAAGAAACCATTTGGTTGGAATAATCTATATCACACTTTTCTGCATTATATTCAACAACAGCTAGTGGTTTCAGTGTTGCAGATGTCTGTTGGCTTGAAGAAACAGCACGAATGCTACAATTTTTTTTGTACTTGGTACCATGATAGGAGCGTGTTTTGTTGATAAAATTCTCACGTCCCGCGTATCTCTCCATTTTAGTACCACAATCCCGTTATCATCTTCTTTGGATATCATCTCTCCTTTTTTAGTTTGCAATGAAGAATATCTTTTGGGAGGAATTTTTTGTTATTCCTAAGTGTTCCCACTACATGGGTTTTGCGGTTTAGGCATGATATCGCTAACTCATAACTCGTGTAAAAATTATCCACGTACAATGTTCGTCCTTGGTAGACAATTTTTTCTGCAAGCTGGAGACATACATTGTGTGCCAATCCCGTTTCTCTAACACCATCAGCTGATTTAGCAGAGTAAATTTTCATCGCCCATGTATATCCCGTGCTTGAGCATAATTTAAATAATTTGATTCCGTACTTGTGCGCTTTATTTGGTACATATTGTTTGAAGATGAGTCTTCCGCGCCATGGAATTAACGTTTCATCAGTAACAATATGTTCTCCAGGTGTGAATATTTATTGATACTTTCCCTCCAGTTTGTCGGAAAGTGGACGTATTTTTCCAAGTCGATCGTTACAAGCAATGGACACATTATTGGCAAAATGAAAATTACTCAATAGTAACTCGAATCTATTTCGTGACATTATAGTACGCGGTAAGTGAAAATTATACAGAGGGCTTTTCGACCAATAGTTGGCAATGGGGTTTACTTTTACACCTCCCATATATAAAATCAGTCCCAAGAATTTTTTTATTTCTTCGGGATTAGTGGGATTCCACTTATGCATCCGTGAACACGGTGTTAGGTCAGATTTATTTAACTTTTGTTTCGCGTATCTATTTGTTTCTGATACAAGTAAGTTTATTATTTCGTCATCAACGAACAACTCAAACACATCATATGGATTAACATTACCTGGTAATTTCCTAATGAGGCCGCCTGTCTCAGAAAAAGAAAATGACTTCTGCCGACCACTAAATTCATTCCATTCACCAAATTCAAATGTATTTTCCTCGGTATCATCAATTCTTCTTTCTTCATCAATGACCAATTCTTGCAAAATCTCGTCAATGGAATCTTCATTACATTCAGTATCACTATGATTGCACTGATCAAAATCCGAATCGGAATCTGACGATGTAATTCTATTTACATTTATTTTTTTAGGAAATCTGATTTCTTCCTCATCGCTGCTATCTGAATTTGTGTAAGCCTCGTAAAAGCTTTCTTGTTCACTGCTATTTGACTCTCTAATAAATAAGTTTTCTATTTTTCTTTTCGACATTTTAACGAATTAGTGTACAGATCTTAAGTTATACCGTTCGTTACTCGGCAGAGTCAAACTGATCCTGTGCACTGCGAGATGAGAAACAAATGCGAAGTAACGACAATAAATGAACGAGCATGATACCATAGAAACAAACTTGCGACAACCCGCGATTCGAATTCTTACAATTAAAATATCGGTGGGAATACCCAGCAGAATACGCTTCGTACAGCGACACGCGTGGCCTGAAGGAGGTTTAACTGTGGAGTACGCGACGCGAGCTCGTAGCGACAACATCTTCTCAGTGCTCGTACGCGACATAAACAAAATTCTTAAGTGCCCATACAGAGAGTAATTCATACTGTGAAAGTGTATCTTGTTATACTCCAAGTGATCGGCTAATTTTCGTTACTATTATTGGGGCTTGCTTCCGCAAGTCCCAATACAGTTCTTCATTTTTTTTCATTTTTGACCGTCCATTTTATGGAACATCATATTGCACGCATAGACGCTAGTAACTCTTCCGCATCGGTGGCGGCCGATGCCTATAATTCGGACGAAAATTTTGCATCCCTTGAGACTACTAGCCAGGGATCGCTATCTCTGTCTCTAAAAAGACATAAATCATCCAATCCGTCTTCATCCGAGGAAATTCAAATGAAGAAGTCGCGCAAAATTTCCGCTTCACGCACAGCCGCACGGCAATCTGCCGACGCTAAAACGGCTCCAGTTAACACCATGGACAATGACACAGGATTGAAATCGCTCGATCGACAATCCAGCGATGCGATGTCCACAGCATCATCCAAACAAGGCGCTGAAGCATCTTATAACAAAGAAACTCTAATACGCGAAAATAAAAGACTCTTAAATGAAATAAAATTGCTCAAAGAGCAAATCCAATCGCTCGCTGGACCCTCTACATCTGGTCGGACCATTGAATCGCCAACATCGGAATGGATCACCATTGGATCCCGTAGACCCGCAGGACGACACGCGCCGTCTCCCACGCCGACGCTGGACAAACCACCCACCGCCAACCGTTTTCAGGCCTTTGCCGAGCTCAACGCTCTACCGGAGGTGTCCAGGGACCAGCCTCCCACCTTCAGGCATCCGACCCCACCACAGCAAACTACCAGACAATATAAGTCGAACAAACCACCACCGTTGATCGTGCATGTGGCTTCACCACAATTAATAATAAACATAACTAAGAATGCCCTTCAAAAGGCATCCTTCACCATAAAAAGAAGTGGCTCGAAAAGCCATGTCATATACCCGAATTCTCTCGAAGCTTATTCGAAGATCAAAGACATTATGATGAAAAACCAGCTCAAGTTCTTCACTTATACGCCGAAGAACGAAAAACCAGTGACGATGCTTCTCAAGGGTATCGATCCAAACACCGACAAGAATGAGCTGTTGTCGGAAATCAATTCCATCACCGCACCTAAAGTCAAAGCCACTCGTATTTCCAATTTTATAACCGCGAAATCGAAACAATCCGGCTTGCCCCTGCCTATGTTCGTAGTGCAATTTGGCGCCAATACAGATATTAAATTTATTCAATCCATCAATGTTTTAAATTATCAACGCGTCAGATGGGAGAAATTGCATAGGCAGGATCTTTTACAATGTTTTAACTGCCAACGTATAGGCCATGCATCCGCTAACTGCCATCTAGACTTTAGATGTGTCAAATGCAATTTGTCTCACGAGCGTGGGAAGTGCTCGGTCACGGAAGCGACCAAACACGACGCAATTTACTGCGTCAACTGTGAGAAATTCGGCCACCCCGCGTCATACCGAGGTTGCCCGAAATTTAAGGAGAGAAGAGCCGTTGCCGCCCCTACGAGCAACAGAGCTCCCCAGCCAGCCGCAACCAGAAGACTTCCATCTCCCCTCGTCAATCCGATGACGCTATACAGTAGTGTTGCGAGTGGAGTGGGGGGCCTAGTAGGTAAGGCCGCGCATGCTTATTCATCGACTACGTTTAACAGAGGATCAGTCCCTCTCGATGCTACGTCCAACGAGCAACAGGTCGACTTAAAAAACATGTTTTCGGCCATCAAAAGAATAGCCGATCAATTACCAATTATTTTTCAACGCATCGGCGAAAATACCGAAAAAATTAATTTCCTCCTTCAATCTTTTATAGATGATAATCATGCTCAATCTGTTGATTACCATGGACGTACCCAGTGATGCCAGGACGTGGGATTTTCTCCCACGTGGGAGCCATCGTGCGCATGCGCATGCTGACGTCACAGCTCGACAGCGGTTGTTTCCATGGACGTATCTAGTAAAATATCCTCTTCCTCTAATTTCTACCGTATTTCAATTGTCACAGGGGTCTAACGATACCCCATATTTGAGTGAAGTATATACGTTACTGAGAATTGGGTAGCGCGCACGGGTGGGAAAAATCCCACGTCCTGGCATCACTGGACGTACCACGAGAGGCGTTCGAAATGATTTCCCGCAATAATGGCCACTACCGATCAAAACAGTATCCCGTTGGTCAATCTCCGAATCATTACTGTCAACGTCAACTCTGTTATAAATCTTCACAAACGTGCATATTTGCAGCAATTTTTAAATTCTCATCGACCCGACGTATGTGATCTCATTGAAACGAAGCTAAATCCGAGACATAATTTGGAGGTTCCACCACAATTTGTAATAATACGCAAAGACAGAGCAAACAGTCGTTTCGGCGGCGGTGTCGCTATGATTATTAATAGAAGTTACCAATTCTCTCGCATAGAACTCTCCACTTCTCACGAAAAATCTTTAGAAGCCATTGCGATCCGCTTGGATCTCTCGGCTGGTAGAAGCCTCGTGATCGCGGCGGTGTATAGCCCTTTCAATGATAAAATCGTGTTCCTTCGTGACCTCGATGAACTATGTGCTCAGTTGCGAGTTGCAAATGACTCGAATCACTTTGTGATCGCGGGCGATCTTAACGCCAAACACACATCATGGCGTAATACAGTCAACAACAGCAAGGGGTTAGCTCTTTTGGCTGGCTACAGTTACAGGGTGCTATCTTCCGCGCTTCCCTTCTATATTCGGAAATACCGACTTATCATCCGGCTAACTCGAACTTGGACATTGCTTTGGTGGACAGCAGGCTGATCGATCGTATTAACGATGGAACGCAAAGGCTGGGTCTGCTGCCATATGATAGCGATCATTGGGCCATAACGATTAATCTCTCTCTCCTCGGTTGTAATACATACGTAGAACGAGCCCCCAGAGTACTGAGACTAAATTATCGTTTGACCAAATGGAAAGAATACAAACTCAAACTACATAATTATATCAACAGCCTACATCTCCCATCGATACTTAATGCGTCGATCGATATGATTAATTCTTCTATAGAGGCCCTGGAGGAAAATATTTCCGTAATTCTGACGAGCTGTACACCTACCGTGGAAACTCTGAACTGCCCGAGAGAATATGACGACCGACGCATTAATAAGCTCAAAAAATTTAAATCCAAACTTATCACCAGATTATTTCGTTTATTGCGCCTTCGCGACAATTTAACTCCAATACAGTCTAACATGATAAAATTTTATAAATCAATAATTCAGCATACCAATTACAGACTCAAAAAACTCTACTCTGCAGTTGCAAATAAATTCTGGAACGACAGACTGTCCAAACTAGATACTCGTGATCCCATTAAGCTACACCCTTTTATAAACAGAATTATAAATCCAAAAAACATTGACTCAATTCCGCCACTAAGAGGCGCGATAAACGACGATTTTCTTTGGTCTGAATCTGGAATAGATACATCGACACTCCAGAAAATAGATAATAACTTTGTAGTGTCAAGCACTGACGATCGTTTGACCTTACTTGGGGTGCACTTTGCAAGAGTACATACAAAAAATCTGACTCCTACAACCGAGGAAGAGAGGAATCACGAGCACGAGGTAAAGCAGACTTACGATCGAATACGGGATTCGCGTGAAAATATCAATTGGCAATTCGCTTCGCTACACGAACAGATCTGGCCTTCAATTCACACAAACTATCTAATAACTCCCACAATGATCTTACGAGCCATCAAATATCTTAAAAACAAAAAATCCACCTCGTTCGACGGCATACCAAACGTCGCCATAAAACGCCTTCCAGGCTCCGTTATTGAATATCTCACGCTAATTTTTAACGCATGTTTACGTCTATCTTACTTTCCCATTCGTTGGAAAACGGCCAAGCTCGTCCCATTGCACAAAAAAGGGAAAAACCTTTACGACTTAAATAATTACCGGCCGATCAGTCTGCTGCCAAACCTGGGCAAATTGTTCGAGATCATGATTAACATACGTTTGAATCATTTTGTGCGGTCCAATAAATTAATTTCGGATTATCAATTTGGTTTCAAACACTCGCACTCTACGGTTCATGCTATTGCCAAATTGACTCGCGACATTGCCGACTCGCTCAACAGCTCAGCTGTGACTGGGGCTTGTTTAATTGACCTCGAGAAAGCATTTGATACTGTTTGGACTACGGGATTGATAGTTAAATTACACAAAATGAATTTCCCCCCCCCCGAGTTGTTGCTTCTAACTGAGAACATGATCACTGGCCGCGCTTTTAAAACTTTTCACAATAATACTTTTTCCGTTCGTACTTTCAATATTTTAAATGGTCTGCAGCAGGGCGCCGTAAATTCTCCTCTACTATTCAACTTATACTTCTCTGATATTTTAAACAATTTTAACAAAAGTAACGATACTTGCAAAGCTTTGGCCTTTGCTGATAATTTAATCATCTATAAATCCGGCGTTGATCCTCTCGACATTCAGTCCCACTTGCAGAGGGCTTTCGATTTTGTTGTCTCGGCGTGTAACATGAAGAAGGTGAGAGTAAATATGCTCAAATGCGAGACTATTCTATTCATTAGGCCCACGTGCCAAATTAGCAAAAAACAATACAGGCTCTCAAAAAATTTTTCGATTCACGCGACGGACAGATTTGACCTTTTAATCCCTTGGCTGAAAAAGGTCAAATATTTGGGTGTAATTCTCAACGAACACTTCAACCACAATGAACACGCCAACTACTGTCTCGGGAAAGCAAAAGGTATCGCATCTAAGTTGGCTCGCCTCTTCTACTCAAAACACCTCGGTGAGAATGTCAAACTACTCCTTTACAAGCTTTATGTCAGGTCAGTACTATCTTATGCGATCCCAATCTGGTTCTCAATTTCGCCTTATGTGATGGAGCGCATTCGCGCCTTCGAGAGGAAAATGTTCCGGGCGATCACGGGTCTTCTCATGCCCAGACGTATGTCGGATGGTACCAAGCGACACTTCCGCAATCAAACAATTTATAGCAGGGTTGACTGTTCGCGGTTTGATATTTTTCCACTTAAAATCACCAGAATGTTTACCCTTAAATCTTTGCACTCAAACTCTGACAATCCTCTCATCACCTTGTTACATACAATGTCGGACGAGGAGGCTAGGAAGGCTCGCGAAAATGGGTTTCTCTCTACTGCTGCCTTTCCCTATCTCGACAAAGAAGGATACATTCAGGATTTTCGCTCCAAAATTCCCATCATATACCATACGCATAGAAAAAGGGCCTCGCTTGCTCTTCGATACGATCCTTTGGTAGTTTCTGCCGATCCATCACAACTGCACCATTCTGTATCTCTTCTTCCACGGGATACTGTCCAAAAGCATTACAATTATCTCGATAAATTACCATGGCTTAAATCTTGACCGATCGTCGTACTCTGAACCGTGCACTTCCATCAAAAAAAAAAAAAAAAAAAAAACGCTAATCACTCAGACTTCTCCCTTCTGACAGTCTTAGTTTAAACTCTGTATATACTGTTTAGTCCATAACATAGTTAGATTAGTATATCTACTTTAAGTTACTTTAAGAATATCGTTGATGTCAACAACATCCTTTACTACCCTCTTGATTCGTATGGAACGTTATTCAGTATAATTTCATGCCACTTGTAATCGCAAGCACGGTAATTTTTCTTTATCATGGATTTCTGTACTTATTTAATTCTTCCATCGTCTAATTCTTGACCACTAATCCGTGCAATTTTGCTTATCTATTTTGGTCGAGATCCCATTATTGTTCATTTTGTTTTACTTAGTATATTGGCTATGCCAATATCTTCTCCCCCCCCCCCCCTTTTATAATTGTTTTATAATTGTTTTGTCAGTCCTGTACCTCTCTGTAACGAAGATGCCTTTTTTTACGAGGAATTCACGGTGATCGACCATGGAAGCAACCGATTGCGTTTACGTTTTGCAAAGGAACAACGTCATGGGAAAAGATTGTATGTATGTATAAACAAATTGTTATGCGTGCCCATGATGTTGGTCTGGAAATTGTAGCTTCTGTATGCGACCAAGGTTGTAATAATCGAAAAGCAATCAAAAATTTAATTTTAGATTCGAAACACGATGCATTTAAAAATAATAAAGTTTTGGAACACGATATAATAATAATCAATGGCCATCATATAGTTCCACTATGTGATGTTCCGCATCTTTTACAATGCATACGCAATAATTTACTAACAAAAGATTTGGAATTTAAATTAGAAGATACCGTTACTCAAACAGCCAAATAGTCGCATATTGAAGATGCATATTTCATTGATCAGAGTAGGGGAGCATTTCTTAGAACAATGCGAAAACTAACTGATCAGCATGTTGTAAAAATAAAATTAAGAAGATGAAAGTTTCCTGTTGTACACAGGTTTTTAGTCACACTGTGGCTAGTGTAATGTCATTAATGAGTCGCAGTGGGGTTAAAAGCGTGTGTCAACAAAGAAGTATGCCTCGTGATGGAGAAGATACAGGGCAGTTGCTATTGTTTTTTAATAATTTATTTGATAGTTTAAATAGGAAGAGCATCATTCCTTCTGTAAATAATGTCGAACAAATTCAAGTATTGAATGATGCTATTTCTACAATAGAAGCAATGCGCTTTGTTAAAAAAAAGATAACAGATCAAGCTAATCCGCAGGTTCTTGCAAATTGGATTCATACGCTAAAAGGATTTAGATTACTTAAAAGTGTAGCGTGACGAAAATTATAAAGGTTCGAAGCGACGAGCTTCGGGAGGTTTCGAGAGGCCTCTGGAAGCTTCGGGAAGCATCGAGAAGCATCGAGAAGCTTCGGAGATCGGCAATGGACCGCGGAAGAGAGTGGAGGCGCGAAGCGCAAGACCGCGAGACCAGGCTTGACGACGGGGTTGTTGACTTCGGCGACCGAGGGTAACAACGGTCTAGTATAAAAAAAGATGCACAATACGGTATAGTCCTTCTTCTGCGCCGAGAGAGAGAGAACGAGGTAATAACATCGGTCGCTCTCGGTATGGAGAATAGGGACCTCTGGCAGGAGAGTACGGACGCTCTTCCTGGACGCCTGCTGGAGGGAAAACAGGAGAGTACGGAATTGTTCCTGGGTCCTCGTTTCGGTATGGAGAGTACGGACGCTTTTCCTGGACGCCTACCGATCGAGAGAGTACAGAGCATATCCTGGACGCCCGTCAGTAAAATAGAGCCGCGCAATTAGAGTCACGGGTGGAACCGCGAAAGTTTATATTTCGACAGAATCAATTGCATAGTCAAGCCCAGTCAATTTCCTGGTCGATTCTAAATCTATTATGTTTGTTCGTTTTTCGTTAAAACCTTATTGTCCGCTCTACCGATCCTATCTGTATAATATCCATCTTCCTCGAAAAAGAGGTAAAGGATAAATTGAAATTTTTTCCCAGAATTCCTTTCGTGCTTTATCCTGCGTTCCTGTTCCTTCGAACTAACAATGGCTACAAAAGTAATTTAAAAAAATTGGATTTTCAAAATTTAGCATTATTAATCAAGATTCATTAGAAAACTTTTTTGGTCAAATTCGGCAATACGGTACGCGAAATACCAATCCGACATGTTCGGCATTTATCGCTTTTTATAAAAGTCTCATTTTAAATTCGTACATGGAATCCAATTTGTCTGGAAACTGTGAATTAGACGATACAAGCGATTATTTGATTGATTTTAAAAATCTTTTTTTAACAGAACGGCTTCACAAGACAAACATAGCTTAACAGATGTAGTTTATTTACCAACTATTACAGTACCAAACAATGGAGATTATGAAGCAAATAAGAATGTAATAGTTGGCACAAAAAAGATTATTTAAAAAAAATTATAAAATATGTCACCTGTGAAGTTTGTTACTCTAATTACACGAGTATACATTGGAAGAAAACCATCGCCACTTCCGTGGGCGTTTTGGAAAACTATTGCAAGAAGTCCGCGCGTCAGAATCGTTTTGGCAACGACACCGTCAATACCTCTAAGCGGCAGATTATAAAGATTTATTTTTTAATACTCTTTATTATCATCAGTATTCCTGTTGTTATTATTAGTATTATTATAAAATTAAATATTTATTTATTTTATATTATTTAGGATTGTTTGGGATTGTTTAGTGCCACACAGTGTGAGTGTTCTTTTAAGTGAAAGTGCTATTATCCTTAACTAAAAAATTGTGAACGATGGCCTGCGGCAACGGAAGCAATAGTTCAGGTAGAAACGTACGCGAGATGCTTCGTGCTATCGACGAAGCAAGCCGGGACTACAACGAAGCGCGCGAAATTTATCGAAGATGGATTCGTACGAATGGAAGATCTTCAGGATTCAGGACGATCCCCGATAGACGCCAATTTGAACGATTAGATCAGCGATTCAGCGAGATTTCGCTGGATCAATTCACGAATCATCACCGCAATGCAGGGCGGTCCCGGATCCACTGGCGAAAGGAGGAGCAAGCAACTGCACTTGCTCGGAGCTATCCTTTTATGGGACTTCGTGGGATTGCGCGACGATTAAATATTTCCCACATGACGGTGCGAAGGATTATACGAGAGGAAGGACTGCGCCCATATCGAATTCAAAAAGTTCAAGCCCTGAAGGAAGCTGATTATGGACAACGCTTGAAATTTTGCAAGTGGGCACTACGAAAAGTTGAAAGGAATAATGACTTTTTGAAAAATATCCTTGTCACCGATGAGAGTAGCTTTTCGAGCGTAAATCTCCAGAATCGGCAGAACACAAGAATTTGGGCGCGCAGAAATTCTCATGTAATGACCCAGCATTTCAATCAATGAAGATTTTCCGTCAATGTATGGGCTGGGATAATCGGAAATAAAATAATTGGGCCTATTTACCTGCCTGCGCCGTTGACAGCACAACGGTATTGCCAATTTCTGCGGACGGAGCTAGTGCGACAATTAAAAGAAGTAATTCCCCGTCGACAACGAGGGAAAATATATTTTATGCACGACGGTGCGTCGCCGCATTTTAGCAGGCCAATCCGCGAACATTTGTCGCGAATGTTCGGATCGCGTTGGATTGGGAGGAGACCTGCTCCACATTTGTGGCCTCCACGCTCCCCAGATTTAAATCCACTCGATTTCTTTCTCTGGGGAGCAGTGAAAGCAGCGGTTTACAAATCGGGACAAGAAATAAAGACAGTTACCGAATTGAAACGCCGCATAAACAATCCGTTTCATGAAATACAAATGAAGGAGGACAGTTTTGTAAAAATGCGCCTAAATTTAGTTCAACTATTACAGAACTGTGTGAACAGTGGTGGTGGACACATTGAAGATGGCGAACAAGCGAGACTATTGCGAACCGTTGCACAGTGGTCACAAATGGCCAAAACATGCGAAAAACCTCAAAGCGTGCTTCAATTTAGCTGAAAATTGACATACCGGGGTAATTTGGGTCGCTGATTACGAATCTGAACTCAAAATTTACAAAAACAAAATGGCGGATCCAATATGGCAAACACATATATCTAAAAATTGCTGGTTCGGCACGAAAGTTAGTATCCCAATATTTTTTGGGTCGCTGCATACGAATCTGAACTTAGAATTCCCAAAAACAAAATGGCGGATTCAGTATGGCGGATACGTGTATGTAAAAACTGCTGGTTCGGTGTATAAGTTAGTATGTTAATGTTTTTTGGATCGCTGAATACGAATCTGACCTTGCAATTTACAAAAACAAAATAACGGTTTCAATATGGCCGACGCGTGTGTCTAAAAATTTCCGGTTTCGCGCGTAAGCTAGTATGTAACTCATATTTACTCTAGCAAGTAATTAAATATGTAACAATAAATATTTTTCGTTAATAAGCAAGAAAATCTATCACAAGTGAATAATTTATTTAGTAATTCCAATAAATCCGTTGACGCAGTGAATTTCAAATAAATAGTCTCGAAGCACGGAAAAGTTGTTCGCTTTGAAAAATTGTTCGCCATCAGCAGATGCTGAAATGCAATAAAGTCGCAAAATGATGCATTAGTGATTATAATAGATTTAAAAAAAAAACATAGTTTAACATGTAGTCCAATAAATAGATATATTCGCATTCAAAGCTCCCAAGATTCACATTCAAATATCCTTCAAAGTAATGTTTGGTTGGTGCAAATCATTCAATAATTTAATAATATAGAAAAATAATAAATATTAGAAAGAATTTAAACATTTTTGATATATATTAATGAAATAAAACGAATGGCTATCGTAACACTTATACTTGCAAGACAAAAATTAATTTTACCTTTTTATGAACTATGTATATTAGTTTAAACAAATGTATTATGATTGGATAATAAGTTACTCTCAAATCGTATAAAATTTATATGAGAATTTTTGTTTGTATCGTCCACGGTTCTCGATGAAACGCACTTGTAAGCTCAGAACGCGAGTACACCGCTGCACAAAAAATTACAAAAATACCCTAATAGCGCCAAATAGCACCTAAACCTTGGAGGTACAGCAAGTTGAAAGTGTAACCTATAAGCCTAAACAAGAATCATAGTGGAACACTGTGGAGCACTTAACTTTTTCATTACATATGTGAAATTCTCACATAAAGATTGACCCCATATTTCGTACTATTTGCATTGCAGTTTTAAAACATAACCATTAACAATTTTATTTTCTCTTTTATCAATAAATGTTGTACTTACTTCCATGAACTCCATCCATTTTGCAGAATTGAAATAGACTCACTTTCACAAAAGTCATTCACTTTATACTGCGGCCAGCAAAACAGTGGTTACGCTCACGATGATTGCGGGACTAATGAACGCGATTTTCAAAATGCGTCAACATCGCAGGTATACGTAAAAAGACCTTGCCCTTCGAGATTTTCATAGACAAACTATCTGAGTACCAAATGCAATAATAAAAATGGCCCTAACGAAAAGTTCATTATTGAGGTTTTTCGCACGTTTTAGCGATTTGGGACCACTGTGCGTTGGTCAAAATGGTAGCACTCTGTGGGTTAGGCAAAGACAAATGTGCATGTGAGGGTGAAGGTGAATGTGAAAAAAAAGTGATAGTGAGGGTGAAGCTAATAGTGAAGGTGAAGGTGAGGTTGAAATAGAAAGGTGAAGGTGTGAGTGAAAGTGAAGATGAAGATGAGAGCAGAGAGAGGAGTGGTTTTAGTGGGTATTTCCGAAGCTCCATATCCGGTGAGTCCCACACTACCCTCCGAGTTCAATTGGAGGGTGTGCGTAAAGGCATTTCCACTCCTCGTCAAAAAAAAAAAGAAAACCTATGACGGCGAAAATGAGAATGGAGAAGATGGGACGGAAATATAAAGGAATTCTGGATCAAATTGATGAGTAAGTAAACCTATCGATATAAGTGAATCGCTTTGCGCAAATCTAAAGTTAAAATTCTTAGTATTTCTGGATCCTCCTTCACATAGTGAAATGTAATAAAGCCCACCTGACTGAAGATCAAGAAAAGGTCGGCTACATGTATTACGGTGGTGAAAACGAACTCTAGCCATGGAATGATGTTGCTAGTTAACTAGTGACTTACATTCAATTGCAAATATCTAAAAAACTATTGAGTTGTGGCGCCTATAACCATATATATTCATCAACAGGGGAACAAAATCTACTATCCTACAAAGTTTGAACTAAATCCGTGTCGTGAAGATCGTGCACTCTCCTTGTTAGACATTTTGCCTACGTAACAAGACGAATATGATGAGCCAATAAAAAAAATTTGCTACCCTTTCTCAAATTTTGCGGCCGGTTTTTTTCGCAAATCTCCATCGATCCAGAGGTGTAGAACAATCCCTTAAAGCCATGACCATTAATTTTTTTACACCCTGCACACTTCAACCACAAGTGCATGCAGATAGTCTCATGCAAATGGCATATGAATATGTGCAAAAACATTCTAAAAAAACATTGTGAACAATTCATATGCCAGTATTATTATGTACTTATTTATTATTTTATATTTATATTGTATATCTTAAATTTATTTATTGAAAATACAATATTTATAAGATGTAGAAATATGGTCTCACAGTGCTTTTACAGTTCTTTTACAAGAGCTAGCTAACTGAACATGCGTTCATTACACACACTAGCGAGAGATTTATTTCAAGATCGATAGATATCGATCAGGACGATCGAAGGGTCGCAAAGAAGAAAAACGCGGTGGATATAAATGTGTATGTCAATACATTTAACACCCCCTCTCAACGCGTTTTATATCCTCTATTAGGCCCAACGAGCTGATGCACCTTTGATGGCTAGGTCCAAATAACGATTTCGTTAGAACATCGGCTGCCATTTTCGTAGTTTCGAGATATTTTACGTCCATTTCTCCTCGCTCGAATACCTCTCTGACGAAATGGTGCTTAATGTCTATGTGCTTGGTCCTGGAGTGGTACACAGGGTTGCGCATTAAATTCTGTGCTCCTTGGTTATCACAGAATACCACAGTTCCTTCAGAATCTGGACTCATGTACCCTAATTCAGTGAAGAATTTGCGAAGGTACACTGTCTCCTTAGCGGCTTCCGTGAGAGCCATGTATTCCGCTTCGGTACTGGATAGTGCTACTGTAGGCTGTTTTCTGGATTCCCAATTAATAGCTGCTCCTGCGAGCTTAAAGACGTATCCAGTGTAAGATCTACGATCCTCCGAAGAATTCCCCCAGTCAGCATCTACGTATCCTTCAAGTTTTCCTCTGGATCTTTTAAAAAACAACCCATAATTTATGGTTCCCTTCAAGTATCGTAAAACCCTCTTCGCTGCGGTCCAATGTGCTCTACCTGGATTTCGGTTAAATTGGCTAAGTTTACTAACCGCGTGAGCGATATCAGGGCGAGTAGATGTAGCCATATACATCAGGCTTCCAATCAGTTGCTGATATGGAATTTCCTTCATTTCAGCGATTTCTTCGTCCGTTGAAGGCCCCATGTCAGAGGTCAACTTTAAGTTTGCATCGAGCGGAGTGATGGTAGTTTTACAATCTTTCATGTTAAAACGTTGCAAAACATCTTCAATATATTTTCGTTGTGACATAAATACCGATTTATCTTTTGTATTTTGATTAAATTCAATTCCAAGACAATAATGCAGAACACCCAGGTCTTTTATTTGGAACTTGTTAGAGATGAACTCTTTGAATTTATTAAAAGATTTATAATTATCTGCGGCAACAATGAAATCGTCTACGTAAATACCAACGATTATGAACATCTCACGATTGTGTAGGAAATATATACATTTGTCGCTGCTTAATTGTTTTAGACCAAACGCAATTAACTGTTTATGAAGTTCTTTAAACCATTGCCGTCCAGACTGTTTCAGTCCGTAAATAGACTTCTTTAGCCGATAAACATGACCTTCTTTTCCAGGTTCGACGAAACCTTCTGCTTGTTGCATATATATTTCTTCGTCTAAATTTCCATTGGTATATGCCATTACTGCATCTAGTTGATATAAATTCAGTCCAAGTTCGGCTGATAATGCTGCAATTATCCTAATTGAGCTTTGACGTGCAACCGGGGAAAAACTTTCTTGGTAATCGACTCCAGGTAGTTGGGAAAATCCTCGAGCCACCAATCGAGCTTTTCGGCGTTCAATTACACCGTTTTCATTATATTTGTTTCTTAAAACCCATTTGCATCCAATGACTTTGGTATTGTTAGGTCGTTCTACTAATGTCCACACATCATTATTCACTAATGATTGAAATTCCTTTTCCATTGCAATTCTCCATTCGTTCGAATTTTGTCCACTTAATGCTTCGGAGACTGTTGGATTCAGCAAATCTTCATTAATTAAATTTGCTTTCTCTTTAGATGGATTTTCAATGCAGAAAAGCTTTTTCGGCCTTCCTGGTTTCCCAGTTCTCTGCATTTTCGGCCTTCCTGGCCCCCTCTTACATATCGGATTCAAAACCTCTTGAATTTGAGAATTTGATTCATTAGAAGAATTATTATTGTCATCAGATGAAATTTCTTCCCGTGAAGATTGATAATCGGCAGTGTCATCATCTTCCTCATCACGCTCAGTTTCATTAGGAATATTATTATCATTCGTTTCATGGTTTGATTCAATTTCCTTGTCATCAAAATTCAAATAGATCAAGTTGGGAGACTCTGTTTGTTCTTGATTTTCATTAGGAATAGTGCCATCAACGAATTTAACGTCTCGACTTTTGATTATTATTCTTTTGATTGGATCCCAGATACGGTAAGCTTTTGAGTCTGTTGAATATCCGACTAAAATACAAGGTTTTGATCGAGGATCAAATTTTCCTTTATTAGGATTTTTATTAAGAACGTATACTTTGGTACCGAATGTTTTCATATGAGATACACTTGGCTTTTTATGGTGCCAAATTTCGAATGGTGTAACGGAATGTTCTAAAGATTTGGACGGACATCTGTTCCTGATATAAGCAGCTGTCGCAACAGCTTCAGCCCAAAAGCTTTCAGGAAGTCCAGATTCAGAAAGCATACACCTAGCCATCTCAACTAATGTCCGATTCATACGTTCGGCCTTGCCGTTTTGTTGTGGCGTATAGGCTACCGTATGTTCTCTTTTGATGCCATTCTTTTCCAATTCCAAATTAAAGTCGGTTCCACAGTATTCCAATCCATTGTCGGTTCGTAGGATCTTTACTTTATGTTCGGTAAAATTTTCAGCTTGCGCCTTGTAAGCTAGAAATGCCTTTTTAACGTCATTTTTGTTACGCAAAATATAAACTTCAACCCAATTTGAAAAATCGTCTATAAATGTAGCAAAATATACGGCTCCTCCGATAGACTTAACTCTCATCGGCCCGCAGACATCAGAATGGACTAAGTGAAGTACCTTTTTGGTACGTGAGTTGGATTTTTGAAAAGGTGTCATTGTTTGCTTACTTGCTATGCACGTTTCACAAGTTGACAATTCATCAGTTGGATTTATGTCGAGTCCTTCAACCATTTTATTCACCATGAGTTTCCGAAGATCTGCTTCATTCAAATGACCATAAATTTTATGCCATTTTTCCAATTTATTCAGCTTGTTCTTCTGATCTGATTTAGATTCTGCTACTGCTGCATACGTGGGTTGAATCAATGGTTTAGAAATCGTTCTAATAAAGTACAAATCGCCCTCTCTGGCTGCTTTCAGGATAACTTCTCCTTTAGGATTCATCACAACTGCTTCCTTTTCAGTAAACGTGACTGTACGTCCACCCTTGACTGCTTTTGCAACTGAAAACAAATTGGTACTTAATTCAGGCACAAATAAAGTGTCATCGAGCCTTATTTGTTTGTTAGACTTTTCATTTTGGACTTCAAATCGCACAAATCCACTGCCTTTGACGCTTGTTGTTTCGTCTACAGCTAAACTAACTTCTTGAGATACAATAGGATTTAACATTGTGAAACTGTTTTGGTTATTGCACATATGGGAGGTTGCCCCACTGTCAACGCACCATAAAGAAGAATCTTTAATGTTTTCATTATTAATTAATAAACTGTGTTCCTTTTGAACTGCTGTTAGTGCTTCTTCTTTACTCTTAATATGTTGCTTCTTTTTGAAACAATCTGCAGCCTTGTGTCCAATCTTTTCACAAAAGTTGCATTTATAAGGCTTTCTTGGGTAATTTGAGCTATTCTTTGTTTCATGCATGTTAGTTTTTCTTTTAAATTGATCTCTTTCAGAAGTGTTATAATGCTTCTTAGTTCTCTGATAGTTTACATAAAGTGCATTTGTATTATTGTGTTCATTCGATTTACTTTGACGAGCGTGATACTCTTCAAGTAGCTTAATTTTCAAACTATCTGTGCTTGGGAGTTCGTCTCTTGTCTCTATGGCGCATCTAAAATTGTCATAACTGTCTGGTATGCTGTACAAAAGTAAAATTGTTAGCAAATCTTCTGCTACTTCTACTCTCATTTCATGCAATTTATCTACGATATTTAAAAAACTTGATAAATGATCAGACATATTGTCACCTTCAGCCATTTTTGTAAATAATAATTTCTTAAGTAAAGCGGCTTTCTTTGCAGGACCTTTTGATTGATAAACTGATTCAAGTTTCAGCCATACCTCTTTAGATGTCGTGCAATTTTTAATGTGACACAATTCAGATGGTTGTATTGCGAGAATTATATCAGCTTTAGCTTTTAAGTCATTTTGCTTCCATGTATTTATTGCTGCAGCATTGGCATTATCTGGCACAGGTTCAGGTTTTATTCTTGTTCCAGCAACATATTCCCAGTGATCATTCTTTATCAATACTGCTTCCATTTGTTGCCTCCAAGTATCATAATTTTCCTTTCCTAACTTATCCATGTGGACTGAAAACGCAGATGCCATGCTTGCAATTTTGATTATTGAGGTTAACTCTCTAAGCACTTTATAATTCACTGATATAATATCAATCACTTTCTATCCTTACTTCGGATGCCTCCTGGGCCCATAACCTCTTAAAGGGTATAGCAGGATAAGGTGGTCAAAAGTGCCCTTGAACCGATTTCAATGGGGGTAGTCTCATTCGATAGATAATGCTCGGCGATCATTGTGTACCAAATTTTAACCCTTTATCTTGATCGGAAGGGTAGTTATGGGGAAAATTAAAAAACAGGTTTTTGGCCCTTTTCCCCCATTTATTGAGGTGTAAAAAATCCGAAAAAATTCTGGCATATTCTACACGGTACCGGACATGTTGGAGAATTTTTTCAGATTTTTCCGTCGAAGTACCTAAGCGTGAAAAATGGGCAAAGTCAAAAAAAACGGAAAAAAGAAGATTTCGTATCGAAATCTTCGAGGTACAACTTTTTGTTTTATATAGTAACAATCTAACACCTACGATTGTTATCCCCAATTTTTTTCAGATTTTTAAACCACCTGCGTCATTATGAAAAAAATCGAAAACCGATTTTCGGGACGTATTTTGATCTAAAACGCAAGAAGTAATTGTTATTTTTCTATTATTTTCATAGAGTATGTTCATTTTGTGGTTTTTAATGTTTTACCATTACAGATAATTTCATAACAATAAAAGGAATTGAGATAACTCACTTATCTGTAAACTATGTGTTACATTATGTACCATAATTTTGAACGTTCTTTCAATAGCAGCAGTGGCGACGCGTCTAGAGTGTCTGCTCTGGAACCGCTATGAACTTTTTGTCGCGGGTTCGCGTCCCGGAAGGTATATTTTTTTTTCTTTTTTTTTTTAATCTGTAAATGCATAAAAATAATGAATAATCATTTTTAACAGCTATTGCGATAATCCTAAATGCATAAAAGATGTATATCGTATAGAAAATAGTTTTAGAGCATATCTGTTGTTTTGCCGGCTCTCTCTAGCAATATGTTATCCCATGGTTACGGATATTTTTAAACATTTAAATTACGGAAATGTTAACTTATTATGGTATATAAAAATGTATATTCGGCACCAAAGATCACAACACTTGCACTAACAGAGTATATGCACGTAATGATTACTTTACTTGCATGTTTCTTTCCCTTATATTCAAAGAAGAATCGTTGACATGGAGGGGATATGCTCGAAACTTGGAAAATATGAATTTCTATTGGTTTGTATTATATTGCCATTTTTAATTTGTTAATTCTGAAATGAGCGTAGGGAAGACAGTTTATGGTTGGGTCTCCGCTATTGTCTCGAATGTGTCAAACCGATTTAATGCTGGGTATGTAACCATTTATGAATATTTGTACTTTTTTAAGTATGTACAGTTCCATGTGACTAGGTAGAGACAGAAACCATTTAACAGTGAATTGACCAATATAACATAAATACCTATAGGGGATTAGCTTAGTATCTGCGCCAAACCTTCAATGCCAGCAGGTCATTGGTGAAGGCTTACGGACAGGAAGGGTTCGTGTGATATTGGAGCAGGCGCAATAAAATAATAAAATCCTGCAAACTAAATTATATGCCTCTATTTCTTAAAGGTATTTTGAAAGCGATACAAATGCTCATCAGTAAGATATCTAAAAGCTTAAGAAGTAAATTCGTATATAACAATAAAGCAATTTTAACGAATGTATCTATTGTACAGTTATGGCCCTCAAACGTATTATTTATTCTATATGATTTCGGAACAAATAACAAACTAGTACTTATGGCGAAAAATAATAATCTACCAAAAGAAAGGAACTTTTGTTTTCATTCAACATGACTTCGGCAGGAATTTGTCAAGGTATAAACTCCGTTCCTTTAGTGCCGAATATACATTTTTATATACCATAATAAGTTAACATTTCCGTAATTTAAATGTTTAAAAATATCCGTAACCATGGGATAACATATTGCTAGAGAGAGCCGGCAAAACAACAGATATGCTCTAAAACTATTTTCTATACGATATACATCTTTTATGCATTTAGGATTATCGCAATAGCTGTTAAAAATGATTATTGATTATTTTTATGCATTTACAGATTAAAAAAAAAAAGAAAAAAAAATATACCTTCCGGGACGCGAACCCGCGACAAAAAGTTCATAGCGGTTCCAGAGCAGACACTCTAGACGCGTCGCCACTGCTGCTATTGAAAGAACGTTCAAAATTATGGTACATAATGTAACACATAGTTTACAGATAAGTGAGTTATCTCAATTCCTTTTATTGTTATGAAATTATCTGTAATGGTAAAACATTAAAAACCACAAAATGAACATACTCTATGAAAATAATGGAAAAATAACAATTACTTCTTGCGTTTTAGATCAAAATACGTCCCGAAAATCGGTTTTCGATTTTTTTCATAATGACGCAGGTGGTTTAAAAATCTGAAAAAAATTGGGGATAACAATCGTAGGTGTTAGATTGTTACTATATAAAACAAAAAGTTGTACCTCGAAGATTTCGATACGAAATCTTCTTTTTTCCGTTTTTTTTGAATTTGCCCATTTTTCACGCTTAGGTACTTCGACGGAAAAATCTGAAAAAATTCTCCAACATGACCGGTACCGTGTAGAATATGCCAGAATTTTTTCGGATTTTTTACACCTCAATAAATGGGGGAAAAGGGCCAAAAACCTGTTTTTTAAATTTTCCCCATAACTACCCTTCCGATCAAGATAAAGGGTTAAAATTTGGTACACAATGATCGCCGAGCATTATCTATCGAATGAGACTACCCCCATTGAAATCGGTTCAAGGGCACTTTTGACCACCTTATCCTGCTATACCCTTTATTTATTGAAAATACAATATTTATAAGATGTAGAAATATGGTCTCACAGTGCTTTTACAGTGCTTTTACAAGAGCTAGCTAACTGAACATGCGTTCATTACACACACTAGCGAGAGATTTATTTCAAGATCGATAGATATCGATCAGGACGATCGAAGGGTCGCAAAGAAGAAAAACGCGGTGGATATAAATGTGTATGTCAATACATTTAACAGTATATTTCTACCTTTATATTATACATATTTTACATTTATATTGCACATTTATTACTTTTATATTGTACATATTTTACATTTATTTTGTACATTGAATGTAAATAAGTATATCATAAACTTATAAAATAAGTTTATTGTCACCACAATAATGAGATAAAGCTGCCTTTCTTGAGCGCAAGGATGGCTCAAGAACTTGATTTGCCGCAAGTTCAGAATCATCGATTATCGTTCACCTTCTGCACTCACAAGGGAACATACCGAACTCGAACACACCGATTTTGATGAAATTTATGTCACAGGTAGTCCTCGTAAGAATATTAGACACGTATTTTTTTTATCGGCAACCATCCACTCTGAAGGGGTGAAAACACCCCTCAAAGTTGAGGGCATAAAACACATTTTTGGGAATAACTCGGTAACCAGTGGTCAAAAAAATCTCAATTTTTTTTAAATTGTTCGTTTTTCGACCAGGAATTTAACGGTCTAAAAAGAGTTGCCAAAAAGTAATTTGTTTAAAAAATATATTAAAAAAATAATTTTTTTTGTTAATATCTCCTAGAAAACGTTCGCAATAAAATAAATAAGTTTATGTACACACACTATGTTCCAAATTAGCGGATACGTGTTTTTGGATTTTTTCGATTTTTGACGATAAGGGTCATTATTTCACGTTTAACTTTTCTCGCTCCGTGCGGAACTGGCCGGTCGAAATGGACTTTTTTCATAATAAAGCTAATTTGATTGCCAAGATTAGTATTCTAATAGTTTATGTGAAAGAATGTTAAATATCAAATAAGAACGGCTAGTGTTAAATACCGAAAAATTCCAATCTCACGTATCCACTGATTTAGATCATGGTTAACGTACATACTATTCGATAGCGGAATAAGGCTGATATCTGATGAGATAAAATTAACGAAAAAATTCAATTTTTTAATACACGATTTGTTTAAATGATATAATTAAATTTGAATTTTTTCGTTAATTTTTCCTGATAAGTGTTATTCTGCTATCGTATAACATGTACAAAAACTATGACCTGAATCAGTGGATACGTGATTTTTTAATTTTTGGAGTTTTGACGCTAATCGTTATTATTTGATGTTTAACATTTGATGTTTTAACAAGATTATTAAAATTCTGGTCTTTGCCATAAGAACATTTGTGTCCTGAAAGAAGTCCACTTCAGCTGGGCAGTTCCGGACGGAGCAATTAAACGAAAATGTACTCCTTTCAAAACAAAAGTGATTTACTTGTAAAGACTAGTATTCTACGTATATGATAAAAGGAAAAAATGGGGAAAGTATATATATAAAAAAAAAAAATTATTCTGTGTAGCGTTCACAGTAATGGTATTGTACGAAGTGTGTTAAACATAAATGTTCTTTGCACCAAGAACATTTAAGTGCGATCACACAATTGTGCCGGAAACATTTCATATTTTCTAATTGCATGAAAGAAAAGTCCACAGGATGTTCGAATTCTTCAGGTCGTTCATCTATATAGCCACATCTGAACCACGCATATCGAAATAAGTGTTTCAGTAACGAAGACTATATAGACTAGTTTTTATGATTTCATTTATATACGTCCGGCTTGTTACGATGTAAAACTACATGGAAAGCAAGTCTGCAATCAAATCAGCTTTGTTATGAAAAAAGTCCATTTCGGCCGGCCAGTTCCGCACGGAGCGAGAAAAGTTAAACGCGAAATAATGACCCATATCGTCAAAAATCGAAAAAATCCAAAAACACGTATCCGCTAATTTGGAACATAGTTTGTGTACATAAACTTATTTATTTTATTGCGAACGTTTTCTAGGAGATATTAACAAAAAAAATTATTTTTTTAATATATTTTTTAAACAAATGACTTTTAGGCAACTCTTTTTAGACCGTTAAATTCCTGGTCGAAAAACGAACAATTTAAAAAAAAATTTAGATTTTTTTGACCGCTGGTTACCGAGATATTCCCAAAAATGTGTTTTATGCCCTCAACTTTGGGGGGTGTTTTCACCCCTTCAGAGTGGATGGTTGCCGATAAAAAAAAATACGTGTCTAATATTCTTACGAGGACTACCTGTGACATAAATTTCATTAAAATCGGTGTGTTCGAGTTCGGTATGTTCCCTTGTCAGTTCCAGCAGATAGAAAAAGGAGCTGTTTGAGTGGCCTTTACAAATTCTTTGTTACTTATAATTGTTAAATGTTCAAAATGCATGTTTAGTATGTTACAAAATATATGTATTGTACATGTATATAAATAAAAAAGGATTAACTAAAACGTAATCTTATTATTTCTATTTTAAAATAAAATTGTAAAGAAAACAGGGCCAACTTTAGAAGACAACCACTGTATATACATTAATATAGATAGGCAGGCTATACAAAAATGTATGCCTTTCGTTCGTTCCCGTGAATACTAGCGGCGCTGTTTTCAGTCCTTTTTCATAACATGGCAGCTTGCCCAGTGCTGCCAGGACGTGGGATTTTCTCCCTCGTGGGAGCCTTCGTGCGCATGTGCATGCTGACGTCACAGCTCGACGGCGGTTGTTTCCATGGACGTATCTAGTAAAATGTCCTCTTCATGTAATTTCTACCGTCTTTCAATTGTCACAGGGGTCTAACGATACCCCATATTTGAGTGATGTATATACATTACTGAGGATTAGGTAGTGCGCATGCATGGGAAAAATCCCACTTCCTGGCATCACCGAGCTTGCCTACCCTAGTCGGAAGTCAGGCGAATTGTAACCAGGCGAAAAGGCAGATGGACGAGCGAAAGTCGAAAGCGTTAGTTGTTAAGAGTCAAAGATATAGGAGTCGCAGGCGTTAATTCTTAACTGTACACTATAGCTAAATAAATCAGTTTGTACAAAACACAAGAAAGTGAAAACATCATTGCTGATCCTACAGTGCTGTCGATGTTTTACGCTACTTCGACAGTTTGTTCGATTCCGTTAATGGGCACCAACTACGCGGAGATAAACCGCTACGATGTGCATTGTCAGAAAGTAGCGAGCACCACAGCTTTTGGACAACGGCAGTTCCCGCATTAAAAATCATGCGTTTTGTAAATTCCTTGATGAAAGAAGCAGCAGCAGGATCAGCATGTATCGAGAACTGAACGAAAACTATCGAAAATTTTCAAGAACTCTGGAAAGAGTTAAGTATTAATGGATTACGTATTGTAAAAACTCGATACGTAAATCAAGATCCATTGGAATTTTTTTTTGGTAGTATAAAGGCTACTGGCTTCAGGAATACCACTCCTATATGCATCGGATTCAGTGATACATACAAAATGCTATCAATAAATAACACAGGTCCACAAAAAAAAAGTGGTCTGTGCTGGGTGTTGGACAGAGATTTTTCGACGTATTTTTTACCGCTGAACACGAATCTGAAGTCAAAATTGGGGGTCAAACTCCAAAAAACGGAGAAAAATAAAAAAAAACGATAAAATCCACGATCTAATAGTATTTTCAGTATCTTATTATCAATTTGCAGTTTCTGCTTGTTTCTCTCTGTAGTATCCATCAGTGATTCGCAAATATGTTTTTATACCGCTTATTGTGTCTTATTTAACCCTTTTAGTGCCAGTGGGCCGATCTATCGGCCCACGGTCCTTATGCGAGGAGTGCCACGGGCCGATGTGGCGCAGTGGCCCGGCCGGCAGGCCGAGCGGCCGACGAGCTCACGGGCAGAGGGAATCTTGCTTTAGTCCTTATCTCCAATACAATGTAGACCACGCCACGCTTGTGTTTACATATTTCATTTAGTCCTTATCTCCAATGCCGATAGTATAGGCCACACAATGGTTCGGCTCATTTGGTTTTTCCTCAGTCTTTCTCTAGCGTCAATTAAGGAAAGTCGAAGCGTGGTCCTGAGTTCTTCTATTCCGATATTTGATTTTAGTCACATTGTATTTTATTTTGAACTAATACCTCGGTCAACAATGGCAGAGCAAGTTGAAAAAGATAGTGCAGAAATTATAAGATTGTTATTATCATGCAGAAAAAATTATTAGATCGTGGATTTTGTTTTTTTTTATTTTTCTCCGTTTTTTGGAGTTTGACCCCCAATTTTGACTTCAGATTCGTGTTCAGTGGTAAGAAATACGTCGGAAAATCTTTGTCCAACACCCAGCACAGACCACTTTTTTTTTTGTGGACCTGTGTAATCTATCATCCGGACGCAGTAGTAAAGGAAACTGCGAATATCTACCGCGGGCAATTAATATTCACATTAAAAAGATACCTGGATCAATGTGTCTCTGCGAACCTTAACGACGAAGAAGGGATTTTAAATACCATGATCTCATTTTCAAACTGCATTACTGCAGCGCATATGCACATTAGTAACACTTTCTTAATGAAGCAAATATTACAAAAGAATGCTCAGAAAGCGCGCAACAACTGCATTCTGAATTGCAGGCCGGCATCGTTTAAATCCATAAACTCCAAAACTGGTAATTCGATTATCACTTCTATTTCCGAAACTACCGATGCTTGCCAATAAGGCAAGAAGCAATACCCATCTCTATTTTTCCATTTTTGGATAAAAAAGGATTTGTCCAAAATCTCCATTCTAGAATTCCAATTATCTATCACACTCCAAGAAAGCGCGGCTCTCGAGCCGTACTTTTTGATCCCGCCTTCTACGCGGAGAACGTAGATGATCTAATTTACTCTACTTTGCTACCTCCAAAGGACAAAGATCCGAAAGAATATAAATATCTCGCGAAACTTCCGTGGCTGCAATAGGCCTCCCGCCGGCGCACAGTGGAACGAATCGACCATCTAGGTGGAAAAAAATAATAACTCGAAAACCGTTCATTTTAGAGAAAAATGTTTCATACAAATGTTGCATAATATCGGGGAAAGAATATTGGTGTAATACTAATTTTTTATTTTTTAGATTTCTTCAATGTTATTTAAAGGTCAACTTAATTTTTTATACAAAAATCGGTAGATTTGTTTATAGACGTCCATTGTACAGGAGAAATATTGAAACTTTTGTATAAGACATTTTCTTGTTGGACTTTATATTAAAAAGATATTTAATGAAAAAGATCCTACTAAAGCCTTTTTCGATAGGCGGACGGCCCAACAAACGTTCAGCAGCTATAACAAAGAATTGCACAGATATGCGCACAAAATCTTTGCGTTAATTTACTTCTATATAATCTGAGGAATATATATGTAAAGTTTCAACCCGGTACTTTACGGTATTTTTTTGTTATTCAATTTTTAAGTGTACCGCGTGCCCCGATGAGAACAGCCGAACTGCCTCGCTAACTTTCAGCAGGTATAAAAAAGAAGAGCGCAGGTTTGCGCACGAAATTTTTGCGTTAATTACTTCTACATAGTACAAAGAATATATATGTAAAGTTTCAGCCCGGTACTTTCCGGTACTTTTTAGTTATTCAATGTTTAAGTCAACCGCGCGCCACGGTGAAATTCAACAGCCGAACCGTATCCCTCACTTTCAACAGGTATAACAAAGAAGAGCGCATGTGTGCGCATGAAATTTTTGCGTTAATTACTTCTACATAGTCTAAGGAATATATATGTAAAGTTTCAGCCCGGTACTTTTCGGTACATTTTAATTATTCAATGTTTAAGTGATCCGTGTACCGTGATTTTCACCCTAACTACCTAGCTTGTTAGTCTCTAATGGCAAACTAACAATAAGAGCAATTAAGCAATAAAAGTGATATTTCAGAAGTCTCCATTCTTAATGTTGCCAATGAGATGTTATAATTGCTGAACGATATTTACGTCGATGACATCTGGGCATTTTTTGACCGCGTGGTCCACGGGAAGTCGCCAGCCGTGCTGTGTCACATAAACTTTAGAAAGTTATAACAACAAAAGGCGCAGGTAGGCGCAGCCGATCTTTGCAGGAGCTGTTTCTGCAAGGTTCAAACTAATTACCCTCAAAATTTCCAGGGGGTACTTTGGGGTACAATATAAGTTTTTCTCTGCAAAAGTTTGCAAATTCCTCCGTAAAACATGTGTCTAAAAAAACTTACAGAACTTCTTTAAAAAATAATTTTTCGAAAAATCGTTTTAGGTACTTCAAGATTAACCAATGATGATAAACTGTGCAAAAAATAAAAAGTCTCGCATGATTATTAATGCCTCTAACAGTATCTTAATTTCAGAGAAGTATTTGAACGTTCTCGCGCTGTTGAAATTTGTTGTTTTTAAGCGCTGATTTTTGCATTTAGTTAATTGCAAAATCGATTATTATTGCTATCACTGGTCTCAGGAAACATTCTAGATTCAGATAAGATTATTAAAATTCAAATCCCAGACTTGATTTTTTTCCACCTAGATTACCCATTTCGTTCCACTGTGCGGCGACCGGGGCGGCGTTGCTTTGGCTATTTCGCTAGACATAGCGAATGCCTTCAACACCGTCCCCTGGAAAGCTATAGGCAGGGCGCTCGATTTCCATCGAGGTCATCTAAGGTTGTCACCGGATATTTATCACTAGCGTTAAACCTGGCAATCCTGCTGACCGAACGGGGTAAATAAAGAAATATAATCGTGATAGAAACCGCGAGTAGGTTCGCGCGATTAATTAAAGAAGAAAGGTGTCTAGAAAGACAACAGGTTACGGTGACCGGAGTAAACTCTCCAGAGAAACATTAAACTGAGATAAAAAATTAACATTCGAGTACCACGAACGGTGGAGGAATCTGATAATAAGACGACAATAGCGGGGATCAAATTATGGAGGGCGAGCCACCAACCACCCGGGGAAAGAGCAAAAAGAGATAATTAGTAAGGCCACCCATCGAGATAATAAGGGAGACAGGAGACGAGGCAGGGCCTTCGAACCCTCTGACAATCGAAAACAGAGGGCGAACTCAGGAAGACAGCGGAGTCGCGGGGATGGCGGCGTCACCATCCCAGACTATGCTCATCATCAAAAGGATGATTGACCAAGCCACAAAAGAATCGCGAAGGTTAGGTCGGGAACTGTCCATCAGCGATATGATGTCCCTCGAGAATCGATTAACGAATATTATAGAGAAAAAGCTACAAACCCTATTGAAAAGCATTACGGAAATAAGAGTTAACCCCGAAGCACCGGGACCGAGCAATGCGGCACCGACGGCCCTGAGACCGACCATGGGATGGACGGCTCATAATTTTCATAACCTTCAGGGTGAAGCGTACGGCAACCCGGCCAATTGGACTTTTTCCGATCGCTGTCCGCCAACACCTGGGACCAGCCTAAGGATCACGGAGATCCAGACAGGCTCCGACTTGCTGGGTAGCCAGACACCCCTGCGTACTGGATTGCGGGCAACCAGCACTCCAGGGAGTAATCGGACCGTAGGAGTGTCATCCGAGGATTCAGGGATGCCATCTCCGACGCCAGGACCAAGTTCATCGGCCGATCCTTAGAGAAGCAGTCACGAACGTGGTTTTACTTTATTTGTTTTTACTTTTTGTTATGTTCCTATTACAATTTTGATAACGTTTCATATATAGTATATTAGATTGAGATAAGTATATATACATTAGTTATAGTTTTTTCTAAAAGGAGTTTATTAATTTTCTATTCAATAAACAATATTCCAAGCCCTTAATATCGCCACTGGGGCAACCACGTCAGGGAAATTAGGAACGTTAGGAACGTTAGGAAAGTCCTCAGCGGGAGGGTGACCGGTGCCACCCCAAGGCGATAAGCTGGAGCAGCGTTGACTCCCGTGCCTACACAATACTCCCCGGCTCGGCCGCAAGCCTCCCCGGCGGAGCAAGGATCGCATTACCCGCCCGGTTTTAACCTGGTGCTAGGGCCCCTGGCTTTATCCGGATTGGCCCGGGCCAGTTGCCAAGGGTGCTCCCGCATTGCAGGGTGAGACTTCATCGCCGGTGCAGCCATCCCTCCCTCTCGTTAGCTGTTGCCCCAGGAGGAGCGTGATATTACGTTGGGCTGCCCGGCTCGGTCTCAGTTCCTCCTGTCCCTCGCCCTATCACTGCCACCAACTTCGTTCGATGTCGATGGGATAGCATATCGAATGTTGAAGAGGTGTCACCAGCCTATAGCCAGTAACTCGTTCGATCGCCACATGTAGCAGCCATCAACAACGACAGCCACCGTCATCGACAAGTGACAATAATAGGCTTGGAACAGGATTGGGTATCCGATGCTTCCATGGGTAAACATGTTCCGATCATGCATGAGCTGCCATGCCTACATATGTGTATGTGTTAATAGTAATAGCAATAATAATAATGATACCGATGCCTAATGCCAAATTCATTATTCATTATTACTATTATCATCATTTCTATATGCATATGCGATGCAGGTCTAATAGCTATGCTATGTTGGACTAACAGGCTGACTAGGTTGCCTACTGTTGTTGTTATCTATACAAAATCCTGCCACGTGACTCTAATTTCAGCAAACGTTTCGGGTTTGACTCCCTTATCCAATCCGATAGGTGAGTCTGGCTGGACTCTAGGAGCTGGTACCCCCCACTCTTTGCCTACTCAAAGTCCCTGATGGAGGGCCCCTTTCAAATTCATCGAAGTCTCCTTACAGGTGTGACATCGATTCCATAGTGGGTTGAACCAGCCGGCTGGGTCCCTCCCGCGGTTAAGTCGCAATCCCCTACCCAGCGAGGTCTGGCGAACGGCTGAGTTAGTCTGGTTAAGTTTTCACTAAGCTACTCGCGTACCCGGCTTTTTAAGTTCGGTCTTTATGCTGATTCTAAGTTTGGGAAGCATCGGATCTTCGCGGTTAGTTGGGCGAGCAGGTCGCTCAGGGTGGTCCTCCCGGGAGGCTTCCTGATACGGTTTGCTCGCAGAGAGAGGGATTCTTGCGCACGAAGGCCGACGAAGGGGACCAGGACTCTATGCATCTTTCATATCGTGCCTGAATCCTGGCCATCCTCCGCCCGCTGACTCTCCGATTCCAAGAGCACCTTTCTCGTTCCCTTGCGCCGCAAGTATAAGATTTCCCGTTCATGGACCGTCTGGCCATTTTTTTTTCCTTCTTCTTCCATTGGTGGCTTCTCCTCGTGCCCTATCCATCATCCATTCCCTTGTGATGGTGATGGAGTTGATTGCTTCGAGTTCTCATGCCTCCCTGCGTGCTGCAGAGTGGGTCGGAGGTTCCTATAATGCTCTTCCCTTCGTGAAGGAGAGAGCTGGTTGTTGGGATGAGTTCGCTTTCATCCCCTTCACCCCTGTCTCGGATCAACGTGCTAGTCAGTTATCTGGTTTGTTCGAATCCTCAAACGACTGGGGGTCCGGGGTATTGCGGGTAATCCAGATCTAGTCTGGATTTTTAGAGTTCGCTTTTCGTCCCCTTTACCCCTGTCTCGGATCAACGTGCTAGCCAGTTGCCTGGTTTGTTCGAATCCTCAGGCGATAGGGGAATCAGGGGATTTTTGCGGGTTCTTTGGTAGTTCGCCCAGGGCGTGTTCAAAGTTGTTCGTGGGCTTCGTTTCCGAGCTGGCCTGGCTCGTTCGTGGAACTGGAACGGGGGAAGTCCATCCTTCCGGGGACTCCTACCTCCGCTCCTCCTTCTCCACCGTTATAGTTGTTCATGATGCCGCGCCTGGAGGTACGGAGGGAGTCCAGTTTTCCCTGAACTCCTGCATCCGTTTGCCCCTCGCAGCCTTGAGGTTCGGGATCCTTGATCAGTCCCGGATGGCGGACGGACCAATGGGAGGGAGTAGAGGGAAGCAGTCATCGCTGCTCACCATAAGCCATATCGGAATTTCCCAGGTTCAGACGCGAAGCCTTAAACCGGCTACTCTTCCTCCTTCGTCGATGGCTTCTCCTCGTACCCTGCTCAACGTTCACTCCCCGGTGGTGATGGTGAAGTCGCTGGCTGCTACAAACTCCCTCGCCTTCCTGCGCACTGCAGAACGAATCGGTGGTTCCTTTGGTTCCTTTTTCCCTTTTGGAGAGGAGTATTTTCAGTGGAGCGCCCAGTCCTTGGAGGCCGGTAGATAAAGGAGAGAGAGAGAGGAGGGAGCGGTGTCGCCGCTGCCAGTAGCCAAAGGGATGGCTTTCGCCGACCTTGGTCTGAGGTCCAAGGCCAGTTACTTCCATCTCGTAAGTCGACAGCCCCGACTCCTCAACTTTCATCCCATCTCCGTTCACCCCCCTTGGGCTGGGCTTTGAGGGTTCGCTATCATCCCCGTCTCCCCCGCCTCGGATCAACGTGTTCATCCGTTGCCTGATTCACTCAGATCCTCGAGCGGCCAGGGAGATCGGGAACTTTTGCGGATTCTGCAATGTTCGCTTAGGGCGTGTATTAGGAGTCCATGGGCTTCGTTTCCCCATAATCGTGTAGTCGCCTTGGTTGGTTCCAGGCATTCGTCATTCATTCTTCCTCCATGGATTTACTTCTTCTAGGAATTTGATTATCTTTTCTGGTGGTATCTCTCTGGTCTCCTCCTCGGTAAGGAGTTCCTTTCCTATGATTCTCTTTCTTTTCCCCATTATCGCCGGGCAGTGGCATAGGATATGTTTCCCTGTCTCCGGGGTTTCTTCGCAGGCCCTGCAGTTCTCACTCACTTCTTTCCCCATCCTCTTTAGGTGATTTCCTAATGCTGCGTGATTGGTCATGATGCCAATCATCTTCGAGAGATCTTTTCTCTCCATGTCCTTTAAGACCTTCCTTTGCTTATATGGGACTTCGTCTCCCAAGAGTTCTTTCGCATGTATGCATCCGCCGGTATTCGTCCATTTCCTTTTCCTCTCTGTGATTCTCCATTCCTTAATGGCTTGCTTCGCTGTTGCCTCCGAGACCGGTAGCATGGGTTCCGGTCCAGTTGGTGGTTCGTCCGATCCCTCGTTCGCTAATCTATCCGCTAGCTCATTTCCTTGGATTCCTCGGTGGCCCGGTACCCATATCAGGGTTATCTTGTTCCCCATTGTTGCCAGTTCATTGAGGGCTTTCCTGCAGTCGATCACCGTTCTTGAGCGTGATGTTCCATTGTTCAGCGCCAGAAGTGCCGCCTGGCTGTCCGAGCATATCGTTATGCTCTCGTTTCTCGTCCTCTTTTCCATCAGGTGTCCGATGCAGTCCCTGATCGCCGTGACTTCCGCTTGAAATACTGTGGGCAGATTTCCAAGCCTCAAGATTCTTTTCTCGCTCGGGATGCCCTCTCTGATCCAAGCTGCTCCCGTGAGATCGTTTTTTCTAGATCCATCGGTGTAGTATACCCTGCTATTTGAGTCATATGGTTTCTTCCCTCCTTCCCAGTCCTTTCTCGGTCCGATGTGAATTGTGTATCTTCTCCCGAAGTCGTATTCCATAACGGTCTTCTCCGCCGGCATGTGGAAGATATCCACTACCTCCCGTGGTGCTTCCTTGTAGACTATGTCGGTGTGACGGTTCATTCCTTCCCTGGTCTTCTTCTCTCCGCTCCAGAGATTCCAGTAGTTCAGCCTGTAGGCCATTTTTAGTGCCACTTCCCTAACCTTGACATCCAATGGGGTGACGTCGCACATTACTTCCAGTGCTCTCGTCGGGGTGGTCTTGAATGCTCCAGTGATGCGTCTCAGCGCCATTCCTTGAATGCTGTCCATTTTTGCTTTTATGGTGACCAGTGATGTCGCTCTCCACCAAATCAGTGCTCCAAAAGTTATCCTTGGTACTATTATTGCTTCATAGATCCACTTGCTCCTTGCGGGGTCTAGTCCCCATTTTGCTCCTACCATTCTGTACATCACATTCAGATTCTTTTTCGCTCTTTCGAGTTGTAGTCTCACATGTGTCGACCATATCAATTTATCCGTGATATGTACCCCTAGATATTTGACCTTTCTCACGAAGGTCAGGGGTTCCCCTTTATACAGTAAGTCTTCTATTACAGGTCGTTGTGCGTTGGATACAAAGCTCCTGGAGAACATCATCATCTCCATCTTGGCCGGATTCACTGATAATCCCGTCGCTTCGCACCATACTTCCAGTATCTGTAGAGCCGTCCTTGCTTTATCCTTTGCCTCTTCTATAGTCTTCCCTTTCGCGAGGAAATTCACGTCATCCGCGTATGCTGCTGCTTCTACTCCGCATTCCTGTAGTGCTCCTATCAGGCCGTCCACTGCGATACACCATAGTAGTGGAGATAATATTCCTCCTTGCGGGCATCCTCTGTTCACTGCTGCCTTCAGTTCCGCCGTTCCTTTCTTGACTTGCAGAGTTCTTTTCCTGAGCATCTTCATAATCCATATTCTGATTTCCTCTTCCACTTCGAAGTCCCTCAAAGATTGTTCGATTAGTTCCGTTGAAGTCATATTGAAGGCTCCTTCGATATCCGCGAAGCCTCCTATCGCTATACCTTTTTCGTTGAAGGTATCCTCTACGCTGCCTACCAGATCGTGTAGCGCCGTTTCCACAGATCTTCCTGCTCTAAAAGCGTGTTGCTTTGGGTTCAGAGGTTTCCTCTTCAGGGTGACTTCTTTCAGGTGTCTGTAGATAAGTCTTTCCGCCGTCTTCAGTAGAAACGGTGTGAGGCTGATTGGCCTATATGCTTTAGGCGTCGTGTAGTCTGGTTTTCCAGGTTTTGGTAGGAAGACAACTCTTGTTTCCCCCCATTTTGAGGGGTAACATCCCGTCGCTATGGATGCTCTGATTATTTTCACTACGAAGTCCTCGATCCATGGCAAGGCCTTTTTCAGGAGCTGCGGATAGATTCCGTCCGTTCCTGGAGCCTTGTATGGGTCGAACGACATTATCGCCCATCTTACCCTCTGTTGGCTGACTACTTTATTCGCCAATTCCCAGTTTGGTTTTATCTTTTCATTCTCTTCTTGTCTGTTGCCTTGATCGTTTGAGATTCTATTGCATCCAGGGAAATGTTCCTTTAGCAGTAGTTCCAGTATTTCCTCATCGTTATCCGTGAATTTACCAGTCTTCTTCTTCAGGGCTCCGATTCCCTTTTGTCCGTCTTCGGAAAGCATCTTGTTTAGCCTTGCAGTTTCCGGTAATTTCTTCACGCTTTCGCAGTATTTCCTCCATGATGTCCTCTTGCTCTCAAAGATCAGTTTCCTTAGGTTCCTGTTGGCCTTGTTGATCTTGACCCATATTTCCCTTCCGCCTCTTCTTCTGACCAGCTTCTTCAGATTGGAGATCCTATTGCTTTCCTTCTCTAGCTTCCTGTTCCACCAGGGTAGTCTAATCTTGTTCTTGTATTCTTTCTCTTCCGTTGCTTCTTCCCAGGCTTCGTTCAGTAGTCGGTTCAATGCCTCTATCGCTTCATCGATCTCTTCTTGGTTGCCGTATCTCTTAGGCAGTGTATGTCTATTCATTTCTATTAATGTTTTGTATTTCCTCCAGTCCGTCTTCCTCGGATCTCTTTTCCATACTCTTTCCTTTATGTCTTCTTCAGTTACATCCATCACTATATATTTGTGATCCGATTTCGAGTCTCTTTGGCTCACCTGCCAGTTCTTCAGCATGCCTATCACTCCTGGGGATCCTAGTGTGACATCCAGTACTTCTTCTCTCAGTACGTTGTGGAACGTGGGCTCGTTTCCTCTGTTCAGGCAGGTCAGGTCCAAGTCCTGCATTTCTTCCATCAGCATTCTTCCCCTTGCGTTCGTCTTTCTGCTTCCCCATACTTCGTTCTTGGCATTTGCATCCATGCCTATTAGAATTTCTTTTCCTTTGTCGGTGCACCACTCACAGGCTTCCTTGCCTTTCTTTCCTAGCACCGTGTCTTTTCCATCCCATTTTGAGTAGATCGAGGCGATTACTAATCCTTTGTTTTCTCCGGATTCGCTTGATTTCCAGGTCAGCTCCGCTACTGTGGTGTAATTGTCGTTGAACTGCGGTAAGAGCGTCACGTTTATTCCTTTTCTTGTTACGATGCAAGTTCTTGAGTCTTTATTCACCGATGTGCACCAGCTGCTTCCTACGGCGTACAGCCCTCTTATACCTCCATGTGTTATGTAGGGTTCTTGGATTAGCGCGATGTCGATGTCGCCTTTCTTCATAAATGTTGTTAGCATTGCTGCGGCGACAGGTGCATGATGAAGGTTGATTTGAACGATCTTCATGTTGGCGTTGTTGTTATTTTATTTCGCGCTTTTGCTAGGGATCTTAATGTGTTATTTTTGTTCACTAATGATTGCACCGTTAGGGAAGGATTTTACCTTTCTTTAAGCGTCGTGCCCTGAAAATAAGGAGGAGGGGGGTGCAATCACTAGTAGTATGTGTAGGTGAACGCGTATCCCTTCTTCCTGTATTTGTGGGATTCCTGTGTATTGATTATTTCGAGGTAAGGTGTACTACCGCTTTTAGAATTTCTTTTACTTCATAGCGTTCTCTTCTTTTTTGGGACAGTGGGAATAGAAGAGATTTTTGTATTGGGATCAAGCCTTATATTTTTAGTGGGGATAAAGTACTTTTGTCTAGTTTAGGGTTCCAATCGCGATCATGGCACGAGAGTGCCTGAATTTCTATTAAATGAGCGATAGATCCATTCATGAATTTTATTTTAGGCGGAAAGAGAGTCGCGGCAGAGAGAGAGAGGGGGAGCTATATGCGAGCCGAAGGAGAGAGAGAGAGTGGGAAATAAGCGGTAAGAATTATGATTTAGTTGAGAAAGATTCAGGGAAATTAACCAAAGAGCTTTTCAAAAGATGGTTCGAAAGTGTGTTTCTGCCTAATATATCGAACAATGCCGTTCTTTTACTCGATTCGTGGACTGGATATGACGAGGAATTGATAAGAAGTGCGATTCCAGAAGGAAAAACAGTCGAATTTTTAAAAATACCAAAAGTTACAACAGGAATGGTACAACCACTGGATGTTTATGGATTCCGTATTTGGAAAAATTTCGCCAGGAAGATATCAGATTTAACACTGAATTTAAATATTAACGTTAATTTATATAGCAGGAATAATATCATAAAATCGCAATCCATTATCTTCCCCGAGATTTGAAGATCTGTTTAGATACGCATGGTTTCGATGCGGTTATATTGAAAGAAGGCCACACAAATTTTTAAATCCAGTAACACTTTGTTTTACAGAATTACAATTTGACATCATAAGCTGTTTCAATTGTGAAGACGTAGTTGCCTTGAGGTGCTCGTGGTTTAAACAACATTTATGTTTTAAGCACTTCTTTGAAGAATATCACTACTGTGATAATTACATAGCATAACTTCTATTAATTGGGCCTCCACCATCTATTTGAAACAATAACTAATGTACATCTATAAAATCAGCTCTTTTCAGAGCTATCAACTGGTTATGAACAAACTCATGTAGGCACTCTATTTCGCGCGTCGAACGGTACAATTTCAAGTTTACTTTTTTTCTGGCGAAAAAATCAAAATTATGATTTATCTGCATTTTTGTCAAGGACATATAGTTTCTATAAACAAAAACTCAAGAAGACTCATTGGCATTAAAGGGGAAATACTAACAAAAAAATTGGAATTTTTCATATATTGTTTGAACAAATTGAGATTTTGCAAAATAATTTTTACCATTGTGTTGATTGTTAATAGACGCAAATTTCGTCAATTTACGCAAATGCTCTATCTCTCATAGTTTCCGAGATAATCGACGAAATATACTTTAGGGTCCTAACTTTGGGGGTGAGTTTCACCCCTTAAACGGTGACGACTGCCGATAAAAAAATACGTGTCCAATATTTTAACGAGGACTACATCATACTCAATTTTCATCAAAATCGGTGATTGACAGTTCGATATGTTCCCTTGTAAATATGGTAATAATTCGTTTGTCTTGCCATGATAAAGCTAACAGCTTACTTTATCTTGAACGGAATCTAATAACTAGACTGCGGATTTTTATGCATTATTGACAAATTTAATACGGCTAAAATATACAAAAAGAACATAATATAAAAATATATCTAAAATATCAAAAGTATGGTATTTGTTGTAATATTTATTAAGTGCAATAAATCCCTAAATAGGTTTTCCTGTCTCACCTACATTTGTGAAATTCGAAATTTGCATAAACATCCGCAGTCTACTAATAACAGTCCTATCATCACTATCGAAATTTCTACAATTTTCTTTATTCATCTCTGGACTCAATATATTAAAAATAGAGTACAAAAGGCAGTGATATATCAGTGGAGATGTAAATTGCTCCGTTGCTGAGGCTTAACTCACAAGTCAATCGTGCCGCATTTCATAGAACACGAATTTTGACTTGTTCACTCGTTGTCACCTCCCATGTGACGTGCAACCGCATCGACAAAGTACTCTTGTCACGTGAGAGGTGACTTACGAGTGAATCAGGCAAAATTCGCGTTCTATGAAATGTGGGCAAGATTGACTTACGGTTAAAATCATTACGAAGGGAAGATTTATTCAGAATCACTCTCGCGTCTCCGAATCTAGTTAGTCGATATTGACCGCCGGCGCGCGAGGCGTAAATATTGCGTGCAGAGACGTAGATTGATCAGTGACAATTGATGAACCAAGAAAAAATAATCTGACGACTGTGGCCGCCGGCTGATCGCGGAGGATAGGTTACGACGGATCATTTTGCTGCGTTTAAAAAAACTATTAACACTTTACCGACCGGTAGCCCATTGATCGGCTTTTCGGGTCAAACACTTTTGGACTTTTAACTTATTAATTAGTCGCTATGACAATTAATATATTATTATTTTTCATTGCGATTAACTATGCCAAGGAATCAGTGAAAAAACTTTGCAATTTTCGAAGAGACATCAGTATCAGCGAAATATTTGCGTGCAAATGACCGATCAGAAGTGGGTAGGATGTTAAGAAATGCCGGTCGGTAAAGTGTTAAGCCGGTTATTACGTTGACGAATTGTAAAAAGAGTGATCATAAATATTGTATTGCTATTAGACTTCTGTTTGTGTATGCAGACGTAAATCTCTTGCTCATTACTTTGCTCCGTATATTCAAACTTGTGCCGCAAGGGAAAAAGATAATAGTGGTTATTTCGTTATTTTTTTACTATTAGATTTACGTTAATTTTATTGATTTATATAGTTTTCATGAAATTCGGGATATGCGTATAATTTATTTTCCGGGTAATTTACATTTACATAAGTATTCAAAACTGCCATTCAAGTCGATCTGTTTTAACATACACGGCGGAGGCAGATGATGATGTTTTTCCGAAGCTATCAAAATAAATAATTTATCGTTCTATTATCAGTTTGTGCATTAGGTTGCGCGTACAGATGAATTTCAACATGCTGATCCATTGGTGGCCCAGCATTGGAATAAATATCGTTATTTAAAGAAATCTCATATGAAGTTAAAATTGGCGTGCTAACGCAATTTTCGCGGCTTTAAAAAGTGTGAATTTATATTCCAATGCTGATTCATGGATGTTACAATATGGTGGAACGATGCGATCGGGTATTGTTATCACAATGATAAAGTTTGTTATATTTGTATGGTCCGTCTAATGTTGGGAAGACATTGTATGTTGAAAGAGTGATAGGTCGCGAGAACATGTTGCCCCCCAGCTATTTTTCACATGCCGGACTCTATTATATTTGGTCACCTCACTTTCTCAGAGTTTATACCCGAAGTTCAAATGAGAGAAAATTAAAGAGAAATTAAACAATCCATTGCAAAATGCTTGAATCTCCCAGTGAAGGTAACAATGATGCACACAAACGGAGAAGCTACAGTATCATGTGCACATAAGGTAATTTTGTAGAAGTAGGACTGAGGAACATCATTAATAAAGACTCCAAATAGTGTGGAAATAGAAATTTAAACCTTGAAGAACATCGCGAACAGCAAACATAAAAACAAAGTTTGTATTGCAATCACGAAAACAAGTAACGACGGTACTATGGATCAATCGCGTAAAATATTCAGTTTGGACAACTCTTCGAAACTTATAAATTCGAAGTATCGTATTAAATTGATCCAAACATGTTTTTTCTTTCTGTTATACAGGATGACAAATGGGAAGTTGCCTAAAGTATACCCGAGTCGAAAAGTCCAGCCCAAAAAGAAACTTCAAATCCTAGATTCTTTTGATCTCTCATTTGCCGCTTAATTATGTATACCATTTTGAACCTCAAAATCCTCAACTAGTGTGTCTACGCGCCTCAAAGTCCTGTAAATATGATTTTTAGGAGTTATATGGACTGATCAGGTAAAATTTTTATTCTAATTTAATCTGACATCTCCTAAAAATAGGGCTTTCAGTAGCAAGTAGGAATTAAATTATCATTTTATTCCATATAGATTCTAAATCTCCTAAAATCAAATTAATTGACATAAAAATTAATGAAATAGGTAAAATTTCTTTGTTTCCAAAAATTTTTTAACTTAATATATTAAATCAATTAGGACATTAAAAATTTATTTATTTATCGATATTTGAGGAGTTCGCTATTTTATGATAGGTAGAATATGATATAAAGTACTAACAAATTTTATAACGAATAATTTATGTATGCTTTAATAACAACTTAAAAAGTACACATACATTCAATGAATATAAATAAATATATAGATTATATTATATTAATGTAATTTTATATATAAATAACTTACGTCCATTCTTACAAGTTAGAATAAAAACGTATGACGAAGTAATTTAAGTTTATAATAATAACAGAAAAAATAATATATGCTCTATTATTTTTAAATAATAGTTATTAACTCTTGCTATTAAAATCGAACATTTTTTTCAAATTTATTATTTTCGTATCAATTCTATTCATTTTCATACGAATTTACAGGTATAGCTATATAGTAATCATCTTCACTTTTTATTGAAAAACATACTGAAGAAAGAGAGGAAACTGGTACGACAATGTAGTTCTCAGTTTTTTGAAATGTATATAAATATGGAACTATACAGTTTACTTGATTGTCTCCTTGAGCTTGAAATGCATATGTGTAAATATAATTTTGCACTATTGCACAGTGATAACCAATACACTCACATATATTAGTACATTCACAATTCCAAATTTTTATAAAGTAAAGAATTGATCCGAACGCCGGTTGTCCTCTATAATCAGAGTAAATAACATTCGTAGAATCAGTTTGTAATGTACGCTTATACTTTTCACAAATATATAGTTGTCGATCCTTTAATAACCGTAGATATTTTTTCATTCGTCTGATAGGAGGTAAATGACGTAATGCCTGTTGTACATGTAAAGGAATATTAGTATTAAAGGAGCTATATCGTCCAACACTGTAACAATTGTCATGAATTTTTTGATTAATTTTCACACCGTACTTTTGATTTATACAAAAATTACGAATTGGCCCTTCGGGTAAGCGATCGAGATATCGTTGCATTACTAATACTTGGCCGTGTATATTGGAAATTTGTGATTCAATATGTCCAGTTCCGTGAATAGTTTTCAATAAAAGTCCATTTAAATTTTCGTATTGATAACACGAAAAAGACCATAAAGGACCAATATCTTCAATACATTTAGGTAAATGTAATAACATATGTATGTTAATGGAGCAATAGCGCTCACCATAAAGAACTTCAAATTCACGTACAAATTTATGTAATAAGTTTTTTGCCTTATTAATCATATCCGGGGTGATGTTATCAGCGTTTAAATAAGAAATACCAATCACAAATAGTAAATAATGCTGAAAGTAATCTTGACGCATAATACCATTTAAAACAGGTAATGAGTAATAAAAAAAAACACAGTCTCAATTCAGAGGCTTTCCAATGTACCAATTCTTCAATTTTTCGGGGCATACGATGTACGAATTTTGGTGGTTTTATAGCTAGTAATCGCTCATTAATTACATCTTTAACGTGGAATAAAGAAAACGAATAATTATTAAACTCAGATTCGAACCACAAGGATAGTAACTTTTTAACTACACCATTATCCACACAATGCATTTTGTCAATGGCTATGCCTCTAATAAAGTCGGGCATCAATGTTGCTAAAATGCATGGGCCTTTTACACCCATTTGTGGAATACCATTATTTAATGCTAAAACTGCATGCTCCTTAGATTGGCTAGATGTTCGTAGCGGTAGGTCTCTAGTGTATTTAAAAACATGAGTATGTCCTCCTGCATTGGTTTGAACTTGATCTCCTTTTAATGTGCACAATGGACATCCATAATATCCATTGAAATGTTTGAAGTTCATAAATTCGGCCTTCGCAGGAAGGTCGCATGTGCCCAATAGCAATATACCTTTAACCAATCTAATTTGTCCATTATTTAACTTAATATTTAATCCATTCCAGAGATCTTCTAATTGTGGGTGTAGTTCATAAAAAAACATATTAGGTTCTGGCTTTTTATTACCGAACCACAATCCTGCTAGTAGTAGATTCTGACGTTTTGTGCGCTCTCTGTATGGTAATTCATTTATTGAAAAATAAATTGGCCACATACTAATTTGTGATGATTTAAACACGGGAACTCCGTCAGCATACTATGTTAGGGATATGTTATTTGAATTTTTTAAGAATTCACCAGTACTTTTATACAAACTCCCATCATATAAGTCACTAATTGTTGAGGGCTCTATTCTTTCAGATTTTTTTTTAAGCATTTCAACAAACTTGAAGCGTTTATACATTTCTTGTAATTGCTGCGAAATAGACATAGTAATAAAATAGGATGATTTACTTGTTGCACATTGAGTACAATTTTCACGAGAGGATTGAAGTCTTTTCAAACATAATGAGCAATAATAATGCTTTTTTCGTTTGATTGTATTATTATCATCGAAGTCAAAGAAATCTTTAAACTTATATAAACTATTCGTATAGAGACCATCACTAGGGCAATGCATATTTATGGTGGCTATAATATCGGCAAGACATGTTTGAGTAAGATTACGTTTTAAAAAAAGTGTGGCAATTAATAACATGCTCTGAGATATTGTTAAATGTGCATTTGTATATAACGGTTTATCATGATCAGCTTCAGCTTGACCATTCTCAGTTTGTTGACCTTCATCGTGTTGAACATTTTCAGATGGTCCATTTTCATTTTGCTCATGATCGTCTTCATTGTCTTCTTCTTCTTCATTACTTTCTTCAGTTTCATCATTATTTTCTTCTCTATCGTCTTATTCATTTTCTTCATAATCTTCCTCTTTATCATTCTCTATACTTTCTTCACTATTTTCATTTGTATTTTCTTCAGGAATATTTCTTGTATCTTCAGTTTCGTCCTGATTCCACTGCATTCCTTCACCTTGTATTTGCTGTATGTTCTCTGGATCACTTTCGTTTTCCCTTCTTGTATTCAGTTCATCTACAATTATTTCTCCTTCTGTTTCTGGAAAATCAATTCTTCTACTTTCAAAATTGCTGAAATCATTGGCATTTTCAACAATATCTTGCTTTTGCTCCTGATTGAGAACCTACATTACACATAAAATTATCAACTTCACAATTTTACGAAGATATACCTATTAAGAGTAGAAGAAAGAAATAATTTAAACAAGAACTGAACTTGTTGTATATATAAGCTTCTTATGAAAGCTTTTTTTATTGTTAGTGTGAGGATTTTATAAATTCTGCGTATTTAAAAACATCCGCCATGAGATAATCGACGAACGAAAAGACGATCGACGACAAAACGCGGACGACACGAGGACGACACGAGGACGACACGAGGACGACAAGAGGACGAGAGAACAGATCGACGTTAGTAGAGATCGATGATAGACGTGTTCGACGATAGACGAATAGACAGACTAGACGAGTAGACGGACTTTATAGTTGAGTTATTTATTAAAGTTAGTATTAGAGTGTGCGTTTCCCTATATTTTATTATAAATTTTCGTTTCCACTTGTACATATTTTATTCTAAGTATATTGTTACCAATATTCTACATTAATATTAATTGAAATTGTTTGTGATTACTATTAGGGTTTAATGCTTACCTCATTCTCAATATTTACATTGCATGGAGGTTGTAAAATACTTTTTACATATTTTCTACGACTTCGCGCTGACAATTCTCGAAAGCTCTTGGACATTTTTATTATTTAATTATGAAGACTTGTTTATAATTACAACTACGTTAAGAATTATTTTATTTCGAGTTTTTTTTTTTAATATGATCTATAACAATACTTCAACATGCCATGTATGTGTTACTTTTTTAAATGTATAAACAAAGAAACAAAGAAAGAAGACGCAAGCTTCAACCTGTTGAAGAAATAATTAACCACTTGCGCTACGATTTCACTTTCGGTAGCCGTGCCGCGCTCTACAGTATAACATGTGCTAAATACCAAAGGAACTGGAACTGTAGCTCGAATAATGAATGAGTCGATTTTGTTTCTGCGACAAATGCCTATCGATGTGGTATAGGTGCACGTCGCTGGCGATTTTGTAACGAAAGTATCTCGACGTGCGTGGCACGTTTTTATAGCGCAAGTGGTTAAGTACTCATTGATCAATCAATCAATTAATAGTTACTGTTTTTTTAAATTTTAATCATATGTAGTTTCCAAAATCGTTTATTAGTGATATTTTTATAACAAATAAGACATTTTTTAATAAAAACTATGGCTTCGAAAAAGAATCAAAAACAAAAATTTTTTGCTTTGATTTGGTGGATCAATACCGGTGACAAAGATATCATACCAGTATCACAATTACCTAAAACACGTAGAAAAATTGAAAATGTGGTTTCATTAAAGTGGCATGACAAAAAGACTGGTGCAGATAAAATGGATAAAGCAAAAATTATAGAATTTCATGGTAAGTACTCTTTGAATGCTTTTTCTCGATACGTATATTTTTCTAAATACAAATTAGGAAAACATTAACAATTTTCAAAGAATTTGTTATTGAAATCAAATTTTGGATATAAGGTTAAATTGGTGAATAATATAGGTCAGGCTGTTGAATTAGTTACTCGCCGCGAGCCTTTTCTGAGTCGCTCCGCCTGCTTCTCCCTCCCAACTATTTTACCCAACCAGGAATGACTTGCCAGACTCGGCGTATTACACGAGTATAGTGGCGCTTTAGGGCGCCATTCGCCTCTGTTCGCTCGCGCTGGAAAGACGCCGCGCACGCCGATTACGGGAAAAAAAATCGATGCGCGTATCCCGTCCACTGACGTTATCTGTCAACGAACAGTTTCAGATCGCGTCACATGGCGTTTAGGTTAAAACAAAAGTATTACTGGTAAAAAAGTATGCTCAGATATGTCTTGAATTAAATGCGATTAAGAGATTTTAATGTTTTTGGACTTCCGGCGGTGGTTTGGCAAATTCGGCAGAGAACAGTGACAGGAATAACATTGAAAAACTTATATTGTATCTCAAAATACCAATGGAAACATTGAGGGTATCTAATTTAAACAACGTAAACATATATTTCTATTTGTGAATATATGTTTTCATTCAATGTAGATATATATTTCTGTACAAACAATGAAGTTTTCCTTCAAGTAAAGTTGAAAAAATAAATAAATAAAAAAATTAGTATTGCATCGATATTATCTTCACAATATTATGAAACTTTTATATATACATATAACTTTTTCTTCTAAAATAAATGGTTCTACTGTGCATACATTTATACACACAACCATACATACAACAATCATAACGATAGTTTATTATATTATATCCAGTAATCTTGAATTTGTTACCTCTTGTTTCTTTAATTCATATATATACTAAAGAAACAGTGTGTTACGATCTAGCACGCGCACGTATAAATTAATTTCCAACGCAAATAATTTAAAAATACGGCGACAGCAAAACGTTAGCCTTTGCGTCAAAGAATACATTGTTGCCGCCACGGTCGACTTAGCAAGAGATTTTAACCGGTTGAGTGTCAAGCAGCGAAAACGCGCTTCTTACATTTTGTATCGAAGAATGCAACAAAGTAAAATTTCAATGTTTTTCTGCTAACAATCTGTTAATCACATTTAATTCAAGACATATCTGAGTATACTTTTTTACTAGTAATACTTTTGTTTTAACCTAAACGCCATGTGATGCGATCTGAAACTGTTCGTTGACAGATAACGTCAGTCGACGGGATACGCGCATCGATTTTTTTTCCCGTAATCGGCGTGCGCGGCGTCTTTCCAGCGCGACCGAACAGAGGCGAATGGCGCCCTAAAGCGCCACTATACTCGTGTAATACGCCGAGTCTGGCAAGTCATTTCTGGTTGGGTAAAATAGTTGGGAGGGAGAAGCAGGCGGAGCGATTCAGAAAAGGCTCGCGGCGTGTAACTAATTCAACAGCCTGATATAGGTACAGCGTACAGATGTTATATAGATGTAAAATCAAAATCTAGTGAAAACAATAAAGAATATACTGATTTTAATATCATTTGTGACTTCGTGTAAACAGTTGAAGAACGAAATATGCTCAATGCGAAGTAGACAAGCACTTTTGAAATGCTAAATTGTTAGATAGCACAAAATGAAGATTTTCCTTCCATGTAACATCTGAATCTTACAATACTCTTAAAGGAGAACGCAAGGCCTTCGGGTCACCGATTTTATTGAAATTTTACATGCTCGTAGAGTAATTCGTTCTGATTAAGAATATTCCATATTAAAGGAGAAGACAGTCAATAGTTTTTAAGATATTTATAATTAAAGTTTCATTGGCATTCTTATCCAGAACTGTAAAAGGCATTTTTAAGAGCTGTTTTGGCACAGCGACAACGTGCAGAGTTTGCGCAGAAAAAACTGGGGTTCGTCTCCTGCCACGGGAAAACTTAAGGAAAATTTTTTTTCGATTTATTTGCATGTAGTGTTATGTGTATTTTGATATAAATATGCATATTGAATTTTCAAGCGACTTTACATATAATATTTTCAATTATTGGAAACTCATAACTTTGCCTATCAAATAAACGCAACACTGTTACACTTGCACTTGCAACTTTGTGTCTTTTGGAAAGTAGACTCGATTTATCATTTTCTAAAAGTTCTCTTTCCATACATAGCCCTCTTGCAAACTACGTGTATTTTAACATAGGTATGAAAATTTGTGCATTCAATTGATGACAAATGGCGGAATGAATTTTTATAACCGATTATCTACTTCAAATTTCTCTTCCATTTTCAATCAAATAAATTCAGGTAATATATCAATTTTAATGTGTGGATATTAAATTGAATTTTGAAGATATAAACTGAAGAAAAAAAAATACGAAAAAAATTTCCATGACAAGAAACGAACCCTAGTTTTTTTGGTGCAAACTTAGGACGTTGCCATTGTGCTACGGCAGCTTTTGGTATTACGTTCAACAGTTTTGGATAAGATTGCCAATGAAACTTTAATTATAAATATCTTAAAAACTATTGACCGCCTGCCCCTATAATAGGGTATATTCTTAATCGGAATAACTTACTCTACGAGTATGTAAAATTTCAATAAAATCGGTGACCCGAAGGCCTTGCGTTCTCCTTGTTAGTAACAGAAAAATTGTTTTATTGTAGATGATGAAAAATACCTGGATAATATTCCACTTGATAACGCAGGAAATAAGTTAGATCCTCAAGCAAAACTGTTTTTACAACCCGTACTTGATCAGAAAAACACTCTACTCAATAGGAAAAGGAAATTAGCATCGTCCAAAACCATGGAAAAATTGAATGTGGAACGTCGCATAGAAAGAGCTACATCATTTCTACCAGCTGACTTTTTGCAACAATCAACTAGTGATTTACAAAGTTCTCATAATACTGCGATCAATTGTAATGTTAATAATAGAGATTCACCAACTTCGACGGCAATAGATTTAAGTGTCAAGAATACTTCTTCAAATAGACCTCTAGATACCGAAAATCTAACTACAAATATTCAAGTTAATCATGAACCATCTTTAGTTAAAACAAATATTGATCATATTGATGACAATGATCACTCAGTGAATTCGTCATCAAGTATAATCTTGGACCATGGGAATTTTTATAAGGAAATAAGTAATGAAGAAATAAAAAATCTTATCATTGGAGCTATACATACTTTTTTACCCGTAGAAGGTAATATTTCTTCAAATTGTATTTCATATTACTCTATAAGTATCTTAATGGAGAATCTAAAAGGGTCATCAATCTGTTTCTTCTTTATTCAGTTACTGAAGAAAACATAAAATTCTTATATCAGATTTTGGCAGGACTTGAGAAGGCTTATCTATATCAGCACAAAGGGTATAGCAGGATAAGGTGGTCAAAAGTGCCCTTGAACCGATTTCAATGGGGGTAGTCTCATTCGATAGATAATGCTCGGCGATCATTGTGTACCAAATTTTAACCCTTTATCTTGATCGGAAGGGTAGTTATGGGGAAAATTAAAAAAACAGGTTTTTGGCCCTTTTCCCCCATTTATTGAGGTGTAAAAAATCCGAAAAAATTCTGGCATATTCTACACGGTACCGGACATGTTGGAGAATTTTTTCAGATTTTTCCGTCGAAGTACCTAAGCGTGAAAAATGGGCAAAGTCAAAAAAACGGAAAAAAGAAGATTTCGTATCGAAATCTTCGAGGTACAACTTTTTGTTTTATACAGTAACAATCTAACACCTACGATTGTTATCCCCAATTTTTTTCAGATTTTTAAACCACCTGCGTCATTATGAAAAAAATCGAAAACCGATTTTCGGGACGTATTTTGATCTAAAACGCAAGAAGTAATTGTTATTTTTCCGTTATTTTCATAGAGTATGTTCATTTTGTGGTGTTTAATGTTTTACCATTACAGATAATTTCATAACAATAAAAGGAATTGAGATAACTCCCTTATCTGTAAACTATGTGTTACATTATGTACCATAATTTTGAACGTTCTTTCAACAGCCGCAGTGGCGACGCGTCTAGAGTGTCTGCTCTGGAACCGCTATGAACTTTTTGTCGCGGGTTCGCGTCCCGGAAAGTATATTTTTTTTTCTTTTTTTTTAATCTGTAAATGCATAAAAATAATCAATAATCATTTTTAACAGCTATTGCGATAATCCTAAATGCATAAAAAATGTATATCGTATAGAAAATAGTTTTAGAGCATATCTGTCGTTTTGCCGGCTCTCTCTAGCAATATGTTATCCCATGGTTACGGATATTTTTAAACATTTAAATTACGGAAATGTTAACTTATTATGGTATATAAAAATGTATATTCGGCACCAAAGATCACAACACTTGCACTAACAGAGTATATGCACGTAATGATTACTTTACTTGCATGTTTCTTTCCCTTATATTCAAAGAAGAATCGTTGACATGGAGGGGATATGCTCGAAACTTGGAAAATATGAATTTCTATTGGTTTGTATTATATTGCCATTTTTAATTTGTTAATTCTGAAATAAGCGTAGGGAAGACAGTTTATGGTTGGGTCTCCGCTATTGTCTCGAATGTGTCAAACCGATTTAATGCTGGGTATGTTACCATTTATGAATATTTGTACTTTTTTAAGTGTGTACAGTTCCATGTGACTAGGTAGAGACAGAAACCATTTAACAGTGAATTGACCAATATAACATAAATACCTATAGGGGATTAGCTTAGTACCTGTGCCAAACCTTCAATGCCAGCAGGTCATTGGTGAAGGCTTACGGACAGGAAGGGTTCGTGTGATATTGGAGCAGGCGCAATAAAATAATAAAGTCCTGCAAACTAAATTATATGCCTCTATTTCTTAAAGGTATTTTGAAAGCGATACAAATGCTCATCAGTAAGATATCTAAAAGCTTAAGAAGTAAATTCGTATATAACAATAAAGCAATTTTAACGAATGTATGTATTGTACAGTTATGGTCCTCAAACGTATTATTTATTCTATATGATTTCGGAACAAATAACAAACTAGTACTTATGGCGAAAAATAATAATCTACCAAAAGAAAGGAACTTTTGTTTTCGTTCAACATGACTTCGGCAGGAATTTGTCAAGGTATAAACTCCGTTCCTTTAGTGCCGAATATACATTTTTATATACCATAATAAGTTAACATTTCCGTAATTTAAATGTTTAAAAATATCCGTAACCATGGGATAACATATTGCTAGAGAGAGCCGGCAAAACGACTGATATGCTGTAAAACTATTTTCTATACGATATACATTTTTTATGCATTTAGGATTATCGCAATAGCTGTTAAAAATGATTATTGATTATTTTTATGCATTTACAGATTAAAAAAAAAAGAAAAAAAAAGATACTTTCCGGGACGCGAACCCGCGACAAAAAGTTCATAGCGGTTCCAGAACAGACACTCTAGACGCGTCGCCACTGCGGCTGTTGAAAGAACGTTCAAAATTATGGTACATAATGTAACACATAGTTTACAGATAAGGGAGTTATCTCAATTCCTTTTATTGTTATGAAATTATCTGTAATGGTAAAACATTAAAAACCACAAAATGAACATGCTCTATGAAAATAACGGAAAAATAACAATTACTTCTTGCGTTTTAGATCAAAATACGTCCCGAAAATCGGTTTTCGATTGTTTTCATAATGACGCAGGTGGTTTAAAAATCTGAAAAAAATTGGGGATAACAATCGTAGGTGTTAGATTGTTACTATATAAAACAAAAAGTTGTACCTCGAAGATTTCGATACGAAATCTTCTTTTTTCCGTTTTTTTTGACTTTGCCCATTTTTCACGCTTAGGTACTTCGACGGAAAAATCTGAAAAAATTCTCCAACATGTCCGATACCGTGTAGAATATGCCAGAATTTTTTCGAATTTTTTACACTTCAATAAATGGAGGAAAAGGGCCAAAAACCTGTTTTTTTAACTTTCCCCATAACTACCCTTCCGATCAAGATAAAGGGTTAAAATTTGGTACACAATGATCGCCGAGCATTATCTATCGAATGAGACTACCCCCATTGAAATCGGTTCAAGGGCACTTTTGACCACCTTATCCTGCTATACCCTTTAGTGACAATCCACCTGCTGATTTTGAGGTAAACATAAAGCACATTTATATAAAAATGGTTGTCAAACATTGCCGACATTTATTTAAAAGTGTAAAAATTTTGTATGTAAAATTATGTAATTTTTTGTTTTATCATTTTTTAGTTTCCAAGTGAATACAAAACGTATCGAGAAGACAAGGTAATACTTGTTTTTATTATATTTTATGATATCTAATAATAACATTATCAAAGGCAACGTTTTTTAGAGAGAAATAGCACCAAATTGTGGGATCTATTTACCAATCAGTAAAATAAATGAAATTGAAAACAACGCGAAAGCAAAGGATGATAAAATAAATTGGAAAAAAATATTAAAACAAACACTGGAAGAAATATATGGTACTAGTATTGCTAATTTTACGGCACGAAGAAAAGGGAGTGATAAAAATCGACAAGCAATTGATGAAAAAGTTTCCCAAGGCATTTTTGGTAAGATTGAAGGCAAAAATATTGGCATTAATTTTAATATATATTCATATTAGTCACTTGTATTATACTTTACTAAATACATTTATCCAGATTGGATTCTTACAAAAACAACGGAAACGGTTTTGTTACGTGCGGCGCTGTATTTTTCGCGTACCGTCCGCCGTCGAGCGGGTGCCAACGGACGGTAGACTCCGCGCGTTCTAGCTAATACGAAACGAATCGCACGCGGGTTTCCGCGTTTAATTCTAATAAAATTTTGTTACTCTCCCCAGCCTAAGGCGAGGAGAGGACAGGATGGATGGGTCGATCTGTCGAGACCAGTAGAGGTCTATGTGAATCGAAACTTGATGTTTAGGATATGGATGTCTAGGTTAAATGAATTGAATTTAGACTTTCTTTAATTAGATATGACAACAGAAAAATATATATATTCACAATGTGTGCAGTTTAGTTTGAGTTTGAGGTTTCTGTACAAATGTTTGTATAATGAACAGGGGTGCGCAATACTACAAAGTTTTGGGTGGTGAAACTGTCTCCTTGCAGTATCGGTTGGGGTTTTTAGGGTATTGTCCCAAAACGAGAGACTCGTTAAAACCCGCCCTCAACAGGGAGGAGAGAATTTCCCATTTACAGAAAATACAATATAAAATGTTATATACTTCCGGAATCAGAGCTCGTCAGTGTAACAGAATTACCAAAAAGTCGTATTCGATTTAGGGAAAATCCCACGACCCAATGGATCAATCAGAATGCGACTAGTGAAATGATTTGTTTCATGTATGTGGAACTCACCCTGATAGATTTTATTTTAAATAGGTAGGCCGTTCCGTCCTAATCCGCTGTCCTAATCTGCCTGCGAACCGGATGCTGAGGGAAGGTTGGAAAGTTAGATTTCTTCTTACACCGTCGCGAACTCGCAAATGTTATATTATGAATTAAATTTAAATTGTATTTAATGGTAAACTAGATTAAGTTTAGCTACAATTATAACGCGTGGTACAATAATAAGAGAAACAAAGAAATGAAAGAACTACTATTTTACGTGAAAAACTAAGTCCTTCGGATCACAATATGTCAACCGAACTATGCTTAAATAGAGAATCTAAGATTCACTATATACGTCTTCACGGACTAACGCCTACACACCTCGTGATTACTCGAACGATAGTGGCGAGTCGAGCTCGTCTTTTGGTTTTTATTAACACGGGGTGTTTGGAGGTGGTAGGCCCTGCCCATGATCACGTTTTGCAGAGTTCGGCAACTGTAATTGTTTTCAAATTTTTCCATCCTTCCTTCCATCCAGGTCCACAGGTCAATCGGTATCACTTCGTGAGTCGCGATTCGCAGTTTGCGGAACCGGATAGTCTGAATAATAATCTCGATTCGAAACCCTATCCGCTGAGCTAATGCATTTTGCTTTAGATCGCTAATTTCCAGCCAGCTGTAACGCTGTAGTTTTGTATTATTATCGGAGAAATTAAATTTAAAGAAAAATTTAGGAAAGAGATTCGGTTTCGGGACGTAACAGTTTCATTTAAAAATTATATCCATGAAATAAATAGAATAGCTTACAACACTCGAAATAAAAATCAGTCGATGTATCACCCATTTAAGGGTCATACTGCAATTGATGAAGGTTTGTTTTCTGAAGCATTATATATATTTCTTTGATATATTTATTTTCACAGATTGAATGACTAATTTTTAAATATTTTGTTCAGTTACACAAGATGATTTGCAATGTCTACGAAAAATAATAGCTATAGCTGAGAAGGAAAAAGCGTGGCACACTGTATCAAACCAAAAATTATTAGAATTAAACTCCGCTTCAGTACCAGATTATTATCTAAAACCCAGTCCAAATAAGGTATTTATTTATTTTTATTTTAAAGATAATATATTGCATTCTTTTTCTGTAATCATTGTAACTTATTGATTCATTGCATTACAGGAAAAAATCGCTGAAGAATATAATATTTTCTTTCTAAAATCTATGATAGCATACATTGAAAAATACTCAGAAATTTTCGACCATCCAGATTTCTGTAATTGGCGAAAATTAGTTAAAGCTGCATTGGTAGAAGTGTACGGCAAAAACATGAAAAATTACACTGCAAAAGGCACAATAGGTCATCGGCCTCACATCGATCATCAATTATTCAAGTCTGTTTATGGTATGTTTGCACCAAAAAGTTATTTCCTATATGGTGTATTATTTTTCTTAGATTAATCATGATCGATTTTTCAGCTTGGGCAAATAGACGATCCAAAGATAATATATCACTTGAAGATTATGTTGAACATATAAATAAAATCGCATCAAACAAACGAAAAAAAGAAGTCATGAAAGTTAAAAAAACTACAGGAGTTGAAAGGAAGAGACTAGATTTAGCGAACAAAGAAAATGATAGCTTGGGGCAAATACCTAATCAACGCTTAAACAGATCAATAATAAATAACATAACGAATAATTGTGTTCAATCTGTCGAAGAACATTTCAATAGATCTATAAATCAAGTCACAAATGTGCTAAATGATAGCAATTTGGAACAATTGCCTGGCCAAGATATAAATAAAATATCTTATAGTACAGCGAATAATTTTGTCGAAGAATACTGCTCTGAATTTGTTTCAAATTTAAATAACTACGAGCATCAGAACTATTATCAACAAAATTATAATTCAACTTCATCGAATGATACAGATACTGGAGTATTTACAATATTATAAGAATGCAAATAGTTATTATGATAATACGGGAGAAGATAATACTAATATGTATACGGTTTTGTAACTTTTTTTAATATTAATTTTTCTCCTAAAATTAATTATTTTTGTATTTTGAATATTTCAAGTGTGGTAAAAATAAAAATAATTCAATCAAATTTAATTTTTAGTATATTGAGAATTTTTTTGGACCTAGATCATTCCACTCCAATTCCAATCCAATTCTAAAACTCCTCATTATAGAATGTATAGCGGAATATTGGACTCAGATTAATTTTATAAATAAGAATGCTGAGGATTATTTTGGGCTGCACGAAGCCCAAATTGCTCCTAAACTAGGTAAAAGTGGCAAAAAGTAACAAGTGTAGGACGATTGTGGAATTAAAATTTGCATTCTTTTATATGTAACATATTTTTCCATATTCAGCCTAAATATCCTAAGTTATTTGGTAATTTAGGAGGATTTTGGGCTGAAATTTTCGACTCGGGTATGCATCTCTTTCCCCCTCTATTGTATCGTATAAGGCTGGGCCAACGTAGGTACATTCTAGAATATTGTCAGTTTCTATTGAGACGCCGTAAAGAGCAATACGTGTACTTTAAAATGAGTGACCTTACGAACGAAGAAAAGGTGTATCTTATCGAGTGCTTTTATTCTAGAGGCGACAACTATACTGAAGCGTATAGAGGTTTTCGTACTAAGTTTGGAAGTAAAAGAGTAGCCAATCAAAATACTCGTAGAAGGTAAGAATAAAAAAAAATTATATTTGACCTTATCGTATGACCGCATTTTTTAATAAAGTTTCCAAATTTTTTTCACTTTTTTCTCAGTGTAATTGATAACTTCATCAATTATTATACTCGTTGCCGATGTCGAAGAACATTTAAAAAATAATCCAACGTATTCAATAAGAAAAGCTGCAGCAGCTTTAAAACTCTGAAACCTATTTCAAATAAAAATGACTACTTCACTGACTTAATATGTATTTTTATTATTTTTTTCCGTGCACTCATCTCAAAATTATAAGTGATTACTTTAGGCAACTTCCCATTTGTCACCCTGTAGTTCCTCGTCTTCTACTGCTGTTGTCATTTCGTCTAAGATGTAGCAAGCTAATATAAAACTATTATATGGCTATGGATTATACATATTCAGATAGGCCTCCTACACGCGGTTTAGTAAATGTGTCATATTCATTGTTTCACATACTAGTGCACATTAGCGTTGTAATACGCCAGTAACACAGTGCACGGTCAAAGAAAAGCTTTTCTCACTTCCTCTGTCGAGCTTTTACTTGAAATTATAATATTTTAAGTGTTTATATGATGTTCGATTTTAATTCTGCTTTTTATGAAATGTTTTTATGTACATAAATTTAAAAAAATGATAATAATGAGATTTCTCACAACTCGTTATTTTCTAGGAACGTATGTACCGCGTAGTGGGAGGCCTACCTTTTTATTATATGAAATAGATTTCCTGGTTCTACGCCCATATAATAGTTACATACATCACACTGGACAAATTTTCCAAATGCGAGGAAGAATTAGGATCCATTGATTGCGAGGCTGTGTCCTTACTTTCGAAACTGCCACAGCTCTGTAACCAAATTCTCCGGTGTTGTTTTTTACATTTTTTTGCTTTCAATTGCTACAGTTATTTCGCTCACGATCCATTACTTAAAGCGTTCGTGAAACCACCGCTGAATGACACTAAAATGCAATGTTAAACAAATTTGTCGCGATAACGGGGTGATCGAACCGCACTAATTACAACTGATTGCGAGTCTGAGATTTTACCACCATATATATCATAATCCCGCCAAACGTCCTCGCAAAATCAAGTAAAATATTGAGGAAGAAAGTATAGCCAGTGCATAATTACAAGCGGCTGAAGCAAACATGCAAAACTTTGGACCAAAAATTCTTCCAAAAGTATGCGTTACCATAATCACTTCGGTACGCCGCATATTAGTTGTGTAGAGTCGTTGACTATAGCCGATGCTCGTACCGAAGTGATTAAGAAGGCAAGAACTTGTACAGAGAAGCTAATTTCTAGCGAACTATGCTTATTACTTTACTGAAGAACTGCAACGATGCTTATTCGGGAAGGAAAAGTTGGCATTAATTATGAATATTTGTGAAGTAATCGGCTTGTCTCTCTACGTTATCAAGTTTATTGATCGTTCAAAATTTCTATCAGATCAGTGACTCTATGAATGACTCGCAACAGTAACAACAGTTTTCCTTTCTCCTGGGAATCAAAGGGAGATTAATTCTCTTTCATTGCTTCAGGTTTCTTTAAGAATTGAAGTGAACTATTTATTCCACTTTTTGCTTAACAGAGGGAATACTCTTTGTGATCCGAACACCGAAGTGATCGTCATTGTAACCAGCCGAGATCTCACTGCTCTAACCAGACTTGTCTTTTCTTTCTTGTCGTGGAAGAGATTCCAAACTTGAATCTTTAATAAGGAAATGCTTTCCTTTCCACTTGTTGGTTCCGTAGAAATGGTCTTGCGTTTTCATGCACGCAATAAGAAGCCAAAGATTATGATCTGGTTATCCAAATCAAGTTGTGAAGACAAAATTGGCTAACTTTTTTTTTGGTGAATCACCAATATAGTGTACGATTGAAATCGTGTGCTGCTTGTTTTTGCAGAAGCAGGGATTGGTGGCAAGACTTAGAGAAAATAAAAAGGTCGTGAAACCGTTTCAAATAAAGAAAAACTGTTTACTGTTGGATGTCTGATAGGAATGTTGAGAATGAACGAAAACGGAAAGATGACATCGAGAAGCATTTGATTTGTTTCTTTAGGCGTGAAGTTTTCGAATTACTTCATTTACAACGACACCTCACATTCCAGTCCACTCTGAAAACAAACAGGGTTCCAGTTCTTCATAATTCGCGGAGACTGCTTATCAATAAGTAGTCGATGGAAGATCAGTAAATAGGAGCGTTCGGACAGATTCGCGTTGCTATTATAAAGGTAAAGGAATTACGATGCAGGTGATAGTTACATCCTTTCGAGAAGAATTGTTTGGCTCGGCTATTTCAACATTGTAATTGTTTAGTTCTTATGTAGATATTGATCAAAGTTAGGAAATTATTCTGCGCCTGGCTGAACTTTCCTGTATCTGCAATGAAATTAGTGAATAGGCGAATAACCACGGCAACTGATACTTGTGCCAAGAAGCAAAAAAACGTTTATTCTTTTATGTCAATCAGTCGTTCGGCTCAAAAAACATTTTAAAAGTCAAGGACGAAATGAAAGGTTTGCAATAGGAAGAATCATGAAGGCTTTATAGAATGTATGAATTTCTTTCACAAACGAATGACAATTCCTCAGTCTTGTATTATGCGTGTGCACTTCCAGCAACAGTAAGGTGGACCTTATTGTTCAACTTCCAATTTTTTCTGATCTTACCGTTTAAATTATGACACATGATATTGCGTACTTTTTGCATTTAACACGTTAAGCGCCACGCTCTTTCTTATAGCACTTTCCGTTTAGGCCCTTTATTAGAAAAGATATCAATCTATTTGTTTTCACATACTACATTCATTTTTGATAAAATGTTCTATTTTATACTTAACTCCACTAATTGTGGCTCGGTTAGGTGCGACAACGTAGCTTAGGTAAAAAACTAATTGTTCATTTTCATTGATCAGCGTCAGCATAAACGAAAAGTCAACGCCCGGTCCCTAGGGACCGGTGTGGCGCTTCACGTGTTAATCTTGGAAAATCGGTAACCGAAGCTGCTAAAATGATTTGTGACGCTTATAGTGATAGCACAGAAAACGATAGAATATGGAGGAATTGTTTCAAAAGGTTTAAAGAAGGCGACTTTGATTTGGAAGATCGACCACGTGCGGGGTGTCCTCGAAACTTCTAAAATGAAGAATTACAGAAACTTTTAGACATTGATACAATACAAACTGTAAAAACATTTTTAGAAATCGACGTGCCTGGTTAGTACCATACAGTTTGAATGATTTTGAAAAGTTTCCCGGTTGAGCGGACAAGAAGTTTGTGGGCACTATGGACTCTGAATCCATCCCCGTATGTTGCATCATGGAAACCCATTTCTTTTTCTTTTTTTTCTGCCCCCAAATTCATCTCTACTCATGAGATACGTTTCATTTATTTTTGTATCAAGTTGTACATATTTCGTATGTATATCGACTTCTATTTCACTTTCTATTTTATTCGCGAATTTGAATGTTAGTATTACGAAAATGTGTTTCGATATATAGTATTCACAAACCAATATTCATGAAAATTGATTGACATTTAACTGACACAATGATAAAAAAAAGCAGTATTAGCATATTATTGAAACAAATGGATTTTTTGAAAACTTGATTATACCATTGGATTCAAGGTCCGAAGGCATTCATTTTCCCTCTCTACGAATGTTTCGTATCTGTAATAGCTTTACAAATATTCGATAAATAAATTTCAGGACTCCAACTTTCAGGATGGTTTTCACTCCTTTAACCCTAGATCACTAACCTTCGTCGATTCGACGACACGGATTTAATAAGTATGCCATATTAGTTAACGTTATCGTAATAAATAAATACCTATCTTTAATAATAGAAAAAAACATGTTTAAATTTTATTTAAATAATACTCTTTAACCCCTTTTGTAAACACCGTAGTCGAAGACACGAAGGTTAATGTTAAGCGTCGTAAACTAAGGTTAGTGATCTAGGGCAGTGAGGCGCAGTAGTTGATCGTTTCGGCGTCCTTCGAGCAATCCCGCCTGCTTCTCCCAACCGTTCTGTTTCGGCCAACCAAGCTTGTCTTGCCTTTCACCTCGCAGGCTCGGATTTATTGGCGCGAGCGTGGCACATCTTTCCAGCGCGAGCGTTTAGTTGCGAATGACGTCCCAGTATGCTGCCACGCTCGCGCCAATAGATCCGACCCTGCGAGGTGAAAGGCAAGACAAGCTTGGTTGGCCGAAACAGAACGGATGGGAGAAGCAGGCGGGATTGCTCGAAGGACGCCGAAACGATCAACTACTGCGCCTCACTGATCTAGGGTTAACGTGGTCTAATATCTTTTTTCGAATTCAGCTAAATCATCAAATTTTATTTAAAAAAATTATTGCACAAAGTGGAACCTCAAATGAATAATTACTGAGATATCTTCAAATGAATAATCTTCTATTAGGAAATACGCATAGTCAACGTGATTCTCAAACACGAATTTGTTTACGACGGCAGGTCGTGTTTGTAAGCATCTTACATGTTAGACATCATCAACACGAAATGCCTATTTAGTATCTCATTGTCCGTAAGCATTAAAGTACAATAGTATTGATAAAGGTGCTACATTTTTATTACAATGTCCAGTAACAGTGAAAAATACGGTATAATAATTGTTTATGGTATGTGTGAACCAAATGCTTCCTTCTTAAGGCTTCGTCGAAAACTCAAAAAACATGGCAATTTCAATGTACAGAAAGCTAAAAGGTATCAAAAAATTGTAAATAACGAAGGATGTCGTACTTCAACCTTAGCAGCTATTGCTCATAGTCCGCATAACAGTACACAATAGATTTCGTGTGGGTTGGACATTTGTCAAAGCAGTGTTATGCGTATTCTTCATTCGGAGAACTTGTATCCGTATCACTTGTCAGTACGTAAAAAGTTACATGGACGAGGCTTCGAAAAACGCGTACAGTTTTGGGAGCGGTTTTTGCACCAGATGCAAGATTCAAATGGTACATTTGTACATACTGTTTTTATGGACTGACAAAGCCACATTTGCAAATTGCGGAAATGTTAATACAAAAAATACACGTTCTTGGGCAACAGAGAACCCACATTGGCTTCGTGAAGTTGACCACCAACACAGATAGAATTTGAATGTTTGGTGCAGCATGATCAGGGGACCATACTTCATTGAAAGATCACGAACAGGTGAAACATACTCCACATTCTTGGCTGAAACAATGCCAGGCCTATTAAAAAATGTACCATGTTTAATACGTCAAATAATGTGGTATCAACATGACGGCTGTCCAGCACATTATGCTCGGCAATCGCGGAAAGTATTAAACAGATTGTTCCTTTATCGTGGAATCGCACGTGGCAGTAACATTGGTTGGCCAGCTTGCTCACCAGATTTTAGGCCGCTGGACTACTTCCTTTGGAAAACATGAAAAAATGAAGATTGTTACAAACCACCAACGACAGCGGAAGATATTCGAGAACGTATTAATAGTGCATGTGCTGCAATAACCACAGAAACACTGGAAAAAAATTCTTCGCTCACTGATAATTCGATTATGTAAGTGCATTGATTGTAATGGACAGCACTTCGAAGACCACATGAAATATAATTTGTTTAAAACAGATCTCAGTAATTATTCATTTGAAGTGCCCCTTTGTGTAATACTTTTTTACTCAAAATTTTATGATTTATCCGAATCCGAAAAAAAATTTAGACATTCCATTTAAAAAACTGAAGGTGACCTAATATCTCAATAAAAAAATAAGGTAATAAAAAACAGATTAGAGCATTGTATGTTCCCCTAGATCGCTGACCAGTATTATGTCAGCTATTGTTTGTTTAATCCCTAGCTCATATTTGAATTTCGTATTTGTACTAAAAGAACAGTTCATTCGGAGCGCGATACAAGTCGTCGTATCAATACTATTATTATTAATTTCTATTGCATTATTGGAACGTTGTCGTCGCGCCAACTAAAATTCGATAATTTAGATGCGCTGAGGGTAGTGCGCTCCGTTTTAAATAATTATTATATTATAATTTCTCACTTTTGTATTGTGCGGGAGTGAAAAGCATAGTACTCGTTCAATAAAAGTGAGGTGTATTTTAAAAGTGGGTTTCAATCAAAACATCCATCTCAACCTTCGTTTAGACCTTTCTAAAAACCTTAATCCCATACTTCAGTATGACGAGCAACCAATCACGGCAGATGCCACAAGCTACTACCTCCGCTGGAATACCACGGATGAACCGTAATGCACGCCGGATGTTTGCCTATAATACAAAGAAATACCAAGAACAGCCGCTTGGAGACTGGTCTGAGGACATAGAGCCTCAGCCCCAAGCTGGAAGCCGCCGTAAAGGTGGTTCAAATGAAAAGCAGAAAGCCAGAGTCGCAAAGTGGCGAGCGAAGAAATCTGATGGAATACCACAGCAGAATCCCGCTCGTGAAATCGTTGATAAAGCGGAAGTCACCCCAAAAATTGTGAAAGCCAAGACAGAAAAGATTGTCGATGACCCAGTGTGGCATGAAGGCCCAGTAACTGGAACGTATCCAATCATACGGCTACACTCACAAAATATGGACTTCTCAACATTTCCACTGCTCTTAGAACGCACATATCTCGATCTCGAGATTGAAAATCCCCGGCTACGGCGTGAAATGCCGTATTGTGCATTCCAGCATACGATGACCGGTGTGTTAAACGCCGCAATTATCGATCACGTGAAATCAGTGAATGCCGAAGACCGGTACGCCGACGAAGAGTCACCACTCAATTTATACCCTGACGATATGGTAATTCCGGCTCCGGTGCAGAAGTATGTAAAGATGATCGCGAACACTATCACACCACAAGGCGATCTTGTGAGGACGAACGTTCCCTTAGCATGCGTACCAAATACCGTGATACACGAAGACGCGGAACGTCACATTGTTGCACAGCCTGTTGGAGGATTCGGGGTCTGTGGGATCGCGAATCATAATTCATATGAATGCTATGTTTCCCCTCTGGTCACTCCGAGACTAGTAGATGCGACCGCTATTCAAAACGCCGAACATGATATACGGGATTGGAATCCTTTACCACCTGGAATGTATCCCCAGAATGGAGTACCAAACCAGAACCTGCTTGGGTATCGCCCAGTTGAAAGACTTACTCCCGAGGGTTTACAGAAGACACAAAATATCGAATTTCCGAACGGCGAAGATATGCAGTCAAGACTCCGGCTAAGTTCAAAGCTAAATGCTCGGGTCTTTGGAGTACTCCGTACCATGAAGAACCGGTACAAGATGCACGTTGGAAGACCAGTGCATGGTACTAACACATCGGCTCTAGGATGGATCCATGTTTCTGATGTTGGAGGAAACGCTGCGGACTGGAATTCCGTCCGACTAGCAACCCAATCAGGACGTGTCGCATCGTCTGTCGCGCTGGGAAGTGCTCAGGCAGCCGTGGTGTACGTTTTCGGCCTGAGAAGAGAGCGCAGCGATCACGCGCGTGGCCTCTGCTATACCGGGCCCAATGGAGTTGCTTTTAATGGTTGGAATGCCACCATAAATAACAACTTCATGATCCACCACTAGTCATAAGTCATTAATCATTCACTAATCATTTATATTCAGCTTTTCTTTCAGCTTTCTTTTAGTTTTAATCTATATTGCATGCTTAATTACCAACCTTTTCTTTCAGCTCTCTTTTCAGCTTTCTTTTTCAGCTTCCCTACTTAACTTACCTACCTGTTACTATCTTATTTTGAGTTTTATTTTTACGGGATTCATTTTTCTTTCTCTCTACTCGGCATTTTGGCACCTCCATCACATTCACTCTCCATACACACACACTCACCCAACAACACGACACTCACACACACATACGCTTACAGACCACAATCACACGCTCTCACTCATCACACTCATCAATACATAACACATCCACACTCTCACGCAAACTCTTGCATACAAACATACACACACACACACACACACACAATTTCACGCCCTAATCCAAGGTGGAATGGCATCGTGCCGAGGGATGAATGGCTCCGGGGCGTTTTAAATAATCGTAGTCGCGAACGATTCCTCTGGAGTACCTGGCGACCCTCCAGAGTATCTAGCCTTACCTGGGTAAGGGGCCTCTAGTCGGGTGGACCTTTTTCCCACCAATAAATAGAGGCCATGGCAGCCAGTATGAATAAAAGACACACAAAACAATACAAAGGAAAGGAGGAGATGATGGAGAGTGTACAAGGAAGGGAGGTGAATGAAAGTACAACGGAAACGACATACACGGGAGAGGATGAATCAGAAGGCGGTGGGGACCCCTCGGGAGAAGACGCAGGAAAGAAGTTGATCACACTGGAAAGGATCATGAAGAGGAGGAATTTATCTACGTCCAGGAAAGATAGATTTGAGGAAATTAAGGATAGGAGGATGGAGACTACGGAAGGAGGTATTGAATATGCTCTGGAGGTGATAAGGGAAGTGGCGAAGAAAAACCAAATGTTGATAGAATATCTGGCGCCGAAAAACATAAGAGGAGAGATGAAGATTAAAACTGAGGAAATTGAAAAAGGACTATAGACCACGGAGAAGATTCTAAGGAATGCTCTACAGAGGATGAGGAGAGAGGAAGAAAGAAAAAAGGAGAAAAAGGAAACGGTCGTTAACGAGGATAAGGAAAGCCAAGTATCGCCAGGGCTAATAACATCCTACGCCAAGAGCCTGCAAACAAAGAGGAAGGAGAGGTCCCCACAGGAAACTGAAGGGACGAAGAAGAGAAGGACGACGGAAGAACACAAGGAGAGGAAGAAGGAAAATGAACAAAGGAGGAGAGTAGGAGATACTGACACTGAAGAGGAGGAAGAATTCCATCTATTCGAGAGGAAGAAGGAGAGAAGGAAAAGGGCTCGAGAAAAGAGGAAAGCAGAGGAGGAACAAAAGGAGGCGGAAGAAATCAGGAAAAGGAATTCGGAGAGGAAAAAGAGGATCAGAGAAAACAATAGGAGAGAGGCGGTTATGGTAAAAATACAGGAGAGGGAGGATTATATATCGACGTATAGGAAGATAGCAGAAGCGACGAAAGAGAAAGTGGGAGAAATAGAAGAAGTCAGGAGAACCAGAAGCGGACATCTATTATTGGAAGTTAGCAAAAAAGGTGATGTGGAAAGATTGAAGGAGGAGATTTCTAGGAAGATCGAAAAGGAGAGGGAAGTAAGGATATTGCAAAAGACTTTCCAAATGGAGATTAGGGATCTGGATCCGGTCATCACAGGAGAGGAAGTGGTTAAGAGGATAAAGGAAGGAATGGGTATAAAGGAAGGAGATATCACGATGAAGGTAATGAGGAGCACCCCAAGGGGAGACCAAGTGGCGGTCCTGGACACCCCTTGGAGGTACCTGGAGACTGTTAAAAACAACAACAGGATGAGGATCGGCATGGTGGTGACAAGGATTGTACCCCTTCCCAAGGTGACCAGGTGTTTTAAATGCCACGGATTAGGACACACTACCACCGCATGCAAAGAAGCCGCAGAAGGAAAGGAAATTTGCAGAAGGTGTGGAAAGGAAGGACACACTTTACACACATGCAAGGAGAAACCGGACTGTCGCAACTGTAGGAAGGAAGGGAGACCTACGGAGGAAAGGGGACACATCGCTGGATCAATGAGATGCCCTGGACTTAGGATATGGATGAGGAAATGGAAGGATGAAATGGGACTAGAAAGTTGAAGGTCATACAGATAAACTTAAACGGGTGCAGACTAGCGCAGGATCTGCTCTATCAAAAAATGTGTGAGGAAAAAAGAGATATAGCCATTATATCCGAACCCTACCAAATCAAAGATGACTGGTATACGGATCTGAGCGGGAAGGCGGCGATCTGGATAATGGGACCAGAGAGAGGGAGGATAAAGGAGGACGAGCTGAAGAAAGGAAACGGATTCAGTGATGCCAGGGCGTGGGATTTTCTCCCACGTGGAAGCCATCGGGCGCATGCGCATGCTGACGTCACAGCTCGACGGCGGTTGTTTCCATGGACGTATCTAGTAAAATGTCCTCTTCCTGTAATTTCTACCGTATTTCAATTGTCACAGGGGTCTAACGATACCCCATACTTGAGTGAAGTATATACGTTACTGAGGATTAGGTAGTGCGCATGGGTGGGAAAAATCCCACGTCCTGGCATCACTGAATGGATATGTGGGAATTAGAGTCGGAAAAATCTATTTCGTGAGTGTATACCTGTCGCCGAATATGAAGATCGAGGAGTTCGGAAGGAAAATGGACAATTTGAAGGACGACTTGAAGGGAATAACAGGGAAAAGGATCGTTCCCGGGAATTTTAACGCCAAGGCTGGACAATGGGGAGAAAGGAGAACGGATACCAGGGGAAGAATCACAATGGGCTTGGTGGACGAACTAAACTTAACCCTTTGCACTCCGCTGTCCCCTCTCAGGGGACATCGTAATTCTAGCATATCACTCGGATGTCCCCTCTCAGGGGACATTCAAGTTTACATGTGATTACGGGGAATTGAGTTATTTCAGCGCAACTTTTTGAGACACGCATGTTTCCCTGAAGCTTTCTCTTGAAATGGCACAAGAAATCAAATCAAAATATCGTGAAATTACTAAGATATATAAAAAAAATGTCACGACGGTCCGAGCACTTCTCGGCTCCATGGCGCGCCACTTGAAAAGAGCGATAAGAAGAGTTTGTAAATAGAAGGCAGTTCGGTATGCGAGCATACCTCGCACTGTATAGTGAGATTTATAAATATAAATAAACAAATCTACAACTGGAGGAAAAGATATTCAAAGCTGAGCTCATGTCAGTCTGGTTTGAAGTGTCGAGCGGTACAGGTAGATCTAACAAGTGAAAAAATCAAAACAATGATATTGTTTTGGTAAATATCATACTCCTACATAATTTAGCGCATCTCAAAAAGAATAATCAAACACAAATGACGCACTACAAGTTCATTAAAGGCACTTATTGATGAGTTGAGAAGTGATTTTCGTGTAAGACTCAGCGCCAGCGAGGCGTCGAGCTAGGCGTTTACACGCCTGGCTTTCGTCAAGAGGACAATTCCTCCAGCGAGGGAGGAAAATGACCCTCACCCCTACCGGGCCTTGTCGAGGAAAAGGAGGTCCTCGAAGGACCCAGCAATAACAACGAGGGATAGCAAGGCAGTCGTTACGGAGTCGACGCCTTGCATACATCGAGGGAACACTCTTACAAGAGTGACGTCGCGATTAAACATTATTTATATTTGTATTATTGGCGCGAACCGAGATTATTGTACATTGTATTTATCAGCTTAAACATTTATAAACGCCCGTATTATATTATATGTATAAAAGGAGAAAACGGTGTCTTACATTCGTTAATCGAGAGCGCGTCCATCCACATCTTCGACGGGTAATAGATTGAATAATAAGCTACATATTTTCGATGTGGGAGATAGAAAACGGGATTCCATTGTTTGTTCTGACAGGAAAACACCTGGTGGCAGGCGTCAAACAACTTATTATTGTCAAACATGCACTAATCAACCTGCAATGCATATTGAGGAGTGTTCCAAAATTTATCATTCTGCACAAAATTATAAACAATAAAATATTGATTTTTTTGCAAATATACTTTCCTCGATTTCAACCAATTCATATAAGTCCAATATCATTATAATACGTTACTTAGTTCCAAAATTATAATAAATAATGCAAGGGTCTGTAAATGTTCGTTTCTGCCGTAAAGTGGCGCTGAGTAGCTGGTAGCCAACGTCCAAAATCGTTCGGAGTGCAAAGGGTTAAAACCTAAAAATAGCAGTGGAAAATATACTTACCTCAGGAACGGACGGACCTCGAAGATAGACATCCTCAGCTACTCTGGAAACCTGAAAGTTAAAAGTAGGATTCAGAATATATTAACGGCATCGGATCACCTGTATATACTACTCGAAATAGATGAAGAGGGAAGGAATTTAACGGAACCACAAAGGGAGATGAAAGGAAGGAAGATAAACACAATACGGGAAGAAATCGTGGAGGAAGAGATAGAAAGGAACTACATCAACTGGGAAACTGGCACAATGAAGGAGGTGGACGAATACCTGGAAAAGATTGACAGGATATGTGACAAAGCCATGAACAAAAACAAAGGGAGATACCCGCACAATCACAGACCCAATCCCTGGTGGTGTGAGGACATAGCTGCACAGAGGAAACCGACGGTTAAAGCAAGACGGGCATGGCAGAGGAGCAGGAAAAAGGGAAAGGAAGGCACGGAGATAAGGAGAAAGGAGTACAGGGAAAGTTGTAAGACTCTTCGGTAAAAAATTAACGATAGGAAAATAGAACTATGGAAGGAAATGTGCAACGAGCTGGAGCATGATACGTGGGGAAATGCATATAGGCTGGTCATGAAGAAGATTAAAGGAAAGACACCGCCACCAAGGATAGGAAAGGAAAGAGCAATGAGGATTATTCAGGAACTTTTTCCCAGGGAACAAGCATTAGAAAGGGAAAGGAGGACAACTAGAACAGGGAAGGAGGAAAGAATAACATTCACAGAAGAGGAATGGGACACAATTAGGATCAAGGAAGAGGAAATAGTCGCAGCCGGAAGAAGGATTAAGGAAAACAAGGCACCTGGGAACGACGGGATTCCGGGAAAGATCATCAAGGTAGTTATGAAGAAAGGAAAAGGGGATATTGTCAAAATGATGAATACCTGTCTAAGGAACGGGGAGATACCGAGGAGATGGAGAGAACAAAGATTGGTCCTTATTAAGAAGAAGAAGGAAAGAGAGGAGGACGAGGATAAATACAGACCCCTTTGCATCATAGACGGATGGGCGAAGTTGTTCGAACATGTCGTAAAAGGAAGGTTGATCAAGGAAATTGGGGAGCAAGGATTTCAAGATAACCAATACGGATTCAGGAAAGGAAGATCAACGATACATGCTCTGGAGAGGGTGATGGATAGGGTGGGTGAGGCTAGCAGGTCACAAAGATACTGCATATTGCTCACCCATGACATTAAAAACGCTTTTAATAGCCTAGGGTGGAACAGTATTAGGGAAGAGGTTAGGGAAAGAGGACTGAGCGGATATCTAAGGAGGATACTGGATGGATACTTCAGAGACAGGTTTATCACGTACGATACAACGGAAGGGAGGATAAGGATAAGGATGGAGAAAGGGGTACCGCAGGGTTCTGTACTAGGACCAACTATATGGAATATGGTTTTTGACGGACTACTCGCAATGAAACTGCCTAAAGGAATGAACTTGGTGGGGTACGCGGACGATGTTCTAGTGGTAGCAACGGACACTAACAAGGGAACATATCGAACTCGAACACACCGATTTTGATGAAATTTATGTCAGAGGTAGTCCTCATAAGAATATTGGACACGTATTTTTTTTTATCGGCAACCATCCACTCTGAAGGGGTGAAAACACCCCTCAAAGTTGAGGGCAGGAAACACATTTTTGGGAATATCTCGGTAACCAGCGGTCAAAAAAATTTGAATTTCTTTTCAAATTGTTTGTTTTTGACCAGGAATTTAACTGTGTAAGAAAAGTCGCCTAAAAGTTATTTGTTTAAAAAATATATTAAAAAATTAATTTTTTTTGTTAATATCTCCCAGAAAACATTTGCAATAAATTAAATAAATGTATGTACACAAACTATGGTCCAAATTAGCGGATACGTGTTTTTGGATTTTTTCGATTTTTGACGATAAGGGTCATTATTTCGCGTTTAACTTTTCTCGCTCCGTGCGGGACTGGCCGGCCGAAATGGACTTTTTTCATAACAAAGCTAATTTGATTGCCAAGACTAGTATTCTAATAATTTATGTGAAAGAATGTTAAACATAAAATAAGAACGGCTAGTGTTAAAAACCAAAAAATTCCAATCTCACGTATCCACTGATTTAGATCATAGTTAACGTACATACTATTCGATAGCGGAATAAGGCTGATATCTGATAAGATAAAATTAACGAAAAAATTCAATTTTTTAATACACGATTTGTTTAAATGATATAATTAAATTTGAATTTTTTCGTTAATTTTTCCTCATAAGAGTTATTCTGCTATCGTATAACATGTACAAAAACTATGACCTGAATCAGTGGATACGTGATTTTTTAACTTTTTGGGTTTTGACGCTAATCGTTATTATTTGATGTTTTAACAAGATTATTAAAATTATGGTCTTTGCCATAACAACATCTGTGTCCTGAAAGAAGTCAACTTCGACTGGGCAGTTCCGCACGGAGCAATTAAACAAAAATGTACTCCTTTCAAAACAAAACTGGTGTAGTTGTAAGGACTAATATTCTACGTATATGACAAAAGGAAAAATCGGGAAAGTATAAAAAAAAAATAAAAAACTTTATTCTGTATAGCGTTCACAGTAATGGTATTGTACGAAGAAGTGTGTTAAACATAAATGTTCTTTGCACCAAGAACATTTAAGTGTGATCACACAATTCTACTGTAAACATTTCATATTTTCTAATTGCACGAAAGAAAAGTCCACAGGATGTTCAAATTCTTCAGGTCGTTCATCTATATATCCACAACTGAACCACGCATTTCGAAATAAGTTTTTCAGTAACGGGGACTATATAGACTAATTTTTATGATTTCATTTATATACTTCCGGATTGTTACGATGTAGAACTACATGGAAAAGAAGTCTGCAATAAAATCAGCTTTGTTATGAAAAAAGTCCATTTCGGCCGGCCAGTCCCGCACGGAGCGAGAAAAGTTAAACGCGAAATAATGACCCTTATCGTCAAAAATCGAAAAAATCCAAAAACACGTATCCGCTAATTTGGACCATAGTTTGTGTACATACATTTATTTAATTTATTGCAAATGTTTTCTGGGAGATATTAACAAAAAAATTAATTTTTTAATATATTTTTTAAACAAATAACTTTTAGGCGACTTTTCTTACACAGTTAAATTCCTGGTCGAAAAACAAACAATTTGAAAAAAAAATCAAATTTTTTTGACCCCTGGTTACCGAGATATTCTCAAAAATGTGTTTCCTGCTCTCAACTTTGAGGGGTGTTTTCACCCCTTCAGAGTGGATGGTTGCCGATAAAAAAATACGTGTCTAATATTCTTACGAGGACTACGTGTGACATAAATTTCATCAAAATCGGTGTGTTCGAGTTCGATATGTTCCCTTGTAAGTTGGAGAGACTAAAACACAAGGTGGAGGGAGTTGGAGAGGAGATCTACGAGTGGTTAAGAGGGAAAGGATTGGAGATGGCGGTGGAGAAATCCAGATTTATCTTCGCTAATAGGAAAAGGAACACGGAAGGACTCAAGATCAAACTACTAGGAGTGGAACTTAAGGAAGAGGATAGCCTAAAATACCTGGGAGTCTGTTTCGACAAAAAGGGTAACTTTAGGAAACATGTGGAGGCAGTGACGGAGAAGGGAATGAGGGTCTTCGGAGCAATGCAGAGGACCAGAAATAACATCAAAGGACCTGGGAACAGAGGAAGGAGAGCGTACTATTGGGCTATGCAGTCAATAGTAACCTACGGGATAGGAACGTGGGGAGAGACAGCCTTGGATCTTCAAGGCAACAGACTCAAAATATTCCAAGTGCAGCGTCTAGGAGTGGGAAGAGTAGTTAGGGCCTACAGGGACGTCTCAAGGGAGGCACTGTGTGTCATCGCGGGAATCACGCCGATTGAATACAAGGTGGAAGAAATGACGGGAGAGGAGGAAGAGAGAAACCGAGAAAAGAAGAGTGAGAAGACAAGGACTACGGGACATCGTGGATAAAGGAACGACCGATGAGGAAATCAAGGAAAGGACTAGGGAAAAATGGCAAAGGGCATGGGAGGAGTCACCAAAAGGGAGGTGGACATATGAGCTGATACCGAGGATCACCTGGTGGGAGGAGAGAAACTGGAGTGAACCCAACTACTACTTCGCGCAGTTCCTGACAGGGCATGGGATTGTTAATAACTATCGGAAAAGGATTGGAAAGGACGACAACGATTTATGCTTGTATGGATGTGGGGAAATTGACACTCCGGAACACAACTTCTTCGGCTGCGAGAGATGGCGGACGAGAAGGGAAGAGACGGAGAGGGAGACAGGAGGAGAAATAAGGAAGGAGAACATAATTTAAAAAATGGAAGAAAGCAAGGAGAATTGGAGATGCATAATGAAGATGAGCGTCGAAATCATGAAGGAGAAGGAAAATCAGAAGAGGAAATGGAAAAAAGAGAAAGGAATAAGAAGATGACTCTTATAAGTACCTGACGCATCTATTTATCTACTTATTTATTTATTTATCTATTTATTTATACCTATCTATCTATCCATTTAATTGTACATAAGATTATTTATTTAACTAACTTTATATTTTACCTATTTATTTAATTTATACATATATGTAATTTAAGTTTTATCCTAGACTTAAGTTTACAACTAACTAACAGACAAATTAGTTAGGCACCCCAAAAAAAAGTGAATGAATGAGTGGGTGAATGGATGGATGGATGGATGGGTGAGTGAAGGAAAGAGAGGAGAAGATAGAAGAATGATAGGATAATAGTGGAAGACAAGGAAGAAAGAAGGAAGGAAGAGCAAGAAGGAGGATCCAGATCCATTGGAAGGGGAAGGAACAGAAGTAATGTGAAAAGCCGTACCATTCCTACCCCCTGCTGGACACAAGAAGGAGATAGAGGAGGGGTTTTAGTGGGTAGACCATTCATGGTGAGTGCCACACTCCCTCGAGACATCGGGGGGTGCGTAAAGGCATTTCCCCTCCTCTGAAAAAAAAGGTCACAGCCAGCTGTCCGGAAGCTAGAGGGCGAACGAGGATAACGGATCGGCCATCTGCAGGGACCATTGAAATCCGCGAAAGGTAGGTGGAATTATTTTTATCAACGACCAGAGACCCAACCAGACCCATGTAGAATCACGCGTCTGTTTTTGGTTTCGATATTCGCTTGGGATTCGTTACCGGACTGGACAGTCAATTCTCGATCGGACTTTATTTATTTATTGATCCGAATACATTGTCGTCCCGAAGCCTGATTATTATTTATTCTGGATGATTGGGTCGTGCGCGCGCGACGAGATCTTTCCGGCCGCATTAGACGTTCCTAGACAAACCATTGAAGTGTGTGAAAAATTTGCAACCTCCGCGACTTGGTTATTTTTCTCGCTTAACGAAACAACCTGGCGACCGTCGACAACCCGGATGCCAGTCCGGATTTTTACCACATTGTTGTTTTGTTGTATTTTCATCAGTCTATCTGCAACGATAGTTGAGGGGGGAGGTTAGCGAGATCCCTAGGGCGTTGGTTGGGACGCTGGTCAACTTCTGCTATTAACACATTGCGGACGGGTCACGAGATATCGCGTTTTCATGTTTTTTTTTTTTATTCAAATGGCAACTTAAGCAACCAGCTGCAAATATTTCTGTTACGTTACCATGGTAACGAAGCCTCTCGCATTCCTAAGCAAATTTAGCGAAACAACATTTTGGAATTTCAAACTTCGTGTTTTAAATGTGGAAGGTAACAGTTTTGTTAAGAATCATCTATATTGTCAATCTGTTACTGATAATTAGTTACTGATAATTACAAACAGCATTGCACAAAGGAGTATGCTTTACCAAATATCACACTTTAAAACAATATTCAAATTTGTAAAATAAATAATAGTTAAAATGTAAAAAATCTTATATAATAAACAGATATATAAACTATATATATATATATAGTATTATTTAAGAATACTAAATGCAAATTAGAAATGTGCGTATCCGCTTCCTGTTACTTGCCAAGCATGTTTTTGGACCGTTCGAAAATGTACGGTCTTTGAGGGCGTGTTGAATGCGCAGAGCCTCGTCCGCAATGTGTTAATAAATAACACTGACAAGGGAACTACCCGAGATGTCCGGCGCCGATTTTGATGAAATTTGGTACAGTTGTTCAGGACGCGAAAATAATCGATACATATTTTTTTATATCTGCTAAGTCGCATGTTTAGGGGGTGAAACCACCCTTCAAAGTTCCCGATTTTTTTCTTTTTTCGCTTATAACTTTAAAACGGTTAATGATACACATTTTTAGATAGACTAAAGGCCTATTGAATTGAAAATTTGATTTAACGATTTTTTGTTGATTTTTTATTAAAAAATGACATTTTTTTCGTCATGTCGTTAAAGTTTACGATCCTATTTTAATCAAACTTTTTTTAAATGATAAAGAAATCAAAAATAAAAGTTGCGTGTTTTTGCGTTTTTCCCTAATTTACTCTGGAGTCGTGTAATTAACCCTTTCCTTTTTTCGGTTTTGGCACTTTACGTCACTATATCTGATAAACGAGTGATGATGGGATTAAATGTATTATGCAACAAATACTTCCTTCCTCATCTAGAATGTTATTGTTTTTGTAAAAAATCAAAATTGAAAAATTTTTCGTTTTGATTTACAATACTCAAGTTGCGCGGATACGGCAAGACGCAGCAATAACAAACTGTCGTAGATATCATAAAATGTCATAAGGGAAAATTTCAATATAATACTTAAGGTCGTCATATTAGAAGCCTCACCCTGTACAAGAGTAAGCCAACTACCAAAGTCAACATTGCAAAAGACAAAAAAACTGCCTGAAACTGTCATATTTTATAATAAAACCAAATTCGGGATAGACATGACGGATCAAACGACCACAAAATATAGTGTGAAGTCAAGATCTCGAAGATGGCCTCTTCAAGTATTTTTTAACATTCTCGAGATAGCGGAAATAAATGTATGGATTTTATACAACGCAACAACTGACGAAAATATATCGAGAAAAGATTTTTGTTGCAATTAGCAGAAGAACTTTGTACAGACTATAAAGATCCATCTGAATTGGAAAACTTGAATGACCTCTTGAAGATCACTGAGAGCTCTAATATTGTAAGTTGAAGGTTGTTTTTGTTCTGTCGTGACGTCAAATGTGACCAGTTATGTATTTTTCTCTTCGTAATGAAGGACGGCTATTTGTCGACCGGAGTTGAAATAAAATACTTCTTGTTCAAATTTTTCGATACGTTTCGGTAACCGTATGTTACCCTCTTCAGTCGTAAAAATTTATACTGTTTATACATAGATAGGTAAAATTAATTATAAATCTTATGACAAATGAGATAACAGTTAATATTAAGTAAACGCTTAATATTAAAATTAAACTAGATTAAATGCAAATATGTACTGAACTTGAAACTAATCAAAGAGTATACTAAAAAATATAATAATAAAATAAAATAAAGTAATATAAAAATTGAATATATTGAAAGAACACTACTTACAAAAGAAGACCTAGGATATTTTTTCGTTTGAGGTGGGCCTAGGTGCCCTTTGTCTCAGATGTTGGAAGGAGACTAACTAAAATCGTTGAAAGTTTAAATGACACGACCCGTGGTGAGAAAAGGAACCAAATATTTTAACAAGTGTGGGTCAGTGCATGTGAGAGTTGGTGTGTGTATGTAGTGACAGAGTGCTATATCTAGGAACGTCATGTATGTGTGTTTGAAAAGATGTGTTGGTTATGTATTCTATTGCGTTAAGAGTGTATTGGTACTTGGTTACAAGATCCCGGTCGATAATCTGTTGAACCGTAAAGAAAGTACAAGAGGGCGTTTTACATCAATATCACGCGCCATTCATCCAAAAAGAAGCAAGCGAAGAAAACACGTGGATCCACAAGTCACAAAAGTAAACCGAATCCATTGTAAAAGGGAAACATATTTCAACTCCGGTCGACAAATAGCCGTCCTTCATTACGAAGAGAAAAATACATAACTGGTCACAGAGCTCTAATATACGAAAAACTTGCCAAATAGGTTTTTGTAATGCAAATAAAACTATGTATATATGTGCTAGTTGTAGAAAACATGTTTGTGGTAAATGTACATTGAAAAAAATCTGTATATCTAAAAATTTTGTTGTTCCAGATAATAACTAAACCTAAATAAAAAAAACAAATAATAATTCTACTTTTTATGTAAATATACATATATCTATATATATCATGTATCTGCAATATTAGAATGCAATTTATTTTCTTCAAAATCTTTCTTTGAGTTTGTAACGCGACGTGAATTTCCACTACCGCCGAGGAGCGGCAGGTACCTCGCCCGGAGGTCCCGGGCCCCTCCACCCGACCTCTCACCCTCTTTCCGCCGGGAGCGACCCTGATTGGTCAGGCCCGGAAGCGGAAAGAGGGATATAAGGAGGCCCTTTTCCGGAGAACGGCAGAGTCTTCCTTACACTCTCACCCCAACTACAGTAGCCCTCGTACGGAGCAGACGAGCCTTCGCGGCAACGGCACTCCTGCGAGGCGCGAACTAGTTGACGCCCATCCTAAAGAGTTCTTCCTGGACTCCACACCGGCGACAATAGCTCTCGTACGGAGAAGACGTAGCCTCCGCGGTAACGGCACTCCTACGAGACGCGACCTAGCAAAACACCCCTTCCTTAGCAGAGAAGCCGAGAGAGGAAGACGTAGCCTTCGCGGTAACGGCACCTCTCTCTCTCTCTGCATCCTTCACCACCAATACAAATCCCATCCACCGAGAGAGGAAGACGTAGCCTTCGCGGTAACGGCACCTCTCTCTCTCCGCATCCTTCACCAAGCCCATCCACAAAGAGGGGAAGACGTAGCCTTCGCGGTAACGGCACCCCTCCTTCCCTGACTTCCCTAGTGACCACCCTCTCTTTTTCCTCTCTTCGATCCTGTCCAGGAAAGCCTGTTTTCGGGAAACCCTCCCCCGTAACGTCGCGAAATCGCGGAGCGTCGCACCGAGCGTTACAAGTTTTTATATTTTGTCAACTAAATATCAAACCCGTCATTTTGGAATTGTGAATTCCCGCTTTTTCCAATTGTTCCAACACTTTCATCTTCCTCTAAAAAGTATTTGTCGCTTTATCACATTATATTAAAACACCCGTGACAAGCGTTCATACTGAATTAATTAAGCACTAATGCGAACGCGACAGTTGATTTAGCAAGTTTTCTTCGAGAACTGTGTACTTTGTGGATGTAAAAAATTCGATGCAAGTCGGTGGAAGCTAAAATATGCAAACGTAAATGTAACAAAGGAAGGTTGCAACAGGACAGTGGATTTTTGGTGGTATCCAACGTTCCACCAAAAGATTGTCCATAGAGCCTGTGCCTGATAGGTCCGCCGAAACATTGCTTCATGTAATCCAAAGATGGATTAAGCCGGCGCCAATATAATATCAGATTGTTAGAGGTCGTATAATTCTCTACATAACGAAGGGTATATACATCTGACTTGCCGTGAAACGAGAGCAAACCTTCCACGGTTCGAACTTTGTAAGAGGCATTATGTGGGGTGCATATCCGAATTTCTGACAGTGTTAGAAATATATGATAGTTGCCCGCACATCTTGTATGATACGGCCCTGCGATTAGGAATTCCATTTACCTAAGAGATCTCAAGTGTCGCGACCGCCCTAGCTCTTTTTAAAGTCAGTCACATGTATACGCCCTATGCGGAATCACTGAATAACAGTTGCTACGTTTCGAATGTTTGGACGACTTGAACCATGGATTGTGGAGGCAGTGGCAGCTTGATGGGCTCAATTGTCCGGAATACGTGTTCCAGAGAAAATGCAGGCGCGCAATTACGGCGAAATGATGGCAGTGTCTGCCGTGAAAGACCAATCAACACTTGAAGAAGACAGAGATCGTGCAAAGCTGCGATTGGGACAATTGTTGGTACAGTGCGGCTCGGCCAACTTGGCACCTCGGCAGCGGAGCTTCTCGCTTTCAATCGCATATTCGCACCATTTGGTTTCTTGGAATCCACTCGCTCAGCCTCTTCACCCTTTCGCTACTACGGGTGACTATAGTCACCCGCTCCAAAAATGAAACCATATATTAAAACAAGTGCTATATAAATATACGTTCATGAAAAAATTATGAATACATTGTTATGAACACAAATCATTTTGCTTCTAAATACAATGTCACAACATCGTTTTTGAGATAAAGATTTAGCCCCGAACGCTGAAGACTGTGCGCACTTAATGTTCGCACTTTCGGCGTGGCGCGCCGTAGCGAAAGGGTTAAAGGAAGCACCCGGCAAAGTCGTAGTCATTCAAATATTCTTACTAGTTTGGCTGGAGGAGCAAGACATTGTATTACATTATTTTCTCGTCGTGAGCTCCGTTTCATCAAGGAGAATCTCCCCATGTGGTGGAGGTAATTCTGCCGGAGTTTATACTGTTTTTACTATAGAGATGTTAGAAATCTGGTGCCTACGCCGATGTCCTCACTGTCGCCATCCAAATCGCGTTGTCTCCCTTGCTTCGATCTGCAGCGTTCTCTCTCTTCGTCTTTTAGTTCAATTTGTATGTGTAGCTCTTTTAACGAATCGCGAGGTAGAACGTCAAGTGCCTTCGTGTACGATAATATAATAAATATTGTACAATAATGCAGTTACTTAAAACATTGTTTAATCGCTATCAGTGTCAATAATAGCATGGTACTGTTTAGGCATGCTTCCGAAAAATTGTTCACCATTGTTTCGGGTGGAGATCGTCATATTTGGTGGATGTGACGTGTTAGCTGATTGACATTGAACACTCAATTTTCCTTGAGATTAATCTTCATTTTTGCCCACACAATTTCCATGGGATTAGTGTCAGACAAATGAGAAAGCCAATCAAGTATCCTGATCCCATTTTCACGTTTCCGCACTATGCACGCACAGCTTAGATTTTTCAGGCCGTTATCTTCTTGTTCTTCATTGCTGATTTCTTCAATCTCAAGGCAGATAATAGTCCTACTACTAATTTAATCACAAAGCATCGAAGTCAAATGTTCAAACAATTGAATTATCCACATCTTAATCAAATGCGTCATCTAATGACAAAATTGGGAACGACAAGCTCTTATTGAACTGACTGTAAGTCCGCATAAAATGTATGAAATAGTCAAATAAAGGCACGAGATTATACCTATAAAGCAATAACCGAATACTGCCACCCATACCCAAATTCAAACCTCTTTGCCCTGCACAACCAGGGAAGCAGGAAAGAAATAATTAAACTAGTAGATTCAATAAGATAGATAACACGGGAACTAGAAAAAATCGGGGTAAAGAATATCGGTAAAAAATAATAAGTAACAATAGAATAAGCTCTAGACGGGTGGAGAGCCGAAAAGATATACCTCAACCTCACATTGACCCTTTGCGCTCCGAGTTGTCCTACTGGCTCTTTGTCGGGTGAGCAAATATAGCCTCGAATAATGATTTACCATGAATTGTTTCTGTTTATCTGATACCAGGAACAATCATGGGTATGACCGTATATCCCTGTTTTGGGGGAGCAAGAAATTGATGACCTGAAAGCAGGGAAATAATAGAAAAATATTAAATATTACCGAAAACGCTAAAGACACCTTGACATGAAAGTGCAGAGGGTTAAGAATAATAAAACGCGACACTTAGACACTGAGATACCTACAAGAAGAGGGAAAATCGAAGGGGCATAAACAGGAAAGGGCTCTTGAAAATAACAGTACCAATACCGGTACGAAAGATAGTCATAACGAGGAAAAAAATATATAGTAAATATCAGTAACCGAACCCGAGCATAAACATTGTCCAACGTGAATAAACAATGAACCCTTAACCCATTGATCATAAAACAGGAGTTATCTCTCCCCAAAGAACGACATACGACAGACAAAGATACAGAACGAAAAACAGTGCGAACGATTTTACCTATGAAATTCACGGTTATAGCCACCGGGCGTAGAGAGAACACTAGCTCAAAGCGAATCTCACCCCCCCCCCCTTCCCCACTCCCTAGATCAGGCTGTTGAATTAGTTACACGCCGCGAGCCTCTTCTGCGTCGCTCCGCCTGCTTCTCCCTCCCAACTGTTTTACCCAACCAAGCTTCTCTTTCCAATCATCTACCAGGCTCGGCGTATTACACGAGTATAGTGGGACTTTAGGGCGCCATTCGCCTCTGGTCGCTCGCGCTGGAAAGACGCCGCGCACGCCGATTACGGGGGAAAAAAAACGATGCGCGTATCCCATCGGCTGACGTTATCTGTCAACGAACAGTTTCAGATCGCGTCACATGGCGTTTAGGTTAGAACAAAAGTATTACTAGTAAAAAAGTATGCTCAGATATGTCTTGAATTAAATACGATTAAGAGATTTTAATGTTTTTGGACTTCCGGCGGTGGTTTTGGCAAATTCGGCAGAGAATAGTGACAGGAATAACATTGAAAAACTTATATTGTATCTCAACATACCAATGGAAACGTTGAGGGTATCTAATTTAAACAATGTAAACATATATTTCTATTTGTGAATATATGTCTACATTCAATGTAGATATATATTTCTGTACAAACAATGAAATTTTCCTTCAAGTAAAGTTGAAGAAATAAATGAATAAAAAAATTAGTATTGCATCGATATTATCTCCACAATATTATGGAACTTTTATATATACATATAACATTTTCTTCTAAAATAAATGGTTCTACTGTGCATACATGTATACACACAACCATGTAAACAACAATCATAACGACAGTTTATTAAAATTATATCCAGTAATCTTTAATTTTTTACCTCTTGTTTCTTTCATTCATATGTATACTAAAGAAACAGTTGTGTTACGATCTAGCACGCAAACGTATAAATTAATTTCCAACGTAAATAATTTAAAAATTCGGTGACAGCAAAACGTTAGCTCTTGCGTCAAAGAATACATTGTTGCCGCCACGGTCAACTTAGCAATAGATTTTAACCGTTTGAGTGTCAAGCAGCGAAAACGCGCTTCTTTCGTTTTGTATCGAGGAATGCAACAAAGTAAAATTTCAATGTTTTTCTGCTAACAATCTGTTAATCGCATCTAATTCAAGACATATCTGAGCATACTTTTTTACTAGTAATATTTTTGCTTTAACCTATACGCGATGTGACGCGATCTGAAACTGTTCGTTGACAGATAACGTCAGTCGACGGGACACGCGCATCGATTTTTTTTCCCGTAATCGGCGTGCGCGGCGTCATTCCAGCGCGAGCGAACAGAGGCGAATGGCGCCCTAAAGCGCCACTATACTCGTGTAATACGCCGAGTCTGGCAAGTCATTCCTGGTTGGGTAAAATAGTTGGGAGGGAGAAGCAGGCGGAGCGACTCAGAAAAGGCTCGCGGCGTGTAACTAATTCAACAGCCTGCCCTAGATACGTAAGTTGAAAGAGGGCAAAGAAAACAAAAGTAAGATTATCTTGAAAAAGCAAAAAAATTAGAACTAGGGACAAAAGGGTAGCAATAGACCGAACTTCCCATAGACAACCTTAACTGGTAAATATGAGATACAAGTATGGGACCCCTTTCAGAATTGGAGCATACTAGATCAATCTCCAGCAACAAAACAAACTGGAGGAGAATCAGTAGGAACTACTATTGTAATAAATCGTACAGATATTCGATAGCTTACGATACGTGGTTCTGTTTTGGTTGCCTTATAAACATGGAAGACATAACACGAGCGGTTCAGAAACTTGACCACATTCTATGCAGCCATCGTATGTACAGACACTGTTCAATGTGTAATAGAAATATGAGCAAATGTAGAACAGCCTACAAATATGAAGAATGTGTTTTCGCTATTTTGGCGGCGGGCAGCGAACTTACTGGGGATACTGCACACTACCATTGGTCAGTAGCGTCAGACTTTATGAGCATCAGTTATGCAAATACGAACTCGGAATACATACTCCTCTAAAAACACCATACCACACCACACCTACACACTGACCTCCACCTCCTCTACCTTGTACACACCAAATAATCCCATCCCGTGACCCAATAAATAAATATGTAACGGCGGTCGTCGTTCGGGCACCACTTTGGGCGCCATTATGTAACGCACTTCCCCCGCGACGTTCTCTTCGCGTCGTCCGGACTCTGGATCGCCAAGAGTCACCGGAGTTCGCTCCGTCGTAGGTTACGCCGTTACTTGGGAGTTGGAAAACAGCTCCTGATATCGGCGAGGACAACTACCCTCCGCAAGTCAGCTAGGATCGGTGGTCCTGGATCATCCGAGTAACCACATCCGTCGCTAGACTGGAGTTGAGGGCTTGCGTCCGTCCACCAATACTTCGGAGTGTCTTCAACGGGTGGAGGTCAAGGCTTCGACTGGATACCAGTGGATCTCCGACTGCCGAGTCCGAAGCCCTTGACCTCCCGCTTACAACTCCAACCTTTTGGTTAATCGAGGCCCTTTTTATCCGAGGGGCCTCGCTCCTCATTGGTCGGCTTCCGGTAGTGGGGGTAGGGTGCGTACGTTCGACTCGCACCCCCCTCTCTTCCTGGTACCTATTCGTTCACCGCTTTATGCGGGTTGCTACAAATAAATAAATAGTTAAGAATATTATTAATACGAATAAACTTAACTACTAGAATAAGCTGTGACATAATAAACAATTAATAAGCAGGATAAGACAGTCACCCTTATCCACAATGCAGCCCATAATTTTTTCTACAACATTAGTGATAAATCCAGGAAGATATATAACTAACAACATGCATGGCCCTGTAGCATAAAGATAAAACGACATAACCCCCTGCTCACTCCCCAGGAAAATGAGTCTGCCGTTATCTCAGTTTGTCATTGATTCGGACGACTCTGCGGCGCAGGCGAGCCAGGAATCAGACGGGGCTAATTGTAAGATCGAGACTGGGGATGGGAAGCTCATCCTAATTGCCGAGAATCATCCTAATTCGACTTTTAGGAAAGAGGATATAGATGACCTGATAGAAAAGGTCACGGATATGGCAGCAGACGGAGGGGTGGTGATGAAAGTTAGAAAATTTAACTTCAAAAACGGGGCAATAATAATAAACACCACGGACCGGGGTACATATAATCTGTTCCGCAAGTTGATAACGGAGCAGATCATAGTAAACAACAAGAAAGTAATGCTAGGGACGGAGGACGAATTAGAAAGAAAGAGAGACATAGTTTTATGGTGCTCCTCCGCCAAAATAAAAGAAGAAACATTACTTAAACTCATAGATTTAGAATTTAGGGAACTTGAGTGTAACTCGTGGACTCTAATGAGAAAAAGCCAAACAGAGGGAAGGGGAAAGAGATTATATTATAAAATACCGGCAAAAATTATGGGCAGATTAAGATCGAAGAATAATAGTTTTACGGTAGGAGGGTTAGTTAAAATCAGGGTATCCCCTCTCAAATAAAGCCACACCTGCTGAAACCACAACCCAAAAATCCCATCCTATCCCTTTCCTTAGGAGTAAATGAAGAAACCCCGGCCGCTGGTAGCCAATTAGTCTGATACTCTCTCCCTCCCCCCTTCCCATTCCCCTTCCCCATCCGACTCTGCTTAATGACTACCTACCCACCCACTCCTCCTCATCCCTCTCACTGTAGTTGTAAATTCATATAAAAAGAAGAAGCAACTTGGAATAGGGACAAGGAAGTAGGAGTCTAATCTTCCAAAATGTACAATATACAGATAGAACTAACACACCCAATAGTTATACCTAAAAGTATATAATAATCCTAAGATGCAGTACACTAGGGGAAATGAATGAATACTAGACGAAGGAATACAATAGAAACAGCTATGTGAAAATAGAAGTACCTACAATAGGTAACGGGGTAAACTCAAGTTTTAGGGTATAAAAAAGTAAACAAAATTAGTAAGCTAAATCCCGATCGGAACCAGAGGGGGATGTATAGGTCTAAAGCAGAGGTTCCCAAACTTTTTTCTCTCGTAGACCCCTTGTCATGTTTTTCAATTTTAGCTAGACCCCCTCCTGTGGGTCTATCTAACTATATTGAAGTATATTTCCTAACATACAATTTCTGTGTCTTCGTTAATCCAAACAACTCGAACAATCTGAATGAGGCTTGAGAACAAGATATACGGATTACAGGGGTTACACTGTAATACAAAAAAATACATAAAATTTATGAGTCGATGCGATGCGTGGCTATTTTCGCGCGGCCTTAGTGAAAGCACCGATCGTTGTTTCTCTTTTAGAAGACTCACAGCTCTGTGGAGTGAGTAAAACATACACTGTGGAGTGAGTGAGACGCTAAGTTAGGCGCATACTATGGAGAGAGTGAGACGCGTGTTACATCCGGCCCTGGAATTTTCGAATTCCAGTTCAGGCGCCAGTCAGGCGCTTGGTAAAAAGCCTAGGAAGCGAGAAAAAGCCTAGCTGTATAGGGTTACCTGCAATCCGCAAACAGCCAAATTCCATTAAGGCCCAATTTATGACTTCCGTTAACCTTGGCGAGAATTTTCACTCGCATCCTTGAAGCCCTTCGCTCCCACCAGACCGCTTCCACCTCCACTCAGTTTTCCACATTTTCCAGGACCCCACTCCCAAAAGACGCCCTATATAAGCTGGCTGTTTTTTGCTTCTTCGGGTTTTTTCTTAAACGTAATCGTGGACGTAACGTTCGTCCTGCGAGATACGACAGTTCCCCCGCGAACCGACGCGTTATAGTAATTTCGGCCATTTAATTGAAAGCTATTTCAATAGTTAAAGGTAACCACCGAATGGACTTAGTGTTCATTGTTAACCATTTTGTACAGATAGTATTTAACTTATTTAGAAAATATACCTTTATATTCTTACAACGGAATATTTAGAGTCTCTTATTATTTACCTGCACCTTCGAGTAACCGAGCAACGATCCCTTCTTATTCACTCAAGCCGCTCGGGGTGAATAAGATTATTTGTTTAAAGTTACGGGTCAAGTTTCCGATTTAAGAGTTCACCGTTTGCAACTAAATACCAACTCCCTTACCAGCTATTGGCGGTAGTTCCTGCAATTGGTGCAGGACCGTATCCGTTATACTAGCGCGAAAGCATCGCAAGGTGTCTTTCGTTATTAACGGGCAAACGACGCTCCTATAGAAAGCTATAGGCTAGTTCGGTCCCCGGATTCATACCAGCTATTGGCGGTAGTTCCTGCAATTGGTGCAGGACCGTATCCGTTATACTAGCGCGAATTACCGAAAGGTACATTCGTTATTAACGGGCAAACGACGCTCCTATAGAAAGCTATAGGCTAGTTCGGTCCCCGGATTACTTCCCAAAACCAGTTGCAATTGGTGGCTCCGCAAACCTAGCAAAGAATACCGGTCGCGTTCTGCCAACCGCCCGGCTCGTAACAAACTGGTGACAGCGGTGGGATAGCTCTCAGTTACAAATCGAAGGCAGGAATCAAATCCTAAATAAGTTGCTCTGTACAATATGGCAAAATCAGATTCAAACGGATCTACGTCAAGATTGGGCATGGATGATCTATCTGCATCCATAGCTCTCTTGACAAGACAAAATTGCGTTCAAAATGTAACGTCTCATATACCAGTTTTCGATGGAGAACATCCATCCTTAACTAATTTTGCGCAGGCAGTTCAAAATGGACTTGCTTTGATCCCTAGCGGTTCTGAAAATCAGTTTTTAGCTATAATCTTAACAAAACTTACTGGACCGGCTAGGCGAAGTGTTTTAGACAAAAAATTCGAGTCAGTCGAGGAGCTACTAAAGTACTTAAAGAAACGTTACGCTCCCGGCAAAGATTTGTTTTATTTCTTAACCACTGTAGCTAAATTGAGAATTAGAGACAGTGAAAGTTTGGCGGATTATATGGATAGAACGACACAACTGTGGCAATCGGCTCGAACCGACGCAAAGGATCGTTACCCTTCGCAGAACGAAGAACTTCTTCAACAAATCAACGAGGAAGTCTTGGAAAATTTTGTGGAAGGACTACCGGAGAGAATAGCATGGAGAGTACGATCAAGGAATAGCAACCTCAAAACCTTGGAAGAGGCCTTCGATGCTGTAATGTCCGTTCAAAAACGTATCGGAAGCCGAAGAAGCAGAGACGACGAGGAATCGCTCGACAGGTATTCTCGGGATAATAGCCGTGAGAGTTACAGATCGAGACGTCGGCGAAGAGACAGGTATGTTTCCTACCCTTCGTCGCCTAGCCCGGTTAATTATCACCGATACCGAGATCGGCGACCATCGGAGTCTTCCGACGAAGAATGGGACAAAAGGCCAAGGAGGGACGCTTTTACCCTTCAACGAAGGAATGCGTCGAGGATACCTTCTCCTTCCAGATATTCTTCCGAAAACGAAGAAAATTACGGAAAAGCAAGGATGAAGCCTAAAGATTCGAGGCAGTTGTTTTGCTGGAATTGCGGAGAAAGAGGCCACGATGGAAAATTCTGCAAGAAGGATTCGGACTCATCTCGCGCTATTTCACCCAAATCTGCCGATCATTTAAACTTCAATCGCGTTCATCGCTCCGACGAGGCGATGAACGAACGAAGCCAAGCTCGTCGCAAATCTGTTCGATTCCAGGATCGGAACACGAACGATTTCTCATCAAGGGGGTCGCCAGCCCGCGAATCAGAATCAAGGTTCCGGAATTGGAAGAAGGAATAGGTGAGTTTATAATTGACGGAGGAGCTTCGGTCAATTTAGTTCTGAAAAGAGTACTGGGCGAAAAGGCTCTCGTAACCTCTAGGGAAGAGATCGAGATAACCGGCCTTAACGCTACACCGACCGTCACTCTAGGAACGACCACCTTACAACTTAACGGCGTACCGGCAATGTTTTACGTTGTCGAAAAACTGCCTATTTCTGCGGAAGGTCTCATAGGGAGCCCCTTTCTTTTACAAGAGGACGCAGAAATTTCATACTTTCACAGGACGTTAGTGCTGCGAGACAGACCGACGAAGCCCTGGAAATTTTCGAATTTTATGGACTACGACCGCATTCAACCAACAACTTCGAAAACAAAGCATACCATCCCGGCTCGCACCATTCAACAAATAGAGGTACCAATAGCGAATTCTAAGGTAAATGAAGGATATTTGCCACGCCTTAGAACGCCCAAAAATCTCTATATTGGAGAAGCTGCAGTGACGAACCGAGGAGGGAAATGCCAAGTATTTGCGTGTAACACTGACGCAGAAGATATTGAAATCGAGTTAGGTCCTCAAGAAATTTTTCCCTACGCACAAACTAGCTCATCCGAAGAGGAATACTACCTTTCCACTGTACAACCAGTCAGAGGAAATCAAGACAGAATCTCAAGAATCAAGAGTTCTCTACAATTAAAACACCTCAATTATGAAGAACGACAACACGTTTTAAAATTAGTAGAAGAGTTTCCGGATAGATTTTTCTTACCAGGAGATAAATTGGGAAAGGTTCCAAATTTTCAACACTCCATACACACCACTGACGATATTCCAATTAATACTCGACAGTACAGGTATCCGGTCGTGCATCAGGAAGAGATCCAACGACAGGTAAACGCCATGCTGTCAGAAGGTATAATAAAGAAATCTATTTCACCATATAACTCCCCGTTGTGGATCGTACCGAAGAAACCCGGCGCAGACGGTGTCAAGCGATGGCGCATGGTCATTGACTTTAGGGCACTAAACAACAAGACCGTAGGGGACAGGTATCCGCTTCCACAAATTACCGAGATTTTAGATCGCTTAGGCGGAGCTAAGTATTTTTCAGTTTTTGACCTCGCTAATGGATTCCATCAGATCGAAATGAATCCCAAAGATCAACAGAAAACAGCTTTCACTACCCCGCATGGACACTATGAATTCGCTAGGATGCCATTCGGATTAAAAAACGCACCACCAACATTTCAAAGACTCATGGATCAAGTTTTGTCTGGTCTTCAAGGAACGGAATTATTTGTATACATGGATGACATCGTAATTTACTCCTCATCACTACAGGAACACAATATCAAAGTTAGAAAACTACTAAACCGATTGAGAGAACATGGACTCAGTTTGCAAACCAACAAATGTCAGTTTCTGCGCAAAGAAGTAGCATACCTGGGCCACATAATCTCAGCAAATGGAGTTAAACCCGACCCTAAGAAATTAGAAGCAGTAAAAAATTTTCCGGTTCCGAAAACACAGAAAAATATCCAACAATTCTTAGGACTGGCAGGATATTACCGAAGATTCATCAAGGATTTCTCTAAGAAAGCTAAACCCTTGGCAAATTTACTCGGAAAAGGAGTTCGATTCATATGGACTCAAGAACAACAGAATAGCTTTGAACAATTGCGCGACGAACTCTGCAAACGTCCAATTTTGCAATATCCCGATTTTAATAAACCATTTATAGTGACTACAGACGCATCCGAATTTGCAATAGGAGCAGTTCTCAGCCAAGGAGAAATTGGCAAGGACTTACCGGTTGCATATACCTCCCGAGTATTGAATGGAGCAGAAAAGAATTATTCCGCCACCGAAAAAGAATGCCTAGCTATGGTCTATGCAGTTCAACACTTCAGGCCTTACATTTATGGTAAACAATTTACTCTGATAACCGATCACCGACCTCTAGTCTGGTTACACTCCGTAAAGGATCCAACATCCAGATTAGTCAAATGGAAGCTAAAATTAATGGAATACGAGTACGAAGTAGTCCACAAGGCAGGGAAAACTAATAAAAATGCAGACGCACTATCGAGGAATCCAACAGTTTGTTTACCTATCGTCCCTAAGGATGACGATCCAACATATAAAAGATATTCTTACAGCAAGAAACAGGACGGAAGCACCGTGGGAAAACGAGTACACGAAACAAGAAGGAAATCCAGACATCAGCCGTTCTACAAAGAGTGGGAATCCAGTTCTTCAGATGAATCAAGCAATCCGAAAAATAAATCCACACCGAAAGGTGGTCAATCCACTTTAATTTCAGGATTAGATAAACGACTTTTACCGAGCTTAGAATTAGAAAAAACATTGGAAGATGAATTGAACAGCGAAATCATGCCGCAACCCAAAGGATTCTCAACAGAAATAGATCCCACTCCAGAACTCGTAAGCCGCACAAATGACATAAGCTTAATAGATTTTTCAGAAATTGCACCAGCAGAAATAACAGTAAGAAGAAATATTCCTGAAATTTTCACATCATCACCTTCACCTATTACTGCCTCATGCTTACAACCGACGACGATAAAAGGTAAAGAGCCACCAGCTAACATACCGCAGGTAGCGGAGCGCGCCTCAGGTACACAGCCGGCGGTACTTAGCGACATACTACCTGACTTGTCGTACCTCTACCACCAGTCAACAGAAAGTTCAACCTGCTCAGAAGATGACCGACCCGATACCTGCTACAAGTCACAACCACAACCAACAATTATTACCGAAACGACGAACACAATAACTTCTGAAAAAGGACACATTGTACACTTTTTACCTGCCGATTGCAGCACTCACAATCCCATTAGCAAGTTATTATTGGACACCGGTATAATCGCAAAGGACCATTTACTCAAAGAAAAACCAAAAAAGGGAAAAATTTTAATCACCAACAAGGGACACTATAAAATATTTAGCATTGTCGTAACAAATCACCATCATGAAAAGGCAACAGAAACAGATTTAATAAACGGATTAAGATCATTAAAAACTGCTTTAGCTCAAACTGGTGTAACAGCATTCAGAATATCAATCTCAGGAGATGGACATGACAACATACCATCTTTTCAATTCTACAACATTTTACAAGAAGTTTTCAGAAGATCAGGAATAAACATAACACTTTGCAATTCAACTATCAAAAATCCACCCGAAGCAGACCGCCTGGAATTAATAAATGAAGCTCACAATAGTTTAATAGGAGGACACAAAGGAATAACAAAAACTTACAACCGTTTACGAGCTCGATACCATTGGCCTGGCATGAGAGAGCAAGTTCAAGAGCATATACGGAAATGTACCAGCTGTCAAAAACAAAAATTACTGCGCGCCAAAACACGTCAACCAATGATAATAACTGATACCCCAGCAGAACCTTTCGACAAAGTAGCATTGGATACAGTGGGTCCTCTACCCGAAACACCAAGTGGAAATAGATATATTTTAACAATGCAGGATAACTTAACGAAATATTGCATCGCAGTAGCCATCCCTAACATTCGAGCTACAACAATAGCAGACGCGTTCGCTCGACACCTCATAGCCATCTACGGAACTCCACGTGCGATACTCACAGATCGAGGAACCAGTTTCATAGGAAAACTAATGGTACAGCTTTCAGAAATATTCAAAATTAAACAAATCACCACATCAGGATACCGACCCCAAACAAATGGATCCCTAGAAAGAAGCCACATTGTACTCACCGAATATCTGAAACATTACATGGATAAATACGAAGACTGGGACCTACTCATACCGTTCGCTATGTTTTCTTACAACACCTCAGTACACGAAGCAACAAATTTTACGCCGTACGAATTAATATTTGGAAAACTAGCTAGAACTCCAAGCTCATTCCCCGACGAAAAAACACTCGCAACGTATGGATCATACCTAGAAGAACTCATAACCAGGATCAACGAGGTACAAACCATAGCCAGAGATAACTTAAAATCTGCCAAACTTCGCTCAAAACGCTACTATGACCGAAAATCACGTCCAGTAAGTTTTCAGGTAGGAGACATGGTTTACATTCAGGTAGAACCTCGAGTGAGTAAATTTAACCCGCATTATGCAGGACCATATAAAATAATAGACGTTACAGATTTAAATAATGTAGTTTTAACCACACGTGATAACAAAACACTAACAAAACACCAGGACAAACTAAAGCATGCGTATTCACCCGACTACCCAGTTCAAATTACAGCCAACGACAATGGACGGATCTACAATACCGATTTTGATTCTGATGCACCTAGCGAATTTGACTCTGACGATTAATGGGCACCCATTAAAGAAAACTGCGAAATCAGGCCGATCAAATCCAACCTGCGCTCTATTAGAAAAACTGGAACCGCTAGGAATATTTCATACACAATGGAAACCATGTAGCTAAAGTAGCCGTAAGATCGACTCTGCAAACCAGATTCCTTTACTCTTTTTTCCGTCTCCTTTTCCCAACTCATTAGAAAGATATCCCTCGACATATTTATCCCATAGATTAGAGATTCTGCTCGAAGGTCGTAACAATGCTTATGCATTCTGAGAATTCTCCTTAGTTACGTACGGAGAGTGGATCCCAATCTAACCCCTACTACCAAACCGAATAACCCAGTTTTCGCAATCGTCAGCGTCGAGTAAATAATAATAAAGACAACATCGATTATCGAAAAGATTCATACCGTATAACATAATATTTATTCATTTTAGGATATATCGCCTACCATATACATCTGGCAGATAATATATATTTTATTACTTTATACTTATCTCCTACATTAATATTTTTAATTCTATGTATATTAGGTTAAGTCCCATAGAACCTTTTTATTGTTAACCAACATCAAAAGCCTTTGTAATCAGTATTTGTACATTTCGATAGTGTTTAAGCAAACCAAGCGACTGATTGGCACCAGAAGGCGAAAGCGTGACACAATGTGCCACGTTTCATCTCAAGGGGGGAGATGTTACATCCGGCCCTGGAATTTTCGAATTCCAGTTCAGGCGCCAGTCAGGCGCTTGGTAAAAAGCCTAGGAAGCGAGAAAAAGCCTAGCTGTATAGGGTTACCTGCAATCCGCAAACAGCCAAATTCCATTAAGGCCCAATTTATGACTTCCGTTAACCTTGGCGAGAATTTTCACTCGCATCCTTGAAGCCCTTCGCTCCCACCAGACCGCTTCCACCACCACTCAGTTTTCCACATTTTCCAGGACCCCACTCCCAAAAGACGCCCTATATAAGCTGGCTGTTTTTTGCTTCTTCGGGTTTTTTCTTAAACGTAATCGTGGACGTAACGTTCGTCCTGCGAGATACGACAGTTCCCCCGCGAACCGACGCGTTATAGTAATTTCGGCCATTTAATTGAAAGCTATTTCAATAGTTAAAGGTAACCACCGAATGGACTTAGTGTTCATTGTTAACCATTTTGTACAGATAGTATTTAACTTATTTAGAAAATATACCTTTATATTCTTACAACGGAATATTTAGAGTCTCTTATTATTTACCTGCACCTACGAGTAACCGAGCAACGATCCCTTCTTATTCACTCAAGCCGCTCGGGGTGAATAAGATTATTTGTTTAAAGTTACGGGTCAAGTTTCCGATTTAAGAGTTCACCGTTTGCAACTAAATACCAACTCCCTTACCAGCTATTGGCGGTAGTTCCTGCAATTGGTGCAGGACCGTATCCGTTATACTAGCGCGAAAGCATCGCAAGGTGTCTTTCGTTATTAACGGGCAAACGACGCTCCTATAGAAAGCTATAGGCTAGTTCGGTCCCCGGATTCATACCAGCTATTGGCGGTAGTTCCTGCAATTGGTGCAGGACCGTATCCGTTATACTAGCGCGAATTACCGAAAGGTACATTCGTTATTAACGGGCAAACGACGCTCCTATAGAAAGCTATAGGCTAGTTCGGTCCCCGGATTACTTCCCAAAACCAGTTGCAATTGGTGGCTCCGCAAACCTAGCAAAGAATACCGGTCGCGTTCTGCCAACCGCCCGGCTCGTAACACGCGTATAAAATGCTCCGAGATGAAGTGAAAATAGTTTTAGACCGACGAAATTAATTATATTAATAATATTATATTTTTGTAATTTTTTTAATGTCAAAGTTATATCAATTATACTGTTTTTTGCAATTTCTGAAATTTCTTGCCATTGACCCCCATTTTCATTTCATAGACCCCCAATTTATTTTTTCGCCTACGTAGACCACTTGCAGCTCTTCATCGACCCCTGGGGGTCGATATAGACCACTTTGGGAATCACTGGTCTAAAGTTTAATAGAGAGAGATGAACAAAAACTGCATAACTGGTAGCGGTAAGAAGGATGATACATTTACAAAAAGATATAATCGAAGTAGGATCAAAGGCAAGTATTAACTAACGTAAAAAATCGGTTGCCCTAACATATCCATTCCTCCCGACAGATATTAATTACCAAATAGCTCATCCCCATTCCTGCAGGGCCATGTGCTGGGAAGGTAGGAGAACTGGGGGTGCACCCGCTAGGAGAACACGGAAGCCAGCCCAATGGTGGAATGGCTAATTGTAAGACAGATTCAGAGGAGCTTGACAAGAGTCAAATGCTACCGAATCAAAGCCTTCTATGATGAGGAAGGGAGCAAACTATGCGAAGGGTGCATGAATATCAGAGAGGAGGAAGGGGTGCACCCGACCCACACCCACCTCATAAGCAGAGTGGGCCTAAGCGTCGCCTGCGACCTATGCCGAATGGAGTTAGGCACGGGACGTGGTGTAAATGAGTGCCAGATATGTTTCAATCTTCTCGCGGAAAGGGGGTATGGAATAGGCACATACCATGTGCACAGCACCCATATGTAAAAGCGGGCCCACCCCCCCCCCCCCCCCCAAAGCGAAGGATACGGGCACCCACGCCAAATGCGGCCCCTCAAACATAGGATCGTCTTACAACCATTAGAAGAAATTAATAACATCGCGCCAACGAAAATCAAGGCCACACGCATTTCTAATTTCGAGACAACGCGTTCCAAACAAAGAGGCACAACATTGCCGATGCTCATCGTCCAATTTTCGCCTACCTCCGATGTCATGTTTCTCAATAACATACAAACGTTAAATTACCAACGTATACGCTGGGAAAAATTCCAAAGGCAAAAAATTCTACAATGTCACAACTGTCAAAGATTAGGCCACGCGTCCGCAAACTGTCACCTCGATTTTCGCTGCGTCAAATGCAACGTTTCACATGAGAAAGGAAAATGCTCGGTAAACGAGTCTACGCATCACGACGCGATATACTGCGTTAACTGTAAGAAATTTGGGCACCCAGCTTCCTATCGAGGCTGCCCCACATTCAAAAAACGCAAAGAAAACGCTCCTCCCACCTCCCGCGCAACGGTCATGGATCCAGCGCGATCCAAACTGCGAAGAGGGCCCCCTCTCCCCACGCTGCAAACCTCCGGAACTCTACCAACCGCGAGCTACAGACAAGCGCTGGTCAAGGGTCTTCCAACTGGCTCAGAACCGTCCAATCCGACCCAAACGACATCAAATAAACGCAACAACGCCTACGAAGCAGCCACAGCGGATAACGGCCCACAACCCAGTGGACCAGCGTCTAATCAACAGATGCAAACAAACAGAGAAGATCGTCTACACGAATTAATAAGCAATATAGCAAATCAACTACCGGTTATTTTCCAAAAAATAGCAGAAAACACCGACAGGATCAACCTAATGTTTAATTGTTTTATAGATGGAGATCTCTTCCAAAGATCTTCAAATCGCAAAAGAGGTACCAGCGGGAGACGCAACACGAGACAATTATAAATGCCGACCGTGCCGATACAAAACGCCATCGACTTGGTCAACCTACACATAATCAGTATAAACGTCAATTCCGTAATTAACCTACATAAGCGAGCGTACTTGCATGCATTTTTGCTCAGGCACAAGCCTGATTTCTGCTGCTTATCAGAAACTAAGCTTAACCCAAGATACACGTTGGCCCTTCCGGAGGGCTATGCAATTATTCGACGAGATAGATTTAACAACCGCATGGGTGGTGGAGTAGCTATAATCTATCGTAAGATTTTTACTATCTCGCGATTGGATCCCACGCACCCCCGTTCTATGGAAGCGATCGCGCTTTCAATCTCCATATGAAACGACAGGCGTCTTGTAATTGCATCCATCTATAGCCACCACACGGACAAATCTCTATTCGAAAAAGATTTAAATACGCTGTTCGCAGATCTGAACCTGATAAATGATCACAATTTTTATATTATTGCAGGCGATTTTAATGCGACACATAAATCCTGGAAAAATCCGGTAAACAACGGCAAAGGCATAACTATGTATGAATGGTTGCAGTTGCAGGGCGCTATCTACAGGGCACAAATGCTCTATTCCGACACACCAACTTTTCCGAGAGGGAACTCTAACTTAGACTTACAAGGGAACATCCCGAGGTGTAACTCACCGATTTTGATGAAATTTTAGTATGATATAGTCCTCGCAAAAATATTCGACACGTATTTTTTTTATCGGCAATCGTCCACGTTAAAGGGGTGAAAACCACCCTCAAAGTTGGCACCCTGAAACTTATTTATTGAATATCTGGAGAACTATTAGAGATACGAAAATTTCGTAAAGAGAGAAAATTAACGTATTTCGACCACAAATCTGGTGATATAAATATATTTTTTTTAAACTCGTTTGTTTAAATAATATGCTTAAAAATACAACTTTTTGAATGATTTTGCAAGTCAAATTTCAATAAATTTTCTTGAATATTTTTCTGGGAATACCATATACCGAAACACAAAATACGGATAAAATGGAAATTTGAAATTTTTTTTGTAAAAAAAGTTATTGCATTTTTAATTTTTTCTCTTACGTTCTTGTTAAGTTATGCCTTCGTATATACATGTATGACTGCGTTAAAAGGCCAGATTTCATTGCCAGACACACATATCGTCTTTATATAAATTTAAAAAATTTGATTGATTAATTAATAATTTGTAACAATTATTGTAATAATGGTATTCATTGTTATTCTTATAACCAATATTTTCTTACACCACGAGCATTCTAAAGCATCCCTATAATCAATTCAAGCATATAACGTTAGAAAATAGTAAATATATAACGCACACCTCCCGAGAATTAATTTATTTATTTGGCCTGTCGGCGGATTCACATTGATATCATAAATGACTATCCCGAGGTGTAACTCACCAATTCTTATGAAACTATAGTATAAGGTGCTTTTCGTGGAAATATTTAATATCTACTTTCATTTATCGGCAATCGTCCACGTTAAAGGGGTGAAAACCACCCCCAAAGTCCGGATTATAAAAACTGTTTTATCGAATATCTCGGAAACTATTAGAGATACGAAAATTTCCTAAGGAGTGAAAATTAACGTATTTCAATCACGTATCCAATGCTATAAACAGTTTTTAAAAAAACCCGTTTGTTTAAACAATATGTTAAAAAATACTTTTTTTTCATAATATTTTCAGTTAAAATTCTTTCAATTGTCTTAAATAATAGTTTGTATACACTATATAGTCAAACAAAAAATACGGATCAATTAGAAGTTTCATATTTGTGTTATAAAAAGAGTTATTGCATTTTCAATTCTTACGCTTGTTGCGTGAAATGGAATATATTTGTATATGCGACCGAAGTCAAATTCCACTTTCACAAGTTTGAACGATAGTATCTTCATAGCAGAAACTATTTGTACAATTAAATTACTTGACCTGTTGTTGTTTAGCCGGAAAATGTGGGAGTAATAAACGTATGTCGATAGAATCCTACAATCAGAAGGATACGCAACAAGCATAAGAATTGAAAATGCAATAACTCTTTTTGTAACACAAATATGAAACTTCTAATTGATCCGTATTTTTTGTTTGACTATATAGTGTATACAAACTATTATTTAAGAAAATTGAAAGAATTTTAACTGAAAATATTATGAAAAAAAAGTATTTTTTAACATATTGTTTAAACAAACGGGTTTTATTAAAAACTGTTTATAGCATTGGATACGTGATTGAAATACGTTAATTTTCACTCCTTAGGAAATTTTCGTATCTCTAATAGTTTCCGAGATATTCGATAAAACAGTTTTTATAATCCGGACTTTGGGGGTGGTTTTCACCCCTTTAACGTGGCCGATTGCCGATAAATGAAAGTAGATATTAAATATTTCCACGAAAAGCACCTTATACTATAGTTTCATAAGAATTGGTGAGTTACACCTCGGGATAGTCATTTATGATATCAATGTGAATCCGCCGACAGGCCAAATAAATAAATTAATTCTCGGGAGGTGTGCGTTATATATTTACTATTTTCTAACGTTATATGCTTGAATTGATTATAGGGATGCTTTAGAATGCTCGTGGTGTAAGAAAATATTGGTTATAAGAATAACAATGAATACCATTATTACAATAATTGTTACGAATTATTAATTAATCAATCAAATTTTTTAAATTTATATAAAGACGATATGTGTGTCTGGCAATGAAATCTGGCCTTTTAACGCAGTCATACATGTATATACGAAGGCATAACTTAACAAGAACGTAAGAGAAAAAATTAAAAATGCAATAACTTTTTTTACAAAAAAAATTTCAAATTTCCATTTTATCCGTATTTTGTGTTTCGGTATATGGTATTCCCAGAAAAATATTCAAGAAAATTTATTGAAATTTGACTTGCAAAATCATTCAAAAAGTTGTATTTTTAAGCATATTATTTAAACAAACGAGTTTAAAAAAAATATATTTATATCACCAGATTTGTGGTCGAAATACGTTAATTTTCTCTCTTTACGAAATTTTCGTATCTCTAATAGTTTTCCAGATATTCAATAAATAAGTTTCAGGGTGCCAACTTTGAGGGTGGTTTTCACCCCTTTAACGTGGACGATTGCCGATAAAAAAAATTACGTGTCGAATATTTTTGCGAGGACTATATCATACTAAAATTTCATCAAAATCGGTGAGTTACACCTCGGGATGTTCCCTTGTTAGTACTGATCGATAGCAGGCTGGTAGGCCGAATCAATAGAGCAACGGAAAAACTATCCGTCCTTCCGTACGATAGCGACCACTGGGCAATCGCAATCCGCTTGTGGGTAAGGGACTGGTGCTCAAACATGGAACGAACAAAGCCCAAATATAAGTTAAATTATAGGATCGCAAACTGGAAAAAATATCGATTAAGATTAGCATCTTATATCAAGAACGCGGATTTCAACCTTCTGAATGCGCCCATCGATATAATTAATACCACAATCGAAGCACTAGAAAAGGAAATTGCAAATACACTTCGCGACTGCACCCCGGAAACGGAAACCCTGTCGGCACCGAAAGATTATAACGATGCGCAAATTAGAAGGTTGAAAAGTATCAAATCAAAAATTATAACCAGACTCTTTACGATTTCCCGAAAAGCCTTAACAGTCACTGCAGAACATCCAAAGTTTCTTCGCACTATTCTTCAAAGAATTAACTATCGCCTCCGTCTACGTTACACAGCAATTAACTCAAAATACTGGAAAGACGAAATAGCAAACCTAGACACGCGTAATACAGCTAAACTCCACCCCACGATTAATAAAATTGTGAACCCGCGAGAGGGTGACACGTTACCACCGATCCGCGCAGCGAAGAGCGATGACCAACTCTGGCAAAGAGCGTGCATTGAGGTCGCGGTACTGCAGATTAAAGAAAATGATCGAATAGTAATAAACTCCGAAGATAAACTGAATCTGCTCGGCGCACACTTCTCAAGAGCGCACACTAAACATCTAAAGGCTAACACTGACGAAGAGCAGTGGCATGAGGATAGAGTTAGAAATCTCTATCGCTCGCTACAACTCTCCTACTGCTCAGAAAATAACGCCTTTCCGTCGATTGATGGGCAGATTCAGCCGTCTTCAGACAATATATTCTACACACTGCCGCGCGAAATAAGACATGCAATTACTTAAAAGTTTAAAAAATAAAAAATCAGCGTCTTTCGACTTAATTCCGAACATCGCTATAAAAAAATTACCCTCATCAGCAATAAATCTGCTTGCCGCAATCTTCAATGCGTGCCTTCAGATAAGTTAAGTTAGCGCCGGACTAGAAGCAATCTTAATGAATTATATCTCAAAAAATTGCTCACAATTTGCTCCTCAAGAATGTAAAATTGCTCACTCTGCGCCAATTATTAAAAAAAAGTTGTTAAACAATTTTTAACAAACACTAATTTGACGATTTCTAAGTTATCCGAGTACGAACGGGATCCTTTCTTGGTTCAAAAGATTGCTATTCATTTGCTCATCACTGCCCCACCTTTTTATTCGCGTTTTATTAACGTTTTCTGAATTAAAATTTCGAAATTCGGAACTGTTATTTCCGATTTGGATTGAGGATCGCTTTTACTGGGTGTTAGTTCCATGTTTCAAAACTAGCGACGCTACTGTCGTTTCCCCAGGCCTTAAAATATCGAAAATTTAATTATTACTTTTAACTCAAAAAACGTTAAAAAAACGCAAATAAAAAGGTGGGGCGGTGATGAGCAAATTAATCGCAATCTTTTGAGCCCAGAAAGGAACCCGTTCGTACTCGAATAACTTGGAAATCGTCAAATCAATGTTTGTTACGAAATTGTTTAATAACTTTTTTTTTAATAATTGGCGCAGAGTGAGCAATTTTACATTCTTGATGAGCAAATTGTGAGCAATTTTTTGAGATATGATTCATTAAGATTGCTTCTAGTCCGGCGCTAACTTAACTTCACTCGTGCCTTCGCCTCCGGTACTTCCCCGCGAGATGGAAAATTGCGAAGCTAATAGGGTAAACGCACCAATAGATGGACGGTTAAGGAAATTCTCGTATTCTTTTAGCAAAATAATATAATAATATATAAATAAGTTGCAATGAAGTAAATTATATTTATGTAAAAACATGTAACGAACTAGAAAAAAATAAGTAAAACTTAATAAAAGTTCATAGTAATTAACAGAAACGAAAAATGTCAGAAAAATACCAAAACCCCAGTAGATGGACAAAATCTCCAGTAGATGGACAGCCAGTACTAATAGATGGACACTTTGTACTAACGATATTTTTAACTTATTATTTCTATCCAAAATAATGAATTTATTAATTTTTTTCCACTTAAAACTAAAGCTTAATGGAATTAAAGAAAAAAGAGAATAAATGGGATGATAATTTTCAAAATATATCGGAAAGTAATTTTATTATCTTTGAACACGTCGTACTTTCTTATGTAAGGTAACGTAAAAAATATATTAATATACTTATAATAATAAACAATCAGTATAAATGAATAAAACACACAACGTTTAGAATATTTTATGTTGACTTCTTCCTCCTTTTAATAGGTCTATTCTCCTTTGCTTTAGAATTTTCTTCTTTCAATTTTCTCTTACGTTCAGCTTTTTCTTCCTTCTCTTTTAATTTCTCTTCTTTTTTTCTTTCTCTTTCTTGCTTTTTCATTTCTCTTATTTCTTTATTTTTCTGTTTCTGATTTTCATCTTCTTCTTTCTTAATTTTTCTTTGTAAAGCTTTTTCTTTGGATTCTAATGCCTTTTTTTCTTTTTCTTCTCTCAATTTTTGATGATATTCTCGCCATTTAGGAGCTGTTATTGCGAAAGAGCTTCTCTTTTTCTTTTTTTTTCCTTTTTTTTATTTCTCCCACATCTGGCCAGCTTAAATGTTGATCCCAAATTTCCTTTATCACCTTGCTTGTTTTAGACGAATTGCTGTCGGTCAATGGCTTAATCATATTTATATTTTCACTTTCAATACATATCTGTTTACTATTATCCTTATTTTTATTATCACATAGATCTTTGTCAATCGTTTGACTAGAGACGTCAAGTGTTTGCTTATCAATATTGAAATTATTATTATTAGCACTTACATCACCTTTAGAAGGTGTACTAGTTGCAACAGTTAAACAACTTTCTTCTAAACTTTTCTTATTATTATCATTTAGAGAATCATAGTTATCATTGTTTAGATCCTGGGCAGAACATGAATGAGTTTCTGCTCTCAATTCCAAGTCATTATTAACCTTATCATTGTCAGTACTTTCATTGGTTTCCAAGTCAGATTTTTCAGTCTCTTTCAAAAAATTATCAAAATTATCACAACCTGAAATATTATCTAAAGGATCACTTACTATTCTATTATTAAAACTATCTTTCTTAGTTTTTAAAATTTCAATTGCATATTATCACATTGATTAAAATTATTTAAGCTATTATAGCTTACAAAATCAATTTCATCATGACTAATATCTTGTAAAATACTTTGTCCTTCGTTTGAAGAATTTAAAATACATCTGACTTCATCAGTACATGAAATGTTTTCAATGCATTCAATATTACTTGGATCTTCAAGATCAGTAATAATAGGAAGATCAATTATACTAATCACATTAAATGCATTACTTTTTAATTCAACAGAAGTTCCATTTTCTTTTTGAAGACTATCATTTGTGATGTCATTTGCGATGTCATTAACTAATGGTGCTGTGTTTATTCCATCAATGCACCTCTTCCATAATCCATATATAGGATCATCAGACAAAACACTCTGATGATTCATTTGCATGAATTCATTAATTTTATTCTCTCCTAAAACGTAATTAAAAAATTTTTGAGTTGATAAGAGATCATCTGACGTTGAAAATGGAGCAGATTCACAACCTTTGTTTGCTTCTTCATTATTAATATCCTTGCGTCTCTTGGAGATACATTTGTCATAATTAACGGCATTTGCATCAAATGGATACAGTCCACAAACTCTAAACCCATTAGTGATTGTTTCTTTTTCTATTTTATCAAAAGCTTCTTTAAATAGTGGAGCGAATCCAGCTTTAGTTAAATTTTTTTTGGGTTTTTTGTTTATTTTTAAGAATTACTTCTTTCCATTTATACTTTAAAGCCCTATATATTGCAACATCACATGGTTGTGTTATATGAGTTGAATTAGGGTATAGAGCATACAAAATGATATCATGTTCTATGCAGAAATCACTGAGTTCAAGTGTTAGATGCGATTTATGTCCATCGAGAAAATATATAACAGGGAATTCTACTTTATTCTTCATACACCATGGGTAGAAAACATTGGCTATATACTCATAAAATGTGCTTGATACCATCCACCCACTGTCTCTGATCTACCGATTGGCCAATCATCAGGGACCGAGTCTGATAAATGAGCTGGAATTCTTTTATAAGGAAACATTATCATAGGCGGCAAAGCGTCACCAGCAGCAGAAAAAGTGCAAAGAACTGTGATTGTTTCTTTTTCTTTACCAGATGATATTGTATAAAAATCTTTTTCACCCTTTTCCCCTAACAATCGACCAATCTCAGGACAAAGCTGCATGCCAATTTCATCTCCGTTGAATATACTGCCAGGTTTCTTTAAAATATCTACCCATCCCATTTCTTTCAAGTGACTTTCAACTCCCGAAGACCAATCTCTTAAATTTTCTTCTGTTACCGATGCTCGTCCTTTGGAAATAGCCTCAGGATTTTTTATAGTTAGTTTTGGATGCCTCTTTAGGAATAAATCCAACCATTTTCTTCCAGGCTTATTATCGACAAATGTATTTGGCCTAGGTGCTTCTTCAAGTACTTTTTGAACGGCATTGCAAACTTCATCAGGGTGCATAAGAAATCCGAGTTTGGCCTTGTGTAAAATCCATTTTTCTATACGATTTTCCTCTTCATCTGTTAAATTTGTCTTCGGGCCTTTTTTACATTCCTCAGGAGTTTTACCCGTGTATTTTGAATGCAGAGTTGACTTTGGAATATTATATTTTTTTGCAGTCGCCCCTATACTATTACCATTGCTAATATCTGTTAATGCATGATTCAAAATACCTGGCGAATATGAATGCACTTTGTAACACTTCTTTTCGTTAGTCATCTACAGAAGTAAAAAGTAAAAATTAGTTCATATTAATAAACATTTTCAACAAAAAAATGAAAAAAAAAAAATAAGAAAATTCACCATGTAAACTCAATGTTCATCTATTGGATAGAGGTTAGAAATGTGTCACCAATAGATGGACACTAAATTTTTTTATTTTTTTTCAATTTTATTATTTAAATAGTATATTTATAGCTTTGTTAGTGAAATATAAGTATAATCAAATGTACATACTTTACTTTTTTCATTATTTTCCATTATAATAACAAATAATGTTTACCGGCTAGCTGTCACATGCTTACCAGGGGGACCAAGCTTATATGGGAGTAGGGGTCACAATGTTTGAAGAAATAGTTGAGGGGCATATTGTTGGTGGCAGTAGTGTCGGCAACGTCAGTGCCATCTATAATGAATTTGAGATGCCGAGTGTCTGATGGGCTTCCATATTGTTTTATACGTCGTATACGTCTTTGCAACTGGACTGCATTACGCTTTTATATATTATTTTGTAGCATTTTCTACTAACGTGTCTTTTATATAATAACGTGCTTCGAAACTTTCTGCGTGGTATCCTGCTCCATGACATCAGAAGTAAGAAGATTGAAAAAAAGGACCTTAACTTATAAGAACCGAATATTAGATGCTGCAAGGTGTTCAGATAACAGGTTATGTACCTTGTTAGAGAATTCATCGAAGACGATGTAGCAACTTACACCATCTAATACAGTAATATGAATAAAAATTAATATTGTCATAACTAGACTCCGGATGTTTATGCAAATTTCAAATTCAACAAATGCAGTTAAGACAAGAGAACCTATTTAGGGATTTGTTGCACTCGATAAATGTTACAACGAATACCATACTTTGGATATTTCGAATATATTTTTATATTATGTTCGTTTTGTGTATTTTAGCCGTATTCATTTTGTTATAAATGCATAAACATCCGGAGTATAGTCATAACTTTACAATAGACGATATGAATATTATACATGTATATTATGCAGGCGTTATATATATTAATTTGTTTAACCTTTATACGGTAATACATATAATTTCGAAATAAATATTTATAATTAATAAATTTAATTTTGTTGTCTTATTTTTCCTTGGAGAAAAATAAAAATAAGTATTAATTGTAAGGGAGGAAATGTCCCGGCATGTCCATGTGGGTAGTTGACTGTGTGCGAACACAGTATACATGTGTGCGTCGCGTACATGTGAACACGCGCGCGCCTAGTATATGCATTGTTCATAACATCGTCAAAAGAGGCGCTACAATCGCGCAAAAGTAGCGACACCAACACTATGCCCCTCAACTAAATCGTGTCCGAAAAATTAACACGGAGGCTTGGACCCCCTGATGCTTACTAGTGGTGGCGCTCTCGAACCTAAACTTCAAGGCGTCAGTTTTAAATTATTTTGTAAAATTAGGTATTATTTTAAATAAAAAAATTAAATAAAATTATTTTTGGCACTCAGAACTATACGTAGTCATAAAAAAATTTTGATTTCACACTTTTGTTCTTTAATTTTATGTAATTCCATTTGGAAATAATATTTGTCCATCTATTGGTGGGTGTCCATCTATTGGTGCGTTTACCCTACCACTTCCCAAGAAGGGCAAGGACCCGCAGCGTCCAAACAACTACAGACCAATCAGCCTGCTACCGAATCTGGGTAAACTGTTTGAGATAATATTAAACTCGCGCCTTAACGCCTTCATCAAACATAAAGAGCTGCTGCCGAACCATCAGTTCGGATTTCGCCACGCGCACTCAACCGTGCACGCAGTGTCAAAACTTACCATAGACGTCGCGTGCGCAATGAATCAGAAAACAATGACAGGTGCATGTCTTATTGACCTCGAAAAAGCTTTTGACACTGTGTGGACGGTCGGTCTGATCGTTCGACTGCATGAACTGGGAATGCCTCGGCACCTGCTGCAGATGTTTGACAACACAATATCCAACAGGAGCTTTCGCACCGCTGCGAATGACTCCATTTCTCCGATCACGTTTGAAATCGAGAACGGTCTGCAACAGGGCGCGGTAAACTCTCCCGCTCTGTTCAGCCTTTACTTTTCGGACATTCTTGATAATTTTAATGCGAAATCGCCCAAAGGAACCAAAGCGATAGCTTTCGCGGTAGATCTTATCATATACAATAGCGATCGAGATCCCGAAGTAATTCAAAAGGCTCTCCAAAGCGCCCTGAACACCACACTAGCTAAGTGCAACCTCAAGAAAATACGTCTAAATTTGTCAAAATGCGAAACGATCCTATTTTCAAAACCATCTTACTCACTAAGCAAGAAAATGTATAAGAGGTCGAAATACTTCAAATTGCATACACCGAGCAATGAGCTCGAGCCACTGCCCCGTCAAAAACAGATAAAATATCTTGGGGTTATACTAAACGAAAGACTCACAAGGAGACATTACGACCGTGGACATGGGGATTTTAATGAGCTTCATATTAGGTGAAAGTACATCGAAAAATATTTGTGTCATGTCCGGGCGTTTTTGTGAATGGGCCCTCAATTTTGAGAAATCGCATTTTGAAAAACGCAATTTTTCTGTAATAAGTGATATACTCTTAAAGAGAACGGGTCTATCGAATAAGTGCGATGGCTCGGCGGATGCGTGCTTGGCTTATGCTTTTGCACTCCGCCGCGCTTCAGGTTCGAATCCTGCCTGATGAATAATTTTTTTTTTTTTTCTTTTCTGTAATATTTCAATCCTCCTAAATATCATTTAATTGAAAATTTGTATATCGATAATATATTATAACTTTTAAAAAATGTTTACTACAAAATTACATTTCTTGGAGGCAAGCAAATAAAAGGGCAACTGTTTTATTACCTGGTTCGCTATTCGTCACAACGAATATATTTACCGTTACGGTACTTGTGTTTTATTACTTTACCGTAAACTTTTTGTAACTTTTCAAGTGTTCGGTAAATATTTCAAAAGCATTCTTTCACAATTTTAACGTGATCATTAGTTTCCTTGCAACTACCGAAGTGAAAGGAAGCGTTATCCAGTCAAAGAATTTCTTTTGACTATCATAGTGTTATTTACATTGAACATTATTTAATCTTTCTGTAAAAATGCATTGGCACATAATCAATTATGTGCACCTGGTGCTTGGTTTGCGTCAAAATTACTTTCAACTAGAAAAGTTTTTATGAACGTAAACCAAGCATGTTTTCCGTCTGAAATTTCTAGATCCACATGTTCTTGTTCGAAAGCAGCGTTTATAAAATGTTCCTGGTGCCGGAAATTTATATGTTTTGTGTGTTTTTATGAATCATTTCACCCTAACACTTGGGAAATCAGTAATTTAAATAGATAGATAAATATATTAGTTTTAATCTTTCCTGAAATCAGTTTTTTAAAGCGTTATCTACTTACAAAAAAAAAAAAAATACTCATCAGACAGGATTCGAACCTGAAGCGCGGCGGAGTGCAAAAGTATGAGCTAAGCACGCATCCGCCGAGCCATCGCACTTATTCGATAGTCCCGTTCTCTTTAAGAGTATATCACGTACTACAGAAAAATTGCGTTTTTCAAAATGCGATTTCTCAAAATTGAGGGCCCATTCACAAAAACGCCCGGACATGACACAAATATTTTTCGATGTACTTTCACCTAATATGAAGCTCATTAAAATCCCCATGTCCACGGTCGTAATGTCTCCTTGTCAGTTACAACCAACACGCGAAATACCTTCTCGAGAAAGCAAAAGGCGCAGCTACAAAACTCGCGCGCTTACTTTACTCTAAACACCTTCAGCAAAGCGTAAAGGCACTCATATATAAAATTTATATAAGATCCATCCTATCGTATGCATGTCCTGTATAGTTGGCGATCTCTCCTTACATAATGGAAAGCATAAGAACTTTCGAAAGAAAAATCTTTCGTGCAATTGCAAACCTACTTATGCCCCGCGTGTCACCTACAGGGCAACTTAAGCAAATAAAAAATCAAAGAGTCTACGACAAAGTTAATTGCACGCGTTTCGATATGCATGTTATAAACAGCACGCGCCGTTTTTTATACAGTGCGATCAACACGCGGACAAAAAACCCACTAATCGCGTTAATTGGAAAGGCGCCCGATTCCTACGCAGAAACAGCGAGAATCTCCGGACACCTGGCAATCGACAGCTTTCCGTTTCTAGATGCTAAAGGATACATACAAAACACAAAAAACAGGATACCAATAGTCTACCATACTCCGAGAAAAAAGGGATCGCTAGCAATAAATTTCTCGCCAGCTGACCTGGACAGATGTCCGGAGAAACTTGTCTTCTCTACAGCACTTCCACCCGTAGATAAACTAGCCAGATCATATAAGTTTCTCTCGAAACTACCATGGCTGTCTCAGGCGTCTCCCGCCGGTACCTGAATTGAAAGATAAGGATAACACATACGTCGAACCCAAAACATGCCTTTTCGTACATCTAAAGCTGAGTGCGGAATCGCACCCGAGAAGTACAGCCAATAATTAGAAGGGTGCGATCGGCATCCCGCAATACGGTAATTTAATAATATTAACACATCGCGAACCGCGACATCGACCGCGAAAACACGCGTGTTTTTCTTTTGTTTTTTTTTTAGGTTTTATTATCATTCATACACATATCACCCTCACCACATCTCATTCGCCATCTCATTCAGTATTTATTTGCTACATTTGCTGCCTCCTTTTTCGTCCCAATACAAGCATAACTTTTCTTGAGGCGTCCTAAACCAGCGACAGAACTTACCAAAACCATCCCACACAGATCTCATTCTTCAACATTACATTAAAACACATTATTATCTCCGAGTAGCAGAGGGACTCTGCCATGGAGAAATGGACAAGTATCACCAAAAATTGTATTTGCTGTTTTATTGCAGCGCCCCTCTTCACTAAATGTACAAAATGGGAAAACAATAGATGAGTTTTATAAAAAAAAACAAAAAAAAAAGCACCCATATGTAAATGAAAACAACGAAAAGAAAAACGAAGGCAACAGAGTGAAGAAAGGTACAACCAACAATAATAAATCAGAATGTTAAAATAACTTTAATATATAAGAATGAATAAAAGTCGTAGACCGTTCAGCCAGTCAGGCACACTTTAGTCGCGAACTTACTAACGAACTAACTTACAACTGGGTAATAGAACACTAACCAAGATAAATATAGAATTAGGAAGATAAAAGAAGAAAAGTTAAGAAAAATAAATATAAAAAATATAATATAAAAGATAAAAGGCGTAAAAGTATAGAGTATGGAGTTATCGAATGCGTAAGATTAAAAGTAAAATCATTAGATCAATGATGGAAAAGAAATTGAATTAGAAATAAAATATGCATGACAGAAAAGAATAACAAAATAAGGATAACGGCATGTGACGGCAGGGAAGCATGTGAAGCATGCACTAGAGCTAAAACAAAAAGCATGAGAAAGACGTGCTGTAAGGAGAGCGGAGTAACAGCATGAACTTGGTAGAGGCATTGGGGAAGAATTGCATGATTGAATGAAAGTAAAAGTTAATACCCTACGAACCCTTTCAGAAATACCAACAGTATGGCTCCAGCGAGATGCACAAAGTCAAGACCGTACATCAGGCTGTTGAATTAGTTACACGCCGCGAGCCTTTTCTGAGTCGCTCCGCCTGCTTCTCCCTCCCAACTATTTTACCCAACCAGGAATGACTTGCCAGACTCGGCGTATTACACGAGTATAGTGGCGCTTTAGAGCGCCATTCGCCTCTGTTCGCTCGCGCTGGAAATACGCCGCGCACGCCGATTATGGGAAAAAAAATCGATGCGCGTATCCCGTCGACTGACGTTATCTGTCAACGAACAGTTTCAGATTGCGTCACATGGCGTTTAGGTTAAAACAAAAGTATTACTGGTAAAAAAGTTCGCTCAGATATGTCTTGAATTAAATGCGATTAAGAGATTTTAATGTTTTTGGACTTCCGGCGGTGTTTTGGCAAATTCGGCAGAGAATAGTGACAGGAATAACATTGAAAAACTTATATTGTATCTCAAAATACCAATGGAAACATTGAGGGTATCTAATTTAATCAACGTAAACATATATTTCTATTTGTGAATATATGTTTTCATTCAATTGTAGATATATATTTCTGTACAAACAATGAAGTTTTCCTTCAAGTAAAGTTGAAGAAATAAATAAATAAAAAGATTAGTATTGCATCGATATTATCTCCACAATATTATGAAACTTTTATATATACATATAACATTTTCTTCTAAAATAAATGGTTCTACTGTGCATACATTTATACACACAACCATACATATGTAATGTACCAACCCTCCGCTTGTTTAGTATATAAGATAACATTAAGAATATTTTGTAAGCGCAAACATCTGTACACCGTCAAACAAACTTCCATCGTCAGCTCTGAATCACCGCTCCAAATCCAGACCTCCTAGTTTTCCATCCCGACCTTTCAACTCCCTAGTACCGTCACCATTCTTACCCATCCCTGAGAAACCTCGTTCCAAGTCCGAAATCCGACTTCCTATTTGACCTTCGCCTTGCAGCCATCACTATCATCACTCCCACTCCTTCCCAAAATCCCTTAAAAACCCTACATTCCCTTTCGACCATAACTATTCTTTTCACTAACGTACAACACACCGAATCGCTGTCAGAACAAGTCACGACATTTTAATATACATACATAAAACTCACAAATACAAAAGTTCTCTTTCTTTTGGCGGATCCTGATCGCGAATAGCATCATTCGCCATTACATAATTTGGTGTCAGAAGTGGGATATCTTCTGTATAACGTAAGGAAATTCGAAAGAATTCTACCCCTTACGGTGACTGCCTAGTCTTCGAAGAACAGAGGAATCCAAATTGGAAGACCGACGATCATCGAGCAACTTCGAACTGCTTATCGTCGAATTTCAATCCTCGAAGGCGGATAATTTCTTGCCGAAATTCATTTTTCGCCTTTGGGAGAAGAAGGATCACCGAAGAGAACGTGTATCCGCGTGCTTTCATCTTTGCTGCAAACTGGGAAAAAGGGACCAGTAACGGAAGATCCCGAGCCAAATCAACCATCAACTTCACTTTAGCCTCCTGAGGACAGCAGCAGACTTCGAGGAAGATTCACCACAACGAAACACGTCTTCCCAGCCTCAATCGAACATTGCTATACCGCCTACTGTTCCGAATAATGCAGCTAAGCATCGTACTCGCACTGTAAGTACAGAAAAAGGAACCATCTCCGGAATAACGGAACTCGCTCTTACATTCAATCGTTTTATACCTTCAAGAACAATGACGACCGCGATCAAAATTGAATTTGCTGAAAAATTGCTTATCCGTTTCGATGGAACGAAAAGCGGGCTTTATGAAAATTATTGTAAACTCCGAAGAAAAACCGCTATTACTTGCGATTATCGAGACGAAAATAATTGGAAGAGCACGATCTTTTATTCAAAACCGCAACTTCAGCGACTGGCCAGCCTTAAAATCATATCTGTTAGATGCATATTCCGATAGGCGTTCACAAGGCCAGTGGCAATTAGAATTAGCTTCGTGCAAACAAGGCCATAACGAAACGGTTTTTTTGTACGCACAAAAGGTCGAAAATTGTTTACTCAAATTAACCAGTAGTTTAGACATCTCCTTATCTCAAACAGAGCGTCACGCTTGCATCAACTTGCTACGGAAACAAGTACTTAATATTTTTATCGCCGGATTACATAGGGAAATAGCTATTATAGTAAAATCTCAAAGGCCAGACTCTCTTGAAGATGCCATACAAATCGCGAATGCAGAAGAAACAGAACAGATATCCCAACGGGAAATTGCCAAATTTCAAATGCTTAGTCTGAAAGATACTAGATACTGCGTAAATTGTAATCGCGCTGGGCATACAACTTTAAATTGTCGCAATAATAACAATCCGACCTATTCACCGCGTCAACCATACATAAAGACCGAAAGTAATTTAAGACATTTCGATTCTAATAATATAAATGCTCCTCGATCAAACACAGATTTAGTTTGTAATTACTGTAAAAAGTTTGGTCACCGAATTCATGAATGTAGGAAACGTGCTTACAACAATAGTAGGAAAATTTCTCACGATAGACTCCCAAACATATCTTCACATATATATACACCGCGATTAAATCATAGCGCACACCCATTTTCGCCACGCTCTTCGAATACCAGCGCAACTCAAAATTCGAATCCTTTAAACTCGAATCAGGCCCCGGTGAATGCCACACCGCGGGCAATTCAAACACTTCGGGCAGAACTCTAAACCCATTTCGAGCAGTTACGACATTTATAGAATTGGAAATCAAAGGCGGAATTAATAAATCAACCAAAATGCTCTTAGATAGAGGCGCGGATATCTCGATAATAAAGATCTCTCAGTTGAAAGGAACTGTGCTTTGTTACGAAGACGTAAAATTAAAAATTCGTGGTTTAACATCCGAACCTTTCGAATCACTAGGGTATTGCTATTTAAATATCAAATCTCGTCAACATTCTTACAACTGCATTTTTCATGTCGTGAGAGATAGCTTTCCAATTCATTATTCGGGTATTTTGGGTAACGACATTATTTCTCACTTACGACTTAAAATCGACTATGCCAATAATTTACTACATTTTCCTCGTTCTTGCGTACCGCTAATACATGAACAAAAATCTCTTGCTTAAAATCCAAGTACTAAAGATTGAAAATCAGACAAATATCAAACAGACAGCATTCCAGTACCTCCAGTTGTATCACAAGACTTATTGTTAGATTCAAATCCTAGTGTTTTACGTATTCCAGCGCGAACTGAAATGTTGATACCTGTCAAAATAATAAATTCAAATCTTCACGAAGGACTTATTTCTAATACGGAGTTATCTGACGGTGTCTTTTTGTGTCAAAGTATTGTTAGAAGTTGTACCGGATCCGACGCGATAACTTCCGTGATTAATACAACGAACGACGAAAAGATAATCGGTAAGCCCGAGGTAACGTTAGAAGCATTAGATCGCGAAGTCTTGCAAATAATGAATCTCGACGTAAATGATAGCGATTCAACAGGAAAAGGACACACAGAAGTAGATTATCGTTCCGATAGGCTGCAAAAACTTTTCGAAAACCTCCGACTAAATCATTTAAATCAAATAGAACGGGATTCAATCGAAAAAATTTGTACAGAATTCAACCACGTCTTTTATTTAGATGGAGATCGGCTAAGCTGTACTGACTCAGTAGCACATCGCATTATTACTCACAGTGACCGTCCGATAAACGTTAAAACCTATCGATACCCCCAAATACACAAAGATGAGGTAGATAAACAGATAAGCAAAATGCTAGAAGAAAATATAATCCAACCTTCAAAGTCCCCTTGGAACTCTCCTCTATGGGTAGTCCCCAAAAAGAATGACGCATCTGGCAGGGTAAAGTGGCGTGTAGTTGTAGATTATAGACAATTGAACGACGTCACTATCAGAGATGCTTACCCATTACCAAATATCGTTGAGATCCTAGATCAATTAGGGAATTCTAAGTACTTCACTACACTAGATCTGGCATCGGGTTTCCACCAGATCTCCATGCATGAAGCAGACGCAGAAAAAACTGCTTTTTCTACACCGACAGGGCACTATCAATTTAATGGAATGCCCTTCGGGTTAAAAAATGCCCCCGCGACGTTTCAGCGGTTAATGAACACCGTACTCGCAGGCATTCAAGGAATTCGCTGTCTAGTATATCTCGACGATATTGTCATATACGCAGATTCAATAGAAACTCATAGTAAACGACTGAAGGAAATACTTCAAACTCTTGCCGATCATAATCTTAAAATCCAACCGGATAAATGTGAATTTTTACGTCGAGAAGTTATGTACTTAGGACACATAGTATCGGAAGAAGGAGTAAAGTCTGATCCAATCAAAGTCGAAGCAGTGAAATCTTTTCCGGTCCCGAAATCGCCCAAGGAAATTAAATCATTTTTAGGACTTGCTAGTTACTATCGCCGGTTTGTCGAAAATTTTAGCAAAATTACAGAGCCCCTAACATCCTTATTAGAAAAGGATGCTCCATTTCTATGGACAAGTGCTCAACAAAATGCTTTTGAAACACTGAAATCCGCATTAATACGCGAACCGATATTGAAGTACCCCGACTTTTCCAAAGAATTCATTTTGACTACAGACGCGAGTAATTTTGCTATCGGAGCCGTTTTATCACAAATTTCGGATAAACATGATCTTCCTATTGCATATGCTAGTAGAACTTTAAATTCAGCGGAATGCAATTATTCTACAATCGAACGCGAGCTTTTGGCCATCATTTGGGCAGTTAATCATTTCCGGTCTTATATTTTCGGGAGACGTTTCACCATAGTTACAGATCATCGGCCCCTTACATGGCTATTTAGCGTTAAAGACCCAGGTTCCCGTTTACTCCGTTGGCGTTTAAAACTCGAGGAATTCGATTACCGAATTGAATATAAGCCAGGCAAAATCAATTCTAATGCCGATGCTCTCAGCAGGATAGACACTAAATCAAGAAATATCGTCGCGACCGAGACAAATATTCGCGATATCAGTATTGAATGCCAAACTTACTCAGATTTTCTAAAAAAGTTCCAAAGCACTATCCTTCCTCACAACAAAATTGTAGAACACAATGAACCTTTTCTCTCTTCAAATGACAGTCGCGCCATTTTTATCCCTAAAGATCTAGAATTAAGTGAAGAATCAGTTTCCGAAATTAACTCCGACCACATGGAAAAATTAAAATCAGAATCACCTCAACTTCACGAAGTTGTATCTCTAACTGATAGAGATAAAAATACATTTTACTTAATATTAAAGGAAAATTATTGGAACCAAGCATCATACGAAGACCTGTTCAAAATCCTTGTTACGTTAAAAGACGTCCTATTAAAAAACCGTTTAAAATCGGTTAGTTTTCCGCGAATAGGTTCGCGCTTTGACAAATTCAGATGGGAAAAAGTAAGAGCCATGCTCCGATATATTTTTAATGGAATTAACATTACGGTCAACATCTATTTCGGGAATATCATAGAGCCACCTCCGGAAGAAATTCATCGGCAGGGAGCCGTGGGGGCTTCGTGAGTGGTTTAGTCCCCCGGCTTTGGGCTTTACGACCCCACCGGACCCGAGTAGTGTTCCCCCAGGGGCCTACCCAGTTATCTGGGTAGGTACGGGCATTCGCGCGCCCGGGGGTCCCCGAGCTGTCTTACGGCAAGGTGTGGGTGAGACCGTTCATAGAACAGCCTCATAAAGGGACATTCTCTAACACACCTATAGAGCGACAACTTCGGATCGCCGGCGGGCTGGAGCCTGCAGCCGAAGACACCGTCGCCGCAGCGCTCGGGTCTTCGAATCACGGAGATACAATCAGGCGTGGATCTGCTGGGCGCCACAACCCCCATCCGGCAGGGTATGCCGCGTACAAGCACGCCGGGGCAAAGTCAGACCACCCTGGACTCGGAGGATTCTAGGCTGGCGTCCCAGCCATCCCCGATGCCATAAGGAACGCCGCCAAACAAAAGCCAGCCGATCAAAGAGCAGCAGCTGAGCCAATTATCATTTTTGTTTTTCTCGTTTTGTTATTATTTTTCTTTATAGATTATAAGCAATAGTTTTAAGTTCATATATATATATTTAGACATAGGCATTATTGACAGGTAGAGGTTAAGTTCAGTATTTTTCTTTAATTACTTTATATTATATTAATCTTCGTTCCTATTAGTTATAAGTTACCACCGAGTCGTTACGATCAGTATTATAATTTTGTTTTATCCAGTAAGATTGAGTTGATTTTTTTTTGTTTCATTAGCTTCCACAGCAAATATATTTATATACAGATATGTATATATATATATCTAATTAAGTAAATATAAAAATACCAAGTAAAACTGCCATTATATCAATGTGATAGTACATTAAATCGAAAAGTATTACTATTAAGTACAAAGAAATAAAATATATATATTTTTGGTTATGATTTGATAAATGCACGAGTTATTACTCACCCTTAAACCTAATTGCTTGGTAAAATAAAAGATAGAAATAAGAATGAATCAAAGGAAAAGAAAAAGGATAAGGTAGAGCGAAGAAAAGATAAGGTAGATGCACTAAAACAAAGCCGCCATCTACGGGAAAATCGGATAATTAAATTAAAGAGGTATTCCGACCGATGTCGATACCGACATCCGGCGAGCGGAAAATGAACCAAATCTTAAACGGGCAACGGCATCGGCCGACCAGAATATGTACCAATAATCAATGATGAATTAACGGAATTTATCAGATAGAACAAATTCACGTAAATAGGGATGATTAAAAAACTCCCGAGCGAAAGCGAAGGAGGATGAACAAAACTCCCGAGCGAAAGCGAAGGAGGATGAACAAAGCTCCTGAGCGAAAGCGTAGGAGGATTAACAAAACTCCCGAGCGAAAGCGAAGGAGGGTTTAATTAATTGGCTGACGAGTTAATTAATTAATTAATTTATAAGGTAGTCATAAGAAAAATAGGCTAAGGCGAAAGTTAAAAGGGAAAATTCGGTTAACGGGCTACAGAATGGCCAAGCGTAGAACCGAAAACAATGAGATTTGTTTATAACAAATACACAGAAAGTTAAGTGGCGTCGGCAAACTTCGTCACAAGTTTGCGGGGTCTCTAAGTAAGAAACTTAAACGAAATTAAGACAACCAACTATGCACAATAAAATTGGTAATAAATTGCACTGACGAACAAAGATAAACAAATCAATGAAGGATATAGTGGGGATGCGAAATTGCGGTCCAATGAAGTTTAGAAGCAAATAAACTATTTTCAAACAAATATCAATGTCCCAACCGAACCGAACGAGAACAAAGGAAATGAGCAATAACAAACAACGAAGGTCAAAGTCAAGACAGGAGAGTTGGGTTGTCGATACGATGCGTATAGAGATAGTACTCGATAGAAAACAAACCCTGAATTTGTTAAAACGGCCCAAACTAATTGTTTAAGGATACGTCAAAATTAATAACAATTGAAATTCTTTTAAAGGATAGAGACGCGAAAATCGATGCATAGAAAAGACGCAATACAGGCACGACATCACTGTACTACTGAGAGCAAGAAGATTCAATTGTTAATTAACAAATTCGGCAATAACATAAATTATAATATTGTCTCCTACAATAAGCGGGAAAACGAAAATAGCGGCAATCATAGGTAACTAACAAAAGAAGGGCCACGACATAAAATACATCAACCCGACTCGCTTGTAAACAATTGACGTTGACAAAGAGCAACAAATAAAAAATGATGAAATTATTGAGCATAGTTGGATAGTGCGAATAAGTGGGAAACAAGTCGACTCGAGACACGTAGGAAATTGCGAGGGAAAGTTAATACCCATTATTGTTACTTAAAATTTTGGGAAAGTTAAATAAATTAAAAATCTAAAGTAAAGGATTAAGAAACCAAACAGATAATTCAAAATGAGGCTAGCGGCCTACGCAACGCAATGCCATGATACAAACTAACGTACATAGATTGTTTAGTTAACAAATTATAGCATAACAAAAATCCGAAAATATTAATAACAATAGTTGGGTGATAAAATTATTAGGCTAAAAAGCGGATAATATGTATTCGTAAAGAGTTATAACATAAACAACGACACAACAAACAACCGGCGGAAGTCAGCAAATCGCGACTGCGCATGCGCATGACGTCATCAGTCGCGATAAGTATAAAAGGCGAGCACGCGGTAACCAATTATGATTGTGATTTCTGAAATCGCGCCGAAGGAAGTAATTAGCGTCGTTTGTTGGGAGCATAAGGCAAATCCGCTGCCACGTGTCGGAAGAAGTGTTTTTAGTTAGAGGAGAAATACGATACCCATCGTCGGATATTAATTAGGATAGTTACCATTGCGATAGGCTTAGACACACGCGTTTAGATTTAGAAACAAAATAGTCAAGGGGGTATCGAACAATAGGATTAGAGTCAGTGCGAATAGTGTATAGTAAAACGATAATATTAAGTGTACATATTCAGTTAGGATTAGATTTAGGATTAGGATTAGAAGTTAAGTGCGGGAGTGTAAAAGCAGAGTACCCGAAATAAAGTGCGGTATTGTTATTTACACAAAAAATCGAGTTGGATTATTTGTCTGCCCATCATCCAACTGACCTGCGCTAAGGATAGGCCATCGGAATAAGGGGTGGATATTGCGACCGGGCAGCAGTATAGGAGTAAGCCAACGGTAAGCATCACAGCCAACCTATTCCACAAAATCACAGATTCTAAAAAGTGAAGAATTTTTGGTAATTTTTGACGATAAAATTACCTGGCGACCGTGAGCCCCTATCCAACCATCAATGAACGGTTACATGGGGTCCCCATTCTGTGGCCTGGGAGACCCCACTGGGCTTAACGACCCCACCGACCTGAGTCAAGTGCTCCCAAACCGAGGGTGTATTGGTACCGCGGGGGCTGGGTTGCCCACGGAGTTTTAGCCCACTCCGGCCCAGCCGTGGGTAGGACCATCGCGGGGGCGAAAGTTTCAAGAGCCAAATGCTAGCGAGACATTGGCGGGCTTTATGCTACGGATGTCGCTGTGTGAGGTGCAGTAAACCTTCCACCTCGGGTACCGACCTGCATAGCCGGTAGGAGTTAAGAAAGTCTCCGCTCCCACCAGTGTGACGCACAATCTTCGTGCTAAGACTGGTAGTACGCCGTTCGTACGCGTTGATCGAGCGTATCTCGATCCCGCGCCCATGGGGGCCGTGAGGATAAGCCGCAAGGCAGGGGCTTCACGTTAAACAAATCATTGGATCTCCGGAAGAAATTCCAAGTATCTTAAAAGAATTCCATTGTGCTCCTTCCGCAGGACATCCCGGTTTTCATCGGACTTATAAACGAATTCAAGAACGTTATAGGTGGACTTCAATGAAAAAGGATATCTCTAATTTCGTAAAGCGTTGTGAGTCATGTCAGGCAAATAAACTCGTACGTCGGAAAGACCGAATACCGATGCAAATCACGACAACTTCTTCGAAACCCTTTGCGAGAATCTCGCTAGACATCGTAGGTCCTTTACCATTAACAGAAAACGGAAATAAATATGTTTTAACATTACAAGACGATCTCTCTAAATTTTCTCAAGCTTACGCCATCCCAAATCACGAAGCTCAAACGATTGCAGAAACTTTCACCACTAATTTCATTTGCAAATTTGGAATACCCGACTCATTGCTTACGGATCAAGGAAGAGATTTTACCTCAGAGTTACTTAAGAATGTAGCAAAGTTTTTCAAAATCAAACAAATACAGACAACAGCGTATCACCCCCAAAGTAACGGTGCACTAGAAAGAAGCCATGTTATTCTTGCCGACTATTTAAAACATTATATACAACCGGCAAAAACGGATTGGGACAAATGGTTGGAATTCGCAGTGTTTTCATATAACACTACCGTTCACTCTTCAACTAAACATTCGCCGTATGAACTCGTCTTCGGTAATAAACCCGAATTACCCACCGCGTTACTCAAAGAAAATCAATTTCGATACACTTACGACAATTATCTAGACGATTTAAAATTAAAATTACGAAAATCTCGCGAAATTGCTAGAGATAATTTGCTACAGTCCAAACAACATAATAAAAAATATTACGACAAAAGAACTCGTTCCATTCAATATACAATAGGAGATCAAGTTTATTTACTAAATCAGCAATTTCCAAATTCAAGGAAACTTAAGCCCAGATATTCCGGTCCTTATAGAGTAATTGAAGTAAATTCACCCACAAATGTTACGATATGCATAAAACGAAAAAAGATTCTAGTCCACAAAGATCGCTTAAAGCTCGCACACTTACAAGGAGACATTACGACCGTGGACATGGGGATTTTAATGAGCTTCATATTAGGTGAAAGTACATCGAAAAATATTTGTGTCATGTCCGGGCGTTTTTGTGAATGGGCCCTCAATTTTGAGAAATCGCATTTTGAAAAACGCAATTTTTCTGTAATAAGTGATATACTCTTAAAGAAAACGGGTCTATCGAATAAGTGCGATGGCTCGGCGGATGCGTGCTTGGCTTATACTTTTGCACTCCGCCGCGCTTCAGGTTCGAATCCTGCCTGATGAATAATTTTTTTTTTTTTCTTTTCTGTAATATTTCAATCCTCCTAAATATCATTTAATTGAAAATTTGTATATCGATAATATATTATAACTTTTAAAAAATGTTTACTACAAAACTACATTTCTTGGATGCAAGCAAATAAAAGGGCAACTGTTTTATTACCTGGTTCGCTATTCGCCACAACGAATATATTTACCGTTACGGTACCTGTGTTTTATTACTTTATCGTAAACTTTTTGTAACTTTTCAAGTGTTCGGTAAATATTTCAAAAGCATTCTTTCACAATTTTAACGTGATCATTAGTTTCCTTGCAACTACCGAAGTGAAAGGAAGCGTTATCCAGTCAAAGAATTTCTTTTGACTATCATAGTGTTATTTACATTGAACATTATTTAATCTTTCTGTAAAAATGCATTGGCACATAATCAATTATGTGCACCTGTTTTTGAAGACATGTTGAAATATGCTTGGTTTGCTTCAAAATTACTTTCAACTAGAAAAGTTTTTATGAACGTAAACCAAGCATGTTTTCCGTCTGAAATTTCTAGATCCAAATGTTCTTGTTCGGAAGCAGCGTTTATAAAATGTTCCTGGTGCCGGAAATTTTTATGTTTTGCCTGTTTTTATGAATCATTTCATCCGAACACTTGTGAAATCAGTAATTTGAATAGATAGATAAATATATTAGTTTTAATCCGTTTTGAAATCAGTTATTTAAAACGTTATCTACTAACAAAAAAAAAATTATTCATCGGGCAGGATTCGAACCTGAAGCGCGGCGGAGTGCAAAAGTATAAGCCAAGCACGCATCCGCCGAGCCATCGCACTTATTCGATATACTCGTTCTCTTTAAGAGTATATCACGTACTACAGAAAAATTGCGTTTTTCAAAATGCGATTTCTCAAAATGGAGGGCCCATTCACAAAAACGCCCGGACATGACACAAATATTTTTCGATGTACAGGGTGTTTCAAAAATATTTGTCATGGCTTTCAGGGGTTGTTCTACACCTCTGGATCGATGGAGATTTGCGAAAAAAATTTGCCGCAAAATTCGGGAAAGGGTAGCAAATTTTTTTTATTGGCTCATCCTATTCGTCTTGTTACGTAGGTAAAATGTCTGAGAGGAACCATGGGTCAGAAATGAACATTTCTCTCGCAAATTAACTTTTAATTGGGCCTTCCGATTAAAATTTCGCCCATATGACAGCCTTCGAGTCACCGACCTTTCGAAAGGAAACACATGAGATACCCTTGCTAGCTCCAATAGTTGAAACAGAGGCAACATAATTGAAGAGAGAGAAAATTACTAGAAAATGTCTATGACCTGCGTTCGGTGTCGGGTTCGCTCAAGGGCCCACCCGGGAAGAAGAGTATAAACACTTACACTTCTCTTCTGGTTCGGTGACACAGTGCCCTATTTTCTATCTTCGCTTACGTCGCCTCTGCTTTAACTATCGGCGAAATTTTAATCGGAAGGCCCAATTAAAAGTTAATTTGCGAGAGAACGGTTCATTTCTGACCCATGGTTCCTCTCAGACATTTTACCTACGTAACAAGATGAATACGATGAGCCAATAAAAAAAATTTGCTACCCTTTCCCGAATTTTGCGGCAAGTTTTTTTCGCAAATCTCCATCGATCCAGAGGTGTAGAACAACCCCTGAAAGCCATGACAAATATTTTTGAAACACCCTGTACTTTCACCTAATATGAAGCTCATTAAAATCCCCATGTCCACGGTCGTAATGTCTCCTTGTTAGATCGCCAGTAAATAGTCATCCTTCTTTCAGACTCTTCACTATGGCCGACGCCGTCACGACTACCGACAACTATCGGATAACTAAATTTGATCATTCTCCCGGTATTTATTACGATAGCATACAAGAATTGAAATTTTATGATACAACTTGGAAACTCATAACATACATCGACATATCTCACCTTGACAGTAAACAAAATCAAATTGTTCCCAACGTTTAGGTTGACAAAGTATGGTTAAAAATTTTTTTATATAAATTTTTATTCACTCAACATGTTTCGACATCTTACGATGTCCTCTTCAGGAGTTTCTACAAATAATTAAGCTTATAATAATTGTGTCACTGTATATGTGTGTCTATAATGTAACGGTTTTTGGAAATTAACAAAAAGAGAATTTTATAGTGTTTTTGGTTTACCTGTGTTATGTGTGGTGTGTTTTATCGCGAAACTTATGTGTTTCCATAATTTTTCGGGTTTTGTTCTGAGTTAAGATGTTAATTTAACAATTTGTCTTCGACATACTCGGTCTTCATGTCGAGTTGCTGTGAAGAACCACTTTCCGTAACTGGCGATGTTCGTTACAATTTGTATTTCCCATAATGGAGGTGGTGGGGGAGTTTTTTTGTTCTCAGGTGTCGTGAGATTTCGTATATTTTCGTAGTTTCGCTTCGGGGTACTTCGGTCTGGGTTCGGTCGGTCTACCCGAAGCGAAACTACGAAAATATACGAAATCTCACGACACCTGAGAACAAAAAAACTCCCCCACCACCTCCATTATGGGAAATACAAATTGTAACGAACATCGCCAGTTACGGAAAGTGGTTCTTCACAGCAACTCGACATGAAGACCGAGTATGTCGAAGACAAATTGTTAAATTAACATCTTAACTCAGAACAAAACCCGAAAAATTATGGAAACACATAAGTTTCGCGATAAAACACACCACACATAACACAGGTAAACCAAAAACACTATAAAATTCTCTTTTTGTTAATTTCCAAAAACCGTTACATTATAGACACACATATACAGTGACACAATTATTATAAGCTTAATTATTTGTAGAAACTCCTGAAGAGGACATCGTAAGATGTCGAAACATGTTGAGTGAATAAAAATTTATATAAAAAAATTTTTAACCATACTTTGTCAACCTAAACGTTGGGAACAATTTGATTTTATTTAAAAACAAGGTTGAAATATAAAAAAAACTTGACAGTAAACTTGAATTGATCGATGCAACGTTCCAAAAAACCAACTATTATTGCAACCAGTATGCCTTGTTTAAATATTCGCCACCCTGCAGTACGGCAATGCAATTATTGAGCCACCAGATTCCGGAATTAAAATGAAAAGAGCGCAATCTGAAGGACCTCATTGGTCATAAACGCGTAAAACGCGGATGGTTCAACGGTATAGGAACAATTTTCAAAACAATTACCGGAAACATGGATAATAACGACGCCAACTATTACCATGACGCGATTGAAAAAATTAATCTAAATGAACGGGAATTAACCGACTTATTCCGATCTCAAATTCAAATAGTCCAAACCAGGGTGTTGAATTAGTTACACGCCGCGAGCCTTTTCTGAGTCGCTCCGCCTGCTTCTCCCTCCCAACTATTTTACCCAACCAGGAATGACTTGCCAGGCTCGGCGTGTTGCACGAGTATAGTCCTCAGTACGCGACGCGAGCTCGTAGCGACAACATCTCTCAGTGCTCGTACGCGACATAAACAAAATTCTTAAGTGCCAATACAGAGTGTCATTCATACTGTGAAAGTGTATCTTGTTATACTCCAAGTGATAGGCTAATTTTCGTTATTATTATTGGGGCTTGCTTTCGCAAGTCCCAATACAGTTCTCATTTTTTTTCATGTTTGACCGTCCACTTTTATGGAACATCATATTACACGCATAGACGCTAATAACTCTTCCGCATCGGTGGCGGCCGATGCCTATAATTCGGACGAAAATTTTGCATCCCTTGAGACTACTAGCCAGGGATCGCTATCTCTGTCTCTAAAAAGATATAAATCATCATCCAATCCGTCTTCATCCGAGGACATTCAAATGAAGAAGTCGGGCAAAATTTCCGCTTCACGCACAGCCGCACGGCAATCTGCCGACGCACAGTGGTTCATTTGGCCGAAAACCTGGCCAAAACTCAATGAGTTTTTCAATTTAGCTGAAAATTGGTGTATTAGTATTATTTGGGTCGCTGATTAAGAATCTGAACTCAAAATTTCCAAAAACAAAATGGCGGCTCTAATATGGCAAGTGCGAGTATCGAAAAATTGTCGGATCGGCACGAAAATCAGTAGTCTTATGTTTTTCCGGTCGCTGATTAAGAATCTGAACTCAGAATTTCCAAAAACAAAATGGCGGCTTCAATATGGCGGATGCGAGTATCGAAAAATTGTCGGATCGGCACGAAAATCAGTAGTCTTATGTTTTTCCGGTCGCTGATTAAGAATCTGAACTCAGAATTTCCAAAAATAAAATGGCGGCTTCAATATGGCGGATGCGAGTATTGAAAAATTGTCGGATCGGCACGAAAATCAGTATTATTTTGATTTTTAACCTGAACGAATTAAATATACCGTTTCGTTAATTACGAGGGTAACCTTAGTGAAGCATTAGCATTATTCGTTTGTCCAAGGCACGATAGCCTGGCCGTATGTCATAAACGTATTTCCCCGAGCATGGCGCGTGCGACAAACAAATAAGAATATCGCATACAATTGTAAAAAGTCGCAAAATGTTACAACGGGGACTTCTTCGGGAAGCTTTAAAGTTTAATTTAAAAAAAAATATTTTCTGATATTCCTTTTCCTTCAAAAGTTATAATGATATTTATTGCAACAGTCACGTTATCTTAATACCAGCATATCACAGCTATTCCATCTTCGAATTTTCCATTGTTTAATGAAAATCTCGACTGAAAGAGGTTGATAGAACATTGTGAGAAACAAATATAGCCCTCATACCTGCAACTAGCCAGATTTTCAGCCGAAACGTCAAACATCTTTCGGTTTATGACGGTAAGCGGTCGAGGTGATCGCGGCTATCTATTGTTGCTTTGGAACAAAAGGCCACCAGCTTGCTTAAAATTATTTTGATTTTTAACCTGAACGAAATAAATATAGCGTTTCGTTAATTACAAGGGTAACCTTAGTGAAGGATTAGCATTATTCGTTTGTCCAAGGCACGATAGCCTGGCCGTATGTCATAAACGTATTTCCCCGAGCATGGCGCGTGCGACAAACAAATAAGAATATCTCGTAGAATCGCAAAAAGTCGCAAAATTTTACAACGGGGACTTCTTCGGGAAGCTTCAAAGTTTAATTTAAAAAAAAATTCGCTTTGTACTTTTGCGTACTTCACAACTATTTCCTCTGCAAAAGGAAAAAAATGTATGGGTTTTGCAATCTGTGCCATCGCAGTTGTAAAATATTAAATGAAAAAATGAAACCAAGGTACTTATAATTTAAAAGTATGACGAATAGCAACAAATACTTGCAAAGTTGATTGTACCATTATTTCACATTGAAAACGTATTCTGTATTTCGACGTGAAAACGTTACATTATTCAAGTGCCAACTTTGACACTGCATATCTCTAAGAGTATTGTTCAATAAAAATTTTTATTAATGGAAAACGATGCTCTGATGTGTTACAAATCAAACGCAGTTGCTAAATTTTGGAAATCGCGAAAAAAATTTTTGGCTTTTTGGCCAGGTTTTCGGCCAAATGAACCACTGTGCGACGCTAAAACGGCTCCAGTTAACACCATGGACAATGACACGGGATTAAAATCGCTCGATCAACAATCCAGCGATGCGATGTCAACAGCATCATCCAAACAAGGCGCTGAAGCATCTTGTAACAAAGAAACTCTAATACGCGAAAGTAAAAGACTATTAAACGAAATAAAATTGCTCAAAGAGCAAATCCAATCTCTCGCTGGACCCTCTACATCTGGTCGGACCATCGAATCGCCAACATCAGAATGGATCACCATTGGATCCCGTAGACCCGCAGGACGACACGCGCCTTCTCCGATGCCGACGCTGGACAAACCTCCCACCGCCAACCGTTTTCAGGCCTTTGCCGAGCCCAACGCTCTACCGGAGGTGTCAAGGGACCAGCCGCCCACCTTCAGACATCCGACCCCGCCACAGCAAACTGTCAGACAAGATAAGTCGAACAAACCACCACCGTTGATCGTGCATGTGGCTTCACCACAACTAATAATAAACATAACCAAGAATGCCCTTCAAAAGGCATCCTTCACTATAAAAAGAAGTGGCTCGAAAAGCCACGTCATATACCCGAATTCTCTCGAAGCTTATTCGAAAATCAAAGACATTATGATGAAAAACCAGCTCAAGTTCTTCACTTATACGCCGAAGAACGAAAAACCAGTGACGATGCTTCTCAAGGGTATCGATCCAAACACCGACAAGAATGAGCTGTTGTCGGAAATTAATTCCATCACCGCACCTAAAGCTAAAGCCACTCGTATTTCCAATTTTGTAACCGCGAAATCGAAACAATCCGGCATGTCCCTGCCTATGTTCGTAGTGCAATTTGACGCCAATACAGATATCAAATTTGTTCAATCGATCAATGTTTTAAATTATCAACGCGTCAGATGGGAGAAATTGCATAGGCAGGATCTTTTACAATGTTTTAACTGTCAACGTATAGGCCATGCATCCGCTAACAGTCATCTAGATTTTAGATGTGTTAAATGTAATTTATCTCACGAGCGTGGGAAGTGCTCGGTCACAGAAGCAACCAAACACGACGCAATTTACTGCGTCAACTGTGAGAAGTTCGGCCACCCCGCGTCATACCGAGGTTGCCCGAAATTCAAGGAGAGAAGAGCCGTTGCCGCCCCTACGAGCAACAGAGCTCCCCAGCCAGCCGCACCAGAAGACTTCCATCTCCCCTCGTCAATCCGATGACGCTATACAGTAGTGTTGCGAGTGGAGTGGGGGGCCTAGTAGGTAAGGCCGCGCATGCATATTCATCGACTACGTTGAACAGAGGATCAGTCCCTCTCGATGCTACGTCCAACGAGCAACAGGTCGACTTAAAAAACATATTTTCGGCCATCAAAAGTATAGCCGATCAATTACCAATTATTTTTCAACGAATCGGCGAAAATACCGAAAAAATTAATTTCCTCCTTCAATCTTTTATAGATGATAATCATGCTCAATCTGTTGATTACCATGGACGTACCACGAGAGGCATTCGAAATGATTTCCCGCAATAATGGCCACTACCGATCATACAGTATCCCGTTGGTCAATCTCCGAATCATTACTGTCAACGTCAACTCTGTTATAAATCTTCACAAACGTGCATATTTGCAGCAATTTTTAAATTCTCATCGACCCGACGTATGTGGTCTCATTGAAACGAAGCTAAATCCGAGACATAATTTGGAGGTTCCACCACAATTTGTAATAATACGCAAAGACAGAGCAAACAACCGTTTCGGCGGCGGTGTCGCTATGGTTATTAATAGAAGATACAAATTCACTCGTATAGAACTCTCCACTTCTCACGAAAAATCTTTAGAAGCCATTGCGATCCGCTTGGATCTTTCGGCTGGTAGAAGCCTCGTGATCGCGGCGGTGTATAGCCCTTTCAATGATAAAATCGTGTTCCTTCGTGACCTCGATGATCTATGTACTCAGTTGCGAGTTGCAAATGACTCGAATCACTTTGTGATCGCGGGCGATCTTAACGCCAAACACACATCATGGCGTAATACAGTCAACAACAGCAAGGGGTTAGCTCTTTTTGACTGGCTACAGTTACAGGGTGCTATCTTCCGCGCTTCCCTTCTGTATTCGGAAATACCGACTTATCATCCGGCTAACTCGAACTTGGACATTGCTTTGGTGGACAGCAGGCTGATCGATCGTATTAACGATGGAACGCAAAGGCTGGGTCTGCTGCCCTATGATAGCGATCATTGGGCCATAACGATTAATCTCTCTCTCCTCGGTTGGAATACATACGTAGAACGAGCCCCCAGAGTACTGAGACTAAATTATCGTTTGACCAAATGGAAAGAATACAAACTCAAACTCCATAATTATATCAACAGCCTAAATCTCCCATCGTTACTTAATGCGTCGATCGAAATGATTAATGCTTCAATAGAGGCCCTCGAGGAAAATATTTCCGTAATTCTGACGAGCTGTACACCTACCGTGGAGGTTCTGAACTGCCCGAGAGAATATGACGACCGACGCATTAATAAGCTCAAAAAATTTAAATCCAAACTTATCACCAGATTATTTCGTTTATTGCGCCTTCGCGACAATTTAACTCCAATACAGTCTAACATGATCAAATTTTATAAATCAATAATTCAGCGTACCAATTACAGACTCAAAAAACTCTACTCTGCAGTTGCAAATAAATTCTGGAACGACAGACTGTCCAAACTAGATACTCGTGATCCCATTAAGCTACACCCTTTTATAAACAGAATTATAAATCCAAAAAACATTGACTCAATTCCGCCACTAAGAGGTGCGATAAACGACGATTTTCTTTGGTCTGAATCCGGAATAGATACATCGACAGTCCAGAAAATAGATAATAACTTTTTAGTGTCAAGCACTGACGATCGTTTGACCTTACTTGGGGTGCACTTTGCAAGAGTACATACAAAAAATCTGACTCCTACAACCGAGGAAGAGAGGAATCACGAGCACGAGGTAAAGCAGACTTACGATCGAATACGGGATTCGCGTGAAAATATCAATTGGCAATTCGCTTCGCTACACGAACAGATCTGGCCTTCAATTCACACAAACTATCTAATAACTCCCACAATGATCTTACGAGCCATCAAATATCTTAAAAACAAAAAATCCACCTCGTTCGACGGCATACCAAACGTCGCCATCAAACGCCTTCCAGGCTCCGTTATTGAATATCTCACGCTAATTTTTAACGCATGTTTACGTCTATCTTACTTTCCCATTCGTTGGAAAACGGCCAAGCTCGTCCCATTGCACAAAAAAGGGAAAAACCTTTACGACTTAAATAATTACCGGCCGATCAGTCTGCTGCCAAACCTGGGCAAATTGTTCGAGATCATGATTAACATACGTTTGAATCATTTTGTGCGGTCCAATAAATTAATTTCTGATTATCAATTTGGTTTCAAACACTCGCACTCTACGGTTCATGCTATTGCCAAATTGACTCGCGACATTGCCGACTCGCTCAACAGCTCAGCTGTGACTGGGGCTTGTTTAATTGACCTCGAGAAAGTGAGTCCTATGAAATGAAAATGGGGGTCAATGGCAAGAAATTTCAAAAACTGCAAAAAACAGTATAATTTATATAACTTTGACATTAAAAAAAATTACAAAAATATAATATTATTAATATAATTAATATCGTCGGTCTAAAACTACTTTCAATTGATCTCGGAGCATTTTATACGCGTCTCACTCTCTCCATAGTACGCGCCATATTAGCGTCCCACTCACTCCACAGAGCTTTCTAAAAGAGAAACAACGATCGGTGCTTTCACTAAGGCCGTGCGAAAATCGCATCGACTTATAAATTTTGTGTATTTTTGTGTATTACAGTGTAACCCCTGTAATCCGTACATCTTATTCTGAGGCCTCATTCAGATTGTTCGAGTTGTTTGGAGTAACGAAGACACAGAAATTGTATGTTATATGATTGTATGTTAGGAAATATACTTCAATATAGTTAGATAGACCCACAGAAGGGGGTCTATCTAAAATTGAAAAACATGACAAGGGGTCTACGAGAGAAAAAAGTTTGGGAACCTCTGGTCCATAACATAGTTAGATTAGTATATCTACTTTAAGTTACTTTAAGAATATCGTTGATGTCAACAACATCCTTTACTATCCTCTTGATTCGTATGGAACGTTATCTAGTATAATTTCATGCCACTTGTATTCGCAATCACGGTAATTTTTCTTTATCATGGATTTCTTTACTTATTTAATTCTTCCATCGTCTAATTCTTGACCACTAATCCGTGCAATTTTCTTATTTATTTTGGTCAAGATCTCATTATTGTTCATTTTGTTTTACTTAGTATATTGGCCATGCCAATATCTCCCCCCCCCCCATTTTTTATAATTGTTTTATAATTGTTTATTTGATCATATCAAATCTTTTGGGGCGTAATACTAATTGTTTAACTTTATCATACAGCGCAAATTGATTCTTTTCTTGTATTGTATAATTTCCGTTCTCCTGCGAGAAGTCGCTAATGTGCGACCATACAGGAGTTATATAGTTCTATGTTTATGCTATCCTAGCATCATGTATATATGTATGATTGAATAAAGGAACTGTTCCATGCACGAGTATAGTGGCGCTTTAGGGCGCCATTCGCTTCTGATCGCTCGCGCTGGAAAGACGCCGCGGACGCCGATTACGGGAAAAAAAATCGATGCGCGTGTCCCGTCGACTGACGTTATCTGTCAACGAACAGTTTCAGATCGCGTCACATCGCGTATAGGTTAAAGCAAAAATATTACTAGTAAAAAAGTATGCTCAGATATGTCTTGAATTAAATGCGATTAACAGATTGTTAGCAGAAAAACATTGAAACTTTACTTTGTTGCATTCCCCGATACAAAACGAAAGAAGCGCGTTTTCGCTGCTTGACACTCAAACGGTTAAAATCTATTGCTAAGTTGACCGTGGCGGCAACAATGTATTCTTTGACGCAAGAGCTAACGTTTTGCTGTCGCCGAATTTTTAAATTATTTTTGTTGGAAATTAATTTATACGTGCGCTTGCTAGATCGTAACACAACTGTTTCTTTAGTATACATATGAATTAAAGAAACAAGAGATAAAAAATTAAAGATTACTGGATATAATTTTAATAAACTGTCGTTATGATTGTTGTTTATATGGTTGTGTGTATAAATGTATGCACAGTAGAACCATTTATTTTAGAAGAAAATGTTATATGTATATATAAAAGTTTCATAATATTGTGGAGATAATATCGATGCAAGACTAATTTTTTTATTTATTTATTTCTTCAACTTTACTTGAAGGAAAACTTCATTGTTTGTACAGAAATATATATCTACATTGAATGAAAACATATATTCACAAATAGAAATATATGTTTACGTTGGTTAAATTAGATACCTTCAATGTTTCCATTGGTATTTTGAGATACAATATAAGTTTTTCAATGTTATTCCTGTCACTATTCTCTGCCGAATTTGCCAAACCACCGCCGGAAGTCCAAAAACATAAAAATCTCTTAATCGCATTTAATTCAAGACATATCTGAGTACACTTTTTTACTAGTAATACTTTTGTTTTAACCTATACGCGATGTGACGCGATCTGAAACTGTTCGTTGACAGATAACGTCAGTCGACGGGATACGCGCATCGATTTTTTTCCCCGTAATCGGCGTACGCGGCGTCTTTCCAGCGCGAGCGAACAGAGGCGAATGGCGCCCTAAAGCGCCACTATACTCGTGTAATACGCCGAGTCTGGCAAGTCATTCCTGGTTGGGTAAAATAGTTGGGAGGGAGAAGCAGGCGGAGCGACACAGAAAAGGCTCGCGGCGTGTAACTAATTCAACAGCCTGAATTAGAATAAGGCGCAATAGCGGCTCCTACGGAGTGCAAAGGGTTAAATAATTTTAGGTGTTACTTTGCGGTGCACAAAATACGCCAGGCGTGCAATAATGTAAGTAAATTTGAACGATGTAAATTAAGTTTTGCTTAAAGAATGTGTTATTCTTTATGTGTTTTTTTATAAATCTTGTATCTTCAGAAAGCGTGTAAAAGTCAGGGATTCAAAAAATAACAGCCAGACTGAACTCGAAGCTACGGCGCAAGCTATATTTCATGAAGATTCTGAAGAGGAAGTCGGAGGAGATCCAGATACGTCGGAGGACGAAGTTATAGTTAATAGTGAACATGATTCAGAGTCGGAAGAACAAGAAAGTGATGACGATTTGCAAGCTAAAGGTGATGAAAATCTGGAAGAAAGAAATTTGGAATATTTTTTAGGCAAAGATAAAAAGACTAAATGGTGTGTGGCGGCCGTGTCATGAAGTTCAGAAAATCATAACAACTATTTTTAATAATTATTAATGAATGTATTTAGTACAGTAAACTCACAGCCGCGGATAACAAACAAATGAGGAACTTCATGACACGAGGTTCCTAATATAGACGTACCTGCTTAGGGCCTTACCCCCGCATTACCTCCTTGACCAATTGCAAGCGTCGGAGGGACTCGTCTAGCGAGACATAGGTAGACGCCCCCCACTCCGACGCACACAACTGAACCATATATATAATAAGGCAAATAATTGTAAAGACGAGTGTGTAATCAGAATTCAAGGAACAACTCTCGCATTTCAATAAACCTCGGTTCTGAACACTCTCGCCTACACATTACTTCAGGTGTAAGGAACAAATCGCAAGTAGGTTTAGCAAGACCAAAAAAAAAATATTGTACGGATATTTTCTGGTCTGACTACTTATTCACGAGAAATTACAGACAAACGAAGTGCGTTTGGAAATTTTTTTATTAAAATGTAGTAACTTGGAAATTGAGAGAATGCGCCCAAATTTTTCAAGACAACGAGATGCGAAAAACACGGCCAAAACTGAAATTATGGCTTTTATAGGGTTACTTCTTTTAGCTGGAGTAAAAAAGCAAAATCATACAAATTTTCTAGAGCTGTGGACAACTGATGGAACAGGATCGGAAATATTTAGAGCTTGTATTGGTTGTAATAGATTCGTATTTCTGCTAGCTGCTATTAGGTTTGACGATGAGACTACTAGACCTGAAAGGCACGAAACCGACAAACTTGGTGCAATTCGGTTTACCTTAGACCATTTCGTACAGAACTGTAAACGAAATTACTGTCTTGTCACTAATGTGACCATAGATGAAATGTTTATACCATTCAGAGGGAGATGTAGTTTTTTTCAACATATCCCGAATAAGCCCGCCAAATATGGGATCAAAGCTTTCGTACTGTGCGATTCTAAAACCTTCTATGCTAGCGATTTCGAGGTCTACTGTGGTCAACAGCCTGAAGGTCCTTACAGAGTTTCTAACAAATCAGATCACATTACGCAAATATAAAATATAATATTGCATAAAGCACTGGAAAAGACAAAACAGAAATTTGACATGTGACAATTGATATAGTAGTTATGCGCTAGCGCTTGACTTGCTAAAAGAAAAAATTACCATGGTTGGAACAATAAAAAAAAATAAAAGGGAACTTCCGCCAGAGTTTTTACCAAATAAGGCAAGGGAGATCAGTTCGTGTATTTTTGGGTGCCAAAACGATGCTGCCATTGTATCGTATGTTCCTAAAAAAACAGAGCAGTGGTGTTAATTTCTACAATGCATGATGATGGCCATATAGATCCTGAAATCAAGAAACCTACAGTAATTTTACACTATAATGCCAACAAGGGTGGCGTTGATACCGTCAATAAGATGTGTGCTACTTATTCAGTATCAAGAAGAACTAGGCGCTATCCGTTAGTAATATTCTATCAACTAATAAATATTGGCGATATAAATAGTCAGATATTATACAATGCTGCGCATATGAATGATCCTACCAAATACACTGTTCAACAAATTTGAACTTTTTTTATTTTCTCAAATATCCAATGGGTGATCCTCGTAGAGTTAGTCATCCTAAACACGAATCCGTCGGCAGAATTGCTCCATCACCCTCAGTTTTTTAGTAAAATGAGTTTTTGTAAAAACACCAAATTTTTGCAGAAAATGAGGTATTACGCGAAAAGTATAAACGATGCGAAGTTGAAATTGGTCTTAAACGATAGAGGAAATCATGCCGAATATTTTAGTGTATATATTTATTAAAATCGGTTGTTGCAAATAGTAACAAATGACCGTCAAAGTTTAAAAAAGTGCGGATGCGCGAACTTACTATGCTATACTTTTACATTTTTATGGAAAGTTATTTATCTAGCACGAATTTGCTATACTAGATCGCATGCCTTAGAAATTTCTGAAGAGAAAACTGCCCCCAAAAGTTTCGGGAACTGTTTTCAATCCCGACGGGTCGAAAAAATATCCGTCGGGAACGTGTAATCGGCGTTCGACGCCATGCTGCTATTCTACGCGGGCCACCAGTGAGACAGTGCCGTAACTACGCGTTATCGACGCCGATCTGACAGTACCATCTGAAGGGCTCTCAACTCTGATAAATATAAATGATCAATTATTTTTCATTAATTTTTGTTTAAAAATATTATTTATAATTTGGTCACCGCAAATGCTATTAACGGTGATATACTTCGTCGTTGCGATTTTGGTACTACCTCTCCACAAACATAATAAGTCGTATGTCTTCTCTCAGCCACCACAGCAAGGAACCATACAAATCCTATACTGTATTCATTTATTTATCAGTTTACACTTTCTCTCAACAAAACTAAATGCCTAAGGAAACTTTTTACGAACCAATTCGGTGCTCCTATCAATTGGATATAAGGAAATCCAATCTAAACAAAAGCTGTCATCCCGTACTTGCCATGCAAGACGCTGCGCTGTGGCGAGTCAGTCGCCTTTTGAATGTAAAGAAATCGACAACGTTCGGCGATACCATGTAGAATTCCAAAGAATATTGTATAAATTGTGTTTAACAGTAGTAAGACATTCTCGCTTGTTAAAATATTTCGAAATAATACTCCAAAATGGCAAAAAGAAAGTTACCGCAAGAAGTGTTCTGTGAAACTGAAAATAGCGATGAAGAGTTTTATTTTGACCCCTTTAATACAGACTCTGCATATAAGGCGTCAGCTAGAAGAGAGAACAGGACGCCTATAACACATTTTATGTTTTTTCCGAAAATTTATGGGACAACTGGTTGGTTTTTATCGTGATGGAGCACAATCAAAACTAGGAAAACCATCGACCTCAGATAAGGAGGAAAGACTGAATGGAAAACTGCACATATTGTGGCATTGTGAAGACGTAAAAAGTAAAGATTGCGCAGTATGTTAAAACAGAAAGATTAAGGGCGGAATGCGCCAAACCAATTATTTTTGCGATACATGCAATCGAAAACCAGGCCTGCATGTTGGAGATTGCTTCGAAAAATATCACACGATGGAAAACTATAAAATATAATTTTTATACAAAAACGTGACATTAGATCACTTTATTGAGTAAACATACATCTAAAGTTCACAAAAGAACTACTAAATCTTGTTTGTACTTCGTAATCTTGCATGTTATGTATTCCTGCTCTTTCGACGGAAATTAATTCCGACCAGTACGATACCCATGTCCAAATTTAATACGACCGCAAAGGGTTAATACTGTATAACAGGTAACAAGTATGTATGATCGCGAACTTATTTTATCCTTGGTTTCAGCCTATCATTCTCCCCGCCCTTTCTATCCTCCCTATGTTTCTACCCCCCATTTCCTTTCGTTTTCCCCTTTTCCTCACTCTCCCGCCTTTCTCTTTCTATCCTTCTTATTATTTCTAGCCCTTCTCCGTTCTCACGTAACACTTGTATGCTCGTTTCATTCCCTTTTGGTTAAGATTTAATGAAATTCTTCATTTTTCTTTGGTTAAGATTTAATGAAATTATTCGTAACTGAAACGAATCTATATCACGAACGGCAACAAATTAATATCGAAGAAATTAAAGATAGGAAGTGGACGGACACAGACGCTGAGGGGATGAAAAAATGTCTCGCTTTAATAATTCTGATGGGATTAGTAAAAAAGTCAGAAAAAGATGAATACTTGTCAACAAGTCCATCAATCTGCACACCAATTTTCGGAAGAGTCATGCTAAGAAATAATTTTCGTCTTTGGAGATACTGGCATTTCAACGATAACGAAAAATGTCAAGACCGTTTGGACAAAATTAAACCAATCACAGACCATTTCCAACATAAATTTCGAGCCGTCTATAAACCAACAAAAGAATTATCATTAGACGAAGCCGTTATACCAGGGCGCGGATGGCTTTGCTTCCGCACATATAATCCTGAGAAGATTGTCAAGTACAAAATATTAGTACGCATGTATCATACGCCGTATGATAAAAAAGTGTGCCCCTATCAAAAAAATCCACATGGATTCCCACATGGATTCCCACATGGGGTTTTCGGATGGATTCCCACATGGCGTTTTCGGATGGTTTCCCACATGGATTCCTATGTGGGAATCCACATGGTTTCCTACATGGATTCCTATATGGAAATCCACATGGATTCCTATATAGGAATCCATCCGAAAACGCCATGTGGGAATCCATGTGGCAATCTAGGCTGGATTCCCATGTAGGAAACCAGCCTGGAATCCTACATGGATTCCTATATGATACCAGTCTGGAATATTATGGATGCTAATATTAATAATTTCAGTTATTTAAAATACTTATCTTGAAAAGATTATTTTTATATTTATTTTGTTAAACATAATCAACAATAATATAACCAAGAACGTATATTATTAAAATATGAAGAAATCATAAAAGTAAATCCAACTTATTAGTTTTATTACTTTGAATTTTTCTTTTCACGTTTAATTAAGTCATTTATTAATTCGGTTAAATATCGTCTGGATCCTTTGACCTTCTTCTCTAATGAAACTCCTGTCAATTCCGGTTGTTGTTTTGCAAGTCTGTCGTGGTAACAATCTAAAATTAAATAAGAAACCATCAGTAATTATATTGACATGATAATAATCGTAGCGAGAATAATAGTTTTAGTGTATTATCAAATATGATAATAATAATAATATGATGATAATAAAAGTTCTTATAATAATAAGAACTTTTAGAACTAATCGTTATATGTAAAGTATAAACCTTTTATCACTTGACATTTTTTAGGAGTTAAAATTTTTCTTGGTGATCTATTTGTAATCCTCGCTGCTCCTTTACCATCTAATGAGCGATTAACTAATTCATGGCGAGTCCAAAGAGCTTGAGCAAGATTTTTCACAAATTTAGAATCATCTCTTTGGTTCTTTATTGAATCCCAACACTCAGAGCTGATGGAAAGTCCTTCATCTAAATAGATATTCTCAACCTATAATAATAATATTAATAATTAGACTTTGAAACAAAAGTTAATTTTTAAACTAAAAACAAAAAATCACACGAACTGTTCTTCCAGATATAGAGTCTTCTATCATTATTTTTTGATAACGCTTCCTAGAAGTGAGCTGTATTGATTTGTCATTATTTAGCGATGAACTTGCATTAACAGCAGTATCCATAGAAAATTCGATGTCTAAATCATGAACAACCATTAATAAATTTTTTTTTACTTTTAGTTATACGATTTATTAAAGTATGAACTATAATATTCTTCGAATAATTAATTTAAATAACTGAACGTCCAATATTATTCTATTACTTTATTTTAAAGCATACCTGGTAAATGCAATACGGACGGATTAGTTGTGCTTGTTTCAGGGAATTCCAGAGTTCCATTGTAAAGAGGATCATTAAGTGGCATACATAATAAATCATTAGCGCTTTTTTGACTGGTATTCAAAAGTTCTATTGAGCAACCATCTAAATAGTTCAAGAAAATAGTTATTTGTGATTATAATCAATGATTTTAAATCTATTATTTTCATTTTTATATTTACTATGTCCATGGTTGTTTTTGTTGATAGAATCTTGCTTAATCTTCCCCAACTCTTCCTTTAATATGTTCATATCCGATATAAGAATAATTTTATCATTTTCTAATGAGGAAACGCGGTTTTTAAGTTCACAAAGGCTATAGGAGGATAAGTATGATCCAGCGGCCTTAGCTCCGATCATGCTCGATTTTTTTTGTTAAAAAGGTTCCTATGTGAGTACTTATCACAGCAATTTTCAACCCTTAAAAATTCATCCCCAGGGAGTAATCGTTAAATACACAAATTTTTTCAAAAATTCATAACTTGAGAACGACTACTTTGATTTTATTGAAATTTATTCAGGACGTACATATAACTAAGGTCTCTGATATAAAAAAATTCCAGACTTGATGACTTGACATAACCTTAGAAAAAAAATTAAAACATTTTTCAATGACTACTATTGGTAGGTTATGTTTGAGGCACAACTACCAAATTTTTTTTATAGCTTTCTAACACCATTTTGCACCATATATAATTTTGGTATAATTTATTTCTTGGTGCGTCATATCCAAAAAAAATAAAAAGTCTAATTTTAATCATATTTAATTTTTTTAAATATGTTATAATTATGGCACACCCATCCTAATTTTTTTCTAGTTTTCTAACGTCATTTTGCACCCTATATAATTTTGGTATAATTTATTTCTTGGTGCGTCATATGCAAAAAAAATAAAAAGTATAATTTTAATCATTTTCAATTTTGTTCATTATCTTTTCATTATAGCACAATCATCTTAATTTTTTTTTAGCTTCCTAACATTATTTTGCACCATGTATAATTTCGGTAGAATTTATTTTTCGGTGCGTCATATGGATAATAAATGAAAAGTCTAATTTTAATCATCCTCAATTTTTTTCAATATGTTACCGTTATAGCACAATCATGTTATTTCTTTTGGATCCCTCACATCGTTTTACTCTATCTATAATAATTTCTGAATTCATAATTCTCAGCGTGTTACATTGGAATCAATAAAAATATACAGTTTTTCTATATTTCGGCAACTTCCAAAAAAAAACAACAAAAAGTCCATTTACTACAATGACGATGATAACGCATATTTAATTTTGATTCGGCAGATCGACCTAACGTTCTAATGCAATTTTCGTCCGTTGCTAGTGCTGTGGTGGATAGATGTAGCGGGGATATGCGTTTTAGTGATGGGTATAATGAGTTAGGTATCAAGTCTGTCGTTCGCGCGGGCCCGCATGAACGGGCAAGAGCTACAGACGTATGGAGCTAATCTTACCATTGTCTTTATTACTTTTGTAACTATTATATTCACTGTTTCTGTTGTTGTTGTTGTTATTATTATTATTATGAATTATGAGTTCAGAAATTATTATAGATAAAGTAAAACGATGTGAGGAAACCAATAAAAGTAACATGATTGTGCTATAACGGTAACATATTGAAAAAAATTGAGGATGATTAAAATTAGACTTTTCATTTATTTTCCATATGACGCACCGAAAAATAAATTCTACCGAAATTATACATGGTGCAAAACAATGTTAGGAAGCTAACAAAAAATTAAGATGATTGTGCTATAATGATAACATAATGAAAAAAATTGAAAATGATTAAAATTATACTTTTTATTTTTTTTGCATATGACGCACCAAGAAATAAATTATACCAAAATTATATAGGGTGCAAAATGACGTTAGAAAACTAGAAAAAAATTAGGATGGGTGTGCCATAATTATAACATATTTAAAAAAATTAAATATGATTAAAATTAGACTTTTTATTTTTTTGGATATGACGCACCAAGAAATAAATTATACCAAAATTATATATGGTGCAAAATGGTGTTAGAAAGCTATAAAAAAAATTTGGTAGTTGTGCCTCAAACATAACCTACCAATAGTAGTCATTGAAAAATGTTTTAATTTTTTTTCTAAGGTTATGTCAAGTCATCAAGTCTGGAATTTTTTTAAATCAGAGACCTTAGTTATATGTACGTCCTGAATAAATTTCAATAAAATCAAAGTAGTCGTTCTCAAGTTATGAATTTTTGAAAAAATTTGTTTATTTAACGATTACTCCCTGGGGATGAATTTTTAAGGGTTGAAAATTGCTGTGATAAGTACTCACATAGGAACCTTTTTAACAAAAAAAATCGAGCATGATCGGAGCTAAGGCCGCTGGATCATACTTATCCTCCTATAGCCTTTCTTACATCTTTCAGCTGCAAAAATATGTAAGTTCTAAAGTATTTAAGATACCGACATTGTTTAATTAAATACTTGCGTTTTTATTACACATCCTGTACATATGTCATTATGTTACAGAGTCGACCCTTAGAAAAAAGGATCTTATATACTTTCTAATCACATTAATAAACCAAAAACTGTGAAAATTGATTTATTAAGAAACTTTAACCTTCTCAATTTCTGTTTTCTGGATTTAACCATTGGTTTCTGAGCGACTCAAATAGCAATATTGGTACATTGGAAAAATATCCAACTGAACAAGTTTCAATTCAAATATACATGTATTAAAACGTCGAATGCCCAGCAAGGATCAAATTCATTTTGTACACACTCAAATCCGAGTCTCACCATAGTGTTACATATTAGCAGTATGAATTGTTTAAAATAATATTGATATTGCCATAAATTACCTGTGAAATTCTATTTAACTGTGTAAAGAACGCTACTTATGTATGTGTGACACAGCCCCCATAAAAACAGTTGTCACCCATGTTTGGGTGATGATGTTTTCAATGCATAGAGACATGTTTTAAAAATAAAGTTATCCTACATCAGTTGTAAAATCCTATGTAATAAGACAAAGAAAAGCGTCAACCAATTATAGGTAATGGGCCGCATAAAAGATCTTTTTGTACGTATAAAACAGTGTAATGAAAATTCACTCACGAGTCAATAACCATTTGTCAGTTCTGGGTTATTCTTATCTTATATCCTGTGTATAGCTCTGGTTTTGATAAGGAGTAGCCTAAAAAATTGAAGATTCTGTTAATAGTCTTTCACGCAATCAGGAAATATGCAATGACGTTAAATAAAGTTTTAGGCCTAAAGGAAATTTATGTTTGTTACACTTAATCCTAAAATTCCAACTAGTAAACCTTATTCAGAATAAATTTTATAATTGTTTTTTTTAAATTTATCTCGGCTTCTTCATCGCGAGTCGTACCACTATCATTGACGTTCGTTTGTCTTTTCGGCAACAAATTGTATGCCATAGTAATCGTGCCACGAAGAAGTCTCGATTGAGCAGCGAAAGCATTCAGATACAAATAATGGGTGAAGTAAAAAGTTCTGGGCGTTTTTTCTCTTTGTTTTGTAAGAGAGGAAAAACTATTATTTTAATCAATTATTTTAATAAGTTAATAACATAAGGCAACACTTAAACACATAAATATTTTTTAAAACATAAATCATAAATTAAATATCTCTCGTAAAACTTTTATATCCGTTCGCTTCTGGTCTCTCTTAACAACTAACTCAATATTTATAAAAAATGCTGTTCGTCGTTCCGGACGACAAGCTAACGCGAGTCAGTCGTCGCAGCGGCGACGAACATACTCGGTGTTACATTTATATAAGTATTAACACTCTTACATTCGGCCATCCTGACAATCAATCGACCCGATTGAACAAATATAATACATTAAAATTTCCAAAAAATAAAAATTAACATTGAACAAAACGTGTTTACAATTTTTTATATATATATACTTAAAACTATTCGTAACATTAACACAACACGTATTTAACAAAGTTTATTTTAACCTGGAATCCAGGGCCGCATATTTGATGCTTCCCACGTTCCGTAGTAAGGCGACTGTGATAACTGAAAGCCTTCAACATCTTTAACAACGTAACGGTCATTTCTCAATACACGAAATATTTCATAAGGCCCTTTGAACCGTGGTATCATTTTGTGAGATACACCCGGTGAATTTTCGAAATTTTTTATCATGACTTTATCACCTACTTCATACTTTTTCGCAGTTTTACGATGGCTATCATACAGACGTTTATTGTTGTCTTGGTTCCGCCGAATTTGTTCATCTGCTCGTTTCCGTACACTCGGCAAATCGCGAGTCATATTAATTTGTCCACTAATTTCAAGCCTATCCCGTAATTCGTCCACTATATTTCCTCGTTGACGTACGCCAAATAATAAAATGCTCGGACACTGATTCGTTGCCTTTGATAATGTATTATTACACGCGAATTCTACGTCATCTAAAACATCATACCAATGTACATTCCGTTCGTCAGTTAATTTTGCTATCATTGGCAAAATGGTACGATTTACCCTCTCGACTTGACCATTCGCCTGAGGTGATGCAGTAGCAATTTTAATATGTTGTATATGATATTTTTGGAGAAATTCCTCGAATTCGCGTGAAGTAAAACACGTACCACGGTCGGATACAATTCGCAACGGTCGACTATAATGTTCAAAGTAAGATTTAAGGTATTTTACGACTTCCGATGTGCTCGTACTTTTAGTCGCATACAATTTTATATATTTAGTGAAAGCATCAACAATTACAAAAATATAACGTTCTTTTGATCGTTTCGTTCTAGATACAGGTGTTAAATGGTCAATATGTAATGTTGAAAACGGTACATCACCCTTCGGTATAGAGTGTAAAAATCCTTCGGCCTTTCCAGAATGTGGTGTATACGCAATACATTTTAGACAACCTTTTATATGTTTTTCGATTTTGGATTTCATGTCAGGAAACCAATAACTGGTTAGTATATTTTCCATAGTTTTTCCCACACTGACATGGCCCATCTCGTTATGATATTTATGTATGATACTCGACTCTAATACAGCTGGAACATAAAAAAGAATTTGTCCGTGATATTTCCTGTATACTAATCCGTCTCTCATTTCAAAAAATTTGCTCTCGGTTTGTTCTAAATCTTTACGAATAGTTTTAATTGTGGTATCATTGTCTTGACATAAAGCAAGATTTCTGTCAAAAGAATTGTCTTCAACCACAAAAATTTGTCGACTCAATGCGTCTACATGAGACATACGATTACCTGATCGATGTTCCAGAACATAATCAAAATTTTGCATTTCTAATACCCATCGCGCTATTCGAGGATTTGTTTCTTTTTTATTCAAAGTTAAACTTAATGCTTGGCAATCTGTAATGATTTTAAACTTAATTCCCAACAAATATGGTCTAAAACGACGTAATGCATAAATTATTGCAAGAGTTTCCAATTCAAAACTATGATATTTGGACTCAAATTCGGTAGTTCTTTTTGAAAAATAAAATATGGGGTGTAATTTTTTATCTGCTTTTTTCTGCAAAAGAATTGCTCCAAAACCCGCTGCGCTTGCATCGCAATGTAATTCTGTTTCATCGCGTGGCGAGTATATACTTAATATTGGTGAGTCAATTAATTTGCTTTTAAGTGCTTTAAATGCTTGTTCTTCCTCTATTCCAAATTGAAAATTTACGCCTTTCTTCGTAATATCATATAATGGTTTTGCAATAACTGAAAAATTTTCAACAAACTTCCGAAAATAGGAACACAATCCCAGAAAACTTTGAACGTCACGGATATTTCGTGGCACAGGAAACTTGTCCACCGCTTCAAGACCGTGCTTCGTCGGTCGAATTCCCTCATTAGTTACCGTGTAACCCAAATAATCTAATTTCGTTTGTAGGAATCGGCATTTATCTAAACGTAAATTTAAACAATTCGCAACAAGTTTTTTAAATACCTTTTCTAATACAATTAAATGATGCTCTATTGTCTCAGTTGCAATTAGAAAATCATCTAAATACACCGCAATCTCACCCGTGTTAATTTGTTCTCGAAATATTTCTGTAACGTAACGTTGAAATTTTAAAGGGGCACCTTTTAAACCGAAAGGCATCCTTAAATATTCGTATTGACCTAGTGGAGTGACAAATGAAGTATATTTTACCGAGTTTTCGTGCATCCTGACATGAAAGAATCCATCCTTTAAGTCTAGTATCGTAAAATATTTTTTTCCGCTCAATAAATCGAGTTGGTCTTCGATCAGTGGAAGTGGAAAATTATCGCGTACCGTGACTTTATTTAATTTTCTAAAATCCACACACATTCGTGTTTCACCGTTTTTCTTTTTAGTTAATACAATCGGCGATGCATATTCCGAAATACTTTCCCTAATAATTCCTTTAGCGAGTAAATCATTCAAGATATTTTTTACTACCTCTTTTTCACTATAAGAAAGCCTTCGCGGTGCACATGCAAAAGGTTTTTCATCCGTTAATGTAATTTTCATTGTATTTTCTACTGAAGGCTTGACCGGTCTTTGCGCGTTAACATATTTTTTATCAAATAAATCGCATAATTGTTTCTTTACTTCGGTCGGAAGATCTTCATTAATTTTTATATCCTGTGAAATTTTTTGAGTATGATCTAAATCTATTTCTATATTCATAATGTCTGCTGTCTCTTTATCTTCACTTAACGATAATTTTGATAATTTCATAAAATCGCGGCCTAAAATCAATACACTGTCCATCGTTTTGTTCGGAACAACTCGTAAGGTGATTTTATACTTTTTTCCACCGAAAAGTAATATTGTTTCTGTGCAACCTATTATTTTTAATCCACTACTATTTATTCCATAAAATTGATTACTGTTTCCGCATGGATTTACAAATTCATGCGGAATATAACTGCTTTTAATAAAAGAAATAGGGCTTCCTGAGTCTAATAGTGCATTTAGTCGAATGCGAAAATTATTTTTCTTATTACATACACATACTTCAACATCTCGCCGGAAATTTTCTTGTCCTTCTTCTTGTACCTCCATTACACAGTTGACCTCTCCTTTCTGTGACTCGCACTGCTCCACCCTGTGTCCAAATTTCCCGCACTTGAAGCACGAGCCTCGTTCCCTCTTCGGTTTTTTACAATTAGCCGCAAAGTGCCCAACCTCGTTGCAGTTGAAGCATTTTCTTGGAACTAACTCCTCAAATTTACAAGGCTCCTTGTTTTCCGAAAACCATCTCTTTCCCGTCATCGTAATTGCTCCACGACGAAATCGCTGCGAAGAAATTTCCCTTGGTGCTGGAACATTTGTAAACGCGTCTAACAATGTTTTTAAAGATTGAAAACACTGCATCCTCGCCTGCGTGCGTAATTGCTGACTCGGAATTCCGTCAATCGCATAGCTAATTATTTCCCTTTCTGCTATTGGAATACGGTTGGCTAATGCCACCTTGTCGTCCAAATAATCCGTGAAACTTTCGTTTTCACGCCATGTTCTTGTTGCAAGGTTACGTCTTAAAATTAGGGGATCTAGTTGGTTCCCGTATCTTTTCCTAAGTTCGCGTAAAAGATCTTCACTATTTAAATCAACGCAATCTGCCCTTGAATGGTACCATTTTAAAGCTTTCTCAGTCAAACGGCTACATATTACAGCTTTCGAACTATGAGCATCTAAATTGTATGTTGAAAGAAGTTTTTTCACCTGAATTTCCCAGCGGTCATAATCTGCGATGTTGCCATCGAATTCACTAATTAAATCCTTAATTTCTTTCCACTTAGCTGTTAGAAGTCTATCCTGTTCACGATCTTCTGCCCGTTGCGACGTCATTTTCAAAAATTCCAGTTCTTTTCTTAACTGTTCGGCCTCGCGCTGCGCTAAATTTCTTTCTCTTCTTAATAATTCAATTTCAGTAGCAGCCGCAGCAGCAGATCGTGTGTTTTCTTCCTGAAGCGAATCGACCTCTTGTGCCTCTTGCCATTCATCGGTGATTGTACCTGTCACAGTTACCATTTCTTGCGGCTGAATCCCTGCATCCTCCAGCCGTTTTATTAATTCATTCTTGCTGCCTGTCGTTGCTAAATTCCGGCTCCTTAATATTTCTTTCAAATCAGCCGACGTAAGCGTATTTGTTTTTGACATCATAAATAAGATTTTCTTTCCCTTAATAAACTTCACGTAATACAGACAGAAGGATAGAGAAAAAAAAATTCACAACGCACTGATGTAGGCAAGAGTCTTTTATCCCACTTCTGAATTTGTAAGAGAGGAAAAACTATTATTTTAATCAATTATTTTAATAAGTTAATAACATAAGGCAACACTTAAACACATAAATATTTTTTAAAACATAAATCATAAATTAAATATCTCTCGTAAAACTTTTATATCCGTTCGCTTCTGGTCTCTCTTAACAACTAACTCAATATTTATAAAAAATGCTGTTCGTCGTTCCGGACGACAAGCTAACGCGAGTCAGTCGTCGCAGCGGCGACGAACATACTCGGTGTTACATTTATATAAGTATTAACACTCTTACAGTTTGATGATAAAATTAACAAACTTAGAATTTTCGGAATTAGATCAAATAAGCGCCGTTTTGTTCAATAACTTTTGCCCATTTTGAAGGCAATTTCATAATTCCGCGATTGAAGAAGTCTTCGTCCCTATTATTAAAAAACTCGACCAGCTCACTTTCACAAGCCTCTCTTGAGGCCAGTTTTTTGCCATCAAGAAAATTTTGTAAATGTTTAAAAAGGTGATAATCGCTTGGTGCCAGGTCTGGGCTATACGGCGGGTGCGATATAACCTCCCATCCAAGCTCTTGATGGCAACAAATTTTCTTGATGGCAAAAAACTGGTCTCAAGAGAGGCTTGTGAAAGAGAGCTGGTCGAGTTTTTTAACAATAGGGACGAAGACTTCTTCAATCGCGGAATTATGAAATTTCCTTCAAAATGGGCAAAAATTATTGAACAAAACGGCGCTTATTTGATCTAATTCCGAAAATTCTAAGTTTGTTAATTTTATCATCAAAATAAATAGAAAAAACGCTCAGAACTTTTTACTTCACCTAATATATTATTCTCTTAATTAATACATCGTCCTGTATAATTATTATCGCAGTCTTGACTTATCACCCAATATTGGTATTGTTGTTTTCTAAATTGAGAGATTATAATGTTTTTTAAAAGTGCAGAGAATAATAGTCCCCGTAATAAAATCAGCTCAGTTTTGGAAAACGTTTCTTCCAGTCAACGCGTGGGAATGTTATATACCAAATAATAAGAGTAAAGAATATAAATTCTAAAGATTCCAGAAACACGTGTTCGCTACTTTGAATTATCGTTTATGGATATGCATTTATTTCACGATGAGAGAACGTTTGTCAACAAATACATATGAAAATATTCAAATTTTTCACATATCATATAACACTAGCTTAACTGAATGCCAAAAAATCTTTGGGTTCATTGGAATAGAAGAAAAGAAAATTTTTATATATATAGTAGGTAAAAACCGTTTCCTATGTTATTTTTTATAATATATCCAGAATATCCTCAATTTCTTTCGGAAAAATATTATCGTTGTTCTGTAACAGGATAAATGACCACCTACAGTATGAATACGGTAGGGTAATAAAAGTACAAGTGTTAAATAAATAATATCTCGGCAGATCTTCTCGTGCAGCAACATTCTCCGTTCATAAATCCTCAGTTTAAAGAAACTATTTTATTAGGTTTACTTACCAAAAAACCTTTTCCTCAACGAAGAAAGTAAAGTAGTTCTTCGTTCATAACAGTAACTCACTCCTCGGCAGCCGGCTCGAGACTGTTCGAGACTAACCCCGATCGTCTTATTCCGTTGGCGCTAACGTCTTCCTAAGAATCGTCGCGCGATCCTGCGTTCGTTATCGCACTTCTTCGCAGCGCAACCATCGGTCGAAGCGCAATAACTTCTGCATGCCTACGGTCAATCACGATATGTATATAAAATTTCTATTGCAACTGTGAGTGTTCGAAATTGTAAAAGGCGCCTTATGCCCAACGGACGCGATGTCACACGGACTCGTGAATATCCGCCACGAGTCGGCGAGGCTCGGCTCTGCTCGTCGAGAGAAGCAACCGAGCGGTCGACAGCAGGAAGCACAAGAAAAACGACCGCTGAGGCGACAGCTTACCCAGTTTGATTCAAAATAAATAATTTCTAAAATAAAGGAGAGTTTCATTTCCTGGTCAAGACTAGTTCCCGTACCCCTGGAACAACGCTGTGTGCACGACGGTCGAAGCTTGATTTCTTCAACAAATGGTCCTTCGAGCCGGATCCTGGATTCACGGCTACGCATTTTCAACGATTTCAAACGGCCACAACCGTTGAAATCAGAAGCTGCAACTTCATCAGCAGTACATCATACGAATCAAGGGAAAGTCAAGGTTACCGACAAAGCGGTAGTCTGCATCACGAGAAAAGGAAGACGCAATTCCATTATCAAATCTCCACCACGAGGCATCGCAGCCAACGACGTGCAGCGGTTTAGCAGCATATCATACAAAGGGGTAAGTCGTTACAAAGGACAGCCAGAATAAATAAGCGCGTTAAAAAGGCAGCGTGGTATTATAAAAGGTTCAGTAACGCGTATCAATACGTTTGTCGAAGCGTGTACGGCGTTAACACCGGAGGTAATAGCGAACCTCGAAGAGCGTAGGTTAACTTTAGAAAGGTGTTGGAATGATTATAACGCGGTACAAGCCCAAATAGAGATAGCGGACGAAAACGAAGCAATCGATCGCGAAAACTTCGAGGAAACATATTTCAAGGTAGGGTCAAAAATGCGTCAAATGCTGAACGGCGTTAGTTCGCAACAAACGGCAATGTCGACTCGTTCGCCATATAACGCAGCGTCATCGTCGGAACCACGCACTAACACCAGTGATGCCAGGACGTGGGATTTTCTCCCGCGTGGGAGCCGTCGTGCGCATGTGCATGCTGACGTCACAGCTCAGCGGCGCACAGTGTGTAATTTTAGGGTTCTAGCTGGACAAAAGTCAATTTTCGTTATGGTCCAGATGTATAAAATTTTATTGGAAATCGATAGTAGAACGTCCATAGAAACAGAAAATGTAAAAATTATTTGAAAAAATAATCTGCAATAGTTAATTAACAGGCCTGAAAGTTATACTTTCCGTAGATTGCTTTGACACGCTCCTATCATGCCCTAGACATTTTCGTCAATTGTTTTGTGACGAAAGGTTAGAATGGAATTTGCGCATATGTATTGTTATCTACACTTATTTGGGATATATTTGCAATTTTTTATTTTTCTAAACGACTTTCCATTACCATTTTAATCCGCTTTAACAATTAACATGTAATTTAAGTTCCGTTCCGAAATGTATGTAGACTTTTAACATATATTACTATTTATTACACTTTTGAAATTTTGTGTGCTTAAAGCTAAAAGTATAACAATTGAACATGCAAAGTGCCGCTTCAGACAAATGATGACATCTGTTACTTTTTTATTGTTTTATTCCGCGCGGTCGCGGGATTACGGCTTCCCTTCGGAAAGTTATTTAAGTTTTGACAAAGTGTACCGTTTATTACACTGTTGCCATTTTGCATGTTCAAAGCTAAAGGTATAAACAATTGAAAATGCAAAGAGGCATTTCAGACAAATGATGACATCTGTTACTTTTTTATTGTTTTATTCCGCGCGGACTCTGAATTTCACTTCTCTTCGGAAAGTTATTTAAGTTTTGACAAAGTGTACCGCTTATTACACTTTTGCAATTTTGCATGTTCAAAGCTAAAGGTATAAACAATTGAAAATGCGAGGGGTTATTGAAGACAAATGATGACATCTGTTACATTTTTATTGTTTTATTACGTCCTTAACGGACAGGAGCGACGTCTCACAGTGGTCTATTTTGCCGAAATCCTGGCCAGAACCCCAAGGAGCGGCGAGGCATTTAGTTAGTTTCGTTCGCTCAGAAGACACAAGAAAAATGCCTCGCGGAAGTTTTTAAATTTTTCAGCCGAAAATAAAATTTATATTGCAATTTTTGTTGCTTTTTCCAAGAAAAATGTCTGCCCTATCGCCTCCTGCTGTTAGATTTTTTCCTGGATTTTTAATTTTTAGAGTAAATCGGAAACATATTTGTAAAACATATGTTTAAACATATTTAAATCTTTACAACAATAAAATGATATGCATCGTTGCAGATGGTAGAGTTTACAGAGTCATTTTACATAAAAAAAATTAAAATAAGACTTAAGATTAAGTTACAGCAAATTTTTAAAGTTAATAATTTTAAAGTTAAATAACTATTGAAATATGTATTGTTATTAACGCAAAGTATGACAGTATGTTGTTTACTAGTAGAAAAGTCAGTAAAAATAACGAAAACCATAATTTCTTTTAAAAAATAGTTTTGTACAGCTAGAACCCTAAAATTACACACTGTGCGGCGGTTGCTTCCATAGACGTATCTAGTAAAATGTCCTCTTCCTGTAATTTCTACCGTATTTCAATTGTCACAGGGGTCTAACGATACCCCATATTTGAGTGAAGTATATACGTTACTGAGGATTGGGAAGTACGCAAGGGTGGGAAAAATCCCACGTCCTGGCATCACTGACTAAGACTCGGTTACCAAAACTGAACTTGCCAGTATTTTCCGGGAATTATGAGGAATGGGTTTCGTTTTATGATACGTTTTCGTCAAACATACGTGAAAATAGAACACTTGACAACGTTCAGCGCTTTCAGTATTTAAAGGCTTCGCTAGCGGGTGAGGCCGCGGAATTAATACAATCGTTAAAAATCTCAGAAGCGAATTACGCGATAGCATGGGAGTTGCTGGAAGAACGCTACGATAACAAGCGACTGATTGTTCAAATGCACATTAAAGCTATCATGGATTTGCCAAATTTGTCTCGCGAGAACGCGGCTGAATTGCGAAAAATTGCCGATGGGTCAACCAAAAATGTACGTGCTTTAAGGGCTCTAGATTGTCCTACAGAAAAATGGGATCAGCTTATAATTTACATTTTATCGGCGAAATTAGATAATATAACGGCGCGCGAATGGCAAAATTCACTCAAAGGATCGGAATTGCCCACATTCAAGCAATTCACCGATTTCATAAACCATCGTGTTCAGATGTTGGAAGCGACAAGGCCCAACACTCATAATGTTCATGGCAGTCAATCGCGATCGCAAGGGTCTGTTAAACGACAGTCGTCGTGCATGGTAACGGTCAACGCAAAATGCATCATCTGCGACGGGAATCACCCGATTTATACGTGCAGGAAATTCATCGATTGGCCGACCAATAAAAGATTATCTGAAATACGCAAACGGAAAATATGCGTTAATTGTTTACGCGGTACGAATCACGGTGCCAACAGTTGTAAGCTAGGTAGTTGCAAAACTTGCGGTGCCAAGCACAATACTTTGCTACATATCAACAAAGATGATAGCAATTCGCTTGACGATGCTAGCATTTCAAGGGCTGCCGACACGGCTCAGGGAGCGGCGGTAGTGACCCGAGTCGAAATATAGAACTCCATTTGAACCTAATAATGGTAAAAAAACGAAACATTCTAAGGGTTTATAGCGTTAAGAAGAGTTTTAAAAAGTATATATTTGAATGATGAAAACAAACGTCATTTTAAACCTCCAACTAGCCGAAATGTCCACATTTGACATTATAAGGTTAAAAAGGACATTTATAAAACTTCTTTTAACTCTCCAACTCCTTATTTCCATAAAATCACTAATATCTTTTTAACTCTACATACTCTCAAATAGTGTCCATTTGACCCTACAAATTTTCTTGTACGAAGATATAATTTACAAATGTTAAAGCAAAATTAATTAATAATAATTATTTTTCATTGCACATGAAGATTTTATTTAGAAATTCTGAAAATATAAAATAACATTTTACTATTACCAAATGAAAAACATACGTAACGATTCTGATAAATGATAAAGACATTTTTTATTTTTCCACTTTACTTGTACATTATAATGATGATATAATTTCTATCGAAAAACAAAGAAAATTTGACAAAAGGTAAACAAAACTCTTTTATAATTAAATCATAGAATATAAACCATAGTATTATAAGTAATTTTCCGAAACACTTACTTAAATGTGTTTTAAGTTACCGTGCGGCTCGTCAAGCTTGTCACCTGGGCGGCGGAGCTTCTCGTTTTCAACCGCCTATTCGTACCATTTTGTTTCTTGGAGTCCACTCGCTCAGCCTCTTAAAAGAAGCACCCGACAAAGTCGTAGCATTCAAATATTCTTATTAATTTGTCTGGAGGAGCGAGACATTGTATTACATTGTTGTCTCGTCGAGCGCTTCGTTTCATCAAGGAGAATCTCCCCATGTGGTGGGGGTAATTCTGCCGGAGTTTATTCTGTTTTCACTATAGAGATGTTAGAAATCTGGTGCCTACGCCGATGTCCTCACTGTCGCCACCCAAATCGCGTTGTCTCCCTTGCTTCGATCTGCAGCGTTCTCTCTTTTCGTCTTTTAGTTCGATTTGTTTGTGTAGCTCTTTTAACGAATTGCGAGGTAGAACGTCAAGTGCCTTCGTGTACATGTGACAAGAGGCATGACGCTTGACGCCTGGCGAATCAGACTCTGCCGAAACAGGCTTACCTCCTAGGTGACACGTCTGACGAGCCGCACGGTACCATGTTACGAGCCGGGCGAATGGCCGAAAACGTGACCGTAATGCGTTATTGTAATTTGTATTTGAGAATCCAAGAGTCGCAACAATCTAAGGGGAAATATTCCGGGGACCGGACTAGCCTATAGCATAGCTATACAATTGCCGTTTGCCCGTTAATAACGAAAGGAACCTCGCGGTTCTTTCGCGTTAGTATAGCAGCTAGTCCCATATCAAGTAATACAGGGTTACTACCACTAATTGTAAGTATAAGAACTCCGGGGACCGGACTAACCTATAGCAGAACTATAGAGTTGACGCTTGCCCGTTAATAACGAATATACCTTTCGGTAATTCGCGTTAGTATAGCGGATTGGGATGTACCAAATAATACAAGGTTACCGCCACTAACTGGTATAAGGGTGTTGCAATCTCAAGGTTCTTGATTCTACAGTTACCCGTAACTTTAAACAATCTTATTCACTCCGAGCGGCTTGAGTGAATAAGAGAGATCGTTGCTCGGTTACACGAAAATTAAAGGAAGTAAATTGAAAATAACTAGAACGTTGAAATACGTATATTAAGTTATTAACAATGAATTGAGTTCGAGATACAATTACAAGAATTGATTCTTAAAGTAATTTTGTGAAGTTAAAGTATTAACCGAATGTCACGCGTCGGATCGCGGGGGTTTCCAAGTCTCGTAGACTTTGAAAATTCACCTGTCTGACTGACAGCGTGACATTCTATGAAGGAAATGACCTGCAAGGGCAGAAAAGTGTCGGCAAGGATTTGGAGAAATGAGTGGAGGTGGTAGGACTCTGGCAGGGATGTAAGGGTACCAAGGACATATGGAAGGTATCTGGCCAAAGTGTAAAGTGCCACGGTTTGTATAAGCTTAGGTAAGTGGAGAGTAGCCCTGTAAAGCGAGGAACACTTGTTTTTAAACCTTTCGTTTTTCAAGAGCGGCTGACTGGTATCAGGCGAAGAATTCTTTAAAAATTCTCAGGGTCGAATGTAACAATCAGAAAGTTTTAATTATTTTTATTTAATAGTTCCATTGAATTTTTAAAATTAACTAAAAAATTAGGACTCACAATCTTATGGCAGGAAAGATTCAGTGCAGTTTCCATTACAGTGATCGGATGTTCGTTAGTATCGTAACGAAGATTAGAAAATGATGCATTATCGTTGAACTTGTTGGATGCATTATGGTTGAACGGTACTGGTTGACTGACCAACTCCGTTGGTTGGAAAAATTCTTCGATCGGTTCATATGACTCTTGAATAATAGTGGGAGAATTCAATTCAGATTCAATAACCTTTCTCTTATTTATAGTTGTCTCTATAGGTATTCGAGTTATATTCACTCGCGACTTGTCGAGTTCTTTTTTTTCTTTTTATTCGATCCGGCAACTGTATCTACATATAATTTACAGTGAACCCTGGTTTTCAATTCGGGGCGTAATTTCTAATCTTCTGTCCCGGGAGACCGCGTGTCGGCCCTTATGACCTCTCGGTCTTCCCCCTTCTCTCGAAGACTTTTTTCATCCCTTCCTCTCGGTGACCCGAGAGTAAGGGAGAGTTGTCTTCTTACCTTGTCTAGGTGAATTCGCAAAATTGTCGAAGTTGCCTCGAGACGTCTGTAAACAATGGATGCGTTTTGCCATGGAAAATTCCACATCTGACTAACACTCTCCAATGCCCAGCCGCCTCGAGGCGAAGTCCCACCTAGACAATGGTTTTCTCTCTCGGATGGTTTATGACCCGGTCCCCGTCTACCGCGGACGGTCCTAGACTTGCGGGGCCAAATGTACATGAAAATTTCAAGTTAAAAATATATATTAAGCCCATCGCAGAGTCGGCCGTCCGAGACGGAAAGTACGGAGGACGGACCATAAACCTTTGTCCCTACAGTCTCATTTATGTGATTAACATTAATATGTGAAGCAGTACCATTATTCAGATTTGACACTGATTGATTGGCCGACTCCGTTGATTGTCGAACATCTTCGGTAGGTTGATATAATTTTTCATTGGTATCTCTTTCATTAGTTTTTAAGTTAGGTGTAGTAGAAGGTTCCAATTTAGATTTTTTGTACTTCTTTTTGTTTCCCGTTGTCTTATTGATATGGTCAATATAATCTTCCATAGAAATTTCACCTTCAGCTCTCCTGTTTGCCCATTCTATAATTTTATTTCCGAAAAATTAGGATAATAAGTCATTACTAGAAGCTAGTTATCTTAAATACTACTTACCATAAATAGCGTGGAAAAGTTGATTATCAATTGGGATACTATTTTGGCCTTTCCCTTTTGCTGAATATTTGTGAAATTGAGAACCATAGACTTCAAGCAATGCTTCTCGAACAAGTTTTCTCCAATCCGACATGTTAGGTTTTATTGTGCTCCTTTTCTCAAGATATGATACCGTGTCTTTGGGAAAATAGATATGATAATCATCAGCAATTTTAACCTGTTAATAACGTACATAATTATTATTTTCCAAACATAAATATGCATAATTCTATCGCAAGAACAGTTTTTTAAAGTTTAATAAAAACGTGTTTTACCTTTTTTGTAGAATCAGGAGTTGTATAATCCTTCAATACCTGTAAAATTGCAAAAGTATTTAAAAAATATTCATTTGAAGATGCAAAAATAATATAAAGTATATATATTTATATATAGTCTCCATTACTTCCTTCATTTCTTTTGACATAATTTCCGATGATTCTTCCCATTTTACATTTTTTTTTTAATACTAAATACACTGTCTTAAAAAATTGAAGATTGCTTTCTGAAACTATTCAATACATTAAAAGAATATTTAAAACTTATAATTTTTTGGAAAAACCAAGAATAAAATGTAGAAAAATATCCTAGGTAAATACAATTACATTCAAATAGATAATATTTATCTAACATACCTTCATCTGGTCCAAGTTTTCCATTTTCATCGAGTTTATTTTGTGACCGTCAGTCTACGAGAGATAAGATAAGCCCATAATCATTATTTACAAAACAAGGGACTTATTCATCAGCTCCAATATAAAAGAGTGACCAAACGAAGGAGCATAGCATTCATCATTCAGATCCAGATTCAAGCAGAAGTCCGCAGTCAAGGAGCGGATCAACTTCAAGGAATCGGCTTCGGTCCATTCTCTGTACTTCTCCGAGTATTGTAACGAGTAGTGTTGTAAGATTGAGTAGTTTGTAGAAGTAGAGTTTAAGAAGACGCAATAAAAATTCTTTTTAAAAACTCGAATTCCTGGACCTCGCCGGTAACAATTTAAAGAAGATATATTTTGATTCCTTGCCTTATAACATATACTATTAATTTCAGAAATGTAGTCTGTCATAGAAATACTTTGATCACAAGTTGTAATCCATGCTAAATAAAGAAATGAATGAAAAATAAATATTATAAAATAAATTGTTAAATCAACAAATAATTTACCATAAATACCCTTGAACAAGTTTTCATCAATTCCAGGACATGGACTATTTCTCTTTCCCTGAGAATAATAATGCCCAATGGTATTGCCATATATTTCAAATAATATTAATTTAGTAAATTTTTTCCAATTGTTTTTCCCATTCTTCATCTTAACAGCTTTTTCAATTTTTTCCATTTTCTTAGAAGATAAAAATATTTTGATATTTGCATACAACTCCTTCTTGTTTTATGCAGGAATATTATACTCATTTGGCATCTGTAATAAGTAAAAAATAATTCTATCATAATATTTTCAGTATATTAATAATTCTTGGTATCAATTTGACGTGATATGAAGAAAATTACCTTAAGAATATTTGATAATTGGGGGTTTCTCTTTTTTGAAGTTCATGTATTTGCTCTAATCTTTTCAAGATAGAATAAAAAAATTGCAAATCGCGTTTTGTCACTAAAATAAAAAAATATATATATATAATTTAATTCAAATTACTCGCCGTGGTTAATGAGATAAAATGTTTTTTAAAGCACTATTAACACTTGTCATGCGGGCAACGTACTTTTACGTTGCTTTTTGCAGTCTGTCAGTGGAGCGCGGGTCACGTAAAAATACGTATTTAGCAGATTTATGTTGTTGTTCCTGGAAGATTATCAATCGATATGCGAAAACACATATTAGAGAAAATTGTAGAAGCCAGGAAGAAAAAAAATCCGCAAAGACAATGTCGCATGTGCGCAGCCAAAAAAATACGGAGTGAAACATGTTTGGAACTGTTATGTGAATGTAACTTCTACGGTGTTTCACTCCATAGAGGAAAATGTTTTGAACAGTACCATACGGCGAAGAATTATTAAAATTGTATCAATGTTATTTGTACTTCAAAAAACATTTTCGAATATATAATAAATCTTTGAAAATCATCTATTTCCGTGAATTCGTAAAAATGTCATTTTATTTTATTAAAATAATCATGTTCTACTATTTAAGTGTAAAATAGAACAAGTTTTGTTTCGAAAAACAAAGTAGTTTTCGATTTATTGCGATTTTAGTGAATGGCCAAGTTCCCGCGAGATTTATGAAAAACGCCCACTGCACGCATAAGTCCGCGGCGAAGTATACCAGCATGCTAAGTGTTAATATAAATAGCTAAAAAAATTACCATCAACTGATATAAATGTATGAAAGGCTCCTACATCATCTTCTTCAATTTTTTCAAATTCATCATCTGCACATAGTTCTACATTCATATCTAAATTGTTTTCATTATGTACTTTTGACGAATTGGCATTTGAGAGTACATTTATGTCGTCAAATTTTGCAGGTCCTTCATTTCGTTTTGATGATGGAAATTGCTGGATCTCTTGATTTAATAATTGTGGAACTAATAAAGTAGTATTAGATTTAGAAATATCAGGCTCAATCATAGCAGTAGGTATTGTTTGTTGTATGAATTCAGGAATTGAATTAGAGTCTACTTCATTTGGTTCTATTACTGATGGACATTCTTGAGCTTTTTTATTCTCTAATGACAAGTTCAATGGTTTATGATTTTCTGTTTCCTGGAATTTATGATTATCATCTTGTATATTTTTATGGCGATTAAAGTTATGTGTTTCTTTTAACATATTTATTTCTTTATCTTTTGTACTATTTTTCAATATTTTAATTGATGTAGCATTACAGTTTTTATGGTCTTTAAAGCTTGCTTGCCTTTTTTTAATATTACTTTTTGATTTAACATTTCGTTTTTGATTGCTTTTACTTTTATTATTGTTTTTATTATTAATTTTTGTTTTTTTATTAGGTATGTTTATTGTTTTTGGTTGATTGAGTGTATTCATATCACATAATGGGGATTCAACTGCAATTTTATGCTCCTCAGACATCTTTTGATACTTAAATGAACGTTCTATTGTTTTACTTCCTTCACTTAGTTCATTACTTTTAGCAACAACTGACTCAGAAAAGAGTTTAACTTTATCATTACAAATATTTCCATTACTATCTAATGGAATTTTGTTCAAACTATCATAATTATCTAAATCCTACATAAACAATGTTGATATTCACTTATTTTAATCATTTAAAAAATTAGAAGTAGTGTGTGAAAAATTACTTACTACTCAATTATACTATTTTCGCTGGACATTTTTCAGTTATACCTGTTTGACGATTTTTCCAATACATATAATTGTACAGTGTCATTTACATTATGATGACGTTTTGGCAATTTTGTGATGGTTATAATATCTTTTTGACCGGAGTTTATCCACCATATAAGTGCTAAAGTATTCTTTATGGGTTTCGGTGGCATATTGACATTAATTATAAATATTTTTAGGATAATTTTTAACTGAATTCACGAAATAATGAACACTACGCATTTATGCCACGCACATCGAGATACTTTTGTTACAAAACCGCCGGCGACGTGTATACCATGTCGATAAGCATTTGTCGCAAAAACAAAAACGGCGTGCGTGGCACGTCAGTTAACAATAAGATCGTTCATTATTTGAGCCACAGTTACGATTCGTATATTTTAAAATCTTAATCTTTCGTAATGTCCAAAAAATCATACAGCCAACTTTCATACAGAAGAAAGAAAATTTATTTAAAGAGTATTTTCCACCAAGAAGAAGTAAATATTTCAAATTATAAATGACTCATATCACCATTCATATTTTTACATTTATACAATTTTCAGGTCAATAATATTCAACAAAATTTCGCCAGTAGTGATCAAGATCATAATTTAAGTAATGTCAATGAAGATTATGGCGAACTTCAAAATAATAATGAAATTAGTCTTCATCAAAATAATGAAGAAAACAATTTAGAATATATACCAGGTATGTAAATATTAACCCGTTGCCGCACACTTTTAATTTGACGAAAGTGCTCAGAATCACACACGAACATATTTCGAACTTTTAAAGCATGAAAAATCGCACAAAAAGGACAATTGATATGTTATCTGGAATGTTACATCTTTTTTTCGGTGTATTACTGAGTAATTAACAAATAAATACATTAGTACAAAAATGTGCAGGACGGCTAAAGCCATCATTTGCGGCAACGTGTTAAACCGGAATTTTTGTGTAGAAGATACATATTTATTGCATAAAAATTATACAAAATATATTATTCAACGTATTGCCCACGGTAGCTATACATTTTTCCCATCTATCTGGCAATTTGTGGATAGACGCAAATAAGTAATAGTCGGATGGAACCAAGTCTGAAGAATAAGCCGCATGTGAAAGTATTTCCCAATTATGCGCTTCAATCGTTTCCTTGACGAATCGTGAAGCAAAATCACGTTGTGTTCCCTTTCTTGATATTCCGGTCGTTTTTCACGCAATGCTTGATTCAAATCGATCATTTGTTGTCTATATCATTTAATATTAATGTTCCGCCAGGTTTTAGTAGACCATAATAGATCACGCCCTTCTGATCCCACCAAATACAGAGCATTGCCTTCTTCCGTCCGTACTGATTTAGCCTTGCAGTCAATGTCACTCGTTCGCCTGGAGTTACCCATGATCTTTTACGCTTAGGATTTTCGAAATATATTTATTTCTCATTGCCACTCACAATTTGATGAAGAAATAATTTCTTGTTGTAGCCTGCGAGCAGCATTTCGCAAGTGATTTTCGCTTTTCTTGCTGTCTTTCAGTTAGTTCATGTAGAACCTATTTTCCCAACTTTTCGATCTTTCCTATGGCTTTCGTCTGCGAGCAGTTGTTGCTTTTGAGCCTCATCCTCATCCAACAATGCTTGCAAATCGCTGTCTTCAAACTTTTTCGGCGGTTTTCCACGTTCTTCGTTTCTCACATCAAAATTGCCACTTTTGAATTTTTTTAACCACTAAAAGCACTGCGATTTTCCAAGGGCATGCTTACCGTAAGCTTCGACAAGCATTCGATGCGATTCGGCAGCAGTTTTGTTCAAATGGAAACAGAAAATCAACGCCGTCCGCAAATCGTAGTTTCCAGGCACGAAGTTCGAAATATTTAATGCTATTAAAAACTATGTTGTTGTTTGATACGTTCAAGATTCTAACAAGGAGACATTACGACCGTGGACATGGGGATTTTAATGAGCTTCATATTAGGTGAAAGTACATCGAAAAATATTTGTGTCATGTCCGGGCGTTTTTGTGAATGGGCCCTCAATTTTGAGAAATCGCATTTTGAAAAACGCAATTTTTCTGTAGTACGTGATATACTCTTAAAGAGAACGAGTATATCGAATAAGTGCGATGGCTCGGCGGATGCGTGCTTGGCTTATACTTTTGCACTCCGCCGCGCTTCAGGTTCGAATCCTGCCTGATGAATAATTTTTTTTTTCTTTTCTGTAATATTTCAATTCTCCTAAATATCATTTAATTGAAAATTTGTATATCGATAATATATTATAACTTTTAAAAAATGTTTACTACAAAATTACATTTCTTGGATGCAAGCAAATAAAAGGGCAACTGTTTTATTACCTGGTTCGCTATTCGTCACAACGAATATATTTACCGTTACGGTACCTGTGTTTTATTACTTTACCGTAAACTTTTTGTAACTTTTCAAGTGTTCTGTAAATATTTCAAAAGCATTCTTTCACAATTTTAACGTGATCATTAGTTTCCTTGCAACTACCGAAGTGAAAGGAAGCGTTATCCAGTCAAAGAATTTCTTTTGACTATCATAGTGTTATTTACATTGAACATTATTTAATCTTTCTGTAAAAATGCATTGGCACATAATCACTTATGTGCACCTGTTTTTGAAGACATGTTGAAATATGCTTGGTTTGCTTCAAAATTACTTTCAACTAGAAAAGTTTTTATGAACGTAAACCAAGCATGTTTTCCGTCTGAAATTTCTAGATCCAAATGTTCTTGTTCGAAAGCAGCGTTTATAAAATGTTCCTGGTGCCGGAAATTTATATGTTTTGTGTGTTTTTATGAATAATTTCACCCTAACACTTGCGAAATCAGTAATTTAAATAGATAGATAAATATATTAGTTTTAATCTTTTCTGAAATCAGTTTTTTAAAGCGTTATCTACTTACAAAAAAAAAAAAAAAAATTAATCATCAGGCAGGATTCGAACCTGAAGCGCGGCGGAGTGCAAAAGTATGAGCCAAGCACGCATCCGCCGAGCCATCGCACTTATTCGATAGTCCCGTTCTCTTTAAGAGTATATCACGTACTACAGAAAAATTGCGTTTTTCAAAATGCGATTTCTCAAAATTGAGGGCCCATTCACAAAAACGCCCGGACATGACACAAATATTTTTCGATGTACTTTCACCTAATATAAAGCTCATTAAAATCCCCATGTCCACGGTCGTAATGTCTCCTTGTAAGTTGACAATCTTCGTCCAATGTTAAAACCAAAAAATAGAGACAATTACAAGGTTTGACTGTAACTACGTTACTAGATAGAGCCACAAATGGGTAAATTCCGATTTCATATTTACAGGCCTGGTAGATGATAATTCAGAAATGCAAGGAGAAGAAAATGGGCACCAAGAAGCAGATAATCATTCTGATAATCGTATAGAAGGAGAAAATGGTTTAGAAAATCATGTAGAAATGCAAGAAGTAGACAATGGTTCAGATTATGATGGAGAAATGCGAGAAGAAGAAAATAATGGAGAGGAACAAATAGAAGATAGTTCAGAAGATGAGGATGCGTATGTTGAGGAATATGGAGAAGATGAGGAAGAAAATGATGACGAAGAAGCAGAAAGAATCAATAATTAAAATATTTTCGATCCAGATGATCCACCACTATACATTGGTGCTCCATTGAAAGTTTCAGAAAGCATGCTCCTGATATTGAATATTTATTTAAAATATAATATTCCACAAACTTGTTTAGCAGAGATAATTGAAGTGATTAATTTGCAATGTATTGATGAAAATTTGAAACGAAATAGTTTACACAAATTCAAGAAGTATTTTCCAGCAACGAATGATTTGACTGCGACAAAAAAGCACTACTACTGCGAATCATGTTTAAGAGATCTTCCTTCCGCACAGGTAATTTGTACAGAATGTTCAAGAAATGAAAGATCTAAGGTGTCTTATTTCGTGGAAATGTCACTTACTAATCAATTACAAGAATTATTTCGACGATCTAATTTTTACAATAAATTACAACATCGCTTTCTAAGACAAAATGTGCGACCAAATACTATCAGTGACTTATATGATGGTATTCTGTACCAACAACTATGCAATAATAATGGATTTTTATCAGATCCTAATAATATCTCTTTTACATGGTACACTGACGGGGTCCCAGTCTTCAAATCGTCAAAAGGAATGTGGCCATTATATTTGACAATAAATGAGTTACCATATGAAGATAGGTCACGGCAAGAAAATTTGCTATTGGCAGGATTATGGTTTGGTCCTCAAAAACCAGCTGCTAATAAATTTGTTCATAAGTTATATAATCAATTCCATGATCTTAGAAATGGCCATAACTTTATATTATCTGATAAACGTATCATCAACTTAAAAGCAATACTGCTGATGGGTACTTGTGACCTAGTAGCTAAAGGTCAATTTTTAAACCTAAAACAATTTAATGGAGCGTTTGGTTGTCCAACCTGTAAAAGTGAAGGTGAGAGTTTTGCGTTACCAAGTGGAGGATCAACTTACGTTTATCCGTATGAAGATAATCCAGAATTAAGAACATCTGAAGAAACAACAAATTATGGTGAAATTGCTTTAGAACTTGGAGTTTCAACAATGGGCGTGAAAGGCCCTTGTATCTTGTCAAGATTAATGCCTGATTTTATTGTGGGCAGTGCAATAGACCGAATGCATTGCATTGATGGTGGAGTCGTTCAAAAATTACTAACTTTGTGGTTTGATGGAAAATATAAGGATTTTCCATTCTTATTATGTCAAGGGATTAATGTAATTAATGATCGTCTTATTACCATTAAACCCCCAAAGATAATACATCGTATGCCACGGAATATTCAAGATGTTTTACATTGGAAGGCTTCCGAACTGAAAATTTGGTTTTTTTATTACTCTTTGCCAATTTTGCAAGGAGTAATGCGTGATGATTACTTCCAGCACTACTTGCTACTTGTAGCCGGAGTTACTTTCTTAAGTGCTGACAATATAACTGACGATATTTATGATGCTGCAGTTAATTTTACTAAAAAATTTGTCAGGGAATTTGAAACACTATATGGACGTCAATTTTGCTCAATAAATATATAAAGATAGCACACTATCTTTCAAAAGTTGGCGCCTTCTCCAGTTACCACGGCGGTGATGAGGATCGGGAAGAGAGAGAGGAGAAGAAAGAAGAGAAGCACATGTGCGAAGAGCCGAACATAACATTAATAATCTTAACAAATAGAGAATCATAGAGAACAGTAGAAGCTCGGGCGTGAAGGCAGAATATCGACAGCAAATAGCTTTAATTGTCGTTTTATAAGACAATACCACTATGGAGGGGCGAGGGTCCAACAATAAATAGGATTGGTTTCTCTGCTTTTCAGAGAAACCAATCCTATTTATTGTTGGACCCTCGCCCCTCCATAGTGGTATTGTCTTATAAATATACATCAGATTTTACATCTTCCTCAATGTGTTAAAAACTTGGGGCCGTTGTGGGCTCATATGTGTTATTCCTTTGAAAATTTAAATGGACGATTATTAAGGGTTATTCACGGTACTCGTCATATAGACTCTCAAGTTACTAATAGTCACAGTCAATTGTTAAGTATGCAATGGCATTTAGATAGACTTTCTCCAGGAAGAATTAAGGATTTTTGTTTGGGAAGACGACATCAAGTCCTTATCAATGAAAAAATTTATGATGGATGTTATAGTGGTGGTAGAGATAAATTAGAAAATATAAATAATTTTCCAGATTTTATTCAAATTGCTCTCAATGATTCATTGCCCGGTTATTCATTTAGAAAATATTTACGATTATTAAAAGATAATAGGCTATACATATCTGAAGAATATCGAAGAACACTTCAAAGAAATTCTTCACATGTACTTTTTGAAGATGATACAGAATATTTAAAATTTGGTTCAATTTACTGTTTCATCAATGCGTCAAATTGTAGATGTCAAGATGCTTGTAATTGTCAAAATGTTCATTACGCTATTATACAGAAAATAATATCACTAAACTCCTTTAGAGTACAAGGTGATAATGATGTAAACAAATGTATTTCTTATCTCCACCGATGCGAGAAAGAAGATAGTTTTATAATTATTCCTATCCGATCAATATTATCAATTTGTATATCAATTGTAATTGACGAACAATTATATTTAGCTGTATCAATAAACACTAAAGAATTAGAGTAATAAATAAATAATTATACTTAATTATGCTTTCTTTTCATCAATGTCATCTCACTGTTTGTGTAAAATGTGAAAATACAACTATATTTAATGATAAATGTATCAAATTATTGTGATGAAAGCCACGTGAATCCACGTAAAAATTTATAAACTTCTTGGTACATTTAAATCTCTATTTTAACCTATATAATATGTTTAAAGAAATTTGTAGGGTTATTTGGAAGTTAACATTTTAAATTTAATATCTATTTAAACCTTAACCACCTACTGAAAGAAGTATGAGGGTAAAGCAGCTACTTACATTCAGGCGGCAAAAATGAAGTTCAAAGAAATAAGTATTTGTAGGGTAAAATGGACTTCTATATTTCGACTCGGGGACTCACAGTTCAGTTTCACACAAGGACGATAGCGATGTTTTACTATCCAATGCGATCATACAAGTATACGACAGTCACAACAAAATAAAGACCGGGCGAGTATTACTTGATAGCGGATCGCAAGCTAATTTCAGAACGGATAGATTTCTCAAAACACTAGGGACAAAATCACAAAATACAAACATCGCAATCCATGGTATAAACGGAAAGGTAACGAATACGAATCGAACTGCTAATGTAAAGGTAAAATCACGATTTAATTCTTTCAACGCGGATTTAAAATGCATAGTCACGGAGAAAATTACCGATCAGTTACCGAACTTTCCAGTGAGACGAAACGACCTTCAGGTGCCGCGAAACATTAAATTAGCGGATCCAAAATTTTACCTACCTGTGGAAATTGATATGCTCATCGGAGTGGATCTGTTTTGGAAAGTATTGTGCGTAGGTCAAATCAAGGCATCCTTTAAATGTCCAACGATCCAAAAAACCCGTTTCGGCTGGGTGCTTGCAGGTAGAGCCGAAGGATTAACGTATGCAAAATCACAAATTCAATCTTTTCACGCGAGAGTGAGTAATGCTGAGTTGCACGAGCAGCTAGCACGTTTTTGGAACGTCGAAGAGATAAACCATAATACAGATAATTACACATTAAACGAACGGTTGTGTGAAGATTTATTTAACAATAATGTTAGACAAAACTCGCAAGGACGGTATATAGTAAAATTGCCGGTAAAAGAAGAAGTGATTCGTGAGTTAGGTGAATCAAAATCCATCGCAACAAGACGGTTACTATATCTCGAAAAGCGGCTATCACGCGATCGCGAGCTAAAAGACAAGTACACGGAGTTTTTAAGAGAATACATGTCCCTTGGTCATATGAGACGAGCCAGGACTACCGATACAATAATCAATGACAATAAGGCTGCATATATACCGCATCACTGTGTGTTGAAAGATAGTAGTACCACGACGAAGCTACGCGTGGTGTTTGATGCATCTTGTAAGACGAGTACCGGGGTAGCGTTAAACGATGCCTTGTTTGTAGGACCGTTAGTGCAACAGGATCTAATGTCTATATTATTACGATTTCGATTATTTATTTACGTCATGACCGCGGACATAGTCAAAATGTATCGACAGATATTAGTCGATCCCGATCAGACACATTTGCAGCGCATTTTATGGCGCGAACAACCTGAGAAGCCCATCAAAGAATATGAGCTTCTTACATTAACTTACGGGACTGCGTCAGCGTCTTATCTAGCAACCCGTTGTTTGAAACATCTTGCAGTGAATCACGCACACAAATACGAAATGGGGTCAAAGGTAGTTCTTCGTGATTTCCTCGTCGATGATTTGCTAACGGGAGCAGACTGTTTGAATACGCTCTTCCGTATCAAGGCGGAAGTGGTTGAACTTTTAAGACTCGGCGCGTTTGAGCTCAGCAAGTGGCTGTCGAACCATCACGATTTAGTCGGAAGCAAGTCGATGGTCGAAGACGCGGTACTAGATCTGAACAAGGGCGAAGGCTCGAAAATATTAGGCATACAATGGAAGCCAAAGGCAGATACGTTTCAGTTTTCCTACACGCCTGCAAGTGAAAGGGGCAAAGTAACCAAACGGTCCATACTATCAGACACAGCAAGGTTGTTTGATCCGTTAGGGTTATTAGGGCCGATAATAGTTATCGCGAAATCAATTTTATAGGTGTTGTGGATGCACGAGTTAGATTGGGATGAATCGGTACCCAGCGACATTCACAGTAGATGGACGCGATTGCGAGGCCAATTAGTACACGTAAATTTAATACAGATTCCTCGTTGCGTAAAGCCAAGCTCGGGTATAAAATCAATTCAAATTCACGGATTCTCTGACGCTAGTCAGCAAGCATACGGTGCGTGTATCTATGTAAGAGGCGAATTACAGGATGAAGGCTATCAAACGCGGTTATTATGTTCGAAGTTGCGAATCGCGCCGATAAAGGCTGTATCATTGCCGCGGTTCGAGTTGTGCGCAGCAGTCTTGCTTGCGCAATTAGTGAAAAAGGTTCACGATTCATTTGACAACGAGGCGACGGAAATTGTTCTGTGGACCGATTCCACTATCGTGTTGAATTGGATAAATTCAAATTCTCGAAAATGGCAGACATACGTCGCGAATAGAGTAGGCGAAATTCAAAGACTTACGGACACATCAAATTGGCGACATGTGCCAACCGCGGAAAATCCCGCGGATCTGATATCGCGAGGTGTCGAACCGTTGGAATTGTCTAAATCGTGCTTGTGGTGGGAAGGACCGAAGTTTCTTTCATCAGATGCACGCAATTGGCCAAAGGGCACGTTCAAAACTGTGGACGAGCTACCGGAGCAAAAGAAAGTAGCCGCCGCAGCTGCACTGGTCAGTACATCCAACTGGATAGATACCATTGTGAATAAATTTTCAAACATTAACCCTCGGACTACGGACTTTGAAGAACCGCGCCCGGTGACGGGGTCCCTTGAGACACACACCAATTCTCACTAATACATGTTAGATATTAACCGTTTTCTACCGCGGCCGATATCTAGAATTATTTTTTAGTTAAGCTTGCTCGGAGGTTCTGGGGTAAGTGCAGTGCGGTTCCTCACAGTCCGCTTACCAAGAGTCATTTCTAACTCTCCCACTCCGTGGCCAGATCCCGTAAAACAACCCCAACTTTTAAACAGACTATGTGGCACCATGACCTCGAGTCACACGCCACTTTTCCATAGTTCAGCCACGGGTCTAATTTATAGCCCCGGGCCCATCAATACTCTAAATAATCTGTTCCTTGGAATGCGACCGGGTGACGAGACATTTGCCAAACACCCGTCGCCTTCCAAGAACTCCACTCGAAACCGAGACAAACCCCAAGTACACTGGCGACGGTCCCACTACGGACCGAATCCATGCGCACTGCGGGGTATATTACCCTCATAAAACGCGCTAGCGCTAACACGGCCAGCCTGACATGCTTCGCGCTCTCGAGAAGCATCTAGAACAATGTACCATACATTCTTTCTTTCAAAACACAATTCAACTCCATGGTCTCAGATTCGCAATCAAACCATAAAACATAAAGTATCAAACACCACTGTATTTCAAACAGTCAAAACATAAACAGCAATGTCTACAGTCTCATTCACCTGCCTGACATCTCATTCGCACAGTGCATAGCAGCACTCAAAACACCGAACAGTACGTCTACAGTCTCACACACATACAGTGTATCTGCCTGACGTCTCATTCGCACAGTGCACAGCGGCACTCAAAACACCGGACAGTACGCCTACAGTCTCACGCACATACAGTGCATCTGCCTGACGTCACTTCCGCACAGTGCATAGCAGCACTCAAAACACCGGACAGTACGCCTACAGTCTCACGCACATACAGTGCATCTGCCTGACGTCACTTCCGCACAGTGCATAGCAGCACTCAAAACACAGTGTTACATCAAGACCGTAACAGTATCTATTCCACGTACGTCATATGCTTTTCAACTGTCAATCTCGATTTTTCAATCAAGTCCGTACTACGGCAGTCATGGATCTCCATCCAAAGAGAGACGGTATCTATTCTGCATACAACCTCTTACGCTTTTCAACTTGTTACTCTCGAACACTAAAAACCAGTGCATAACAGCAATCAACATGCAGCATCGTAACGTTATCCATTCCGTATACCACACCGTATACTTTTCAAACGTTACTCTCACACACTGCACACAACCATTCCACTTACAAGCGGCTCAGACAGATCCGTACCAACACTTGTACCCTTCTGCCACCACTCTCAACCACAATCAGCTGTTCAGTCACGTCACAATTTCCACGTGAACATCAAAACATTACAGACAATCAATGACATCACAATTCTATGCTCTCAACTAGCATCTCTCAAATGTCACGACACAAAATACAAGTAACGTTTTTATTCCATACTCTCCAGGTATCTTTCTAACATTACTCTTCAGTCAAATGATGTATAACATTTCCATACAGATCACAATCAGATTACACTTTTAGACAATGTCTTAAACATTCAATTTCAAATTTTTATTTGGTCATTGCTACCAAATACTATTAAGTACAGCCTGAAATTCAAAACTGTCGATCTATCATCCTTCTACAATGGATTTGCAATTAAGTTATACACGAACTAATGCTTGTTATCGTATTAAATCAAATATGATGTTACAATAATTGAAATTGTACGAAAGGAAATACAAACGTTATATACTAAATAATAAAATAAGAGAAAAAGAAAATATAAGAAGGAATAAAATCAAAGAACTAACATACTAATATTTTATCGCTAACACGGTTCATCCGCGTCTTCGATCTCATCAGCAACACTCATTGCATCATCGTTGATATAAATATCACCTGACCACCCGCCTTTCCAAGGACATAGACGGTCCTGAGGCACAATCTGTGGCTTACCCGATTTACCAATGATTTGAAAGCAATCGTTGGGTAACAATTCTTTTATAACGAAAGGTTCAACATATTTACGATCTAGTTTCGCTCTCCTAGTATCATCTGGTTTTACAAAAACTCTGTCACCCTGTTTGAATTCGACATTCGATCTACGTTTCTTATCAAAGCAACTATACTGCTTTTAAACATTTTCAAACAACCTTTTCGTTGCTAACTCTCTATCTTTAATGATATGAATTTTATCATCCATATTCCGAATTTTACATTCATCAAAATCGACGGTGCTCGAGCTTCGCTCCACGTCGAACAATAAACAATAAGAAAACTCTGTAGATTTTGTTTTTTTTACAATTCTATTCAAAGGGAACATTAATTAAATCAATTTGCTCGGCCATTCTGCTAACTTTCTTTATCTCAGCGGTAAGCAAATTTGTTACTGTGGCAACATATCTTTCAGCCTGTCCATTTGCTCGAGGAGCACCCGTAACAATAAAATGTACATGGACACCATGTTTTTCGATAAACTGAACTAGTGGCTTATGCGAAAAAAAACTAGTACCTCGATCAAATCCCGCGACTCTGGGAAAACCAAAGAGAGTCAGCCCTTCTTTACATTGTGGAAACAGTCCAACACAATCACTGTATATTATATCAAATGGTACTGATTCGTTTTTTTTTTTTTTTTTTACAGTAATTCCCTTTAAGGCGCGGCAATCAACACACATTCGCTTCTTGCCGTTCTTTTTTATTTTTACAAGAATTATTGGACTTGCAATCGGCGAAGAACTTTCGCATATAATCCCGTTGTCTAACAAATCAGAAACGATTTCACGTACCTTTTCTCTTTCCGAAACACCCAATCGGTAAGGACGATAATATACAACCTTATCCTGCGTCAGAGTAATTTTCAACTCGCCAGTATTCACGCATCGCAAATTACTCCCTCTCGCAATCATGTGGTCGTATCGCTGCAACAATTGTTCCACAGAAGCTCGTGCCTCGTTGTCAGCAACCCTGCTCACGCAGAATACAGCATTTGTCGTTTTCTCTGCATCGTCGGGAAGATTGGATGTACGTTGCAACTTCGTAACTCCGTTAGAATCCGTCAAAATCTCCAGTCCTCCTTACGCCAATACATTTTTCCAAATTAAAACGTCGTACGTTATGGCCGTCTCAAAGACAACAAGGAGCTCCAGTTCGACTGCCACATCTTCTATTTGTATCAATGTTGTAGTACGTCCAACGGTTTTTACGGTAGAATCACAGAATCATTGTCCATTAAATATAACTGTACGAGCATATCGTGTAGGATGATAGGGGTTAATTTGTTGTCAAAAGTATAATACGCATTCACTTCAGACCTTCCCTAATGATTTTTCGATTTGCGATCGTCTTTATTTTCGCGGGACTCTCGCTGTTTTATCCAGCAGTTCGAAACATCGTGGCCCCGTTTTGAACAAAACGTGCACACAATAACACCATCCTTCGGCACTTCACGTTTTCCATCCACTTTATGCTTCTTAGGGCAATTCATCCGTAAATGCCCCGTTTCATTACAAGAGAAACACCTTTTCACTCCGCGCGAACTTGATTCAGGTGGTATATCAGTATCCTTGCGATCGCGCGATCTTGCAGGCTTCACATACTGCGTTATGCCACCCAAAAGTTCCGAGGTCGTTTCATATTTGGTGTTGACCATCGCCTGACGAACATTCGAGTCCATTATGGTGCTAACAATTAACTCGATCATTTCGGTCGGAGAAAACGAAACGCGTGTCTGCTGCAGGTACATCAGTTTAGTACGCGCATATTCCGCGTAACTATCGGCTGAATTACTTGTGTACTGCAATGCGCGAAGAAGTCGTTCGTGTAATTTTCTTTCGGACACAAACACAGCGCACAAGTCTTCACGGAATTTGTCCCAAGTACACGGTTTCGCGTCCCATCTACGATACCATTTTTTAGCTGAACCTGTCAGTGCGTGCGTAGCAAGATTTAATCGCCGTTCATTAGTAATGTTTTTCGTTAAATCCTCCACTTTGTCGCACCATGCCTTAGCATCTTCACCCAGATCGTCACCACTAAATTCCGGCAGAGCGTTCACAAAATTATTTGAACCGGCAGTCGATGCATTTGCAACACATGCAGTAACACTACTACCGATTGATTCTAACACACGTCGAAGTAAATCCTCGACACTAGGCTAATTCACTTTATCACTGGCCATTTCGTGAAATTAATTTTCGGGTGTTAGAGTCGTTATCCCACTTCTGATGTTAGATATTAACCGTTTTCTACCGCGGCCGATATCTAGAATTATTTTTTAGTTAAGCTTGCTCGGAGGTTCTGGGGTAAGTGCCGTGCGGTTCCTCACAGTCCGCTTATCAAGAGTCATTTCTAACTCTCCCACTCCGTGGCCAGATCCCGTAAAACAACCCCAACTTTTAAACAGACTATGTGGCACCATGACCTCGAGTCACACGCCACTTTTCCATAGTTCAGCCACGGGTCTAATTTATAGCCCCGGGCCCATCAATACTCTAAATAATCTGTTCCTTGGAATGCGACCGGGTGACGAGACATTTGCCAAACACCCGTCGCCTTCCAAGAACTCCACTCGAAACCGAGACAAACCCCAAGTACACTGGCGACGGTCCCACTACGGACCGAATCCATGCGGACTGCGGGGTATATTACCCTCATAAAACGCGCTAGCGCTAACATACATTTACGCGTTCGCTCGAGTCGAAACATGAGATAAGCATGCTACTAATACAACCGCATTGTGTTCCTGAGCATGAGAAAGAATATTTTCTACTTGTGTTTTCTACAACTATTTGACTAATAAATTCAATAAAAAAATTAGAATGAAATCAGCAATCAATAAGTTATACAACGTTCTGTAATAATTCCGATATCAACATTCAAAAAGGTTTTTACACAAGATGTGCAGGAAAAATATAAACTTGTATCAAGCAAAAGTAAAGGATGTGTACATTCGGTGTTTATTACGGGACAATTATTACATGTAATAATAGGTGGTTGCGGAGAGTGAATACTGTCTCTTTCGTACATTATGTGTTAAGTATGTAATGAAATATATTCTTCTATGGTAAAATTTTGTGCGCTACACACGTCCTACTTGTATCAGTCCCTGCAAAGAACTAACGCGACTCGAAAAGAACTGCTGGCTGCAGAGTCACTTACACACTGTTGGATTGTATCGAATACAACTTCGTAAATGTGTGTGTTATCGCTCCGAAGTCGGCGAGTGATACTCAAATTACATGTTTGTCAGTGTGTGTCATCGTGCGCTAAACGCTGCATCTCCAGAGACCCCGCTATAGGAACGCGAGGGTTAACAAAATTTGCCGCATTATAGCATATTGTTTCCGATTTCTACGTAGAAGTATTAAGTACGGTGACAAATACATAACGGTCGACGAGATGCGACACGCGTCTCGAACGATATATAAATTAATTCAGTGCCGATATTTCACTGATGAATACTTGTCGTTGCTAAAGTCCGGATGCGTAAACCGAGCCAGCAGGCTCTTATCATTAAATCCATTTTTGGATGAGCACGGGTTAATACGCGTAGGAGGCAGAATTAGACGATCCGAACTGGATCGAGATGCTCGGCACCCGATCTTGCTACCTTCGAAACATCATTTAAATGACATGATCATCCGAAACGAGCACGTTCGGAACTTGCACGCTGGGGTACAGGGCACGTTAAGCTTCATTAAACAGAGGTTTTGGACCATCGCTGCTAGATCTCGGGTTCGTAAGACAGTAAGGGAATGTGTGACATGTTTCCGATGCAAACCGGTGTTTTCCGAGGCAAAAATGAGCGATCTTCCGGCAAGTCGTGTGCAACCGTCTATACCATTCACGCATTGCGGCATCGACTATGCGGGTCCATTGACCATTCGCGAGGGCAAGCGACGAAATGCGCGCAATCATAAGGCGTACGTGGCGGTATTTGTATGTTTCGCCACTAAATCTTGCCACCTCGAGCTGGTAAGTGACTTAACCACAGATGCGTTTCTCGCCGCGCTGAAGCGATTTATAGCGCGTAGACATAAGCCTGTTTGCGTATATAGCGACAATGGAACGACGTTCGTAGGCGCAAATAAAGAGCTTGTAAAATTTTTCGAAGCGACGCGGAAAAATTTGTTACATTTCAAGATAAAGGAATACTTGCAGGCGTCCGAAATTTCCTGGAGTTTCATACCGCCCAGTGCACCTCATTTTGGAGGACTCTGGGAAGCGGCAGTTAAGTCGATGAAAACGCATCTACGTAGAATAGTCGGCAACGCGCATTTAACGTTCGAAGAGTTGGCCACTACATTGTGTGAGATTGAAGCAATTTTAAACTCACGCCCTATCACAACAATTAGTGAAGATCCGAATGATTTGGAGTGCTTGACTCCAGGGCATTTTTTGGTTGGCTGTCCTTTCAACGACTTTCCTTATCCGGACATATTAGATATAAGGGAAAATAGGCTATCGAGGTGGCAGCGCGTCGAGCAATTGCGACAACATTTTTGGCGACGTTGGAGCCACGAGTATCTGCATTCCCTTCAGGAGCGAACTAGATGGAGATGCAGTAAAGGAGCAGTATTGGAGCCTGGAAAATTGGTCATCATCAAGCAGCAAGGCTTGCGACCTTTGCAATGGCTAACTGGAAGGATAGAAGCCGTGCATCAGGCTGCGGACGGTATATCTCGCGTAGCCACCATAAAAGCGAATAACGGCAGCTATATAAGACCGTTATCAAAGTTAGCAATTGTACCCATCGAATAGTGGAGGCTAGGTTCCAAATCATATGTTATATAACTTGAGAGCTTCCTAGGTTTTATAGCGTAAGAGTTATCATGTATTCTACATATACATTCAGAATTCGCATATTTTATATTTTAAGATGTCTCATATTGTTTGTTTTTTTTGCGATTCAAGTGTTTGTCGCATTTTGTACATCAGCTACCAGTATTTTGTTTTGTTTACAAAATTGTTGGCGATCGCCTGTAAAATGCGCGGCGAATGTAGATATTTTGAAAGAAATCTTTCAAGGCGGCCGGTGATGTTCGAAATTGTAAAAGGCGCCTTATGCCCAACGGACGCGATGTCACACAGACTCGTAAATATCCGCCACGAGTCGGCGAGGCTCGGCTCTGCTCGTCGAGAGAAGCAACCGAGCGGTCGACAGCAGGAAGCACAAGAAAAACGACCGCTGAGGCGACCGCTTACCCAGTTTGATTCAAAATAAATAATTTCTAAAATAAAGGAGAGTTTCATTTCCTGGTCAAGACTAGTTCCCGTACCCCTGGAACAACGCTGTGTGCACGACGGTCGAGGCTTGATTTCTTCAACAGTGAGAAACTACGATTCTGCGAGAAAGACGCGGATATCCCTCTTTATATAATAATATAGTATGGGCGTGTATGTGTAGATACATATAATATGCAATAATCTCGTTCTGAGCCAATAATGCAAAAGTAGGACCGAGCGCGCGAAATACGGAAAAAGAATGCGATAAAGCAACGAGCGGATCGCGGCTGCGACGTGATCGCCGATTTTAAAAAGAGAGTGGTTGAAACTAGGTAACAGAAATATACAGAGTAAAATTGTGAGGAAAGTGTGCGAATTGCGAGAAGAAGAGTCGTGTGAGAGTTCAATTTGATTATATTATCATTTTGTTGTATTTGGTTGTTATTTATTTGTTGATAAATTCTAGTTTTTCTCATTCAAGTCCCACACAAATAATACTAATCATTTTTCTTTGCTAGTGCATTAAATAATAATTGCGATTGCAATAATTGTCTCGATAAACCGAGGTTGCATTTCGGCAAATGTTTCACAAATGGTATTGCGATAAAAAAATACAGAACTTATTAGATAGTCGTAGTGTTGAAGATATAAGTATAGATAAATTATTAAAATATAATACGTTTGTAAATTAATTTCGGCATAATGCCACGTTGTAATACGCATAAGGGAAATGACGTCAAGCGTAAAGGGCTAAGTATTTCAATTTACCAGTTATTACGATTTTTGTTACTATAGAAATATTCCTAGTTCGATGTGATATAATATGGATTACACTTAAAACTAGATATTTCTTTGCAAGAAAAATAAAACTAACTATAAATGAAACTAGCTACGAATATAAACTAAATATGAAGTAAACTATAATTAAAGGTTAATTCCTTTTTTTATACGAAAATGTGTAACTTTCTTTGTATATTTTCACTTGACAGAAGAAATAAAGAAACTTTTATATAAGACATTTTCTTTTTGAACAGTATGGTAAACAGATATTTAATGAAAATGTGTCTACTAACACTTTCTCTTTCTTCTTCTTAATTCTAATGAGATTATCTAATTATTGCAAGGTACTCAGAAGAAATCTGGCTACATACATATTTGCTAATCGCGCGCAGCACGGACAAGGGAACATCCAGAAGCGTAAATCATCGATTTTTATGAAATTATATAGTCATCATCGCAAAGAAATGAATCATATAAAAAAAAGAAAACCGAAAAAATAGAAAAATCTAAATTCGTAAAGCTATTGAGCGGAATTGTAAAATTGAAAGACTATTGTAAAGAGAATTATAGGAGCTTTCAAAAGAAATTTTACTCTACCCCCAATGCCATTTAAATATTTTGGGATGATTATTATCCTCGCTTGGGGGTGAAAGTGGGGAAGTCAAAAATACCGGAAAAGAGTGTCGCCTTTTAATAAAAAATCGACGTGTCTGAGCGTTTTTCTAAAATGTTGACGGTGTTTCTGAAATAGGCTCTGTTTCGCTTTCAGCTGGCTATATTATCTAGCAAGGGAACATCCCGAGGTGCCATCGATTTTGTTAAAAATTTAAGTATGATGTAGTACTCGTTAAAATATTCGACATGTATTTCTTTTATCGGCAATCGTCCACGTTAAAGGTATGAAAACCGCCACTGAAGTTGGGGTGCTGAAGTATATTTCGTTGAATATCTTGAAAACTATGAGAGATAGAGTATTTTTATACATTAACGAAATTGGCGCCTTTGTATTACGAATTTAATGGTATAATTTTTTTTCGCAAAATCTCAATTTGTTTAAACAATATGTTGAAAAATAACATATTTTCAGCAGTTTTATCAATTTAATATCAATCAATTTCCTTGAGTATCTTTTTATAAAAATTATACATTGAGAACAAAATTACGGATAATATAATCCAGTATAAAATTACGAATTTCAATTTTTTCATCAACAAAAAAGTTACTACACATGAAATTTTATCCTTCGATGCACGAAATAAAGTCCTTACACAAGTCGTTCCTTGTTCATAACTGCATGGTAGCTCTTAAAAGAGGTGTTTTTGATTGACATATATGCCTTGGTGGTTTTAGAGAAATGGTAGGGTTGCAATTAATGTAAGTTACTCTATGTCAGGGTGTTGAATTAGTTACACGCCGCGAGCCTTTTCTGAGTCGCTCCGCCTGCTTCTCCCTCCCAACAATTTTATCCAACCAGGAATGACTTGCCAGGCTCGGCGTATTGCACGAGTATAGTGACACTTTAGGGCGCCATTCGCCTCTGATCGCTCGCGCTGGAAAGATGCCGCGCACGCCGATTACGGGAAAAAAAAATCGATGCGCGTGTCCCGTCGACTGACGTTATCTGTCAACGAACAGTTTCAGATCGCGTCACATCGCGTATAGGCTAAAGCAAAAATATTACTAGTAAAAAAGTATGCTCAGATATGTCTTGAATTAAATGCGATTAACAGATTGTTAGCAGAAAAACATTGAAATTTTACTTTGTTGCATTCCTCGATACAAAACGAAAGAAGCGCGTTTTCGCTGCTTGACACTCAAACGGTTAAAATCTATTGCTAAGTTGACCGTGGCGGCAACAATGTATTCTTTGACGCAAGAGCTAACGTTTTGCTGTCGCCGAATTATTAAATTATTTGCGTTCGAAATTAATTTATACGTGCGCGTGCTAGATCGTAACACAACTGTGTCTTTAGTATACATATGAATTAAACAAACAAGAGGTAAAAAATTAAAGATTACTGGATATTTTTTTAATAAACTGCCTTTATGATTGTTGTTTATATGGTTGTGTGTATAAATGTATGCACAGTAGAACCGTTTATTTTAGAAGAAAATGTTATATGTATATATAAAAGTTTCATAATATTGTGGAGATAATATCGATGCAATACTAATTTTTTTATTTATTTATTTCTTCAACTTTACTTGAAGGAAAACTTCATTGTTTGTACAGAAATATATATCTACATTGAATGAAAACATATATTCACAAATAGAAATATATGTTTACGTTGTTTAAATTAGATACCCTCAATGTTTCCATTGGTATTTTGAGATACAATATAAGTTTTTCAATGTTATTTCTGTCACTATTCTCTGCCGAATTTGCCAAAACTAACGCCGGAAGTCCAAAAACATTAAAATCTCTTAATCGCATTTAATTCAAGACATATCTGAGCATACTTTTTTACTAGTAATACTTTTGTTTTAACCTAAACGCCATGTGACGCGATCTGAAACTGTTCGTTGACAGATAACGTCAGTCGACCGGATACGCGCATCGATTTTTTTTCCCGTAATCGGCGTGCGCGGCGTCTTTCCAGCGCGAGCGATCAGAGGCGAATGGCGCCCTAAAGCGCCACTATACTCATGCAATACGCCGAGCCTGGCAGATGATTGGAAAGAGAAACTTGGTTGGGTAAAACAGTTGGTAGGGAGAAGCAGCAGGAGCGACTCAGAAAAGGCTCGCGGCGTGTAACTAATTCAACACCCTGCTCTATGTAATTGTGACAGTAATGGTGCTCTTGAAAAAAGTGTTTAAAACATAGGTGATTTTTACACCATGAGCTATTCTAAGCAAGAACGTTGTCAAAACAGTTGATAATTTCAAATTGCAAATCTGTGAAACAAAATAGAACAGCAACCATGCATATCTAAACATGTCTTCATATCTCGAAAAGGACAACTGATTGAGAATATGTGATTACTATTTTATTATATTGTCACTTCTGTACAAATTGATGTTAATATTCAAATTTATTGTTTAATCTGATATTTTTTGCGTGTAAAATTTTCCCAAACAATGAATCCAAACACATCCACAGGTTGGATCTGTCCTGATGTACCTTTTGGTATCTTTAACAACTCTACTGTTCTTCCTTCTGGACCTGCATTTTTTATTAACTCCCCGTCGTATCCAGTCCACAATAAGAAAAATAATAAGAAAGTTAGGATTCCTCGTTTGGAAAAATTTTACACGAAAAATACCAGATAACAATTGGCAACAAGGCGCTAATTTCGTCAATTTACGAAAATACTCCATCTTTCATAGTTTTCAATATATTCAACGAAACATACAGCTTAGCACCCCAACTTTGGGGGTGGTTTTCACTGTATTAAAGGGGTCATCCCGTGTGACAGCCGTTTTTTTACGCTTACTTTGGGAATTTTTTTGACGAGCCATTAAGATGTACAGGGTGTTTCAAAAATATTTGTAATGGCTTTCAGGGGTTGTTCTACACCTCTGGATCGATGGAGATTTGCGAAAAAAACCTGCCGCAAAATTCCGGAAAGGGTAGCAAATTTTTTTTATTGGCTCATCCTATTCGTCTTGTTACGTAGGTAAAATATCTGAGAGGAACCATGGTTCAGAAATGAACCGTTCTCTCGCAAATTAACTGTTAATTGGGCCTTCCGATTAAAATTTCGCCGATAGTTAAAGCAGAGGCGACGTAAACGAAGCTAGAAAATAGGGCACTGTGTCACCGAACCAGAAGAGAAGTGTAAGTGTTTATACTCTTCTTCCCGGGTGGGCCCTTGAGTGAACCCGACACCGAACGCAGGTCATTGCCATTTTCTAGTCTTTTTCTCTCTCTTCAATTATATTGCCGCTGTTTCAACTATTGGAGCTAGCAAGGGTATCTCATGTGTTTCCTTTCGAAAGGTCGGCGACTCGAAGGCTGTCATATGGGCGAAATTTTAATCGTAAGGCCCAATTAAAAGTTAATTTGTGAGAGAACGGTTCGTTTCTGACCCATGGTTCCTCTCAGACATTTTGCCTACGTAACAAGACGAATACGATGAGCCAATAAAAAAAATTTGCTACCCTTTCCCGAATTTTGCGGCAGGTTTTTTTCGCAAATCTCCATCGATCCAGAGGTGTAGAACAACCCCTTAAAGCCAATTAAAAATCAATTAAAGCATATAAATGGATGTTCAACGTCGGCACAAATGTGGACGAAATTGAAGGATTTATACGAATCAGAAGGGCCAACGAGGAAAGCAATGCTTTTGGAAGAATTGATTCACCACAAAATGGAGGAATCGCACGACATGCGTGACCACGTTTCAAGATTCTTCGATACGCTGAACAAGCTCGAAGCAATGGAAATAAAAATTCCACCAGAAATGGTAGTAATACTTTTATTATCAAGTATGCCTAAATCGTACGAATCTTTCAGGGTGGCAATTAAATCGCGAAAGGAATTGCCAACACCGGAGGAGCTGAAAATAAAGCTAATCGATGACTATCAAGCTCGAAGACGATCAACAGGGGAAGAAGATTCCGATGCGATGCTGATCACTAGACGATACGATAAGAGGAACGAAGACAAGGGTAAACCGAGTCAGTACAGGAAGCTTGATCAACCCGCACGGGTGAGCTGTTATAAGTGTGGAAAGCCAGGTCATTTCGCGAAATACTGTAAAACTAAACGAATCGCCAAGAAAGTTGAGTGTTCCCAGAAAGCCGAAGTAGCTCTACAAATAGAGGCAGAGCAAGATGACCGATGGTGTCTGGATTCTGGCGCATCTTCGCACATGTCCTTTGAAAAAGGTAAATTCGATAAGATAAACACGAATCATAATCGCTCCTTAAATCTTGCAGATCAAACGACAACGCAGATTAAGGGCACGGGTACTGTAAAAATAAACCCAAACGAAAGATTCACAGCCAAGCTCCAGAATACATTATTTGTGCCCCAGCTTCGTTCGAATCTGTTGTCGGTATCAAAGATGACCGACCGTGGATTGGAAGTCACGTTCCGCAAGGACGAAGCGGTGGTATTAAACGGAAAAACCGGAGAAGATATTTTGGTAGCAAGAAGAGATGGAAATCTATATTTCGTAAAGGACATTGCTGAACAGGCTGCAGCAGTAAAAGAAAAGGAAACGACACTAAAGGAATGGCATTATAAATTCGGGCATTTAAACGAGCGGGATCTTAAAGCATTGGCCCAACAAAATAAAATTTATGGGATGACATTAAAAGAAGACGAACGCCTTGGAACATGCGAATTTTGCGTTAGACGAAAGCAGTCGCAATTGCCATTCACAAGATCGAATACGACCTCGACCGAACTCTTAGAATTGGTCCACACTGACGTTTGCGGACCAATGAAGGTAAGCTCTATAGGAGGATCTAAATATTTCCTTACTTTTATAGATGACAAGACGAAATGGTGTGAAGTTTACTTCCTAAAAGAAAAAGGAGAAGTCTTCGAAAAATTTTTGGAATTCAATGCAAAGGCAGAAAAACAAACTGGAAGGAAGCTGAAAAAGCTAAGATCAGACAATGGAAGAGAATATTGTAACCAACAATTCGACCAGTTTCTCAAGAAAGGAGGCATCGAACGGCAGCTCACAGTTCCCTACACGCCCCAGCAAAATGGCGTAGCCGAGAGAAGAAATCGGACGTTACTAGATATGGCGAGATGCATGCTAATCCAATCCGGATTACCACCAAAATTCTGGGCAGAAGCAGTTCTAACCTCTGCATATCTTCGAAACAGATGCCCATCGAAGAGTTTGGACGGAGAAACTCCCTACAGGGCCTGGACAGGCAAAACTCCGACGGCAACCCATTTTCAAATATTCGGGACAAAAGCATTTATGTTAGATAAAACCAAAAAGGGGAAGTTCGACGAAAAATCAAAAGCCTGCATTTTCATTGGATATGCAACGGAATCGAAAGCGTATACTTAGATTATGGGATCCAGTGGCAAAAAGGGTCCATTGAAGCCGAGATGTGAAATTCATAAACGAATTTGAAAACCTGCAAGGACCGGAAGAATGCGACGATGATTTTCTGTTAGATTCCAAAAATACCGAAATAAACGAAGAAAAAGAAGGCGAACTCCAAATCACTGTGACGAGTGATAGTCACACCGACGCCGAAGAGATATCCGAAGATAATCCAGAGGCGAGAGGAAGCAGAAGAGGACCAGGTCGTCCAAAATTGATCCGAACAGGGAAACGGGGGAGACCCAAAAAGGATTACCATATGGTACAAGAAGATGGCACGCAAAATGACAACGTGGAGGAAGAATTATCCACGGAGTCCGAATTCGCCACACTAATCGAGTCAGGGGATCCGATGACAGTGCGTGAAGCACTGGAATCTCCGCATTCAGAAGAATGGAAAAATGCAATACTCCAGGAGTACAATGCATTGATAGAAAACAGTACGTGGAAGGAAATTGATCGACCAAAGGACAAACGAGTCGTAAAATCCAAATGGGTATTAAAAACAAAATATAATGCAGACGGAAGCATCGAAAGACGAAAGGCCCGTCTAGTAGCAAGAGGTTTCTCACAAATCCGCGAAATAGACTACGAAGAAACTTATGCACCAGTGAGTAAAATGTCATCAATTAGAATGATGATGGGACTTGCAGTCGAGCACGACTTGCAGGTATACCAATTTGATTTTACCAACGCGTACTTAAATGGAGATTTGAAAGAAGAAGTGTTGTTGGCACCTCCAGAAGGATTATCGGAAATTTTAGGGATTGAAATGCCGAAAGGAAAGGTATTACAATTAAAAAGATCCCTATATGGATTAAAACAATCAGGAAGAGAATGGTACGAAAAACTGGATAAAAAGCTAAAGGAACTGAAACTGCAGCGACTGAACGCAGATCCCTGTATATACACTTACAAGAGCGGAAAGCTACTGACTTTGGTGGCAATATACCTATGTCGACGATTTAATTATTGCATCAAATGACCAAAAAGGGACAGCAGAGCTGAAATTGGAACTTTCCAGTGCATTCAAAATGAAGGATCTCGGCCACTTAAATTACTGCCTCGGAATACAATTCGAACGGGAAAAAGAAAACAGAACCATTCGAATTTCACAAACGAAATATATTCAAAATTTATTGAGCCGTTTCAATATGGAAGATTGCAAACCGGTATCTACACCGATGAATGCAACTGAAAAATTAACAAAGGAGATGCAACCAGCCACCGAAGAGGAAAGAAGTCGAATGGAAAACGTCCCATATAGGAGCCTGGTTGGCTCGTTGATGTATGCAGCCACCTCTACTAGGCCGGACATAGCATATACAGTGAGTGTTCTTAGTAAATTCAACGAAAATCCTGGAAAACAACACTGGAAGGCGGCAAAACGGGTGCTGCGATATTTAAAAGGGACTCAAGACTATGGCATAACATTTACGAAGAACGGAAAGGAGCTTACCGGTTTTTCAGACGCCGATTGGGGCGCAGATACCAACGACAGAAAATCATACAGTGGATACATTTTTATGTACGCTGGAGGGGCAGTGAGCTGGTCAGCAAAGAAGCAAAAGACAGTGGCAACGTCCAGCGCAGAAGCGGAATACATCGCTCTTTCCGAAGCGACGAAGGAAGCAATCTACCTACGATCGTTCCTCTCGAATATTAAGAAAGATATCAGCTCGACTGTAATATACTGTGACAATCAGAGTGCAGGACGAATAGCCAAAAATACAATAAGTACGAACAGGACCAAGCACTTTGATATAAAGTATCACTTTGTGAGAGATATGTACGAGAAAGGCGAAATCGACATAAAGTACCTGTCCACAATGGAAATGCCAGCGGATATATTAACCAAGGAGTTAAGCAAGCAAAAGCGCGAGAAACTTATTCCAAGCATCGGACTAGAAGGCCGAAAAGAAGACAAAAACGATAAAGAAGTTCAATTTTACGGGGGAGTGTGAAGGAATAAATAAAATTGAATTTCCCGCACGATCGACCCGAGCGAACTCCCTTCTTTGTTTACGAATTACGACACCTGTGGGCGCAGAGTTTTTTGTGCCCCCACTTGAGGCTAACATACCTTACCTCTTTATTCGTGCACGAAACGTCGACAAGCGTTGTATTACCTCATTGTAATAATAAACAGTAATAAAAGAGTGATAAGTGTTCCACTTAATAACCCTAACATATAATTTTATATAATTATATATGGTCAACTATACATAATTTTATATAATTATATGAAAAAAATTTTTCCCGGGTAGTCCGTCGCATTGATGAATTTACCTCAAATGGATACATACGTGCAGTTTTCTTTCCTGCAATTTTTTTATACTTTCTAGTCATTATTTCACAGATATTACAACCATAGGTACCATTATGTAGTAAAATATTTTGCAAATTAGCTCTGGCTGGTGCATCTGCAATGAATAATGGAGCTACAACCTTTGAAGAAAATTCTTCTTTGGTTTAAGCATGTACCCACTTAAAACCTTTATTATAAAGGCTATAGGAGGATAAGTATGATTCAGCGGCCTTAGCTCCGATCATGCTCGCATTTTTTTGTTAAATCAGTTCCTATGTGAGTAATTATCACAGCAATTTTCAACCCTTAAAAATTCATCCCCAGGGAGTAATCGTTAAATAACAAAATTTTTTCAAAAATTCATAACTTCAGAACGACTACTTTGATTTTATTGAAATTTAGTCAGGATGTAAATAAAACTAAGGTCTCTGATTTAAAAAAATTCCAGACTTGATGAATTGACATAACCTTAGAAAAAAAATTAAAACATTTTTCAATGACTACTATTGGTAGGTTATGTTTGAGGCACAACTACCAAACTTTTTTTTAGCTTTCTAACACCATTTTGCACCATATATAATTTTGAATTTCGAACATCGTTTTACTCTATCTATAATAATTTCTGAATTCATTATTCATAATAATAATAATAATAACAACAACAGAAACAGTGACTATAATAGTTATAAAAGTAAAAAAAGTAATAAAGACAATGGCAAGATTAGCTCGAAACGTCTGTAGCTCTTGCCCGCGCGAACGACAGACTTGATACCAGGGGGTGTAAACTCCTATGTTAAAAATTTAGACCGCAGATGTGCTGCCATCTATCCGGGGACCCGGAACTAATAGTTATATATATAGCATACTATGCTATATACAGTAAAACCTCGATAAATGCAGAGAATTCGGGACCGAATCAGTGCAGTTACGAAGCAGTGGTTTCTATTTTGTGTTTACGTTCAGGCTCCAACCGAGCGTGAGCTTAGAAAAGAACAGACAGTAGAAGAGACAAAGAGGTCCAACCTATAGGGGGACCGGCCCGAACGTATCCATGTGATAATACTAATCCGAGACTTGAACTTTTCCATTTTTGATTTTTTTTGGTTGAAAACTTCGCTAACGTATTTGTGACAAGTTTCTGATTAAAATGATACTAAACACGACATAGTTTGAGCAATATTTACTTAATATTTAATTCGTTTACTTGCTATTTAGATAACTCAAACATATCGTGTTTGGTATCATTTTAATCATAAAAATGTCACAAATACGTTAGCGAAGTTTTCAAAACAAAAAAATCAAAAATGGAAAAGTTCCATCCTCCGCTTAGTATTGCGTCATCCATGCGTTAGGGCCGGTCCCCCTGTGCGTTGGGCCTCTCTGTCTTTTCTACTGTCTGTCCTTTTCTAAGCTCGGCGCTCGCTGGAGCCTCAACGTAAACAGTCCTGACATACAGCAGCGTCCTATGCATTTGAGTTTCGCACAGGGAACCATTTAGCAGTGCAGTTAACGGTACAGGTAACTATTCTATGTTTTCATCTGACTCCAGCTGACCACGAATCTAGAAAGGGGTAAGCAATGGGAAACCGCCCCCTCGAAGATGATAGGGTTAAAGGAACCGGGACTCGGTTGCGGTGCACACGCGATTGACGGCGATGCGTTCATCTTTGCTCCATTCACGAGCTAATGGAGTTCATTTTGACGATGCTCAAAGTTTGTTAGATATCTATGCTATTGAGAGAAACGTTCCTCAAAACGTTCGTACGAACGTACTCCTCGCTGTCAATCGCGTGTTCATCATAATCGTGCCTTAGTACCTTTAACCCCTGCATCTTCGGGGGTGAGGGGTCCCCCCATTGTTTGCCACTTTCTAAATTCGAGGTCAGTTAGACTCGCATGAAAACGCTGAATTGTTACCAACTCAATAAATGTACAGCAAATCGACAGCTGTGCAATGTCTAAATGCACAGGGCTGTGTCTACGTTACGGCTCCAATTGAGCGCCGAACTTAGAAAATGCATTAAATATAATTCAAACCGTATCGCGTTCGGTATCATTTTAATAAAAAAAAATCTCACAAATACGTTAACGAGTTTTCAAAAAATAAGAACCAAAAATGGAAAAGATCCATACTCCGATTAGTAGAGCGTAATGCAATAGAAGACGTTACGACGTGGCGGAAGTATTACATAATTAAGGCGTGAGTTTAAGGCCGACACTGAGTTCTAATTAATTTTAATATAGTATTATGGAAAATACATAAAATGAGGAGACGTTGAGGGTGGCAAACAGGAGGCCATAATAGGTGAAGACGACCTGGTTGAGAAGGATGATGTTTCTTTTATTAACAACAAGTTTTAATATTAAATTTTAGTAAACAGCAAACATAATAACAACAACAAACTCGGCTGGAGCCGTAACGTAAACACAGTCCTGCCATTCAGCCGCAACCTGTGCATTTAAACCTTGCACAGGTTGCATATAGCTGTTAATTTGTCGAGTTACGTAACTATTCAGTGTTTTCATGCGACTCCAGCTGACCGTAAATTCAGAAAGGAACAGACCATGGAAAACCACCCCCTCGAAGATGCAACAGTTAAAAATAACGGAAGTCGCCATGTGATGGACACGTGATTGACAGCGAGGAGTCCGTTCGTACGAACGTTTTGAGGAACGTTTCTCTCAATAGCATAGATATCTAACAAACTTTGAGCATCGTCAAAATGTAGTCCATTAGCTCGTGAATGGAGCAAAGATGAACGCATCGCCGTCAATCGCGTGTGCACCGCAACCGAGTCCCGGTTCCTTTAACCCTATCATCTTCGAGGGGGCGGTTTCCCATTGCTTACCCCTTTCTAGATTCGTGGTCAGCTGGAGTCAGATGAAAACATAGAATAGTTACCTGTACCGTTAACTGCACTGCTAAATGGTTCCCTGTGCGAAACTCAAATGCATAGGACGCTGCTGTATGTCAGGACTGTTTACGTTGAGGCTCCAGCGAGCGCCGAGCTTAGAAAAGGACAGACAGTAGAAAAGACAGAGAGGCCCAACGCACAGGGGGACCGGCCCTAACGCATGGATGACGCAATACTAAGCGGAGGATGGAACTTTTCCATTTTTGATTTTTTTGTTTTGAAAACTTCGCTAACGTATTTGTGACATTTTTATGATTAAAATGATACCAAACACGATATGTTTGAGTTATCTAAATAGCAAGTAAACGAATTAAATATTAAGTAAATATTGCTCAAACTATGTCGTGTTTGGTATCATTTTAATCAGAAACTTGTCACAAATACGTTAGCGAAGTGTTCAACCCAAAAAAATGAAAAATGGAAAAGTTCAAGTCTCGGATTAGTATTATCACATGGATACGTTCCGATGGTTCCGATAGTATCGTGTTACACTGCCTCGTCGCCGAACGTCGAGGTTCGACCGAGGGGGATCCCCCTACGTGGAGGGGATAGTCGCGATGCATTTATCGGTACAAACTTCTTCGGCATTTATCGGAGTTTTACTGTATATATATATATATAGTACTGCTTTCAAGCTTTAGAATTATAGAGAAGTATAATGAGTATACTCCACTCAGTTCGCCATTGTAAAATTTCTGAAACTCTTTAATTTCACAATGATGAAACGGAGCGCAGTATACTCGTATAATAGTGAGGTGAAAGGTATAATCTTAAATTCATTTTTTTCTTAATTTATTAAAGGCAAAGAGTTACATTTTTTTACTACATATTTACTTACAACTAGTTATCCTAAAACATAATATCAATTATTTTATCAAACCCTCCTCCTTTCTCAAACGGGCTTGGGACCTATGGCGGAGTTATGCCTGTTACCCTAGGTAGGGACCCTTCGCTAGGTACTGACGGCCGGGTCAGCCGAGCCCAGGATTTTTATAGAGGTCTATCTCCTCTCTTTTCACAGCATCTAATGCTACTAATTTATGTAGCAAATCTTCACCTGTACCCCAGGCAGGGGCCCTTTGCTGGGTACTGACGGCCGGGCCAGCCGAGCCCAGGATTTTTTAAGAGGTTTATTTCCTCTCCCTTCATCGTTGTAATTTCCTTTTCAAACGGAGATTATATTTCAATTGAGCTTTCTTCATTATGGCATTGTTTGTTGTTCTTGTATCTTTTCCGCTCAACATTCTATTGATTCTTTTACACCAATTTATGAGGAAAATATTAATTGCAGTGTTCACTATCGCATCCTTTAACGATTCAAAATGAACACTGCATTCGATGAAGTCAAATATGATTCGCTTTTGGACGGCTTCTTTCATTACTTTGGCTACTTTAAAGGGTATAGCCGGATAAGGATGGCAAAAGTGCCCCCAAAGGTAATTAACTTTGAGGCATACCATTCGATAGGGCTCTTTGGAAAAACCCTTCCTCCAAAGTATAAACCCGGTACCCCTACCGTAGGGGTAGTTATAGGGTGAAACGTACTTTTTGGTTTTTGCTCGATTTCTCCCGTTTGGCTTGATAGAAAATTCTGAAAAAAATCACACATATTATACCCAATGGTGTGCATAGTCTGGAATTTTTTCAGATTTTTTGGTTGGCAAATCGATTTTTAAAAAATTAAAAAAGTTTATAAACATTAATTTTTTATTGAAAATATGAAGTGACCACTTTTATATTTTTACAGTACCTGCATAGTAGCCTAATTATTAATGTATAATTTTTTCAGATTTTTACGAGTAGTGGACGGCAGTTAAAAAAATTAAAAACCAACAATTGTTTATATTTTTTGCTAAATTATTGATGTGACCACGTTTATATTTTCACAGTTTCTCAAGTTTGCTATAAACAATTGACTGTAATTTTTTCAGATTTTTTGCAACAGTGTATCATACCAAAGAAAATAAAAAACCGATGTTCACTCATGACCAATACACAAATAAGTGTAGACTTGGATGATCGAAAATTATACGCAATACCCACTATTTCACATGAAATAAACTAATATACTTCATTATTAAATATTTTTACATTTGAAAAATTAATTTTACTGAATGAGTTTTACCTTTTCTAATTTTTGGACTCAGGACCGTGAGGCGCATAAGTTCCGTCTCCACCGTTCTCACTGTATTATCGAATTTAAGCATTCACCAAGGAAAATACATAAATTATCCTCGTTTATATATAAAAAATATTGCGAGTTAGGTATGAATTATTAGATACTTATACATTTGTAAAAATATTTTACAAATATAAAATATTTATTTATTTATTTATTTAATGTTTATAATACGTCAATTGCTATTTAAATGTTAGAGAAACTCCAAATTCTTACTTAATGCATGAAAATTAAAAATTGGTAATAGGCAATGTACATATATACTTATTACCCTCCTTAGGGCAAAGTCTACAGAGGAGAGCTGTTACCGGCTAGTTCCAGCCGTAAGACTCGAATGGCTACAGGTTTATGAAACATCTATTACAATTTTATTTGGATACGAGACAAGTTCCAAATCTTCCAATAAGTTCTAATAATTAGGAATTGGTATAGCTGTGGATTATTATAAACAAACTAACATAAAATACGCATTCCAAAAAACATCGGTTTTTTATTTTCTTTGGTATGATACACTGTTGCAAAAAATCTGAAAAAATTACAGTCAATTGTTTATAGCAAACTTGAGAAACTGTGAAAATATAAACGTGGTCACATCAATAATTTAGCAAAAAATATAAACAATTGTTGGTTTTTAATTTTTTTAACTGCCGTCCACTACTCGTAATAATCTGAAAAAATTATACATTAATAATTAGGCTACTATGCAGGTACTGTAAAAATATAAAAGTGGTCACTTCATATTTTCAATAAAAAATTAATGTTTATAAACTTTTTTAATTTTTTAAAAATCGATTTGCCAACCAAAAAATCTGAAAAAATCCAGACTATGTACACCATTGGGTATAATGTGTGTGATTTTTTTCAGAATTTTCTATCTAGCCAAACGGGAGAAATCGAGCAAAAACCATAAAGTACGTTTCACCCTATAACTACCCCTACGGTAGGGGTACCGGGTTTATACTTTGCAGGAAGGGTTTTTCCAAAGAGCCCTATCGAATGGTATGCCTCAAAGTTAATTACCTTTGGGGGCACTTTTGCCATCCTTATCCGGCTATACCCTTTGAAGTACATATCATTGATCATCCGGTACAATATTTTATTTATTTTTATAATAACATCATTGAATGATGCCTGTCTGCAACTCAGAATGCAGTTGTTGCACTCTTTGTGGGCATTCTTCTGTAATACTTGTTTTATTAAGCAAGTGTTGCTTATGTGCATATAAGATGCAGTAGTGCAGTTTGAAGATGAGATCGTGGTGTTTAAAATCTCTTCTTCATCATTAAGGTCCTCAGAGACACATGGATCCAGGTATCTTTTCAATGTAAATAATAATTCTCCGCTGCAGAGGTCTTCGCAGTTTCCTTTATTACTGCGTCCGGATGATAGATTGTTAATCAGTAGCGTTTTATATGTACCACTGAATCCGATGCATGTAGGAGTGGTATTCCTGAAGCCAGTAGCCCTTATACTACCAAAAAAATTTTCCAATGGATCTTGATTTACGTATCGAGTTTTTACAATACGTAATCCATTAATACTTAACTCTTTCCAGAGTTCTTGAAAATTTTCGATTGTTTTAATCCAGTTCCCGATACATGCTGATCCTCCTGTTACTTCCTTTGTCATGGAATTTACAAAACGCATGTTTTTTAATGCGGGAACTGCCGTTGTCCAAAAGCTGTGGTGCTCGCTACTTTCTGACAATGCACATCGTAGCGGTTTATCTCCGTGTAGTAGGTGCCCATTAACGGAATCGAACAAACTGTCGAAGAAGCGCAAAACTTCGACAGTACTTTCTGCCTCATTCGGCATTTGCATAGGTCCAATAGCCGTATGAAATGTATCTATAAATTATAAAATTTTAGCTATAGTAAATAAATAAATAAATATATATGTATATATCTATATAGCAAAACTATTACGAAAATTTACTTACCAGCTCGTGATAAAATGCTTAAACATCCAGCGACTGTATTGCTGAATACTTGCGTCGCGTACTTCACCTTCATCTTTTTTATTTTCTGAGGCAGTACATGTTCGTCCGTTATTTTTGTCATAATGCGGAAAAAGTTGCATATATGGGATTCCATTTTGTATGCCAATTCTATAAATTTCCATGACGCATACTGTCTGTTCCCGTCCATTCCAGAGGCAGATACATTTATTTCTAAATCTTTATTTAATAGATTATTGCGGACGGTTTTCATCAAATGAGGAGGATCAAAAAATGGAATCACTTTGGCACCATTAACTTCAAATGTGTAGGTTCCTAAAAAAAGCACATTTTGTGGTTTTAGTGAAATATTAAAAAATTCATTATGATTCATAATGGTAAGGAATTGCATATTTACGGTGTTCTTCGCCTCGTTTCCATTTCTCTCTTCTGGTATCTTCTACAAGGCGATTGATGGCTGCAACGTTGCTTGTGCCTTGGTCGCACACAGTGGCAACCACCTTGAAGCCTGTTGCTGCTATCTTTTTAATTGCATCCTTAATGCAATATAGCAGCTGTGGAGCTTTTGTCTGGTTCTCACAAAAATTGTAAGAAATTGGAATTTTCCATCCACTTTGCAGACCTCTGAGCATAAATACTAATGCATGATCAGCAAAGTGGCCAGTTCTTCTTACGCTCCAGTCTTCAACACCAACCACTTTATCCTGGATCTTGTCATAATGTAAATGAGGCTGCAGCGCCATTTCGTCCCACATCAGAATACAATAGGTCTCTTCTGGTGGAACTTTCGCAGCTTCTTCTGATAAATGCCTTAGCATTATCTTGCACAAGCCGGTACTTAAATTTATGTTTTGTAACATATTTTTTAAGGTACGCGTGCTTGGCATATTACATAATTGACGTAATAATTTATACGACCTCGGCGACTGCTTATAAATGGTTAAAGATAGTATTTTTTCCTTTTCTGTGTAGCGTCTTCCCTAAAATCAAATTAATTGTTAATTAAACAGTTCTAGAAGTAATTGTTCTTATACCTTTTGTGTTGCTCTATTATATATTACACTATTGTTAAATATTTATTCTCCTTACCTGTGGTGCATATTCTGATGTCCGTAACTGCATATCTATAAATATTCTCTGAGTTGCAGACAGTTTACTGTACTGATCTAATAGCTGTAGCCCTGATCTTTTATTTAAAGCTTTCAGCTTTTGCCTCAGATTTTTGTTCTGTTTTGCAGCATATTTTTGCTGTTTCAGCACTTTTTTAATATGAGTGAATACTTTTAATGCTTTTGGCGTAAAAGCAGTATTCTTAGTAATAGTATCTGCCTTCTGTGAAGCACTACTGCATAGATTACAAAAATAGTTTAATGGGCTATCTGTAAAACAAAGTTAAAAATTAAATTTATAACAATTTCATTTTAACAGTTATATTATATTTGTAATCATTATACTTACTTGAAGTTTGCGCTACATTCTTTGCATCTTCCAGTATGATGCATGGTACACTTGCAACCATTTCCATTTCTTCTTCTTCATGTGGATGTACAGGGTGTTTCAAAAATATTTGTCATGGCTTTCAGGGGTTGTTCTACACCTCTGGATCGATGGAGATTTGCGAAAAAAACTTGCCGCAAAATTCGGGAAAGGGTAGCAAATTTTTTTTATTGGCTCATCGTATTCGTCTTGTTACGTAGGCAAAATGTCTGAGAGGAACCATGGGTCAGAAACGAACCGTTCTCTCGCAAATTAACTTTTAATTGGGCCTTACGATTAAAATTTCGCCGATAGTTAAAGCAGAGGCGACGTAAACGAAGCTAGAAAATAGGGCACTGTGTCACCGAACCAGAAGAGAAGTGTAAGTGTTTATACTCTTCTTCCCGGGTGGGCCCTTGAGTGAACCCGACACCGAACGCAGGTCATTGACATTTTCTAGTCTTTTTCTCTCTCTTCAATTATGTTGCCTCTGTTTCAACTATTGGAGCTAGCAAGGGTATCTCATGTGTTTCCTTTCGAAAGGTCGGCGACTCGAAGGCTGTCGTATGGGCGAAATTTTAATCGTAAGGCCCAATTAAAAGTTAATTTGCGAGAGAACGGTTCGTTTCTGACCCATGGTTCCTCTCAGACATTTTGCTTACGTAACAAGACGAATACGATGAGCCAATAAAAAAAATTTGCTACCCTTTCCCGAATTTTGCGGCAAGTTTTTTTCGCAAATCTCCATCGATCCAGAGGTGTAGAACAACCCCTGAAAGCCATGACAAATATTTTTGAAACACCCTGTACTTCTGTTTCTGAAAAAATAAAAACATGTACTGTATATAGAAACTGCGTATAATGTATTACATTTCTTTTTATATTTGGTTTTAATTCTTACCTCTTATTTCTTCTTGTTCAATATTGAAGTGTGCCACTTCAGCACTTTCCTCAATATTTCTCTCTTCCATACTGTCGGTGTCCATTCCAGTTGGAAGATTTAAAGATGGAATTGCATCAGGTAGCAATCTCCTGTTGCACCCAAATCTGTATGCACTTTGAGGAAAGTGCTTGTAGCACACTTTAAACTGTTGCCTTGCTGCAGCTGTTATGTCCAATAAAGGAAAATTCCTTATTGCTTTCGCCCATTGTTCGGATGTTGCTACAGCCTTCGGGAATTTATGTCCGGATGTTTCTGCACCAGTACCACATCCAGGTACACAGCACAGCTTCCGCATCTTCGTGAACTATAAAATAAAAGTAAATTAAGAGAGCAAATTAACAAAATCAACAAAGTAATAAACAAAACGAAAAATGTTGTTGAAATAGTGCCCAATCAATTTGATAATTTCAAATTGAGAGCACTATTAGAACAATATATATTCGATTATTGAAGTATTTAAAATGAAAAAATAATTCGAATTTGTGAAGAATTCGAAAAACTCGTTTTTTTCTGCGATTCCAAGCCGCAACAGCAATTGCACGTGGTCACAAGTGGTCCAAGTGGTCGCCAGATATTGTTTTTCGTTCTTCATTTGTTTGACCTAGCTGCAATTTGATTTCAAATTTGCGCCTAAGCGCGCCTCACGGATGGCCCGAAGCGTACGTTACGTACGTAACGCCATCTAGAGGTGAACCCGGACTTAATTGAACTGATCTACGACTTCGTATAAGAGTTTCTTCCCCCTGGTCCAAAGTGACTTTGCGGTGGAAGGACTGACTCTTTGCGGAACACTAATTCCGTCCATTATTTCGGTCCATTTATTATCCATTTTTAATTTTTAATATAAAGTATCAAACGCACCTGATGTTGAATTGTAATAGATAGTCATTGCCGAATTAAAATTTTTATTCCACTGGAAACAGAACGTTCCAAATAAATGCTTGAGATTAGAAAATACTCTATGTAGTATCGCAAACTTTGGGTCTTTTTAGAAGTTTGCTGTGAAATAGCTTTAGTTGTTAAGAGCAAGGGATGGAATATTTATGACTTCCTTCTAATTAGAAGACACATAGACATGCCAAAGGTTTTCATTTATGTGTAACATTTGCATTTTTCAATTACACTATTTCTATGATAAAAACAGATGAGAAATTGAAAATAGAATAAATGCAATACTAGATTTTGTTGCTGGAGAAGGAGAAGCTGCCAAATAATATTGCCTGTAGTAGCTCGATCATATTTACAAACACAGTGATAGGCATAGTGGCGGCTTCTCCTTTGAAACCTCCAATGAGAAGGCGCTATGGGTCCGAACGACCCCGAGCGACGGCCGTGCCGCTGCTTCTACCGTCAGTACTCCGAGGGTTAAAAGAAACAAATGTAAGAGAGGAAAAGCCAGAACAAAATCTATTAAATTTACAAATTATTTTAATAAATTAATAACATAAACTGATTATCGTAACTGAAAACAACACTTAACACATAAAAACAACACAATTGTACTTAAAAGATAAATCGTAACTTTAAACACATAAATTAAACATCTGTAGTGAAATAATCTGTCTGTTCCCTTCTAATCTTCATAAACGACTGATTCAATATTTTTGATTTCAATGCGGCTCATCATTCAAACAGCAAGCCAACAAGTCAGTCGTCGCAGCGGCGATGAACATACTTAGTGTTATATTAATATATACATTAACACTCTTACACAAAGAGAGACATAATGAATTTATTAAATGTATATCTCCAACAAAACATGACTTCTACGGGACATTAACACATTGCACGTCGGCTGAATATCAGCCACTGAAACCTTGAATGCTGGGTTAATCTTGTTAAGGCAATATTAACATTAAATGCATTGAGTAATGCACAAATTAAATGAAATAATACTGTCTTCTTATCCAGTGTTCCGTTTTCCGCAATTCAGAATAACATGACAGATATTGATTAGCCAAGTTTACAATCATACATTTACAATTTCCCATTATCGTGGGACTGGCACGCAATGTGTTAAAAACAGAATTCAGATTTCGTTAACTCAGAGGGATAAGATGTTTGTTATGATGAATAAAAATAAAACAAATGGCAACAAACGTTATTGCACTATTTTTATATTTTTACAATATAATTTACATTTTTCAGCTGCAAAAATATGTATATGTTTCGAAAATATTTGTCATGGCTTTCAGGGGTTGTTCTACACCTCTGGATCGATGGAGATTTGCGAAAAAAACTTGCCGCAAAATTCGGGAAAGGGTAGCAACTTTTTTTTATTGGCACATCGTATTCGTCTTGTTACGTAGGTGAAATGTCTGAGAGGAACCATGGGTCAGAAACGAACCGTTCTCGCGCAAACTAACTTTTAATTGGGCCTTCCGATTAAAATTAAGAAACATTAATTTTCTCAATTTCTGTTTTCTGGATTTAACCATTAGCTTCTCAGCGACTCAAATAGCAATATTGATACATTGGACAAATATCCAACTGAACAAGTTTCAATTTATATATAAATGTATTAAAACGTTGAGTGCCCAGCAAGGATCAAATTCATTTTGTTCACGCTCAAATCCGAGTCTCACCATAGTGTTACAGAGTAGCAGTATGAATTGTTGTTTAAAATAATATTGATATTGCCATAAAGGGTGTAGTCGGTTAAGATGGTCAAATGTGCCCTTGAACCGACTTCAAATCGCGATGAGTCATTCGAAAGCTTATAAAAAAAGAATGATTTCTGCCAAGTTTCAACTTTGTATCTCGACCCGGGGGGTAGTAAAGGGTAAAAATGGAAAATCAGGTTTTTGCCGAATTTCTCCTATACCAGCGGATGAAAAATTTTGAAAAAATTCAGAGGCATTTCTGTTGTCAGGGCATATATTAGAGAATTGTTTCAGATTTTTAAATTGAAAAACCAAGCTGTGAAAAATACAAAACGCCAAAAAATGCTGAAAAATGCCGATTGTGTATCGAAGCAGTCTTGGCACTATAATTATATTTTTACTGCAAGTACGTATCGTTGTTACTATTGTCCTGAATTTTTTTCAGATTTTTCAATTTGGTGCCCCGCAGGTAAAAAAATTAAAAACCGATTTTTTCGTCGTTTTTTCCGTGTCAGAGTAACTTATACGTCGAATTGCTTCATGAAATAGGTATTTTATGCGATCTTCTATGTTTATACGTACAGAAAAACATCACAGGAATTAAGGAAACTGAAAAAACCGAATCATTTGAAACTGTTATGCGCCTTATATTGTAAAGTATCTACAGTATTTTCCAACGGCGTCGGTGGCGCAGTGGTAGAGTGTCGAGCTGCTATACCGCTGCGAACTTTTTGAACGTAGGTTCGAGCCTCGAACTTCCAAGTCCCTTAGGCTGTTTTTTTTTTTTTTTTGTTAATTATATATATTTCCGAACTTTACGACACAACGATCAATATTTATTATCAAATGTTTTAAGAATATTTGAAAAACATATTAACATGAAATATACGTAAATATGAGTTTGGACTGCTTGTTATGCCGCCGTTTATCCTGTCAATTACGGCATTGTTTGAAATTGGTTTCCAAATCTCTTACCTTTAACAATTATGGATGGATGGCAACAAAAATCGTGTTGTTGTTTTTCTACTATTTAGCCTTTTCGTCTATTCGAATTAGATCATACAATTCTATTCTCTCTTTTATTCAAAATGTATGTTAGAATTTCTGTCACGTGTTCAATGCATGAAAGGTAAGAGATTTGAAAACCAATTTCAAACAATGCCGTAATTGACAGGATAAACGGCGGCATAACAAGCAGTCCAAACTCATATTTACGTATATTTCAGGTTAATATGTTTTTCAAATATTCTTAAAACATTTGATAATAAATATTGATCGTTGTGTCGTAAAGTTCGGAAATATATATAATTAACAAAAAAAAAAAAAAAACAGCCTAAGGGACTTGGAAGTTCGAGGCTCGAACCTACGTTCAAAAAGTTCGCAGCGGTATAGCAGCTCTACACTCTACCACTGCGCCACCGACGCCGTTGGAAAATACGGTAGATACTTTACAATATAAGGCGCATAACAGTTTCAAATGATTTGGTTTTTTCAGTTTCTTTAATTCCTATGATGTTTTTCTGTACGTATAAACATAGAAGATCGCATAAAATACCTATTTCATGAAGCAATTCGACGTATAAGTTACTCTGACACGGAAAAAACGACGAAAAAATCGGTTTTTAATTTTTTTACCTGCGGCGCACCAAATTGAAAAATCTGAAAAAAATTCAGGACAATAGTAACAATGATACGTACTTACAGTAAAAATATAATTATAGTGCCAAGACTGCTTCGATACACAATCGGCATTTTTCAGCATTTTTTGGCGTTTTTTATTTTTCACAGCTTGGTTTTTCAATTTAAAAATCTGAAACAATTCTCTAATATGTGCCCTGACAACAGAACTGCCTCTGAATTTTTTCAAAATTTTTCATCCGCTGGTATAGGAGAAATTCGGCAAAAACCTGATTTTCCATTTTTACCCTTTACTACCCCCCGGGTCGAGATACAAAGTTGAAACTTGGCAGAAATCATTCTTTTTTTATAAGCTTTCGAATGACTCATCGCGATTTGAATTCGGTTCAAGGGCACATTTGACCATCTTAACCGGCTATACCCTTAGTTGTGAAATTCTATTTAACTGTGCAAAGAACGCTATTCATGTATGTGTGACAAGGCCCCCATAAAAAGTTGTCACCCATGTCTGGTTGATAGGATTTTCAACGAGTTAATGTCATAGAATACTTGTTTTAAAAATAAAGTTACCCTAATTAAGTTGTAAAATTCTATGTATTAAGACGAAGAAAAGCGTCACCTAACTATAGGTGATGGACCACACAAAAGATCTATTTGTACATATAAAACAGTGTAACGAAAATTCACTCACTAGTCGATGACCATTTGTCAGTTCTGGGTTATTCTCATCTTATATCTTGTGTATAGCTCTGGTTTTGATAAGGAGCAGCCTAAAAAGTTGAAAATTCTGTTAATAGTCTTTCACGCAATCAGAAAATATGTAATGAATTTATTTCAATGACATTAAATAATGTTTTTGGCCTAAAGAAAATATATGTTTGATACACATTATCCTAAAATTCCAACTACTAAACCGTATTCAGAATAAATTTTATAATTTTTTCCTTTATATTTATCTCTTCTTTTTTGTACTTAAAGAGTTTGAAAAGGCTGATACATATTGTATTACATTGTATGACTACTGATCGAGTCGCAGAATGTCATTGAACTTCGTTCGTCTTTTCGGCAACAAACTGTAAGCCATGGTAATCGTGAAGAAAGCATTGACATGCAAATATATTATTCTCTTAATTAATACATCGTCCTGTATAATTATTATCGCAGTCCCGACTTATCATCCAATATTGGTATTGTTTTTTTTTTTATTAATTTATTTAGTGTCGCATCAGCCATTGGCCATTAGCGACAACGCTATTTACATAGGTACAAATGTGCATATAATAGTATTGATAAAGATGTAACATAAGTGCTACTTTACAGCGAATAATACTAATAGAATAAACTTATAACATAAGACTAACAGTAGAAGCTTAACCCTGTCGAAACTATCGTCCCAAAATATCCACCCTTCTTATGCAAACAGGACCTTTCCAATCCAGGCGTAGATCTCCACAATGTAACCAATTTACATCGTCCCTACTCATTATCTCCCTGCATCACGGACTTTCCCACATTCTTTCCTTATCTCAAAAACAGCCAAATCCTTTTTCCCTAATCCAACGGAAATCTTCTGTCAGATCGTTAGAATGACCTACCGTTTCCGTCCCTCGACTTCAACATTCTCCCAACACTATCTTCGATAAATATCTTTTGTTTTCAAGATGGTCTTTTCTATCGTTTCTCCAACTTTCCCAGGCTTTCCTAACGAACTTCCATCCCTACCTTTCCTTTTTAGGGACCATCCCTACCCCCACTCTACAAAATCTTACCATAAAAAGGGAACTTTCGAGAGGCCCTTACGCATTTTTCGTTACGTTACTCTGCGCGTCGCTAGCAAGATATTATATAAACTTAAATACCTTGTAAAATCTACCATAAAAGGAAATAAATTAGTTAAACAAACATCGTCTTGTGCGGTTCGACGACAACCCCTTGCACTATCGGTAAACTCGCAAGAAACCATGCCTAAACCGACCGCCCGATATACGATATCTTGCGACTGACAAAGATTACCATGCTAATATTTACTTTACGCAATGGAACTTCTGTGAAACTCAAATGAATTTGAATCAAAGTCTTTTAACACGTTGACTGCCATGGGGGTCACCGGTGATCGGCGCTATTAAGTTCAATGAAATTTCCTGTTATGTTTAAATTACAATATTTATAAATTTTCTAACATATTCAATATTTAAATATTGGCATAACGAAGATCAAGATCTGCTGAATATCGTTCTCTCACAAGGAGAGGACCCCAACTGTCCGACTTCGATTTTAACGAGGCTTTGCAAGACGATAGCATGTAGGTCCCTAATGATATGTGTAAAATATTAGCCGTAGTTATGCAGTAGTTTTAAAGATATAAGCGATTAAAGTTCATCCCTCTTGATATACTATAAATGTAAACTGGATTACAACAGCTGTGTTGGGTCAGTGGCAGCGGTTTAAGGCTTACGACCCGAACGTCCTACGTTCGAGTCCCCCATGACGAGTAATTTTTTTTTTCTATTTTAATTTGATAAAATTGCACACAATGCAGAATAACAATTATCGTACACTTGCAATGTATACATTTACATTATGTACGTTTCGGACCTCGCAAACTGTCTTTTTACAGCTTTTCGAAATATTTACTCTTCAAAGTCCTTGAAGACAATTCGAACTGTATATCTAGCTAAATAAAAGTTAGTTCATTTTAAACCGTTGGAGGAAGCATTAGTCGTGCGTTTTTTAAGGCGTACAATCTTAATTTTACAAGGCTTACTGCACAGTCCGAGAAAGCATCTGTTTCGGAAAGTTTCCGTTTTTTCAGCCACGCGGGTGCCACTTTTCTTTACTTTTAATGGCCTAGGTCTCTGGAATCCTTACCCTGCAGTTTGATTTAATTCCGTATTTTCGATGTACTTTCAATAGCGATTGCCATGCAGCGAGCGTAGAATATAAGTCTGGAAACCATGTGTTTCGTGCGCAATTTCATCAAATTAAAATAGAAAAAAAAATTGTCCGTCACGGGGACTCGAACGCAAGATGTTCGGCTCGTGAGCCTTAAACCGCAGTCACTACGCCACCACAGTTATTGTAACCAGATTCACATTTATAGTATACAAACAGGTACGAACTTTAATCGCTTATATTTTTAAAACTACTGCATAACTACGGCTAATATTTTACACATATCATTAGGGACCTACATGCTATCATCTTGCAAAGCCTCGTTAAAATCGAAGTCGGACAGTTGGGGTCCTCTCCTTGTCAGTGTCTTGAAAGTTTCTTTTTCCTAAATATGTGATTTTAATAGAAAAAGTTTCACTTCAGTAGAAATGACGAAACAAGCAAAATATCGGCGGCGTTCAAAGTGTTAATAATCTTGCACGGGAACATACTGTTAGGTACTTCCGTGAATGCCGGATGAGGAATATCGGATAGCATTCTCATGCGACACTTTAGTTTAGTCTCCTTAGCGATAAACCTTTCTTGGAATAAAAAGGGCGGCACCGAATCGGCGCAACGAGGCTCACGATTGAACACTCTCGTCTCGACGACCAAACTGTAAAAACGTGCGACTCTTTTAATTAAACTATAATTCTAAGTTTTGCACTTGGTGTCTTTTTCTTTCTAGATATCCTGAAATAAATCAATGAGTTTAAAAGAAGCGAACACATTTTCACTTAACACGGCATAACAATACGATCTTATTCGAGATATGAATACTTTGCCCAAAATTAATACCACGAGTCAGACTCGTGATATTCTAGTTTGGCCTAAAATTTTCATCACGAGTCAGACTCATGGAAATAGTGCAAGGGGTTAAGGTATCACTAGTTACATTATTGGATAATAGGGTTATTTTACAAGAAGTGGTAGGAATTTTGCTGGATTTTCTACAGTTATTGTAGGTTATTACCTGAGATTTTTATACATCATGTAGGATCCCGATTTGTTCTAAGAATGTTAATATTTTGTCTATAGATTTGTTATCTTTTAGACAATCTTTAATGTTTTTGGGTAGGTTCGCTTTTGCTCTAAGAGTTTTGTTTCCGAGGCAGTCCTGAATAATATGTTTGACGGAAAGTTTAGATGTACATCTGCTGCAAGTAGGTTCTTCAGTTTTGGTGAAAAGATGTTGGTGGGTTAGTTTGGTGTGACCTATTCTGAGACGAGTGAGAATGATTTGTGTTCTTCTTGTCATTGAGAGCCGGGTTTGGAGAATATATATTTTCGCGGATTTCGTGAAGTTTCGTGCGGTTGTTTGTCCATGTTTCGTTCCACTTGTTTATAATCTTCTTAGTGACTAGCTTTTCGACTTCATTGAATGGGATTGCAAAATTAGATATATCTATGCTGCCCTCGTCTTCAGCAATTGTTGTGGTGAGACATTTAGGATTCCCTTTACATATAATTATATTTTTATGCCCAGACAGTTCATATTGTAGAGTTTGTGTTAACGGATCGCTGTAGTAAAGATTGCATATATCGTTGTACGTGCTAGATTCGGGAGTGGTTATTACATAGTTTTTCTGTGGGTTTACTGTTGTATCTTTTACTGCAATTAAAATAATATATATATATATATTGCTCGTTTTTATTGAAATTATATTGGGAAATTTGTATACTTTTCTTTTATTTTCTGTCTTTACAATGACTTTAATTACTTTGTCTTTCTCTAATTTAGTAGATGTATGGATATATGTGGTAGACGGAAAGTTAGTAGCTAGTCTAACGGTAGATTTAATTATTAATTGCGGAGGAGGGATAGTTGGCTTCTCTTTAATAACACTGTTCAACACGATTTTTTTTCTCAAATATCCCATGGGTGATCCTCGTAGAGTTAGTCATCCTAAACACGAATCCGTCGGCAGAATCGCTCCATCACCCTCAGTTTTTTAGTAAAATGAGTTTTTGTAAAAACACCAAATTTTGGCAAAAAATGAGGTATTACGCGAAAAGTATAATATATATACAAATATAACTAAAATGTTATAAAAATAAAGATTCCGTCCAATTAATTTTTTCGTAGTTGTCACTCAATTTACTTTTTAAAAAATTAAGTAATATGAATAATTAATAAATAATGAAAAATTCTTTCTAAAATACAATGAAAGAGGATTAAAGGGGAACCTAGAAAATCTTTTTATACTACGCTTTCGATTTTCTTCAAGTGGTAAAACGGAAATATCCGCATCCACAGAGTACCTACAGATAACACTGTCCAAAAAAGGGTATAGCCGGATAAGGATGGCAAAAGTGCCCCCAAAGGTAATTAACTTTGAGGCATACCATTCGATAGAGCTCTTTGGAAAAACCCTTCCTGCAAAGTATAAACCAGGTACCCCTACCGTAGGGGTAGTTATAGGGTGAAACGTACTTTACGGTTTTTGCTCGATTTCTCCCGTTTGGATCGATAGAAAATTCTGAAAAAAATCACACATATTATACCCAATGGTGTGCATAGTCTGAAATTTTTTCAGATTTTTTGGTTGGCAAATCCATTTTTAAAAAATTAAAAAAGTTTATAAACATTAATTTTTTATTGAAAATATGAAGTGACTACTTTTATATTTTTACAGTACCTGCATAGTAGCCTAATTATTAATGTATAATTTTTTCAGATTTTTACGAGGAGTGGACGGCAGTTAAAAAAATTAAAAACCAACAATTGTTTATATTTTTTGCTAAATTATTGATGTGACCACGTTTATATTTTCACAGTTTCGCAAGTTTGCTATAAACAATTGACTGTAATTTTTTCAGATTTTTTGCAACAGTGTATCATACCAAAGAAAATAAAAAACCGATGTTCACTCATGACCAATACACAAATAAGTGTAGACTTGGATGATCGAAAATTATACGCAATAACCACTATTTCACATGAAATAAACTAATATACTTCATTATTAAATATTTTTACATTTGAAAAATTAATTTTACTGAATGAGTTTTACCTTTTCTAATTTTTGGACTCAGGACCGTGAGGCGCATAAGTTCCGTCTCCACCGTTCTCACTGTATTATCGAATTTAAGCATTCACCAAGGAAAATACATAAATTATGCTCGTTTAAATATAAAAAATATTGCGAGTTAGGTATGAATTATTAGATACTTTTACATTTGTAAAAATATTTTACAAATATAAAAAATTGTAGCAACCCGCATAAAGCGGTGGACAAATAGGTACCAGGAAGAGAGGGGGGTGCGAGTCGAACGTACGCACCCTACCCCCCACTACCGGAAGCCGACCAATGAGGAGCGAGGCCCCTCGGATAAAAAGGGCCTCGATTAACCAAAAGGTCGGAGTTGTGAGCGGGTGGTCAAGGGCTTCGGACTAGGCAGTACGGACGATCCACTGGTATCCAGTCGAAGCCTTGACCTCCACCCGTTGAAGACACTCCGAAGTATTGGTGGACGGACGCAAGCCCTCAATTCCAGTCAGCGACGGAGGTGGTTACTCGGATGATCCAGGACCACCGATCCTAGCTGACTTGCGGAGGGTTGTGGTCCTCCCCGATATCAGGAGCTGTTTTCCAACTCCCAAGTAACGGCGTAACCTACGACGGAGCGAACTCCGGTGACTCTTGGCGATCCAGAGTCCGGACGACGCGAAGAGAACGTCGCGGGGGAAGCGCGTTACATATTGGCGCCCAACGTGGGGCCCGAACGACGACCGCCGTTACAATATTTATTTATTTATTTGTTTAATGTTTATAATACGTCAATTGCTATTTAAATGTTAGAGAAACTCCAAATTCTTACTTAATGCATGAAAATTAAAAATTGGTAATAGGCAATGTACATATATACTTATTACCCTCCTTAGGGCAAAGTCTACAGAGGAGAGCTGTTACCGGCTAGTTCCAGCCGTAAGACTCGAATGGCTACAGGTTTATGAAACATCTATTACAATTTTATTTGGATACGAGACAAGTTCCAAATCTTCCAATAAGTTCTTATAATTAGGAATTGGTATAGCTGTGGATTATTATAAACAAACTAACATAAAATACGCATTCCAAAAAACATCGGTTTTTTATTTTCTTTGGTATGATACACTGTTGCAAAAAATCTGAAAAAATTACAGTCAATTGTTTATAGCAAACTTGAGAAACTGTGAAAATATAAACGTGGTCACATCAATAATTTAGCAAAAAATATAAACAATTGTTGGTTTTTAATTTTTTTAACTGCCGTCCACTACTCGTAAAAATCTGAAAAAATTATACATTAATAATTAGGGTACTATGCAGGTACTGTAAAAATATAAAAGTGGTCACTTCATATTTTCAATAAAAAATTAATGTTTATAAACTATTTTAATTTTTTTTAAATCGATTTGCCAACCAGAAAATCTGAAAAAATTCCAGACTATGCACACAATTGGGTATAATATGTGTGATTTTTGCAGAATTTTCTATCTAGCCGAACGGGACAAATCGAGCAAAAACCGTAAAGTACGTTTCACCCTATAACTACCCCTAGGGTAGGGGTACCTGGTTTATACTTTGCAGGAAGGGTTTTTCCAAAGAGCCCTAACCAATGGTATGCCTCAAAGTTAATTACCTTTGGGGGCACTTTTGCCATTCTTATCCGGCTATACCCTTTGAAGCTCTTTTCTGTTTTCCTATAGCCACTATATAATTCTTATAGAGTTCGTCGTCCTGAACACGAATCCGGCAACGAAATTTCTGGATCACCCTCTGTTTTCGAAAAAAATCAGCATTTGTAAAAACGGTCGTTTTCGGTAAAGAAGCTGGTTTTACGTCAAAACTAGGAAGCGTAGATTGTTGTTCTTGGTCTCAAAAAATAGAGGAGCGTTGCGAGTATGTATATATAAGCATATTATCATATTCCGTATTGATTAACACTAGAATTACCGGCGTTACATCTATCATATTTCAATATATTAAATAATTACTTTGAAAGAGGAGAAATCGAATGGCGGAAAGAATGATCAATTCGGTGATTTATGTCTTTTGCGATGGACGTAGAATTGTTGGTCCATGGCTCTTGTATGAACTTGGAGAATTTTTGGAAAATACTATGTACCAGTAATTTTGACTGGTTTGGTAGTTCTAGTGTTAATAGCAGTAAATCACTGTCAAAGTTCAAAAACGAGCGGATTCGCGAATTTTTTACGCATTCACTTTGCATTTTCACGTAGAGGACTGTTGCTAGCACAAATTTACTGTGCACCATTGGATTCTACGTACATTTCTGAATAAAAAACAATCAGCGGAAAATGTCATAACTGTTTTCGTTTCGGCTCAATTTAAGAAAATATCCATCCCGAACGTTTTGTCAATACGACGCCATCGCTCCCTGTAAGCGCCGCACAGTGGTCCCAAATCACTAAAACGTGCGAAAAACCTCAAAAATGAACCCTTTGTTAGGGCCATTTTTATTATTGCATTTCGTACTCAGATAGTTTGTCTATGAAAACCTGGAAGGGAAGGGGTTTTTTTACGTATACCTGCGACGTTGTCGCATTTTGAAAATCGCGTTCTTTAGTCCCGCAATCATCGTGAGCGTAACCACTGTTTTGCTGGCTGCAGTATAAAGTGAATAACTTTTGTGAAAGTGAGTGTATTTCAATTCTGCAAAATGGATGGGGTTCATAGAAGTAAGTACAACATTTATTGATAAAAGAAAAATTAAAATTGTTAATGTTTTAAAACTGCAATGCAAATAGTAGGAAATATGGAGTCAATCTTTATGTCAGAATTTCACATAGATATGTAGTGAAAGAGTTAAGTGCTCCACAGTATTCCACTATGATTCTTGTTTAGGCTTATAGGTTACACTTTCAACTTGCTGTACCTCCAAGGTTTAGGTGCTATTAGGATATTTTTGTAATTTTTTGTGCAGCGGTGTACTCGCGTTCTGAGCTTACAAGCGCGTTTCATCGACTACCGTGGACGATACAAAAAAAAATCTTATATAAATTTTATACGATTTGAGAGTAACTTATTATTCAATCATAATACATTTGTTTAATCTAATATACATAGTTCATAAAAATGTAAAATTAATTTTTTTCTTACAAGTATAAGTGTTACGATAGCCATTCCTTTTATTTCATTAATATACATCAGGCTGTTGAATTAGTTACACGCCGCGAGCCTTTTCTGAGTCGCTCCGCCTGCTTCTCCCTCCCAACTATTTTACCCAACCAGAAATGACTTGCCAGACTCGGCGTATTACACGAGTATAGTGGCGCTTTAGGGCGCCATTCGCCTCTGTTCGGTCGCGCTGGAAAGACGCCGCGCACGCCGATTACGGGAAAAGAAATCGATGCGCGTATCCCGTCGACTGACGTTATCTGTCAACGAACAGTTTCAGATCGCATCACATGGCGTTTAGATTAAAACAAAAGTATTACTAGTAAAAAAGTGTACTCAGATATGTCTTGAATTAAATGTGATTAACAGATTGTTGGCAGAAAAACATTGAAATTTTACTTTGTTGCATTCTTCGATACAAAATGTAAGAAGCGCGTTTTCGCTGCTTGACACTCAACCGGTTAAAATCTCTTGCAAAGTCGACCGTGGCGGCAACAATGTATTTTTTGACGCAAGAGCTAACGTTTTGCTGTCGCCGTATTTTTAAATTATTTGCGTTGGAAATTAATTTATACGTGCGCGTGCTGGATCGTAACACACTGTTTCTTTAGTATACATATGAATTAAAGAAACAAGAGGTAACAAATTCAAGATTACTGGATATAATTTTAATAAACTATCGTTATGATTGTTGTATGTATGGTTGTGTGTATAAATGTATGCACAGTAGAACCATTTATTTTAGAAGAAAAAGTTATATGTATATATAAAAGTTTCATAATATTGTGGAGATAATATCGATGCAATACTAATTTTTTTATTTATTTATTTTTTCAACTTTACTTGAAGGAAAACTTCATTGTTTGTACAGAAATATATATCTACATTGAATGAAAACATATATTCACAAATAGAAATATATGTTTACGTTGTTTAAATTAGATACCCTCAATGTTTCCATTGGTATTTTGAGATACAATATAAGTTTTTCAATGTTATTCCTGTCACTATTCTCTGCCGAATTTGCCAAACCACCGCCGGAAGTCCAAAAACATTAAAATCTCTTAATCGCATTTAATTCAAGACATATCTGAGCATACTTTTTTACCAGTAATACTTTTGTTTTAACCTAAACGCCATGTGACGCGATCTGAAACTGTTCGTTGACAGATAACGTCAGTCGACGGGATACGCGCATCGATTTTTTTTCCCGTAATCGGCGTGCGCGGCGTCTTTCCAGCGCGAGCGAACAGAGGCGAATGGCGCCCTAAAGCGCCACTATACTCGTGTAATACGCCGAGTCTGGCAAGTCATTCCTGGTTGGGTAAAATAGTTGGGAGGGAGAAGCAGGCGGAGCGACTCAGAAAAGCCTCGCGGCGTGTAACTAATTCAACAGCCTGATATACATATATCAAAAATGTTTAAATTCTTTCTAATATTTATTATTTTTCTATGTTATTAAATTATTGAATGATTTGCACCAAGTAAACGTTACTTTGAGAGATATTTGAATGTGAATCTTGGGAGTTTTGAATGCGAATATTTCTATTTATTAGACTACTGTTCAAGGATGTTTTTTAAATCTATTATAATCACTAATGCATAATTTTGCGACTTTATTGCACTTCAGCATCTACTGATGGCGAACAACTTTTCAAAGCGAACAATTTTTTCCGTGCTTCGAGACTATTTATTTGAAATTCACTGCGTGAACAAATTTATTATAATTACTAAATAAATTGTTCACTTGTGATAGATTTTCTTGCTTATTAAGGAAAAATATTAATTGTTACATATTTAATTACTTGTTAGAGTAAATATGAGTTTCATACTAGCTTTCGCGCGAAACCGAAAATTTTTAGACACACGCGTCGGCCATATTGAAACCGCTATTTTGTTTTTGCAAATTGTAAGGTCAGATTCGTATTCAGCGACAGACAAAATTTTGGGATACTAACTTTCGTGCCGAACCAGCAATTTTTAGATATGTGTGTTCGCCATATTGGATCCGCCATTTTGTTTTTGTAAATTTTGAGTTCAGATTCGTAATCAGCGACCCAAATTACCCCGGTATGTCAATTTTCAGCTAAATTGAAGCACGCTTTGAGGTTTTTCGCATGTTTTGGCCATTTGGGACCACTGTGCGCCGTAGCTACGCATAATACTTTCACGGGCCCCGAGCATCGATACATTCTGTTGAGGTAGAATTCTCTACCCCTTTATTAAAGTGTAAGGTAATACTTATTTATTTATTTTTTTTTTATAGAGGAGAAATGCTTTACGCACACTCGCAAATGTCTTGCTTTGCGGATAATGTGGAACTCCCTAGACTTATCGCTTTCGTATACGTTCTTAAATCCTCTCTGCTTCATTCTGCATTTCTCTTTAATTTAACTAATGAAACAATACTCGCTTCTAACAACGAATAAGAATTCTTTTATATGTGCGCGATAAATCTTATTATCATTATTTTCATAAATATTAGACAAAAGAAAAAAATCAAAGGGGAGAATGTTGTAGTATATTTGGTAGGAATACGATAGCGAAATTTTCTTTATTTAGAAGATTTAAAATTAAAGAAATATGTGGAACATGTTATAATATAGCATTTACGAGTATTTTATAGTCATAAGATTACATATTGTTAAGAATAAAGAAAAAATTGGTAAATTGTGCTGGAATTTCACCCCTTTGGTTTCTATGTAATGCTTGCCATTTACGAGAAAAACGATGGTAAAATGAATCACTAACAGCCTGAATAAAGAACAAAGCAAAATAACAATACTGAAAAAGCAACTAATTTGGCGTAAGCCAAAGTCTGTCTGAACGTTTCAATACGACCCATTCGCACGAGATTCTGACAGAAGTGAGATCTGTTCAGAATGTTGGACATACAATGTCTAGAAAAGTTAAATGCCGCTTAAAAAACAGAAGCGAGGTCGAACAAACGAAAAATCTGTGGTTCTTTACATCCGTCAAAGTAACAATTTAGTAGAAGAATTTATACACATTTGGCAACTTCTTATTTGTGGTAAATAATAGTACATAATGATAATGTACGATTAAGCGTATTAAGACGGTAAGCGGTAAGCCAATTTCGCCGATATGCTAACAGCCGAAAATCTCTTATTTTATATTCTTTTGCAAATCCATTTTCTTCACCTGTCGTCTGTAGTTCATATTCCAGTGCAGGTAAATACATTTTTCTTAGTCTATATTGCGAAATATAAAATATATTACATTTATCACTTTTATTTGTGAATATAGAAATCCATAAAATTTTCGTTGTTAATTTAAAATAAACAAAAAATTTCGTTATCATCTTTTGCTAACAAAAAGTATACTCCAACTTTCTCCCCTTCGATTTTTTCCTGGGGTTTAACATTTATGAGAATAACGATTTATTGCCGCTATCCCATGTAAAATAATTCTCGTTTATTTTTTAAGGCGAGTATTGTTTCATTAGTTAAGTTAAAGAGAAAAGCAGAATGAAGCAGAGAGGATTTCAGAGCGTATACGAAAGCAATAAGTCTACGGAGTTCTACACTATACGCAAAGTAATACATTTGCGAGTGTGCGTAAAGTATTTCTCCTCTATAAAAAAAAAAATAAATACAGTCGACCCTTGGTAATCCGACAAACGTTTTGCAAGGCGGTGTCGGATTATCAAATTTGTCTGACTATAGAGTACTGTCACAGCCCCCTGTAGTCTGGAACTTTTTGGAAAAGCGTACCTTGTAATCCGACAAATAAAATATCAAAGTGGTAAGATTCTATATGTACTATATCTAACTCATACGATGTGGAATTTAGTAAATTAAACAACACAATAAACAGCTTAGGGTTTGCTCTAGAACTTACAAAAAATAACTACTAAACATTTATGTTAATGTTTGTCCAGGCGTTCGCGAACGATTTACCATATTTTTTCATAACGCAACTCGACTGTACCTGCATGTTATAGGCATGTCGGATTACAGGGGGTGACGGATTAGACAGGGGCCGGATTACCGGGGGTCGACTGTAAATAAGAATTACTTTACGCTTTAGTAAAGGGGTAGAGAATTCTACCTCAACGGAATGTATCGATGCGCGGGGCCTGTGAAAGTATTACGCGTAGCTACGTCGCTTACAGGGAGCGATGGCGTCGTAGTGATAAAACGTTCGGGATGGATATTTTCTTAAATTGTGCCGAAACGAAAACAGTTATGACATTTACCGCTGATTGTTTTTTATTCCAAAATGTACGTAGAATCCAATGGTGCACAGTTTTGTGCTACTAACAGTCCTCTACGTGAAAATGCAAAGTGAATGCGTAAAAAATTCGCGAATCCGCTCGTTTTTGAACTTTGATTATAATATGCTTATATATACATACTCGGGAAACACTCCTCTATTTTTTGAGACCAAGAATAACAACCTACGTTTCTTAGTTTTCACGTAATACCAGCTTCTTTACCGATAACGACCGTTTTTACAAATGCTGATTTTTTTCGAAACCTGAGGGCGATCCAGAAATTTCGTTGCCGGATTCGTGTTCAGGACGACGATCTCTATAAGAATTATATAGTGGCTATTGGGAACTGACATGGAGGCGTGGCTTAAAAAACATGTCGGAAAGTAGCTTACACTTTTAAATGTTTAACCCATGTGATAGTAGCCTAAATCATTAAAATGTTATTAAATATCACAGTTATATTATTATGGACGGCTGATAATCCGAACCAAAAAAAAACATGATGCGCAAAGAATTTTATCGGCCGGTCATTTATTTAAATGTGGAATTAATCGTGAAAAAAGTGATAAAAATGTGACTGTAGTTACAGCGCTTTGTGTACAAACGTCACACATAAAAGAAAAGCCACATGAAATAAACGCAAAAATTAGTAAAACCGGGAAAATAATTGCAATTACCTGTTCTTGTAAGGCAGGATTAGGGGAAATGTGTAAACACACAGTGGCAACATTATTTTATTGTTATCGTTAAGTTGAAAATTTCTAACCTCTAATATTTATAAACTTTGACTTGCAATATGTATGTAATAAATTTAAAATTGTTATTTTAGTAAAGGAGATGACTTGGAGATATTTCAATAATATATAAATATATATTTTATATCTTATATATGTAGGGAATGTATAACAATCCGCAGCTTATGTTAGCAGCTCGAGGCGGATGATCTTCTTTAGTTTTACTGCATTGTAATCTTCTTCTTACGTTCTACTAATAAAGCGTGTGCTTCCACTATAATCCTAACAATATAATCGGTTTTTTTTTAAATGTAGAGAGCAAATTTTCGTTTGAGTAGTAACTTCATTTATTTTTGATAACTTCTTCCACGCTTGAAATTTATCAATTTCTTCCAAATTACCAAAAAAATTTTCTAATAACACTGTACGATCACCAGCCTTTGGAAATTTATGGAAAACCACGTTTAAATTTGTATTAGCTTTACTGTTACAATCTCTAACTGCACAACATACTCTATTTTTTGATTTATTACGTTCTGTAAAAATTCCAACTTCCATTTTTACTTTTATTTATCTATTACTTTTTATAAAAAATGTATTGTTAATACAAACAACACGCATTTACCATGTGTTTACTCGACCGTTGTAAGCTATTAATAGTTTGCTTTTTTGCCACCAGACTGCGTGCCTCAATTTGTCAGTTCCCAATAGGAAAACAGAAATCAACTTCAAATTTGTTGGACAGTGTTATTAGAAGAGCTCAGTAGCATAAAACAAGAAAAAGACGAAAACGTGTCACAGTTTTACCAAAGATTAGAAGAATTGTCTTTTAGAACTCTTGCTATTCTCCACACTGATGATTCATCACAAAGTACACTACGCGGTCGAATCTCAATTATAAATGACGTGACGTTGAATAGATTTGTATACCATTCACATCCACTAATTTCTCAAATGCTTCGTTATCGCGATTTTAAATTAATGAGTCATGCGCTCACTGCTGCCATTGCCGAAGAAAAAGCCTTAAGATTTAGATATGATAATGTCCCTATACAAAAATGTAAGTGTCAGAGAACAAATCACACAATTGCTGAACGTTACATAAATACAAGTGGAAGTAATATACAAAAATATACTCCATATATCTGTTGTATCCCGTGGGTGGTTAACAACAGTTTATTGTAACGTCTAAATTTATGAAGAGGGAGAAAGAAAGGCCCAAGTATTCAAAAATAATATTTAATGAAAAAACACAGTAGGAACAAAATTATGGAGCGGCGTGGCAACTCACGCTTCCAACGCAACACTGCCGTTGCTCTCTTTTCTTTCCAGCTTTCTGGAAAGCTATACGGCTTTTATTTTCAGGGCCAGCGGTATCGGCCGTCATCCTGCATATAATATTGTTACGCGACCTAAAGTGATACCGGTCGAAGTTGCCCCTCGCACCTGTCAAGGATCGAATCAGAAGATCGATTTTGTCGTCGTCCTGGAGACCGGATGTAACGAAGCAGTCGTCGTTACCGGATCTCCGTAGCGAATGGATCTCGATCGTTATATAATTCAAATAGTGCCATTGTAAATAAAGATAATGCCGCGTAGAACCGCGAATCGTGTCGCCTCCGGCAGCGGTAACAATATAAATCATGCAATTATGTAAATTTCCGATGCTACATTATTAAGGAAAGAACTATTGCGCGCTCGAAGTTTTATTATAACAGTTCAAAGGTGACGTCGCACAGTGTGTAATTTTAGGGTTCCAGCTGGACAAAACTATTTTTTGAAAGAAATTATGGTTTTCGTTACTTTTACTGACTTTTCTACTAGTAAACAACATACTGTTATACTTAACGTTAATAATTGTTGATGTTTAACGATACTTTGTATTGCTTTTGGATGGCTTGGCGAGGAAGCGATGACGACACTTCGGAGAATTGTTTCTGAAGGCAGAGGCGCTCCTCGTGCATTGGGTGTTTCGCCCTCAGTTCTTAAGTTAAAGTTGCACGGAGAAGACGGAAGTCATATATTTTTTCCTATAATATTATATTGTAGTTTCTTGTATTTTTGTAACTCCCAAATATATTAATTGTAACAAGATTTCATCAATAATAATACATATTTCAATAGTTATTTAACATTTATACGTAAAATAAGAGACTATCAACTTTAAAAATTTGCTGTAATTTAATCTTAAGGCTTATTCTAATTTCTTTTGTGTAAGATGACTCTGTAAACTCTACTAATTGCAATGATGCATATCATTTTAATGTAGTAAAGATTTAAATCTGTTTAAACATATGTTTTAAAAATATGTTTCCGATTTACTCTAAAAATTAAAAATCCAGGAAAAAATCTAATAGCAGGTGGCGATAGGGCAGACATTTTTTTTGGAAAAAGCAAAAAAAAAATTGCAATATAAATTTTATTTTTGGCTGAAAAATTTAAAAACTTCCGCGAGGCATTTTTCTTGTGTCTTCTGAGCGAACGAAACTAACAATAAGTAAATGCCTCGCCACTCTTTGGGGTTCTGGCCAGGATTTCGGCAAAATAGACCACTGTGAGACGTCGCTCCCGTCCGTTAGGGACGTAATAAAACAATAAGAAAGTAACAGATGTCATAATTTGTCTGAAATGGCTCTTTGCATTTTCAATTGTTTATACCTTTAGCTTTGAACATGCAAAATTGCAAAAGTGTAATAAACGGTACACTTTGTCAAAACTTAACTAACTTTCCGAAGGGAAGCGAAATTCAGAGTCCGCGCGGAATAAAACAATAAAAAAGTAACAGATGTCATCATTTGTCTGAAATGGCTCTTTGCATTTTCAATTGTTTATACCTTTTGCTTTGAACATGCAAAATTGCAAAAGTGTAATAAACGGTACACTTTGTCAAAACTTAAATAACTTTCCGAAGGGAAGCCGTAATCCCGCGACCACGCGGAATAAAACAATAAAAAAGTAACAGATGTCATCATTTGTCTGAAGCGGCACTTTGCATGTTTAATTGTTATACTTTTAGCTTTAAGCACACAAAATTGCAAAAGTGTAATAAATAGTAATATACAGTGGGTGTAGAAAGTATTCGTACACCGGCTAATTTCGAATAATATATTGTAAAATTATAGTTTATTAACTAATTTTTTATAAACAACGAATTTGTACATATTCTCGGAAGCCTCTAGAACAGTTACAGTACAGAAAAAATTAATTAGTTGAATAATTTGCAAAGTTATCACGAAAAAAACGAAATATTGTCCGAAATATAAGAGCAATAAGTATTCGTACAGCTGCTACAGTTTTTAAAAGTCATTAGATTTTCACGAAAAAAGCGTGAAAATTAAATTTATTTGACAATGAAAAAGTAAAATAAATAGTTAATTAATATTTAGTAGGATTTCCTTTTGATTTTATAATTGCTGCGACTCTTCTTGGCATTGATGTTACTAATTTCGCTGTTACGCTGGAGGGAATCTTATTCCATTCTTGCATAAGAGCATTTTTTAAATCTTCTTTAGAGGATATGCGATGTTTTCTAATGTGACGTTCCAAGTAGTCCCATAGGTGTTCGATGGGGTTAATATCAGGAGATTGTGGTGGAGTTTCTATATATGCTGGCGTATTATATACTATCCACATTCTCGTATTGTACGCCGTATGATTTGGATCATTGTCGTTCATAAAGATAAAATTATCTTTAATGCCCATTTTTTCTGCACTGGCAGAAAGATTCCGTTTCAAAATGTCAATATACATCCGGTGGTTCATTATTCCATCAATACATTCTAATTTTCCAACACCAGCTGCACTCATGCAACCCCAAACGAGTACGGAACCTCCACCGTGTTTTACTGTACGTCGTAAATTTTTTGGTTTCAGTTCTTCATTTCTTCTTCTCCATATAGTAGAGTGTCCATTAGAACCGAAAATGTTAAATTTGCTCTCGTCTGTAAAGATCACTCGGTTCCAATACTCCAATGGTGTGATAACATTATTATTTGCGAACTCTAATCTTTTCTTCCTATTTGCTTCGCTCACTAAATATTTTCTACGGGCCACCCGACCGTGATACCCTTGACTCCGCAAAAAACTACGTACAGTACTGACAGAGAGATTAATATCCAAATTATCTCTAACAAGGAGAGGACCCCAACTGTCCGACTTCGATTTTAACGAGGCTTTGCAAGATGATAGCATGTAGGTCCCTAATGATATGTGTAAAATATTAGCCGTAGTTATGCAGTAGTTTTAAATATATAAGCGATTAAAGTTCGTACCTGTTTGTATACTATGAATGTGAATCTGGTTACAACAGCTCTGGTGGCGCAGTGGCTGCGGTTTAAGGCTCACGACTTCGAACATCTTGCGTTCGAATCCCCGTGACGGACAATTTCTTTTTCTATTTTAATTTCATGAAATTGCGCACGAAACACATGGTTTCCAGACTTATATTCTAGGCTCGCTGCATGGCAATCGCTATTGAAAGTACATCGAAAATACGGAAATAAACTGCAGGGTAAGGATTTCCAGAGACCTAGGCCATTAAAAGTAAAGAAAAGTGGCACCCGCGTGGCTGATAAAACGTAAACTTTCCGAAACAGATGCTTTCTCGGACTGTGCAGTACGCCTTGTAAAATTGATTGTACGACTTAAAAAACGCACGGCTAATGCTTCCTCCAACGGTTTAAAATTAACTAACTTTTATTTAGCTAGCTATACAGTTTGAATTGTCTTCGAGGACTTTGAAGATTAAATATTTCGAAAAGCTGTAAAAAGACAGTTAGCGAGGTCCGAAACGTACATAATGTAAATGTCTATATTGCAGGTTTACGATAATTGTTATTCTGCATTGTGTGAAATTTTATCAAATTAAAAGAGAAAAAAAAATTACCCGTCATGAGGGACTCGAACGTACGACGTTCGGGTCGTGAGCCTTAAACCGCTGCCACTGCTCCAACACAGTTGTTGTAACCCAAATTACATTTATAGTATATGAAGAGAGATGAACTTTAATCGCTTATATCTTCAAAACTACTGCATAACTACGGCTAATATTTTATACATGTCATTAGGGACCTAAATGCTATCGTCTTGCAAAGCCTCGTTAAAATCGAAGTCGGACAGTTGGGGTCCTCTCCTTGTAAGGTGCTCATCTATTTTCTTGCACTTATCCTTGGATCTTGTTTTACCATCCTAGTAATCGCTCGTCCGCTATGTCGGTTAATTTTACGTGGACGTCCACATATTGAGTTGTTTTGCAATTTCTTTCATAATCCGTATCGTTCAACTATACTTTGTATAGTTGAACGAGGACGGATTATAATCCTCGAAATTTCCGATAAACTTTTACACTGATTATGCAAATTAATAATAGTTTTCCTTTCTTCTACCGTACTTTCTCTACGTTTTCGTCCCATTTTCAACGATAGTATCGAACAGTACACGGTCTCGAGGTCGAATGATACTGACAACGTTTCTAAACATACTGACGATACCAATCATAACTATTAGATAATTATATAAAGTGTTTACAATAGAAACTCACTTTCAAATAGTTCGAAATCAGAACTGTACGAATACTTATTGCTCTTATATTTCGGACAATATTTCGTTTTTTTCTTGATAACTTTGCAAATTATTCAACTAATTAATTTTTTCAGTACTGTAACTGCTCTAGAGGCTTCTGAGAATATGTAAAAACTCGTTGTTTATAAAAAACTAATTAATAAACTACAAGTTCGCAATATATTATTCGAAATTAGTTGGTGTACGTATACTTTCTACACCCACTGTATGTTAAAAGTCTACATACATTTCGGAACGGAACATAAATTACATGTTAATTGTTCAAGCGGATTAAAATGGTAATGGAAGGTCGTTTAGAAAAATAAAAAATTGTAAATATATCCCAAATAAGTGTAGATAACAATACATATACGCAAATTCCATTCTAACCTTTCGTTACAAAACAATTGACGAAAATATCTAAGGCATGATGGGAGCGTGTAAAAGCAATCTGCGGAAAGTATAACTTTGAGGCCTGTTAATTAACTATTGCAGATTATTTTTTCAAATAATTTTTACATTTTTTGTTTCTATGGACATTCTACTACCGATTTCCAATAAAATTTTATACATCTGGACCATTACGAAAATTGACTTTTGTCCAGCTAGAACCCTAAAATTACACACTGCGTCGTCGCGAGATGCCGACCGTCAGCGATTCGATACAAAATTCGATGATTTCGGGACAGATGTAACCTTTTTTTAGTGTGGTGGGAGGTTTGGATGACTCCGACTTCTCGTGACTAATTGTTAGTGAAAGCACCGATCGTTGTTTCTCTTTTAGAAGACTCACACCTCTGTGGAGTGAGTAAAACGCACACTGTGGAGTGAGTGAGACGCTAAGTTAGGCGCGTACTATGGAGAGAGTGAGACGCGTATAAAATATTCCGAGATCCAGTGAAAATAGTTTTAGACCGACGATATTAATTATATTAATAATATTATATTTTTGTAATTTTTTTAATGTCAAAGTTATATCAATTGTACTGTTTTTTGCAATTTTTGAAATTTCTTGCCATTGACCCCCATTTTCATTTCATAGACCCCCAATTTTTTTTTCGCCCACGTAGACCACTTGCAGGTCTTCATCGACCCCTGGGGGTCGATATAGACCACTTTGGGAATCACTGGTCTAGCCGAACAAGGGGGTCAAAAGTGCTCTTGAGCCGATTTGATTCGACGATGGGTCATTCGATAGGTGATGATGAAAAACCATTGCACACAAATTTTTATTCCGATACCTTCACCGGGAGGGTAGTTATTGGGTAAAATCGAAAAATCAGTTTTTGCCTCATTTTCCTCAATTAATGTGGTGCAAAAATTCCAAAAAAATTATAACACATTCTAAACATGAATGTACACGTTAGGGATTTTTTTTCAGATTTTTCCTTTGCAAGTCCCACTCACGAAAAATGAAAAACCAAAAAAAAAATTTTTAAACATCGATTTCGAATTGAAATCTTCCGAGAACAACTTTTTCCTTTTTACAGTAGTTGCATGATGTTATCATTGTTATACCCTAAGTTTTTCAGATTTTTTGAGTACGGTGCATCACAGTCGGAAAAATCAAAAACCGATTTCTGGGACACATTTTGGGCTGAAACTCGCCCATTATCTGCCATTCTTGCATGATTTTAATACAGTATGTTCATATTGTGACCTTCAATGTTTCTGCATAGAAATATGTAGATGTTAAAGAATAATATCGGGATAATTAAATAAATTGCTGATTGTATGGTAGTTATAACCTAGAATTTTAACCGTTCTTTCAAAAGCATTAATGGCGCAGTGGCTATGGTCGCGGGTTCGAATCTCCATGTGGGACTTAAGTTTTTTTCTGCCATTTTTTTAATATTTATTAAAGACATAACAATATTCAGTAGTAGTTTTAAAATGTTTCACCGATATTTTTATGCTTTTCAACAATATAAAACCTATAGAAAAATAATCGTAAAACATGCTGTTCTTACAATTAGACATGCAACGTTTTGCAATTATGAGTATTCTCAAACATTTTATATTGTTAATAGATATTGGTTTATTGCAATGTATGAAAATATATTTTAAGTATGAAAGAAATATAAAATTCAATGTACAGAATGTACATAAAGTACTTGTAATTGTAAATCGTGACATGACTGGAAAGAGTCGAAGAAGAAAACACTATAGTGTATAATTATTTTTAGAAGTATCTGTGAAACATTTTAAAGCTACTACTGAATATTGTTATGTCTTTAATAAAAAAAAAAAAGACAGAAAAAAACTTAAGTCCCACCTAGAGATTCGAACCCGCGACAAAAAAGTGTCCAGCGATTCCACAGGCAGACACCATAGCCACTGTGCCATTAATGCTTTTATAAGAACGGTTAAAATTCTAGGTTATAACGACCATACAATCAGCAATTTATTTAACCCTAGATCACTAACCTTCGTCGATTCGACGACACGGATTTAATAAGTATGCCATATTAGTTAACGTTATCGTAATAAATAAATACCTATCTTTAATAATAGAAAAAAACATCTTTAAATTGTATTTAAATAATACCCTTTAACTCCTTTTGTGAACACCGTAGTCGAAGAGACGAAGGTTAGTGTTAAGCGTCGAAAAATAAGGTTAGTGATCTAGGGTTAATTATCACAATATTGTTCTTTAACATCTACATATTTCTATGCAGAAACATTGAAGGTCACAATATGAGCATACTGTATTAAAATCATGCAAGAATGGCAGATAATGTGCGAGTTTCAGCTCGAAATGTGCCCCAGAAATCGGTTTTTGATTTTTCCGACCGTGATGCACCGTACTCAAAAAATCTGAAAAAATTAGGGTATAACAATGATAACATTAGGCAACTACTGTAAAAAGGAAAAAGTTGTGCTCGGAAGATTTCAATACGAAATCGATGTTTAAAAAATTTTTTTTCGGTTTCTCATTTTTCGTGAGTGGAACTTGCAAAGAAAAATTCTGAAAAAAATCCCTAACGGTGCATTCATGTTTAGAATGTGTCAGAATTTTTGCACTACATTAATTGGGAAAAATGAGGCAAAAACTGATTTTTCGATTTTATCCTACAACTACCTTCCCGGTGAAGGTATCGGATTAAAAATTTGTGTGCAATGGTTTTTCATCATCACCTATCGAATGACACATCGTCCAATAAAATCGGCTCAAGGGCACTTTTGACCCCCTTATTCGGCTAGACCCTTTACTGTCCTCCTTGTATTTATCCAGAATGATTTCGAAATACGGTAGGCGAAATGATAGCACACTTTCAAAATTCTCATGTTTTTTGTTTATTATTTATTATAAATTCGTATAAAAAACAAAACATTTTATTATTTAATAATGGGTTGATCCGCCTTTATTTTCCACAACCTCTAACATTCGTTTTGGGAAGGAACGATACAATTTTCGAATATAGTCTTGGGAAATATTGTTCCACTCTTTTCTAAGGCACTTCTTTAGTGCAGAAATGTTTTCGAATAGTCTGGATTCTTTAAACACAGCTTCAGCGAGTTTACCCCAACAGTTCTCTATAATATTTAAGTCGGGAGAGCACGCTGGCCAGTCCAAAACTGAAATATTTTCGTTTAAAAAAAACTTTTTCACGATTTTAGCGGTGTGAACCGCAGCATTGTCTTGCTGAAAGATGAAGTTATCAGTAGCAATATTTGCTGCATATTTGCTAATTTGCTCTCGTATCAAATTACGATACACGGTAGCATTCATTCTGCCATTAACACATATCAAATCCGTCTTTCTATTGTTGTACCCGACACTTGCCCAGAACGTAATACCACCTCCACCCGACTGACGTTGTATATCTGTCATTTTTTCTTTTAGGTATATCATGATAATAATAACCAAAGCCATCTGGACCATCCAAGTTAAATCTCTTCATTTCATCTGAGAATAAGATTCGTCTCCATTTCTTATTCCACTGTATATGCTCTTTTGCGTAGTTCAACCGATGCTCCTTATGACTCTTCCATAGCGCAGGTTTTCTTTTTAGCTCCATGCGTTTTATGTTTGTGAATGTTTGTAGTATACGACGGACATTCCTGAGATTTGTTTGCACACCAGCTTTCTGAGCTATTTCACGCGATGTGAGACACGAATTTGACGCGGCACGTAAAATTGCACGTTTTCCGCGCGCACTAACCGCAGAAGGTCTCCCAGAACTTTTTTTGTACCGTAGCCATTAAGATCTTTTAGTAAGTTATAGATATCTTTTCGACTTCTACCAATTGATTTCGCAATTTTTGAAATTGAAACGTTTTGTTTTCTTAATTTTAGAATGGTTTTAACTTCTCCTTCATTTAACTTTTTTCCGCGTCTCATTTTTCTAATAGATATTTATACTGATCCTGATAATAATTCTGTACACAACACTACGTTTGCTCAACTTTAAGTACTGAAAGAGACTAAGAAATCTAAGCGGCAGGTTGAGTGTGCTATCATTTCGTCGACCGTATTTCGAAATCATTGTTGATAAATACAAGAGGGATAGTAAACTTACAGTTTTGGAGTTACGTATTATGTCACAACGAGTTACTGTTTATATGCCATTCGTCAAATTTAAGCAATTCTAACTGTATCCGTGAAAAGTTAATGATAGCACACACGTGCTATCTTTTTGTCCAAGGGTGTACACTCTTTGTCTCTCACGCACATTTCTCAGTCCCAAACTAAATCGGCACTCACTCATCGCATCTCATTTACACATACACACACATCCCTACGTAAATGAAAGTAACTGTGAATATAAACTAAATATGAAGTAAACTAAATATAATTAACATCTTTCATCTTTACAACTTTTCGCCTTTATACGTATTTTCGTCTTCACTCGTCTTTTACTTTCGTCTTCTTCTCGCTCGCATTCCTCGACTGTGCAACAGTTCGTCCGTCCCGCTGTGTTTGCATACACTCACTAGGGGAAGACCAGACCCGGGGGTCACCGATTTTGATGAAATTTGGCACACGCCTTTTACTCGAAAAATCATTAGACCCATGTTTTGCCAAATGTGTAGATCAGTTGAAAAAATCAAGGTCAAAAAAAAGAGTTCTCCGATCGACTTGAAACTTTGTAGGCAAGTTCGACGGTAAAAATTAAGGTATACATATTTTTTTATTTTGCTGTAAAAACATTTTTAAAAATCTATATGTCCGTTTAATACTATAGAGTTAGAATATTTTTCAATGTAGTAGAGTGGTTGAGTGGACAAGAAAGAGAAGCCTGTGAATACTCGTATACTACCTCTGATACTACCTGGAAATATCGTGGAGAGAATATCGGTTTAATATTGATTTTTTATTTGTTATACTTTTTCAATGTTATTTAAAGGTCAATTTCTTTTTTAACACGAAAATGTATAACTTTCTTTGCACATCTTCATGCGACAGAAGAGATAAAGAAACTTTTGTATAAATCATTTTCCTGTTGGACTTTCCGTAAACAGATATGTTTTTAATGAAAAAGTCTATTAAAGCCTATTTCGACAGCCAGGCTGTCTCACAAACATCCAGTAGGTATTGGTTGTATATAGCCTAGGGAAAATACTTGGAAAATACCAACCCAGTGTCTTTCCGTATCGAACCGTATACCGCGGAGTTAGGTGTCACTACCTTCGATTAGGCAATAAAAGTGATGTTTAAGAAGTCTTCCTTCTTATTGTTGTCAATGAGATTTTCTAATTATTGCACGGTACCTTCAAGAAGTCGGGCTACATATTTACTGACCGCGCGCAGCACTGACAAGGGAACATCCCGGAGAGTAAGTCACCGATTATTATGAAATTTTAGTATTATATAGTTCTCGTGAAAATATTTGACACATATTTTTGTATTCGGCAACCATCCACGTTGAAAGAATGAAAACTGCCCTCAAAGTTGGGGTTCCGAGAATTATTTGGTGAATATCTCGAAAACTATTAGAGATATGACAATTTCGTAGACAGTGAAAATTAACGCCTTCGGACCAGGAATCCAATGGTGTAAACATTTTTTTAAAAAATCAATTTGTTTAAATGATACTACTTTTCATCGTAAATACTATTTTCTTCATCATTTTGTCAGTTAGATTTCACTTGCGTAGTTGTCAAGGAAGTCATAAGTTGATTCTAATGGGTTTCGTTTGTTATTTTCGATTGGGAAGTGACCCTATGCAGCTAGAACCCCACATAACAAAGCCTTTATTTGGGATAAACTGGGTTCCAATATCATGTCAAACGATAATTAAAAAATTGTGCGTAGCATCCACGTTTACGCACAAGTTCCGCGCACAATAGTTTAACCCTTTGTAATGGCGAATGATGCTATTCGCGATCAGGATCCGCCAAATAAAGAGAACTTATAACCTTCAAGACTTTTATATATTAAAATGTCGTGATTAGTTCGGACAGCGATTCGGCGTATTGTATGTTAGTAGTAAGAGTAGTTTGAATGATCTGAGTGAACTGAATGACCTCCTAAATGGGCAGAGAATACGGGGTTTTTAAGGGGCTTTTGGAGAAGGAGTGGGAGTAGTGATAATGATGGATGCAAGGCGAAGGTCAAAGTAAAAAGTCGGATTTCGGACTTGGAGCGGTGATTTTGGAGATGTGTTAGGAGCAGTGACGCTGCTAGGGAGTTTAAAGGTCGGGATGGAAAACTAGGAGATCTGGATTTGAAGTAGTGAATCAGAGGCGACGATGGAAGTTAATTTGACGGCGTACAAATGTTTGCGCTTACAAAATATTCCTATAGTCATCTTATATACTAAACAAGCGGAGGGTCGGTAGGTACATTACACCTTAAATGTATGATTTTTTAATATTAACTGACAAAATCTGTTATATATAGATAATTATATAGATTTATGAAAAATACAAGAAAGACGTTAGTATCTAGGTTTTAATATTTTTTCAAATGAAGGGTTTAAAAAATAATACACCGTAACAGTACAAACATAAATAATATCTCTTAATAGCTAAGAAAAATGCATGTACATATTTATTCATTAATTATTATGATGTAAAGAAAAACAGTTAGAATTTTTTTAACATAAAAAAACATTACATTTAGAACATTTTATGAAACTCTGTAGTTTACATTGCGGCATTTGACAATGTTTTCTTCAATTTGTTCCGAGTTGTTCATCACCAACCTTATCTAAGCGTACTTCTGTCGGTGTTATTGTTAGTTTGGTTCCATTTTGTTTTATTTTTTATACTTCCTTTGAATTGTCTAATGTAATATGGCATACAGCTAAAGTGAAACTTTCGCTACGGTTCTTGCATTAATTAGGAGAAAAATAGTGTTTCGTTTTTTACACACTATGCATTTAATGGCTGATTGTAGCAAAAAACGAAATCTTCCGCGGTTGGTGATGAGCTTGCTGGCGTAAATACGTTAAGGAATGTAAGGCTCAGCGTCAGCGAGGCAACGAGCTAGGCATTCTCACGTGCGGCTTTTCGAGTTTTGCGTCTTCGAGCTACGAAGAAGTACGATAACGAATGCAAGATCGGGTGACGATTTCTAGGAAGACGTTAGCGCCCAACGGGAAAAGGCGATCCGTATTAGTCTCGAGCCGGCCGTCGAAAAGTGAAGTGCTATTGCGAATTAAGAATTACTGTACATTCTTTGTAGCTGAAAATGTGTTTTTGGGTAAGTAGAGATGAAAAAATAATTCCTTTAAGTTGAGTATTTATTAACGGAGAATATTGCTGCACGAGAAAAGTTGCCGAAATAGTATTTTTTTAACATTTGTCGTACTTTTATTACCGTACCGTATTGATACTGTAATTGGTCATTTGACCAGGTACAGACCAACGATAATATTTTTTCGAAAGAAATGCAAGATATTGTGAATATATTATAAAAAATATCAGTGGAAATGGTTTTTACTTACTATATATATACAAAAACTGCGTTTTTCTTTGTTCCATTGATTCCGAATTTTTTTGCATTTAGTTAAGCTAATGTTAAATGGTATGTGAAAAATTTGAATTTTTTTTTTTTGTATTAGTTACGAAATGTTCTTCCGCCGTGAAATTAATGTACGTTCGTATACGATGATTCAAATTAGCGGACCTGTGATTCTAGAATCTTTTGAATTTTGATACTTAACTATTATTGTTTGATGTTCAACTTTCCCGCGTATCGACTGGAATAAACTTTCTTCATAGCTGATTTTATTATGACGACTATTTATTATTCTCTGCAGTTTTAAAACATAATAAGTAATCTGAATATGTATAAAAAAGCAAAGATAAATATAAAAGAAAAGTTATAAAATTTATTCTGAATAAGGTTTATAAATTGGAATTTTACGATTAATCATAGCAAACATAAATTTCATTCAGGCTAAAAAGTTTCAATTACTATGTCATTGCAATGAAAGTATTACATATTTCCAGATTGTGTGAAAATCTATTAACAGAATTTTCAATTTTTCAGGCTGTTCCTTACCAAAACCAGAGCTATACACAGGACATAACACATGGATACCCCAGAACCAACAAATTGTCAGTTATTCGTGAGTGCATTTTCATCACACTCTCTTTTACATAAACAAACAGATCTTTTATGAGGTGCATCACCTATAATCAGACGACGCTTTTCTTCATTTTGTTACATAGGATTTTACAACTTATTCAGGATAACTTTATCTTTAAGATAAGTATTCAGTAACATTAATGCAGCAAAAAACCTTATCACCCAGATATGAGTGACAACTGTTTCTATGACAACCTTGTCACACATACATCAATAGCGTTCTTTGCCCAGTTAAATAGTATTTTACAAGTAATTGATCACAATATCAATATCATTTTAAACAAAAATTCATACTGCTAATCTGTAACACCACGGTGAGGCTCGGATTTGAGCCTGTACAAAATGAATTTCATTCTTGCTGTGCATTTAATATTTTAATACATGTAAATATGAATTGAAACTTGTTCCGTTGGATATTTGTCTAATGTATCAACATTGCTATTTGAGTCGCTCAGAAGCCAATAGTTAAACCCAAAAAACAGAAATTTAGAAGATTAATGTTTCTGAACAAATTAATTTTTAAAATTTTTGATTTCTTAATGCGATCAGAAATTATACACAAGCTTTTTTTTCTAAGGGTAGACTCTGTAACAAAATGAGATATGTACAGGATGTGTAAATTAAAATGTAAGTACTTATTCAGACAATGGCGGTATCTTAAATACTTTAGGCATTATTTTGTACTTGAAAGAAAATAAGAAATTTATATAAAAATGGTACAATAATATTTGTTGTTATAAGTTTTACGTTTGTTCATCATAATAAACATTTTCTTTCTCTAACAATAAGTTATTGTTATCTAAATTGTGTTTTTAACACATTGCGCACCGATTCCATGATAAAGCGGAACTTTAAATGTATGATTGTAGACGTGGCTAATCAATATCTGTCCTATTATTCTGAATTGGGAGAACGGTACACTAAATAAAAAGATAGTATTGTTTCGTTTAATTCGTGCATTATTTGATGTATTTAATTTTAATATTGACTTAAAAAGATTAACCCAGCATTCAAGTTTTTGTACTGCCATACCTCTTTCTGTTTTTTTTTATATCAACTACATGAAAAATATTAACTTTGATAAAATTATTGATATTATGTTTGTAGATATTTTTCTGTTGGTAATAGCATCTTCCAATGGTTATGAGGAATGGAAATCTTGGTAATTCATTGTAGCAGCACTGAAAGGGTTTTTATTTTACAACAATAAATTATGTGATACCACCGCGGGTTATATACTGATTTGTTTTGCATGAACTTCTATAACTGCTAGATCGACGTGATTGGGCAAATAATTGTGCCTACTTTCAAGGGAACATCCCGAGGTGCCAATCACCGATTTTTATGAAATTTTAGTGTAATGTAGTACTCGTTAGAATATTCGACACGTATTTTTTTTTATCGCCAATCGTCCACGTTAAAGGGGCGAAAACCCCCCCACAGATGGAGGGCTAAAATGTATTTCGTTGAATATCTTGGAAACTATGCGAGATAGAGTAATTTCGTACAGTGACGAAATTAGTGCCTTTCCATTATAGTCCAGTCAATAGAGCAGTAACTTTGCCATTTTGAGGTGAGTGGCTGAAACCAACGCGAAAATTTGCGTATATGCTTCCACAATAATAGTTCAAAAATTCAGGCTCCTGAACCATCGGGAACATTTGCAAAAAAATTGCAAAAGGGGGTAAAAATGACATTTTCCTTAATATTTCTTTAACTCTTAGAAATATGGGAAATAGCTTTAAACAAAAGTTATAGAGAATTAACTTTTGTACAAAAAAGGTTCTATGCTATTTTTTCGTATTTCTTATAGTTTTTGTACAAATCGCGTTTTAAGTACTACAATTTTTGAAAAATTATTTATCAGTTATAAGTAATTCTTTTCTAAAAAAACCAACTCTGAACGATTCTTTATTATCCTCCGAACATCTTCAGAAGGTTTTTAACTTTATTGTTATTGTTTATTATTATTTAATAACAATTTAAAAATTTTATATTAATTTTTTTTTTTGTTTTAAGTGTGACAGCATTGTTTTATAGAAATTTTCACGCTGAACCTAATAGCGTGACAAAAAAACATAAAATTAAATTATAATAAAAAAGAATTAATATAAAATTTTTAAATTGTTAATAATAATAATAAACAATAACAATAAAGTTAAAAACCTTCTGAAGATGTTCGGTGGATAATAAATAATCGTTCAGAGTTGTTGTTTTTTAGAAAAGAATTACTTATAACTGATAAATAATTTTTCAAAAATTTTAGTACTTAAAACGCGATTTGTACAAAAACTATAAGAAATACGAAAAAATAGTATAGAACCTTTTTTGTAGAAGAGTTAATTCTCTATAACTTTTGTTTAAAGCTTCTTTAGATATTTCTAATAGTTAAAGAAATATTAAGGTAAATGTCATTTTTACCCCCTTTTGCAATTTTTTTGCAAATGTTCCCGATGGTTCAGGAGCCTGAATTTTTGAACTATTATTGTGGAAGCATATACGCAAATTTTCGCGTTGGTTTCAGCCACTCACCTCAACATGGCAAAGTTAATGCTCTATTGACTGGACTATTAAGAATTTAATGGTCTAATTTTTTTTGCAGAATCTCCATTTGTTTCAACAATCTGTTGAAAAATCCTTTTTTTTCAATTTTTTTTTCAGTTAAATTTCAATCAATTTTCTTGAATATTTGTGCGTAAATACCATAGGGTCAAACACAAGATATGGATGAATTGAAAATTTGATATTTATGTTACAAGAGAAGTTACTATTTTAAAATCACAATAACTTCTTCTGTGTAGTAGGATTCGGAGAAATAGCACTAACAAGGGAACATCCCGAGGTGTAACTCACCGATTTTGATGAAATTTTAGTATGATATAGTCCTCGCAAAAATATTCGACACGTATTTTTTTTTATCGGCAATCGTCCACGTTAAAGGGGTGAAAACCACCCTCAAAGTTGGCACCCTGAAACTTATTTATTGAATATCTGGAAAACTATTAGAGATACGAAAATTTCGTAAAGAGAGAAAATTAACGTATTTCGACCACAAATCTGATGATATAAATATATTTTTTTTAAACTCGTTTGTTTAAATAATATGCTTAAAAATACAACTTTTTTAATGATTTTGCAAGTCAAATTTCAATAAATTTTCTTGAATAATTTTCTGGGAATATCATATACCGAAACACAAAACACGGATAAAACGGAAATTTGAAATTTTTTTTGTAAAAAAAGTTATTGCATTTTTAATTTTTTCTCTTACGTTCTTGTTAAGTTATGCCTTCGTATATACATGTATGACTGCTTTAAAAGGCCAGATTTCATTGCCAGACACACATATCGTCTTTATATAAATTAAAAAAATTTCATTGATTAATTAATAATTTGTAACAATTATTGTAATAATGGTATTCATTGTTATTCTTATAACCAATATTTTCTTACACCACGAGCATTCTAAAGCATCCCTATAATCAATTCAAGCATATAACGTTAGAAAATAGTAAATATATAACGCACACCTCCCGAGAATTAATTTATTTATTTGGCCTGTCGGCGGATTCACATTGATATCATAAATGACTATCCCGAGGTGTAACTCACCAATTCTTATGAAACTATAGTATAAGGTGCCTTTCGTGGAAATATTTAATATCTACTTTCATTTATCGGCAATCGTCCACGTTAAAGGGGTGAAAACCACCCCCAAAGTCCGGATTATAAAAACTGTTTTATCGAATATCTCGGAAACTATTAGAGATACGAAAATTTCCTAAGGAGTGAAAATTAACGTATTTCAATCACGAATCCAATGCTATAAACATTTTTTTAAAAAAACCCGTTTGTTTAAACAGTATGTTAAAAAATACTTTTTTTTTCATAATATTTTCAGTTAAAATTCTTTCAATTTTCTTAAATAATAGTTTGTATACACTATATAGTCAAACAAAAAATACGGATCAATTAGAAGTTTCATATTTGTGTTACAAAAAGAGTTATTGCATTTTCAATTCTTACGCTTGTTGCGTGAAATGGAATATATTTGTATATGCGACCGAAGTCAAATTCCACTTTCACAAGTTTGAACGATAGTATCTTCATAGCAGAAACTATTTGTACAATTAAATTACTTGACCTGTTGTTTAGCCGGAAAATGTGGGAGTAATAAACGTATGTCGATAGAATCCTACAATCAGAAGGATACGCAACAAGCGTAAGAATTGAAAATGCAATAACTCTTTTTGTAACACAAATATGAAACTTCTAATAGATCCGTATTTTTTGTTTGACTATATAGTGTATACAAACTATTATTTAAGAAAATTGAAAGAATTTTAACTGAAAATATTATGAAAAAAAAGTATTTTTTAACATATTGTTTAAACAAACGGGTTTTTTTAAAAAATGTTTATAGCATTGGATTCGTGATTGAAATACGTTAATTTTCACTCCTTAGGAAATTTTCGTATCTTTAATAGTTTCCGAGATATTCGATAAAACAGTTTTTATAATCCGGACTTTGGGGGTGGTTTTCACCCCTTTAACGTGGACGATTGCCGTTAAATGAAAGTAGATATTAAATATTTCCACGAAAGGCACCTTATACTATAGTTTCATAAGAATTGGTGAGTTACACCTCGGGATAGTCATTTATGATATCAATGTGAATCCGCCGACAGGCCAAATAAATAAATTAATTCTCGGGAGGTGTGCGTTATATATTTACTATTTTCTAACGTTATATGCTTGAATTGATTATAGGGATGCTTTAGAATGCTCGTGGTGTAAGAAAATATTGGTTATAAGAATAACAATGAATACCATTATTACAATAATTGTTACAAATTATTAATTAATCAATGAAATTTTTTAAATTTATATAAAGACGATATGTGTGTCTGGCAATGAAATCTGGCCTTTTAAAGCAGTCATACATGTATATACGAAGGCATAACTTAACAAGAACGTAAGAGAAAAAATTAAAAATGCAATAACTTTTTTTACAAAAAAAATTTCAAATTTCCATTTTATCCGTATTTTGTGTTTCGGTATATGATATTCCCAGAAAAATATTCAAGAAAATTTATTGAAATTTGACTTGCAAAATCATTAAAAAAGTTGTATTTTTAAGCATATTATTTAAACAAACGAGTTTAAAAAAAATATATTTATATCATCAGATTTGTGGTCGAAATACGTTAATTTTCTCTCTTTACGAAATTTTCGTATCTCTAATAGTTTTCCAGATATTCAATAAATAAGTTTCAGGGTGCCAACTTTGAGGGTGGTTTTCACCCCTTTAACGTGGACGATTGCCGATAAAAAAAAATACGTGTCGAATATTTTTGCGAGGACTATATCATACTAAAATTTCATCAAAATCGGTGAGTTACACCTCGGGATGTTCCCTTTAAGGTGTAGGCGTGGATAAAATAAGAATAAAGGAGGAAGGAAACTAAATGTCAGGACTAATGAATATATAGAACACACTAAGAATATAATATGAATAAATAGGATATATATATATTGAGTATATGGAACTATATATAATACAAGATAAACAACAAAATACTAAATAACTAATAATCTAATGAATCTAAGGGTTTCTAAAGTGGTACGTCTCACAGTTCCTCTAAAACTCAACTGTGTCTTCTGTATCCTGAGACGTAACCTCTTAGGATAATCTCCCCCACTTCTTTCTAGGTCACACATTTAAGGGGAGAAGTCATTCTAAGGGCATTGACACCCAAATATTATGCCACAGATCGGCCATCCTGACAAAAGATCGACCTCGATCGTAACATTCTTATAATCTAGTTTTCACAAAACGTAATAACTATAAACTAAATTAAATATATGTTAATATGCATCTAAGAAATACTTATAAAGCAAACAAAACAAAACAAACAATTATTTTCGCTTAAAATACAATAAAATAAACTTCACACTAAAGCAAAACAATAATCACTAATTTAATTAAAAGTAGTCCAACGTTTCATATTTTCCACTGAACAAACACTTTCGAAGGGCACTTGTGTGAGTTGATTGCCCTCTGGATCACACTCAACGTATCGATCATTACTTAAAACAGTCTTAATTACATAAGGTCCCTTATAAACTGGTAACAATTTTTTGTTTACTCCAGGCGTCACATCGAAATTCCTTAACATAACATATTCACCTTCTTTATAGCGCGTCGGATTCTTATGTCGCTTATCATAGTAATGTTTATTATACGTGGCACTTCTCTGAATGTTAAGTGCAGCCTGATCCCTAGCCTTGTCTAAATCTCGAATTTTCAAACTGTCGTTTTCTAAAAGTAAACGTAAAGAATCATTAATTTTACCTATCTGATTTATACCAAACAATAATTGAGCGGGTGTATTTCCGGTTGAACGATTTACAGTATTATTTATCGCAAATTCAACATCTACTAAATATTGATTCCAACTAGCGTTTGTAGAACTTAATTTTGCTAACATTGGAGTCAAACATCTATTGATTCTTTCAATTTGTCCATTGGCATGTGGAGTAGCAGTCGCAATTAAAATATGTTGTATGTCATTGTCTTTCATAAAGTTCTTAAATTTTACAGAGGTGAACGCACTTTCACGATCGGACACTAATTTTTTCGGTTTGCTATATGCTGCAAAATAGTTGCTTAAATGTTTAATTACCTCATCTGTGCCTGTACTAACGGTGGGATAAAATTTTACAAATTTAGAAAATGCGTCTATAATTTCAAAAATATATTTCTGTCGATGACGTGTTCTCTCTAACGGTCCATAATGGTCAATATGAATGCACTGAAATGGTAAATTTCCTTTATCCGGGCAATGTAATTCCCCTTCAACTCTATTGGCTATCGTTCCATAAGTTATACACTTAAGACAGTTGTTAATAAATTTCTGTATCTTATCTTTGGCATTCGGAAACCAGTAAACACGCATCAAATATTCTAGGGTTTTATTAATACCCTGGTGACCTATTTCTTCGTGATTTAAACGAATTACATTATCTGTCATTGATTCCGGTACATAAAACAATAATTTATTATTCATTTTGCGATAAACTAATCCATTAAGTACTTAATTCAAATAATTTATTTTCTCTTTGCATTAACTGTTGCTTAATGGAATCTATTTCTGGATCTAATGATTGTAATAATTCTAAATTTCGCTCAAAACTGTTTTCAGTAATAATTAAAATGTTATTGTATTCCCTACTTAACGCATCTACATGCTGCATTCGTAATCCAGGTCGATGTTCTAGTGTATAATTATAATTTCGTAAAATTAACGACCATCTTAAAATTCTCGGATTTACTTCTTTCCGTTCTAAAGTTAATTTTAAACTATTGCAATCTGTTATTATTTTAAATGGTATGCCCTGAAGATAAATCCTAAACTTTTCGAGTGAATAAACTATTGCTAAGGCCTCTAATTCAAAACTGTGATAACGTGATTCTGCTGGTGATGTTCGTTTACTAAAATAACAAATAGGGTGAAACTTTCCGTCTCGCTGTCTCTGCATTAACACTGAACCGTAGCCGTATCGGCTCGCGTCGCAATGTATCTCGGTTTCTGCTGTGTGAGAATAAATAGATAATAATGGTTCAGAAACTAGCATCTTCTTTAAGATTTCAAAACATTTTAAAGAATTTTCATCCCAAACGAATTTATCTTTTGATTTCAGAAGGTCATATAAGGGTTTAGAAATAATTGCAAAATCTTTTATAAACTTACGGAAATAAGATATTAAACCTAAAAAGCTATGTAATTCACGATAATTACGGGGATTTGGAAAATCTACAACGGCTTCAATATTACTTAAACTCGGCTTAATACCATTTACATTAATACGATATCTTAAATAATCTATTTCTTTAAACAAAAATTCACACTTTTCAAATTTTAGTTCTAAACAATTATCTACCATTATCGTTAATACTTCGCGCAAAATATCTAAATTCTCTTCGATTGTTTCCGTTGCAATTAAGATGTCATCCAAATAAATTAATATCTTTTGCTGGTCTAACATGGAACGAAAAACAAGATGAATAAAACGCATAAAAAATGACGGTCCATTCGACAAACCAAACGGCATTTTAATGTATTCATACTGTCCCATAAATGTTGTGAAAGATGTGTATGGAATAGAAGTTTCGTTTATTTTCACATGATGAAAAACATCTTTTAAATCTAATCGTGTAAAATACGTTTTATTTTGTAAACTATCTATATGATCATCGATTCGCGGAATCGGAAAATTATCGCGTAAAGTTATTTTATTAAGGTCTCTGTAATCTACAGTCATTCTAAAATTTCCGGATGTTTTTCTGACTAAAACAATGGGACTACAATATTGAGATGAGCTTGGCCTAATAATTTTACGTTCTAACAAATCATGAATGATCCGTGCAACTGCGTTCCTCTCTTTAAATGACAAACGTCGAGGGTTATAAGTAAACGGTTGGTGACCCGGCTTAAGTGCGAGTTCCATCTCTAAATCTGTCACCGGTTCCTTAGGACGAGACGGTTCAATATAATATTTTTCTACCAAGGACCTCACGTCTTCTTTTACATTCCACTCTAGCTCTTCGTTTACATTAATTTGTTTATCGCCCGATAAATCTCCACATGTTTCTATTCTAAATATTTCCGGTACAGTTACTTCGGATTTTCTTTCTTTTCTTTTAATTTCGACTGTATCGCTAAATATAATTTCAATATCCGAATTAACAATAAAGTCTCTACCTAACAAACATTTGCAACTCATGGTTGTATTCGGAACAATATAAAAATTAATACTAATATCATAATCATGTACTCTAACTTTTTGCAAAAGACGACCTAATATTGAAATTTTGCTTTTATTTACACCTTCAAATTGTAAAGAATTAACATGCGGCGTAATTTTAATATTTTCCGGCAATAAATCATATGTTAACAAAGAAATTGGACTTCCCGTATCTAAAACGGCGGTAACAGTACAGATATCTAAATTTGCTTTTACCGTGTATGATGGAATTGGATTAAACTCTACCAAGTGCGTTGTCGGATTGGAAGATGTTTCATTGACCGGCTTTCGTTTTGGACAAAACCTTTTTTGATGCTCCATAGATTCGCAGATGTAACAGGTGTTGGATTTCGGTGTTGGTTTCGAATAACTGATTTTATTTCGTACTAACTTTTCTACGCGAAATCCTACACTAGGACAATAGTTTCAGATTACTTCTAAGCGTTGAACAATTCTATTGATACCTCCGAACCGAATACTAAACGTTCTTACGACCAAAAAGCTAGCGTCTCTACTGAGGACATATATTTATACAATCTTATTTTGGAGTAGTGGGGGTTGGAGGTATCCAGTGGAAATTTTAAGGTCTTAGCTGGAAGTTTAGCGTCTATGAGTAAGGGCTCAAGGGTGATGTTTAGGTTCGATGATTCAGTGTTTTTCTGCGTCATCTTGTTTTGCAGGATGGAATATTCGGACTTACTTATCTTAACTATATGAAACATTGTACAAATAACTGTAGGATTAAAATAAAGAAAACTCAGAGGAGTAAAAAAAAAACCAAGTATATTTAAAAAACACACGCGCCGTCGAACTCGCTGGTCGGGAAAGAAGGTCGCGTCCCGATCGCGTGCGCCTTTTATAATCGTTCAAAAAAAACGCCTCTCGCTGCCTAGCGACGTCGAGAACATTCGGTAATTGCTAGCAATGCTAGAAGATTCTGGCATCGCTATTGCGCTCAGGCCGCTCGCATCAGTCCTAGCAACGTCTAGAATTTTCCGGCATTACCGCTGTAAACGCAGCCCTAGCAACGCCTGGAATCTTCTAGCATTGCCGCCGTGCCCGGGCCGCTCGCGTCAATGGCCCTACAATTCGGCCATCCTGCGGACACATCGGGCCCCGATGCGTATCCGAATCCGCTTCGTCGCCTTCTGTAGAAGATTCGTTCACGCTGTCACTATCACCGGTTTCTGGTAGCCACTGCTTCAAATGATCTGCCGACACAGTAGTTGTTTGCGGACCTTCATGCTCGCCTACCTTCGCGACTGCATAACGATCTGTACAAAGAATATCGGTTATTTGATATGGCCCTACATATTTACACGCTAGTTTACTGCCTGGGGTAATTTGTGTCCGCTTTATCACTACTAAATCGCCGCATTTATAAACATTCGCTTTTTTTCTTCTTCGGTTATACAAACGCATGTTTTCACACTGGATCTTTTTAATCGCTTCTCTACCTTGGTTTCTCATCGCCTCGCGCTCATTTTGCAAATCCATAACAATTTCGTTTTCGATGATCGCTCTCAATTCAAAGTCATCTCGCAAACGCATGGTTCTACCAACTAGTAGTTCGAAAGGAGACAGTTTTGTGCTCCTGGTCGGAGTAGAATTCACACATTGCTGCACTCGGTCTACATATTTGTACCACATCGTGGGATTTGGCGCCGCAAGTTTTGCTAACATTGGGATAATTATTCTATTCATGCGTTCGACTTGTCCGTTTCCGCGTGGTACTCCTGCGGTAATCAACGTATGTCTAATATTTTCATTTTTACAATATTCTTCAAAACATTTAGAAGTAAACGCGGTACCTCTATCGGACACTATACGCGACGGATTACCAAATATAGCCGCTTGTTTTTTTAGACGATCAATGACTTCTTCCGCGGTTGTCGATCGCGTTGGATATATCCATGTGAATTTAGTGAATGCGTCAATTACTATGAATATATACGCGTACCTTTTCTTTGTACTTGGTATCGGCCCTAAATGGTCTATATGGTAAATTTCAAGAGGTAAATCGCCTTTGGGGATTGGTCGCAACATCCCCTCCTGTTTCCCATTTTTGCGCTCCGCGAGAATACACTGAATACAGTTCTTTACTACCTTTTCAATTTTTGGTCTCATATTCTTAAACCAATACTCTCTCTTTAACACTTGCTCAACCTTTTTCACCGAAAAGTGTCCGATTTCGTGAGCCTGCTTGATTATTTCTTGCTGCATAACTTTAGGCACAACTAAAAGCAAATCACTCTCATACTTTTTGTATAAAATATCACGCTTTAACACATAGTCCTCGCAAAGATCGTGCCGAATTAATTCAAAAATCGGTTTTAACGCGTCGTCTTCCCGTTGTGCATTTGACAAACGCAAGAGAAGGCTGGGCCTCTCTTCCTCGATCAACATAAGTTCTGCCGGATTTCGGCTGAGGGCGTCTACATGGCGCATAGATTTTCCGGGTCGATGTTCAACGGTACAATCAAAATCTTGTAACAATAGAGCCCACCGTGCTACGCGAACACACAGATCTTTTTTACCCATCGTCAAAGAGAACGCCCGACAATCTGTTATTATCTTAAACTGAATTCCCAATAAATAAACTCTAAACTTGTGTAACGATCTAACGATAGCCAATACTTCCAGTTCATAACTCGCGTATTTAGACTCGGCTTCGGTCGTCTTCCAGCTCGCATAGAATACGGGATGAAAAAATTGATCACCTGGGTCCTTTTGCATCAAAATCGCGCCCAAACCCAAACTAGATGCGTCCGTGTGTAACTCGGTTTCAGCGTCTACGCGGTAAAGTTTTAATACTGGTTCCCTCCGTAACGCGTCCTTCAATTTTGCAAACGCACAGAGCTGCTCTTCCCCAAAATGAAATTTAGCGCCGTCCTTCAACAAATTTGAGAGGGGTCTCGCAATCCTTGCATAGTCTGCCACGAATTTTCGAAAATACCCTGTCAGGCCCAAAAAACTTTGCACCTCTCTCGCATTTGTTGGAGTAGGAAATTTTGCGACAGCCTGCGTTTTATGGTCCGATGGTTTAACAGTCCCGTTCTCGATGATGTAACCTAAATACTCAATTCGACGCTGAAGAAATCGGCATTTTTTCCAATTTAAATTCAACCCATATTCGCTCGCTATCGTTAGAACTCCACGCAAATTTTCTATTCCTTCCCTCTCGCTGCGCGACGGTACTATGAGATCATCTAAATACGTTAATACAATGCCTTTTGACAACGCTTCCCGAAACACAAAATTAATAAATCTTTGAAATACGCCGGGTGAGTTGCATAAACCAAACGGAACTCTAACAAACTCAAAATGCCCGTCAGGCACAACAAACGCGGTGTATTTACAACTATTTTCCTCTAAATGTACATGGAAAAAACCGTCTTTCAAGTCCAATACACTAAAATAGGTCGCCCCTTGCAAACGATCCAATTGGTCGTCGATCAGCGGGAGAGGATACCGGTCTTTCAATATTTTCTTATTAAGCTGTCTGTAATCTACGCACAAACGCATACTTCCATCCTTCTTACGCACGAGCACGACTGGACTTGCATATTCGGACGTGCTGGGTCGTGCAATACCGTCACGAATCCATTGTTCAATTTGTTTGTTAACCTGTATTTTTTCTAAAGGCGCAAGTCTCCGCGGGTGTTGGAAAATCGGTGTGTCATCTTTTAAAATTATTTGCATTTTAAGATCCGTTTGTTTTTCCCCTTTCGGCTTATACGAATGTACCAACGATTCTAGTTCACGCCTCATAATCGGATCTTTTACATTGCTACAATCTATAAGAGGCTGTTGCGAACTCTCCTGAGTATTCTCTGATTCAAAAACATTAATGCAAAATATTTCCGGTACGTCTTCGTTTGAATTGCACGTCCCATCGTTTTTATCTACACGTTTCGATACCGTCGCCTCGGTCCCGCTTAAATGAACGTTCGCATATCTTAACAAATCCGATCCTAACAGCAAATTATAACTGAGACACGAGTCCGGTACAACATGTATAGTGAGCTCGAATTTTGATCCGTCTATTTCTACGTCGGCTAAAAAGCTTCCTACCGTGCGTACATTATCGGCGCCTAAACTCTTACAAACGATTTCCGGACCCTTTAGAGGCGGTGAATTTAATTCGACGTACTGACTTATCCGCGTCAAATGTAAATCACTACCGGTGTCTAAAAGAGCAATGACTTTCTTACCCCTTATGCCGACCGCTTTATAAATCTTACAGTCTCGTTTACGAACCGCCACACACTCGTTGACTCTCTTCTCCTCGCCTCCCGACGAACACCGGGCTGCAATGTGTCCAAAATTGCCGCATTTGTGACAGCGAACTCCCTTCTCTCGGTATGGACATTCTGAACTTCGATGTCTCCAGGCACCGCAATTGTAGCACCGTTTCTTCTCTCCGCTCCTTGACTCCGGACGAGGTGTCTCTCTTCTTGCCGGCTCCATTCTAGGGATTTGCGTCTGCACTCTCATCCTTGGAACAGCACTGGCTTTCATTTTTTCATACTCCGTCAATTTTCGTCTGAATTCCGTAATACTAGTTGTACCATATAAAATTGCCTTGTTAACTGGGTCATCCTGTATCCCATCGATGATATACTGGATTTTCGATTCTGTTTCCATTTCCGCATGACTCGCGATCTCGAGCATACGGTAAACGTACTCATGGTATGTTTCGTCAGCTCGCTTCTTTGCACTGATTAATTCTTTATGGACTTCCCTGGTGGTAACGGTTTTTCCAAATTCTCGAAGGAGGGATTGTTTCAACTTTTTCCACGTGCGACTGCAATCTTCGAAAGATACGAAGAGTTTTGCCGACCCTCTCAGTAGTTTCTTCGCATACACTATTTTTTGCGCTTCTGTCCACAGGCATACATGACTGGTCTCTTCGAAATTTTTCAACCACCTCCGAATGTGTTGCTTACCGTCCCCGTTAAATGTTTCCAAGGAGTCCTCTACGTCTTTGAAAGTGAGCGGCTGCTTAGTTGCATATGACCGCCTTCTTGATTTTCGTCCATTGCCTCTGCTTTCTTCTCCATCGGAATCACCGTCATCTTCTTCATCTCCATCTCCTTCTGCATCGTTGTAGTCTTCATCATTATCATGTTCATCGTCGTTATCCTCTGACTCGACAGCGCTTTTTCCCGATCCAGCAGCTTTTCCCGATGCGTCTTTTGACTTCAGAGCAGCCCTCAACCTTTCGCGAAGCACTGCTTTGCTACCCCGTTCTTCGCACGCCAGTTTTCGTAATTCTGCCTTCAGCTCTTCCATGCTCAAAGCATCGACATTAATTCCGCTAGCACCTTCCATTCTCGTATTCACACGCTACGATCCACTACTCACGACACTCAATCCGCGAAAATTCACGATTCTTCGACTCAGTGCACGCGTTTCCGCACACTCAGTACGCGAAACGAACTTTTAAACACCCTACGAACACTCAGTTCGTGAAATCGAATCGTGAAACACAAGTTCCGAACACTCAGTTCGCGAAAACGAATCGTAAACCGCAATTTCCGAACACTCAGTTCGCGACTTTTCTTCTACGAATCGTGACTCGACTTGATTCGTATCCCGGACGAGCCCCCAAAAATTGTAGGATTAAAATAAAGAAAACTCAGAGGAGTAAAAAAAAAACCAAGTATATTTAAAAAACACACGCGCCGTCGAACTCGCTGGTCGGGAAAGAAGGTCGCGTCCCGATCGCGTGCGCCTTTTATAATCGTTCAAAAAAAACGCCTCTCGCTGCCTAGCGACGTCGAGAACATTCGGTAATTGCTAGCAATGCTAGAAGATTCTGGCATCGCTATTGCGCTCAGGCCGCTCGCATCAGTCCTAGCAACGTCTAGAATTTTCCGGCATTACCGCTGTAAACGCAGCCCTAGCAACGCCTGGAATCTTCTAGCATTGCCGCCGTGCCCGGGCCGCTCGCGTCAATGGCCCTACATAACTTTAACTTTTAAGTGATATCCAACACCTTCCTCCTTAAGATTGGAGAGTAATCGACAATGAGCCTAAGATATATAATCATAAGATACATGAAACGTTGGATTATAAATATTTTTAAACTAAGATTAATCTAAAATAGGCAATTGTTATAGATGTATATGATACAGTATAATAATTTGATATAGAATAATAGATTAAAGGTAACAGATTAAAATAATAATTATTACATTATGTGTTAGATATGAGTATTTAAAGTTTACGAGGAAGTGATCTGAGTTTTCTTAATAATAATGAATAATATAACTTTAAATTCTAAATGCGCTATTAAATTAGCATACAATTCAATAATGAATAATATAACTTAAACTTCTAAATACACTATTAGATTAGCATACAATTCAATAAAAATGTTACAGTGGAGTAGTACTTTTGCGCGTTTTAGATCTAGTCATGTATACAATTGGTACTGTTGAGTTTTCTTCTTCGAGAAGTCTTGGATTGGCTTCCGTTGTTGATGAACGTCTGGGCAAGACGTCGTAGATTGTTGCTTCTGTTGGTTTTATTGTAGAATCAAAGTTACAATTCACGAAGTTCTTTATGATGGGTGGTGATACTTGTCCCGTAACTGGATGCATAGTGGAACAGCATAATCGTCGAATCCAATAAAGGCATCGGGAGCAATTCTTCAAAATTAGAAAGATTATGACTGCACCGATTAGTCCAAGGACAATAGTGTACCACTTGGCGTGTGTAACTATGAATGGGTGATTTATTTGCTTTGTAATGATCTCGTCGAATTTGTTGAGTTTCTTGTTAGCGTATTTTAAATCCGAAAGATCTACATTAGCTAAATCTATAGTTTTTAATTTCAACGATTCTAGTTTTTCCAAGTGCGGGTTTAAAATGCAGCAATCGTCGTTTATAATATTAATATTTGGAACGTAATGGGTAATGTTCTTTTTGGCTTTATAATTGGTTTCAAGGGCGAAGAGATATGTGTAACCCTTGCAGTTGTTCTGTAGGCGAATAATTCCAGTGTCCTCTAACGTGACATCTTCCATATGATGCTCCTCGCAGATTATGGTTAACGTTGTTGGTTCCTTGAGAATATAAATCCATTCGTTGTTCGAAATGTATTTCCATATTTCGATTGTGGCCTTTATGGTTTTGGTTTCACAATCGTTTGGTATTCTCTTAATGTGTGGAGACAACATATCGATTTCGCAGATTGGCTGGGTCGTCACTTGCGTTGTGTGAAGATCGTGGCAGAGGTATAGTTGATCTAGATACTCTATACAATCTGACAGTTCTTTAAGGAAGGTGACTTGTGTTTTAGATTGTGACAAAAGGATGTGATTGTTTCGAGGAATAATGTAAGAGTAAAATGATGATTGATTGTGGCGAATTGTGGAATAAGTTCATAAATATCAAAAATCACTTTTCGAACCAAGGGAATATTAAGAGCAAAAATAATTATGTCGTTAGATGTGATCATATGAAGTTGAATCAATTTGTAGAATATTCGAATATTTTGTGATTCCGGTTCCATTATTAATTTTAATTCTCCTTTGTAATTTCCTAATTCTTCGTATAAAATATCAGGAGTTATAATCAAAGGGGAAATAATTCTGGGGATTTTATAAATCCCGCGCGTAGTTTGACGGACCCGCCATGAGACAATCGACGGACGAAAAGACGATCGACGACGAAAACGTGGACGACACGAGGACGAGCGAACAGATCGACAGTAGACGAGATCGAAGATAGACGTGTTTGACGATAAACGAGATATAGAGTTGACGAAGTAGACGATAGACGATTAGACGAACTGTAGACGATAGACGAATTATAGACGGTAGACGCATAGAGTAGACGAATAGACGACATATAGAGTAGACGATGGACGAGTTTGACGAATAATAGACGATAGACGAACAGTAGACTAGAGACGCATAGACGATAGACGGATTTTATATTGTAGTTTATATTATTTGTTATATTATTGTGTGTGTGTGTATATATGTATATTAGAGTGTGCGTTCCCCATATTTTACTATAAACTTAAGTTTCCACTTGTGTACATATTATTTTATTAAGTATATTGCTACCAATATCCTACATAATGTTATGTTCTGCTAAATTGATTGCTTCGATATATCGGGTATGTTCGCGACTAATGCGATTTACAAGAGCAAGAAGCGTAGCGACTTGTTGAGTAATTGTGTTTTCTAATGATAATCGAGATAAGTGTGTATTTGTTTGGACTGTGAATTGATTAATTAATTTGACATTTTCGTTCATAGTTGCTTCTTGGTGTTTTAAGGAAGAAATAGAATTATTAAAGTTTCTAATTGTACTAGCTATCACTTGTATCTGCGATTTGAGGAGTGTTTGCGTTTGTCGATTATTATTTATTAGAGCTTTGATACTATCTTCGTAATATTGAGCATCATTGGCATCAGGTATGCCGAACATCCATTTCAATGCATACGAAACGCCGTTTACGAGTCCTCTCTTTTTCCTAATCGAAGACTGTCGACTCAATTGTTGCAAGATACTGTGCTTTTCATCTATATCATCTAGTTCGTTCTCAATAATTTTGAGAGTTCGTTCGCAATGATAATTGATATGATTTTGTTGAGACTGTTCATTGCGAGTTAATTCGCAAATATCTTGAGTTTTTATAAAATATTCATGTAATATACGAATAGCATCACTTAGGTAGGTAGTATTAATATGAGTTAATAACGTTAACTTAGAATTACTAATTTGAGCTATTCCCTTCTTATTATAAAAAATGCCACCAGAATTTTTAAGCGGCTGATTCTTATAGTAACTACTCGATACTAGGAGGGGTAATAGGGGGAGGAGTAGAATTGTCAGATTCATCTGAAAAATATAGATTAAGCAGATTAGTATGATATTTCTTTCTCTTTTTGCCAATTTGGACTTCTACTGTATTATTTGGAAAAAACTTGGGTAATTCGATAAGGACCATTAGCTTTTTGACAAAGTTTCTTCGATAATGCGAATTTAATATTCACATTTTTAATTTTTACGAGGTCGTTCACTTTGAATTCTACAGGTCTAGTGTCGCGATCGTAGTATTTTTTACTTGCTTCCTTGGATTCAATGATATTTTCGCGTGCATGTTTAAAACCTGTATTTAGTTTGTATTGGAGAGATCGGATGTAATCATCATACGTATAGTGAAATTCGGGATCTCGTGTGATTGAAGAAGGTAAATAAGCTTTTCTACCGTAAAGTATCTCGTATGGAGTGTATTTAGTGGTCTTGTGAATTGAAGTATTATAACTAAACATTGCAAATGGCACAAATTCATCCCAATCTTGTTGTTTACTATTAATGTAGTGTGTAAGATAATCTTTTAGAGTTAAATGTGACCTTTCAAGAGCACCGTTAGTTTGCGCGTGATAAGGGGTAGTGGATAAATGTTTTGTTTGAAATAGTTTATTAAATTCTTTAATTAGGTTGGACATGAAGTCAGAACCTTGATCAGATAAAAGTTTTTGAGGTATTCTAAAATTAAGAAATATTGAAATTAAACTTTCTGCTACAGTTCTAGCTTCGTGATCCGGCACAGGAAATGCAAATGAGAATTTTGTCAAATCATCTTGAGCAGTAATAATAAAACGATTTCCTCTCTCGGTTAATGGAAGAGGGCCTACTACGTCAATAGCGAGTCTCTCGAATGGTGTTTCGGATGTAGTCGTTATCTCCATTGGTTGTTTTGTTGGTTTAAAATTAGTTTTGTTTAATTGACAAGAACGACATGTTTTAATATAATTTTTAATATCTTGTTTCATTGTAGACCAGTAGTAGCGCTCTTTTATTTTTGAATAAGTTTTATTAAATCCAAAATGTCCTGCTAATTTGCTATCGTGACATTCTTTTAATATAGATTTTATTTCATCTTGGTTTTCTGGAATTACCTTTGTGATATTGAAAATTTTTATTTTATTACGAGGAAAAATAAAAGCTAACATTTCATTTAACACAGTGAGGCGCAGTAGTTGATCGTTTCGGCGTCCTTCGAGCAATCCCGCCTGCTTCTCCCAACCGTTCTGTTTCGGCCAACCAAGCTTGTCTTGCCTTTCACCTCGCAGGGTCGGATCTATTGGCGCGAGCGTGGCAGCATACTGGGACGTCATTCGCAACTAAACGCTCGCGCTGGAAAGATGTGCCGCGCTCGCCGACGACTGTAAACAGATCGATGCGCGTGACGCATCGATTCAGATTATACGTCGAGAAACAGTTTCAGATTGCACTACGTCGCGTGTAGGATAAAATAACAGTGTTATTCGTAAAAAAGTATGCTCAGATATGTCTTAAAGATCTAAGTCTCAGGCGATATAATTTAATTTCCAGCGCAAATAAATGGAAAATTCAGCGTTGTAAAAACGTTTGCCCTCGCATCAAACAATACATTGTTGCCGTCGTGATTGTCTTGCTGATAGATTTTAAGATTTCAGGCAGGTACAACAAAGAAGAGCAGGTAGACGAACGATTAGTACGAAATTACTGAATACATATGAGAAATTCCAATCCGGTACCTTTCGGTACTTCTTAGTTATTCAGTTTTTAAATGAACCGTGTATAATGGGAACATGATTACCTTCCACCCTGATTACCTAGTTCGCTACTCTTTACTAGGAAACTAACAATAAGCGTAATTAAGTAATAAAAGTAATATTTAAATAATCTTCGACCATATTAACGCCAATGGGATTTTGTCGGTTCAGAAATCCGGGTTTTTATTGACCACGAGCCCGACGACGTATAATCTGAATCGATGCGTCACGCGCATCGATCTGTTTACAGTCGTCGGCGAGCGCGGCACATCTTTCCAGCGCGAGCGTTTAGTTGCGAATGACGTCCCAGTATGCTGCCACGCTCGCGCCAATAGAACCGACCCTGCGAGGTGAAAGGCAAGACAAGCTTGGTTGGCCGAAACAGAACGGTTGGGAGAAGCAGGCGGGATTGCTCGAAGGACGCCGAAACGATCAACTACTGCGCCTCACTGATTTAACATATGCAGCTTGATGCCGTTCCCTTTCTCCGGAGGGACAAGAACAAAGGTTTTTTCTTTGATTGAATTTTTTAGTGTGATTAGACATTCAAAAATATTTTTATATTCGATTCTATCATGATGTAAGTTTTTAGCAAATAAAATATATAATGTTTGTTTTTCACTCTTGAACGTATTTAATCCATTTGTAAATGGTTTGGCTTCGTCCATATTAAAATTTGATTGGACGTAATCGGAATAAATATTACTTTCGTCTAAATCTTGAGACCAAAAAATTATAATTGGATCGCTAATTTTTTGTAACGCATTATTTTCACGTTCAAATTCAAATATCTTTTCATTGTTATAGTGAAACTTAACAAAGTCTTGATACGTTTTATTATGGTTGGGGATAATGTTAACGGATGCTTCTTTAACCGCTTCTGGTAAAAGACGTGATAAACCATCCGCGTTTGAATTAATTCTACCGGGCTTGTATTTAATTGTATATTCATATTCATTCAAACGTAATCGCCATCTAACGAGCCTGGAAGATGGATTTTTGCAATTTACTAACCATTGAAGGGGTCTATGATCGGTATATATTGAAAAAGTTCGTCCATATAAATATGGTCGAAAGTGCTCAACCGTATCAATTATCGCGAGTAACTCTTTCTCGATTGTGGAGTAGTTCTGTTCTGCAGTATTTAAGGTCCTTGAATAATATGCTACTGGTAAATCTTTCTCATTTATATTTTACGATAGTACACCACCAATTCCTACATTCGACGCGTCGCAAGTAACGACAAATGGCTGGGAAAAATTGGGGTACTGTAATATTGGTTCACTCATTAGAGTAGATTTAAGTGTTTGAAATGCATTTTCTTGTGGTTCATTCCAATTAAAAGGGGTATCATTTTTTAATAGAATAGTTAAAGGCTTAGCGATTGTCGCAAAATTGGGAATAAACTTTCGATAAAAACCGGTCATCCCTAGAAATATTTTTATACCTTTTGGATTTTGGGGACGCGGAAGTTTTTGAATTGATTGAATTTTAGAAGGATTCGGTTTAACGCCTTCGCTTGAAATTACGTGTCCTAAATATTGACATGGTTTCTGCATAAACTCACATTTATCAGGCTGAAGTTTAAGAGAATTCTCACGTAATCTTGAAAATACGTTAGCTAATTTCTTATTATGATCCTCTACATTCGATCCGTATACAACAATATCGTCAAGATAAACAAAGCATTGCTTATTAGTTAATCCTGTTAGAACGATATTCATCATCCTTTGGAAAGAAGCCGGAGCATTTTTCAATCCGAATGGCATACGATTGTATTCGAAATGTCCATCGGGTGTAGAAAAAGCTGTTTTGGGCGAATCCTTAGGATCCATAGGGATCTGATGGAACCCGTTTGCGAGATCTAATGTGGTAAAATATTGCCCATGACCTAATTGATCCAAAATATCTTCGATATTTGGCAATGGGTATGCATCACCAATAGTCTTTTCATTTAGCTTCCTATAATCTATTACTATTCTCCATTTCTTAGTACATGAGGCATCAATCTTTTTTGGAACTATCCATAATGGGCTAGACCATGGGCTAGTGGACGGTTTTATGATTCCTTGCGCTAGCATTTTTTCCATTTGTTTCGAGACTTCACTTTTATGAATTTCAGGGTACCGATACGATTTAACATGAATAGGAATATTATCGTGAGTGGGAATTTCATGTGTGGCTGCTGTGGTTGCAGTCAAAGTGTCATTAGGAAGGAAAAATATATCTTCAAATTCTTCGCATAAATTTTTGATTGACAACTTTTCTTCTACATTAAGATGATCAAGGCGTAGATTTTCATTTAACAATTTAATACGATTTGCCTTTTCTATCATATTGCCTTTAGACACGTTAAAAACTTGAGCTTTTTGAGGTAGAGGTTCGATTTCGATAGAGGGTTTAACGAACGATTGTTTTTCTGTCGACCGATTCACGATAGTGATAAGGGCTTCATTATTACTTGTGACTTTCACAATAGCGTTCGGGATCAGAAGTGTTTTTTCTCTATCTAAAATTGCGGCTTGAATAAGTCCTTCTTTAAGATTGTAAGGGTTATTTATTTTAAGTTTCGCAATTATTTCTGATCTTGATCCGATAGTAACAATTCCTTCCGACTTTTGAGTCGTATTAAAATTCAAAGGAATGGAAAATGGAATACAATCAATTTTTATAGAATTATGCTTATAAGATATTTCAGCATTTTTAGTATTAAAAAAGTCATTACCCAATAAGCCATCAAATGGTATATTCGATTCATCATTATCGTCGATTAATTGAAGATCAACGAGAAATTTATTTCGACGAATTTCTAATTCGATTTGAATTTCTCCATGAGTTTGAATAGGTGCATTCTTTTTTATGCCCGTTAAAATTATAGTTTTATCATTGGTGATTCGATATCTACTAAGACTTCCCTTTTTTATCAAAGAAACGGAGGCTCCCGCGTCAATAAGAAGTTTGAGAACCTTATCAGGCGAATTCGCTGAAGGACATTCGACTAATATATATGTTAAGTCGTTATTGTTAAAATTAATATGAGCAAAATTTAAAAATTCATTTACGATGAGCTGTTCCTTTCTCTTTGTATCAGTTTGTGGAACAGAGTAATCGTTTCTTTTATAAGGATTAATATAATTTAAATGTGGTATTCTACATTGTCTTTGCGAGTTTCCGGATGCGATATTAATTTGAGAGGTACTTGGAGATGCAGTGGAAAAATTAGATGATTGTATCTCGGATTCGTGAAAATTGATAGATTGTTGATTATGAGAATTGAAATTACTTTGACTGTTTCTATTTCTTTTAACATTCGACAAGAATTTTTTTATGCATTCTTCTATAGAGTGACCCGACTTTTTACAATAAGTACATTGAATGACCTGATTATTAGATTGTTTATTAAAATACCGATTTTGTTCTGAATTTTTATATTGTGCATTTGAATTTGTTGGATTTGAAGTTCTGATATTGGATTGTCGTTGGGTAAAATGAATTTGTCTAGAATGATTTATAGGTTTGAAATTTTTGAAGCGACAGTCATTACTAGAATGATTTGTTCGATTGCAATAAATGCATTTTTGTGTATTTTCAATTCGTGGTCTCAGGGCTTTCTCTTCGGCAGTAGCAGCAGTAAAAGCTTGATTGATAGTTTTAAACTCTCTATAGCGAAGCATTTGTGATATTTGAGGATGAGTATGATAAATAAAGCGATTTAATGTCATATCAGTTATCATCGCGATTCGTCCCGCAAGAGTATTGTTACACCTGGCGGAGGGTCTTCCGCGTTTGGGCATTTCTTTATTTCACAATTAGTAATACAGTATGAAATAGAACGTCTGTTCTCTACGAAAGCTCGGTAGCGACTTCCTGTATAAACGTTTCCGGTCGTCAGGCAACGACCGGCCGATCGATCCATCGACTTCGATTCGATACTCGAATCCAGCGGGTTCGAGGGAACAGCTTCGTTCTATACGCCAATATGAAGTTGGCGTAACACTGCCCCCTCCTCTCGAAAAGCGGTCGTCTCGACCGCGGTGACTTCAAATTGGAGAGCCCAGTTTTCAGGTTATTTCTTGAATCCATAACCTTTGTAAAACTGCTTGGGAACCCGATGCCTTAGTTTGAAGAGGAAGTAGACAACTCCAAAGATAACTGGTCTACTGGTGTGGCTCCGATCAAACTAACGCCTCGACATTTGTCCTCCGACCCAAGGGAAAACCACCCAAAAACCTTGAGTGAGACGGTGGCATTTCATCGATTCGGTAATCAAGTTCTTTTCTTTCCAGAATCCTTTTCCGTTTCATTTTCTTGCGGAATCTTGTCCCATCTATTCTTCAAATCCATCTTGCGTTCTTAATTCCTTCGAAGGTGTGCGGGTATCTTCGAAACGGGCAAGTCGATTCACGTGCACCACCTTCGGCTTCGCTTTTGGAGAACGAACAATCCTGTAGATTAGTTCGTTCAAACGTGCCTGTACTACGTATGGGCCTTCCCAATTGGCTTGTAATTTTGGGCATTTTCCCTTCGTGCGTTTTGGATAGTACAACCAAACTTGTTCTCCGGGCACGAAGGAAATTGGCTGGGAATGTGAATCGTACCAGGTCTTCATCTTCTCGCTGCAAAGACGCATCCGTTGGCGCACGTACTTATGAATTTCTTGAAGTCTTCTTTTTGTCTCCCCGACGAAGGTGTTATCTTCTATAGTCACGGGGGTTGGCCCTCTCAAAAGGTCAAGAGGAAGACGTAGATCGTGACCCATAAGTAACGTAGCCGGTGTGTATTGCGTCGTTTCGTGCCGAGAAGATCGGTATGCCAGGAGGAATAGCGGAATCCATTGGTCCCAGTCCTTTTGATTGTCTGCGATATAGAACGACAAATACTGCAGCAGAGTTCTATTCATCCTCTCTACGAGTCCGTCCGACTGAGGGTGGAGTGGCGTCGTCCTCGTCTTCTTGATTCCGAGCAACTGCATTAGTTTCTTGAAGACTGCCGACTCGAAACTTCGACCCTGATCAGAATGGAGCTCTAGAGGAACACCATGTCGACTCACCACCTCTCTCAGGAGAGCTTTAGCAATTGTCGCCGCGCGCTGATCTGGCAACGGAATCACCTCCGGCCACTTGGAAAAATAATCCACCACTACCAGCGCGTATTTATTACCGCTTGATGATTTCGGCAAGGGTCCAACAATGTCGAGCGCCAACCTCTCAAAAGGTGCCCCGACATTATAAATCCTGAGGGGTCCTCTACCCTTCTCCTTCGGACCCTTCCTCGCCGTGCAAGCGTGACAGCGGCGACACCACTCTTCGACATCCATTCGGTGTTCGGGCCAAAAGAACCTCTGTCGCACTTTCGCAAGAGTCTTGCGTACGCCGAAATGTCCTCCTGCAGGAGCCTCGTGACATCCGCGCAGCACTTCTTCGACCTTGCTTTTTGGGACCAGTAGGAGGTGCGATACATCTTCTCCGCTCGCGGATTCCCATCTTCGGAAAAGTATTCCGTCCTTCACATCCAGCGAATCCCATACCTTCCACAAGTACTTTGTTACAGGTGGATACACGGAGATCTCTTCCCAAGTAGGCTTTATTCTTCCGATCTTTTTATGTAAGAGGAAGCCAATTTCTTCGTCCTCTTCCTGCGCTTTCTTCCAATCTGTTCTATCCGTTATTTCGCAGATAGTCCTAAGGATGTGATCCGAGACTTTTTCCTTTTCTTCTAGGCGGGAGCATCGCTTGCAGTGGGAATCGCACGGTCTTCTTGAAAGTCCATCAGCGTTTCCGTGCATTTTCCCCTCTCGATGTTGTATTACGAAGTCGTACTGTTGGAGCCGTTCGATCCAACGGGCCGTCTGCCCTTCCGGATTCTTGAAAGAAAGAAGCCATCTCAAAGCGGCATGGTCAGTCCGTATTAAAAATCTTCGCCCGTATAGATAATGGTGAAAATGCTCCACAGACTTCACTATAGCTAACAATTCCTTTCGGGTCACGCAATAATTTCTCTCACTTTTTCCAAGAGTTTTAGAAAAATACGCAATGACCCTTTCTGTGCCATCCCGAACCTGTGAAAGTACTGCTCCTATTGCAAAGTTGGAGGCATCGGTATCCAGGATGAAGTCTGCATCGGGCGAAGGATACGCTAAGACCGGTGTTTCCGCCAATCGGCTTTTTAGTAGTTGAAAGGCTTCCTGACAATCTTGCGTCCAACAAAAATCTTGCTTCGTTTCAGTCAAGCGATGTAGTGGTTTCGCGATGCTGGAGAAATTCTTCACGAACTTCCTGTAGTAAGTACAAAGACCCAGGAAGCTTCGCAATTGCGTCTTGTTCTCCGGAACGGGCCAATTTTTAACCGCTGAGATCTTCTCGGGGTCCGTTTTCACCCCTTGCTCGGAAACCACATGTCCCAAGTATTTCACCTCCCGCCGGAAGAAATCACACTTCTTCGGATTCATTAGAAGTCCGGCACGGCGAAAACGACGGAAAACTGTCTCTAAGTTTTGTAATTCTTCCTCAAAAGTCTTTGCATAGATGATAACATCGTCCAGGTAAACCAAACAAATTCTCCAGATTAAGTCCACCAACACTCTCTCCATCAATCTTTCGAAAGTGGCAGGAGCGTTACATAATCCGAAGGGCATAACTTTGAATTGCCATAGCCCATTTCCAACTGAAAAGGCCGTCTTTTCCCTATCATTTTCGTCTACGGCGATCTGCCAGTAGCCACTCTGCAGATCCACCGTAGAAAACCATGAACACCCGATCAACGCATCTATTGTGTCTTCTATCCTGGGTAGCGGATAGGAGTCCTTCTTTGTAATATCGTTAAGACGGCGGTAGTCGACACAGAAACGTGTGCTGCCGTCTTTCTTCTTTACCAATACGATAGGGGAAGACCAGGGGCTATGGGATTCCTCGATTACCCCTTGCTGCTCCATCTTAGTTATTAGGTCAGCGACCTCTGTTCGACGGTGAAATGGCAGGCGACGCGGAGCTTGCTTAATAGGTGGAAGATCTCCGGTGTCGATGCGATGTCGAACCAAGTCACATCTTCCAACCTGATCCGAGGCAGACGCAAAGACATCTTGGTATTCCTGGAGTAGATCAAGGTACTTCAGGCGTTGTTCTTCGTCCAGAGTTTCTGAACAACGTGAAAAGAGTTCCCGTAAATGGGGAGGAATTCGTTCTTCTTTGTCGACAGTTAAGGCCGTGACTTCCTTGGGAGAGGTTCCGTTTCCAAAGGGGATGGCGTCTTGACCGAAGATCCGCAGTTCCTTAGTCCGGAAGTCCAACTGGGCCGCATGTTTATGAAGGAAATCGGAGCCCAGTATACAATCTTCTACCATCCGGATGAGAACGAACTCTTCTTTTGATTGGAAACTTCCGATAGAAACTGAGAAGTATCCCCTTCCAAGAACAGGAAGCTCCTCTCCGGAGACGGCGAACATTACTATTCCTTTCTCCGTCGCGCCGGCATCCTTCGCACGGGCGAATCTATCTGCATTCAAGAGATTCACCCGTGAGCCCGTGTCCAGGACTATCTGACACTCCTCTTCTTCCAGGCGTCCCACGACGGATGTAGTTTCCTTAGTGGAACACCTCCCAACTACGACGGGGATTGGAAGACTTCGAGTCGGTGGTCCCCGTTCTACGCCGGCTCTGTGTGGTTTCCCTCAGTCTTCTTCCGTTTCTTGGGACAATTCCGCTCTATATGTCCCTTCTTCCCGCAGGTCCAACATTCTATCGGCCGCTTCACGGAATTGTTGCTGGAAGCTCTTTCTTTGACGCACGATCCCGTCGTCGTTGTTTCCGTTGTCCTCGGAGGAAATCTATTAAAAGATGGAGAAGGCCGAGTCTGTGTCCTTTTTTGTATTGGAGCTACAGAAATAGACTCCACGGCTTCTATCTCAAGAGCCCTGACAACCGCGGCTCTCAGATTTGCGAAACCGCCAAGTCTCAATGTACGTTTCATCTCTTCGTTTTCCAGGGAAGAGATAAATTGAGAGGCTGCGAGTCTGTCCCGTGTTTCCGCAGGACAGTCGCCGAAAGCGGCATGAGCCAACCTCTCCACTTCCGTGGCCAACTCGGAGATTGACTGTCCTTTCCGCTGCCGACAGGATTGGAAGAGGAAATAATTTAAATTTGATAGATTTTTGGTTCCAAATCGTGCCTGAAGAGCCGAAACTAAGTCCTCATATAAAGGTTGTCCGGCAATAGAAAGGGAAACTAGAATACTACGAGCCGATCCCTCCAAGGACGCCACTAAGGCTAAAGCCTTCTTCGGTGCATCCCAATTATTCGCACAGGCCACTGCGTCAAATTGAATTTTATATTCTTCCCAAGAAGAAGTTCCATTAAACATAGGTGGTTTTAGTGTATACCCTAATTCCGTACGCGGGGGAATCGGCTGCAAAACAAGGGGAGCCGCGATCCGTGTATCCCCCGTAGGAATCGGATCACGACTCTCCACAGCAACAAGAGGAACAGAAACTTCGGCGTTCTGGCCGATCTGTATCGTGAGCGCTCGTAGCTGGGCTTCGAGCGCTCCAAACCTCCTATCGAGGGCTGCTCTCTCGGCCGCCCTTTCTTCCGCTTCTTTCTCTCGTTCTCGATTCCGTTGTGCCTCCGACAATTCTTGTTGTCTTCGCAACTGAGAACTCAGATTCTCCAGAAGTCTTTCCAGACGGTCCGGCTCCTCCGCAGGCGTAGTGGGTCGGGAATTTTCTTCCCCTCTATCCAGCATCCCGCTTCCGGCACCAATGTTACACCTGGCGGAGGGTCTTCCGCGTTTGGGCATTTCTTTATTTCACAATTAGTAATACAGTATGAAATAGAACGTCTGTTCTCTACGAAAGCTCGGTAGCGACTTCCTGTATAAACGTTTCCGGTCGTCAGGCAACGACCGGCCGATCGATCCATCGACTTCGATTCGATACTCGAATCCAGCGGGTTCGAGGGAACAGCTTCGTTCTATACGCCAATATGAAGTTGGCGTAACAGTATTTTCTTCTAAATTAGATGCATGGACCGCGGCTAATATTCTAGACGACAGATCTTCTAATCTTTGGAAAAATTGGGAAACGTTCTCTGATTTGCCTTGTCTCACCGAATTTAATTCCTCAAGAAGCTGATCAAGTGTTTTTCTATCTTGATAAAGGCTTAATAATAATTCTGAAATTTCTTCCCATGTTGTTAAATTACAATGTATGTCGATTTGCTCTCTAGCATTTCCAGTAATTTTACTTTTGACATATAATAATAGAAGGGATCGTTGAGATTCATGAGCGTTTTCAAAAACCGCATCTACTTGTTTGATAAAACTTCGAATTTTAAACCGATCACCATCAAATGTATCAGGAATTAATTTTGTAAGAAATTCGAGACTAGCACGGGGTGTAGTCACAACTTGGTTTTGAGCCATGATCATAGGATTTAATAACGGTAAGGAAAGGAAGAATTGTCAAAATCAACGAGTATCTAGAAAACTATTCTACTCACGACGATAGGAAGTACTTGTGCAATCGGTGCTGGAGTTGCTAGTTCCAGTTCGTATTCGCCCAGGTTGCAGTGTTTTTCCGTATCAAGTGTCGTGGTCCTGTGTGTAATGTTGTCTTCGTTGTCCAGTTTCGCAATATGAAAATTGCCACTTAAACTTTCACTTTTTCTTCCAGTAGTTAGAGTGCTGAACATCCCATCCTCGTCGCCAATATTTATGTTGGATTTCGGTGTTGGTTTCGAATAACTGATTTTATTTCGTACTAACTTTTCTACGCGAAATCCTACACTAGGACAATAGTTTCAGATTACTTCTAAGCGTTGAACAATTCTATTGATACCTCCGAACCGAATACTAAACGTTCTTACGACCAAAAAGCTAGCGTCTCTACTGAGGACATATATTTATACAATCTTATTTTGGAGTAGTGGGGGTTGGAGGTATCCAGTGGAAAGGGTATAGCCGGTTAAGATGGTCAAATGTGCCCTTGAACCGAATTCAAATCGCGATGAGTCATTCGAAAGCTTATAAAAAAAGAATGATTTCTGCCAAGTTTCAACTTTGTATCTCGACCCGGGGGGTAGTAAAGGGTAAAAATGGAAAATCAGGTTTTTGCCGAATTTCTTCTATACCAGCGGATGAAAAATTTTGAAAAAATTCAGAGGCATTTCTGTTGTCAGGGCACATATTAGAGAATTGTTTCAGATTTTTAAATTGAAAAACCAAGTTGTGAAAAATAAAAAACGCCAAAAAATGCTGAAAAATGCCGATTGTGTATCGAAGCAGTCTTGGCACTATAATTATATTTTTACTGTAAGTACGTATCATTGTTACTATTGTCCTGAATTTTTTTCAGATTTTTCAATTTGGTGCGCCGCAGGTAAAAAAATTAAAAACCGATTTTTTCGTCGTTTTTTCCGTGTCAGAGTAACTTATACGTCGAATTGCTTCATGAAATAGGTATTTTATGCGATCTTCTATGTTTATACGTACAGAAAAACATCACAGGAATTAAGGAAACTGAAAAAACCGAATCATTTGAAACTGTTATGCGCCTTATATTGTAAAGTATCTACCGTATTTTCCAACGGCGTCGGTGGCGCAGTGGTAGAGTGTCGAGCTGCTATACCGCTGCGAACTTTTTGAACGTAGGTTCGAGCCTCGAACTTCCAAGCCCCTTAGGCTGTTTTTTTTTTTTTTTTGTTAATTATATATATTTCCGAACTTTACGACACAACGATCAATATTTATTATCAAATGTTTTAAGAATATTTGAAAAACATATTAACATGAAATATACGTAAATATGAGTTTGGACTGCTTGTTATGCCGCCGTTTATCCTGTCAATTACGGCATTGTTTGAAATTGGTTTCCAAATCTCTTACCTTTAACAATTATGGATGGATGGCAACAAAAATCGTGTTGTTGTTTTTCTACTATTTAGCCTTTTCGTCTATTCGAATTAGATCATACAATTCTATTCTCTCTTTTATTCAAAATGTATGTTAGAATTTCTGTCACGGGTTCAATGCATGAAAGGTAAGAGATTTGAAAACCAATTTCAACCAATTTCAAACAATGCCGTAATTGACAGGATAAACGGCGGCATAACAAGCAGTCCAAAGTCATATTTACGTATATTTCAGGTTAATATGTTTTTCAAATATTCTTAAAACATTTGAAAGTAAATATTGATCGTTGTGTCGTAAAGTTAGGAAATATATGTAATTAACGAAAAAAAAAAACAGCCTAAGGGACTTGGAAGTTCGAGGCTCGAACCTACGTTCAAAAATTTCGCAGCGGCAGCTCGACACTCTACCGCTGCGCCACCGACGCCGTTGGAAAATACGGTACATACTTTACAATGTAAGGCGCATAACAGTTTCAAATGATTCGGTTTTTTCAGTTTCTTTAATTCCTGTGATGTTTTGCTGTACGTATAAACATAGAAGATCGCATAAAATACCTATTTCATGAAGAAATTCGACGTATAAGTTACTCTGACACGGAAAAAACGACGAAAAAATCGGTTTTTAATTTTTTTAACTGCGGCGCACCAAATTGAAAAATCTGAAAAAAATTCAGGACAATAGTAACAATGATACGTACTTACAGTAAAAATATAATTATAGTGCCAAGACTGCTTCGATACACAATCGGCATTTTTCATTATTTTTTAGCGTTTTTTATTTTTCACAGCTTGTTTTTTCAATTTAAAAATCTGAAAAAATTCTCTAATATGTGCCCTGATAACAGAAGTGCCTCTGAATTTTTTCAAAATTTTTTATCCGCTGGTATAGGAGAAATTCGGCAAAAACCTGATTTTCTATTTTTACCCTTTACTACCCCCCGGGTCGAGATTCAAAGTTGAAACTTGGCAGAAATCATTCTTTTTTTATAAGCTTTCGAATGACTCATCGCGATTTGAATTCGGTTCAAGGGCACATTTGACCATCTTAACCGGCTATACCCTTTATGAAAAGCACCAATTGTCTTTTTAGGCGCTTTGGTGATCTTCTCGCCTATACGAGTAATTTGATTTAAATTTTCCATGGCACAGCTGATAATGTTAACGTAGGCAATAATCACGTTGTTCGATTTTCTGGCCGCACAAAAATTCCACTGTCAATGACACTAATTAATTGTCCGTAAGTAAACTGCACTATATCAGTTCAAAAGTCAGTTCTTTTAAAATGTATTGTCTCGTATCCCACTTCTGAAGCTGAAGTAGGATTCGGAGAAATAGCACTAAGGTGTAGGCGTGGATAAAATAAGAATAAAGAAGGAAGGAAACTAAATGTCAGGACTAATGAATATATAGAACACACTAAGAATATAATATGAATAAATATGATATATATATATCATATATATATATATTGAGTATATGGAACTATATATAATACAAGATAAACAACAAAATACTAAATAACTAATAATCTAATGAATCTAAGGGTTTCTAAAGTCGTACGTCTCACAGTTCCTCTAAAACTCAACTGTGTCTTCCGTATCCTGAGACGTAACCTCTTAGGATGATCTCCCCCACTTCTTTCTAGGTCACACATTTAAGGGGAGAAGTCATTCTAAGGGCATTGACACCCAAATATTATGCCACATTTGTAACGCAAATATCAAATTTCTAATTCATCTGCATTTTATGTTTCGATATATAATGATGGCAAACAAATATTGAATACAATTGATTGATATTTAACTGAAGACATATTGAAAAAAATTATATTGTTTAACATATTGTTTAAACCAACTGATTTTCTATAAAGATGTTTGCGCCCTTATAATTAGATTTGCGGTCGAAACGCGTTAATTTTCACTCTGTACGAAATTTTCTTATCTCTAATAGTTTCGGAGATATTACATAAAATAGTTATTGTTACCCCAACTTTGGGAGCAGTTTTCACCCCTTCAACGTGGACAATTGTCAATAAAACAAAGTAGGGGTCAAATATTTGCACAAAAACCATATTATACTATAGTTTCATAAGAACTGGTGATTTACAGTTGGGGATAATCATACATGGTATCGATGAGACTACACAGCCGACAGAACTGAAAAATTGAACAAGTCTGGGGAGGTGTGCTTTATATATTTACAACTGGCAAACGTAAACTACTTTAATTGATAATATAGCTGTTTTAGAATGCTCCTGGTGCAAGAATATATTTGTTATACAAAAAACAATGAATACCACTATTGCAATAATTATTCCAAATTATTAATTAATCAATCAATCATATTTTTCAAATTTATATAAAAACAATATGTGTGTCTGATAATAAAATCTGATCTCTCAGAGCAATCATACATATATATACGAAGGAATAACGTGACAAGTACGCAAGCGTAAGAATTGAAAATACAATAACTTTTTTTTGTTATAAAATTTTTAATTTCCAATTAATCCGTATTTTGTGTTTCGATTTATAGCATTGACAAACAAATATGTAAGGATGCCTTGTCGATGGTGCCCACAGTCTTATTACTAACTAGCATTTATTAATATAAAAATATATAAAAGAACAAGAAAATAAGATACAACTATAATAAACACTTAAAAGAATAATATAATAAGCAGCAGCAGTAATGCCGTCTCTACATTTTCACGTTTCGTTACCGACTCCTCACTTCGCGTTCTTAGAAAAAGTTGCTGACACTGACATTGTTAACAATAAGCAAGCTGAAGCTGTAAATTCGTGAAATTCAGTAGACTTAAGTCTCGGCTACTTCTTATTTTTGGTAAGCGGTCACTACTTTTTCTATAAAGATTTTACATTCTACTCTTGTTGTGTCATTTATTATCGATTCAACTAACAATTTTTAGGTGACATACCATAAAAGGTAATTATTTGTTTAATTTTATGCGTTTGCGATAAACCATAATTAACATCTGTGATTTATAACATCATCGAATTTGCTGAGTGAACTGGCCGAAGGTTAATTAGTAAACTTTGGTGGCAAATATGAGTCGAAAACTTTTCAAAAATTCATTTTACCATTCTTTGCGATTGCTTTTGTTAGTTCGTCAGCACGTCGAATTTGTTCACATCGTGCCGCCCAGAGAATGTCCCTCATTAAGTAAATAGCGCGCAGTGCGGCAGACAAAAATTGTATCTTTTTAAGGTAACGGAAAATTTCTTTTATCTTTGTTAGAAACAAATGGTTATCGGGAAAATCAACTCATTTACGAGCTACCAAGTAATTATGAGCAAAGAACAACTTGTGTAGGGACTCTATTTCGTGCGTCGAACGACAAAGTTTCATGTGTAATAACTTTTTTGTTGATGAAAAAATCGAAATTCCCTTTATCCGTAATTTTGCATTGGATATGTAGTTTTTGTAAAAAAATACTCAAGAAAATTGATTGACATTAACACCTTAACTTGGGTGCTCGAGATAATTCGAGCGGCGTTGTATTTTATGCTGCTATAATTTTTCACACTCGAATATTGTAATGGCGAATTGTGGTTATTCGCACTTAAGGTCCGCCATGTAAGAGATCTTAAACTTTTAGGACTTTTATATATTAAAATACTCGATTCTTTCCAAGAGAGATTCAGAGTGTCGAATTATTTGATGAGGACTTGTGAGAGTCATGTATTAGATTTAGTTTTTGGAATTAGAATTAGAAGATGACTCTCACAATTCGTTGGACTTAGTAATTATGATGAACTTGAATTAGCGTAAGAGTAAGAGAAACTTGTCACTTTGAATTGAGCGGTTGAACTGAGAATGTAGGATTTTTAAAGGTTTAGAAGAGAAGAGGGGGTAGGATGATGATATTTGGGAATCTGGGAGTAGGAATATGTAGCAAGTTGGACCTTGGATATGGTTGATGACTCGTGGATGAGTAAGGATCAAAACAAGGAGTAGTATTTTGGACTTGAGGTGGTGATTCTAGTATGACTAACGATGGTGATGAGTAGACTGCGGATTTTTATGCATTTATGACAAATTAAATACGACTAAAATATACAAAAAGAACATAATATAAAAATATATCTAAAATATCCAAAGTATGGTATTTATTGTAATATTTATTAAGTGCAATAAATCCCTAGATAGGTTTTCCTGTCTCTCCTGCATTTTTGAAACTCGAAATTTGCATAAACATCCGCAGTCTAGTGATGAGTGAGCCGCGTATAAAATATTTGTGTTTATACAATATTTCTAAGAGTTATCTTATGAACTAACTGATCGGAGGGTAGGTACAGGGTGTAAAAAAATTAATGGTCATGGCTTTAAGGGGTTGTTCTACACCTCTGGATCGATGGAGATTTGCGAAAAAAACCGGCCGCAAAATTCGGGAAAGAGTAGCAAATTTTTTTTATTGGCTCATCGTATTCGTCTTGTTACGTAGGTAAAATGTCTGAGAGGAACCATGGGTCAGAAACGAACCGTTCTCTCACAAATTAACTTTTAATTGGGCCTTCCGATCAAAATTTCGCCATTAGTTAAAGCAGAGGCGACGTAAACGAAGTTAGAAAATAGGGCACTGTGTCACCGTACCAGAAGAGAAGTGCATGTGTTTATGCTCTTCTCCCCGGGTGGGCCCTTGAGCGAACCCAACACCGAACGCAGGTCAATGACATTTTTCTAGTCATTTTCTATCTTCGTTTATGTTGCCTCTGCTTCAACTGTTGGAGCTAGCAGGGGTATTTCATGTGTTTCCTTTCGAAAGGTCGGTGACTCGAAGGCTGCCATATGAGCGAAATTTTGATCGGAAGGCCCAATTAAAAGTTAATTTGTGAGAGAACGGTTCGTTTCTGACCCATGGTTCCTCTCAGACATTTTACCTACGTAACGAGACGAATACGATGAGCCAATAAAAAAAATTTGCTACCCTTTCCCGAATTTTGCAAGGTTTTTTCGCAAATCTCCATCGATCCAGAGGTGTAGAACAACCCCTTAAAGCCATGACCATTAATTTTTTTACACCCTGTACATTACAATATAACCGAGAATTAAAAATAACAATGTGAAAGCTAAGAAAAAAAAATCGTTTTATTGATATTTATCATTCACATAGGATTGTAAGCTATAACATTTATTTTGTTATGTGCGGCGCTTTACAGTCAAAGCCCTCTATAGTCAACTCCGCTATAATCAAGTGCTCGCTATAATCAAGTTGACAAGTCCCCTGTAGTCAAGAAAAGTATCCCCACTCTGACTGAACCGGAAAGAGTGCACGCGCCATCGTTATGCGTGAGTATTACGATCTACACAACTTCCCCACCCGCGCAGATAGCGCGCATCCACACACACATCCTACCGGGCATATAAACGAGGAAAAGAGGGGAAAATGAAGGCGAGTAGTGGGAATTGTCTTATAGCGGTCGTTTCCGGCACCGAGGACTTGATTATAGAGAGCTTTGACTGTATTTTTCACGTGCCGTCCGCCGTCGAGCGGGTGCCGACGGACGGTAGACTCCGCGCGTTCTACCTAATACGAAAACGAATCGCACGTGGGTTTCCGCGTTTAACTCTATTAAAATTTTGTTGCTCTCCTCAGCCTAGTTTAGGATATGGATGTATAGGTTGAATGAAATGAATTTAGATTTCTTTAATTTTAATTCTCTAAAGGTAGAACAAAATATATATAACTTTATCCTTTCTTTCCTTAAATTCGTTTTGAGGAAATAACAACCGAATTGAGTTTCACTGTAAACACAAGTTGTTTACTAATTACAATTATTTACATTTTAAATTTAACCAACTGTACATGCTTACCTGTAAACACAAGAAAGGACATTAAAAGCTATTATTCCCCAAAGATATAGGTACTAGGGTGACAATTCATATTATTTAGATTTTAGCATGCACGTGGCTTTTCTCTCTTTCTTTACTACTTATCATCTGTATCAGTTTTCCGTCTTGTTCTTCCGCCATGCGCAATACGTATCTCATTTAAGATGGGGCTCAAAAGGAATACGATAAAGGGTATAGCGGGATAAGGATGGCAAAAGTGCCCCCAAAGGTAATTAACTTTGAGGCATACCATTCGATAGGGCTTTTTGGAAAAACCCTTTCTGCAAAGTATAAACCCGGTACCCGTACCGTAGGGGTAGTTATAGGGTGAAACGTACTTTATGGTTTTTGCTCGACTTCTCCCGTTTGGCTTGATAGAAAATTCTGAAAAAAATCACAGTCATGTTACCCAATGGTGTGCATAGTTTGGAATTTTTTCAGATTTTTTGGTTGGCAAATCGATTTTTAAAAAATTAAAAAAGTATATAAACATTAAATTTTTATTGAAAATATGAAGTGACACTTATTTGTGTATTGGTCATGAGTGAACATCGGTTTTTTATTTTTTTTTGGTATGATACACTGTTGCAAAAAATCTGAAAAAATTACAGTCAATTGTTTATAGCAAACTTGAGAAACTGTGAAAATAGAAACATGGTCACATCAATAATTTAGCAAAAAATATAAACAATTGTTGGTTTTTAATTTTTTTAACTGCCGTCCACTACTCGTAAAAATCTGAAAAAATTACACATTAATAATTAGGGTACTATGCAGGTACTGTAAAAATATAAAAGTGGTCACTTCATATTTTCAATAAAAAATTAATGTTTATAAACTTTTTTAATTTTTTAAAAATCGATTTGCCAACCAAAAAATCTGAAAAAATTCCAGACTATGCACACCATTGGGTATAATATGTGTGATTTTTTCAGAATTTTCTATCAAGCCAAACGGGAGAAATCGAGCAAAAACCGTAAAGTACGTTTCACCCTATAACTACCCCTACGGTAGGGGTACCGGGTTTATACTTTGCAGGAAGGGTTTTTCCAAAGAGCCCTATCGAATGGTATGCCTCAAAGTTAATTACCCTTGGGGGCACTTTTGCCATCCTTATCCTGCTATACCCTTTAAATATATTCTTACTCACAACGAGTAACTCGTTAGAACCCGCCCTCAACAGGAAGGAGAGATTTTTCCATTTACAGAAATTGCAATATAAAATAGTACAGTGGATATCCTCTTATTTCGAAGTGTCTAATTCGATTTCTCCTCGTTTTTTGGGCGGAGTTATCTCCCCACTCTTTAAGATTTTCCTCATTTCGTTTGTCCGTCAGGTGATAGAGGTTGTGTATTCGTGTTGGAGGTTTGTTTGTGTAAACCAAACCACACACGAGGAAAGGAGAAAGAATGTCATTTATCTGTCTCTTTTTATTCTTCCTCTCTCCTGGCGGAGGAACATTGGAGGGGATTGAATTAAGAGGAACTTCGGAGAAACGACATTGGAAATAAGAGGAGCTCCACTGTATATACTTCCGAAATCAGGGCTCGTCAGTGTAGTAATGTTATCACAACACAATGTGTGAATGAGAATAATGACCTGACACTAACAAAATAAAATGTTTCATAAATATGGAACTCAACCTGATAAATCTGATTATAAATGAATAGGCCGTTCTGCTCTATTCTGCTGGTTCCCGAATTTGCTTATGCACTGGACGCTGGAGAGAAGGATGGAGAAGTTAGATTTTTCACACTGTCGCGAACTCACGGATGTTATTCGATAAATTAAATGTAGATTAGATTTAGTGAAAAATTATATTAGAATTGTATTGGTTTTTAAGGCCAGAAATCCCTTTAGAATTTTCAAAAAATCGTTTTTTTTTTATTACATATTTCGAAAGTATAATACCCAAAGAATATACTGACCAAAGGAAAATCCGAAATATTGGATATTTGTGAAGTTATCGCATGTAGTATAGAGCGGAGGAACAGCATGGGTCAGAGACCGTTAGTGCCGGAGCAATCTTTGTTTTACAATACTTCTTTATGTACACTCTGTTTCACCAGGCAGATGTTTTAGGAAATTTTTCGATACGACACGTCACTCCTTTTTATGACAAGGACATTATTTATATATCTATATAGCGTGAAACGGTAAGTATACGAAACAAAATGTTACCCGAGCAACAGATTCAGTTTTGTTTGAAATTTTGTCGTGAACGGTTGAGTTTTCCAAAGTAAAATGCCGAACTATCCGAAAGGAACGCGAGGCAATATAGCTCGGAAATGTGTAAGAAAAAAGAGATTTCAAGGAAATCAATTCACTGATGCGAGTGTTACGTGCCAGGGCCAGGAGCGTTGCGAGTGGCCGAGGTAAAAGAATAAGGTAGAGTGTGCGTTTGGATGTTGGTTTTTAGAAGTTGTTAGTACCGAACAATCTCGTGTATAGGAGACACGAGATAGCCGTAGGAAGTTGAATCACTTGTGGACTATCCAGTGTATGGTTACCACTAGATGCCACAGGAGGTTGGAACACTTGTAGACTATCTTGTGCGATTAACACGAAATGCTACGGGAGGTTGGAACACTCGTGGACAATCCCATGTATGATTGACACTAGATGCCACAGGAGGTTGGAACACTTATGGACTACCTCGTGTGATTAACACAAGATGCCACAGGAATATTAGTAAGGCTGACGTAACTTTATAATTGTTGCAATACACCTCGAGCGGTAAAGATGTATTGCTGTGGGATCGCAGGCTGGAGATTTCTAATAGGTAGTCGTAAAGGATTTAAACCCGAAGTGATCAAAACTCGAACAAGTTATATTTTCGTATAAATGGCTGGTTACAGTTAAAGTGTACTGTATGTGTGTGGTACAAAGGTGTTACGTGGAGTCGTGTAATGTGTTCGCGCGCACCTAGTTGCACTATTCTCTATTTTGACGCACTGAGGAAATACGGGGTATTAGAACAAAATTGCCTAATAGATATCGCGGACTTTGCGCGTATTCTATACGGTTACTTCGTAGCGAGAACTCTAAGTTTCGTCTAACGATAAGATCTATACGCGTAGTTTAATCGGTCTAACAACGTGACGATCTTACAGTGAACTAAGCCCGTGACATGTTCTGCGGTTAATCTTTTATAGGTCGAAAAAGGTGGTGGGGTACTACTATTTCCAGGAATTTCCGAGGGGTGTAATAGAAAAGCTGTCTTATTATATAGAGGTCATTCGCCTGTTCGAGTTCCTATTTCCTAACGTAATTATTCTAAGCAAACAGAGCGACTTCGGGTCTGATCGAGGGGTCCGGCTGCACATGTGGTAGATTTCCGGCCCCGAGCTGGAGAGTCTAAATTTCTTAGACTCAGGGCCGTATGTAACACGAGCAAGGAAAGTTTCGGGCCGAGTACTAGTGATGACATAAGTGCAAGTGCAAGTCAAAAAAAGTGAATGCATTGGTCAAAATATCAAACAGCATCTCCTGCCAATTTATCAAGATTTGTAGAGAGATGATTTGCTAGAACGGTGCTTGGGAGTCCATACCCAGAATGCAAATGAAAGCTTCAACTGGACGATCTGGCGATTGGCTTCAAACAACCTGCATTCTGGTTTAAAAATTGTGGAAATTTCAGCCTACATTGCTGCTGGCAGATTCAATGACGGCTTTTCTTCGATCTTAAGGATTATGAATGCGTTGGACATAGTCGTTGGCACCAAGTGCAGAGATTTCGCGGAAACCTCTGATGAGGCGTGAATAGTAAGACAAAACAGGCTGAGTCTTTCTGAGACGAGAGAAGTTCGTACAGCCCGGAAACAACAGTTGGCGGAAGAAAATGAGTTTTTCGAGGAAGTCGAAGGTCTACTGTACACGCCTGGAAACGCTGATTAAACGGTAAGTCACTACAATTAATAGTTTTCACATGTTGAAACTTTAAACGCGATTATCTCGAAACTACATTTTCAAAAACTGCTCGTGTTGTGGCTCAAAAAGTTATCGACCGATTTCGATGAAATTTTGGGAGGTTACTCTCAGTAATATTATCGGAAGGATATAGCTAAAGTTTGAAAGGTAGCGTGTAAATAAATAATTTTTTTGGGGTCAAATATGTCGAAAAAATGGTCGAAAATTCCACTTTTAGAGTAAAAAGTCTGCCAAATTTTCAATTTTGCACTTTTTCATAATTTTTTAGGTATATCCTTCCCCTTAATATGTCAGTAAACGAATGACACTTGTTCAATCTTTTTCAGATCAATAGCAAAAGAGTAAAATGCATATGGTGCATAAACACGTAAATGTAACAGTAATTACAATGAACCAATTTTTTTTGTCTATAGAAACTATTGAACAACAACGAGAAACTGCAGAAGAGAACGAAAAAGAAGATGAAGAGGAGGAAGAAGAAAGAAATTTGTATAGTTCAGATGAAAGCGAAGAGAGCGAATATGAATCGGACGAAGCAACAAATTCAAGTGATGATGAATAAAGCAGTTATTATTTAATTTAGATTTATAATTAATTATTATTCAAGAAAATTATCATAAAATTAAATTATTCAATTCGTATTAGGTATTATTATTTTTTTATACTATGATTAATAATTTATCATAAATAAATTTGAAATTAGTTAAAATTTGTTGGGATTTTGCATTGGGGATTCAATGATCGGAAAGCGAAAACTGTTTTTGGTATTAATACCCGTTTTATTTTTACACAATTAAACTAATCTATTAATAATATCACAAATTTGCGCACGTGTTTTACTTTTGGTGTCTCTAAGCGAACTGACTCGCTCCCCTCTACGCAGGACTCGGCTTAACCCCTCCTACTAGGGGGATTTGCACAGATTTTCGACAGTTATTCTCTCAAAATTATATAAAGATCTATTCTGTATAACTTTAAATGCAGATACTTTCAATGAAAATACAAAAGAACCATAAGTTAAAAGAACAGATTACAGCAGCGGAATATATATAAAATTGATATATTAATGTTTGAAATTTTCATATTTAATAAATTAAACTCTATATTTTATGAAATTAATAGTCAGCTGAGAATCTAATGGGGAGAAATCTGTCAGTCAATGAGTTATTTAAATTATTCGCTTCTAAACTCACATGCGCGCTCGACTCCTATAATCCCCCAGCTGACGTCCTTCCCCCCACTAATAGTGCAGCTGATTATAATTTTTATCGATATAATAGTGTAATAAACAAGCTGTATGTGTTTCATTGTTTAGGAATTACTTTTTTACTCTTAATTTAATTACATATTGATAAGGTCAGCTGACTAATAATCCACTCTGATTAATGTAGCTGATTGTTATTTTTCAAATTTTTATTATTAAAACATTGAGTAAAAAAATTATTGGATCCTCAGAATTATTTTATTTTGGATTTTTTTTTTACATACCATGAATTTTCCCACATATAGGTCCCCCGAGATGCTAGCAGCGGACGCTCAGTACAGTCATTGGTTGTACTTAAACATTCATTTTATAACAAAATCATAATTTCAGAAATCACATACAATTTTGCAACGCTGCCTCTCGGACTATACACACATACATACGTACAAACAATCACCGTACGACATCTCAAACAAAACGCTAGACACCGCCACTACATACAGTTGGTCACGAAAATATTCGGACATCACTATAGTTTTGACTGTTATAGTCCGTACTTCAGAAATGTAAACAATGAGAACAAAAAGAGGTTTCACACACGTTACTATGCAGTGTGTAGTTTACAAAAACACAAAAATATTTATTTACAATACGTAATTACGTAAATAATAAAAGAAAATCAGAAAGTATGCTCATTTTCATCTCACGGAAATATTCGGACACTATCAAAATTAAGTTTATATCACGATATATAAACCTTGTTTTTATTAATTAGTATTTTGTTGGATATCCCATCTGTTTTAAGACGTGCCGTAATCGCGTTGGCACGTTACAAATTATTTTTTTTAAATAATCTTGCCCAATACGTAGCCATTCTTCTTGCAGACAACTTTTTATTTTTCATAATTTTTTTTTTTTTAAATTTTTTATAATTCATCCCGTAAATTTTCACTGGGATTCAAGTTTGGCGATTGCGGTGGTGAATGCAGGATATTCTTGCAAGTGTATAATAAGAATTCTTGCACAATTCACGATTTGTGCTTTGGGTCATTATCTTGATAAAACTTTATCCCATTTTGAAGTCCCATATTGTCGGCACTTTTCTTTAAATTATTTTGCAAAATCTGTAGATATCTATTTTTATCAAGAATATCGTCAATGAAAACTAATTCGCCTACTGCATGGGCTGAAATACAGCCCCGCACTATGACAGACCTACCACCGTGTTTCACAGTCGCCTGCAAATGTCTCAGATTCAGTGCTTCTTTCGACTTCCGCCATACCCTAATTCTTCCATCGCTTCCATAAATATTATATTTGGACTCGTCCGCAAAAATTACGTCCTCCCACCGTTCACTGTCCTTTGTAATGTAGTCCTTTGCAAATTTCAGTCTCTTCATCCTATTCGCCGCGTTAATAAACGGATTCTTTCGAGCTATTCTTCCATTATAGCCCTCTGATCTTAACACTCATCTTATGTTCTCCAGATCCACTGATATTCCACCGTGTTCATTTTGTAACGAAGCGAAATAAAACGGTAAAGGGTATAGCAGGATAAGGTGGTCAAAAGTGCCCTTGAACCGATTTCAATGGGGGTAGTCTCATTCGATAGATAATGCTCGGCGATCATTGTGAACCAAATTTTAACCCTTTATCTTGATCGGAAGGGTAGTTATGGGGAAAATTTAAAAAACAGGTTTTTGGCCCTTTTCCCCCATTTATTGAGGTGTAAAAAATCCGAAAAAATTCTGTCATATTCTACACGGTACCGGACATGTTGGAGAAATTTTTCAGATTTTTCCGTCGAAGTACCTAAGCGTGAAAAATGGGCAAAGTAAAAAAAACGGAAAAAAGAAGATTTCGTATCGAAATCTTCGAGGTACAACTTTTTGTTTTATATAGTAACAATCTAACATCTACGATTGTTATCCCCAATTTTTTTCAGATTTTTAAACCACCTGCATCATTATGAAAAAAATCGAAAACCGATTTTCGGGACGTATTTTGGTCTAAAACGCAAGAAGTAATTGTTATTTTTCCATTATTTTGAGAGAGTATGTTCATTTTGTGGTTTTTAATGTTTTACCATTACAGATAATTTCATAACAATAAAAGGAATTGAGATAACTCACTTATCTGTAAACTGTGTGCTTCTTTTTGTACCATAATTTTGAACGTTCTTTCAACAGCAGCAGTGGCAACGCGTCTAGAGTGTCTGCTCTGGAACCGCTATGAACTTTTTGTCGCGGGTTCGCATCCCGGAAGGTATATATTTTTTTTCTTTTTTTTTTAATCTGTAAATGCATAAAAATAATCAATAATCATTTTTAACAGCTATTGCGATAACCCTAAATGCATAAAAAATGTATATCGTATAGAAAATAGTTTTGGAGCATATCTGTTGTTTTGCCGGCTCTCTCTAGCAATATGTTATCCCATGGTTACGGATATTTTTAAACCTTTAAATTACGGAAATGTTAACTTATTATGGTATATAAAAATGTATATTCGGCACTAAAGGAACGGAGTTTATACCTTGACAAATTCCTGCCGAGGTCATGTTGAATGAAAACAAAAGTTCCTTTCTTTTGGTAGATTATTATTTTTCGCCATGAGTACTAGTTTGTTATTTGTTCCGAAATCATATAGAATAAATAATACGTTTGAAAGCCATAACTGTACAATAGATTAATTCGTTAAAATTGCTTTATTGTTATATACGAATTTACTTCTTAAGCTTTTAGATATCTTACTGATGAGCATTTGTATCGTTTTCAAAATACCTTTAAGAAATAGAGGCATATAATTTAGTTTGCAGGACTTTATTATTTTATTGCGCTTGCTCCAATATCACACGAACCGTTCCTGTCCGTAAGCCTTCACCAATGACCTGCTGGCATTGAAGGTTTGGCGCAGGTACTAAGCTAATCCCCTATAGGTATTTATGTTATATTGGTCAATTCACTGTTAAATGGTTTCTGTCTCTACCCAGTCACATGGAACTGTACATACTTAAAAAAGTACAAATATTCATAAATGACAACATACCCAGCATTAAATCGGTTTGACACATTCGAGACAATAGAGGGGACCCAACCATAAACTGTCTTCCCTACGCTCATTTCAGAATTAACAAATTAAAAATGGCAATATAATACAAACCAATAGAAATTCATATTTTCCAAGTTTCGAGCATATCCCCTCCATGTCAACGATTCTTCTTTGAATATAAGGGAAAGAAACATGCAAGTAAAGTAATCATTACGTGCATATACTCTGTTAGTGCAAGTGTTGTGATCTTTGGTGCTGAATATACATTTTTATATACCATAATAAGTTAACATTTCCGTAATTTAAATGTTTAAAAATATCCGTAACCATGGGATAACATATTGCTAGAGAGAGCCGGCAAAACAACAGATATGCTCTAAAACTATTTTCTATACGATATATATTTTTTATGCATTTAGGATTATCGCAATAGCTGTTAAAAATGATTATTGATTATTTTTATGCATTTACCTATTTAAAAAAAAAGAAAAAAAAATATACCTTCCCGGACGCGAACCCGCGACAAAAAAGTTCATAGCGGTTCCAGAGCAGACACTCTAGACGCGTCGCCACTGCTGCTGTTGAAAGAACGTTCAAAATTATGGTACATAATGTAACACACAGTTTACAGATAGGTGAGTTATCTCAATTCCTTTTATTGTTATGAAATTATCTGTAATGGTAAAAGATTAAAAACCACAAAATGAACATACTCTATGAAAATAATGGAAAAATAACAATTACTTCTTGCGTTTTAGATCAAAATACGTCCCGAAAATCGGTTTTCGATTTTTTTCATAATGACGCAGGTGGTTTAAAAATCTTAAAAAAATTGGGGATAACAATCGTAGGTGTTAGATTGTTACTATATAAAGCAAAAAGTTGTACCTCGAAGATTTCGATACGAAATCTTCTTTTTTCCGTTTTTTTTGACTTTGCCCATTTTTCACGCTTAGGTACTTCGACGGAAAGATCTGAAAAAATTCTTCAACATGTCCGGTACCGTGTAGAATATGCCAGAATTTTTTCGGATTTTTTACACCTCAATAAATGGGAGAAAAGGGCCAAAAACCTGTTTTTTTAATTTTCCCCATAACTACCCTTCCGATCAAGATAAAGGGTTAAAATTTGGTACACAATGATCGCCGAGCATTATCTATCGAATGAGACTACCCCCATTGAAATCGGTTCAAGGGCACTTTTGACCACCTTATCCTGCTATACCCTTTGAATTCGGCTCCATCCTTCCCCAACCCTACGCCCGACCGATACGCGCGAACACCGCGGAAGGGGGGGAAGCCAAGCCTGGCTATAAAAGCCGCGACCGCGCTGAATACGGGAGAGACCGAGTCGAGCGAGCAACTCCGCAACAGGGAAAGAGCGAGCAGTACTCAGGAGCAACTCTAAGCTCTCTGTTTTCACGAGGCGCAACTCGTGAAGACCACCGGCAAGGCGCAACTTGCAAAACCCTGTGCTCGACCTCCACTCTCCGGGCCGAGGAGCTACTCAGCCCGCACCGATCCACTCCCCCCGTGCCAGTCGGCAGCCCAATCGAGGAGCAACTCGCTAGCTGACGGCCTAGGCACGGCCTCCGAAACCCGGCAATCCTAACCGCTCATTTCCCACCAACGCACGGTGGTCCAGAATGTGCATTTAGCCGGACAAAAGTCAAAAAGTCGATTTTGGAATTTCGATTTCTTTTTTGGATATATCGATTCCTAAATGTCCACTGACCTCAAAAATAAAAAATTTTTGAAATTCGATAAAAATTGTAGTTGCAACAAACGCTTAAAATTGAAACTTTTTCTGGAGGCCTTTTTCTATCGAATAACCACGTTGTTTTTTTTCTAACATTCTGGCGAAACTATGTAATATTTTTTAATAATTATTGTTTCTATTTGAAGAGCATTTTTCCCCGATAAAAATTCATGTGTCGAACATAAAATTATTGTTTGTAGTTTACTAAAAAAGCAATGTTGAAAACATGAAAGAAAATCGTCGAAGTTTTTTATCTTTTGCAGAGAAAATCTAAAATGTGCTACATACTTACACTATCTAATTAACACCATTCTTTTCTGTAATCCTTCCCCTAAACGATCCTGCAAAAATATCATCCGCCCGGATCCGCCTCGGATGGTTTTTTATTGTTTAAAGACTCGCGCGCACCTCGACAAGGCGCTGTCGCCAGACTGTCTCGTAAACTTCCGACAGGTATAACAATGAAGGGCCCAGGTAGATGCACGAAATATTTGCAGAAATAACTTCTATATAGTCTAAGGAATATATGTGGAAAGTTTTAGCCGAATACCTTTCGATACTTATAAGTTATTTAATTTTTAAGTGAACCCTGCACGGCGAAGACTAGGATTTCCTTTCAATCGGATAACCTAGCTCATTCCTTTTTGCTCGCATCCTAACAATAAAGCAATTAAGTAATAAAAGTGATGCTTTAGAAGTCTTTGTCCTCGTTAGTGCCAATAAGATTTTGTTTTTATTGCACGATATCTTTAAGAAACCCGAGAATTTACTGACCGCGTGTCCCACTGGGTCTATGCCAGCGGCGGGCGATTATTGCACGCCCGAACCGTCCTTCGAGAAACACCGCCTCATTCACCCAAACATACAGCCGAGATGTCACTGATTCACAACCACTCTGTAGGCATCATGCTCGTGCCTATTGGCACTGGCGTGGTGCCGCATTTGGGGCGACATTCGTAGTTAATCGCTCGCGCTGGAAAGACGTGCCTCGCGCGTCAGTCGCGAAGATCAGAACGACGCGTCGTTCTTGGCACTACGTCGCATGGACCGCAGCGGCCGCGACGACAACAATGTATTCTTTAATACGAGGAAGCCTAGCGTTCTAGTATCGGATAGTTATTTTTAACAATTTGCGATAGTAATTAATTTACAAATGTGCGTACTGAAACGCAATACTATATTTGTGCCGTAAGACTTAATGAAGTGGTCGATTTCGGCAAAACCATCGCCAGAAGTTCAAAAACATTAAATTATATTAATTGTATTTGATTTAAAACATATCTGAGGATACTTTTTCACTAACAATACTTTTGTCTTATCCTACATGCGACGTAGTGCCATCTGAAACTGTTCCTCAACAAATATTCTGATTCGACGTGCCACGCACGTCGTTCTTATCTCCGCGACTGACGCGCGAGGCACGTCTTTCCAGCGCGAGCGATTAACTACGAATGTCGCCCCAAATGCGGCACCACGCCAGTGCCAATAGACACGAGCGTGACGCCTACAGAGTGGTTGTGAATCAGTGACATCTCGGCTGTATGTTTGGGTGAATGAGGCGGTGTATCTCGAAGGACGGCTCGGGCGTGCAATAATCGCCCGCCGCTGGTCTATGCAGCTGATCTGGGTTACATAAACTTTAGGAAGGAATATCAACAAAAGGTGCAGATAGATAAAGCCAATTTTAGCAGGACCTATTTCTATATAGTTTAAACTAAACTTCTTCAAAGTTCTCAGAGGCTACTTTGTGGTACTTTTTAGTTTTTCCATTTTGAAGTTAGCAATGTAAGCTGAATAAGCTAATGTACATAGCTGCCCTCTATATATCAACCGCCATTTTGTTTTTAAAATTTTTGAGTTCAGATTCGTAATCAGCGACCCAAAAAATAATAGAATACCAATTTTTAACTAAATCCGATGTGTTTTGAGCCCGTGGTGACGATTTGAAAAAGATTGAAAACTGCGCGAGGTACGTGACCGTCTAAATTCACGCTCTGGACCACTGTGCAACGGCGAGGAGCAACTCGCCGTTCATCCGCTAATCTCCCACCGTTCGTCCCGTTCTTCGCGAGCCAGGAAGCAACCGCGAGGTGCGACTCGCAGGTGGCCATCTTGGTGTGCCCAGCCAACCGGCATCCACCACACCGCACAGTGGAACGAAATGGGTAATCTAGGTGGAAAAAAATCAAGTCTGGGATTTGAATTTTAATAATCTTATCTTAATCTAGAATGTTTGCTGAGACCAGTGATAGCAATAATAATCGATTTTGCAATTAACTAAATGCAAAAATCAGCGCTTAAAAACAACAAATTTCAACAGCGCGAGAACGTACAAATACTTCTCTGAAATTAAGATACTGTTAGAGGCATTAATAATTATGCGAGACTTTTTATTTTTTGCACAGTTTATCATCATTGGTTAATCTTGAAGTACCCAAAACGATTTTTCGAAAAATTATTTTTTGAAGAAGTTATGTAAGTTTTTTTAGACACATGTTTTACGGAGGAATTTGTAAACTTTAGCAGAGAAAAACTTATATTGTTCCTCCTAGTTCCACCTTGAAATTTTGAGGGTAATTAGTTTGAACCTTGTAGTAACAGCTTCTGCAAAAATCGGCTGCGCCTACCTGCGCCTTTTGTTGTTATAACTTTCTAAAGTTTAGGTGACACAGCACGGCTGGCGACTTCCCGTGGAGCACGCGGTCACAAAATGCCCAGATGTCGTCGACGTAAATATCGTTCAGCAATTATAACATCTTATTGGCAACATTAAGAATGGAGACTTCTGAAATATCACTTTTATTGCTTAATTGCTCTTATTGTTAGTTTGCCATTAGAGACTAACAAGCTAGGTAGTTAGGGTGAAAATCACGGTACACGGATCACTTAAACATTGAATAACTAAAAAGTACCGAAAAGAACCGGGCTGAAACTTTACATATATATTCCTTAGACTATGTAGAAGTATTTAACGCAAAAATTGCATGCGCGTACCTGCGCCCTTTTATGTTATACCTGTCGAAATTGAGGGATACGGTTCGGCTGTTGAATTTCACCGTGGCGCGCGATCCACTTAAACAATGAATAACTAAAAAGTACCGAAAAGAACCGGGCTGAAACTTTACATATATATTCCTGAGACTATGTAGAAGTATTTAACGCAAAAATTTCATGCGCGTACCTGCGCCCTTTTATGTTATACCTGTCGAAATTGAGGGATACGGTTCGGCTGTTGAATTTCACCGTGGCGCGCGATCCACTTAAACAATGAATAACTAAAAAGTACCGAAAAGAACCGGGCTGAAACTTTACATATATATTCCTTAGACTATGTAGAAGTATTTAACGCAAAAATTTCATGCGCGTACCTGCGCCCTTTTATGTTATACCTGTCGAAAGTGAGGGATACGGTAAAGAAAGACTTTAGTAGGATATTTTTCATTAATTATCTTTTTAACATAAAGTCCAACAAAAAAATGACTTATGCAAAAGTTTCTATATTTTTTCCGTAGAATGAAAATCCGCAAAGAAAGTTATAGGTTTTCGCATAAAAAATGGAGTTGACCTTTAAATAACATTTAAAAAATATAATAAATAAAAAATTAATGTTACACCGATATTCTTTCCACGATATTATGAAACTTTTGTATAAAACATTTTTCTCTAAAATGAACGGTTCTCGAGTTATTATTTTTTTCCACCTAGATGGTCGATTCGTTCCACTGTGCACCGGTTCGAACCGTCGCGACGCCGGCGAGACACCGCTCGCCGAAGAAACCCGAACGCACCCGAAGCGATTTCGGTCAGAGACCGCTGACCGAAATAAGCCGGCCGTACCCGCTCCAACTTCAAGAGATACCGCTCCCGAAGTCACCCGAACCGATGGCCGAGCAGTACCGAGCGCGACCGAACGCGACCGAACGCAACCGTACCGAACGCAACCGACCGCGACCGAGCGTTGGCGACCCGAGAAGTGGCGCCGTAACCGAGCCTCGTAATAAATCAGTAGTAATAAGGATAGTAGATTTAAGTTAGCATAAGAATATGTTAAGCGACGCTAGTCATAGAATAAGATAGATTGTAAGAATAAAGAATAGTTTTAACACGAACTGGTTGGCGCGTCACTCACACGACCCCTCCCGTCGCGAACCTTGGACTTTACAACCGACTGAACGGGCACGGCGAGGGAGTCCCGCACACTCCACCGCGGGAGGCAGATACGGTCAAACCGATTCCTCCTCCGCAGCGCAGCGGAGCCGAGAGGAATAAGGCATTTTAGTTTAATTCAGCTGCTAACTTTGGTGCACTTATACGAGGATCACATTTGATTTTCCTAATTATGGAACGTTTATCGCGAATGTCTAGTATCGGTTTGCGTCCACTTTGAGGGATAGATTCGATTTTATCTTCGTTCTTGTACCGTCGAACAATATTCCATACCGTGCTCTTACTAATATTTAACAAATCAGCAATTTTGCGAATCGATTTCCCTTTTTCATGATGAAAAATGACTAATTGTCGCATATCAAACGATGTATTCTTACTTTTCCGACCCATTTCGCACAAATTTTGTATAAGACTGACAAATATTCGATCTATAACATACTCTGTACATAGTATGAACGATATGTTTACAAACATTGTTTCAGTCAGTTCCTGGAACCTGAAAACTTGAGAAATATAGCAGGTGTCCGAATATTTCTGTGACATGAAAATGAGCGTACTTTCCGTTTTTCTTTTATTATTTATGTAATCACGTATTGTAAATAAATATTTTTATGTTTTTGTAAACTACACGCTGCATAGTAACACATGTGGAACCTCTTTTTGGTCTCATTGTTTACATTTCTGAAGTACGGACTATAATATTCAAAACTATAGTGATGTCCGAATATTTTCGTGACCGACTGTATATGTATATATATAATATATATAAATTCTATAAAAAAATGTCTCATATTCTTTTATTGTACATTTTTATATCATTTATACGCAGAGAAAACTCGATTATATCAATGTTTGACTTTTTTGCAGCTCAAAATAGACCGCGACTTTAATTGTCTTTCATAACATAACTTTTACATAAAAGTTAATATTTATCGTGTTTAATAATACAAAAAGATATTAACTTCACGACAAAAAATTCCCCGAGGTGTTTGGTTCAGTAGTTTTTTAGATATCAGGATTTGTATAAGAAGAAAATCAGTCAAATTAGCGTGGCCAGTTGCGAACTGCAATTCCCCTAGAATGAAAGGCGTTAGACAAATGTCTTCGAGCGAGTCGCGGACCGCAAAGTGTTAATCACTCGCGCGGGAAAGACGTGCCTTGCGCGTCAGTCTCGGAGATCAGAACGACGTGCGTAGCACGTCGATTCAGATTATTTGTTGAGGAACAGTTTCAGATGGCACTACATCCCATGTAGGATAAAACAAAAGTATTGTTAGTGAAAAAGTATCCTCCGATATGTTTTAAATCAAATACAATTAATATATTTTAATGTTTTTGAACTTCTGGCGATGGTTTTGCCGAAATCGACCACTTCATTAAGTCTTACGGCATAAATATAGTATTGCGTTACAGTACGCACATTTGTAAATTAATTACTAGCGCAAATTGTTAAAAATAACTATCCGATACTAGAACGCTACGCTTCCTCGTATTAAAGAATACAATGTTGCCGTCGCGGCCGCTGCGGCCCATACGACGTAGTGCCATCAGAAACTGTTCCTCAACAAATACTCTGAGTCGACGTGCCACGCACGTCGTTCTGATCGCCGCGACTGACGCGCGAGGCACGTCTTTCCAGCGCGAGTGATTAACTACGAATGTCGCCCCAATGCACCACCACGGCAGTGCCAATAGGCACAACCGTGACGCCTACAGAGTGGTTGTGAATCAGTGACATCTCGACTGTATGTTGGGTGAAGGAGGCGGTGTTTCTCGAAGGACGGCTCTGGCGTGCAAAAAATGCGCGACGCTGATTTAGGGTGTTTGAAGGTGGTAGGCCCGGCCTGTAATCACGTGTTACGTGCGGCGCTTTATTTTCCGCGTGACGTCCGCCGTCGAGAGGGTGCCGACGGAAGCTAGATTCCGCGCGTTCTAGCTAATACGAAAATGAATCGCACGTGGGTTTCTGCGTTTAACTCTAGTAAAATTTTGTTACTCTCCCCAGCCTAAGGCGAGGAAAGGACAGGATGGATCGGTCGATCTGCCGAGACCAGTACAGGTCTATGTGAATCAAAATTTGATGTTTAGGATATGGATGTCTAGGTTTAATGAATTGAATTTAGATTTCTTTAATTAGGTATTACATATATTTTCAATATGTCTTCAGTTGAGTTTGAAATCGGAGGTTTCTGTACAAACATGTAGATCATGAAAAGGGATGCGCAATATTACAAATTTGGGTGGTGAAACTGTCTCCGCGCCGTATCGGTTGTCTTTTTAGGGTATTGTCCCAAAACGAGAGACTCGTTAAAACCCGCCCTCAACAGGAAGGAGAGAATTTCCCATTTACAGAAATAACAATATAAAATGTTATATACTTACGGGATCAGGGCTCGTCAGTGAAATATTAACAAAAAGGTCGTATTTGATTTAGGGAAAATCCCACGACCCAATGTGTCAATCAGAATGCGACTAGCAAAATGAAATGTTTCATGTATATGGAACTCACCCTGATGGATTTGATTCTAATTACGTAGGCCGTTTCGCCCTAATCTGCCTGTGAACCGGATGCTGAGAGAAGGTTGGAAAGTTAGATTTCTTTTACACCGTCGCGAATTCGCGAATGTTATATCATGAATTAGATTTAAATTATATTTAGTGATAGATTAGATTAAGTTGAGCTACAATTATAACGCGTGGTACAATAATAAAAGAAATTAAGAAATGAAAGAAATATTAATTTAACGTGAAAAACTAAGTCCTTCGAATCACAATATGTTAACCGAACTATGCTTAAATAGAGAATCTAAGATTCACTATATACGTTTTCACGGACTAACGCCTCCACACCTCGTGATTACTCGGACGATAGTGGCGAGTCGAGCTCGTCTTTTGGTTTTTATTAGCATGGGGTGTTTGGAGGTGGTAGGCCCTGCCCGTGATCACGTTTTACATAGTTCGGCTCCTGGAATTGTTTTCAAATTTTTCCATCCTTCCTTCCATCCAGGTCCACAGGTCAATCGGTATCAATTCGTGAGTCGCGATTCGCAATTTACGGAACCGGATAGTCTGCATGACCTCGAATCGAATCCCTGTCCGCTGAGCTAATGCGTTTCGTTTTAGATCGCCAATTTCCAGCCGGCTGTAACGCCGTAGTCTTTTGTATTATTATCGGAATTCTCAGAATGCAGGAGCATTATCGCATTAGCGGAATTTGGATTTCGTTTTTTCTACACTCAATCGCTTAGGGGTAAATCCCAAAATACCGATGGTATTCGCAAATATAGAGTAGAAGAAAGGAATGAAAAAGGCATTAAATTTAAAGGAAAATTGCGGAAAGAGATTATGTTTCGGGACATAACATCCCTCCCTCCTTAAAGTTAAGCATCGCCCTCGATGCTTAGCGGTATGGGTTGAGAGTTGTCCGGTCGTAACGTATCTTGATATGGTAAAACCGACGATCCCGTTTATACGGTCTCGCGGCTATACCCACCAGTCGTAATTCTAGGTGGTGGTCGTGTGGGTTCCCTCGCAAGGCCGAATTTACACAATCGACAATAGGTCTCCCTACGTTGGAGCATCCCTCTATATCAGGGGTGGCCAACCTGCAGCCCGCCGTGAACTTTTTTCCGTACCGCGAGATTATCATCAGTATCATTACTATTATAGTATTTATGTTTACATGTAAGAGTAATAGTTAACACAATAATAATAACTCATTATATTTCAATTTTTCACTCTGAAAAAGTGCCTATAGTGAGTCTGAATCTAATTTATAGGGATATATAATTTTATATGCGGCCCGCGGAGTTATGATGCATTCCCAAAGTGGCCCGCAAGATTATTTGGGTTGTCCACTCCTGCTCTACATCAATGTACGAGACGGTAGGGAAACTTCTCACCAATCCGTTCACATCCTCGTTAGTGACACCCTCATTATCGCGGCATTCCAACGCCTCCAGGAGTCGCAAGTTCCGTAAAAATTGGGCCCCCACATCTGGGTAAAGAAGATTCATGTTTAATTGCTTTAGATTTGTTAGGCTTCCCAGAGGTTCTAGCGCGAACTGTCCGCGAATGTTAGTGCATCCAGTTATTGTCAGTTCTGTCAGACCTGTCAGATATGTCCCGATCTCTACGATTAATACGTTACTGACCCAACCACAAAATGCTAATCCGAGTTCGGTCAGATGGGTATAGGTAGCAGGAAGGGTGGCGGCAGGAGCAGTAGGAGCGAGTGGGAGCTCGAAAAAGTTTCCCCTCTCAAACCGCTGGTCCTCGTCACCGTCTTCCGTTTCCTCGTCCATCTGCTCACTCTCAGGGTTGCATAAGGTGAGTAGTAAGCGTGTCGTAGTAGCAGCAATTTCCTTATTGGTTAACAGTGCGTCGATTATCTTCTGTGAGAAAGTGGTAGGATGATGAATTTCTATCTCGGTCAGTCTCGTAAGTTTCGTGAATACTTGCGCAATGAATATAGGCTTAAAAGTGGTAGTACGTAGGCAGAGCTTCTCCAACCCCCCTGCGATATCGAGCAGAGATTTTCCTGTGAGGGAGGTGCCTAGCATCGTAAATTCACGAAGCTCTGGATTTGCCTTTAACACCCAGGATATTGCATTCACCGATTTTCAAGCTTTGGAGCGTTCTGATGTTGTTAGACTACTCCAGGAATACAGAAGGGCGTACTACGATCCCAGATATATCGAGGTGTGTTAGGATTTTACCGCGATAGTGACGACTTGTGGTGGGAGGCCGGCGGTCACCAACTTAGCATCAAGGACGATCGAACGCAGGTGTACATTACATCGTTGAATAACTCAGTAGAATGCTCCCTTGGAAATTTCGGCTCCCTCCCATCCTGCTGGCCAGCGCCAGTCCTGGAGGTCTAGATGGGCGATGGATCGCAGGGATTCGTAGACAGCTATCCTCCATGCTCGGCAAACTTGCTCCATTGCGGCTCTGTCCTTGAAGGGCAGAAACGTTGCTATCAGCCGCAGCACCATCAGCGGCAATGCTGGAGCGTAGCGTTGTTGATAACCCGGGAATGAGTTGTTTGATGGTGGTAGATCAGCCAGCGCACTCGAGGGGTTGATGAGATTGTAGTCATGCCAGGAGTCCGCAGCCATTATCTTGAGCTTACGCCCGTGCAACAGCAATGGCCCTTCAGGGACGTGGGACAAGGCTCTGGATGCTTTCTCTGCCGTCCCAAAAGTAACGAATGCGACGTTCCCTGCAGGCTGTCGTCGAACCACTACGTGGGTTGTGCCAAGTGGTCCTACCAGCTTCATCAGATGTTTCCTCGTGGATCGGGGCGCCAACCGGGTCACGTAGAGCCTCCTACTTTCCTGATTTGCACTCGTAGATGCCATGCCTTTACTTCCCCCTGTAGTATGTTACCATATGGATTAGTTTTTTTTTGTTTTTTTTTAATGATTTGGAGAAGGAGGAAGGAGAGGAAAAAGTAGTAATGCAAGACAGAATATTTCATGGCTGATTAGGTTTCTTAATCCACCACCGGCGTCTGAGCGGATAGAGTATAGATTGTGTTTTGGTCGTCCCTGCGAATCTCTAGTTCGTGAATTGAAACGGGTCTGTTTCCAGTCATGGAAGGTTCCTCCCTCGTGGCCTTTCTATTTTTCCTGCAGGAACGTGTGGAGACAATCCGTGCAATGGCTTTCCTTTGCCACATTAATGCTATTATTAGTAGGAGAGCAGGTGCTGTTATGCCGCCGTACATCCAGATCGAGTAGCGGAGTGCGTCTCGGCGGTGTTCTCCAATTTCGGTTAGACGAGCCTCCACGTTGTACAACGATTCTCCAATGTCCGAATATCGCGTTTGCTGCGGGCTGTCAAGTGGCAAGCGTAGTTCTGTAACCTCAGTATATTTGTGTATTAACGGTGAAATCTCGCTCAAATTCAGTTTTATACGAGGTTGATAGACATATTGCTGTTTATTACTGTAGGTCCTAATACCGATCAAGGTGATTTCTTGAATTTTCCCTTTGCAGTCTGGATATACATATATACAGAATACCACTTCCGTGTAGAGTGATGAGATGGTCCGGTTTCTTGCTGCAAATCAGTTCCAGTGATTCGGGTTTAGCGAGCGAGAATAACCAAGCTCCAATTGACGGTAGCCTAGTCCAGTATGGTCGGTGTTCTGTCTTTATCTGGATATTACACTGTCGCAACCTTTTCGTCTCAGGTTTCAGTAACAGAGATATTTCGCAAACTTGTGGTGCTGACGTGTCGTACAGCGGTAGTCCTAACGGGCATAGGTGACAATACCAGGTTTTTATACAAGAATTTAGGTAGGTATCGTCTACGAGGAAGTACGTGTGGTAGTCGTTGCTGAGTCCCAGGTATGGAGATTTCGAAATAATTTGTGCTGTAAGCGTGGTGTTACGGTCGATTTTTTGTATGATTGGCCAAGTGTGTAACCGATAGAGGTGGTATGCGGTTCTTTCCACTAGGGGTAGGTGAATTACTATTATGATTCTGGATTTGCGATAGCCCAGTTCCAGCGAGGCGATTTTACTCAGTTCCTGCACTCACATGTGTTCAGGCGGAATAGGTAGCTTGTACTCGGTCGTCGAATCATGTATCTGGTTCGCTATTAACCTTAAATTGAATCTGGTCAGTAATGACGGGTGTTGTTTGCCTTCTTTTGCCGTATGAATGGCATTTATGAATTTTTCTGTCATGGTAATGTAATGGTTCAGAGAGATTTCCACCGAGTGTGCATAATGGCTGAGGCTTATACTGTAATTAAGGAGAACATTAGTCTCACCGACAGAGTTGAGGTTGCTAATTACTTCATTAATCTTAATAAAGTTGAGTTTAATAGCCATCTGATATTTCCATGCCGTGTCGTGTAGTTCCTGTAACCTGCTCTGTGTTATATGCGTTTGGTTTTTGACTATTTGAGTGAGAAGTTTTTGATCTTGGTACAGCTTGTCTATTTCTGCGTTGAAATTTTCCGCGTCATCTTCCGTGAGGGTTCCGAACAGGTAATGGCTGGCCGAACCGATGAATCCGAAAAGCGCGCTTCTTTTACCTAAAGTCCGAGGAATATGATCTATGTCAGCCGCCGCGATTTCGGATGCTAATACTTCAGATTCTTCATATAAGTCCAGGGCCTCTTGGATTCGACCTTCTAAATAAGTGGTTCGAAGTAGGGTGTCGCATTGGTTACGAATCGTTGAATTTAAGCATTCTTCGTGAGTTTTGGTTAAACGGAGTTTTTCGTTCGGCAAGTTTTTCTCTAGTTGGCCGAAGCCAATAGACAGTATCACCTGCCAGTCCGCGCGCTTGAATCGCAAGTTGTACAAACTTTCGTAGTATAATCCCGGGTTGTTATCTATTTGCGTTACTGTATAGGTTTCGTTGTGCGTTGGCAGGGCCAGAATGAGCGCCGGGAGATTAATAAAAATTGCTAACGTGAAGATATCCATCTCTCGGTCAACCCTCCCCCTGATCAGGTCCAAAGTAAAAGAAAAGATTTTGATTAATTTATTACATTAAACAGGTGCGAGTTCCAATTTATCTATAGGTTTAACAAATCTTTTTCCAACATTATCTTCTAGGATAATATTCTTCTGTTCTAAAATTCCAACAATTTTGTAAGGTCCATGATATCGTTTACTGAACATTCCTCGTCTAGGTTCTACTAAAACGCGTGCCATGTCCCATATTTTCCCTTCAAATGGTCTGGTGTTTTGATCGTAGTAGAATTTCGAAGTTTGTTTCGCGGATATTAAATTTTTACCTGCCAGAACTTGCATTTCTGTTAATTTAACTATCAAATCGTGAAGATATGAATTATAGGTCGGTAAATTTTCTTCTGTCGGCAGTGTGCTAGGGAATCTCGCTAATTTTCCGAATACCAATTCATATGGAGTAAAGTTCGTGGCTTCGTGAACAGAAGTGTTATATGAAAACATTGCAAAAGGTACCTACCAAACGATCCCAGTCGTCGAAATCGTCTAAATAGTGTTTTATATAGTCTGTTAATACTATGTGACTTCGTTCCAATGCCCCATTGGATTGTGGTCTATAGCTTGATGTGGTTATGTGATTTAGTTTAACCCCTTGCACTACTTTAACGAGTCTGACTCGTGATGAAAGTTTTGTGCCAAACATGAATATCACGAGTCTGACTCGTGATCGACATTTCGTGCCAAACATGAATATCACGAGTCAGACTCGTTATCGACATTTGAGGCCAAACATGAAAATCACGAGTCTGACTCGTGATCCTAATCTCAGGTCCAGTCTTGGTTCTCTTGAATGGGATTATATGTCCTCGTATAGGCAACGTGTAGGGATTGCAATATCGGACCAAAAGTTCAATACCGGTATCCGGTATTGTTTAAATCTTAATACCGGAATACCGGTTTTAATACCGGTAGTAGGAATTTTAGAATTAGAAAGAAAACACAGGTGTTTCTTTGTTTTCCTTGTCAGTTTTATTAGAGAGAGTAAATATCACAAAAAATCATTTGAAACTTATAAATTATAACAGTATATAAAGAATCACAAAAAAAGTAAAGGAACAAGGAACATCTTATGTATTTAAATCACACAAAAATGTAAATATCACTATTCAGTCTGTGGTGCTATTACAAATTTTTGAAATGTGATCTTAAAAACATAATACATCAATTGTAGTCATTAAGCCTGGAACGTAATTTTGTGCAAAAATTACCAGCTGTCGAAAACGCTCTTTCAGCATCTACGCTAGTTGGTGGTACTGTTAGCAATGCGCGATATACTTTTTCGAAGTATTTACCTCTATATCCCTCATCTTCAAATAAATCTATTTCTCCTCGGATGGTGTTGGATATACCTGATTTCTGTATTATATTTTAGTTTGTTGAAATTTTGTTAGTTGTCGCTAATTCTAATTTTTGTTTAAGAGACAATTCCTTTCCACTGTCGACATTAGTGTCATCATCATTTTCAATAACTGTATCGAATTCTTCTGAATGTGGATAGGTTTGTGGGTAAACAATTTTAAGAAAGTTTACTATAAACTTGATCAAATTTTACGATTTAAAAATTTTTTGGTAAATACCGAAAAACGGTATTTAAACTTGTGAATACCGGTATTACAAAATTGTACAAATGGCTCAAAATACCGGTATTCGGTATCCCGGTATACCGGTATTGCAATCCCTAGCAACGTGTTATCTAGGGGATAGTGTTCCATTCGGCCGTGCCGATAGAACAGATCATTAAGATTTCTTGTATTTTGTTTTTTATTTTTAGATCTGATGATAATGGCATTGATTTCATTGAAAATATTACTACCGCGTTTATATTTATATTACCTATTATTATTATATTATATTAAAATTTATTGCGGATGTGTTTATTATTTCCTTTATTGTTGTTGTTGTTGTTGTTATTATTATTACTATTATTATTATTATTATTATATGTAATAATTAAAGTATTTCTACACATTTTTTATTCAAATTCATTTAAGTTTTTCAAAGATTTTCATTGTGTGAAATAAATACGAGAGCAGGACTATGTAACTCAGTCGTAAGGTGTTGTGTTTCAAATTGCGCCACTCGAGCTCCGCCGCTCGGCACCTCCCGCAACCGTTCCGACGGCCAAGTTTGGCACGGCGTTTTCAGAGATTTGCGGTAGTGCAAGGGGTTAAATTTGCTATTTCTTTGAAAAGACTCTTCACGGAACTACTGCCTCGATCTGTCAATATTACACGGGGTGCTCCGAACTGAAGTATTAAATTTTCTACTATGTTGTATGCTATTGTCTCTGCATTAATATCAGGAACGGGTACGGCTAAACAGTATGTAGTTAGATTATCCTGCATGGTTAGTATATACCGATTGCCATTAGGGGTGATAGGTAGTGGTCGGACAGTATCTAAAGATACTTTGACAAACGGTTGTAGCGGGTTATCTGTGATTAACATTGGTTCCCTTGTCTTAGCTCGTACCACTTTATTCTCCTGACAACTATTGCAAGTTCTTAGAAAATTTTGAACGTCATTTTTCAGTCCCGGCCAATAAAATTTCTCTCGAATTCGCTGATACGTTTTGGTAATTCCTTTATGTCCACCTACTAAGCTTCCGTGATATTCGGCTATTATTTCCGATCGGAGTTCTTTAGGTGGTATTTCAATTTTGCCATTGCAAATAATAATCTCGATATCACTTTCTCCAAAAGTATCCATTGACAGGTCCAGTAACGTACCCTGAGATAGTGTATCGGTTAAATCTCCTGATTTAGAAATTTTAAATGATTTAATACCGGATTCTATCAAAGATTTGTTTAAATTTTCCAATCCGAGTTTCATCTGATTCATATCTAAATTATCAAAATAATTCTTTTGAATAACGACACTGAAAATTTTGTACTTTCCTCGAGTCGTAACGAGAATTTGTCCCACCCTTGGTTTCATTTCTCGTAAATTGTCAATACTTACGGCGGCACCTATATCTATGAGTAATCTTCCTATAGGATTGAAAAGCTCACAGTCCGATGAGATGACATGCGCATAATTTCCAGGGGTTGCGGTCAAATTATCCCTACTAAAACTTAACATTAAGGATGCGAAAAAGCCGTTCGAGGAAGATTTGACGGTAAGACTGTATCTATGTCCAATGGTATGTTTTCTTTCATCTGTATACCGGCATAGTAAGGTTCATTTGAGATTTCTGCTGGCAAGGCTTTTGGTTCTCCCTTCTCAGCAAGGCCCTCTTGAGGAACGGTGAATGTCCGATGTGCTGAACAAGGTGTAGACAGAGCTGGGCAAATTTTATTTCAAATAAAGATAATAAGTTAATTATCGAAAATAACATTATTTCAAATAAACTCTATGAAATAACTATTTGAGAGGAATTTATTTGAGTTCATTTATTTGAGATAATAACTTTATTATAATTTATTTCTTCAATCTTCAATGGTGTTCATTTCATTCGCTTTTAAAATTACCTCTTCAATAAATATAGACCGCAAGGATACCCTCCTTTCTTTGTCAACAGCATTCAGCCAACGATCTTTAAATTTAGGATATGAAAATGCTGCAATGACAGCATAATTTTTAGTACTGAAAAAATTGTAATAGTCTGATAATCTTCGTTTCAAATTATTTTGAATTGTCAGTAGTATGGAATCTCGGAATGGATGCTTTTCTTCTTGTAATTTATAAATTTCACGCCTAAGATGCAAAAGGGTCGGAATCATGTGACCATAAAAAATATTGTTTTCACCTTGCAAATCATCTAGAGCACTTGCTATTGGTTTTAGGCACAACACATGACGTTCTAAATAATTGATATGACTTTCGGTTAATATACTCGGGAAAGATTGTGATTCTTTTAATTTATCACTATATCGAATTATTTGGCAAAGACTGTCATATAGGTCATTCCATCTTGTAATACTAGGTCTAGTAAAAATACATCCAATTTCTTCCTTCACAGTTTCTGCAGATTTTGGATGACGAGAGAGATCCCATAATCCTTGACATTGTCTCATCACTTCATTATGAAGGGTTTTTAATCTACTGCGGCAATAAGATTTAGGGTATGTGCAGCACAACGAATATGCATTGGGAGAAACCGATCACTTTCACTACTTGGTGAAACATCTTCAAAATGAATATGATTCTCTTCTCGAAAATCATGATAAGTTATTCCATATTCTTGAAAGGTTCTTATAAAGTTTGAACCGTTATCTGTAATGGTAGATAAATTTTTGTTTAAGGATAAATTATATTCTTCGTTTATTACTTTAATTAACTGAGCGGTTCGATCAAATGAATGGATTCCTTTAAATCTACGGCAAGCTAATGCAACACTATGCCTTTGCAATGTTTCATCATCTATCCAGTGACACGTGACACCTAAAAATCGGCGTTGTTTTGTTGACCACACATCTGCAGTCGTACACACATAAGTTGTCTTCTGCAGCTCTTTTTTTATGTTTTCCACAATTTCTTTGAATGTATCATTTATCCGCCTACACAATGTTCTACGACTACAAAAAAGCGGATATCCCAAGTTTCCAAATATATCTAACAATAAGAAGTACTTGTTTTCGATGGTAGACAGGGGAACAAAGGAATATATGATGTACTTCATAATACAATTCTCCAATTCTTTAGGCGATATTGTTTCCCGATGATTTGCTGATTGTTTTGGAATCGATCTTTTCACATTGTTGCAGGACGATGCAGCTCCGGAATGCATTTTTTGTTTCTTATAAGATACGAAACGTTAGATCTCATCGTTCCCGTGAACTCTTTTCAAGTGTGACCGAAAATTACTAGTATTTTTAAACCTACCTTTAATTTTTGTTACCCTATCCGTACATTTTCTACAAACGGCAGTTATACTTCCATTGAGCTCTGATTCTTCTAACAAGGGAACATCCCGAGGTGTGACTCACCGATTTTGATGAAACTCAGGTATAATGTAGTTTTCATAAAAATATTTGACACGTATTTTTTTTTATCGGCAATGATTCATGTTTAGAGGGGGAAAACCACCCTCAAAGTTAGGGCTCAAAAGTATATTTCGGCGAATATCTCGGAAAATTGACGAAATTTGCGTCTATTAATAATCAATAGAATGGTAAAAATTATTTTGCAAAATCTCAATTTGTTTAAACAATATATGAAAAATTCGAATTTTTTTGTTAGTTTTTCCCCCTTAATGCCAATGAATTTTCTTGAGTTTTTGTTTATAGAAACTATATGTCCTTTACAAAAATACGGATAAATCGAAATTTTGATTTTTTCACCAGAAAAAAAGTTATTAATCTTGAAATTGTACCGGTCGACGCGCGAAATAGACTTGTTCATGAGTAGTTGATAGCACTTAAAAGAACGAATACTATTGATTTATATTCGTTACTGGTGAAAATTAAAGAATTTTCGCTTCTTTTAAACCTTTTATTACGGCAGACTTTAACAAGCACCGGCCGGCCGCGGCCGTATCGTACGGTGGGCAGTCGGTTGCGACGTACACCGAGAACAGCGAAGTTTTTCGTTAGGCATGCATTTCTGACGAAGTATATTAAAATATTCAAAATACTGAATTCTTTTACATTAAACCAAAATTATTTATTTATTAATATTCTGCTTTAAATTGTTAGGGCACATACTAAAAAGTGAACATAAAGGGTATAGCAGGATAAGGTGGTCAAAAGTGCCCTTGAACCGATTTCAATGGGGGTGGTCTCATTCGATAGATAATGCTCGGCGATCATTGCGTACCAATTTTTAACCCTATATCTTGACCGGAAGGGTAGTTATGGGGAAAATTCAAAAAACGGGTTTTTGCCCCATTTTGCCTAGTTAGTTATTGAGGTACAAAAAATTCGAAAAAATTCTGACATATTCTACAAGGTACCATACATGTTTGAGATTTTTTTCAGATTTTTCCATTGAAGAACCTAAGTGTAAAAAATGAGCAAACGCAAAAAAACCGGAAAAAAGTAGATTTCGTATCGAGATCTTCGAGTGACAACTTTTTGCAAATTACAGTAACAATCCAACACTCATGATTGTTATCTCCAATTTTTTTCAGATTTTTAAACCGCCTGCGTCATTGTGAAAAAAATCAAAAACCGATTTGCGCGACGCATTTCGATGTGCAACACCATGATCCAGTTATTATTTCCTTATTCTTCGATTACAGTATGTTCATTTTGTGACTTTCAGTGTTCTACCACGAAGCATTTACATGTTAATATAGAGAATCGAATTAATTAAATCAATTGTGAACTTTGATGGTTCTTGATCTGCAAGAATTTGTAAGATTTTTTCAAGTGAACGATTTGGCGCAGTTGGTAGGGCGTCTGCCTGCGGAAGCGCTGGACACTATTTTGTCGCAGGTTCGAATCCCCATGGGGAACTTGATTTTTTTTTTCATTTTTAAAAATTGTCAACTACATAACAATAATTAGTTGCTATTTTCAAACATGTAAAAGTATTTTTAAGGTCCAGAAAAATATAAATTAGTACAGAACATACTAGTAAAAAAGTATGCTCAGATATGTCTTGAATTAAATGCGATTAAGAGATTTTAATGTTTTTGGACTTCCGGCGTTAGTTTTGGCAAATTGTTTTGGAAAAACTTATATTGTATCTCAAAATACCAATGGAAACATTGAGGGTATCTAATTTAAACAATGTAAACATATATTTCTATTTGTGAATGTATGTCTACATTCAATGTAGATATATATTTCGGTACAAACAATGAAATTTTCCTTCAAGTAAAGTTGAAGAAATAAATAAATAAAAAAATTAGTATTGCATCGATATTATCTCCACAATATTATGAAACTTTTATATATACATATAACATTTTCTTCTAAAATAAACGGTTCTACTGTGCATACATTTATACACACAACCATATAAACTACAATCATAACGACAGTTTAATAAAAAGATATCCAGTAATCTTTAATTTTTTACCTCTTGTTTGTTTAATTCATATGTATACTAAAGACACAGTTGTGTTACGATCTAGCACGCGCACGTATAAATTAATTTCGAACGCAAATAATTTAATAATTCGGCGACAGCAAAACGTTAGCTCTTGCGTAAAGAATACATTGTTGCCGCCACGGACAACTTACAAGGAGACATTACGACCGTGGACATGGGGATTTTAATGAGCTTCATATTAGGTGAAAGTACATCGAAAAATATTTGTGTCATGTCCGGGCGTTTTTGTGAATGGGCCCTCAATTTTGAGAAATCGCATTTTGAAAAACGCAATTTTTCTGTAATAAGTGATATACTCTTAAAGAGAACGGGTCTATCGAATAAGTGCGATGGCTCGGCGGATGCGTGCTTGGATTATACTTTTGCACTCCGCCGCGCTTCAGGTTCGAATCCTGCCCGATGAATATTTTTTTTTTTTTTGTTAGTAGATAACGTTTTAAATAACTGATTTCAAAATGGATTAAAACTAATATATTTATCTATCTATTCAAATTACTGATTTCACAAGTGTTCGGATGAAATGATTCATAAAAACAGGCAAAACATATAAATTTCCGGCACCAGGAACATTTTATAAACGCTGCTTCCGAACAAGAACATTTGGATCTAGAAATTTCAGACGGAAAACATGCTTGGTTTACGTTCATAAAAACTTTTCTAGTTGAAAGTAATTCTGAAGCAAACCAAGCATATTTAAACATGTCTTCAAAAACAGGTGCGCATAATTGATTATGTGCCAATGCATTTTTACAGAAAGATTAAATAATGTTCAATGTAAATAACACTATGATAGTCAAAAGAAATTCTTTGACTGGATAACGCTTCCTTTCACTTCGGTAGTTGCAAGGAAACTAATGATCACGTTAAAATTGTGAAAGAATGCTTTTGAAATATTTACCGAACACTTGAAAAGTTACAAAAAGTTTACGGTAAAGTAATAAAACACAGGTACCGTAACTGTAAATATATTCGTTGTGACGAATAGCGAACCAGGTAATAAAACAGTTGCCCTTTTATTTGCTTGCATCCAAGAAATGTAATTTTGTAGTAAACATTTCTTAAAAGTTATAATATATTATCGATATACAAATTTTCAATTAAATGATATTTAGGAGGATTGAAATATTACAGAAAAGAAAAAAAAAAAAAAATTATTCATCAGGCAGGATTCGAACCTGAAGCGCGGCGGAGTGAAAAAGTATAAGCCAAGCACGCATCCTCCGAGCCATCGCACTTATTCGATAAACCCGTTTTCTTTAAGAGTATATCACTTATTACAGAAAAATTGCGTTTTTCAAAATGCGATTTCTCAAAATTGAGGGCCCATTCACAAAAACGCCCGGACATGACACAAATATTTTTCGATGTACTTTCACCTAATATGAAGCTCATTAAAATCCCCATGTCCACGGTCGTAATGTCTCCTTGTTAGCAATAGATTTTAACCGTTTGAGTGTCAAGCAGCGAAAACGCGCTTCTTTCGTTTTGTATCGAGGAATGCAACAAAGTAAAATTTCAATGTTTTTCTTATAAGAAAAGACTAAAAACTCTATTACATGAGAGAAAATACAAGTCTATTAGATAATGTTCGTTGTCACGGATAGATGCTGGCTACAGAAGGGCTCCAAACGGAATGCTCTCCTCGTCTCAAGTCGTCCCTTTCGTCCCCGGCAGGACGGTCCCTGGGCATGAAGCGGTTTATGACTTGGGGGAGAGAGCAGTGTCAAAAGACAAACTCCAGACGTTCAGCCTCTCAAATATCCAAGTCTTACATTCTGCTAACAATCTGTTAATCACATTTAATTCAAGATATATCTGAGCATACTTTTTTACTAGTAATACTTTTGTTTTAACCTAAACGCCATGTGACGTGATCTGAAACTGTTCGTTGACAGATAACGTCAGTTGACGGGATACGCGCAACGATTTTTTTTCCCGTAATCGGCGTGCGCGGCATCTTTCCAGCGCGAGCGAACAGAGGCGAATGGCGCCCTAAAGCGCCACTATACTCGTGTAATACGCCGAGTCTGGCAAGTCATTCCTGGTTGGGTAAAATAGTTGGAGGGAGAAGCAGGTGGAGCGACTCAGAAAAGGCTCGCGGCGTGTAACTAATTCAACAGCCTGCCCTAGGCTGAAAGGCGTTAGACAAATGTCTTCGAGCGAGTCGCGGACCGCAAAGTGTTAAAAGTCGAGTATAACCTTCGCGGAATTCATTTGCTTGCATCTCTACGAGCGGTGATTCCTGCTGACGCGAGTAAGAGAAGAACGCTCGTGGTTCTCCAAGGTCCCGACCTTGTGGTGACGTTCTTGACTCGGATAACTCGCTGTCGCGTCTCTCCAGCGAGTCATTTCAGAGTTTAAATTACTGTTGTCTAATTGATTTGGCGATTGGGATCGAAACTGAACGGTTTTATGCACTGGCGAACTTGATCTTGATGTATTCTTCCGTGGGAATGGAGGAGGGGATTCTGAGAGGAATTCTAAATGTTTTCGGAATGGAGAGGGTGATCTCGGTTCACGTTTATATGGGGAATATGGAGAAGACTCAGGTGAGACGGGATATGGTGGATTCATGTTACGTGGGTTTGAAACAGATTCGTGATTGTTGCATCGTATGTTATACGGACAGGAATAGATAGGATTGTATGCCATGGAAGGATAGCAAAAATGCGAGTAGTGTGATTGGCATGACTGATATGGAGGAAATGGGTATTTATATTGACTTTGTGGGAAAGTTTCGAGATAATGAGGTTTTAAGATACTCGTGGGTGATTTCGAACGATCGGAGGGATCAGGAATAGGACTAGGGCTCCTTGATTTTTGGTCTCGATAGTTTCTATGGTCCTCGAAGCGTGATTCTAAAGGTCTCGGATATACATTGGAATCGAAGTTAGAATTACGTGATACCATTAAACGCGGTGTTGACAATCCAGGAATTATTCCCGCTTTCATGCGCGTTTCTATCCGCGTTGCAATTCTTACCGCACTGTCTAAGGTTTTTGGGTCTCGAGCATCTACAGCGAAAGCTATTTCGCCTGGCAGGCCTCGGATAAATTGCATCTAATGCACATTCTTCGATAGGCGCATACATTCACTCCGCGTCACTGCGGTGTTTGTCATCCAATGCCGTGCGAGCACCATTTAGCAAAATATTTAATCTATCGGAAAAGTCATTCACGGTTTCGCCCCTGTTCATCCGGATCACTTCTATTTCATGGTGATAATACGAATAAGATTTTCCAGGCGCGAACCTTTCTTTTAAATGTTTCACTAAATCGTCTAATTCATTAAAAGTTTTCCCCCAGGCACTATCTCTAGCTGCACTTTGTAGCTTGCCTATTACTGCCTTAAGAAACGAACCCTCTAACGCGGGTGGTACAAAAACAGACCCATTTTGTACATCCTGCAAAAAGTTTTTGAGCGGAATATTTTTTCCATCGAAAAACGGAATATTGAGTGTACTATGTTGAACTGTGAAACATTCTGTCCTAGAAGCCATCATAGAATTGGTAACATTTAGATCCACAGTAGTCAAATTTGCTCCCTTAGACGCGTTCGCGCTTCGAGCTGTGGTTTCATTCGGATTCATTTTTATTATGGGAAAAAGAAATTTTGTGCTAATTATAAAATAGAAGACAAGAATGAAATGGGTATATCAAAGAAATTAAAATTGTCAATGTTCAATCCTTTTCTCGGCAAGTAACAGTGCAATATAATCACAAATCAAGATAATATATATATATATATATCACTAACAATAAATGTCAAATACACATATATCAAATATATCAAACAACATGTATGCCATTAAAATCGATACATAATAATAAATCAGCAATCAACTGATATAGGACACAGAAAGTTCCGAAAAATAATATTTTTACGATATCATGGAACCTTCCCTTGCGAACATTTAGTGTATATGCCAAAAGTAATTAACGAGCTTCTGAATCGTAAGTGCAAGAAAAGAAAAGTGTATAAAACAGGTTTTACTTTTAATTCAAGAATCTTAATTAAAATTTTGGAATTAGACATCCTTAGTAAATTCAAATTTCGATTTAACAGATCGTATCCCACTTCTGACACCAGTTTTAGCTGTTACGTGCGGCGCTTTATTTTCCAAGTGCCGTCCACTGTCGAGCGGGTGCCGACGCACAGTGGTTCATTTGGCCGAAAACCTGGCCAAAAAACCAAAAATTTTTTTCGCGATTTTCAAAATTTAGCAGTTGCGTTTGATTTGTAACATATCAGAGCATCGGTTTCCATTAATAAAAGTTTTTATTGAACGACGCTCTTAGAGATATGCAATGTCAAAGTTGGCACTTGAATAATGTAACGTATTCACGTCGAAATTCAGAATACGTTTTCAATGTGAAATAATAGTACAATCAACTTTGTAAGTATTTGTAGCTATTCGTCATACTTTTAAATTATAAGTACCTTGGTTTCATTTTTTTTATTTAATATTTTACAACTGCGATGGCACAGATTGCAAAACCCATACATTTTTTTCCTTTTGCAGAGGAAACAGTTGTGAAGTACGCAAAAGTACAACGCGACTTTTTTTTTAAATTAAACTTTGAAGCTTCCCGAAGAAGTCCCCGTTGTAAAATTTTGCGACTTTTTGCGATTCTACGAGATATTCTTATTTGTTTGTCGCACGAGCCATGCTCGGGGAAATACGTTTATGACATACTGCCAGGCTATCGTGCCTTGGACAAACGAATAATGTTAATCCTTCACTAAGGTTACCCTTGTAATTAACGAAACGCTATATTTATTTCGTTCGGGTTAAAAATCAAAATAATTGTTCCAAAGCAACAATAGATAGCCGCGATCACCTCGAACGCTTACCGCCATAAACCGAAAGAGGTTTGACGTTTCGACTGAAAATCTGTCTAGTTGCAGGTATGTGGGCTATATTTGTTTCTCACAATGTTCTATCAATCTCTTTCAGTCGAGATTTTTATTAAACAATGGAAAATTCGAAGATGGAAAAGCTGTGATATGCTGGTATTAAGATACAGTGACTGTTGCAATAAATATCATTATAACTTTTGAAGGAAAAGGAATATCAGAATATTTTTTCTTTTAAATTAAACTTTAAAGCTTCCCGAAGAAGTCCCCGTTGCAAAATTTTGCGACCTCGTTGAGTTTTCTTGCGACTTTTGCGATTCTTCGAGTTATTGTTATTTGTTTGTCGCGCGCGCCATGCTTGGGAAGTGCATTTATGACATAGGGCCGGGCTATCACAAGACTACTGATTTTCATGCCGATCCGACAATTTTTCGATACTCGCACCCGTCATATTAGAGCCGCCATTTTGTTTTTGGAAATTCTGAGCTCGGATTCTTAATCAGCGACCGGAAAAACATAAGACTACTGATGTTCGTGCCGATCCGACAATTTTTCGATACTCGCACCCGCCATATTAGAGCCGCCATTTTGTTTTTGGAAATTTTGAGTTAAGATTCTTAATCAGCGACCCAAATAGTACTAATACAACAATTTTCAGCTAAATTGAAAAACTCCTTGGGGTTTTGGCCAGGTTTTCGGCCAAATGAACCACTCTGCGACGGACGGTAGACTCCTCGCGTTCTAGCTAATACGAAAATGAATCGCACGCGGGTTTCCGCGTTTAACTCTAGTAAAATTTTGTTACTCTCCCCAGCTTAAGGCGAGGAGAGGACAGGATGGATGGGTCGATCTGTCGAGACCAGTACAGGTCTATGTGAATCAAAATTTGATGGTTAGGATATGGATGTCTAGGTTTAATGAATTAAATTTAGATTTCTTTAATTAGGTATAACATATATTTTCAATATGTCTTCAGTTGAGTTTGAAATCGGAGGTTTCTGTACAAACATGTAGATCATGAAAAGGGATGCGCAATATCACAAATTTGGGTGGTGAAACTGTCTCCGCGCCGTATCGGTTGGGTTTTTAGGGTATTGTCCCAAAACGAGAGACTCGTTAAAATCCGCCCTCAACAGGAAGGAGAGAATTTCCCATTTACAGAAATTACAATATAAAATGTTATATACTTTCGGGATCAGAGCTCGTCAGTGAAATATTAACAAAAAGGTCGTATTCGATTTAGGGAAAATCCCACGACCCAATGGGTCAATCGGAATGCGACTAGCAAAATGAAATGTTTCATGTATATGGAACTCACCCTGATGGATTTGATTCTAAATACGTAGGCCGTTTCGTCCTAATCCGCTGTCCTAATCTGCCTGTGAACCGGATGCTGAGAGAAGGTTGGAAAGTTAGATTTCTTTTACACCGTCGCGAATTCGCGAGTGTTATATCATGAATTAGATTTAAATTATATTTAGTGATAGATTAGATTAAGTTGAGCTACAATTATAACACGTGGTACAATAATAAAAGAAATTAAGAAATGAAAGAAATATTAATTTAACGTGAAAAACTAAGTCCTTTGGATCATAATATGTTAACCGAACTATGATTAAATAGAGAATCTAAGATTCACTTTATACGTTTTCACGGACTAACGCCTACACACCTCGTGATTACTCGGACGATAGTGGCCAGTCGAGCTCGTCTTTAGGCTTTTATTAACATGGGGTGTTTGGAGGTGGTAGGTCCCGCCCGTGATCATGTTTTGCAGAGTTCGGCTCCTGGAATTGTTTTCAAATTTTTCCATCCTTCCTTCTATCCAGGTCCCCAGGTCAATCGTTATCAATTCGCAAGTTGCAATTCGCAATTCGCGGTACCGGATAGTCTGCATGACCTCGAATCGAAACCTTATCCGCTGAGCTAATGCGTTTTGTTTTAGATCGCTAATTTCCAGCCGGCTGTAACGCCGTAGTCTTTTGTATTATTGTCGGAATTCTCAGAATGCAGGAGCATTCTCGCGTTAGCGGAATTTGGATTTTCTTTCTTCTACACACAGTCGCGTAGGGTAAATACCAAAATATCGATGGTATTTGCAAATATAGAGTAGAAGAAAGAAATGAAAGAGAATTTAAATTTCAAGAAAAATTAAGGAAAAAGGTTCGGTTTCGGGACGTAACACACGTTATGCAGAGTTCGATTCCTGGATTTGTTTCGAAATTTTTCCATCCAGGCACACAGGTCAACCGCCGTTAATTCGCAAGTCGCGAGTAGTAGCAATTCGCGGAATCGGATGGTCTCCATAACCACGAATCGACACCCGATCCGCTGAGCTAATGTGATTTATTTAGGTCGCTAACCTCCAGCCGGACGTATCGCCATAGTCTTTTGTAATATTTTCGGAATTCTCAGAATGCGGAAGTATTCCTGCAATTTGAGTATTCTTTGTTCTACTCACATTCGCTTAGGGGTAAATCTCAAAATACCGAAAATTGCTAATATGGTATAGAAGAAAGAAAAGGAAGAGAAAATAAAATTTAAAGAAAAATTAAGAAAAAATTCGGTTTCGGGACGTAAAATTTTATTCAAGAATAAAATACCCGGGAAAAAATTTTGTTATATAATTATATAAAATTATGTATAGTTGACCATATATAATTATATAAAATTATATCTCAATTTTGGCATGATATAATTTTATCTCATAATATATAGAAATGTATAATTTTATATAATTATATATGACTTAATATATATAAAAATATTCTGTAGAATTTTTCTTTTATTGCTGCTCATTTTAAATTTTATTGCTAAAATACATTTCGAATTTTTATTTTTTAACAACCATACAAATAGCTTATTTAATAACAATACAAATAGCTTATTTTATAGAAAAGAAGGTAACTTATGTTTCATTATTATAACAATCCTACAGGTGTATTATTATGAGGCTAGAATAATAATATATTTTTTTATATCTTCATAATGTACTAATTATAATTATGTAGCAGGAGGATGGCCGTTCGTTAAATTATTTCTTGAGGGCGTATTAAAATTAAAGATATATATTTATTAAATTAAGTTAAAGAATAGAAATAAGAAATATAATTAAAACAACACTAATTAACTTAATAACTCTTAACAACAAAAACGAATCAAACATAAATAGCATAAATGAACATAAGACCATAAGAAAAAAATACATAAACCCGTAAAACGCTGGATTCGAGTATCGAATCGAAGTCTATGGATCGATCGGCCGGTCGTTGCTTGACGACCGGAAACGTTTACCAGGAATAGACTAAGAGCCAGCGCCTGCCAGACCTACGTTAAAGTATAAAAGCTGAAAATTTGTTTGCGTGTTCTTACTGGTGTAGGGAACAATGTTTAGGGGCTAAAAACCTTGACTAACGGTGCCTTCGGCAGGTAACAGGTAATTTAGGGTGCAGTACATGACCTCTGGCACGTTATAGTATAAAAGCTGAAATTTACACAGAGTCTTCAAATGACCATTCTTAGTCAATATTTAAAATGACAGACCTATCCGAAGGGTCTAACACTCCCCCAGACGCGATAGAAGGGCAAATGCACTGACAATGAGAGAGCATTGCTCAGGTATATGAATGCATTTAAGAGAGTATTCGTGCAGTTTAAATTTTATAATTAATGAAAATTATATGTGAATATTACTTAAAAATTATCATACAATAATATTCAAATAACCAGACATATTCGAAGGGTTAAACACCCCCTTAGACTGAATAAAGGCCAGCTAGAACTATATATGAGAGAGCATCAGAAAACTGTTAAGTTAAGTGAACTTGATGCGAAGAAAATTATTTATTCAGTACATAGACATTAAATTTAGATTGTTTATTTATTAATATAAGTAAATAAATTAAATTTAGCTTAATATTAATTAGCGGTAAAAAGTCAAATGCATCGATAGATCGTAACTTATGTATGTGAATAAATGGAAAAAAATATTCGTTTGGAATTAATTAGTAGCGTTTCAAAATAATATAAAATATTATTATATTATAAAATATTACTATATAAAATATTATTGTATATTAGCGGTATAAAGTCAAATGCATCGATAGAGCGTTACTTATGTATATGAATAAATGGAAAATAATATTAGTCAGTATTTTGGAATTAATTTGTAGAGTTTTAAAATAATATAAAATATATATAAGTAGATATGTACTATTCAATAATCATGACATAACTAAAAAAATTTAGAATAATTTAATAATATTTAACGAAATATGAATATAATATTTTAATATATTATTGTATTTTATATATTTTCTTGAGAATTATTTTGCAATAATATTCGAACACTTAGGTCTATTTGAATAAGATATATATATGTGTATTTACTACTTAACATTAAGATAATTTAATTTATTTACTTATGTAGCACAGAAAAACAACTTCGAAAACTAAATAAATTTTATTAACTAATTATAATGTATTTTGAGCCACAGATCGCTCTTTTCTGCGCTCGCGGAACGTTCTGCCTCGTGGAGCCGATTCTCGTTCGTTTCGTGCATTCCTCTCTTACACTTACCTTTCGCACCTCATTCGTCGAAACCAATCATACGATAATTTATGCATTCTAATTCGCTCATAATTCACACGTGATCACATTCGCACTTCTCTTGTACTGTTCTCTCTCTCTCTCTCTACCTCTCTCTCTCTCTCTCTCTCTCTCTCTCTCTCTCTCTCTCTCTCTCTTCCTTTCTTCCCATTTCACTCACTTTCTCTCTTTCTTCCTTTCTTCCCATTTCACTCACTTTCTCTCTTTCTTCCTTTCTTCCCATTTTACTCACTTTCTCTCTTTCTCGCTTGCCACACTTATATTAATAAATAAACAATCTAAATTTAATGTCTATGTACTGAATAAATAATTTTCTTCGCATCAAGTTCACTTAACTTAACAGTTTTCTGATGCTCTCTCATATATAGTTCTAGCTGGCCTTTATTCAGTCTAAGGGGGTGTTTAACCCTTCGAATATGTCTGGTTATTTGAAAATTATTGTATGATAATTTTTAAGTAATATTCACATATAATTTTCATTAATTATAAAATTTAAACTGCACGAATACTCTCTTAAATGCATTCATATACCTGAGCAATGCTCTCTTATTGTCAGTGCATTTGCCCTTCTATCGCGTCTGGGAGAGTGTTAGACCCTTCGGATAGGTCTGTCATTTTAAATATTGACTAAGAATGGTCATTTGAAGACTCTGTGTAAATTTCAGCTTTTATACTATAACGTGCCAGAGGTCATGTACTGCACCCTAAATTACCTGTTACCTGCCGAAGGCACCGTTAGTCAAGGTTTTTAGCCCCTAAACATTGTTCCCTACACCAGTAAGAACACGCAAACAAATTTTCAGCTTTTATACTTTAACGTAGGTCTGGCAGGCGCTGGCTCTTAGTCTAGAAGTCGCTACCGAGCAGTCAAAGTAGACAGACGTTCGATATTGTGTACTAGAAAGTTAATTGTGAAATAAAGTATGCCAAAACGCGGTAGACCCTCCGCCAGCCGTAACATTGGTGTCAGAAGTGGGATATCCACTTCTGAGCGCGACGCGAGTGCATCCGCGTCGGGAGCTTGGGTACATCGCGAGCGAACTTCGATCGTCTCGGCGGCAGAGGAATCAAGTCGAATGGACACAATAATCGAGATGATGACCGCACAGCTGCAGAGGCAGAATGAAGAAGCGGCAGCCCGGGCGGCTGAGAAAGCTGCCCTGGAAGAGAAGTTTCGAGCGCTCGAGGCCCAACTCCGAGCGCTCACCGCCGAGTTCGGCCAGCGTACGGCCGGCTCGGCCCCGTTGAATTCTTCGGGGATTCGTGATCCGATTCCTATGAGGGATTCAAGGATCGCGGCACCCCTTGTTCCTCAGGCAGTCCCCCTGGCGGTCCCTCCGCGTTCCGAGTTGGGGTATGCATTAAAGCCCCCAGTGTTTGCGGGAAATTCCTCCTGGGAGGAATACAAAATACAGTTTGAAGCTGTGGCTTCCGCCAATCGTTGGGATCCTTCGAAGAGGGCGCTTGCCTTGGTGGCTTCATTGGAGGGACCGGCACGGAGTGTATTGGTACCCCTCTCTGTTGCGGGCCGGCTGGACTATGAGCCTTTGGTTTCGGCCCTTCAAGCTCGATATGGAGCTCACAACCTTTCGAACTTAAATTATTCGCTCTTCCAGGCTTGTCGGCAGCAGAAGGGACAAACGATCTCTCAGTTGGCCACGGAAGTAGAGCGGTTGGCCCTGGCCGCATTCGGCGACTGTCCTGTAGAAACGCGGGACCGGTTGGCAGCTTCACAGTTTATTGCCTCCCTGACCAACGAGGAGATGAAAAAGATTTTGCGACTTGGCGGTTTCAATAATCTGAGGGCCGCGGTAGTTAGGGCCCTGGAGATTGAAGCCGTGGAGTCGATGTCGGTAACCCCCGCGATGCTTAGTAGAACCCAGACTCGTCCTCCCCCGTCTTTCGACAGATTCTCCCCGAGGAAGACTGAAAGTACGAGGACGGCGAGATCACAGGAAGAGAGGGACAGACTTTCCAGCGACCGTTCAGCGAGGCAGCCCGTAGAATGCTGGACCTGTGGCAAGAAGGGACACATCGGCCGGAATTGTCCGAAACGGAAGAGGAATGAGGGAAACGCCACCGAGCCGACGTAGAACGGGGACCATCGGCTCGTAACCTACAGACTCCCGTCGTGATAAGGAGGTGTTCCCCTCAAGACGCAACATCCGTCGTGGGACGCCTAGAAGAAGAGGAGTGCCAAATAGTTTTGGACACGGGCTCGCGGGTGAATCTTCTGAGTGCAAATAGATTCGCCCACAGAGAGGATTCCGGCACGGCGGGAACAGGAATCAAAGTCTTCGCAGTCTCCGGAGAAGAACTTCCTGTTCTTGGGAAGACACGGATTTTGGTGACGATCGGAGGATTCCAATCCAGAGAAGATTTCATTCTCATCCGAATGACAGAGGATTGCATACTGGGCTTCGATTTCTTACATAAACATGGAGCCCAGTTGGATTTCCGGAAGAGGGAAATGCGGATCTCCGGTCAGGACGCCATCCCTTTTGGGAACAGTACCTCCTCCAAGGAAGTGACGGCCGTGATTGTGGACAAGAAGAACGAATTCAAGAAGAACGAATCCAAAAAGAACGAGGAGAAGAAAACAGAAGATCCGAGGAAGCAAACGGAAGAAAGAAATCTGTCAGGAAAACTGGAAAGAATGGATTAGGTAGAAAATGAAAGAAAGGACGAACAGAACGATTCCCGATTGCGATTCCAACGATGTGTCGACGTCTCTCTCAAGGTTTTTGGGTGGTTTTCCCTTGAGTACGAGGACGAATGTCGAGACGCAGGAGTCTGATTGGAGCCACGCCAGTAGACGTTTTAATTCCTTGTTGTCTACTTCCACTTCAGACTGAGGCACTGGATTCAGAAATAGTTGCACCAAGGTTATGAAATCGAACTGGAGTTGCAACTGACCGAGGTTATGGGAATCGACTGAAGATGTTGCCGGTAAGCTGCTCGTTCGGAAATTGCCGCGGTCGAGGCGACCGCTTCTTCGAGAGGAGGGGGGCAGTGTTACGCCAACTTCATATTGGCGTATACAACGAAGCTGTTCCCTCGAACCCGCTGGATTCGAGTATCGAATCGAAGTCTATGGATCGATCGGCCGGTCGTTGCTTGACGACCGGAAACGTTTACCAGGAAGTCGCTACCGAGCAGTCAAAGTAGACAGACGTTCGATATTGTGTACTAGAAAGTTAATTGTGAAATAAAGTATGCCAAAACGCGGTAGACCCTCCGCCAGCCGTAACAATATTGTAAGGGATGGCTTGGGCGGAGGCAGGGATAAGGCAGAAATGCTAAGACGTTGGTTTTCGAGATTACTTTTAATGCGTCCACCTCCTATGACGGGCTTGACGAGACTGCTGCTCGTTCGATGAGCAGCGATGTTCGTCTTTTTCGCCGCCGGTATTCGGAGAAAAGATTCTGCGAACCGGGCGGCGCGATATCAGACGCGATACAATACACGCGCAACGGCTCGCGGCACGGCGTTTGATGGCTCACTACTTACAATATTGGTAATATTATTTTAAGAAGACATTGGTAATACTATTTGACTAGGAAAATTTTTTTTTATTATAAATAATTAGTTGTCGTTATAGAATTGGTTTCATCACAAATAATAGGGCAATGAAATTAAATATTCATTTAACCAATTTATAAAAAAAAACTATCTAGTCAAAATGTTGATAAGGTCTGAGAAAATTCTATACAAAAAAAAAGATTATTTTTAACTTCCAGGAGAAAGATCATATAAGTCACACAGGATAAATTATGAAAAATTTAAGAATGATATGCCCTTTAGTTATTTAGCTGTTTTAGATCATATGTTAAAATTATTTTTTCTTAAACTCAACATTTTTTTGGTGAGCCCTTTTGATGTCTCCTATCTTCTGAGTCATAGCTTGCTGTAAGTCACGCCACTTGTAGGGAGCTCTATCATTTTTATATATATTTATATACAATAATATAAAAATTTATAAAATTTTATATATTTTAATCTAAGAAATCCAATAAAGTTTTATATATTTTTATAAAAAAATACAAAATATATAAATTTTTATATCTTTATATATATTTATATATCATAATATATAAGTCTACAGTTTAGGATTTTCTGATTAATACATAATAATATATAATAATATATAATTATATAAAATTTTATAAAATTTATATAGTTTTATAAAATTATATAAAAATTAATAAAATTTAATATAAGAATCTAGATATAATCATACAAAATTATATAAAATAAGATACAATTTTATATAATTTTATATACTTATATATAACTTTATATAATTTTTTTTTCCCGGGTATAGCCTTTTTCCATGGAACAAAAGCGCAGTATATCAAAATTGTCCACCAAAATAAAAGTTGAATCAGGATCGGTAACAAATGGACACTTTTGAGGATGTGGATTTGGTTGGACATTGCTAATCTCCTTCCAATCAACGGCAATATCTTCTTCTAAACTATTTTCAGAATCACTACTGTACAGGGTGTTTCAAAAATATTTGTCATGGCTTTCAGGGGTTGTTCTACACCTCTGGATCGATGGAGATTTGCGAAAAAAACTTGCCGCAAAATTCGGGAAAGGGTAGCAAATTTTTTTTATTGGCTCATCCTATTCGTCTTGTTACGGAGATAAAATGTCTGAGAGGAACCATGGGTCAGAAATGAACCGTTCTCTCGCAAATTAACTTTTAATTGGGCCTTCCGATTAAAATTTCGCCGATAGTTAAAGCAGAGGCGACGTAAACGAAGCTAGAAAATAGGGCACTGTGTCACCGAACCAGAAGAGAAGTGTAAGTGTTTATACTCTTCTTCCCGGGTGGGCCCTTGAGTGAACCCGACACCGAACGCAGGTCATTGACATTTTCTAGTCTTTTTCTCTCTCTTCAATTATGTTGCCTCTGTTTCAACTATTGGTGCTAGCAAGGGTATCTCATGTGTTTCCTTTCGAAAGGTCGGCGACTCGAAGGCTGTCGTATGGACGAAATTTTAATCGTAAGGCTCAATTAAAAGTTAATTTGTGAGAGAACGGTTCGTTTCTGACCTATGGTTCCTCTCAGACATTTTGCCTACGTAACAAGACGAATACAATGAGCCAATAAAAAAAATTTGCTACCCTTTCCCGAATTTTGCGGGAAGTTTTTTTCGCAAATCTCCATCGATCCAGAGGTGTAGAACAACCCCTGAAAGCCATGACAAATATTTTTGAAACACCCTGTACTTATCACTTTCTTCTGAGCCGCTTTCCGACAGCGTATTATTATTATTGCTGTTGTAAAAGTGTAAATAATTATTTTTACTGATAAAAATATGCTTTTTCGAAATAGCAATTCGAAAATAAAAGTTAAGAAAGTCGATCTACGTGGAATATTGCAATATTCGGCTCTTTTCTGCAATGTGGTTCAAGATGCAAAATTAAAATAAAAATTTGGATTAATTTTGTATTTTATTTTTTTATTTTTTTGCCAAGACAATGTTTTAAAGTGTTTTTTACTTTTTAAAAAATGATTTTTTTGGCCGTTTTTTTTTTAATCTGTTCGTTAAGGGGTTAAAGTGGCAAAACGGCGGAAAATATGTTGTTTTTCAACATTTTTAATGGAACTTTTCCGAAAAAAATTATACTATTAAATTCGTAATGCAAAGGCGCTAACTTCGTAAATTTACGAAATTACTCTATCTCTCATAGTTTCCAAGATTTTTAACGACATACACTTTAGCCCTCCAACTTTGGGGGCGATTTTCGCCCCTTTAACGTGGATGATTGCCATTAAAAGAAATATGTGTCGAATATTTTAACGAGTCGTACATCATATTTTTGACGGCACCTCTTGTACTAGACTGAGAGCCATACATACGTTACACTCTCAGTGCATTTGCCCTTCTATCGCGTCTGGGGGAGTGTTAGACCCTTCATTGTTCCCTACACCAGTGAGAACACGCAAAAAAATTTTCAGCTTTTATACTTTAACGTATGTCTGGCAGGCGCTGGCTCTTAGTCTATACTGCTACGCGCTTCACGGATTTTTGTTGACCGGGAAATGTAACTGGCCGTATTACTTCTTTTCTTTATTTCACTTTATTAGTGTTACACCGTACTCGCCTTGATCGCCGTGATTGGGTGCGTGTCCACCAGCTCGGCGCTTTGGCCGATGGCGCCACATACTTAAATTTCATCAAAATCGGTGATTAGCACCTCGGGAGGTTCCCTTGTATGTAAGTCTAGTTTTGCACATTCTGGAATTAAGTACCGCAAATATCCATTAACTTTGTATACTGCTACTTCACTTATGCTTTTGTTTACTTCTCTGTATTTATAAAGTTATTGCAAAAATTGTAAATCTTGGAGGGCATTTGCAGGAGTTGCGGCATTAAACCATTCCATAATACATACATATATGTATATATGTGTAGCTATAAATACGAATGTGTTACGTGCGGTGCTATATTATATATAGCGAGCCGTCCGTCGTCGAGCGGTAACCGACGGTCGGTGAGGAGACGCTCGTTACAGCGGGAAATTATAAGAATTTGAAAGGTTATTGGATTGGGGATGTTAAAGAGGTAAAAGAATATATAGTTAACATTATACTCTACTTAGCTTAAGGCTAGCAGAGGACAGGATGGATGGGCCGATCTGTTGAAACCCGTACAGGTTTATTGGAATCGAAATTTGAAAGAATAAGGATTTTAAATAATATTGTTTTTGAACAAAGATTGAACTGGTAAAATAAAGTATATTCAAACTGTGTTTAAGAAATTATACAACTCAAAGATTGATAGAGAGAAGCTTTGGAGTTATGAATTATCAAATATAAAATGACAATGTAGGGGTGGTGAAACTTATTCGAAACGGAGTTCGAATGAATTTCCCATTCACAAATAATTAGTTAATCTTTACTTTTGACGGTTCGTTTCAGGGCTCGTAGTCAATGAAATAATTAAAGAAAATATTCAATAATAAATTTGGTAAAAATTGGAACTCACCCTGGTTTTCCTGTAGTTGTTACAATAATAACTTATAACAAAGCGCTACGTGTGTGTGTATGTGTAAGTTCTGCTTATAACTTTTCGGCTCTCGAATACAATATTAGGTGTACGCTGGTTTGAAGACTGTTAGAATATCTGTACAGAGAAAATGATTTAAGAGTTGCACTTTGGTATGAAGGTATGTTCACTTATGACTAACGGATTAAAATTTATGATTATTTGATACAGATATTCGATGAACGATAATATATATATAGTGATCGGATTTCAAAAGGGTGATAAAATTTAGATAGAATATCTCGCACGAAACACTGAGTCTTTCGGCACTATTTATCGTTACCGAATTTTCGCTCACTGAGAATCGAAGATTCTCCCTACGGTTTCGCGGGCTAACAATCACGCACTTCGCGACTTGACGATTGAAAGCCAAGAGATTTCTAAGTTAACTAAGATATTCAATTAGAATGTTTGACGAGGGAATCAAAGTCCGTTACCGCGTATCAAACTATTGAAGTTATTCGCGGATAACTTGGCTTAACGACACCCCGGACTCAATGCCTACGCACCTCGCGACTTTCCAGACAAGAGTGACGAGTTAATCTCGCCCCGGGTCTCACGAAGGGTGGACCCATGGTGGAGGTGGTAGCCACGTTCCGTGGTCACGTTATGCTTAGGTTTTAATTCTGGGAATGCAACTCTTTATTCTTCTTCTCTGTTCAGTTCTTACTAAATTCTTATCGATAGGTACGTGATGGAATGCGCCTAGGGCGCAACAGTCCTGTAACGCTTGTGATAAAAAATTGTGGGAAAGCGCTTACTAGAGAAATTCTATCTGCTAGCCAAGATATAAGCGGAAATAATAATGAAAAACAATACAAGAAATGAACGAAAAAGAAAACGAAAAATTTAGTTCGGGACGTAACAAATGTATCTTTAATTCGTACAATTTCTGCACCACTTAAAAAGAATTTTCCACAAAATAAATATATCTTGATTATATGAATAAATCGCTTTGGCCATTCATCTGACAGAATGAAAAGTTCCTACATCTTTAAACGATTTTCCTTTTTTTAATATCCCATTAAAGAAAATAATCATTAATTCCGAAAATTGAAGGGGTTCGATTTGTCATACTTAAACAAAAATCTTATGTAAGATCTATATTCTGAGGTTTTCCGCAAATACACTAATAGTAAAATATAAATTCAGTGTGAGGCGTTAACTGTTCAAAGCTTTATAGAAATAAAAAAGATTTGTATCTTCCAAACTAACTCATTTTCGACCTAGAGAACTTCAAATAGTTTTTTCAAGAGAATATAGTGCATCGATTAATGATAATATTACACAAACATAGGTTTTGCAAAGTGTAATGTTTTTCAAAACAGTCTGGAACCGACATGTACAGCATGTCGTTGGAAGTTTTGAGACAAATGCATTACGGCGTGCGTGACACACCTTTCTAGCGCAAGTGGTAAAACTTCAAACCTTTGACTCCAATGCGGCACGTATTTCCATTACCTGATTTTGCTGAAAGTTGACATATATAAATTTTTAATCATGTATCATAATTTAAAATGGTAAGATCAGAAAAACTCAGAAGTTGAACAGTAAGGACCACCCTACTGCTGCTACAAGCGTTGAATACAAGACTGAGGAAATGTCATTCGTCGGTGAAAGAAATTCATACATTTTATAAAGCCTTCATGATTCTTTCTACTGCAAACCATTCATTTCATCCTTGATTTTTAAAATATTTTTTGAGTTGAACGACTGATTGACATAAAAGAATGAACATTTTTTTGTTTCTTGACACAAGTATCAATTGTTATGGTTATTCGCCTCTGCACTATTTTTATTGCAGATACAGGAAAGATTTAGCCAGGTGCAATATAACTTCCTAAGTTTGTTCAATACAGTACATAAAGTAAATAAGCGCTGAACAATTACAATGTTGAAATAGCCAAACCAAACAATTCTTCTCAAAGAGATGTAACTATCACCTGCATCGTAATTTCTTTACCTTTGTGATAGCAACACGAACCTGTTCCGATGCTGCTGTTTACTGATTTTGCATCGACTATTTATTGACGAACAGCCTCCGCGAATTATGAAGAACTGGAACCTTGTTTGTTTTCAGAGTGGACTGGAATGCGAGGTGTAGTTCTAAGTGAAGTAATTTCAAAAACTTCTTGGCTAAAGAAACAAATCAAATGCTTCTCGATATCATCTTTCCGTTTTCGTTTATTCTCAACATATCTATCAGAAATTCAACAGTAAACAGTTGTTTCTTTTTATTTGAAATGGTTTCACGACCTTTTTATTTTCTCTAACTCTTTCCACCGATCCCTGCTTCTGTCAAAACAAGCTGCACACGATTTCAATCGTACGCTTTATTGGTGATTCACCAAAAAAAAGTTAAGCCAATTGTGTCTTCACAACGTGATTTGGATAACCAAATCATAATCATTGCCTTCTTTTTGCGTGCACGAAAACGCAAGACCACTTCTATGGAACCAACAAGTGGAAAGGAAAACAATTCCTTATTAAAGATTCAAGTATGGAATCTCTTGCACGACAAGAAAGAAAAGACAAGTTTGGTCAGAGCAGTGAGATCTCGACTGGTTAGAGAGACGATCACTTCGGTGTTCGGATCTGAAAGAGTATTCCCTCTGTTAAATAGAGAATGGAATAAATAGTTCACTTCAATCCTTAAAGAAACCTAAAGCAACGAAAGAGAATCTATCTCTTTGCCTCTCCGGAGAAAAGAAAACTGTTGCGTTTTAGTCACTGATAAGGTTACTGATCTGTTGGACATTTTACACGATAACTAAACTTGATGGAGTCGAAAGACAAGCAGATTACTTCACAAGTATTCATAATTAATGCCAACTTTTCCTTTCCGAATAAGCATCGTTGCAGTTCTTCATTAAAGTAATAAGCATAGTTCGCTAGAAATTAGCTTCTCTGTACAACTTCTTGCACTCTTAACCACTTCGGTACGAGCATCGACTATAGTCAACGACTCTACACAACTAATATGCGGCGTACCGAAGTGATTAATGGTAACGCATACTTTTGGAAGAATTGTTGGTCCAAAGTTTTGCATGTTTTATTTAGCCGCTTGTAATTATACACTGGCTATTCTTTCTTCCCCAAGATTCTACTTGATTTTGCGGGGACGTTTGGCGGGATTATGATACATATGGTGGTAAAATCTCAGACTCGTAACCAATTGTAATTAGTGGGGTTCAATCACCCCGTTATCGTGACAAATTTTTTTAACATTGCATTTTAGTGTCTTTCAGTGGTGGTTACAAGGACACGTTAAGTAATGTATTGTAAGCGAAACAACTGTATCATTTGAAAGCAAAAAAATGTAAAAAACGACACCAGAGAATTTGATTACAGAGCTATGGCAGTTTTGGAAATAAGTACACAGACTCGCAATCGATGGATCCTAATTCTTCCACGCATTTGGAAAATTAGTCCAGTGTGATGTATGTAACTATTATATGGCCGTAAATCCAGGAAATCTATTTCATGTATATAGGTAGGCCTCCTCCTACACGGTACATACGTTCCTTGAAAATAACGAGTTTTGAGGAATCGCATTACAGGAGACACGAAGTTTATACAAAAATTAAGATTCGGTTGTAAAAAGAGAAAAATTACTTTTTATGGTCTAACATTTTCATCATTTCTTAAATTTATGTACATAAAAACATTTCATAAAAAGCTTAATAAAAATCGAACATCATACAAACACTAAAAAGATTATAATTTGAAGTAAAAGCTCGACAGAAGAAATGAGGAAAGCTTTTCTTTGACCGTGTTCTGTGTTACTGACGTATTACAATGCTAACGTGCACTAGTATGCGAGACAATGAATAAGCACATATACTAAACCGCGCTGTAGGAGGCCTATTTGAATATGTATAATCTATAGCCATATAATAGTTTTATATTAGCTTCCTACATCTTAGGCGAAATTACGGCAGCAGTAGAAGACGAGGTATTACTACAGAAAGAAAAAAGGTGTTTGGATCAATTTAATATGATACTTCGAATTTATAAATTTCAAAGAGTTGCCCAAAATGAATAATTTACGCGATTGATCCATTCTTGCCATTAATTGTTTTCGTAATTGCAATACAAACTTTGTTTTTATATTTGCAATTCGCGAGGTGCTTCAAGATATAAATTTCTATTTCCACACTATTTGGAGTCTTCATGAATGATGTTTCTCAGTCCCACTTCTACAAAATTACTATATGTGCACATAATACTGTAGCTTCTCCGTTTGTGTGCATTATTGTCACCTTATGCATAGACTTGTGACGTGCGCCGCTTTTTTATATATATATATATCCCGAGTCAAACAATTAATTCTAATTTTAGTCTTTTTAAGGTCTAATTTTATTCTGATTAACAGTATTCAATTTGAACTTTCAGATTCTGATCGTATACTGAATACGCAACAAATCAGAACTAAATCAGACCTTGAATAAAATAGATTTAATATGTACTGATTATATTCTAGACCAGCTGATCTGTAATCCGTATTTTGCCCTGATTTTTTTATTTCGTAAATGCAGGTTCAAACGACAATGATAGACAAAAAAGATCAATTGCAAACTTTTAAAACTATTAGAGCTTAATGTTATTTTGTATACATTAAATTATAAACGCCTTAAATTTTTTTAATTAAAATTTATCAGAACAACTAGAAACTCTAATAGTTTAAAAAATTTACAAATAATCATTTTCATCTGTCATTGCAATTTTTTAATAAACAAAATGATGGCTCTGGAAGTTATTCTAAGAAAATTTTTGCAATTTATTTAAATGAAATGTAAAATACAAGCACATATATATAGTGATACGTATTTAATATTCTTCAGCTTGGCCCTGCCAATATTTGGCAAACTCATAACTAGACTGCGGATTTTTATGCATTTATGACAAATTAAATACGGCTAAAATATACAAAAAGAACATAATATAAAAATATATCTAAAATATCCAAAGTATGGTATTTGTTGTAATATTTATTAAGTGCAATAAATCCCTAGATAGGTTTTCCTGTCTCACCTGCATTTGTGAAACTCGAAATTTGCATAAACATCCCCAGTCTACTCATAACCATGCGTTTCATTAATGTTGTGGTTATCATATGTATTATTAAATTGTGTAGGATACTGATCATAAGACTCAGTACAATGAGTATTAATATTTTCATAATTTTTCGGTGTATAAGTATATGAAGGAGGAGTTTCAATCGTTACTACAGTAACTATACTATTACTAGAATTTTGATTCGGCTGTTGTAGAGAACAATAGTAATATTTTCATGATCGATGTATTTCAGTCGTCGGTGTATCACTATGATTCTGGTCAGATTTATTTTTTGGTCTTTTTGGAGAAGCATTCTTATCATCAATAGTATGCATTTCTGAAATTTTTTTTTTTTTCCTAAAAAGATAAACATTAATTACTACAAGTGTTATAAAAAAAATAGTATTACTGAGAACATACAAAGTAATAAATTTTTATACATACGTTTTACTTATATCAGTTTCTTCTTTGAATGGTTTTCGGTTAGCAGTAACTTTGTTAATATGTTTAACGAAATCCTTATGAGCTATTTTTTCATATCATTTAGAATTTATGTGTTCTGCAAAAAAATTTGATCCCATATTAATTTAAATTAATTCAAAGCAGAAACTTTTCGAATTAGATTGTTTGTTACTTACGATATATAGCACAGGATAAATTTTGATTGATTCCTGTAGTTCCTCTATGACCTTTAGCACTCAAATATTGCAAATATTTACCGTATACTTGAACTCAAATTTCTGTTACTAATTTTCTCCAATCATTGTGATTTTCAAAATTCATAGGAATGACATTAAATCTTCCCTCAGGTACAAATACTTTCGAGTTTTTAAAAACTTCAACTTTACCTTCTTCAACAATCGATAGTTCTTTCGTGATCTGTAAAATTTAATACGTCTTCAGTATTCATACATTATATACATATGTAAATTTTTTCAATTTATACCTTACTTTTTCTAGATGAATGCGTAGATCAGATTTGACTTGACGATCATACGAATATTTCATTGATGCTAACAAACGTTCATGCCATTCAATCATTTCCAAAGTTACTGCAGTTATAGATATTGTTAATACCCGACCATTTCCACTTATGACATTTAAAACATAATTGATAAATAAGACTTACCATCGGGTATAATGAATAGAGAATGAGATTTCATGTTATTGTCTTCTTCATCAGATTCGACTCTTCTAGACTCAGAATCTCTTCCATCTTCTGATGGTTCATCTTTTTCATGATTTACTGATGCCTAACATTTTTTAGAATGAGTTTTTCTAGTTTCGCCAATTGATTTTACAGAATCTCCTTCATCTAATGAATCTCATGTTAATTAACAGTTCTGTAATCAAGCGCAGAGTCAATGCAATATTTAGAAATCTCGCCAGCTTTCAATTTTCCAGCTTCTGAACGTACTTCCCCAGATGATTTTTCTTTCTCTTCCGGAATGTCGTGTGATGATGTTACGTGCGGCGCTTTATTTTCCACGTGCCGTCCGCCGTCGAGCGGGTGCCGACGGACGATAGACTCCGCGCGTTCTAGCTAATACGAAAATTTTGTAGCTCTCCCCGGCCTACGGTGAGGAGAGGACAGGATGGAGGGCCGATCTGTTGAAACCCGTACAGGTTTATGTGAATCGGAATTTGAAGGAATAAAGACTTTAAATAATTTCGTTTATGAACAAAGATTGAACTGGTAAAATAAAGTATATTCAACTGCGTTTAGGAAACTGTACAGATCAAAGAATGAGAGAGAGAGAAGCTTTGAGATTCTGAACTATCGAACATTAAAATAACAACGTAAGGGTGGTGAAATTTATTCGAAACGAACTTCGAATGAATTTCCCATTCACAAAATAATTAATTATTCTTTATTTCTGGCGGTTCGATTCAGGGCTCGTAATCAATGAAATAGTCAATGAAAATATTCAGTATTAAATTCGGTAGGAATAGAACTCACCCTGGTTTCCTGTAGTTGATACAATTATGTTTTATAACACGTTGCGTGCGTATGTGTACGTTCACGAGATTGTTGTTCCGATTCTCGCTTCGTTGTTACAATATTACAGTGTACGCCGGGTTTGCAAACTGTTTGGATATGTGTACAGAGAAAATGAATTAGGAGTTGCACTTGAACACGAATACGCGTTAATTTATGTCTAAAGGATTATAATTTGAAATCTTACGATACCGACATTTGGCGGAAGATAATATTTAAAGGTAATTGAATTTTGATGACAAAATCTCGCACGAAACGCTGAGTCTTTCGGCACTACTAATCGTTACCGAACTTTTGCTCACTGATTGTGAGAATCGAAGATTCTCGCTATCACGGTTTCGCGGGCTAACAATCACGCACTTCGCGACTTGACGACTGAAAGCCAAGAGATTTCTTAAGTTAACGAGGATATCAAAGTCCGTCACCGTGTATCAAACTATACAAGTTATTCGCGAATAACTCGGCTTAACGACACCCCGGACTCTATGCCTACGCACCTCGCGACTTTCCAAACAAGAGTGACGAGTTAATCTCGCCCCGGGTCTCACGAAGGGTGGACCCATGATGGAGGTGGTAGCTACGTTCCGTGGTCACGTTATGCTTAAATTTTAATTCCGGTAATGCAACTCTTTATTCTTCTTCTCTGCTCAGTTGTCTTTAACTGCTTATTCTAACAATAAGTGATACATAACAGAATGTGCTATGCACGTGGATTTGATCACGCTCTTAGTATTATGTTTGCTAGAATGCGTATGAAATTTAATATTTTAGATTTAACGGAAGGCGAATGGAAAAATTGAATAGAAAAATTTAGTTCGGGACGTAACATCCCTCCCCCCTTACGAAAAGGCGTCGTCCTCGATGCCTAGCGGTATGGACAGTAGGATTTTCGCTCGTAGCTCACATCCACCTGGGGGAGACAAGGATCACTCCTATATGGCCGTGCTGCAGTTCCCCTCAAGCGAATCATAAGGGTTTGTTGCCGAGGGTTCGCACACAAACCATTATAAAAGCGATCCACGGTCTGGCGCCCGATGTTCCGGCAGCCCTCCAGGTCGATGTATGTGACGGCAGGGCAATTTCTTATCAGACCACGCACGTCACCATCTTCCACTCCCATATTATCGCAACAGATCAGCGTAACCAGGGACGTCAATCGCTCGAGGAACCGGTCCCCCACGCTCGGGTGCATATAGTTTATTTCTAAATATCGGAGGTTTGTTAGTCTCATAATAGGGTCTAGTGTCGTCCGTCCGCGTATGTTTGTACAACCTGTCAAGATTAGCGTCTCCAGTAGTTTTAGGTATCGCCCAACTTCCTCCACAAAGGTGCCAGCAACCCAACCGCAGTACGCAACTCTCAACTCGGTTAACAATGAGTAATTTTGGGGTATTCGAAGAGCATCCTCCACAGGGCCCAGCTGAAGCCTGAAATAGGCTCCTGCTCCAACCTGCTGCGGTGGTTCGTCTATGAATTCCTCCTCCCATTGTTGACCGATTCGCGGGCTGCATTCCAGTAGCTGAGCACTGGTCAGCGTGGCGGGAAGTACCGGGCTTTCAGTCAGTCCACGTAAGGTGGTTGCCGTTAATTTTACTGGTCTCGTTATTATTAATTCTTTTAAATTCGATAGTCGGCCAATTACCTGTCCGAGTAGGTCCGGGTCGCAGTCAATTCTAAATAAATAGAGTCGTTCGAGATTTCCTGTGATGTGCTGAAGCCAATTTCCCGTAATCTGAGTGCCCAGCAACAGGAGCGTTTGCAGCCCCTGGTTGGCCCTTAACACCCTGGACATCTGACGGTCGCACGGTCCGATACATCGCCCAATGTTTAATACCCGGAGAGTTATCAGGTTTGCCATCTCTCTGAAGGTTGACGATTGAACCGCGACATCCGTGATTTCCAGGTGTGTCAGTTGCCTGCATGTTCTAACCGCGACCGTAACTGTTTGTGGAGGAACCAGCGTAGTCGCGACCGGGTTATCGAGGATGAGCGACCTAAGGTTCACCGCCCGCTGAATGATCCAGTAGAGCCCTCGGTTGGACAGCTTGGCTCCGGCTCCTTCATTTCCCCACCTCCAGTTAGTTGGGTCCAGGCGCCGAAGACCCTTCAGGGAATCACTCCCGGCCGCTCTCCAATCTCGGCACACCTGCTCGAAGACAGCCAACTCTCGGAATGTTAGGAATCGTGCTATTAATTCTAACGCCAGCAGCGGCAGGCGGGGTGCCCACTCGTGGGCCGCACCATGGCTAGAAGCAGCTCTTGCATTGACGTAATCGGATGGGTGTATTTCTGGGTTGATCAGCCGGTCATCATGCCAGTGGTCGGCAGGTAGCACCGGCACCCTGCTCCCTCCTAGCACGAGCGGTTCGGAATTTATTGCGGCCAAGGCGCGCCCTGCCTCCTCTTCAGTGTCAAAGCCAACAAAGGCCATCCGGCCGCGTCGGAGGTTCCTCACTTGGACGGATTTGGCCCCGTAAGGTTTGAAGACTGCAGCAACTATTCTGGAGGCAACCTGGGGTGGCATCCGGGTTATCAATAATTTCCGAGACAGAACCCTTTCTGCGGCTTGCGCTCCCTCCATTTTCTTCCACCCTGCAGCACAGTAATTCTTACAATTAGTACAACGTCGGCTAACAGCCTCTCAGGCTGGGCAAAATATAAGAAAAGAATTATAACCAAATTAAACAAATATATATTATATATCTTTTTTCTTCTTTTTTTTTCTGGTAAAATATTTCATGGTCGATTAATTTTTAATCCGTCAACGGCGTCTGGACGGCTAGAGTGTAGATTATGTTTTGGACGTCCCTTCGAATCTCTGGTTCGTGGTTTGAAGCGGGTCTGTTTTCAGTCTCGGAGGGTTCCTCCCTTGTGACCCTTTTGTATTTCCTGCAGAGGCGTGTAGAGACGATCCGTGCGATAGCTTTCCTTTGCCAGACTAATGCTATTATCAGTAGCAGAACAGGTGCTGTTATGCCGCCGTACATCCAGATCGGGCGGCGGGGTGCTCCTCGGCGGTGTTCTCCAATTTCAGTTTGACGAGCCTCCACGTTATTCAGCGATTCGCCAATGTCCGAGTGTTGCGTTTGCTGCGGGCTATCATGTGGCAAGCGTAGTTCTGTAAGCTCAGCATATTTATGCATTAATGGTGAAATCTCAGTCAAATTCAGTTTTATACGGGGTTGATACACATATTGTTGTTTATTGCTGTAGGTCCTAATACCGATCAAGGTGATTTCTTGAATTTTTCCTTTGCATTCTGGATGTATATATAGAATACCACTTCCGTGTAGAGTGATGAGGTAGTCCGGCCTGTTGCTGCATATTAATTCCAGTGATTCAGGTTTAGCGAGCGAGAATAACCAAGCTCCAATTGACGGTAGCCTAGTCCAGTATGGTCGGTGTTCTGTCTTTATCTGGATATTACACTGTCGCAACCTTTTCGTCTCCGGTTTCAGTAGCAGAGATATTTCACACACTTGTGGCGTCGACGTGTCGTAGAGCGGTAGTTCTAACGGGCATAAGTGACAATACCAGGTTTTGATACAAGAATTTAGATAGGTATCGTCTACGAGGAAGTACGTATGGTGGTCGTTGCTTAATCCCAGGTATGGAGATTTTGGAATAATTTGTGCTGTAACCGTGGTGTTACGATCGATTTTTTGTATGGTTGGCCAATGATGTAATCGATAGAGGTGGTATGCGGTTCTTTCCACTAAGGGTAAGTGGATTCCCGAGTCGAAGTTTTGAATTTCTGTTGATTATCTCGGACCCTGAAATCATCATTTATGATTCTCTTACATTTTCTTCATATTTCTTTTATTCTTCTTAGTTCTCTATTAGCCGTTATAATTCTCTCTTGATTCTCTTTTACTTTCGGAAAATAAATATACAAATTTTTATTAATTAGACATCGAATTGTAATTTAATAATTTAATTATTTCCTACAGTATTTTTCAAACATACGTAACTTTTTTAGTGTTGCAGCAACACAGAGTCCAGTAATTTTCGTAGGTACAGGTGAACATATAGACTAAATAATAATATTATTATTAAATTATAATAATTATAATATTTATAATTATATATTATAATAATATATAATTATAATATATAATATTATTATTAAATTCTTTGGAAAGGTAGAAATTAATTTAATATTTAATTGAGAATATCATGGAAACAATAGATCCCATTTTGGATCTTGTGATTAGAAGAGAATTAGTGAAAAGGGGAAGGTATGAATTCTGTAAATAATTATTTCTGTTAATTTATGCTTTTTCCAAATTTCAATTCTGAATTGAAATATATTATTTTAATACGATTAGACCCAAAATTCTTTATTACCAGTTGATTATTTCCGTTAATTTATCATTGTTTCAATCTTAATTTTTAAATTTAAGTATATTAAATTAGTATTATTATTTTGATAAATTCAAATATATAATATATATTTATTATTAGAGTAAAAAATTAATTTAATTTTTAACTGTAAGCGTAAAACGGCCGATTATAGTGTAAAACAGCCAATTGCAGCGATCCTACATTCGCTAGCAACGGCAAACAATTGCCCTCGCGATTTAAAGGAGAAAAAAAGTACTGAGCGTCGCGGCGTGTCGTAACGTGACGACGTTTGCGAAAAATCAGGCAGTCCAGTAAAAGATGTGAATTATATGAAATTAGCAGTGACAATTGTCAATAACATTGGATTGTTATCAAGTGCGGAAATTACTAAAGAATAAACTATTTAGTGTCAACAATAGCTTTAGAATAAAGTGAAAAATGCCGCCAAAACCTAAAAATCCATCTGGTCGTAAAAAAAAGTGGGCACTTATTTGGTGGATTCAGAATAAATCTTCGAATATTATACCATTAAGTGCAATGCCACTAAAAGCTAGGACAATTCATTCTATAACTACCTTGTCATAGCAAAATGTTTCGAGAAAAAAAGAAAAATTTCAAGCAAAAGTCATAGCTATGAGTCGTAAGTATACTTTTTGTTTATTTTTTATTGATGAAACATTACTGCTGTTTCATTGAAGTTAACAATTTATATGAAATCAAAATCACTTTCTATTGAATAACTTATAATACGATATACTACACAATTCGAATATTACATTATATTATTTGATGATCCAACGTTTTGAGGGAACAAGTGGTAGCAAAAATTCAAAAGGTATATAAATTTTGCTTTCAAGTACCATATCTGACTCTTGAAGTTCAGACATTAAACGCTAAATTTTTGGTAGCATCAGATAGTTCTTCGAAATAAATTATCGAACCAATGGCATCACATGCTCCAGTACAAGCTCCAGTGCAAATTAATAAAACATTGTATAATATTATTTTTCTATTAGTTACACGTCAAAAAATTTGACTATCACGTGTAAATTGTGAAAATGATGCAGTTATTCTACAATACAAATATCTATACTTTTCAGGTGTATCAGAACCTGAAGAGTACGAGGGAAACATTTTAGAAGAGCCTTTGGAAATAGTGAATTGGAGTAATAAATTTTACTTCAATTTATAAACCGCATAAATATTACTAATGTAACTAAAATGTTATAACAATAAAGTTTCCGGGAAATTAATTTTTTCGTAGTTGTCACTCAATTTACTTTTTAAAAAATTAAGTAATATTAATAATTAATAAATAATGAAAAATTCCATCTAAAATACAATGAAAGAGGATTAAAGGAGAACCTAGAAAATCTTTTTATTATACTCTTTTGATTCTCTTCAAGTGTGAAAACGGAAATATCCGCATCCACAGAGTACCAACAGATAATCAAAATAATATAGAGTTTAATGGTCAGATCATACAGATTATAATTCTCTTTTGATTTTCTTCAAGTGTAAAAAATCGAGAGAACCAACAGAAAATCAATTCTTCGACCCGGGTAAGCATTGAAAATCTGCGAGAAACGAAGCCGAAGGTAGGACAGGTTCTCGTGACGACTCGTGGAAAGCACAAGGTTTTCAGCGTCGTCATACAGAAGAATCATTTTGACGATCTCGATACAAATCTGGTAAAATACGGATTGGAAAATCTAAAAAGGTCCTTAATAAGATCAGGCACAAAATCATTCAAAATTTCGAAATCAGAAGACTTAACCGATACACTATCTCAGGGAACCTTAATGGACTTGTTAACTAATACTTTTAAGGACAGTTATATAGAGATAATTATTTGCCACGGTAAAGTTCAAATACCACCTGAAGAACTACGATCGGAAATAATTTCCGAATATCACAGTAGTTTAATAGGTGGACATAAGGGAATTACGAAAACTTATCAGAGAATTCGAGAAAGATTTTATTGGCCAGGCTTGAGAAACGATGTTCAAAATTTTATACGAACTTGCAATAGCTGTCAGGAGAACAAAGTAGTACGTGCAAAAACTAGAGAACCAATGCTAATTACAGATACTCCTTTAGAACCATTCGCCAAAGTCTCACTAGATATCGTAGGACCCTTATCAATTACTCCAAATGGAAACCGATACATATTAACTATGCAGGATAATTTATCTAAATATTGTTTAGCCGTACCTGTTCCGGATATCAAAGCAGAAACAATAGCACACAGTATAGTAGAAAACTTGATTCTCCAATTTGGAGCACCTCGAGTAATACTGACAGACCGAGGCACCAGCTTTGTGAACAAACTTCTTAAGGAAATAGCAACACTGTTCAAAATGGACCACATAACCACATCAGTCAAGACCTCAGTCAAATGGCGCATTGGAAAGAAGTCACATAGTTTTGGCAGATTACATAAAACATTATTCAGACGATTTCGACGATTGGGACAGTTTAGTTCCTTTTGCAATATTTTCCTATAATACATCCGTTCATGAAGCCACAAAGGGTATAGCAGGATAAGGTGGTCAAAAGTGCCCTTGGACCGATTTCAATGGGGGTAGTCTCATTCGATAGATAATGCTCGGCGATCATTGTGTACCAAATTTTAACCCTTTATCTTGATCGGAAGGGTAGTTATGGGGAAAATTAAAAAAACAGGTTTTTGGCCCTTTTCCCCCACTTATTGAGGTGTAAAAAATCCGAAAAAATTCTGGCATATTCTACACGGTACCGGACATGTTGGAGAATTTTTTCAGATTTTCCCGTCGAAGTACCTAAGCGTGAAAAATGGGCAAAGTAAAAAAAAACGGAAAAAAGAAGATTTCGTATCGAAATCTTCGAGGTACAACTTTTTGTTTTATATAGTAACAATCTAACACCTACGATTGTTATCCCCAATTTTTTTCAGATTTTTAAACCACCTGCGTCATTATGAAAAAAATCGAAAACCGATTTTCGGGACGTATTTTGATCTAAAACGCAAGAAGTAATTGTTACTTTTCCATTATTTTCATAGAGTATGTTCATTTTGTGGTTTTTAATGTTTTACCATTACAGATAATTTCATAACAATAAAAGAAATTGAGATAACTCACTTATCTGTAAACTATGTGTTACATTATGTACCATAATTTTGAAGGTTCTTTCAACAGCAGCAGTGGCGACGCGTCTAGAGTGTCTGCTCTGGAACCGCTATGAACTTTTTGTCGCGGGTTCGCGTCCCGAAAGGTATATTTTTTTTTTTCTTTTTTTTTAATCTGTAAATGCATAAAAATAATCAATAATCATTTTTAACAGCTATTGCGATAATCCTAAATGCATAAAAAATGTATATCGTATAGAAAATAGTTTTAGAGCATATCTGTTGTTTTGCCGGCTCTCTCTAGCAATATGTTATCCCATGGTTACGGATATTTTTAAACATTTAAATTACGGAAATGTTAACTTATTATGGTATATAAAAATGTATATTCGGCACCAAAGATCACAACACTTGCACTAACAGAGTATATGCACGTAATGATTACTTTACTTGCATGTTTCTTTCCCTTATATTCAAAGAAGAATCGTTGACATGGAGGGGATATGCTCGAAACTTGGAAAATATTAATTTCTATTGGTTTGTATTATATTGCCATTTTTAATTTGTTAATTCTGAAATGAGCGTAGGGAAGACAGTTTATGGTTGGGTCTCCGCTATTGTCTCGAATGTGTCAAACCGATTTAATGCTGGGTATGTTACCATTTATGAATATTTGTACTTTTTTAAGTATGTACAGTTCCATGTGACTAGGTAGAGACAGAAACCATTTAACAGTGAATTGACCAATATAACATAAATACCTATAGGGGATTAGCTTAGTACCTGCGCCAAACCTTCAATGCCAGCGGGTCATTGGTGAAGGCTCACGGACAGGAAGGGTTCGTGTGATATTGGAACAGGCGCAATAAAATAATAAAATCCTGCAAACTAAATTATATTTCTTAAAGGTATTTTGAAAGCGATACAAATGCTCATCAGTAAGATATCTAAAAGCTTAAGAAGTAAATTCGTATATAACAATAAAGCAATTTTAACGAATGTATCTATTGTACAGTTATGGCCCTCAAACGTATTATTTATTCTATATGATTTCGGAACAAATAACAAACTAGTACTTATGGCGAAAAATAATAATCTACCAAAAGAAAGGAACTTTTGTTTTCATTCAACATGACTTCGGCAGGAATTTGTCAAGGTATAAACTCCGTTCCTTTAGTGCCGAATATACATTTTTATATACCATAATAAGTTAACATTTCCGTAATTTAAATGTTTAAAAATATCCGTAACCATGGGATAACATATTGCTAGAGAGAGCCGGCAAAACAACAGATATGCTCTAAAACTATTTTCTATACGATATACATTTTTTATGCATTTAGGATTATAGCAATAGCTATTAAAAATGATTATTGATTATTTTTATGCATTTACAGATTAAAAAAAAAGAAAAAAAAAATATACCTTCCGGGACGCGAACCCGCGACAAAAAGTTCATAGCGGTTCCAGAGCAGACACTCTAGACGCGTCGCCACTGCTGCTGTTGAAAGAACCTTCAAAATTATGGTACATAATGTAACACATAGTTTACAGATAAGTGAGTTATCTCAATTTCTTTTATTGTTATGAAATTATCTGTAATGGTAAAACATTAAAAACCACAAAATGAACATACTCTATGAAAATAATGGAAAAATAACAATTACTTCTTGCGTTTTAGATCAAAATACGTCCCGAAAATCGGTTCTCGATTTTTTTCATAATGACGCAGGTGGTTTAAAAATCTGAAAAAAATTGGGGATAACAATCGTAGGTGTTAGATTGTTACTATATAAAACAAAAAGTTGTACCTCGAAGATTTCGATACGAAATCTTCTTTTTTCCGTTTTTTTTTACTTTGCCCATTTTTCACGCTTAGGTACTTCGACGGGAAAATCTGAAAAAATTCTCCAACATGTCCGGTACAGTGTAGAATATGCCAGAATTTTTTCGGATTTTTTACACCTCAATAAGTGGGGGAAAAGGGCCAAAAACCTGTTTTTTTAATTTTCCCCATAACTACCCTTCCGATTAAGATAAAGGGTTAAAATTTGGTACACAATGATCGCCGAGCATTATCTATCGAATGAGACTACCCCCATTGAAATCGGTTCAAGGGCACTTTTGACCACCTTATCCTGCTATACCCTTTCACTCCATATGAATTAGTTTTTGGAAAATTAGCCCGATTCCCTAGTAGTTTACCAACTGAAGAAAGCTATCCGACTTATAACTCTTATATTCACGATTTAATAGTTAAATTAACAGAAATGCAAGTTCTGGCAGGTAAAAATTTAATATCCGCGAAACAAACTTCGAAATTCTACTACGATCAAAACACCAGACCATTTGAAGGGAAAATATGGGACATGGCACGCGTTTTAGTAGAACCTAGACGAGGAATGTTCAGTAAACGATATCATGGACCTTACAAAATTGTTGGAATTTTAGAACAGAAGAATATTATCCTAGAAGATAATGTTGGAAAAAGATTTGTTAAACCTATAGATAAATTGGAACTCGCACCTGTTTAATGTAATAAATTAATCAAAATCTTTTCTTTTACTTTGGACCTGATCAGGGGGAGGGTTGACCGAGAGATGGATATCTTCACGTTAGCAATTTTTATTAATCTCCCGGCGCTCATTCTGGCCCTTCCAACGCACAACGAAACCTATACAGTAACGCAAATAGATAATAACCCGGGATTATGCTATGAAAGTTTATACAACTTGCGATTCAAGTGCGCGGACTGGCAGGTGATATTGTTTATTGATTTAGGCCAACTAGAGAAAAACTTGCCTAACGAAAAACTCCGTCTAACCAAAATTCACGAAGAATGCTTAAATTCAATGATTCGTAACCAATGCGACACCCTACTCCGAACCACTTATTTGGAAGGTCGAATCCAGGAGGCCCTGGACTTATACAAAGAAACTGAAGCATTAGCATCTGAAATCGAAGCGGCCGACATAGATCACATTCCCCGAACCTTAGTTAGAAGAAGCGCACCTGTCGGATTCATCGGATGAGCCAGCCATTACCTGTTCGGAACCCTCACGGAAGACGACGCGGAGTATTTCAACGCAGAAATAGACAAGCTGTATCAAGATCAAAAACTTCTCACTCAAATAATCAAAAACCAAACACATATAACTCAGAGCATGTTACAGGAACTACACGACGTGGCATGGAAAAATCTGTTAACTATTAAACTCAACAGTATTAAGATTAATGAAGTAATTAACAACCTCAATTCTATCGGTGAGACTAATGCTCTCCTTAACTATAGTATGAGCCTCAGCCACTATGCACACTCGGTGGAAATCTCCCTGAACCATTACATTACGACGGCAGAAAAATTCATAAATGTCATACATACGGCAAAAGAAGGCAAACTACATCCGTCTTTACTAACTAGATTCAATTTAAGGTTAATAGCACATCAGATACACGACTCGACGACTAAATATGAGCTACCTATTCCGCCTGTACACATGCGAGTGCAGGAACTGAGTAAAATCGCCGGATTGGAATTAGGCTATCGCAAAACCAGAATCATAATAGTAACCCGAGTCGAAGAATTGATTTTCTGTTGGTTCTCTCGATTTTTTACACTTGAAGAAAATCAAAAGAGAATTATAATCTGTATGATCTGACCATTGACTCTATATTATTTCGATTATCTGTTGGTACTCTGTGGATGCGGATATTTCCGTTTTCACACTTGAAGAGAATCAAAAGAGTATTATAAAAAGATTTTCTAGGTTTTCCGTTAATCCTCTTTCATTGTATTTTAGATGGAATTTTTCATTATTTATTAATTATTAATATTACTTAATTTTTTAAAAAGTAAATTGAGTGACAACTGTTGGAAATAGGCAAAAGAGTGGCACATCTAATTAACGCGTATTCGATGGTCGTGTTAGGCGGAAGTGGCATGCGTGCGAAAAGACTGTCAGTCGCTTACGAACGTCTAACGAGAAAAGATCGCCGAAGAAGTTAATAAGTTAGTTATACATATATATAAGTGTGCCTAGATTAACGTAGTAAAATAAGTGCAAATAGAATAAAGATATTATACCAAAAACCGTTCATTATTCACTTCCGATCGTGAAATAACAACAACTACGAAAAAATTAATTTCCCGGAAACTTTATTGTTATAACATTTTAGTTACATTAGTAATATTTATGCGGTTTATAAATTGAAGTAAAATTTATTACTCCAATTCACTATTTCCAAAGGCTCTTCTAAAATGTTTCCCTCGTACTCTTCAGGTTCTGATACACCTGAAAAGTATAGATATTTGTATTGTAGAATAACTGCATCATTTTCACAATTTACACGTGATAGTCAAATTTTTTGACGTGTAACTAATAGAAAAATAATATTATACAATGTTTTATTAATTTGCACTGGAGCTTGTACTGGAGCATGTGATGCCATTGGTTCGATAATTTGTTTCGAAGAACTATCTGATGCTACCAAAAATTTAGCGTTTAATGTCTGAACTTCAAGAGTCAGATATGGTACTTGAAAGCAAAATTTATATACCTTTTGAATTTTTGCTACCACTTGTTCAATCAAAACGTTGGATCATCAAATAATATAATGTTGTTACATACGGCCCTGAGTCTAAGAAATTTAGACTCTCCAGCTCGGGGCCGGAAATCTACCACTTGTGCAGCCGGACCCCTCGATTAGTCCCGAAGTCGCTCTGTTTGCTTAGAATAATTACGTTAGGAAATAGGAACTCGAACAGACGAATGACCTCTTAACAGTAAGACACCTTTTCTATTACATCCCTCGAGAAATTCTTGGAAATAGAAGCACCCCACCACTTTTTCGACCTATAAAAGATCGACTGTAGTTCATGTCATGGGGCTTAGTTCACTGTAAGATCGTCACGTTGTTACACCGATTAAACTACGCGTATAGATCTAATCGTTAGACGAAACTTAGAGTTCTCGCTACGATATAACCATATAGAATACGCGTAAAGTCCGCGATATCTATTAGGCATTTCTGTTGTAATACCCCGCATTTCCTCAGTGCGTTAAAATAGAGAGTAGTGCAACTAGGTGCGTGCGAACACATTACACGACTCCACGTAACACCTTTGTACCACACACATACAGTACACTTTAACTGTAACCAGCCATTTATACGAAAATATAACTTGTTCGAGTTTTGATCACTTCGGGTTTAAATCCTTTACGACTACCTATTAGAAATCTCCAGCCTGCGATCCCACAGCAATACATCTTTACCGCTCGAGGTGTATTGCAACAATTATAAAGTTACGTCAGCCTTACTAACATTCCTGTAGCACCTCGTGTTAATCGCACGAGCTAGTCTACAAGTGTTCCAACCTCCCGTAGCACCTCGTGTTAATCGCACGAGCTAGTCTACAAGTGTTCCAACCTCCCGTAGCACCTCGTGTTAATCGCACGAGCTAGTCTACAAGTGTTCGAACCTCCCGTGTCATCTAGTGGTAACCATACACCGGAAAGTCCACAAGTGATTCAACTTCCTACGGCTATCTCGTGTCTCCTATACACGAGATTGTTCGGTACTAACAACTTCTAAAAACCAACATCCAAACGAACACTCTACCTTATTCTTTTACCTCGGCCACTCGCAACGCTCCTGGCCCTGGCACGTAACATCGTAATAAAGAATTTTGGGTCTAATCGTATTAAAATAATATATTTCAATTCAGAATTGAAATTTGGAAAAAGCATAAATTAACAGAAATAATTATTTACAGAATTCATACCTTCCCTTTTTCACTAATTCTCTTCTAATCACAAGATCCAAAATGGGATCTATTGTTTCCATGATATTCTCAATTAAATATTAAATTAATTTCTACCTTTCCAAAGAATTTAATAATAATATTATATATTAGATAGATAATCTTTATTGTGCCCTTGCGGGGTACACACGGACCTCCGCTCCGCTTACAATCCTTCTCCTTTCTCCATCGCACTTAACCTATCTTAAATCTAACCTCTTACATATAACGCCCCGAGAGAGAGAGAGATCACCCCCCTATTGACCTCCGTTTCCGCCGCTTTTTCTCTAACCCCTTTATCATCCCCCACTACCCCCTTTGGCTCCCCCCCCTCCCTTTCATCCCTCCACTCATCCAGTCTTCTCATCCATTCTCTTCCACTCCCGTCCCCATTCAAAATTTCTTTCACCCTCTCTATCACTGACTCACACTCTTCCCCATTCACGTCCCTCATACACTCCTCCAACACATGCTCCCAACTCTCACACGCCCATCCACACCTTCTGCATCTCCTCTCCTCCTCCTTCTCCCAGTACCTACTCTCCCTCATTCCATTTCCCATCCTGTACTTCGCCACCCTTCTCCATTCATCCTCCTTCCATCCTTTCTTCAAATATTCCGCCATCCCTTCCGCTCTTACATACTTATACCATTTATTGTATCTCGCCTCCTCTATCCTCCTATCCATTTCCCTTCCCATCTCCCCCCTCTCTACCTCCTCTATCCTCTTCCACAGCTCCCCTCCACCCTCTCTATCCGATCCCCCTCCGTCCCTCCTTGCCCTTATACCCCTCTTCTCCATCCATGCTTCCCTCTCCTTTTCCCATCCATACCACAAACTTTTCCTCCCCATTCTCCCCTCCAACTCCCTCAAGCATTCCCTCGTCCACAAATTCCCTTTTCCTTCTCTCAATCCCTCTTCATACATCCACGCCCTCCTCATATACCTAACACGCATCATCTCTCTTCCACATTCATCCCTCACCATGTACCCCGGTGTGACCCTGTCCACTCCTAATACCCATCTCAAATACCTCTCATGCACCCTTTCAACCTTCGCCCATTCATACCACCCCCACACTTCCGCTCCGTACACCAACACCGACCATACCAACACATCAAACAGCCACATCCTCCTCACCACATCTCTCCCAAACCATCTCTTTCCCAATGCCCACACCTCCCTCATTACTACACTCGCTCTTCTCACCCTCTCACTCAAATGCCCCTCCTGTCCCCCGTTCCCCCTAAATACATATCCTCAATACTTGAACTCCCTTACTTCCTCTATTTCCTCCTTCCCCCACATCCATTTTTCCTTCCCACCCACCTTCTTTCCACACCTCATCACCTTTGTTTTCCTCACATTCAACATCAACCCTTTCTCTCTTACATACTCTCTCATTTCCTCCATCATCAACCTCATCCCATTCTCATTTTCCGCCAATAACACTATATCATCTGCATACAATAAACAATACAACCTTTTTCCCCCCACAACCACACCCCCTTTCCCCCTTCTCGCCAACCTCTCCTCGATATCCGCTAAATACAGCGTAAATAGCTTCGCACTTAGCGGACATCCCTGCCTCACCCCCCTTCCAGTCCAAAACGGTTTACTCATCTCACCATTCACTCTCACCTTGCATACTGTCTCCTCATACATCTCCCTTATCCTCTCTCTTATACCTTCACTCACTCCTCTCTCATTCAGTACTCCCCATAGTTTCCTTCTGTCCACCATATCGAACGCTGCCTTCAAGTCCATAAAACATACCACCATCCTTCCTCCTTTCACACCAATCATCCTAGCAATCAGATAGTTCAACACATACACATTCTCCATCACACCCCTTCCACTCCTAAAACCTGTTTGGCACTCCGGCAACATTCCTCTCACTTCCATTTCTTCCCCCAGCCTTCTCTCTATCACAGTCACATAAATTTTACACATCGTCCCCATCAGGGTCACACCTCTATAGTCACTCACCCCCTTCACACACACACCTTTCCTCACCGGCACTACCACTCCTACTTTCCATTCATCCGGCCATCCATCTCCCCTCCACACCTTATTGCATACCTCATACACTATTTTCATCACATCCATCCCACCATACTTCCACACCTCATTCTCTAAACCATCCTCACCTGCCGCCTTCCCATACTTCAATTTCCCTATCACACTTTCTATCTCCTCCCATCCTATCTCCCCATCCGTTCTTTCCCTCTTTGCACCACATCCACATCTAATTCTCGTTTCCACTCCCCCCAACAATCCCATGAAATATTTCACCCATTCATCCATCTTTATATCTTCCCCATAACCTCCTCCGCCCCTCCTCATCTTCCTCAGCACTTCCCACACTTCCCCTTCCGTCTTGGCTGCTCCTATCATTCCGATTATCTCTTCCCTTCTTTTCCGCCTCTTCTCTTCACACATTCTCCTATACTCCTTCTTCTCCCTTCTATATCCTTCTATCCCCTCTTCCCCTTTCCTCCATTTCCTCATAACTCTTCTCACCTCTTTTCTTTTTTCCTTGCACTCCCTGTCCCACCACCCCCTACCCCTCCCTTTCCTCTCTCTTTCCTTTTTCACCTCCTCCCTACATTTCTCCACTATTTTCCTCACTTCACCAACCCCATTCTCATACCCCTCTTTCACTCCTTCCCACTCACTCAGTTTTCTCCTATACATTTCTATCATCCCTTCATCCCATCTCTCTCTCCTTGATCCCCTTCCGATCACTACCCCCTCCGCCCCTCTCTTCGCCCTCCCCCTACACTCCACCACAACTGGCATATGATCAGATTCAACCGTACATTCCACCTCCAGTCTCTCTATCTCATTCCTCACATCCATCCCACACACCACATAGTCAATCACCGTGCACGCTTTCGCTCCCACATACGTGTACTCCCCACATTCATCTCCATTCAAACATCCATTCATTATCCCCATTCCTACTTCCCTCAGCCACTCTAACATCCTCTTTCCTTCACCATTCACCATCCTGTCTTTCGATCTCCTCCCTCCCTCGTCTTCCTCCGCCCCCTCCATTAAACCCCCTTCCCATCCCGTTCGGGCATTAAAATCGCCTCCTATCACTACTCTTTTTCCCATTTCCTCCTCTACTAATTCCTTCAACCATTCCAGCTTCTCTCCCATCCTACCCCATATATACACCCCAATTAAACTCCACTCTTCCTCCTCTATTTCCACATTCACTCTCATTATTCCCTCCCCTTTTTCACTCACCCACCCTCTCTCTTTCTTCTTTATCTCCTTTCTTACTCCCACTGCCATCCCACCCCTAGCCCTACCCTTATCAAACTCCATCCTCGCCCACTGCCATCCCCATTCAAAATTTCCCGGCATCTCCTTCCTTACACTCCACTCATCCTTCTCTTCCACCCACGTCTCCATTAAAAACACTATATCCCATTCTTTCACTATCCTCCAAACCTCCCTCCCTTTGTTCTTCAACCCCCCTACGTTCCAGAAACCCACTTTCCATTCCCTTCCTCCCCTCTTACCCTCTGTCTCTCTCCCCCCTCCTTCCTCCCTCCCCTTGCTCCCTCTTCCCCCTCCTTTCCCTCTTCTCTTTTCTTTTATCTCACCCCCCTTTTCTCCCCCTCCCCAAACCCTCCCTTCCCTGCCCCCCCTCTATTTCCCTCTTCCCCTTCCTCACCTCCCCTTCCTCATTCACGAATCCATCCCTCCAGTCATCCCATCTCCACATCCTTCCCTCCACCCAAAACTTCATATTGCCCTTTCTCACACTCCTTCCTTTCCTCCTTTCCTCCTCTATTTCCCGTCTCATCAGCCACTCCACCCTTCTTTCCCTCCATGTTTTATCATCCTCTATCCATTCCTGTCTCTTCCACCCAAGCCCTCTCTTCGCCTTCATCACCCTCATCTTCTCCTCCAAGCTCCCTAGCTTCACCCATACCATTCCACCCTTCTCCTTCCCGTTTCCTCTCCCCATCTCTCTTATTCCCTTCACCTGCACTTTCACTCCTATTTCTTCCATCAACTTCTTCACTTCTTCTTCCACATTCTTTTCCTTCACCTCTCCCACTCCTATCCTCCTTATTATGATATTTTCCTTCCTCCTCTCCCTTTCCTTCATTTCCAATTCCATCTCCAACGCCTTCATTCTTTCTTCCCATCCTTTAACAGGTACCTCTTTTTCTTTTCCTACCCCCCTTTCCTCCAACCTATTCACTCTTCCCTCTAACTCCTTCCACTTTCTTCCCCTCTCCTCCATCTCTCCTACCCTCTCCCCTAACTCCTCTATACTTTTCTTCATCCCTTCCTTTTCCTTTTCCCAGGTGTCCCTCATCTCCTCTAATACAACCTTTACCTCTTTTCTCTCCTCCCTCTCCCTTTCCATCCCCTCCCTCAGGTTCCTCACCTCCACTCTCAACTCCCTCATCAGCTCCATCAGCTCCTCATTTCCTTCCCTACTAGGAGACCTCCTCACTCTCTCCGATTTTTTAAATGCCTCCCTCTCCTCCATCCCTCTACTTATCTCCTTTTCCACCTCCTTCTTCTTGTTGACCATCCCCTCCAGCGACCCCGCACTCCCCGTCCTCAACCTTCCCAACCTCTCTACATTGGTCGGTCTTCCTCTCTTTTTTTCCTCAACCCTCTCCTCCCTTCTACCCCCTTGATCCCCTGACCCACTTTCTTCCATATCCCTTCGCTAACTTCTCTACTCCTATACAACTTCCTTACCGGCCGTACACCGCTTTCACTCCTACCACACACACCAGATGCCTCTCACTCCCACACTCTTTCCCTCCTTTCCACTCGCTCTCACTTTTCTAACCTCTCTCGTCCACTCACTCTTTCTATCTCAATTGCCCTCCCACTCACTTCTTTCCACCCACTCCCTATATCCTCTTCCACGCACCTCCTCCTCCTCTTTTTCCTTCCCACAACCTCCTCTTTCTTTTCTCCTTCCCTTCGCCTTTATCACTCTCCGAACTCAGCTAACTCTATCCCCGTACTCACTAACACGCTACCGGAAACGGAAGTCCTAATATTATATATTATAATTATATATTATTATAATATATAATTATAAATATTATAATTATTATAATTTAATAATAATATTATTATTTAGTCTATATGTTCACCTGTACCTACGAAAATTACTGGACTCTGTGTTGCTGCAACACTAAAAAAGTTACGTATCTTTGAAAAATACTGTAGGAAATAATTAAATTATTAAATTACAATTCGATGTCTAATTAATAAAAATTTGTATATTTATTTTCCGAAAGTAAAAGAGAATCAAGAGAGAATTACAACGACTAATAGAGAACTAACAATAAGGAGAATAATAGAAATATGAAGAAAATGTAAGAGAATCATAAATGATGATTTCAGGGTCCGACATAATCAACAGAAATTCATAACTTCGACTCGGGATATTTTCCGAAAATAAAAGAGAATCAAAAGAGAATTATAACGGCTAATAGAGAACTAAGGAGAATAAAAGAAATATGAAGAAAATGTAAGAGAATCATAAATGATGATTTCAGGGTCCGAGATAATCAACAGAAATTCAAAACTTCGACTCGGGTACAGCACCTATGTCTACGAGTAATCTGCCTATGGGGTTTAGAAGTTCACAATCCGAAGATGTGAAATGTACGTAATTGCCTGCAGTCGCAGTTAAATTATCTCTACTAAAACTTAAGAGTTTTGAATGAGAGAAGGCCTTTCGAGGAAGATTTAGTGGTGAGGTTGACTCGATTTCCAGTGGTACGTTTTCCTTTATACGTATACCAGTGTAGTAGGGTTCATTCTCAGCTTTATCTGATGAAGAGGAATTTAGCTTTTCTTTTTCAGCGAGATTTTCCTGAGGCACAGGGACTGCATAGTCTTCTGGACGTGGTGTGGGTAATGCCAATGGTCTGCTTAACGGTACAGGGGTGGGAAATACTGATCTACGTGGTTGCCAGTGGATTTTTGTCTGTTCGTTCGTCTGTACTTTTGAATTATGCCGTTCTAATAATCTCTGTATTCGGTCATTCAATTCCTCGTCGTCAATCTGTTCCACATTGCTATTGTTTGAATCATTCAACTGTGATTTCTCTAAACTCTGATTATGTTGCCGCAAGGATTCGTCAAAGGCTATAGGAGGATAAGTATGATCCAGCGGCCTTAGCTCCGATCATGCTCGCTTTTTTTTGTTAAATTAGTACCTATGTGAGTACTTATCACAGCAATTTTCAACCCTTAAAAATTCATCCCCAGGGAGTAATCGTTAAATAAACAAATTTTTTCAAAAATTCATAACTTGAGAACGACTACTTTGATTTTATTGAAATTTATTCAGGACGTACATATAACTAAGGTCTCTGATTTAAAAAAAATTCCAGACTTGATGAATTGACATAACCTTAGAAAAAAAATTAAAACATTTTTCAATTACTACTATTGGTAGACTTCCGTTTCCGGTAGCGTTGGGTGAACAGAGAAGTAGAGTGGGCTGAAGTGAAAAGAAAGTTAAAAGGCGAAAGGAGGGAAGAGGAAAGAGAAAGGTGTGAGGGGGAAGAAAAGGAGGAAAAGGTGTGTGGAAGGAGATATAAAGAGTGGGTGGAAAGAAGTGAGTGTGAGGGTAAGTGAGATAGAGAGAGTGAGTGGGTGAGAGAGGTTAGGAAAGCGTGAGCGAGTGGAAAGGAGGGAAAGAGTGTGGGTGCGAGAGTGACATCTGGTGTGTTTGGTAGGAGTGAGTGAGGTGGATAGTCGATAAGGAAGGGTATAAGAGTAGAGAAAATAGAGAGGGGATATGGAGGAAAGTGAGGTAGGTGACCAAGGGGGGAAAAGGGAGGAGAAGATGGAGGAGAAAAGAAGAGGAAGGCCAACAAATGTAGAGAGGTTGGGAAGATTAAGGACGGGAAGTGCAGGATCGTTAGAGGGAATAATTAGTAGGAGGAAGGAAGTAGAAAGAGAGACGAGTAAGGGATCGGAGGAGAGGGAGGCCTTTAAAAGATCGGAGAGAGTAAAGAGGTCACCGAGTAAAGAGAGGAATGATGAACTCATGGAGATGATGAGGGAGATAAGAGTGGAGGTGAGGAGTTTAAGGGAAGGAATGGAAAGGGAGAGGGAGGAAAGAAAAGAGATGAGGGGTTTATTAGAGGAGATGAGAGATAACTGGGAAAAGGAAAAGGAGAAGGTGAGGAAAAGTATAGAAGGTTTAGGAGAGAGGGTGGAAGCGATGGAAGAGAGGGAAGGAAAGTGGAAGGAGTTAGAGGGAAGGATAGGTGAGTTGGAGGAGAGGGGAGCAGGAAAAGAAAAGAAGGTGCAAGTAGATGGATGGGAGGAAAGGATAAGAACCTTGGAGTTGGGAATAGAGATGAAGGAGAGGGAGAAGAGGAGGGAAAATATTATAATAAGAGGAATGGGAGGGGGGAAAGAGAAGGAAGGAAATGTGGAAGATGAGGTGAGAAGCCTAATGAAGGAAATGGGAGTTGGAGTGCAGGTGAAGGAAGCAAAAGAGATGAGGAAAGGAAATGGGATAGGAAAAGGAAGAATGGTGTGGGTGAAGTTGGGGAGCATAGAGGAAAAGGTGAGGGTGATGAAGGCGAAGAGAGTGCTAGGGAGGGGGAGGACAGAATGGATAGAGGATGATAAGACTTGGAGAGAGAGAAGGGTGGAGTGGATGATGGGGAGGGAAATGGCGGAAGAGAGGAGGAAAGGAAGAAGCGTGAGAAAGGGGAATATGAGATTTTGGGTGGATGGAAAGATGTGGAGGTGGGATGATTGGAGGGATGATTTTGTGAATGAGGAAGGGATAATGAGAAAGGGGAATGGAAGAATAGGGGGGAGGCAGGAAAAAGAGGGGTTTGGGGTGGGGGAGAAGGAGGGGAGGAGATAAAGGAAAAGAAGAAAGAGAAAGGGAGGGGAAGGGAGAAGGAAGGGTGGAGGGAAAGGATTGGTGATGGAGGGGGAAGAAAGGGATGGAAAGTAGGTTTCTGGAATGTGGGGGGGTTAAAGGGTAAGGTGAAGGGGATAAGGAGGAAAATAGAGGAATGGGATGTGGCGTTCCTAATGGAAACGTGGGTGGAAGAGAGGGATGGGAAGAAGATAGAAAAAGATCTTCCAGAGGGTTTTGAGTGGAGGTGGCAGTGGGCGAGGAGAGAATTTGATAAGGGCAGAGCTAGGGGGGGGATGTTAGTGGGGGTAAGGGAGGAGATAAAGGGGAAAGGAGAAATGAGGGTGAGAGAGAAGGGGGAGGGAATAATGGAAGTAAATATAGATGTGGAGGAAGAAGAGTGGTGTTTAATCGGGGTGTACATATGGGGAAGGATAGGGGAAAAGATGGGATGGCTGAAAGAAATAGTCGAGGAAGAAATGGGAAAGCGAGTAATGATAGGGGGTGATTTTAACGCTCGGACAGGATGTGAAGGAGGTTTAATAGAAGGGATGGAAGAGGATGAGAGGGAGAGGTGGTCGAAAGACGAGGTAGTGAATGGGGAAGGAAAGAGGATGCTGAAATGGCTGAAGGAAGTGGGAATGGGGATAATGAATGGTAGTGTGAATGGAGATAAGTATGGCGAATATACGTATGTGGGACCGAGAGCATGCACAGTGATAGATTATGTGGTGTGTGGAAGAGACGTATTGAATGAGATAGAGAGATTGAAAGTGGAGAGTATGATTGAGTCTGATCATATGCCGGTGGTAGTAGAGTGTAAGGGAGGGGTGAGAAGGGGTGGGGAGAGAAAAGTGGGTAGAAAGGGAATGAGGAGAGTGAGATGGGAAAATGAGATGATAGAAAAGTATAGGAGGAAGTTGAGCGAATGGAAAAGAACGAGCGAGGGGTGTGAGAATGGAGTAGGAGAAGTGAAGGAAATAGTGGAGAAGTGTAGGGAGGAAGTAGAAAAGGAAAAAGAAGGGAAAAGGAAGGGAAAGGGGTGGTGGGACTGGGAATGCAGAGAAAAAAGAAAAGATTTGAGGATGGTGATGAGGAAGTGGAAAAGAGGGGAAGAAAAGATAGAGTGCTATAGAGGGAGGAAGAAGGAGTATGAGAGGATATGTGAGGAGAAAAAGCAAGAATGGAGGGAAGGGATAATGAGAATGATAGGTGCGGCCAGGACGGAAGGGGAAGTATGGGAAGTATTGAATAAGTTAAGGAGAAGAGGGGGAGGTGCGGGAGCGGATATAGGGATGGTTCAGTGGGTAGAATATTTTATGGGATTGCTAGGGGGAATAGGGACAAGAGTGAGACATGGTTGTGGTGTGAAGAAGGAAAGAACGGATGGTGAGATAGGGTGGGATGAGATAGAAAGGGTGATAGAGAAATTAAAAAATGGGAAGGCGGCAGGAGAGGATGGATTAGAGAATGAGGTGTGGAAGTATGGTGGGATGGAAGTGAAGAAAATAGTTTATGAAGTATGTAACAAGGTATGGAGAGGGGATGGATGGCCAGATGAATGGAAAGTAGGAGTGGTTGTGCCGGTGAGAAAGGGTGGGAATGGGAAGGGTGTGAATGACTATAGAGGCGTGACCCTGATGGGAACGATGTGCAAAATATATGTGACAGTGATAGAGAAAAGGATGGGGGAAGAGATGAAAGAGAGGGGAATGTTGCCTGAGTGTCAGACGGGTTTTAGAAGTGGAATGGGTGTGATGGAGAATGTATATGTGATGAATTATCTGATTGGTAGAATGATTGGTGTGAAAGGTGGAAGGATGGTGGTGTGTTTTATGGATATGAAGGCAGCGTTTGATATGGTAGATAGAGGTAAGCTGTGGAGAGTTTTGAGTGAGAGAGGAGTGAGTGAAGGTTTAAGGGAAAGGATAAGAGAAATGTATGAGGAAACAGTGTGCAAGGTAAGAGTGAATGGGGAGTTGAGTGAACCATTTTGGACCGGGAGAGGAGTAAGGCAAGGATGTCCGCTAAGTGCGAAGTTATTTACCCTGTACTTGGCGGATATCGAGGAAAGACTGGAGAAGAGAGGGAAAGGAGGTGTAAATGTGGGGGGAAAAAGGTTGTATTGTTTGTTGTATGCGGATGATATTGTGTTAGTGGCGGAGAATGAGAATGGAATGAGGTTAATGATTGATGAAATGAGAGCGTATGTAAGGGAGAAAGGACTAGTTCTGAATGTAAAGAAAACGAAGGTGATGAGGTGCGGAAAGAGGGTATGCGGAAGAGAGAAATGGATGTGGGGGGAGGAAGAAATAGAGGAGGTGAAAGAGTACAAATATTTAGGTTATGTATTGGAGAGGAGAGGGGGTCAGGAGAGACATGTAAATGAAAGAGTGAGAAGAGCAAATGTAGTAATGAGAGAGGTGTGGGGTTTGGGAAAAAGAGTGTTTGGGAAGGATGTAGCGAGGAGACTATGGTTGTTTGATGTGTTGGTGTGGCCGGTGCTGGTGTATGGAGCGGAAGTGTGGGGGTGGTCAGAAAGGAGGAAAGTGGAGGGAGTGCATGAGAGGTATATGAGATGGGTGTTAGGAGTAGACAGGGTCACGCCGGGGTACATGGTGAGGGATGAATGTGACAGAGAGATGATGCGTGTGAGATATATGAGGAGGGCGTGGATGTATGAGGAAGGATTGAGGGAAGGGAAAGGGAATTTGTGGGCAAGGGAATGTCTGAGGGAGGTAGATGGGAGAAGGGGGAGAAAGAGTTTATGGTACGGATGGGAAAGGGAGAGGGGATTATGGATGGAGAAGAGGGGAGTGGGAGCAAGGGGGAGAGGAGGAAGAACGGAGATGGAGGGTAGGGAGATATGGAAGGGAATTGAAGAGGAGGAAAGGAGGGAAATGAGAAGTGATACGGATAGGAGAATAGAGGAAGCGAAATATAATAAATTGTACAAGCATGTGAGAGTGGATGGGATACCGGAGTACATGAAAAAAGGATGGAAGGAGGATGAATGGAGAAGGATAGTGAGGTATAGATTGGGAAATGAGATGAGAGAGAGTAAATACTGGGAGAATGATGATGAGAGGAAATGTAGAATGTGTGGATGGGAGTGTGAGAGCTGGGGACATGTGCTGGAGGAGTGCGTGAGAGAGATGAATGGAAGGGAATGCGAGTCAGTAATAGAGAGAGTGAAAGAGATTTTGAATGGTGACGGGAGTGGGAGGGAGTGGATGAAGAGGATGGATGAGTGGAGGAAAGAAAAGGAGGATGGGAGGGAGAAGGAAGCGGGAAGTTAAGAGGGGTAGTAGAAAGAAAGCAGCGGAAACGGAGGTCGACTAGGGCTGTCTCTCTCTCTCGTGTGACTTTAGGTTAAGGAAGATGTAGTAATAATTTAGGATTAGGATTAAGATAGAGTAAGAAAGAAGATGTAAGGGCGGAAAAGAGAAGAAGAGGAGGAAAGATAGTTGTAAGCGGAGCGGAGGTCCGCGTGTACCCCGCAAGGGCACAGAATATATTAACCTAACCTACTACTATTGGTAGGTTATGTTTGAGGCACAACTACCAAACTTTTTTTATAGCTTTCTAACACCATTTTGCACCATATATAATTTTGGTATAATTTATTTCTTGGTGCGTCATATCCAAAAAAAATAAAAAGTCTAATTTTAATCATATTTAATTTTTTTAAATATGTTATAATTATGGCACACCCATCCTAATTTTTTTCTAGTTTTCTAACGTCATTTTGCACCATATATAATTTTGGTATAATTTATTTCTTGGTGCGTCATATGCAAAAAGAATAAAAAGTATAATTTTAATCATTTTCAATTTTTTTCATTATGTTATCATTATAGCACAATCATCTTAATTTTTTTTTAGCTTCCTAACATTATTTTGCACCATGTGTAATTTCGGTAGAATTTATTTTTGGGTGCGTCATATGCAAAATAAATGAAAAGTCTAATTTGAATCATCCTCAATTTTTTTCAATATGTTACCGTTATAGCACAATCATGTTATTTCTTTTGGTTTCCTCACATCGTTTTACTCTATCTATAATAATTTCTGAATTCATAATTCATAATAATAATAATAACAACAACAACAACAGAAACAATGATTATAATAGTTATAAAAGTAATAAAGACAATGGCAAGATTAGCTCCATACGTCTGTTGCTCTTGCCCGCTCATGCGGGCCCGCGCGAACGGCAGACTTGATATGTACCTAACTCATTATACCCACCACTAAAACGCATATCCCCGCTACATCTATCCACCACAGCACTAGCAACGGACGAAAATTGCATTAGAACGTTAGGTCGATCTGCCGAATCGAAACTAAATATTCGCTATCATCGTCATTGTAGTAAATGGACTTTTTGTTGTTTTTTTTTGGAAGTTGCCGAAATATAGGAAAACTGTATACTTTTATTGATTCCAATGTAACACGCTGAGAATTATAAATTCAGAAATTATTATAGATAGAGTAAAACGATGTGAGGAATCCAAAAGAAATAACATGATTGTGCTATAATGGTAACATATCGAAAAAAATTGAGGATGATTCAAATTAGACTTTTCATTTATTTTGCATATGACGCACCCAAAAATAAATTCTACCGAAATTACACATGGTGCAAAATAATGTTAGGAAGCTAAAAAAAAATTAAGATGATTGTGCTATAATGATAACATAATGAAAAAAAATGAAAATGATTAAAATCATACTTTTTATTCTTTTTGCATATGACGCACCAAGAAATAAATTATACCAAAATTATATATGGTGCAAAATGACGTTAGAAAACTAGAAAAAAATTAGGATGGGTGTGCCATAATTATAACATATTTAAAAAAATTAAATATGATTAAAATTAGACTTTTTATTTTTTTTGGATATGACGCACCAAGAAATAAATTATACCAAAATTATATATGGTGCAAAATGGTGTTAGAAAGCTATAAAAAAAGTTTGGTAGTTGTGCCTCAAACATAACCTACCAATAGTAGTAATTGAAAAATGTTTTAATTTTTTTTCTAAGGTTATGTCAATTCATCAAGTCTGGAATTTTTTTTAATCAGAGACCTTAGTTATATGTACGTCCTGAATAAATTTCAATAAAATCAAAGTAGTCGTTCTCAAGTTATGAATTTTTGAAAAAATTTGTTTATTTAACGATTACTCCCTGGGGATGAATTTTTAAGGGTTGAAAATTGCTGTGATAAGTACTTACATAGGTACTAATTTAACAAAAAAAAGCGAGCATGATCGGAGCTAAGGCCGCTGGATCATACTTATCCTCCTATAGCCTTTAGCAAAAGAATTTTGTAACTCTTGTAAGTCAATCGGTTGGTCTGTAGAATGGGTAAAAACGTCATCGTCACTATTGTCCACGGGTGGCTGTACTTCTATCATAATGTTCTCCCGCGTGATATTTTCCGATTCTCCCGATCTTTTTCCTTGAATCGATTGCAAATCTGTGTCACCCGCGCTTGACTTCCGTCTTTGAGGGTTAAGTAATGATTTTGGCGAATAATACAAACTAGGTAAAGTGCTTTTTCTTTTACGGTGTATAGGTGGTGTCTGTATGTCTTCTGGTTCGTCGTCATGTGTTTCGTCAGATTTAGGCGGTGAAGCTATTGTTCCTAATTTCCGTCGTGTCCGTTGAGCAATTGAATCGGGATCTACAGGTATCGGGATTTTGGGTTTGCCTTTTGAACCAATAGGTCTGCCTGGTCTTTTTGGTATATTGGAGCTAGGTTCAGCGGTTCTAGAAGAGGTGGCTGGTTCAAAACGTTTTTGATGCCTTTGTATCGGGTAAATTTGCTTAATGTCTGTATCAGAATCAGAAGAATTGTCTGTTGACGAGCTATCGGATGAGTTTACTGGATTACGAGAAAGTGCATCTGCATTTACGTTCAGTCGGCCTGGTTTATGAACGAAATTATAATCATAGTCTCTCAATTTTAACCTCCAACGGATTAATCTTTGGCCCGGATCTTTTATCGAATCTATCCACTTTAATGGTTCATCATCACTAAACAGAGTGAATTTTCTACCATATAGGTAAGGTCGTAAATGTAGAACTGCATACAAAACTGCTAAACATTCCTTTTCGGTAGTAGAATAATTTTGTTCTGGTTTGGTCAAATTTCTAGAAAGGTAAGCTATTGGTAAGTCATAACCGTTGATTTCTTGAGATAAAACATCACCTATTGCAAAGTCAGATGCATCCGTTGTAAGGGTAAAAGGCTGATTGAAATTTGGATATTGAAGGATAGGGAATTCACACAGTGCCCTGTGCAACTCACGAAAACTGCGCTTCTGTTGTTTACCCCATTCGAATTTACTGTCTTTTTTCAAAAGTATTGTTAGTGGCTTAGCTTTTGCTGCAAAATCTTTCATAAAACGCCGATAATAACCAGCTAGTCCTAAAAATTGCCTAACGTTTTTCTGATTTTGTGGTGTCGGGAATTTTCTAACTGCTTTTACCTTCTTAGGATTCGGTCTTACTCCTTTCCAACTAATTACGCGGCCCAAATATGACACTTCTGTTTTTAGAAATTCACATTTATCCGGTTGCAATGTTAATTTAGCATCTTCCAATTTAGTACGCAATCGACGAATCTTTTTCCCATGTTCTTCTAAAGTTTTTGCATAAATCACTATGTCGTCCAGATATACAAATGTTCTATTCCTTGCAATCCACGCAGTACTCGATTCATAAGTCTTTGAAATGTTGCCGGAGCATTTTTCAAACCCTCTGGCATTCGAACGTATTCGTAATGGCCATTAGGTGTGGGAAATGCAGTTTTTTCTCTATCACGTGGGTCCATCTCAATTTGTTGAAACCCACTTGCCAAATCAAAAGTTGTGAAATATCTGGCTTCACCTAAGTGATCCAGAATATCAGCTATGTTTGGTAACGGGTATGCGTCGCCAATGGTTTTTTCATTTAATTTCCGAAAATCAATCACCATTCGCCACCTGGGATTGCCCTGCGGATCTGGTTTCTTAGGTACAATCCAAAGTGGTGAATTGTATGGAGATTTTGAGGGTGTAATTATGCCACTGCTTAATTTTGCAGAAATTTGTTTTTCAATTTCGGCTTTATGGATCGGTGGAAATCTGTACTGACGCGTATTTATAGGTGCGTCGTCGGTCGTATGAATTCTATGTTGTATTAGTGGAGTTGCTTCTAATTTGTCGCCCGGTAATTAAAAACATTCGGGAAATTCCTCGACTAAATCTACTACATGTTCTCTTTCCTCTTGATTTAAATGATTCAATCGTAACTTTCCTAAAATTCTTGAAACTCTATTAATATACTGTTTCACGTCTGTACTATCAGTTTTGGAATCTGAATCAGAGTCTTCCGGGAAGTTATGGCATTCAAATGGATAAATGTTTTGTGGTGGTATTTCTATTTCAATATCCTTTTCAAGTGTGTTTATTGCTAAGACATGGCATACACCTTGGTGCACACTGATTGCTGCTTCACCAATATATATTCCCTTTTTAACCGGTAATTTTGGCAGATAACCTTCATTTAAATCTGGGTTGATAACGTCAATGGCTATTGCTTGTCGTGTACGTGTTTCGGGTTTCGTGGTGATTTTGAATTTGGTTTTTCGCCAATAAATCTAAAAGGTCGAATCGGTTCTGATTTTGTTATCATTGCATTATGAGCGAATGATATTTCAACTTGTTCTTGTCGCAAATATGATTTTCCTAAAATTCCGTCACTTTTAAGAGGAAATGATGATTTTACTGGTTGTCCTAATAAGGTAACTGTCGTTGTGCCAACTGTATCTCGACCTTCCGGTGTTATTCCAACTATTGTAATTGATTCGTCTGAATCTACGGTCTGATCACGATGTAAGGCATTTAACTTTATAAGGTTGATGTCCGCGCCGGTATCTACTAAAAGACGTGCGGTTGCTTCGCGAAACTCCTTCGCTTGCATTTCTACGAGCGGGGACTCCTGCTGTCGGGAGAATGAGATAAACGTTCGTTGCTCTCCAAGGTTTCGACCTTCACCTGACGCTCTCGACTCGGATAACTCACTGTCGCGTCTCTCCAGCGAGTCACTCTGGAGTTTAAATTACTATTTTCGAAACGATTCGGTGATGTAGCCCTAGATTGAGCAAAATTTTGTACCGGAGAGTTAGATCGCGGTTCACTCCTCCTTGGGGATTACGGAGAGGATCCTGTGTGGAACTGTATGGCTTTTCGGTGCGGTGAGGGAGACCTTGACGGATATTCCTGTATAATGGGAGAAGAAGTATTCGGACGATTCTGGGAATTTTGCATACAATGATAGTTTTGATTAGGATTATAAGGATAAGGAAACGTCACATTGTATGGCATTGGTGGATAAGGATATGGCGGGTAAGGATATGGTGGGTAAGGCGGAAATGGAAATTTATAAGGGTTTTGTGGATAATATTCCTGAGGCTGTGGTTTCGCAATGCCTGTGGGTGATCTTGCACGATTTGAGGATGTAGGTGTTGGACTAGGAGTTTGCGACTCCCTTTCGAATTGGACTTGACGCTCCCTATGACGTAGTATTGATATAGGTTTTTCTTCAGATTCTAAATTTTGAGACAGCATTAGTCTTTGTGGTTCTAAACCTGGAATGATTCCTGACTTCATTCTCGCTTCTACCCGAGGGGCAATTTGAACTGCTTCATTTAATGTTTTTGGATCACGATTATCAACGGCGGAAGCCAATTCATCTGGTAACCCGCGGATAAATGCTTCTAAAGCACCATCTTCGAGAGGAATTTTCATTTGGTCCGCGACGCGCCCGTACTTGTCTTCTAGAGCGCAGCGAGCGTTATTTACTAAAATATTTAATCTATCTGCAAAATCCCCAACACTTTCGCCTCTTTTCATTCTGACTGTCTCTATTTCTGGGCTATAACACCCATACGAATGTCCCGGAGTGAATCTGTTTTTTAAATGTTTTACCAAATCATCTAACTTGTTAAATGTTTTACCCCAGGTGCTACCCCTGGCTGCCCCTTGCAATTTCCCTAATACACCCTTGACAAACGAGCCCTCTAGAGCCGGTGGTACGTAGACGACTCCATTTTGTATATCTTGTAGAAAATTTTTCAACGGAATATTTTTGCCATCGAAGAACGGTATGTTAAGAGTGCTATGCTGCACTGTAAAGCATTTAGCCATTGTTGTCATCATTGCATTCGCGAGATCTTGACTAGCGTTACTTGAATTAGATGCGTTCGCGCTTCGAGCTGCGTTTACGCTAGGATTCATTTTGAAAATGAGCACGGATAATGTGACAAAACTGAAAAATGCAAAATATGTATATATGTAAAACTGAGAGAACGAGGATTGAATTTTGTATTTTAATCTGAATGATATTTATGTACTGCAGTTATGACTTATGTTTCAACTGGAAAAGCTCATGTATGAATGAATGTTAATTGATATTAAAGTTTCCAAAACTCAATCCTATTTCTGGCCAATAACAAACAACAATGCAATAAAACACAAATCAAAAGAAAATATGCACATTAAAATATCAAGTATACACATAAATGTCAAAGTTCACATAAAATATATAAATGTCAATTTGTCTTAAAATTAAAACCAATATATGCAATTCAAAGATATTCAGAAAATAATATTCTACGATATCTATTATACGATATATATTATTTTCCGCGTGCCGTCCGCCGTCGAGCGGGTGCCAACGGACGGTAGACTCTGCGCGTTCTAGCTAATACGAAAATTTTGTAGCTCTCCCCGGCCTACGGTGAGGAGAGGACAGCATGGATGGGCCGATCTGTTGAAACCCGTACAGGTTTATGTGAATCGGAATTTGAAGGAATAAAGAGTCTAAATAATTTTGTTTTTGAACAAAAATTGAACTGGTAAAATAAAGTATATTCAACTGCGTTTAGGAAACTGTACAGATCAAAGAATGAAAGAGAGAGAGAAGCTTTGAGATTCTGAATTATCGAACATTAAAATAACAACGTAAGGGTGGTGAAATTTATTCAAAACGAAGTTCGAATGAATTCCCCATTCACAAAATAATTAATTAATCTTTACTTCTGGCGGTTCGGTTCAGGGCTCGTAATCAATGAAATAGTCAATGAAAATATTCAATATTAAATTCCGTAGGAATTGGAACTCACCCTGATTTCCTGTAGTTGATACAATTATGTTTTATAGTACAGCGCGTGTGTGTGCGTGTACGTTCACGAGATTGTTGTTGTGATTCTCGCTTCGTCGTTACAATATTACAGGTCACGCTGGGTTTAAAAACTGTTTGGATATCTATACAGAGAAAATGAATTAGGAGTTGCACTTGAACACGAATACGCGTTAACTTATGTCTAAAGGATTATAATTTGTAATCTTACGATACCGACATTTGATAAACGATAGTATGTAAAAGGTAATTCAATTTTGAAGGTAGTTGCATTTTGATAACAAAATCTCGCACGAAACGCTGAGTCTTTCGGCACTAATAATCGTTACCGAACTTTTGCTCACTGAGAATCGAAGATTCTCGCTATAGTTTCGCGGGCTAACAATCACGCACTTCGCGACTTGACGATTGAAAGCCAAGAGATTTCTTAAGTTAACGAGGATATCAAAGTCCATCACCGCGTATCAAACTATACAAGTTATTCGCGGATAACTCGGCTTAACGACACCCCGGACTCTATGCCTACGCACCTCGCGATTTTCCAGACAGGAGTGGCGAGTTGATCTCGCCCCGGGTCTCACAAAGGGTGGACCCATGATGGAGGTGGTAGCCACGTTCCGTGGTCACGTTATTCTTAGATTTTAATTCCGGTAATGCAACTCTTTATTCTTCTTCTCTGTTCAGTTGTCTTTAACTGCTTATTCTAAGTGATACATAACAGAATGTGCTACGCACGTGGATTTGATCACGCTCTTAGTATTATGTTTGCTAGAATGCGTATGAAATTTAATATTTTAGATTAAACGGAAGGCGAATGGAAAAATTGAATAGAAAAATTTAGTTCGGGACGTAACAAGTGAATAAGGGGGAACGTTGCTCAGTTACAAGAAGATAAAAGGAAGTAAATTGAAAATAACTTTATCGTTGAAATTCGTATATTAAGTTAATAACAAAGAATTAGATTCAAAAGGCAATTACCAATTGATCCTTAAACAGTATTTTGAAATTAAGTATGTATTATAATATCTGAATGTCACGCATCGGATCCCGGGGGTTTCCAAGTCCCGTCGACTTTGGAAATTCACCTGTCTGACTGACAGCGTGACGTTGTATGAAAGAAATGACCCGCAGAGGCAGAAAAGTGTCTCGCATATATAGGGCTCTGTTTCGGGAAAGATTTGGAAAAATGAGTGGAGGTGTTAGTTGTGTTGTTACCTAGCCTTGTAGAGCGAAGAACGCTTTTCTTAAACCTTTCGTTTTAAGAGCGGCTGACTGGCATCGAATGAAGAATTCTTTAAAATTCTCAGGGTCGAATGTAACAATCGCATCATTTTAGAGGTACAGACTCGGGACACGAGGAATAATACCCATGAGATTGTAAAACGACCACTTAATGGAAAAAGGCGTCGGGAAGTACAAAAGTATGTACAAATGGAAAGAGTGTCTAATTATAGAAAGCGACAAGCGAGGGAGGAAATGGTGTTAGGTGAAGGAGAACCACCATACTTGCCAAATTCCGAGGTCCTGCGGAAAGCGAAAAATGAGCACATTGACGCAGAACTCGGGATCAACCCAATGGATCGCCGAGATCTAATTAGAGCAGTAGAGCAAATGGCAGGCAGACCTGAACTCGCCGGTGTCATCAAGTCAACTGCATCCAACCCCTTTTACGTGGTTTGCCAAACCCCGTCGCAAAAATATACCTACGATGAATTTTGCAAGATACAAAAGAATGTGACGGTAATGCCAGATGCGACAGGTAGTTTAGTAAAAACAATTCCACTCGCTAGTGGAAGCAAAGCCGGGCACATTTTTTGTACTCTATAGTAATTGGTTTCCACGGAAAAACAGTCCCGGTGTATCAAATGCTATCGGACGGACATGGACATGAAAGTATACGGGGTTGGATCGAAACATGGATTTTACGCCTTAAAGCGAAAAGACCATCAGTCGCTATCGCGGATTATTCAAAAGCACTCTTACTCGGTATGTGCCAAGCTTTCAATCAAATTACTTTAAAATATTACGTGCGAAAATCTTTTTCAAAATTACGGAAAAACAAAGATCTAAGCAATTTTACGCACATCCGTGTCGTTGTCGCGCATCTCATACACTCAGTCACCAGATGGAAATGTTTTAAGAATATACGTATTCCTGAGGTAAAAGACTGTTTTGTGAGATGCGTGGCATTGATGGTCGAATCCGACACAATTGAAGCATTTGGCCAAATTTTATACTTCATCGCTAGGATTGCAGGGCAAAAGTGGAATGATGCCGATGTAACAATGCCCAATGGAATGCCAACAATTTGCAACGTAATTGAAGTGCGGAAAAAACTCGAAAAAAATAGCATTTCGCGATAGAATATATGATTGGAGTCCAGTAGAAGAAGATCAAGACACCTTCCCGGATGATGATGATGTAAACGAGAACGAGGAAGTAGCATCCGAGAAAGAAGGTATTCACGAATGGGTTGATGCCATTTTAAAGAAAGCCTCAGATGCAAAACAAAAGGGAAATGATCTAAACCCATTCTATTTACCCGACTTACTTGCATCAATTCGAAGGATAGCGGTAGAATTTCCGCTCTGGACAAATGTTTTAGGCATAAATAAGAGGTCACATGCATGTTCGAGCTGCGTCGAAGGTTATTTCAATGACCTGAAGACGAGAGTATTGAAGCAAGGTCTATACAGTCTCGATACTTTTCTAGTGACACACATTCGAGACATTATCGGTGGAAATATATTATTTGTTTCCAATATGAAGAACTACGGAGAAAAAGAGCAGGAAGAGTACATATTGGACCATTCTTACCACAAGAAGACAGATGTAAGACAGATTGATTCCATTGACGATTCCGATCTCCAGTCGAACGAAAATTGGAGAGGAAAAGTTTCCATAAACACAGAACTTAGCATACGCGAGGTGGAAACTGATTGTGAGAAATCAAATACAAGCAAAATGGAAGGACCGAAAAAGCGAAGTAAATATTTCCAGGCTGTGCCAGAAATAGCTTTAATAAATACGATTCACCACGGGAAAAAAAAATATATACAAAAAATGTTTTTTAAGAAACGGAGGATTGATAAACAAAGCTATACAACTAAACGGTAAACCGTATTTTGTAAATATGACATGCGGTTTCGATTCAGTTGCTCAAATATTAATATCCTGGGGGACAGAGAACTCTGACTATTCCAAATTAATAGAAGATTCAACAAATAATATGTTAACCTTTGTGAAACATTACGTTTCAAAAGGCATGTGCCCTGATATTTATACAGATAGGGCTAGGATCTTGACAAATCGATACAATGCGGAATGCAGAAAAGATATAGAAGGAGCTGTACATTACATTGTCAGTGCAAAAGACAGCATTAGTAATATCGTTGTGGGATGTTATGTTTACGAGGTTGGTGCCGCTGAAGCGCGGGGTAGAGGTTCCCCTGAAAGGGAAACGAGGCGGTCCGAGTAAAAAATAAAAAGCGAGCGCATTCGGTGACGACGACACCTAAGAAGAAATACGCCGTTTCTACACTACCTGTAAAATCGCGTCGGTTTTGCTCATTTTGGTTATCAATAAATTTGGTTATCAATAAATATTGAACGAACTTGAGGCAGATCCTACATCGTTAAAAAATTATTTCACAATTCGCCCAGTGTAACTGTAAACGAAACAAGCAATGCATGTTATGCAATCAATAATACACAACAAATTTTAATGGATCCTAATCATAATATTATTATACGATATGGCTACAGCGCTTTACAAAAAGCGTTACAATTCAATGCGCAAAATTAGCTTGCGAGAAGGGTTGCAAGGGTCGACGCACCCGTATTAGCAAATTGTGATTTCACCTATTAATCGATTGCGGTGTCTGCGTGAATTTCGACAATGACCGCGGAATTCGGTGCGCATTGGGTGAAATTCCAGAATGACTGCAATTCGAAGAAGAGGATGGCAAAAGTGTATAGTATCGGTAAGGAATACTGAAAACATTAAAACATTTTACCAAATAATAAAATATTGTAAGTATGTTATAACTTTTTATGTTTCAGATTGATTGGTGTAGTCGGTTAAACACCGGGGCATTTTACCGGATATTATTGGGGCCTCAACCATACCTGGCACCATTTTGACGATACTGCTCACAAACCAGGCGTGATCCCGAAAACAACGGCAGTAGAACCCCATTTAATAGTTTACATAAAACAATGTAAATAGTAGTAATTTTGCAGTTACTAAACAAATTCTCAATTTTTTTGTCTATCATAAATTAGTTAGTATGTAAGTTCTTTATGTGATATAGCTATTTATTTTTTTTTTTATATATGTAGGGGTGTGTTGTGTGTGTATGTGTGACTAAGATGCGATGAGTGAGTGTTGATATGGTTTGGGACCGAGAGATGTGCGTATGAGACAAAGAGTGTATGAAGTGTGACAGAGAGAAAGAGTGTTCAAGAGGGTTTTGGAAGAATGGAGAGGCAGTCGGAAGATAGAGTCGGAAAGTAAAAGTTGGAAAAGAGAGTCGAGAAAGAGTGTGTGTTCCCAGACAGACTGTGTTGTTACTATAATAATTCTTTATTTAAGATACAAAACAAAGTAATATATTCGATCAGTAGACAACAAAGAACTAAGAAAAAGAAAATACTTATATTAAGGGAACGAAAAATAAATGAAACTAAACTGATGCACGCGGATACACTTGCACTGCGGAGAAACAAGGTCTGATCACACTTTAAGCTACCGTGAGAAGAAACCGGAAAAGAAAAAATGAATCCGTGCAGCGATGGCGTTTTTCGCGATAGCGCCACATTATTTTCGCCTTCCGGTACCGCGCAATTTTTAAACTCTCAACAGACTGGAATATTGCAGCAATATTGCGAATCTTGCACAATATTGGCAACATTGCAGTGGCAATATTGCAGCGGAACATTACTGCAACGTTGCTGCAACATTGCCGCAAAATTACCGCAACGTTGCTGCAACATTGCAGTGGCAATATTGCCGCGGAACATTACTGCAACGTTGCTGCAACATTGCCGCAACATTACCGCAACGTTGCTGCAACATTGCAGTGGCAATATTGCCGCGGGAACATTGCAATGGCAACATTGAAATGTATGCTCAACATTGATGAATATACCCTATTATAGGGGCAAACACTCAATGGTTTTTAAGATATTTGCAATTAAAGTTTCATTGCCGTATTTAAGTGGAACTGTACTGTGGGTAAAAAAGTAGGAGTAAGTAAGAAAAACAATCCCATTGCAAAGTGGCTTTCCCAGTCCAAAACTAGAATAAATCGTTCGAGAATTCAAGAACATCCAGTTATATCCGATGACACCGATGGCAATTCGGAACAAATAAACAAGATAATATAATTATTAACATCAAGCGTAAACTCAGTAACAAATCAATATTACTGTGTTTTTTTTAAATTCAAAATGTTTTTTTTTCTATTGAATAAATGCAATTATCACAAATAAATGTTTGTTCATCCAACCAATATTCCAGCAATATTGCTACAACGTTCGCAATATTCCTGCAATATTCCCGCAACTTTCGCAATATTGCCGCAATATTCCTGCAAGCTACAAAGAGGCGGACATAGGAATATTGCAGCAATGTTGCGGCAATATTCCCTGCAACGTTTAAGGTTGCACGGCAATATTGCTGCAATATTCCAGTCTGTCTGGGTTACTGCGTTATTCTGTATTGTATTTAATCTTTCATTTTATTATTGTAATTATATTTTTAACGTAGAATAGGATAGGTGTACCGTTCATTTTATACCTCTGCACCACCCATTCCTACATGTATTTATTAATTTTATGTACTATGTTCTTTATTTTCTTTTATGTTGCTTAAGTATAGGGGTATTTTGAATATTTATCTACATACATAACTTTATTTTAAATTAATAAATACTAGTAAATTTATATATTATCCTCTTTATTTATCGGACGGTCACCTGCTAGAAGTAAAAGTGCAATAAAGTGAATAAAAATGTGCTATTGTTTACTATAAAGTATAGTCTGGCAATTTTAACTTGGCTTGCGATCAACGAAGCATCTCGTTTTCAGTCGCTTATCTCTGTCATTGCATTTTTGGAATTCTTAAAACAAGTCTCCTAAAGTGAACAATGCCCATAGTAATTTCCTGTAAGACACTTCGTTTTGTGACTTCCAAAAACGGTGTGTCAGAACTACACGATTGAAAACAATAAGATAAATATAAGTAGTGCATTATGTTCCTTCGGCCGATACACGGCATCCTGATGAGAGAAGCTGTTGCGATTTCGCCTTTGTTCTTCCTTCTTTACCGACGATCTAGTGCTTTTCTCTACTGATTGTTTTTTCCATAATAAATGAATTCGGAAGTAAGGCACAATTGTGCGAGAGTAATCTTAGCGTTGCTGATTTTCGCCATTACCGCATGTCGAAAATTCCCTTCCTCAAAAATAAAGAGTTTCCTTTGGATTTTTACCGCTCTGTAGCAGCTTTTCGGGCTCTTGAGCTTCTTAATTGTTCACTACCTATTGGTTTCGCAAATATGAGTGCAGAAAACAAAATTAATTCAGTTGGGCTATCGAGAAATTCCGCAAGCGAAGAAGACAAAGAAAATGAGGGAGACCGCTTCGTGGAAGAAGGCTTTTACAACAGTGGAGGTTCGGTGCAAGATTCCTTTTCGGATGATTCAAGCCCTCCTCAACGGAAAAGACGCCGTGAAAGTGTACTTCAGGGTTTACAGGAGCAGGTCAATTTTTTATCAAATTCACTAATCCAACCATCTCAGATCCCAGTGGACCCACAGGTACCCGGCACATCGGGTGATTTTCTTCGAAGACCAAAAGAGACGAAAAAAACTATAGATCTCGGAACATTTAAAACCGATGTGGATGAGAAGAAAGTAATTCCTGCAGCCTCTAAAGATCGTCTGGATGTCCTTGACAACCTGCAACGTTTTGGATCGGTAGAGTGGAAAGAGGTAAGATTTTCCAATGCTCTAAAAAACTTCAGAGCATCTCCTGGATTCACTGACCTTAAGATAAATGAAGAGCTCTGCTACCTAGATAAGGGAAAGGACCCTTACATCTCTACAGATCGGATATTGGCTGCTCTAACAAATGCGGCACTGGCTCAGAGAGACCTAATAAAGGAGGGTCTCCAGTCTGTTATCAACTGGGCCTTCTCAAACTCAAACGAGTTGAGTCCGGACACACTTTTTGATAAGCTCTCGTCGATTTTTGGCAACAATTCGCAAACTTTTAAAAATTTAGAATGCACTCTACAGGTTGTTTGCGGCAAGAGAGCAGAGTGTATTGAAAATAGGAGAGACCGGCTACTTTCAGAGATTCAAAATAAAAATGTGCAAGCAGCTCTGCGAAAAGTCCCTCCAAGTAATGAATATCTTTTTGGGAAGGAAAGTCTCGCAACCTTGATTTAGTCTTTGGGAGGAGCACAGTCATGGCTCAGAACTCCTTCCTACACAGTAAACAGGAGATTTTTGCAGAAAAAGGATATGAACCAGAGGGACCCCGATCGATCAACCTTTCAAGTCGGTAAATCGGGATCTTCTTCCAGAGGCAATCGAGATAATCGTCGAGGCACAGTTAAAGGGTTCCAAGGTTCCAGGGGACAGCTTCCAAAGCCTAAATCGGAAGAGTCCTTTCGTAGGAAATCCGAAAAATGACTGTATGACAGTCGGAGAGGTAGGAGGACGCCTAATAAATATTCAGGAAAGATGGCGAGAAATAGGGGCCCCTCCAACTCTTCTCAAGATCATCGCGGGCATGCGCATCCCGTTAGCCACAGCTCCGCCTTTACGAACGGAGTGGAGAAGCTCTCAATTCGAGACAAAACGTTCCGAACAAATGTCGAGACAAATAAGGATTCTTCTGGATCAAAGAGTGTTAGAACGACCACCATCCCCGGGTCCCAGCTTCATCTCAAAGATGTTCTTAGTCCCAAAGAACACCGGAGGAGTAAGACCGATCTTCGACCTTCGAGGTCTCAACAAATGTATCCAAGTAAGAAGCTTTCGCTTAATCTCACATTTTATGATTCCGGAGTTTTTGCAAGACGGGGACTGGCTGGTACGAATCGATTTGTCGCAAGCCTATTTTCACGTTCCTGTGGCGAGATCTCACAGATGCCTCCTACGGCTCGTCTACGACGGGGATTTGTATCAGATGACATGCTTGCCCTTCGGCCTTTCATCTGCCCCTCAGACCTTCGCGATGTTAACGAACTGGGTTGCGGAAACCCTTCGATCGCGAGGGATGAGGGGAGCGGTATATCTCGACGACTTTCTGCTGGCCTCGCAAAACCGAGCCAAGTTAGTGACCCAAGTTCACGAAGCAGTTCGTCTCCTAGAGTCCCTCGGATGGATTGTGAATCGAGAGAAAAGCATTCTGGGCCATACCAACGGATAGAATTCCTCGGAATATGTTGAGACACGCAGGGGAACACAATGAGCCTTCCTCGAGCCAAAGCTCAGGAATTGAAAGAAGCGATAAGGAGGGTGACAATTCAGAAAAGCTGCACTCTGAGTCAGCTTCAGAGTCTTTTAGGCCGTCTGAATTTCGCAAGCTTCGTTATTCCCAGAGGTCGACTTCATTGCCGCCAGCTTCAGATGTTTCTGAGACATTTCACGCAGGGCAGAGCAAGGGAAAGAAGAAGTATCCCTCCAGAGGCAAAAAGGGATCTGGAATGGTGGCTCGAAGCCGCCTCGACATCGTCCTGCCTGCACAAGAGTCAGGTAACACATTTTCTGACCACAGACGCAGCAGACGCAGGCTGGGGAGCGCAGCTAGATGGAGACATAATGTTAGGGCTGTGGACAAAGGCTCAGAAAGCTTGGCACTCGAACAAAAAAGAAATGTTTGCAGTGTACACTGCTCTGAAGAAACAGGGCCACCGACTTCAGGGTGCACACATTCTGTTGCAGTCGGACAATCGAACCTTGGTGGCGTACCTTCGAAACGAGGGCGGTACAAGGTCCCTAGAACTATACCATCTAACATATCAAATCTTGCAGATCGCGGAAGAACTCGACATGACGATCTCCGCGTTCTACATGCCGGGACGATACAACGGCATCGCAGACAGCCTATCACGAGGAAAAATGCTCCCAGAGTGGCACCTCTTACCCGGAGCCACCAGAACAATATTCAAGAAATGGGGAGTCCCAGAGGTCGACCTATTCGCCTCCGAAAAGTCGGCATTAGTTCGGAGATATGTTTCAAGAGATTGCAGCGATCCATGCGCCTTCTATGTGGATGCCTTCAGTCAGCAGTGGAGTTATGGTCTCGCGTGGGTGTTCCCCCCACCGAATCTAATCCCGAGGGTACTGGCGCACCTGAATCAGTGCTCCGGAACATTCCTGATAGTCGCCCCCAAGTGGGAACGAACATTTTGGGCAACGGATCTGGCCAACAGAGCGAAAGCCTCTCTACCTCCATAGGTAGAGCCTCTCTACCTGCAGAGGTTGAGCGCCTGCATCTCCAAGTTATGGCGGATTGGAGGTGGAGCGATTTGACAACAGGGTGGTCCCAGCAAGAACGAGATCTCTTGAGAAAGAGCTGGCGGAGCTCTACTTTATCGACATACAAGGCGCCAATTCGGAGATGGATTGCATGGTGTTCGGAACACGGAGTCGACTCGAAATCCCCACAAGGACAGGACGTAGCCAGGTTTTTGGCGAATCTTTTCCTTACGGAAAAACTGGCGTATAACACAGTACTGTTACATAAATCAGCTATATCGACTTTTTGTGCAGGAGATCCAGACAGCAAACCAGCATCCGACTTTTTAGTAAGGCAAGTCTTGAAAGCTGTAGCGAACACGAAACAAAAGGACACAAGGGTTCCGATCTGGGATGCTAATGTTCTCCTCAACTGGCTGTCCGCAGGGACAACAAATTTATCCTTTTTCGAAGTCTCACGGAGAACAGCAATTTTACTTTTATTAGCTTCTGGTCGAAGAATCCACGATCTGACGCTGCTGAGGATCTCTCGAGATTTTTTAACAGACTTAGGAGATGAGTTTCTCTTATGGCCTATATTTGGTGCAAAGACAGATCGAGCAAGCTTTAGGCAATCAGGCTGGAGGCTATCAAGGCATGAGAATATTTGGCTCTGTCCGGTCAACTGGATAAGAACCTTGCTAAAGAAATCGGAGGAAAGAAGAAAAGTCGGTAACAGGGACGAGATGTTTATTACGGTCACAGGCACAGTCAAAGCTGCTACGAGAACAGTAATCGCCGGGTGGGTTCGTTCTGCACTAAAGGAGGCCGGCATAGATGCAACACCACGCAGCGTCCGATCAGCAGTCGCATCCCGGAGGTGGATGGATGATGTCCCAGTCCAGGATATATTGGATAGGGGAAACTGGAGGTGTGTGGAAACTTTCCGTAATCATTACTGCAGGCAAATCGAAAGTACGAATCGAAATCCAGGCGGTCTACTTGACTCAAACTTTCATCCGATATGAAAAAAGAAAAAAAAAGGGTGGGGGGTTTATGCCCCTCAATCCATGCTTCCCGCATTAATATTTTCCGGTCGGTAAGGTAGAGTGTGTATCTTTTAACAGTTAAATCAGGCTGTTGAATTAGTTACACGCCGCGAGCCTTTTCTGAGTCGCTCCGCCTGCTTCTCCCTCCCAACTATTTTACCCAACCAGGAATGACTTGCCAGACTCGGCGTATTACACGAGTATAGTGGCGCTTTAGGGCGCCATGCGCCTCTGTTCGCTCGCGCTGGAAAGACGCCGCGCACGCCGATTACGGGAAAAAAAATCGATGCGCGTATCCCGTCGACTGACGTTATCTATCAACGAACAGTTTCAGATCGCGTCACATGGCGTTTAGGTTAAAACAAAAGTATTACTGGTAAAAAAGTATGCTCAGACAAGCCAAACCGCCAACTCAAAATATTACAAAACAGGAACACGCAGCACTCCTTAAACTCCGTAATAATAAAAACCTTCTTGTCATGCCGGCAGACAAAGGCAACGCCACAGTCGTCATGTACAGGAAGGATTACAACAGTAAAATCCAAGACCTCCTTCACACCTCAACGTACACCAGAATAAATAAGGACCCTACACCTGGAATCTCCAGAAAAACTAACCAGCTTATAAAACAAGCAAACCTCTCACCGGAAATTTCAAAATCCATTACCTCGTCAGAACCACAGCCACCTAAACTTTATGGACTACCAAAAATCCACAAAGATAATATCCCTTTACGTCCTATAGTCAGCGCCATCAATTCACCTACACACAACCTAGCCAAATACCTCAGTCGTATTCTACAACCACTCACAGGCAAGACCCCATCACATATCAAAAATTCCACCGACTTCGTGAAAAAGATTAATAGTATCACAGTTCTTCCTCAAGACATCCTCGTCAGCTTCGACGTTGAGTCACTTTTCACCAGCATCCCAATTCCAGAAACTTTAGACATCATCCGTAACACCAACTTAATCCCTTCGAACATCATCCCTCTCATAGAACACTGCCTTACCTCCACGTACTTCACTTACCAAGGTGTATTCTACAAACAGGAAACAGGCCCAGCAATGGGTTCACCCATCTCACCAGTGGTAGCGGATATTTTCATGGAACACCTGGAAAAGATCATTCTAGAGAATGCTCCATCCAAACCCACGGTCTGGTTCCGATATGTGGACGACACTTTTGTAATATGGAGACATGGTAGAGAGGCACTGAACAGTTTCCATAACTTCATTAATTCAATACACCCGGCTATCAAGTTTACAGTCGAAATAGAAAAGAACCAGCAAATCCCTTTCCTGGATGTCCTGGTAAACAGAAAACACGACGGCACACTTGGACACAAAGTGTACCGAAAACCAACTCACACAGACAGATATTTACAAGCTTCGTCACACCATCATCCATCCCAAAAGATATCGGTCATCTCTTCATTAATCACTAGAGCAGTCTCAATTTCAGAACCATCCTCCCTTCAACATGAACTCACCAACGTAAAAACAGCACTGATCAAAAACGGCTATACTACACCTCAAATCAACCGCACTATGCGCAAAATAATCAACGCACCTGTTGACACAAATACACAACCTCCACCTTCACAAAACACCCCAACATCTATTGCATTTCTACCCTATCTACAGGGCACAACCGACAGGATTTCGCGGGTTCTCAGCAAATATAATATCAAAACAATCTTCCAACCGGCTCAAAAGGTGAGTCAAATATTGACCTCTGCCAAAGACCCGTGTCCACCCCTTACCTGCCCAGGTGTATACAAAATACCCTGTTCATGCGGTAAGGTATACATCGGTGAAACTGGGAGGAGTGTCAATACTCGCCTAAAGGAATACGAAAGATGCTCCAGATTGGGCTACGTACAGTCAGCTGTAGCCGAACACCAGATTGAGACTGGCCACAAGATCCTTTTCCAAGATGTCAAAGTCCTGGCTAAGGAAAAAGCTTATTTCCCCAGGAAATACCGTGAAGCGGTAGAAATCCGAAAAAACCCGAACAACATCAATCGGGATAAAGGTTTAGGTCTCAATCCAATCTGGAACAGCCTCCTCCCAGTTTTATTTTAATTGTTCAGCTGCCCAATTAAAAACTATTGGATGGTGCACCGATCCGCAACGATGGACACAGGTATAAGTTAGGGCCCCCTCTGATACTTTCCTCAGTATCAGAGATTATTTGATTCCCTGATGAAGCTAGCTGCAATGCTGGTGAAACGTCGGACTTTCTCGTCTTCTGAACGCGGCTCCAACCCGGAAGCCAATTCTAGTAGTAAACGAGGGGTTATCGCTTATGGTGTCCTGAAAAAGGGGACGTTCTCGTAACAAAACACGTGCGTTTCTCAGAGGACAAGATGGGATACGAGTGGTTAGTAAACCGAAGCCCAAGGTATAATTATCCGTTTACCAATGTCTGGTCAGACGAAGAAGGAGAAAACCAAGAAATTATACCAGAAGATAGAGAAACGAAAGAGGTTGATGACTGCACATCGATAAGAAGTGTTGAAACCAAGGAGATAGTGGGGGAGGAAAGTCCCAAGCCAGTGAAGAAAGTCAGAAGGCCGAAGAAAAAAATGCGAAACCCATACGGCAGAAAAGGAAAACCAGAGAACAGAAAGGCGGACACTGAGTTATCCGGAAGAAGGAGAAAGCGAGAACATGGAGTTCAATTTCATGGAGATCATCGAACCAAACAGCCTAGAGGAAGCGATGTCCTCGCCACAAGCAAAGGAGTGTAAACGTGCAATAGACGACGAGATGACCAGCCTAGTCCAACGAAAAACCTGGGAGAATATAGACCACTTGCCACCAGGACGGAGATCCATCGGCAGCAAGTGGGTATTTAAGTTAAAAAAGGATTGTGAAGGTAAAGTAATCAAATATAAAGCAAGGTTAGCAGCTCGGGGTTTTTCCCAACAAAAAGGTATTGATTATAAGGAAACCTATTCGCCTGTTAGAAACTTTTGCATAATACGCCTATTAATAGCTATTTCAGCAATTTTCGGTTGGTGTAACAAACAATTGGACATCAAATGTGCATATCTCTATGGCGAGCTTGAGGAAGAGATATACATGAATCTGATTCCTGCTCGCAAAGATGGAAAAGAAAGCCTAGTCAGATTAAGACGACCAATTTACGGACTGAACCAAGCAGGACGAAATTGGAATATAGAATTAAATAATTTCTTTATCAGGTATGGATTTACGAGATTAAATTCATCCAGCTGCGTTTATAAAAAAGGGTTCTGGACCATCGCAATAATCTACGTCGACGATATCTTTATATTTTCAAATGATCCGTCGTCGATAGACGATTTCGTTAAAGTTATCCGTAAGAAATATGAAATTAAAGATTTAGGCGAGATCAGCAACGTTTTAGGTGTTAGAATAAACAGAGATAACGCGGAAATTAGCCTAGACCAAAGAGCGTATATAGAGTCATTACTAGCAAAATATAACATGACAGAATGTAAAAGCGCTTCGACACCCTTAGATCCGGGATTGAAATTATCGAAAAATGTGCAGTCGAATTCTGCATTATCAATCAAGTTTGGGATGGGTATAGTTTAAATTTCGATCGGGGTGGTTTAAGATCTATTTTCTTGGAAAAAAGAAGGGAAATAGAAACTAGGTGCATATGGAATGATAGTTAAAAAAAAGAAGAAGAAGAAACGTGTACTCGAGAACCGCCCTGGTGGAAATATATCTACAACTTTTTATGCGACTCGACAACAAATTACAATTTTCTACAACATTTTGCGTGGTTGTAGAAAATTGTAGCTCGTTACTACAATATTCTACGATATTCAACGTCTCACTAAAACTTACTCGATTCTCTTATGTAATAAATTGTAGAGCACTACAAATTTTTACAACAAATTACAACTTGCTACTCTAAGACAAATGGAACTTAAAAGAATGATCTCTATTAAAACACGGCACGCGTAGTTTGTTGTAGTATTTTATAGAATACTACAAAATTCTACAACTTTTAATGTCCTATCTAAAAATTTAGAAAATAGCCTTCAAAAGTCTAGCGCGTAGTATTTCTTAATACAACGTATTTTGAACCCGTATAGTATTTACAACTTTTTACAACTATTCACGAAATTCTAAAATACTGTCCCAATCCGCGTACTTGGTTGTAGAAATTTGTTGAAATTAAACACAGTGAAGATAGGGTCAAGTTCTAGAAAATTGTTCAATGTTGTAGCAATATATTGTAGAGAATTGTAGTTCGTTGTAGATATATTTCCACCAGGGCGAACCCGAGTTCAGCGGCACGTGACTTGGTTTTCAATTCAACAACAAAGGGTCTAGCAGAATAAGGGGGTCAAAAGTGCCCTTGAGCCGATTTTATTCGCCGATGGGCCATTCGATAGGTGGTCATGAAAAACCATTGTACACAAATTTTTAATCCGATACCTTCACCGGGAGGGTAGTTATAGGGTAAAATCGAAAAATCAGTTTTTGCCGCATTTTCCCCAACTAATGTAGTGCAAAAATTCCCCAAAAATTCTGACACATTCTAAACGTGAATGCACACGTTAGGAATTTTTTTCAGATTTTTCCTTTGCAAGTTCCACTAATGAAAAATGAAAAACCGAAAAAAAAATTTTTAAACATCGATTTCGTATCGAAATCTTCCGAGCACAACTTTTTCCATTTTACAGTAGTTGCCTAATGTTGTCATTGTTATACCCTAATTTTTTCAGATTTTTTGAGTACGGTGCATCACGGTCGGAAAAATCAAAAACCGATTTCTGAGACACATTTTGGACTGAAACTCCCCCATTATTTGCCATTCTTGTATGATTTTAACCCTTTGGGGACGAGTGTCGGCATATAGCCGCCCAAGCCGTTTTACCGTTCCGGACGCGTGTCGGCATATAGCCGCCCAACTTAGTTCTTAGCTGCAAGGCATATATGAAGTGGCTCGCGACGTCTGTCGTTCTGAACGATGACATACACATGGGTATAGTAAAAGAGTCATGTTTCCTTTCAAAGAAATTAGGGACCTTTAGCGATGAAGTTTTATCTTCCTTATAATGTAAACTTATAATGTGAGACGATGGCAGAGTCAGAACGAATTTCAGTTCTTCGATTCAGTCTCTCACAATCAGTGTCACTGCCAGATGAACCAGCAGGCTTTTTATATATACACAATGCCGGAATATAAAACGTATACATAAACACAACCAAACTTCTTTTTGTCTTTTTTCTCAATTTGTTTGTTTATAATTTTTTTTTGATTTTATAAATTTTTTTTTGGATTTTGTGAAATTTTTTTTTGTACTAAATAAAGCCTTCATTTTTTAACGTTCAACGTATTTATTTTCTTTACTGCGCACTCCAATACCTCTCGTCCACAGCGACGCTCGCTCGCCGAGCGGCTCCGTCCCCAAAGGGTTAATACAGTATGTTCATATTGTGACCTTCAATGTTTCTGCACAAAAATATGTAGATGTTAAATAACAGAATCGGAATAATTAAATAAATTGCTGATTGTACGGTCTTTATAACCTAGAATTTTAACCGTTCTTTCAAAGGCATTAATGGCGCAGTGGCTATGGTGTCTGCCTGTGGAATCGCTGGACGCTTTTTTGTCGCGGGTTCGAATCTCCATGTGGGACTTAAGTTTTTTTCTGCCATTTTTTTTTATTAAAGACAGCATTATTCAGTAGTAGCTTTAAAATGTTTCACAGATATTTTTATTGCCTCTAAAAAATATAAAACCTATGAAGAAATAATCATAAAACATGCTTTCCTTACACATGGAACGATTTACAATAATGAGTATTCTCAAACATTTTACATTGTTCATCAATATTGGTTTATTACAATGTATGAAAATATATTTTAAGTATGAAAGAAATATAAAATTCAATGTACAAAATGTAAAAAAGTACTTATAATTGTAAATCGTGACATGACTAGAAAGAGTCGATGAAGAAGAAAGTATACTGTATAATTATTTTTACAAGTATCTGTCAAATATTTTAAATCAACTACTGAATATTGCTACGTCTTTAATAAAAAAAAAAAACGTTATGTCCCACATGGAGATTCGAACCCGCGACAAAAAAGTGTCCAGCGATTCCACAGGCAGACACCATAGCCACTGCGCCATTACTGCTTTTGAAAGAACGGTTAAAATTCTAGGTTATAAAGACCATACAATCAGCAATTTATTTAATTATCCCGATCCTGTTATTTAACATCTAAATATTTTTATGCAGAAACATTGAAGGTCACAATATGAACATACTGTATTAAAATCATGCAAGAATGGCAAATAATGGGCGAGTTTCAGCCCAAAATGTGTCCCAGAAATCGGTTTTTGGTTTTTCCGACCGTGATGCACCGTACTCAAAAAATTTGAAAAAATTAGGGTATAACAATGACAACATTAGGCAACTACTGCAAAAAGGAAAAAGTTGTGCTCGGAAGATTTCGATACGAAATCGATGTTTAAAAAATTTTTTTTCGGTTTTTCATTTTTCATTAGTGGAACTTGCAAAGGAAAAATCTGAAAAAAATCCCTAACGTGTGCATTCACGTTTAGAATGTGTCAGAATTTTTTTGGAATTTTTGCACCACATTAGTTGGGGAAAATGAGGCAAAAACTGATTTTTCGAATTTACCTTATAACTACCCTCCCGGTGAAGGTATCGGATTAAAAATTTGTGTACAATGGTTTTTCATAATTACCTATCGAATGACCCATCGGCGAATAAAATCGGTTCAAGGGCACTTTTGACCCCCTTATTCTGCTAGACCCTTTTCAAACGATTTTGCGGTCACATACGTTTCTCTTAAACAAATCTACATACTTTAGAATCAAGTTGAAGCTGATTCTCTTTTCATTTACTTTCAATTCGGACTCGTTGAATGTATGCCACATTACGCCAGCTTGCCGTATCGACCGAGTTGGGCGTAAGCGCGTCTTCTTATTCGCGGTTTTCGCTTAAAATCAAACTCCCAAACGAGTCTACACTGCTAAAAATCCTCTATATATACCTACCTGTACTTTATTTTAAATTCAAGCATAAGACCTTTATCACATTTGAATTAGAAGCTGTGCATTGTACTAGTTGCCGTACCATATGTGCGCGAAAAACCCACCTCTTCTTTCATGTTTTTCTATAGAAATAAACCTCGTTAGAAGTTTTTATTGTACTCTCAAACTCTCTCAAACGTTTTTCTTGTACTCTCAAACCCTCTCAAACGATTTTAAGTCGATTTAAAAAAAAACTGGAAACAGGACACTTCGTTTTTACTGGTCTATGGCGAAATGGGAGCCAACTTCAGGCAAGAGCTGGCAATATCATCAATATTATCAAAAAACTATCAATTCTCGAACGATTTTTTTGTACTGTTACGCTACCGCGTGAACTGTATGAACTTGTACGCAGCAGGAAACGACATTATCGACATTGTAAATGGTAGATGTGCGTGGGTAACCGAAGGCCGCAAAGACAAATGAGAAGAAAAATCAATATTATATCATGGGGATTTGATTCCGCTTGATTTTCTTTATTTACTTTACATTGCTATGGGAACTGCACCGCCTCGGTACGAAACGCTCGTCTATCATATCGCGGAACACTAATAGGATTGCGAGATCGAATGGAAAGGAGCCTCTGATTCGTAGGAAAGAGCGATCATAAAATTTGTATGAGTTTTGAATTGTTTAACAAACCTAGCAACGAGACCCACTCTTGCGCAAGATCTCAAAGCGATTAGACGTATAACGTTATACGAAGCCATTATAATTATTTTCTGTTCCTAATTATTAAATATTATTCCAAGTTGTTGTTGTTCAGTTATTATATTTAAAGTAATTAAAGTTATTGTTCAATTTAGTTAATATATATATATATATATATATTCAAAGTTCCTAAAAGTACATTGCAAAGTATTAATTTAAAACTCCTTCATCTCTTGTGGAGAGTCACCCCTCTTCCACTGGATGCAACCCACACCATTAATCAAAAATCCCTGATCGGCCACGCAACAGTACTCTCACTCTCCCTCAAACGTTTTTCTTATACTCTCAAACCCTCTCAAACGATTTTAAGTCGATTTAAAAAAAAACGGGGAAACCGTACACTTCTTTTTTACTGGTCTATGGCGAAATGGGAGCCAACTTCAGATAAGATCAGGCAACATTGTCAATTTAATGTTTCTAATAAACTATCAATTCTCAAACGGTTTTTTTGTACTCTCAAGCTCTATCAAACGATTTTAAGTCGATTGGCAAAAAAGGACGTTGTACATTTTGTTTTTACAAATTTAGAAAAAGTGGAGGCTGTCACGTCCCAGCCAGGGTAGGCAAGCTGCCGTGTATGAAAAAGGTCCGCAAACAGCGCCGTTTTTAGTCGAGCGGCGAACTAAAGGCATAAATTTATGTATAGCGTACCTATCTATATCAATGTATATACAGTGATTATATTCTAAAGTTGCCTTTGTGACGTCCGGTGGACTATAGCGGTACCAACATCGAAATATTGTACTCTTTATTTTTAATTTCCTTAAGTTAGTCACTAGCGTGATTTTCTCCTTCTGCACCCATCGATAGTCCACGTCAGCGCTTGCAGCGCGTGTTTCAAAGGGCCAACGGCTTTCTTAGCAATCTTCAAAAGGCCAAGTAAGGGAGAAACGATGTGACGGTGGGAGAAAACGTATATAAATAGGATGCGCACCGAGCGCAGCGGCTTTTGGCTCTCGGGCTTTTTCTACCGGCTTTTTGCCGGACCAGTATTCATACTTTTAGAGGACTCTCTTGCAGAGACTTCTAGGAGTTCCTCTGACTCTTATTGTAAATTTAGTCTTAATCAAATAACGAAGAGACGAAGTATAACTCTTCCAACGAATCAACTACCACATTTCCAAAGAGTTACTAAGTATCAATCCAATTTCTACATCCATACTCTTAGGAGTCGATTCAATCCCAAGTCAAACTCAAACTCCAATCGTATTCAGACTTTTAGCAAGTCTATTCAAATCGAACGTATTTTGTATCTACATTTATATCGTAACATTGTAACCATTAGTTTAATCACTTTTATTGTAACAATATATTTTATACTTGTTTATTTAAACTCTGCATACTTTAATTAAGAAACCACCTTCTTCGATCTTCCTATTTTTACCTAATTTCAATTCTTTAATAATCTTCAATTCAATTTCACTGCGTATGATAATCCTCACGAGCAAAATCTAAGTCAATCCACTTCACCTAGTTCCACTGTAAACGGACGACCTGCTCGTGGAATTTATCCGACCCTTTGCGAGAGGACGAACCTCTCCGAAATTAACCCTTCAACCGAACGTAGACTCGCTCATTGGATTTTTACGCATTTCTTAAAGAGATTTTGATGACGAGAACTAGACGCTCAGGCCGAAGGAACTTTCTTCGCAGCCTTCTCGCGCAATTATATACATATGGGCGCCCAGCTAGTCTTCCTCTCGGAAGAGAAGAGCGAGGTGAACGATCACCTGTAATTCAGTCGCGTAAATCAGAGCCAATAGTAAAACCCATCGAAACTCCGAAAACGGTTGAATCAGTATCAGTCGAACTAGTTGAGAAAGGGATTCCGTGGGTCCTGATTACCGTGGACATTCCAGCCCCTGCGAGGGTTTTCTCGCTCTGCCCTCGAGACCCGAGATTCTGGGTCTATCGAGTAAGACCGCAAGAATAGGATATAAGCACTTTATTTCCCTTTTAGGAATCACCAGCTATTCGAAAGACGCCTGTGCGAATTAACCCGACAGACGTTGATGTATTCAAATTATCGATAGACGGTACGCAGTCGCCGTGGATTGTCACGAGGACGTGACAATTTTGCCTGTTCCATCACCAGCATCAATTCAGCGCCTGAGACTCGGCAACCCGCCCTACGTCGGTCAGGCAGGATCTCTACACTCCAAGATCTCTTCTCCGTTCCTCGAGGGAGTCTGCAGGAGAGAGAGAGGAAAAGAGAGAAGGAGAGAGACGAAGACACAACGAACGATAAGTCAAACTATCTTTTATTCTTTCTCGCATATTTCAAAGACTTATAGCGAAACGCTTTGCAAGCGGCTGGGTCCCAGCCATTTGACCGCCCAGGCGGGAAGGCAAAATACCAGCATAAATCCCTGTAATACGGTTTTGAAACGATATCCCTATTTCGAGTTTACTAGCCTAGTGATTTCAATTCTCTGGTCGTTTCACCTCCGTCGCTGGGACCACCTGGGACCAGGGTCGACGGTTTTTCCATCTAAGCTTGGACACCCTGGTGACAACAGTATGATCAATGGTTAAGATTTAACTCTGTTTAGCCACTCTTACTGTAGTGCATGTTTTACCAGTTTCAAATGATTCAAATTGATCTCCGGGTGGTCACGATTTTTGGAACATAGTTCTGAATCAACAAAAACACTTATTTTTTAAAACCAGGTACAGTAATCCCTGGATAAATGCACAAGAAATTTCCCTGGATAAATGCATCGCGGCCATCCCCTCCACATAGGGGGATCCCCCTCGGTCGAACCTCGACGTTCGGCGACGAGGCAGTGTAATATGATATCATCGGAACGTGTCGGTGTCGCAATACTAATCGGAGGATGGAATTTTTCCATTTTTGATTTTTTTGTTTTGAAAACTTCACTAACGTATTCGTGATAATTTTGTGATTAAAATGATACCAAACACGACATAGTTTGGGCAATATTTACTTAATATTTAATTCGTTTACTTGCTATTTAGATAACGCAAACATATCGTGTTTGGTATCATTTTAATCAGAAAATTGTCACAAATACGTTAGCGAAGGTTTCAAAACAAAAAAATCAAAAATGGAAAAATTCCATCCTCCGATTAGTATTGCGACACCGATACGTTAGGGCCGGTCCCCCTGTGCGTTGGGCCTCTCTGTCTTTTCTACCGTCTGTCCTTTTCTAAGCTCGGCGCTCGCCTGGAGCCTCAACGTAAACACAGTCCGGAGGTTCAGCTATGACCTGTGCATTTAAGTCTTGCACTGGGAACCATTTAGCAGTGGAGCTATCGAATAAGGTAACTATTCTATGTTTTCATCCGACTCCAGCTGACCACGAATCTAGAAAAGGGTAAGCAATGGGAAATCGCCCCCTCGAAGATGATAGGGTTAAACGAACCGGGACTCGTTCGCGATGCACACGCGATTGACGGCGATGCGTCTATCTTTGCTCCATTCACGAGCTCATGGAGTAGATTTTGACGATGCTCAAAGTTTTTTAGATATCTATGTTGTTGAGAGAAACGTTCCTCAAAACGTTCGTACAAACGGTCTGCTCACTGTCAATCGCGTGTGCATCACAAACGAGTCACAGTAGCTTTAACCTTTGCATCTCCGAGGGGGTGGTTTCCCACTGTTTTCCACTTTCTAAATTCGCGGTCAGCTAGAGCCGTATGAAACCGCTGAATTGTTACGCAACTCAATAAATGCACAGCTATATTGAAACCTGTGCAAGGTTTAAATGCACAGGTTTCGGTTAAATGGCAGGACTGTGTTTACGGCTCTAGCCGAGTTTGTTGTTGTTATGATTGTTATGACTGTTATTTAATAAGATTTAATATTATAATTTGTTATTACTAAAAGAAGCATCTTCCTTCTCAAATAGCTCGTCCTCAGCTATTATTGCCCCTTGTTTCCCACCCCTAAAGTTTTCTCATTTTATGTATTTTTTTTAAATAATATGTTAAAATTACTTAGAATTAAGCGTTGGCCTTAAATTCACGTCTTAATTATGTCATGTGTCCGTGCGTCGTAACGTCTTTTCCTGGACTATACTATACTAATCGGAGGATAAAACATTTCCATTTTTGTTTTCCTTTCTTGAAATCTTCGCTAACGCATTTGCGAGATTTTTCTGATTAAAATGACACCCAGCACGATATGGTTTGAATTATATTTAATGCCTTTTCTAAGTTCGGCGCTCAATTGGAGCAGCAACTGTGCATCACTGTGCATTTAAACATTGCACAGCTGTCGATATTGCCGTGCATTTATTGAGTTGCGTAACAATTCAGCGGTTTCATACGGCTCTAGCTGACCGCGAATTTAGAAAGTGGAAAACAATGGGAAACCACCCTCTCGGAGATGCAAAGGTTAAAGCTACTGTGACTCGTTTGTGATGCACACGCGATTGACAGCGAGGAGACCGTTCGTACGAACGTTTTGAGGAACGTTTCTCTCAACAGCATAGATATCTAAAAAACTTTGAGCATCGTCAAAATCTACTCCATTAGCTCGTGAATGGAGCAAAGATGGACGCATCGCCGTCAATCGCGTGTGCATCGCGAACGAGTCCCGGTTCGTTTAACCCTATCATCTTCGAGGGGGCGATTTCCCATTGCTTACCCTTTTCTAGATTCGTGGTCAGATGGAGTCGGATGAAAACATAGAATAGTTATCTTATTCGATAGCTCCACTGCTAAATGGTTCCCAGTGCAAGACTTAAATGCACAGGTCATAGCTGAACCTCCGGACTGTGTTTACGTTGAGGCTCCAGGCGAGCGCCGAGCTTAGAAAAGGACAGACGGTAGAAAAGACAGAGAGGCCCAACGCACAGGGGGACCGGCCCTAACGTATCGGTGTCGCAATACTAATCGGAGGATGGAATTTTTCCATTTTTGATTTTTTTGTTTTGAAACCTTCGCTAACGTATTTGTGACAATTTTCTGATTAAAATGATACCAAACACGATATGTTTGAGTTATCTAAATAGCAAGTAAACGAATTAAATATTAAGTAAATATTGCCCAAACTATGTCGTGTTTGGTATCATTTTAATCACAAAATTGTCACGAATACGTTAGCGAAGTTTTCAAAACAAAAAAATCAAAAATGGAAAAATTCCATCCTCCGATTAGTATTGCGACACCGACACGTTCGGGCCGGTCCCCCTGTAGCTTGGACCTCTCTGTCTCTTCTACTGTCTGTTCTTTTCTAAGTTCACGCTCGACTGGAGCCCGAACGTAAACACAAAATAGAAACCACCACTTCGTAACTGCACTGTTTCGGTCCCGAATTCAGTGCATTTATCCAGGATTTACTGTACGTCGTTTTGATTTAACGCTTCACGAAATAAAGTCAAGTATGTAAAAACAATTTGGAGATACGTCATTATGATTTGTGCTTGATTTAAACTACAACATACTAGTTCATGTTTTTTTTCTGTTGCATTTAATTTTCAAAGTCACGATGCATATTACGCACATTTTTTACGAAAAATGTATTTGTTATTCAAATCTAATTCTGTACTTCCTTTACCAAAGTTTATAGTTCGGTAATATGGAAAGCATTAATAAAATTGCTGACCTTTCAGGAAAAAGGAGGAGTTCCTGTGAAGAGCAATTTACAGAAAGTAAAAGGAACCAAAGTACAAACTGTAATGATCTTGTCAATGCTTATGAAAAAACTGAGAGGCGTAAAAGGTTTGTAAGTTATATATTTTATAATTATACAGAGAAACATATATTATACCCTAAAATATATATCGGTTATTATCTATAAAATGTCATTGAGAAGGTGTAAGAGTTTCCACTGATGAGACATTTGTGATCCAAAATCAGTAGTATATCTGGAGCTATGTAAACAAGGTTGAGTATTTGTCTCTTGTTAATGTGTATCATTTTATTCCAATTAACTTTTAACTACTCTTCCAGATTGCAACTACTTAATTATCAAGAATTGTTCACTTTTCCTTTTGCTGATGTTATAATTCCTTTCTTTTACTTTACTATTCAAATTTCCTGTAAACCTTATGAAATAAAAAAAAGTTATTTTGTAGAGTAGTCTAATTATGTACATTAAACTGGTCTACAACACTGTAAATAAGTTCTGTGTTATAAGTCTCCGTGTTGTATTAGTTACATAGATTATAAAAATACATGAGCCATTCACAGCCCAGAACAATTAACTTACGTATTACATTTAAAATAATTTTCTTCTATAATCAAGTTTAAGACACTATATAACAATTTTCATCGGCACTGAGTAATATGAGTTTTTTTCACAATGTTATTTTCATTTTTCCCTGAATTCCACCTTATGTACTTGTATGTTAGGAATGAACTACAATTGACAAGAATTTGGGTTTATGAATATGAAATGGAGAAAGTTTTCAAACATGTTTGACACGCCTTACAACACTAAATAAACTAGGATGATCTCCTATAAAAATGGGGTTTTACAATTTTTCTGCCGTGTTATACAAATCCGTCTTATATGAACTTACGTTATAAGTGGGTCTACTTTATGTAGCATTTAATATCACATTTATACTACTGTCATTGGTTCAGAAGAATGGTATAAAACTTGATCGTTTCATTTAAAATTTTTTAAATTTAGTTGTTTTAATTCACTAAATTGTTTTCCACTTTTAATAAGTGTAACTTTTTCCATTTAATTGATAAAAAGGGATTCTATTTTTATTTTGGATTCTGTTTTTGTATATTTTTTTGAAATTGCCAATTTTAGAAGGATAATATTAAGCATTACACTAAACTTTTTAATTTCTAAACAGATTTCAAACCGTCCGAAATGGAGCTACGAATTATGACTTGAATATCCTTTGTCTGCAATAAACCTGCATGTATACACTATGGCAAGCATCACTTGTAACTAGAATGTTTTAAGAGGTAAGTATATTTTATCACTCTTCGCTATCACAGTCATTTCCTGATGGGTTTTGCAGTTTCAAGGCTTCTTTTTTCAAGGCTTCACTGCTGATTATTTTGTTTTTCCTTTTCGGAAATTTTCAAAAGGAAATACATAGTAGTAACAGTATTCTTAGCTATTTTCTTTTACTATACAAATTTTACATTATATTATAATAGAACAGCTAACTTTAATTGTCTTAGGAATTACATATGTTACTATTTCAAATATCATAAATTTGTAACGCACACAGTTAATCTTCTGGTATACGGTTATTTAATTAAATTCTGACATCATTCTCGCTTTATATTTGGTTGAGTACAAGGAGTGTACGTAAAAACTGGTCGAAAACTGCCTAGAAAATTTTTTTGTTCTGCATGGATGAAACCAAGAAACACGATTTAAAATTTTCTGCTTATCAGTGGCAAATAGTTTGTTTGATTATTTTTTACTAAACTATACAGTAAAACCTGTTTTTGTGCGGTAGATAGGGACCGTATAAAAGAAACCGCACAAAAAAGAAATATTCAGAAATTTCATAAACACTTATAACAAATAATTTTTTACAACATATTAGAAACAAATTTTTTATGCGGTGGATAGGGACCGCATAAAATAAGTCGCGTTTGAAAACTATGTCAAAGATTTATGAAACACTGCCCAGACAGACTGGAATATTGCAGCAATATTGCGAATCTTGCACAATATTGGCAACATTGCAGCAATGTTGCTGCAACATTGCAGTGGCAATATTGCAGCGGAACATTGCAGTGGCAATATTGCAGCGGAACATTGCAGTGGCAATATTGCCGCGGGAACATTGCAATGACAACATTGAAATGTATGCTCAACATTGATGAATATACCCTATTATAGGGGCAAACACTCAATGGTTTTAAGATATTTGCAATTAAAGTTTCATTGCCATATTTAAGTGGAACTGTAGAACGTAACATCAAGAGCTGCCGTAGCGTAGCGGCAACGTTCTGGATTCGCACAGAAAAGACTATGGTTCGAATCCCATCGTGGGTAAAAAAGTAGGAGTAAGTAAGAAAAAAAAATCCCATTGCAAAGTGGCTTTCCCAGTCCAAAACTAGAATAAATCGTTCGAGAATTCAAGAACATATCCAGTTATCCGATGACACACCGATGGAAATTCGGAACAAATAAACAAGATAATATAATTATTAACATCAAGCGTAAACTCAGTAACAAATCAATATTACTGTGTTTTTTTTTAAATTCAAAATATTTTTTTTTTCTATTGAATAAATGCAATTATCACAAATAAATGTTTGTTCATCCAACCAATATTCCAGCAATATTTCTACAACGTTCGCAATATTCCTGCAATATTCCCGCAACGTTCGCAATATTCCTGCAATATTGCTGCAACGTTCGCAATATTCCTGCAATATTGCTGCAACATTCGCAATATTGCTGCAATGTTGCTGCAATATTCCCGGCAATATTGCCGCAATATTCCTGCAAGCTACAAAGAGGCGGACATAGGAATATTGCAGCAATGTTGCGGCAATATTCCCTGCAACGTTTAATGTTGCACGGCAATATTGCTGCAATATTGCTGCAATATTCCAGTCTGTCTGGGTGAGAAAGTGCTTTGAAACAAAAGTAATAATTAAATTATACATGGAAACGTTTAAAAAAAATTTAATTTCTCATTTTACATACGGAAAAATTTTCAAAATATACATAATTTACTGCTGCTCGTCGTCGTCCAAAACGCGCATCTTCTTGTGATACGTATTCTGCTGATAACAAATGAACATAGCGTCTGGAGCCGAACAGCGTTTTGTAGTGTAGATGTGCACACTGATAGAAAACTTTGCAACAGAGTATAATATCAACACTAATGGAATTCATATACCGCACAAAATAAATCGCACAAAACAAATAGCATCAAATAGGACCGCACAAAAACAGGTTTTACTGTATTTATCGTTGGTATAATAATGACCATCGACTCTACAAGTCGAACGGCATGACACATTTAAATTTTGAACAGAGAAAGCGCGATCAGGCTCCCTACAATTCGAACATATATATAATACGTACTTATCTACATTATAGTTATGAAGTTTTGAAATTCGAGATGAGACAACTATTTGAATAATGCCGGTATGGTAATTCCTTCTTATTATATAATCGCTTTGCGGAATAGAATTGTCAGAATTATGGTAGTACAAACGCAGTAGATACTTATCTATACTTCTATATCTATACTAATATATATCTATATCTATACTAATCTATACTAATATATAAAGCTGAAGAGTTTGTTTGGTTGAACGCGCTAATCTCAGGAACTACTGGTCCAAATTGAAAAATTCTTTTTGTGTTGAATTGTCTATTTCTCGAGGAAGGCTATAGGCTATATAACATCACGCTACGACCAATAGGAGCGGAGCATCAATGAAAAATGTGGCAAAAACGGGAAAAAATATTCCTTTTGAGAGCTTCCGTTGCGTACGCTGCGTAAACGGTTAAAGTTACGCAAAAATTTTGTATGTCGGAATGGTTCCTCTTGAAAAGTTCTAAAAAAAAGTCCGGGACAGCGAATGTCTATCTTTTCAGGTTAACTCACTATAACCATTTTTATGGTAATCAAATTTGTTCTAAAATGATGCATTATTTGCGAAGGTATTTTTATAAACATCAAATTAATCCTTATCCGAATAAATACGTTATTCATCATAAGTATTTAATTTTGAACAAAATTACCCTTGACATCATTTGATTTCAACGAATATCTTAGGAGATATCATCGTTTTAAGATAATCAAGTACCACGCGCACATTCATGATGTGCAAGGCAGGCGATCATGAGTGGTGCGCATGCGTTGGCCGGCTGCTGCCGGTAGCTCTGCGAGGTACCACGCTGCGCGCGGCTATTTATTGAGGAAGGTTATAGACTTTATAACAAACACGCTACGCCACACTAATCATAAACGCGGGTGAAACCGCGGGCTTAGCTAGTTTAATATATAATTGTACTGGCGCCGCCACATGCTCTCGCCACGACGATCGCAGGAAGAGGAAGAAGGAATCAAGCTCGTCATACAAAACACTAACGACGCACAGTGGTTCATTTGGCCGAAAACCTGGCCAAAACTCAAGGAGTTTTTCAATTTAGCTGAAAATTGGTGTATTAGTATTATTTGGGTCGCTGATTAAGAATCTGAACTCAAAATTTCGAAAAACAAAATGGCGGCTTCAATATGGCGGATGCGAGTATTGAAAAATTGTCGGACCGGCATGAAAATCAGTAGTCTTATGTTTTTCCGGTCGCTGATTAAGAATCCGAACTCAGAATTTCCAAAAACAAAATGGCGGCTCTAATACGGCGGGTGCGAGTATCGAAAAATTGTCGGATCGGCATGAAAATCAGTAGTCTTATGATTTTCCGGTCGCTGATTAAGAATCCGAACTCAGAATTTCCAAAAACAAAATGGCGGCTCTAATATGGCAGGTGCGAGTATCGAAAAATTGTCGGATCGGCACGAAAATCAATAGTCTTATGATAGCCCGGCCTTATGTCATAAATGCACATCCCGAAGCATGGCGCGCGCGACAAACAAATAACAATTACTCGAAGAATCGCAAAAAGTCGCAAGAAAACTCAACGAGGTCTTCTTCGGGAAGCTTCAAAGTTTAATTAAAAAAAAATATATTATGTTATTCCATGGACTTCTGCAGTTTTAATGATATTTACTGCAGCAGCCGCTGTATCTTAATACAAGCATGTCATTGCTGTTCCATCTCCGAATTTCCCTTTGTTTAATAAAAATTTCGGTCGAAGGAGAAAGATGAAACATTGTAAGGAACAAATATTTCCCTCATACCTGCAACTAGCCAGATTTTCATTAGAATCGTCAAAGATCTTTCAGTTTATGACGGTAAGCGGTCGAGGTAGCCGCGGCTATTTATAGTTGCCTCGAAACAATAGCCCACCAGCTTGTTTAAACTCATTCCGATTTTTAACCCCATGAAATAAACATATTATTTCGTTAATTGCCAGGTTGATCTTAGAGAAGGATTAGCAGTATTCATTAGGTAAAGCACGACAGCCCGGCTCTATGTCATAAATGCACTTCCCCGAGCATGGCGCGTGCGACAAACAAATAAGAATATCGCGTACAATTGCAAAAAGTCGCAAAATTTTACAACGGGGACTTCTTCGGGAAGCTTTAAAGTTTAATTTAAAAAAAAATATATTCTGATATTCCTTTTCCTTCAAAAGTTATAATGATATTTATTGCAACAGTCACTGTATCTTAATACCAGCATATCACAGCTATTCCATCTTCGAATTTACCATTGTTTAATAAAAATCTCAACTGAAAGAGATTGATAGAACATTGTGAGAAACAAATATAGTCCTCATACCTGCAACTAGACAGATTTTCAGCCGAAACGTCAAAGATCTTTCGGTTTATAACGGTAAGCGGTCGAGGTGATCGCGGCTATCTATTGTTGCTTTGGAACAAAAGGCCACCAGCTTGCTTAAAATTATTTTGATTTTTAACCCGAACGAAATAAATATAGCGTTTCGTTAATTACAAGGGTAACCTTAGTGAAGGATTAGCATTATTCGTTTGTCCAAGGCACGATAGCCTGGCAGTATGTCATAAACGTATTTCCCCGAGCATGGCGCGTGCGACAAACACATAAGAATATCTCGTAGAATCGCAAAAAGTCGCAAAATTTTACAACGGGGACTTCTTCGGGAAGCTTCAAAGTTTAATTTAAAAAAAAATTCGCGTTGTACTTTTGCGTACTTCACAACTATTTCCTCTGCAAAAGGAAAAAAATGTATGGGTTTTGCAATCTGTGCCATCGCAGTTGTAAAATATTAAATAAAAAAATGAAACCAAGGTACTTATAATTTAAAAGTATGACGAATAGCTACAAATACTTACAAAGTTGACTGTACTATTATTTCACATTGAAAACGTATTCTGAATTTCGACGTGAATACATTACATTATTCAAGTGCCAACTTTGACATTACATATCTCTAAGAGCGTTGTTCAATAAAAACTTTTATTAATGGAAACCGATGCTCTGATATGTTACAAATAAAACGCAATTGCTAAATTTTGAAAATCGCGAAAAAAATTTTTGGCTTTTTGGCCAGGTTTTCGGCCAAATGAACCACTGTGCGACGCCAGGCTCGCACTAACATAGGTTACATTGCATAACGCGCGCGAATTGAAACAAACATATAGACTCTTTCACACCTCCCCTCAAGACGCGCGCTCATTAATTACAAATCTCTCTTATGCCTATTTCATTTATACAATAGTAATGTTTATCTCGGGCCAGCGGCTTTGTAAGAACATCTGCGGGCATCTCATCTGTGGACATGTATAACAAACTTAAGTTGTCGCTTTGCAAGGCCTGTCGCACAAAGTGATATTTTATATCAGTGTGTTTCGTTCTCGGATGAACTACCGCATTTTTGGATAACAGTTGTGCTCCCTTATTGTCATTATACATCGTGATATTCCTATATTCGATTAACCCTAGTTCATTAAGAAATTCAGAAAAGTATATGGCTTGTTTGACCGCTTCTATTATCGCCACATATTCCGCTTCAGTTGAAGACAGGGCGACTGTGCGTTGCTTTTGGGACTTCCAGGCAATTGGACCCATGGCCACTATAAACACATAGCCAGAGTATGAACGTCTGTCCATTTTGCATCTCCGCCAATCGGCATCCACATAAGCCTTTGTACCAACACCCGATTTCCTGAAAACAATTCCATGATTAAGTGTTCCCTTGAGATACCGTAAAATTGTCTTCGCTGCTTGCCAATGAGCTTCTCCATTGCAGTCGTTATATTGCGCTAAGACATTCACGGCGTGTTCAATATCAGGCCTAGTTGCAATGGCTAAGTACATCAATGAGCCAATTAATTCACGATAAGGCCTCCCCTGCTTCTCTGCACGGTTCGCCTTCTCGAACACGGTATCCTTGTCCATCGGAGTATTTACTGAATTACAGCTGTCCATCCCGAACTTCTTCAGTAGTTCAAGTATATATGTCTTCTGTGACATGTATATAGTATCTTCATTTTGTATGACATTTATACCTAAACAGTAGCCAATCTTTCCCAAATCTTTTACATCAAACTCTCTCGCTAATTCGTCCCTTACTTCCTTGATCCAGGTATGTTCGTTTGATACAATTATGATATCCTCTACATATATGGCTATGTACAACTTCGCATCACCTCTTCGGCTACTATACACGCAAGGATCGGAGACAGTCGGCTTAAGACCTAGAATTCTCAACTTTTCATCAAGTTTACTATTCCACTGTTTTCCGGCCTGCTTCAGGCCATATAATGCCTTATTTAAATGACATACAGGGTCGCTATTAGTTTTTATATCTTTCAATAGGTTTTTGGCTATGTTCCGTACCTTTTTATCCTCTTTTAAATCAGCAGCTATTACGCTCACGTTTCCCTCCGAATCATCAGGCATCTCCATATAAATATCTTCTTCTAAGGACCCATTGAGGTATGCGCTGGTAATGTCCATTTGTTCTACAGTCATTTCCAACGAACGTATTTCCAGACACGTATTTTTTTCATAACACCCCATTCAAACACCCCTCAAAGTTGAGGGCAGAAAACAGATTTTTGGGAATATCTCGCTAACCAGCGGTCCAAAAAATTTCAATTTTATTTCAAATTGTTTGTTTTTCGACCAGGAATTGAACTGTGTAAGAAAAGTCGCCTAAAAGTTATATGTTTAAAAAATATATTAAAAGATCAATTTTCTTCGTTGATATCTCCCAGAAAACGTTCGCAAACAATTAAATAAATTTATGTACACAAACTATGGTCCAAATTAGCGGATACGTGTTTTTGGATTTTTTCGATTTTTGACGATAAGGGCCATTATTATGCGTTTAACTTTTCTCGGTCCGTGCGGGACTGGTCGGCCGAAATGGACTTTTTTCATAACAAAGCTGGTTTTATTGCAGACTTGTTTTCCATGTAGTTCTACATCGTAACAAGCTGGAAGTATATAAATGAAATGTTGAAACTCAAACTTGATATAAACCTGAAATAGAGACAATTTATTAATTAAACATAATATATTTAATGAATGACGTTTGCCACATTACATTTCTGTAGTTATAACAAAAACAAGACACAATGTTGACATTTGACTATTTCGGATTACAGGGCTGTATCCTCAACATGAAATGATAAAAATATACCAGATCGTAAACTAATAAAACATAAAATTATCGAGTCGATGTTTGTCGCGCCAACGCGTAAATCAGGGTCGACAAGCTGTAATGGGCTCAGCGGTTCCGAGTTACACCCCGCTCGACTCGCAGGTGGCGATAGTGACGCTACTCACCATACACACCGAATTGAAGAATTTCAATACACTAGCAAGAGAGAATCGGTGTGATTCTCTTACCGCGAGTAAATCGCTCAAGACGAAAACGTGTAGCCAAAAAAATTCTAGACATAATTATTATTTATTTCATAGTTCTTATACTTATTATAATTATTAAAATACTGTTATAATTTAAGTTGTTTCTCTTTTTAAGTATGAAACAAAGGAAGAAACGTTCGGTTATTTTCTGTAAAGACAACAGAGGTTAGAAAGTGTATGTGTTCCTATGTACACCTATGTATATTATAATTCTTTTTTTATTGTGAATGTTAATAAAAAATAGTTAATTGAAACATAATGTTGTTATTTTAATTTAAAAATAAAATTGTAAAGAAAACAAGGCCAACTTTAGAATATAACCACTGTATATACATTGATATAGATAGGTACGCTATACATAAATTTATGCCTTTAGTTCGCCGCTCGACTAAAAACGGCGCTGTTTGCGGACCTTTTTCATACACGGCAGCTTGCCTACCCTGGCGTCAATCGGACTGTTCGGCCGGCACACGGGCCGTTGCCATGCAGTCATATGGCTGTAAAACAAAAGAACGTTAATACCAAGAGGATATCTCGATACCGTTAATACAGAAAAAATATCTGTGTATTAAAAAATTGAATTTTTTCGTTAATTTTATCTGCCGTATTCCGCTATATTATTCCGCTATCGAATAATATGTACGTCAACTATGATCTAAATCAGTGGATACGTGAGATTGCAATTTCTTGATTTTTAACACTAGCCGTTCTTATTTGATGTTTAACATTCTTTCACATAAATTATTAGAATACTAGTCTTGGTAATCAAATTAGCTTTGTTATGAAAAAAGTCCATTTCGGCCGACCAGTCCCGCACGGACCGAGAAAAGTTAAACGCGAAATAATGACCCTTATCGTCAAAAATCGAAAAAATCCAAAAACACGTATCCGCTAATTTGGACCATAGTTTGTATACATAAATGTATTTAGTTGATTGCGAACGTTTTTTGGGAGATATTAACAAAAAAAATTAATTTTTTAATATATTTTTTAAACAAATAACTTTTAGGCGACTTTTCTTACACAGTTAAATTCCTGGTCGAAAAACAAACAATTTGAAAAAAAATTGAAATTTTTTGGACCGCCGGTTACCGAGATATTCCCAAATATGTGTTTTCTTCTCTCAATTTTGGGGGGTGTTTTCACTCCTTCAAAGTGGATGGTTGCCGATAAAAAAAATACGTGGCTAATATTCTTACGAGGACTACCTGTGACATAAATTTCATAAAAATCGGTGTGTTCGAGTTCGATATGTTCCCTTGATACGTTGAACTTTGATTGAACTTTGATTTATTGTACATAACTCTCTTTTCCAAAATCCTTACTCATTCTTCCCACTCTTTCAGTCTCCACGCATTCTTACTTCGTCCTCCTCCTCCTCCGAATTATTCGCACTGTCCATACCTTTTCTCCTCTCTTCATCCCTATCCTTCTCTCTAGTTGCTTTTTCAAATTTTCTTACATATTCACACATTTCCGGCCTCACATTTCCTTGTCTCTCAAATATTTTGGTAGTTTTTTCTTAAATTCTTCGCACTTCCACACATGGTCTCTTCTGGTCTTCCTCTACGCATATTCTGCATTTCGTGTCACTGTATCCTTTGTTTCCACCTCCTTCCTTCAGGCACGTCTTTCCAGCGCGAACGATTAACTACGAATGTCGCCCCAAATACGGCACCACGTCAGTGCCAATAGGCACGAGCGTGACGCCTAGAGAGTGGTGGTGAATCAGTGATATCTCGGCTGTATGTTTGGGTGAATGAGGCGGTGTTTTTCGAAGGACGGCTCGGGCGTGCAATAATCGCACGCCGCTGGCTTATAGTCTACGCAGTATTGTGACCTTCCTATTCTGCTCCAATCTAGCTGTATGATCTGATCCCTCCTTACCTTTCACCCTTCTTCCAGTTTTTCCTTTATGATATCCATGTGTGGTATGTATGAACAGTATGAAGTATGGTATGTATAAAGAGAATGAACGGATCTTGCCGGTATGAATGTAGTGTGTCAGTTGTTTGCCATTAACGAGTGAAACCATCGAGAAGCTTCCAGGAATCAGATTCGTTGATGTTTAAAGGATGATGACCCTGGAGCTATCGATCGGTTATCACTATGGCAAACAGCTGATGACAACAGTGCAAGTGATGTGAAACTATGCCATGAGCGAATGTTATAAATAAACCGACATTTTTGGGAGCCGCGAGATTCCCTTGGACAGCGTGAGAGAGTGAGAGTCGCAAAAAGTCGCATTGTGTAGTTTATATTGTGAGTTGTAATTGTGTTGTTTTCTTTCAAGTTACCGTTATTATAAATAAATATTATTCGTTGTTATTTTATTTCCTACACATGTCCCTTCCCTCCTTTAGCATTTCCAGAGTAGTTCTACTTCCCACCTCCTTCATTGCTGCCTGCAGGTCTAGTGTCCACCTGAAAGGGTTACCGTTCTCCCAGTTTCGAATTTCTTTCTTGAGACAGGTTTTAGGCCATCTCCCCTCTTCCAGCTCCATGCTCTTTACCAAGTATGCCCCCGTTTGAGTCCTAGCTTCCACTTCTAGCTTACTTCTTCCTGACTGCATCCACCAAATATATGCTGGGGTTTTTCTGCGCAGGCCCATTATCATTTTCATAAATCTGCCCCCTGATTTTTATATCTCTTGTTGTTGGAATGAAGCAATCCAAAGTTGAATGTTGGTGCGATAGATGAGGGCAGCACATTTAACGAGTAACCCACATATATATGTGCGTCTAGAACATAAGTTTTGGGTATATGTAAAAAAGGGAGAATAGAAGGTTCTCGGTTTTATTGTATAGTTATAAGCCTTGCCTTTTAATTACAAATATATTTCACTAACCATTCAGTTCAGTATATTTTTCGCCGAAGAAGATTGTATAGGATACATAGTAATAAAATTACATAATGAAAAGAGAGTAAGACTCATTTGCTTTACCACGTGGAGACAATACTTGCCTCTCCCGCCAGCCCCATATTTCTACACCATACATTAGTACAGACTTTGCTAGCGTATCCAATAGGTAACATTAATGGCCATTTGCGTCTTGCACACCATGCTTCGTATGTGTTTCGTATATGAGTTCTTCGTAGTTGTTACGCCGTAATCGAAGATGCTTCGTGGCGATCCGATCGCGGATGCTCGATCGGTAGTTTTAATTAAAGTCCACTGAGGTTAACTTGAGATATATTTACAAATTTAACACTACTGTATAAAATAGTTACAATGTCTGGATAAATGAATGTAATGTCGTTTCTGCTGAGCTTGCTTGTCGTGAGAGAGAGGTCGAGCCGATGCCCTCGGTTCTTATATACGTATTTTCCAAGGGGCGGTATGCGTATGATTGGAGATCCAATGATTTGTTTAACGTGAAGCCCCTGCCTTGCGGCTTATCCTCACGGCCCCCATGGGCGCGGGATCGAGATACGCTCGATCAACGCGTACGAACGGCGTACTACCAGTCTTAGCACGAAGATTGTGCGTCACACTGGTGGGAGCGGAGACTTTCTTAACTCCTACCGGCTCTGCAGGTCGGTACCCGAGATGGAAGTTTTACTGCATCTCACACAGCGACATCCGTAGCATAAAGCCCGCCAATGTCTCGCCAGCATTTGGCTCTTGAAACTTTCGCCCCCACGATGGTCCTACCCACGGCCGGTTGGGCCGGAGTGGGCTAAAACTCCGTGGGCAACCCAGCCCCCGTGGTACCAATACACCCTTGGTTTGGGAGCATGCGTATGATTGGAGAAGGGGAACAACCTTTCTCCCAAACGCGGAAACATTTGGTCGCCACTTGACGAACATTGCCGATTTTTCGTTCTGTCGGTCTGCGCCCAGGTACGGTTTTATGATCGTACCTAGGGACAGATCCTGCAGAAAGTTTCCGCGTTTGACAGTCAATGTAGAAAGTTATTTCGCGACGATGCGCCGCGACATGGTGAACCAGAACCCGAGGTTCTTGAAACTTTCCACCTGCTCTACTTCTTGTCCGTTATACAGGGTGAGCCAGTGAAACGGGCAGATTTGAATAAGCAACTAATTGTTTAAGAAATTTTATTTTTTGAATTTAATGGTTATAAATAGAAAGTACAAAGGTAGCCATTTCGTGTAGAATAAGAGAAAAATTATTTTTTGAATATAACATCTGCTAAATATCCTCCATTGGAATCTATGCACTTCTGCAGCCGGGCCTTGAAGTTTCCCATGACATTTTGCAGCATATTGACTGGTATTCCTTCAATCTCGTCCCGAATTCGTTGTTTTAGGGCTGGGATAGTTCTGGGTGGCTTGTTGCGCGGTATGTTGAAATGGCGTCGAAAAGCACGTCGCGTTTTCACCAAACTCTCACCATTCGTATAATACGCTTTAACCACGTAGCCACGATGTTCACCCGTCCAACGATCCATCGTAACTAAATGGCGAAAAATAATTTTTCCCTTATTCTACACGAAATGGCTACCTTTGTACTTTCTATTTATAACCATTAAATTCAAAAAATAAAATTTCTTAAACAATTAGTTGCTTATTCAAATCTGCCCGTTTTACTGGCTCACCCTGTACATCCATTTCTCGTTCCTCTTTTTCCCGCCCTTTTCTGAAAACCATTATTTCTTTACATTCACCTCCATTCTGTTCCTTTTAACATATCGCTCCAAGGTTTTCAGCACCCCTTCTAGTTCCGTTGCCACATCTGCGACGAACGCGGAATCGTCTGCGAAGGAATATATTAAATAAGGTCGTGCTTAGAGGGCATCCTTGTTTTACTCCTTTTCGAGTTTCATATCCCTCCGTGATCCTTTCTTCCGTAATGATTTCATTCTTCGTCTTGCTGTAGATGCTCCTTATCATGTTCCACGTTCTTCCAGTTATTCCTTTTCTTCTTAACTTCTCCAGCATCAGCTCACAGTCCACTACATCAAACGCGGCTTTGAAGTCCACGAATGCCACGTACAATTTTCCTCTTTTCTTCCTCAGCTTGTTGTTAATTGCTGCATTTAGTACGAACCCGTGGTCCCTCGTAGCTCTCTTCTCTCTAAACTTGCTCAGTCTTTTCCTCAACTTGCCCTTGGTTTCAAGCCAATCCCTTAGCCTCTTCGCCATTATACAGGTCAGAATTTTGTACCTTACGTTTAGAAGCGACACTCCCCTATAATTAGCTGCTTCGTTGTCATCCCCGGCTTTGAATATAGGATATATTCTGGCCACATTCTAGTTCTTTCCTATCTTCCCACTCCTCCAAAGGTCATTGATGATTCCTCTCAGCTCTTGGTACATCTCTCTTGGCTTTCCCGTGAAAAATTCTAGCCTGACTCCATCCTCTCCCGGTGCCTTCCTTTTCTTCATTTTAGTCATCGTCTTTTTCATTTCATCGAAACCGATGTGCCCGTTCAATTCCTGCTGTTCTTCCCCGTTGTCCTCAAGTTCTTCTTGGTATCTTTCTAAGTCTCCCTCTCGGTTGTTTCTTTGGCTCTCTTCCCCTCCTAGAAGATGTCGGAAATGTTCGTTCCATTCCTCTTTCTTAATGTTCTTCCCCTTTCTTTTCTTCCTTAGGCGAAACGCCCTCAGTGACTAGCAGAATTCATTTATTGAATTGCTTTTCTCTACCCTGTCCGATCTTGCTTCTCTCCATTGCTTTTCCTTACTTCTGTAGAGCTCTCTTAATTCTTTCTTCGCTGTAATCAGTGCTTGTCTGTCCTCATCCACTTTTGATTTCAGGAATTTACTCAATTTCTTCCATACTTCCTGTGGATGTTTTATTTAATAAATTATATATTTTACAAAATTCATTATTTTTCTCGTATCACATATAATCAACAACTCCTTCACGTTTCTAAGACAACACACATTCAGTTTTTACATTCCGCTTCTACATTCATTCATATTAATAAAAATCAATCATATTCACACTTCCTTTCTTTTACCCTTACATTCTTCATCCACCCATGGTTTTTGCCATCTTCTTACTGCCCGTCTGATCACGCCAACCCTCCTCGCCGCTTCGCAGTGTGTAATTTTAGGGTTCTAGCTGAACAAAATTATTTTTTGAAAGAAATTATGGTTTTCGTTACTCTTACTAACTTTTCTACTAGTAAACAACATATTGTTATAGTTAGCGTCAATAATAATACATATTTCAATAGTTATTTAACATTTATACGTAAAATAAGAGACCCTCAACTGTACAAATTTGCTGTAATTTAATCTTAAGGCTTATTTTAATTTTTTTTGTGTAAAATGACTCTGTAAACTACCAATTGCAACGATGCATATCATTTTAATGTTGTAAAGATTTAAATATGTTTAAACAATGCTCAAAGCGGAGCAACGTTCAAAATTCCGCAATATTTATGAATAGTTTCCGATTTACTCTAAAAATTAAACATCCAGCAAAAATTCTAATAGCAGGAGGGGATAGGGCAGACATTTTTCTTGGGAAAAGCAAAAAAAAATCGCAATATAAATTTTATTTTCGGCTGTAAAATTTAAAAACTTCCGCGAGGCATTCTTCTTGTGTCTTCTCAGCGAACGAAACTGGCCAGGATTTCGGCAAAACAGACCATTGTGAGACGTCGCTCCCGTCCGTTAGGGACGTAATAAAACAATAAAAAGGTAACAGATGTCATCATTTGTCTTCAATAACCCTTCGCATTTTCAATTGTTCATACCTTTAGCTTTAAACACCCGAAAGTTCAAAAGTGTAATAAACATCACACTTTGTGAAAACTTAAATAGCTGTCCAAAGGGAAGCGAAATTCAGAGTCCGCGCGGAATAAAATAATAAAAAAGTAACAGATGTCATCATTTGTCTGAAATGGCTCTTTGCATTTTCAATTGTTTATACCTTTAGCTTTGAACATGCAAAATTGCAAAAGTGTAATAAACGGTACACTTTGTCAAAACTTAAATAACTTTCCGAAGGGATGCCGTAATCCCGCGACCGCGTGGAATAAAACAATAAAAAAGTAACAGATGTCATCATTTGTCTGAAGCGGTACTTTGCATGTTCAATTGTTATACTTTTAGCTTTAAGCACACAAAATTGCAAAAGTGTAATAAGTAGTAATATATGTTAAAAGTCTACATACATTTCAGAACGGAACTTACATTACATATTAATTGTTAAAGCGGATTAAAATTGTAATGAAAGGTCGTTTAGAAAAATAAAAAAATGTAAACATATCCCAAATAAGTGGAGATAACAATACATATACACAAATTCCACTCTAACCTTTCGTTACAAAATAATTGACGAAAATGTCTAGGGCATGATGGGAGCGTGTAAAAGCAATCTACGGAAAGTATAACTTTGCGGCCTGTTAATTAACTATTGCAGATTATTTTTTCAAATAATTTTTACATTTTCTGTTTCTATGGACATTCTACTATCGATTTCCAATAAAATTTTATACATCTGGACCATTACGAAAATTGACTTTTGTCCAGCTAGAACGCTGAAATTGCACACTGTGGGCCGGTTAGAACAAGCCCTGAAAGCCATGACCATTAACTTTTTTACACTCTGTACATGGGAATGAATATGCCGTAGCCATTCATGTCGTAGCAGAAAATATCATGCAACATGAGTTGATCGCGGGAAGAGATTTTCTAAATCAAGTGGAAATGACAATTAAAGACGGCTCAATATCGATAATTAACCCTTTGCGGTTGTATTAAATTTGGACATGGGTATCTTACTGGTCGGAATTAATTTCCGTCGAAAGAGCAGGGATACATAACATGCAAGATTACGAAGTTCTATACGATTTAGTAGTTCTTTTGTGAACTTTAGATGTATGTTTACTCAATAAAGTGATCTAATGTCACGTTTGTGTATAAAAATTATATTTTATAGTTTTCCATCGTGTGGTATTTGTCGAAGCAATCTCCAACATGTAGGCCTGGTTTTCGATTGCATGTATCGGAAAAATAATTGGTTTGGCGCCTTCCGCCCTTAATCTTTCGGTTTGAACATATTACGCAATCTTTACTTTTTACGTCTTCACAATGCCATAATATGTGCCGTTTTCCATTCAGTCTTTCCTCCTTATCTGAGGTCGATGGTTTTCCTAGTTTTGATTGTGCTCCATCACGATAACCACCAACCAGTTGTCCTACCAATTTTCGGAAAAAACATGAAATGTGTCATAGGCGTCCTGTTCTTTCTTCTAGCTGACGCCTTATATGCAGAGTTTGTATTGAAGGGGTCAAAATAAAACTCTTCGTCGCTATTTTCAGTTTCACAGAACACTTCTTGCGGTAACTTTCTTTTTGCCATTTTGGAGTATTATTTTGACATATTTTAACAAGCGAGAATGTCTTATTACTGTTAAACACAATTTATACCATATTCTTTGGAATTCTACAAGGTATCGCCGAACGTTGTCGATTTCTTTACGCTCAAAAGGCGACTGACTCGCCACAGCGCAGCATCTTGCATGGCCAGTGTGGGGTGACAGCTTTTGTTTAGATTGGATTTTGTTATCTCCAATTGGTAGGAGTACCGAATTGGTTCGGGAATAGGTTCCTTAGGCATTTAGGTTCGTCTAGAGAAAGTGTAAACTGATAAATGAATGAATACAGCATAGGATTTGCATGGTTCCTTGCTGTGGTGGTTGAGAGAAGACATACGACCGGAACGGTAAAAAAGCCTTGGTGGCTGAGAGAAGACATACGACCGCAAAGGGTTAAACGTGAAAATTCCTTAACTAATGACATGCCAGATATTTTAAAAATTGACTGTTATGAACGAGGTAAACGTATTCCATGTTATAAACGATCAAGAATGAGGTGCGTAAAATTGTGCAAAATTATAATATAATTGTTAATCAAGGTGTGAATGCTTCCGGAATAGATATTTTAGCTGCTTTCAATTGTAAGATCGAGGTAGATGGTATACTTATAAAATTAATTGTAGTAACCACCTACATTGAGGGTTTTTCTGCCCTCGTGAAAACAGCTGCCATGGCTTATGTCATTTGCAGCGACGCAGCTATTTTTGAGAGAAGTGCCTCTTGTATTTAGTTTCGTTAAGCGTTTTCTAAAATTCCTGCACATTCTCAATAGCTCTTATAAGTGCCATAAATCACGCATTTCTAATGTTTCGTGGCGTCAAGATCCGATGTGGTATGACTTCGACGACCACTACTCTCACTCGCGATTGCGTGAATTTCGCGAGTAAGTATTTTATCGTCGCGATCATCCTCGACCGACGGAGAACTTGTTTGTTCGCGAGAAAGTTAATACTCCAAATTGTAAAATAGCAAACTATGACGGTTTTCGTCGTCAGCGAGCTCGGTATGTTTGCGTTTCGGTGTTCGTAAGGCAAGTGACTTCGAGGATTTTTCCTCCGAAGTCCCTCGACGACGCTATGGGCCGGACATCCCCACTTGCTGAATTTTCGCGACGTTTCAGCAGGCGGGTTTTTCGGATTTTCCGGGCAGTGCGCGATGTTGATTGGCCGCACTTTCCTCCGAGAGGAGTGACCACCCCCATGGGACTCTCGACGAGAAGGGCCCCACGGAGGCGGGAGTTCACCCCCTGCGAATACGTGGTGGAGGAAAGTGCAACCAGATGTGCCCAAAAAATCCTAGTCCGGCCGATCGGCAGAATTTCTCTTCGAAGGCGCGATTTATGACCGATTTGTTATCGCGAGTCAGCGGCGGTCGATGGGACCTTTCGGGCCGAAGTCCCTGTTTACCACCCGCTGACAGAGCACGACGGATTAACGAAAACGTTCATTCAAAACGAAGGCTGCTTAATTCCTCAAGGACCGGAGTTCTAGCTGTCTTGGCGCACGATGGTCGCCAAATGTTCGATGGTAATAAAAAATCTGGCAGCCAGACCCGGGCCTCAAAGAACGGCAAACTTTCGCTTCGTTCCGAACGCGCTTTTGTTTCCGTACGACGGAACACTAATGTCCCTTCGAGTGCAGGCCCAGCGACAACCTTGGGCCGCGCATGACGAAGCGCGGGCGCGGAGGAAATGCGTATGTACAGGGTGTTTCAAAAATATTTGTCATGGCTTTCAGGGGTTGTTCTACACCTCTGGATCGATGGAGATTTGCGAAAAAAACTTGCCGCAAAATTCGGGAAAGGGTAGCAATTTTTTTATTGGCTCATCGTATTCGTCTTGTTACGTAGGTAAAATGTCTGAGAGGAACCATGGGTCAGAAATGAACCGTTCTCTCGCAAATTAACTTTTAATTGGGCCTTCCCATTAAAATTTCGCCGATAGTTAAAGCAGAGGCGACGTAAACGAAGCTAGAAAATAGGGCACTGTGTCACCGAACCAGAAGAGAAGTGTAAGTGTTTATACTCTTCTTCTCGGGTGGGCCCTTGAGTGAACCCGACACCGAACGCAGGTCATTGACATTTTCTAGTCTTTTTCTCTCTCTTCAATTATGTTGCCTCTGTTTCAACTATTGGAGCTAGCAAGGGTATCTCATGTGTTTCCTTTCGAAAGGTCGGCGACTCGAAGGCTGTCGTATGGGCGAAATTTTAATCGTAAGGCCGAATTAAAAGTTAATTTGTGAGAGAACGGTTCGTTTCTGATCCATGGTTCCTCTCAGACATTTTGCCTACGTAACAAGACGAATACGATGAGCCAATAAAAAAAATTTGCTACCCTTTCCCGAATTTTGCGGCAAGTTTTTTTCGCAAATCTCCATCCATCCAGAGGTGTAGAACAACCCCTGAAAGCCATGACAAATATTTTTGAAACACCCTGTACATAGATACGGTATATAGATAGGTACGTGATGGAATGCGCTTAGAGCGCAACAGTCCTGTAACGCTTCTGATAAAACATTGTGGGAATACGCTTACTAGAGAAATTACATCTGCTAGCCAAGATATATGCGGAAATAATAATGAGAAATAATACGAGGAATGAACGAAAAAAAAACGAAAAATTTAGTTCGGGACGTAACAATACAATTTCTGCCACAATAACATAGAGTAACTTACATTAATTGCAACCCTACCATTTCTCTAAACCAAACCAGCACATATATATGTCAATGAAAAACACCTCTTTTAAGAGCTACAAAGCAGTTATGAACAAGGAACGACTTGTGCAAGGGCTTTATTTCGTGCAACTTTTTTGTTGATGAAAAAATTGAAATTCGTAATTTTATACTGGATTATATTATCCGTAATTTTGTTCTGAATATATAATTTTTATAAAAAGATACTCAAGGAAATTGATTGATAATTGTTAGCGCTAGGGCAATTTATGAGGGTAATATACCCCGCAGTGCACATGGGTTCGGTCCGTAGTGGGACCGTCGCCAGTGTTCTTGGGGTTTGTCTCGGTTTCGAGTGGAGTTCTTGGAAGACGACGGGGTGTTTGGCAAATGTCTCGTCACCCTGTCGCATTCCAAGGAACAGATTATTTAGAGTATTGATGGGCCTGGGGCTATAAATTAGACCCGTGGCTGACCTATGGAAAAGTGGCGTGTGACTCGAGGTCATGGTGCCACATAGTCTGTTTAAGTTGAGGTTGTTTTACGGGATCTGGCCACGGAGTGGGAGAGTTAGAAATGACTCTTGGTAAGCGGACTGTAGCAAAACACTGATTTATTCATTAGTTCAATTATAAGTTCATTACATGAAAAATGAAAGTTACATTACAAGTACGAAACGAATAATTTTTGAAGCACTGTTACTTTAACGTACGCAGCATGAACACAAGATCGAAGAGGAAGAAACAAAAGAAGCAACTACTACGTAAGTCAGAATGACTTGTTGCCAACTTTATATAAAATTCTATTGTAGCAGATAATAGGGGATTAATACAGGAATCGCTTCACGGACTGTGAGGAACCGCACGGCACTTACCCCAAAACCTCCGAGCAAGTCTAACTAAAAAAGATAATTCAGTATATCGGCCGTAGTAGAAATCAGTGAATTTCTAACATGTTAAATTGATAAATCTGCCGAAGATATGTTATTTTTCAACATATTGTTTAAACAAATTGAGATTTTGCGAAAGAAAATTATACCATTAAATTCGTAATACAAAGGCGCCAATTTCGTCAATTTATAAAAATACTCTATCTCTCATAGTTTTCAAGATATTCAACGAAATATACTTTAGCACCCCAACTTCAGTGGCGGTTTTCATACCTTTAATGTGGACGATTGCCGATAAAAAAATACGTGTCGAATATTTTAACGAGTACTACATCTGTAAGCTTCCACCGGACATAATCTTCAAATTAACATAAGGGGGTGGGTGGAAGTAAACTCTTCTTCATAAAAAAAAATATAAAACGATCTTTATTAAAACGTGGTCGGGACTAGACTGCCTCGTTTCTTTCGCGAACGTCGACACGTTGAGACACGCCGCACAGTGGTTCATTTGGCCGAAAACCTGGCCAAAACTCAAGGAGTTTTTCAATTTAGCTGAAAATTGGTGTATTAGTATTATTTGGGTCGCTGATTAAGAATCTGACCTCAAAATTTCCAAAAACAAAATGGCGGCTCTAATATGGCAAGTGCGAGTATCGAAAAATTGTCGGATCGGCACGAAAATCAGTAGTCTTATGTTTTTCCGGTCGCTGATTAAGAATCTGAACTCAGAATTTCCAAAAACAAAATGGCGGCTTCAATATGGCGGATGCGAGTATCGAAAAATTGTCGGATCGGCACGAAAATCAGTAGTCTTATGTTTTTCCGGTCGCTGATTAAGAATCTTTTTTTTTTTTTTTTTTGTGGAGGAGGGGAAATGCATTTACGCACACCCCCAGCATGTAATGCCAGGGGTAGTGTGGGACTCGCCGGGAGTTCGACCTCCCGGAATACCCACTAAAACCCCTCCTCTGGGTTCCTGTCTTGTGGAACCAAGGGTTGGGCGGCACAACTCTGGGTAATACTTCGCCCAACTGATTAAGAATCTGAACTCAGAATTTCCAAAAACAAAATGGCGGCTTCAATATGGCGGATGCGAGTATCGAAAAATTGTCGGATCGGCACGAAAATCAGTGGTCTTATGTTTTTCCGGTCGCTGATTAAGAATCTGAACTCAGAATTTCCAAAAACAAAATGGCGGCTTCAATATGGCGGATGCGAGTATTGTAAAATTGTCGAATCGGCACGAAAATCAGTATTATTTTGATTTTTAACCTGAACGAAATAAATATAGCGTTTCGTTAATTACAAGGGTAACCTTAGTGAAGCATTAGCATTATTCGTTTGTCCAAGGCACGATAGCCTGGCCGTATGTCATAAACGTATTTCCCCGAGCATGGCGCGTGCGACAAACAAATAAGAATATCGCGTACAATTGCAAAAAGTCGCAAAATGTTACAACGCGGACTTCTTCGGGAAGCTTTAAAGTTTAATTTTAAAAAAAAATATATTCTGATATTCCTTTTCCTTCAAAAGTTATAATGATATTTATTGCAACAGTCACGTTATCTTAATACCAGCATATCACAGCTATTCCATCTTCGAATTTTCCATTGTTTCATGAAAATCTCGACTGAAAGAGGTTGATAGAACATTGTGAGAAACAAATATAGCCCTCATACCTGCAACTAGCCAGATTTTCAGCCGAAACGTCAAACATCTTTCGGTTTATGACGGTAAGCGGTCGAGGTGATCGCGGCTATCTATTGTTGCTTTGGAACAAGAGGCCACCAGCTTGCTTAAAATTATTTTGATTTTTAACCTGAACGAAATAAATATATCGTTTCGTTAATTACAAGGGTAACTTTAGTGAAGGATTAGCATTATTCGTTTGTCCAAGGCACGATAGCCTGGCCGTATGTCATAAACGTATTTCCCCGAGCATGGCGCGTGCGACAAACAAATAAGAATATCTCGTAGAATCGCAAAAAGTCGCAAAATTTTACAACGGGGACTTCTTCGGGAAGCTTCAAAGTTTAATTTAAAAAAAAATTCGCTTTGTACTTTTGCGTACTTCACAACTATTTCCTCTGCAAAAGGAAAAAAATGTATGGGTTTTGCAATCTGTGCCATCGCAGTTGTAAAATATTAAATAAAAAAATGAAACCAAGGTACTTATAATTTAAAAGTATGACGAATAGCAACAAATACTTGCAAAGTTGATTGTACCATTATTTCACATTGAAAACGTATTCTGAATTTCGACGTGAAAACGTTACATTATTCAAGTGCCAACTTTGACACTGCATATCTCTAAGAGTATTGTTCAATAAAAATTTTTATTAATGGAAAACGATGCTCTGATGTGTTACAAATCAAACGCAATTGCTAAATTTTGAAAATCGCGAAAAAAATTTTTGGCTTTTTGGCCAAGTTTTCGGCCAAATGAACCACTGTGCGCCGCGACGCTCAGTTGTTTTCTTTCTCCTTCAATTTTCGTCGGCAATTGTTCGCCGTTGCTACCGAATCCCGGAACGCCGAAATCGGCCGTTCTCGCTATAACCGGCCGTTTTACGCTTACACATCATACTTAAATTTCAACAAAATCGGTGGCACCTCGGGAGGTTCCCTTGCTAGATAATATAGCCAGCTGAAAGCGAAACAGAGCCATTTTCAGAAACACCGTCAACAATTTAGAAAAATGCTCAGACACGTCGATTTTTTATTAAAGGGGGACACTCTTTTCCGGTATTTTTGACTCCCCCACTTTCACCCCCAAGCGAGGATAAGAATCATCCTAAAATAATTAAATGGCATTGGGTATAGAGTAAAATTTCGTTTGAAAGCTCCTACAATTCTCTTTACAATAGTCTTTCAATTTTACAATTCCGCTCAATAGTTATTACGAATTTACATTTTTTTTATTTTTTCGGTTTTCTTTTTTTTATATGATTCGCTTCTTCTTTACGATGATGACTATAAAATTTCATAAAAATCTATTATTTACGCTTCTGGATGTACCCTTATCCTGCTGCGCGCGATTAGCAAATACAGTGCGACCTGGGAATAAGAACGCTGAGAATAAGAACACTTCCCCAGTCTGGTATTCGCTCACGGTCACCCACTCCGACTTAACTTCCGAGCGCGCTTTCCATAAAAACGCATAACTACATGGAAACATACAACGCTTTTATTTACATGGGTGAGGATGGCAACACTCATTTGAATGGCCGCACGCATGGTGGGGGTACTCGGCTTCCGAGAAAAACACTTCCCCGCCGCGGCTTTAACGTTCTTATTCACAGGTCGCACAGTATGTATGTAGCCAGATTTCTTCTGGGTACCTTGCAGTAATTAGATAATCTCATTAGAATTAATAAGAAGAAAAAGTGTTAGTAGACACATTTTCATTAAATATGTTTACCATACAGTCCAACAAGAAAATGACTTATATAAAAGATTCTTTATTTCTTCTGTCGAGTGAAAATATACAAGGAAAGTTACATATTTTCGTATAAAAAAAGAAATTAACCTTTAATTATGGTTTACTTCATATTTCATCATCATATATATATTTGTTCCCTTGCGGGGTACAAAGCGGGCCCCACTCCGCTCACAATCTATCTTCCTTACTTACTAACTTAACCGTTTACTTCATATTTAGTTTATATTCGTAGCTAGTTTCATTTATAGTTAGTTTTATTTTTCTTGCAAATAAATATCTACTTTAAGTGTAATCCATATTATATCACATCGAACTAGGAATATTTCTATAGTAACAAAAATCGTAATAACTGGTAAATTGAAATACTTAGCCCTTTATGCTTGACGTCTTTTCCCTTATGCGTATTACAACGTGGCATTATGCCGAAATTAATTTACAAAAGTATTATATTTTAATAATTTATCTATACTTATATCTCCAACACTATGTCTATCTAATAAGTTCTGTATTTTTTTATCGCAATACCATTTGTGAAACATTTGCTGAAATGCAACCTCGGTTTGTCGAGACATATTGCAATAGTATGTTCCTTTATGTATTTTCGGTTATTATTTAATGCACTAGCAAAGAAAAATTATTTGTATTATTTGTATTATTGGCTCAGAACGAGATTATTGCATATTATATGTATCTACACATACACGCCCATACTATATTATTATATAAAGAGGGATATCCGTGTCTTTCTCGCAGAATCGTAGTTTGTCTCAGTTGCAATAGAAAGGCTATAGAAGGATAAGTATGATCCAGCGGCCTTAGCTCCGATCATGTTCGCTTTTTTTTGTTAAAAAGGTTCCTATGTGAGTACCTCTCACAGCAATTTTCAACCCTTAAAAATTCATCCCCAGGGAGTAATCGTTAAATAAACAAATTTTTTCAAAAATTCATAACTTGAGAACAACTATTTTGATTTTATTGAAATTTATTCAGGACGTACATATAACTAAGGTCTCTGATTTAAAAAAAATCCAGACTTGATGAATTGACATAACCTTAGAAAACAAATTAAAACATTTTTCAATGACTACTATTGGTAGGTTATGTTTGGGGCACAACTACTAAACTTTTTTTATAGCTTTCTAACACCATTTTGCACCATATATAATTTTGGTATAATTTATTTCTTGGTGCGTCATATCCAAAAAAAAATAAAAAGTCTAATTTTAATCATATTTAATTTTTTTAAATATGTTATAATTATGGCACACCCATCCTAATTTTTTTCAGGTTTTCTAACGTCATTTTGCACCATATATAATTTTGGTATAATTTATTTCTTGATGCGTCATATGCAAAAAAAATAAAAAGTATAATTTTAATCATTTTCAATTTTTTTCATTATGTTATCATTATAGCACAATCATCTTAATTTTTTTTTAGCTTCCTAACATTATTTTGCACCATGTATAATTTCGGTAGAATTTATTTTTCGGTGCGTCATATGCAAAATAAATGAAAAGTCTAATTTGAATCATCCTCAATTTTTTTCAATATCTTACCGTTATAGCACAATCATGTTATTTTTTTTGGTTTTCTAACATCGTTTTACTCTATCTATAATAATTTCTGAATTCATAATTCTCAGCGTGTTACATTGGAATCAATAAAAGTATACAGTTTTTCTATATTTCGGCAACTTCTAAAAAAAAAACAACAAAAAGTCCATTTACTACAATGACGATGATAGTGAATATTTAATTTTGATTCGGCAGATCGACCTAACGTTCTAATGCAATTTTCGTCCGTTGCTAGTGCTGTTGTGGATAGATGTAGCGGGGATATGCGTTTAGTGGTGGGTATAATGAGTTAGGTATCAAGTCTGTCGTTCGCGCGGGCCCGCATGAGCAGGCAAGAGCTACAGACGTATGGAGCTAATCTTGCCATTGTCTTTATTACTTTTATAACTATTATTATATAATCACTGTTTCTGTTGTTGTTGTTATTATTATTATTATTATGAATTATGAATTCAGAAATTATTATAGATAAAGTAAAACGATGTGAGGAAACCAAAAAAAAATAACATGATTGTGCTATAACGGTAATATATTGAAAAAAATTGAGGATGATTCAAATTAGACTTTTCATTTATTTTGCATATGACGCACCGAAAAATAAATTCTACCGAAATTATACATGGTGCAAAATAATGTTAGGAAGCTAAAAAAAAATTAGGATGGGTGTGCCATAATTATAACATATTTAAAAAAATTAAATATGATTAAAATTATACTTTTTATTTTTTTTGCATTGACGCACCAAGAAATAAATTATTCCAAAATTATATATGGTGCAAAATGGTGTTAGAAAGCTATAAAAAAAGTTTGGTAGTTGTGCCTCAAACATAACCTACCAATAGTAGTCATTGAAAAATGTTTTAATTTTTTTTCTAAGGTTATGTCAATTCATCAAGTCTTAAATTTTTTTTAATCAGAGACCTTAGTTATATGTACGTCCTGAATAAATTTCAATAAAATCAAAGTAGTCGTTCTCAAGTTATGAATTTTTGAAAAAATTTGTTTATTTAACGATTACTCCCTGGGGATGAATTTTTAAGGGTTGAAAATTACTGTGATAAGTACTCACATAGGTACTAATTTAACAAAAAAAAGCGAGCATGATCGGAGCTAAGGCCGCTGGATCATACTTATCCTCCTACAGCCTTTTATATACATTTCGTGATTGACCATAGGCATGCAGAAGTTATTGCGTCTTCGACCGATGGTTGCGCTGCGAAGAAGTGTGATAACGAACGCAGGATCGCGCGACGATTCCCAGGAAGACGTTAGCGTCAACGGAATAAGACGATCGGGGTTAGTTTCGAATAGTCTCGAGCAGTGATGCCAGGACGTGGGATTTTCTCCCACGTGGGAGCCATCGTGCGCATGCGCATGCTGACGTCACAGCTCGACAGCGGTTGTTTCCATGGACGTATCTAGTAAAATATCCTCTTCCTCTAATTTCTACCGTATTTCAATTGTCACAGGGGTCTAACGATACCCCATATTTGAGTGAAGTATATACGTTACTGAGAATTGGGTAGCGCGCACGGGTGGGAAAAATCCCACGTCCTAGCATCACTGGTCTCGAGCAGTCTCGAGCCGGCCGCCGAGAAGTGAGGTGCTGCTTCAAAGGAAGAACTACTTTACTTTCTTCGTTGATGAAAATGTGTTTTTTGGTAAGTAAACCTAATAAAATATTTTCTTTAAACTGAGAATTTATGAACGGAGAATGTTGCTGCACGAGAAAAGTTGCCGAGATATCATTTATTTAACATTTGTCGTACTTTTATTACCGTACCGTATTGATACTGTAGTTGGTCATTTATCCTGTTACAGAACAACGATAATATTTTTCCGAAAGAAATTTAGGATATTCTGGATATATTATAAAAAATAACATAGGAAAACGGTTTTTACCTACTATATATATATAAAAACTTTCTTTTCTTCTATTCCAATGAACCCAAAGATTTTTTGGCATTCAATTAAGCTAGTGTTAAAAGATATGTGAAAAATTTTAATATTTTCATATGTATTTGTTGACAAACGTTCTCTCCTCGTGAAATAAATGCATATCCGTAAACGATAATTCAAAGTAGCGAACACGTGTTTCTGGAATCTTTAGAATTTGTATTCTTTACTCTTATTATTTGATATATAATATTCCCGCGCGTTGACTGGAAGGAACTTTTTCCAAAACTGAGCTGATTTTATTCCGGTGACTATTATTCTCTGCACTTTTAAAAAACATTGTAATCTCTCAATTTAGAAAACAACAATACCAATATTGGGTGATAAGTCAGGACTGCGATAATAATTATACAGGACGATGTATTCATTAAGAGAATAATATATTTGTATCTGAATGCTTTCGCTGCTCAATCGAGACTTCCTCGTGGCACGATTACCATGGCTTACATTTTGTTGCCGAAAAGACAAACGAACATCATAATGACAGTCGTGCCACTCGATCAGTACAGATCAGTAGTCATACAATTTAATACAATATGTATCGGCTCTTTCAAACTCTTGCAGTATAAAAATTCAGAGATAAATATAAAAGAAAAAATTATAAACTTTATTCTGAATAAGGTTTACTAGTTGGAATTTTAGGATCAAGTGTATCAAACATAAATTACCTTTAGGCCAAAAACTTTATTTAACTTCATTGCAATAAGTTCATTATATATTAAATATTTATTTCATTATATTATATATACATATTATATTAAATATTTCCTGATTTATTGATTTATTTATTGTTTATACATATACTGTATATGTACAAATAGATCTTTTATGAGGACCGTCACCTATAATTGGTTGACTCTTTTTTTCGTCTTATTATATAGGATTTTACAACTGATTTAGGATAACTTTATTTTTAAAACATGTAGTCTATGACATTAATGCATTGAAAACATCATCACCCAGGCATGGGTGACAACTATTTTTATGGAGGCTGTGTCACACATACATGAGTGGCATTCTTTACACAGGTAAATAGAACTTCACAGGTAATTTATGGCAATATCAATATTATTTTAAACAATTCATACTGCTAATATGTAATACTATGGTGAGACTCGGATTTTAGCATGTCCAAAATGAATTTGATCCTTGCTGGGCATTCAACGTTTTAATACATGTATATTTGAATTGATACTTGTTCTGTTGGATATTTGTCCAATATATCAATATTGCTATTTGAGTCGCTCAGAAACCAATGGTTAAATCCAGAAAACAGAAATTGAGAAGGTTAATATTTCTTAATAAATTAATTTCCACACTTTTTGGTTTATTAATGTGATTAAAAAGTATATAAGATCCTTTTTTCTAAGGGTCGACTCTGTAACAAAATGACATATGTACAGGATGTGTAATAAAAACACAAGTATTTAATTAAACAATGTCGGTATCTTAAATACTTTAGAACTTACATATTTTTGCAGCTGAAAGATGTAAGAAAGGGTATAGCCGGATAAGGGGTCAACAGTGCCCTTGAGCTGATTTTATTCGACGATGGGTCATTCGATAGGTGATCATGAAAAGCCATTGTACACAAATTTTTAATCCGATACCTTTATCGGGAGGGTAGTTATAGGGTAAAATCGAAAAATCAGTTTTTGCCTCATTTTCCCCAATTAATGTGGTGCAAAAATTCCCAAAAAATTCTGAGAAATTCTAAACATGAATGTACCCTAGGGTGGTCCTTAGCTATAGGAGTAAAATAATTTTTCTCAGTTTTGTTTTGTCTTACCCTCTCAAATTTTAACTTGTGATAAGAAAACTATGTTCCCAAAATTTCAACGAGATCGGATATCAGGAACACGTGCCGCATTGAAGGAGAAGTTTTACAATTTTTATTATATACACCGATTTCAATATAAATGTCATTTGCAGTTTTAAAGTAGTCCTTAAAATATTCAAAGAAAATATTTTTTACATCTACATCGTATTATTTAAGCTAAATCTATAACTATTTAATAAAATTATAAATAATAAAACTTATAAATTAATGGGCACAAGTCAATAGATGCCGACTTTCATTACGGTTGATTTATTCGCATCGGGGTAATACCGACGATAATCTTCTATTACTTGAAAAATAAATTGTTTGTCATCTTCATTTTTCGTAAGCAAGCTATTGTAATTCGTAATCAGCAAATTTTCTATGCCAATATTAATATAGTCTTTTACGTCTTTCAAAATAATCCTTTTACAGGGAGTTTCAATTTTATTAGAATTCAAATTCTGCAGCATACGCCTCTATATCATATGATAATTGTGTACTAAATAAGGCTAAAATTGCACATTCTGGATAAAGTACCACAAATGCCAAATAAATTTGTGTATTGCTACTTTGCACATTGCTTCTTCTAACACAGTATCTTTAAATTCAAATTGTGATGAAATATCCTGTTCACCATCAGATGAAGTTGACTCCAATTGTATAAACTCTGTAATGTACATTAAATTCAGACAATTTCAAGAACACATTCAGAATTAGAAATGTATTTAACCAATATTTACCTTCTGTTTTTGCTATTGCACCATGTCGTTTCTTCCGTGACTCTTCTTTTTCTATTCTAATTGCTCTCCGAAGCTCCCTTTTCATTATACTCATATCGGTTCCTATCATTGAGCCTTCTCTTCCCTTTTTCCTTTGATTTAAAAGGAAAAGTCTGTCTTCTTCGATGTTCATACTATTTAATGCATCTTTATGAGCGATGTCAAAAAAATCATCCATCGATTAAAGAAATTCTTGTTCTCTCTTTTTTTGCAACTCACTTCGACGTTTGTTAGAGCGTTGCAACTTTCGCCAATTCTGATATAATCTTATTAGTTTTTTAATACTATTGTGTGTATGTCTTTCGGGAATACGTGCCTTATTCCAAAAGACTTCCACCTCCTTTATTACAATCGCGGCACTCGATCGAAGGTCTAAATTTATTTTACGTAAGTTGTAAAAGAGTACACGTAAAGCTTGACCATTACCAGGAAGCTTCGTTCCAATAATTTGACTTTCACTATGGCCTAATAGATATATTTCATCAGCACTTCTAGTTTCCATATTCTTACTATTTCAATTGATGTTACTCTTCGAAACACAAAGTTTCAGCTCTCTGTAAGAACTAAAGGAGAAGCACTAGCGTTTATGTTGACTCGTGTGCTTCAAGATGACAATGAAGATTTAACAAAAAATAACAAGTAAAAAGATATAACAAGCGCGAAGTATGTAGTGTATGGTATGAAAAAATGTAATGCTCCTCCGGCCTGGTCTCCGTTCCCTTTATCAGTTTTTTCAAAAACCTCTTCCTCCGTCGACATACCGTGGGAGGAGGACTTATTGTTAGTAACGTGCTAGGAGGAAGGAAATTGGACCTGCGATTAAATGTTACTGATTCTCCCTGGGCTTTGTGGGTGGTAATCAAAAAATGCAAGGCTTCCATTGGTACTTGCCAAAACCCGACGAAGGCCCAGGCAGAGGGTGGGGGCCTTGAACTACGATATTGACGTGAATTTAGGAAACGCTAAATTTATGACATATGTCATAAATATAGCTTGCAAGAACGTGCCGTGAAAATCTGGTGGCCACGTGCAACCGTGCGGTCATCAATGGGTTTTTGCCAAATAGGCCCGCTCTGCACGGCTGCGTAAATACATAAAAATGATGACACGCTATGACTCTCGTAACCTTGTTACGAGCCGGGCGAGTGGCAGAAAAAACGCGACCGTGATGCGTAATTAAATATTTTACCCGTGAATCCAAGAATTGCAACAATACAATTAAGGCTGTTCCGAGAAACGGACTAACTTATAGCAGAACTATAAGGTTGCCGTTTACCCGTTAATAACGAAAAACCTTTCGGTATTTCGCGTTAGTATAGCGGATAGGCTTGTATCAAACAATACAAGGTTACCGCCACTAACTGGTAAAACTCCGGGAACCAGACTAATCTATAGGAATACTATAGAGTTGCTGATCGCCCGTTAATAACGAAAGGAACCTTGCAGTTCTTTCGCGTTAGTATAGCAGATAGGCATGTATCAAACAATACAAGGTTACTGCCACTAACTAAGTATAAAACTCCGGAAACCAGACTAATCTATAGGAATACTATAGAGTTGCTGGTAGTCCGTTAATAACGAAAAACCTTTCGGTAATTCGCGTTAGTATAGCGGATAGGCTTGTATCAAACAATACAAGGTTACCGCCACTAACTATTATAAGATTGTTGCAAACCCTAGAATTCTGGTTCTAGAATTACCCGTAACTTTCAATAATTTTATTCACTCCGAGCGGCTTGAGTGAATAAAGGGGAACGTTGCTCAGTTACAAGAAGATGAAAGGAAGTTAATAGAAAATAACTTTATCCTTGAATTTTGTATATTAAGTTATTTACTAAGAATTAAATTCAGAATGCAATTACAATTTTATGATTTAATTCTATATGTTGTAATGTATTTTAACCGAATGTCACGCGTCGGAACGCGGGGGTTTCCAAGTCCCGTAGACTTTGGAAATTCACCTGTCTGACTGACAGCGTGACGTTCTATGAAAGAAATGACCCGCAGAGGCAGAAAAGTGTCTCGCTTATATAGGGCTCCGTTTCGGGAAGGATTTGGAAAAATGAGTGGAGGTGGTAGGACTCTGGCAGGGATGTAAGGGTACCAAGGACATATGGAATGCATCTGGCCATAGTGTAAAGTACCATGGTTTGTATAAGTTTAGATAAGTGGGAAGGAGCCCTGTAGAGCGAGGAACTTGTGTTTAAACCTTTCGTTTTCAAGAGCGGCTGACTGGCATCGAATGAAGAATTTTTAAAATTCTCAGGGTCGGCTGTAACATCTCCCCCCTTAAAATGAAACGTGACACATCGTGTTGCGCTTTCGTCTTACGATGCCAATCAGTCGCTCAGCTTGCTAAATATTTTTCTTGATATAAATTGTTGTACGGCATATAAAATCGGTACGAAAACAAAACTACGCAACTTAACTTAGGATACAAAGATATTTACGATTATAATGTTGTAGAAGAAACGCCGGAGATTATTGACAAAGTACTTAGCTTTTATCGTTAACGGTTGCCTACCAGATAGTTCAATGAATCGACTCTCAAACAATTTCTAGGTTCTAACAAGGGAAAGCTCTCACAATGCATAAGCATTGCACCAGTCTTTGAATTGTGGACCTTTTGTTTTTCTTACAACAAGAAAAAGAAAAGAAAACTTTTCTATCTGGGAGGCTAACACTAGTCCCGAAGATATTATTTCTAGAATTATTAATGTCGAAAGGCGGAATACGCGGCGATTTGTGTTTGTGAATTAATCAATTTCCGCTAACGCTGTGGCTGAATTTCAGTTGTCTCAAAACTTAGAAGAACAATGTTATCCTCTGGTATTATCGCACTACAGCATGTGTGGGTCCGTATACTGCGAAAGGCCTTGAAAATATTCCTCATATTTGTATAGGATGCCAGTCTCGTCAGATACAGTCCTTGTGATCAGGTGTCGAAACCCAGTAACTCTTGGTAGCAGATGGTTCGTCGGAGTCAGTAGTAGAAAAATAATCGGCATAAGCGTCAAGAAAATAAGTTTGTGTGTTATCTGCATCTGTAATCTCGGTATATGCGTCAGAATCAGAGTCAGAAGATAGGTCAGATTGAATAATTCGAGGGCAGTTCGGTCCATTGTGTCCGTCTGTAATCTTAGTACAATAATTACGTAAGTGTGCGTGTTTCAGTTTGTCCTGATGTCTAACAATTATTTTACCGTCTGGTGTACTTAAAACTATGTTATCTAAGTCGATTACTTCTATGATTTTACAAGGTTTAGTATAATGTGGACTTAATTTACCTACTTGTGGTTCTGATTGCAAATATACAAGATCGCCTACCTGAAAACTTACTGGTTTTGCTTTTGGATCGTAATAATGTTTTGAATGATATTTAGAAATTTTCAAAATATTTGCTGCTATTATTTGAATCTCATTAACTCGTGTGATTAACTCTTCTAAATATGAATCTAAAGTCTTACCCTCCGAAAAGGTAGTTGGAAAATTAGCTAGCTTTTCAAATAACATTTCATGTGAAGTTAAATTGGTTGATTTTTTGGGTTTAGCCGGTTCTGAAGGTCGGTAATAGACAGTTACATTTTCTTCTTCTTCCTCTTCCATGCTGGTTGAACTGTCTGTTGACTGGAGATACTGATACGATAGGTTAGGCATTAGATTCTTAAGAACCACTGGAGATGTACCTGCTGCACCTTGTATGATAGCTGGTGGATCGTTATTCCTTATCGTCGTCGGTTGTAAATATGATGTGTTCAAATGTGTAAGTGATGCGACATTTTCGGAAATATTTCTTCTTACTAATATTTTGGTTGGAGTTTGTTTCGTTTCTATCGAATTTCCTTTTGATTGATTTGTACTGTTCCTATTCAATTCACTTTCTAAGGGGTTTTCCGATTGCTCTTCTGATCCTGAAATTGAAATGTGGCGGCTACCTGTTCGTGTAGAATTGTATTTTGGGATGGTTGATTCATCCGATGAGCTAGATTCCCATTCTTTGTAAAACGGTTGATATCTTGACTTTCTTCTTGTTTCGTGAACTCTCTTTCCCACAGTAGTTCCTTCTTGCTTGTTACTGTACGAGTACCTTTTGTAAGATCGGTCATCATCCTTAGGAATGATAGGTAAGCAAACTGTTGTTGAATTTCTTAAAAAGACGTCTGCATTTTTGTTGGTTTTATCTGACTTATGAATTACTTCGTAGTCGTAATCCATAAGTTTTGATTTCCAATTTTTTAGTCTGGATGTTGGATCCTTAACGGAGTATAACCAAACTAGAGGTCGGTTATCTGCTATCAAAGTGAATTTTTTACCGTAAGTATAACGTCTGAAATGTTGTATTGCATAAACCATAGCGAGACATTCTTTTTCAGTGGCGGAATAATTCTTCTCTGTTTCATTTAATACTCTAGAAGCATATGCGACGGGTAAATCTTTTCCAATTTTTCTCTGACTGAGGACTGCTCCAATTGCGAATTCAGATGCATTTGTTGTAACTATGAAAGGTTTGCTGAAATCAGGAAATTGCAGAATTGGTCGTTCACAAAGGTCATCACGCAATTTTTCGAAACTATTTTGTTGTTCTTCGGTCCATACGAATCGAACTCCTTTTCTTAATAAATTTGATAGAGGTTTTGCCTTTTTGGAGAAATCCTTAATAAATCGTTGGTAATAACCTGCCAGTCCCAAAAATTGTTGAACGTTTTTCTGCGATCGCGGAACTGGAAAATTTCTTACCGCTTCCAGTTTCTTTGGGTCGGGTTTAACTCCGGTTGCTGAGATTATATGGCCCAAGTATGCTACCTCTTTGCGAAGAAATTTACACCTATTTGTTTGCAGCCTGAGTCCATGTTCTTGTAATCGATTTAGTAATTTCTTAACTTTGATGGTATGCTCTTGAAGTGATGAGGAGTAAATTACAATGTCATCCATATAAACAAATAATTCTGTTCCTTGAAGACCGGATAAAACTTGATCCATAAGTCGTTGAAATGTAGACGGTGCATTTTTTAAACCAAAAGGCATTCTTACAAATTCATAATGTCCGTGTGTTGTTGTAAAAGCTGTTTTTTGTCGATCTTTAGGATTCATGTCGACCTGATGAAATCCGTTAGCAAGGTTGAAAACTGAAAAGTACTTAGCTCCTCCTAAGCGATCTAAGATTTCAGTTATTTGTGGAAGCGGGTACCTGTCCTTTATGGTTTTATTATTTAGTGCCTTAAAGTCGAAGACCATGCGCCAACGCTGGGCACCGTCCGCACCGGGTTTCTTCGGTTTCATCCACAACGGAGAATTATACGGTGAAGTAGATTTTTTAATTATACCTGCTGACATCATAGCGTTTACTTGTTGTTGAATTTCTTTTTGATGTACAACTGAATATCTATTTTGCTGAGTATTAACTGGAATATCGTCCGTAGTGTGTATTGAAGGTTGAAAATTTGGTACCTTTCCTAATTTATCACCTTGTAAGAAAAAACTATCTGGAAATTTTTCTATTAATTTTAATAGATGTTGCTGTTCTTCATAGTTTAAATGTTTCAACTGTAGAGAGTTCTTGATTTTTGAAATTCTTTCTTGATTTTCTCTGATGGGTTGAACGGTAGAAAGATAGTATTCTTCGTCGGACGAACTATTTTGCATGTAAGGGGAAATTACCTGAGAGTTAAGTTCCATTTCAGTGTCTTCTGTGTCGGTATCAGACGTAAACACTTGACATTTTGCTCCTCGATTCGTTATTGCGGCTTCTCTGATATAACGGCTATCAGGAGTCCTAAGACGAGGTTGACATCCTTTCCTTAACTTAGGGTTAGCTATCGATACTTCTATTTGTTGCATAGTACGAGCCGGAATAGTGTGTTTTATTTCCGAAGTCGTTGTTTGAACGCAGTCGTATTCCTTAAAATTTGAAAATTTCCAGGGCCTCGTCGGTCTGTCTCGTAGCACTAAGGTCCTGTGAAAATACGAAATTTCGGCGTCCTCTTGCAAAAGAAAAGAGCTCCCTATGAGACCTTCCGAAGAAATAGATAATTTTTCAACAACGTAAAATACTGCCGGCACTCCATTGAGGTGCAGTATCGTTGTACCCAAAGTAACGATCGGTTTTGTGTTTAGGCCGGTTATCTCGACTTCTTCCCTAGAGTTTACGAGAGCCTTTTCACCTAATACCTTTCTTAAAACTAAATTTACCGATGCTCCTCCATCGATGATGAATTCTCCTACTCCTTTTTCCAATTCCGGGACCTCGATCCTGATTCTCGGAGTGGGAATTTCCTTAATGAGGAGTCGTTGATGTTCCTGTCTTGAAATATAATAATTTATTGACGAGTTTGATTTTATTCGTTCACCGACTCGTCCATACGGTGAACGCGATCTAAGTTTAAATGACCGGTAAATCTTGGTGAGGTTGCGCGAGACGATATGGCAATCTTTTTACAGATTTCTCCGCCATGACCTTTTTCTCCGCAATTCCAACAGAACAGATGACTTGGATCCTTAGGTTTCCTTTTTCGTTCTCTGAAATTTTCGTCACTTTGAGAAGAATACCTGAAGGGAGAAGGGGTCCTCGATGCAGTTCTTCGACGAAGGGTAAAAGCATCCGTCCTTGGCCTCCTATCTTTTTCCTCATCTTCTGATTCTGATGACCATCGATCTCGATATCGATGATAATTAACAGGGCTTGTCGCCGACGGGTAAGAAACATACCTGTCCTTCCGTTGACGATCTTTCCTGTAACTTTCGTAGCTATTTTTTGAAGAATACCTGACAGGCGATTTTTCGTCGCGTATATGTCTTCTATTCCGCAAACTTCTTTCAACCTGTAATACGGCATCGAAAGCGTCTTCCAGTGTTCTGAGGTTGGGATTCCTCGATTCCACTCTCCATGCTATCCTTTCTGGTAATCCTTCCAAGAAGTTTTCCAAAAGGTCCTCGTTGATTTGCCGAAGGATGTCTTCGTTGTTGGCAGGATAGCGATCGCGAGCAGCCAATCGCGCAGATTGTAATAACTGAGTCGTACGATCCATGTACCTGCTTAAACTTTCGTTATCCTTTATCCTTAGCCTAGCTATGTCCATTTGAAAAGAAACCAAGTCTTTTTCAGGGGAATAACGTTTTTTCAAATATTTTAGAAATGTTTCGATACTTTCGAATGGAATTTCTGTAATACTCAACCTAGCAGCACCAGTAAGTTTTGTTAATACAATACCTAAATATTGTGACTCTGCACCACTAGGAATAAAAGATAGCCCATTTTGTACGGCTTGCGCAAACACTACAAAAGGTGGGTTTTCACCATCAAAAATGGGAATATTCGAAGCTGCATTCTGAACACAATTTTGTCTCGTCGTAAGAGCTATGGACGCAGATAAATCTTCCAAGCCTAATTTAGACGTAGACTCGTTTGAATGAGCCATATTTTAAATAAGAAATTGCTTCCTTTCTTCGATTGTAATACTGAGCGATCCCACCGCTGTCACCAATTTGTTACGAGCCGGGCGAGTGGCAGAAAAAACGCGACCGTGATGCGTAATTAAATATTTTACCCGTGAATCCAAGAATTGCAACAATACAATTAAGGCTGTTCCGAGAAACGGACTAACTTATAGCAGAACTATAAGGTTGCCGTTTACCCGTTAATAACGAAAAACCTTTCGGTATTTCGCGTTAGTATAGCGGATAGGCTTGTATCAAACAATACAAGGTTACCGCCACTAACTGGTAAAACTCCGGGAACCAGACTAATCTATAGGAATACTATAGAGTTGCTGATCGCCCGTTAATAACGAAAGGAACCTTGCAGTTCTTTCGCGTTAGTATAGCAGATAGGCATGTATCAAACAATACAAGGTTACTGCCACTAACTAAGTATAAAACTCCGGAAACCAGACTAATCTATAGGAATACTATAGAGTTGCTGGTAGTCCGTTAATAACGAAAAACCTTTCGGTAATTCGCGTTAGTATAGCGGATAGGCTTGTATCAAACAATACAAGGTTACCGCCACTAACTATTATAAGATTGTTGCAAACCCTAGAATTCTGGTTCTAGAATTACCCGTAACTTTCAATAATTTTATTCACTCCGAGCGGCTTGAGTGAATAAAGGGGAACGTTGCTCAGTTACAAGAAGATGAAAGGAAGTTAATAGAAAATAACTTTATCCTTGAATTTTGTATATTAAGTTATTTACTAAGAATTAAATTCAGAATGCAATTACAATTTTATGATTTAATTCTATATGTTGTAATGTATTTTAACCGAATGTCACGCGTCGGAACGCGGGGGTTTCCAAGTCCCGTAGACTTTGGAAATTCACCTGTCTGACTGACAGCGTGACGTTCTATGAAAGAAATGACCCGCAGAGGCAGAAAAGTGTCTCGCTTATATAGGGCTCCGTTTCGGGAAGGATTTGGAAAAATGAGTGGAGGTGGTAGGACTCTGGCAGGGATGTAAGGGTACCAAGGACATATGGAATGCATCTGGCCATAGTGTAAAGTACCATGGTTTGTATAAGTTTAGATAAGTGGGAAGGAGCCCTGTAGAGCGAGGAACTTGTGTTTAAACCTTTCGTTTTCAAGAGCGGCTGACTGGCATCGAATGAAGAATTTTTAAAATTCTCAGGGTCGGCTGTAACAACCTTAAGGTTATAAATTACACTTAAACAACAACTTTCTTTCCAAACAACCTGGAACCGACGTGTACCGTCGTTGGCGATTTTGAGACAAAAGCATTACGACGTGTGCTGCGCGTCTTTCAAGCGCAAGCGGTTAAATGCTAATACTTTGTCACAGATGCGGCACGGGTTCCCGTTGTCCGATTTCGCTGAAATTTGGCACATATCATTTTTTCATTAGGTGTCATAATTTAAAAGGGTAAGACCAGAAAAAATCAAAAGTGGAAAAATAAGGACCACCCTAATGTACACGTTAGTGATTTTTTCAGATTTTTCCTTTGCAACTTTCACTCACGAAAAATGAAAAACCAAAAAAAAAATTTTTTAAACAACGATTTCGTATTGAAATCATCCGAGCACAACTTTTTCCTTTTTACAGTAGTTGCCTAATGTTATCATTGTTATACCCTAATTTTTTCAGATTTTTTGAGTACGGTGCATCACTGTCGGAAAAATCAAAAATCAATTTCTGGGACACATTTTGGGCTGAAACTCGCACATTATCTGCTATTCTTACATGATTTAAATACAGTATGTTCATATTGTGACCTTCAATGTTTCTGCATAGAAATATATAGATGTTAAAGAACAAGAACGTCAATGGTTTGTTTAACGTGGAGTACCTGCCTTGCGGCTTAATCCCCACGGCCCCCATGGGCGCGGGATCGAGATACGCTCGATCAACGCGTACGTGCATAAGCAGCGTACTACCAGTCTTAACACGAAGATAGTGCGTCACACTGGTCGGAGCGGAGACTTTCTTAACTCCTACCGGCTCTGCAGGCCGGCACCCGAGATGGAAGGTTTACTGCATCTCACACAGCGACATCCGTAGCATAAGCCCGCCAATGTCTCGCCAGCATTTGGCTCTTGAAACTTTCGCCCCCACGATGGACCTACCCACGGCTGGGCCGGAGTGGGCTAAAACTCCGTGGGCAACCCAGCCCCCGTGGTACCAATACACCCTTGGTTTGGGAGCACTTGACTCAGGTCGGTGGGGTCGTTAAGCCCAGTGGGGTCGCCCAGGCCACAGAATGGGGACCCCACACCTTGCCGTAAGACAGCTCGGGGACCCCCGGGCGCGCGAATGCCCGTACCTACCCAGGTTAACTGGGTAGGCCCCTGGGGGAACACTACTCGGGTCCGGTGGGGTCGTAAAGCCCAAAGCCGGGGGACTAAACCACTCACGAAGCCCCCACGGCTCCCTGCCGAAAGTTAAAGAACAAGATCGGGATAATTAAATAAATTACTGATTGTATGGTCCTTATAACCTAGTTCTTTCAAAAGCATCAATGGCGCAGTGGCTATGGTGTCTGCCTGTGGAATAATAAGTAATAATAATAATAATAAACATCATAACAAACATATTCTTCCTCTGAGTTATCAAAATCTAAATTTTGTTTTTAACACATTGCATGCCAGTCCCACGATAATTAGTCCAGTCAAATAAGACTTTGAAGGTTACAAAAATTCCCATAGAGCTAAAAATTGGTATGGATGTTCAGAATACTATTATAAATGAATTATGAAAAGTCCCCATCAATCCCCCTTGTGCAAAAAATTTTATTGATGGTGAAAGTTTGCAAAAATAGGGTTTTCGCGTTTTTCAGTTAAACGGTGAGTTTTACAGCAAAACTAGTTCAGACAAAAATTGTAGATCATCCGATTCTCTACAAAAAATGTATCCACACTTTTTTTCATAAGTATTGCCATTTCCGTGATACAGCGGTTCAAAGAACTGAAAAAATTATTTTATTCGTAATATGCACACGTTTCCACACCACCTATGAGGTAGTGTGCTTGGCGCTTTTTTTTAACGTGGTTTCCCCGGTAGGCCTATTCCACGATCTATTGTGATCCTATTGAATTCAAATTGAGTATTGAAAATGATGAAAGCTGTGTAAATTATGTAATATATAAATGAAAAAATAATTTGGAAAAATTATTCGTCGGATTCATAATAATCCAATGGAACTTCTAGTGTACTGTCTTCGTTTTCATCATCTTCTTTTTCTTCATCTTCCTGCTGGATACAAATATGTTCTAAAAGTGATACATCATATGTCTCATCACTGATATCGTAATTATCCTCATCTAGTATCGATTCAACATTGGAGCACGACTGTCCTTGACAATTGGTACATGCTAAAGAACAAAACAGTCCAACCTTTTTACAGCCGCATTTAGCATTGCAACCTTTTTTGCAATTGCAAAAGATGGTGTTAAGGAGTTTTTCTGGTGCAGGTGGGAGTAACGTATGAATTGGTTCCAATGCATTGTCAACTAACTTCCAACCCCAGTCTTCTGGATCCATTTTATTTCCAAGCCACACTTGAACTTGATAATATACCCGGAATAGATGTTGTTGAGCAGCAGCAGAGGTTGGGGGAAGACAAGCTAATTGCACTTGTTTTTTATTATAAGTTTTTTTTTGCAAAATATAAGTATCGGAGTTTATCCCAGCAGGTAACTTTTTTTGGAGCTCCGTACATAGAAAGAAGGAAGTGAATTCCATTAGTGATTATAACTGCACATGAATTTTTACAGATGTCTGGTCTTTCAGGTACTCCGAAAACTCATCACCTCTTTCAATACTTGCATCAATTAATGCTTTCATGCCGCGATCAACAGTAACAACTCCACTTTCAGTCAAAGGTTGACTACAAATAAAGCAGAATTGCGACATTTTTTTTTAAAAACAGTAAAATGCACAAACTTTGTTACAAAATATAAGCGATAGCCACGAGTTGTCACTACGAAGGAATGCTTACGACTAACAGTATTTTGTTGAGTATGAGACCTTTGAAACGGAGCAGGTATACGAACATCGCCACGCTGACAATTGAGTGGAAGACAAATGTTACTCAAGGCCATGGGACTAAATTAAAATAGGGGCGGAGTTTATGACGTTCATTTATATTCTAAGAATTTTATAATTTGTATGTATAAGACATAGGGACTCATATTTGTACTCGTATAACGGTTCAAAAATGTATATAAAAGTACATTAACGTGCATATTACGAATAAAATAATTTCTTCAGTTCTTTGAACCGCTGTATCACGGAAATGGCAATACTTATGAAAAAAAGTGTGGATACATTTTTTGTAGAGAATCGGATGATCTACAATTTTTGTCTGAACTAGTTTTGCTGTAAAACTCACCGTTTAGCTGAAAAACGCGAAAAACCTATTTTTGCAAACTTTCACCATCAATAAAATTTTTTGCACAAGGGGGATTGATGGGGACTTTTCACAATTCATTTATAATAGTATTCTGAACATTCATACCAATTTTTAGCTCTATGGGAATTTTTGTAACCTTACTTCTATTTTAATGATTAATTTGACTGGACTAAATGCGAAATTTTAAATGTATGATTGTAGACTTGGCTAATCAATATCTGTCATATTATTCTGAATTGAGGAAAACGGTACACTGGATAAAAAGACAGTATTACTTTGTTTAATTTGTGCATTACTTAATGCATTTAATCTTAATGTTGACTTAATAAGATTAACACAGCTTTCAAGATTTCAGCGGCTAATATTCAGGAAGCATGCAATGCGTTAATGTCCCGTAAAAGTCATGTTTTATTGGAGGTATACACTTAATAAATTCATTATGTCCTTCTTTGTTTCTTTTGAAATTGTTCTTTTATTAGGATACAGCAATGGTTATTTATATTTTTAATGATTGCTGACTTACTCATCTCTGTTTTTTTATATTTACTACATGACAGATATCATCCTTGTTAAAATTGTTAAATTAATTTGGGAAAAGTGTAAGCTTCAACCGAACATAATATCCAAATTAACGTAAGGGGGGGGGGGGGGGGGGGGGGGCTTGTGGAAGTAAACTCTCTGCATAAAAATATAAATTGAGCTTTATTAAACGGTGGTCGGGACTGGACTGCCTGATTTTTCGCGAACGTCGTCACGTTACGACACGCCGCGACGCTCAGTTGTTTCTCCTCTCCTTTAACACGTTGAACGCCACGTCACCCATATCTGGGTGACGGCTATGTTTCCGCAGGGGCCTCGTCACCCGTAAACGGGTGACACTATTATTCGTCCAATTAAATCAGGATTTTGGCAGTAATTTATAGCAATTTTATTTATAACATAGTTATGACGAGTATAGACAATATAAAGTAAACTATAAAGTAAATAAACTATAAAGTAAACAAAAAAAAACATTGCAAATATACTTATATTTAAATTTGTTTTTAAGGTATTATAACGTTTTATTACTGGCTATGGTTTTCGTTAAAACATTGCAAACATAATTGAGGTGATCGTGGACACTGAGGACAATACGTTATAGTCTTCTGCACATTTTTTCTTGCGTCCTGGCGTTCGAGAGTTTGCCTCTGTTTTGCGTAACACCGAACGCACATCCTTCTTATAGATTTGCCCTGAGGATTTTTACGAATTTGCAGGTGGTGAGACGCCTTCTTTTTTACTTGGGGCCTTGCGTTTTCGGATTCCAACCATTCGCGAACTATAAGCTCCCGGAATTTCCTTATTTGTATTTTCTGGTTCGTTGCTTTTTGATAAACAATGTGTGCATTCACTACAGAAGTACCTATCAGGAAATGAATTGCTAGTTTCCGATACCATTTGATGCTCTTGCGAATTGTCGTTGCATATGATACCATTTGGTCACTTCTGTCAATGCCAGACTTTCCAGTATTGTATGCTATGACTGCAAATGGTTTTATTTTTGGAGGACGTCCGCGAGGAGTGGACGATTCTGAGATTGGTACCATAACAGGTGCATGTTTCGATGATAATACTCTGATATCACGGACATCTTTCCATTTCAGCACCACAATGCCATTATCGTCTTCCCGTGCTATTATGTCACCTCTCTTCAATTTGTGAAGCATAACATCTTTTGGCATAAATTTCTTATTGTGGCGTACCGTTCCAACAACATGAGTTTTGAAATTTAACAATTTTACTGCCAATTCATAGCTTGTATAAAAATTGTCAATAAACAAGGTACGCCCTACGTTCAAAAGTTTGTCGATGAGTTCGATGCAAACGTTTTCGGCTATGCCAACTTGCCTGACACCGCTGGAATCGCGTCCAGCATATATTTTAGTGGACCACGTATATCCTTCTGTAGAACACAATTTGAAGAGTTTTATGCCGTACTTGTGCGACTTTGTCGGTATATATTGTCTAAATATGAGCCTTCCTCTCCAGGGAACCATAGTCTCATCAACTACAATTTCTGGGCCGGGTAAAAATATTTTTTGATAATTATCTGTAAGTATCTGCACTAATGGTGACACTTTCCCAAGTCGATTGTTATGTTCTATGCCTTCGTTGTTTGCGAAATGTAAATTTGACAACAATATCTCGAATCGATTTCGAGACATTTTATTACGGGGAAACGGAAAATTATAAAGAGAATCTGTTGACCAATATTTGGCTAATGGTGCTTGCACTAAACCCATCCAAAGCAACAGTCCAATAAAAATTTTGATTTCTTCGGAATTCGTGGGTTTCCATCTGTTTATTCGAGCGTGTTCGCTGCTTGTATTGTGATCCAGTTGTCTTTCTGCATACCTGTTCGTTTCAGTCACCAAAAGGTCTAACACTTGTTCATTTAGAAAGAGAGAAAGAACTACACCCGCTGTAATATAGGAAGGTAGTTCCACGAGAAGTCCACTTTTACCGGTGAATTCAAATGATTTTTGTTTTCCGGTGAACTCTCTCCACTGAATATCGTCAGATGAACCGGCAATATCAGTCTGATCATCTTCTTCTTCTATAGCCAGGTTTTCTAACATTTCTTCGAAATCTTCACTCTCATATAAATCGTCATTTTCCGAACTTGATTCAATAACATTTCTAACTTTTCTTGGAAAACGGAATACTTCTTCATCACTACTCGGCTCACTTTCATCTACACTTTTGCGCTGTCTAACAGACAATTTACGGATGAAGAATGTAAGACGCAGAAAACGTGGATGCGATACTATGTATAAAAAAACTCTTTTTTGTCTATCTTAGCAGCGGTCTAGGCGACAGAGATACGCGCGGTTGTACAGTTTTTAGACTTATTGGCCGGCGCTCGACATCGCAGTTATATATATTCGGTGTCCCTTCGTCCAGGGCATCCTCTGGGCCTCTTTCTTGAACGGTGAGGGGGGGGGGGGGGGTGTTGTATGAGGGTTGTCCTTCTTACCTCGTCGAAAGATGTGCCCTTAATGTTTTCCAGATGTGCGAATGCCCGGCTCGATGTCTCGCTGACGCAAAGTCTTACAAGTAATAAAGACGTTACGGAAAATGTACGAAAAATACTGCCCGACTGAACGAAAATTCTGGTATAAATGCAGTGTGAGCTCTAATAGTGATCTTTTCTCGAAATGTTTTCCCAACTCCATAGCCTGCACCACTTCGAGACCCTTCATTCTTTGTACTACAAACTTATCTTCTAAATACTCCCGTCTAAACAAAGATCTGAACGACGAAAGATCTAAAGCACGTATTGCATCGTATCGCTCTCTTAGCTAATCGCGCTGTTTACGCTACGAATCTCAGATTTGGGCCCCGGGAGAAACTCCACTGATTCACGCTGGGCGTTCAACGTGTTAATTTGCGACGCCAATTGTGGCCGTTGCTACCGAATCCGGATCGCCGGAATCGGCCGTGTTACACTATAATCGGCCGTTTCACGCTTACAAAAAGGAATAAATAAAAGGAATAACTAAACGTGCTAATGTTTCATGAACTAATAGAGCAACCTGTTTCAATGATAATACCATAGTATTTTTGCTGTTCTCCGGCTTAAACTCTGCATTCTCTTGTTTGTACGTGGCTATAAATACATAATGATTAATATCGTTAACACTAAATATAAACTTTCAAACTTTGTTACCAGTCCCTCTTTTCACCTTCCTTGACTCTGGTCCGACCTCGTAGATAACTTTGGAACAGAACTCTACTGCCTTACAAGGAGAGGTCGCGAAGTGTCACACACCAAATGAGTAGAATTTTTGTGTGTGAGTTCACATAGGTGTAACGTTAAAAAGTATAAAAGCTTTTTTTCCAGCGGGCTTTTGTTTATGAGAAATAAATTTTTACATATCCACGGCCAAATATGTATCTATTTGTTTTTGTGATTACTCAACGAGTGCCGTGACGCAGTTGATAAGGCTCCGCGGTCGAAATGCTGAGGTCCGTAGTTCGAGTCCCCTTATAGATTGAATTTTTTTTATTTCATATAGAAATATTTAATATTTTATTAATGAAAATTTGGTTTACAGTGTCATAATTTTTCTTTATTTTCACAACACCTGAACGTTTATGACAGGATTGTTAAGGGAAATTAGAAAGTTATAGAAAACAAATGTACGAAACGAATATTGTAGGTATTGCTCCCTGCTGCGCTGAAATTCCTTTGTTTTTGATAAATTTCCCTTCCTCTTCCTGCATCTGTCTCGTCAGTTTTCTTTCGAATTTAAAAAAACATTTTTTGTTGTGAAAATAAAGAAAAATTATGACACTGTGAACCAAATTTTCATTAATAAAATATTAAATATTTCTATATGAAATAAAAAAAATTCGACATATAAGGGGACTCGCGAACTACGAACCTCAGCGTTTCGACCGCGGAACCTTATCAACTGTGCCACGGCACTCGTTGCGTACTCACGAAAACAAATAGATACATATTCGCCGTGGAAATGTAAAAATTTATTTCTCATAAACAAAAGCCCGCTGGAAAAAAAGCTTTTACACTTTTTAACCTTACACCTATGTGAACTCACACACAAAATTTCTACTCATTCGGTGTGTGACACTTCGCGACCTCTCCTTGTTAGATGGCTCATCTCTAATCAAATCCTCCATGTAATCGTCACAGTGTATTTTAAATATTTTTCTAAGTTCGGTAAGGTTAAAATCCATCCCCGTATGTTTCTCCATAAACTCTTTAGCTGTTATTCCTAAAATATTATATTCCCGTGCTACATTGTGAGCCCTTAAAACATTAGGTTTACTTCCACTGACACTGAAAAATTATGAATAGTTGCAATGGAAGTCATATTGTTTTGATAAATTAAAGAACGGGATGTAATTAAACTAAAGGAACCACGTGCTCGGGCCGGCCGCGGCTCCAGATTGGGCCCATCCACGCCTAAGGTTGGAGGTCACCGGCTGGTCTCGGTGAGACTGCTGCGGCCGGTCCGGCAGGTGTCCTTCTGTTCCTAGGAAAGGGTAATGATGTTAATTAGCGCGCTGCGTTTCGTCCTGGGCCTACTCGTGGACTCGTCAGTAGGGCTGACCGCCGAACAGGCCCTGCCCTAGACGCTGTGCCTCGGATGGGACGGTGGTATCTGCCGGTTGATCGTATATATAGATCAGGCTGTTGAATTAGTTACACGCCGCGAGCCTTTTCTGAGTCGCTCGGCCTGCTTCTCCCTCCCAACTATTTTACCCAACCAGAAATGACTTGCCAGACTCGGCGTATTACACGAGTATAGTGGCGCTTTAGGGCGCCATTCGCCTCTGTTCGGTCGCGCTGGAAAGACGCCGCGCACGCCGATTACGGGAAAAAAAATCGATGCGCGTATCCCGTCGACTGACGTTATCTGTCAACAAACAGTTTCAGATCGCATCACATGGCGTTTAGGTTAAAACAAAAGTATTACTAGTAAAAAAGTATACTCAGATATGTCTTGAATTAAATGTGATTAACAGATTGTTAGCAGAAAAACATTGAAATTTTACTTTGTTGCATTCTTCGATACAAAATGTAAGAAGCGCGTTTTCGCTGCTTGACACTCAACCGGTTAAAATCTCTTGCTAAGTCGACCGTGGCGGCAACAATGTATTCTTTGACGCAAGAGCTAACGTTTTGCTGTCGCCGTATTTTTAAATTATTTGCGTTGGAAATTAATTTATACGTGCGCGTGCTAGATCGTAACACAACTGTTTCTTTAGTATACATATGAATTAAAGAAACAAGAGGTAACAAATTCAAGATTACTGGCTATAATTTTAATAAACTATCGTTATGATTGTTGTATGTATGGTTGTCTGTATAAATGTGTGCACAGTAGAACCATTTATTTTAGAAGAAAAAGTTATATGTATATATAAAAGTTTCATAATATTGTGGAGATAATATCGATGCAATACTAATTTTTTTATTTATTTATTTTTTCAACTTTACTTGAAGGAAAACTTCATTGTTTGTACAGAAATATATATCTACATTGAATGAAAACATATATTCACAAATAGAAATATATGTTTACGTTGTTTAAATTAGATACCCTCAATGTTTCCATTGGTATTTTGAGATACAATATAAGTTTTTCAATGTTATTCCTGTCACTATTCTCTGCCGAATTTGCCAAACCACCGCCGGAAGTCCAAAAACATTAAAATCTCTTAATCGCATTTAATTCAAGACATATCTGAGCATACTTTTTTACCAGTAATACTTTTGTTTTAACCTAAACGCCATGTGACGCGATCTGAAACTGTTCGTTGATAGATAACGTCAGTCGACGGGATACGCGCATCGATTTTTTTTCCCGAAATCGGCGTGCGCGGCGTCTTTCCAGCGCGAGCGAACAGAGGCGAATGGCGCCCTAAAGCGCCACTATACTCGTGTAATACGCCGAGTCTGGCAAGTCATTCCTGGTTGGGTAAAATAGTTGGGAGGGAGAAGCAGGCGGAGCGACTCAGAAAAGGCTCGCGGCGTGTAACTAATTCAACAGCCTGATATAGATACTGATCGTCGTTGGAGGACTCGCAAGAGCGATCCTTCGGTGGACACGATGTCTAGCGGACGATCCTTGAACTAGGGGTGGCGTAGGAGTAATGGCGGTCGTAGATCGGTGGTGGCCACTGAACTATAATATCGTACTACTGGAACGCGCGCTGGCTATTCTTTTCCATGTAGAAGCCGCGTATCGAGAGAGATAGCGACAACGGGTATCTTTTGCTCTTTCTAACCATATTGCGCATGTGCACAATACGTCACGCTCATCAGGGTACACGGGCTGCAAAAAGTTTGTTCACTCATCTCAGTTTTAGTACGAGGGAGAAAACTTTCAGACGGAACTGTACAGACAGAGAGAAGGCTACCCAGAGTAAGGAGGTTCATGATATCTCTCTCGATACGTGTTGGCAGCGTCACACAGTAGTCCAGAGCGTGAATTTAGCTGTTCACGCACCTCACGCAGTTTTCAATATTTTTCAAATCGTCACCACGGGCTCAAAACACACCGGATTTAGTTAAAATTGGTATTCTATTATTTTTTGGGTTGCTGAGTATGAATCTGAACCCAAAAATTTTTAAAACAAAATGGCGGAATAAATATGGCGGACAGGTTTGTTTACAAATTTATTGTTTTGCACAAAAATTAGTATTCTAATGTTTTTTGGGTCGCTGATTACGAATCTGAACTCAAAAATTTTAAAAACAAAATGGCTGTTGATATATAGAGGGTAGCTATGTACATTAGCTTATTAAGCTTACATTGCTAACTTCAAAATGGAAAAACTAAAAAGCACCACAAAGTATTCTCTGAGAACTTTGAAGATGTTTAGTTTAAACTATATAAAAATAGTTCCTGCCAAAATTGGCTTTATCTATCTGCACTTTTTGTTGATATTCTTTCCTAAAGTTTATGTAACCCAGACCAGCTGTATAGATCCAGTGGGACACGCGGTCAGTAAATTCCCGGGTTTCTTAAAGATACCGTGCAATAAAAACAAAATCTTATAGGTACTAACGAGGACGAAGACTTCTAAAGCATCACTTTTATTACTTAATTGCTTTATTGTTAGGATGCGAGCAAAAAGCAATGAGCTAGGTTATCCGATTGAAAGGAAATCCTAGTCTTCGCCGTGCAGGGTTCACTTAAAAATTAAATAACTTATAAGTATCGAAAGGTATTCGGCTATAACTTTCCACATATATTCCTATATAGAAGTTATTTCTGCAAATATTTCGTGCGTCTACCTGGGCCCTTCATTGTTATACCTGTCGGAAGTTTACGAGACAGTCTGGTGATAGCGCCTTGTCGAGGTGCGCGCGAGTCTTTAAACAATAAAATTCCATCCGAGGCGGATCCGGGCGGATGATATTTTTGCAGGATCGTTTAGGGGAAGGATTACAGAAAAGAATGGTGTTAATTAGATAGTGTAAGTATGTAGCACATTTTAGATTTTCTCTGCAAAAGATAAAAAACTTCGACGACTTTCTTTCATGTTTTCAACATTAATTTTTGAATAAACTACAAACAATAATTTTATGTTCGACACATGAATTTTTATCGTGGAAGAATGCTCTTCAAATAGAAACAATAATTATTAAAAAATATTGCATAGTTTCGTCAGAATGTTAGAAAGAAGACAACGTAGTTTTTCGATAGAAAAAGCCTCCAGAAAAAGTTTCAACTTTAAGCGCTTGTTGCAACTACAATTTTTATCCAATTTCAAAAATTTTTTATTTCTGAGGTCAGTGGACATTTAGGAATCGATATATAAAAAAAAATCGAAATTCCAAAATCGACTTTTTGACTTTTGTCCGGCTAAATGCACATTCTGGACCACCGTGCGGCGGTTCGCTCCGCGTAAGCGACTCCACTGAACGGGGCGCCGCACGATGGTCCAGAATGTGCATTTAGCTGCGCAAAAGTCAAAAAGTCGGTTTTGGAATTTCGACTTTTTTTTTATATATCGATTCCTAAATGTCCACTGACCTCAGAAATAAAAAATTTTTGAAATTGGATAAAAATTGTAGTTGCAACAAACGCTTAAAGTTGAAACTTTTTCTGGAGGCCTTTTTCTGTCGAAAAACCACGTTGTCTTCTTTCTAACATTCTAACGAAACTATGCAATATTTTTTAATAATTATTGTTTCGATTTGAAGAGCATTCTTCCACGATAAAAATTCATGTGTCGAACATAAAATTATTGTTTGTAGTTTATTCAAAAATTAATGTTGAAAACATGAAAGAAAGTCGTCGAAGTTTTTTATCTTTTGCAGAGAAAATCTAAAATGTGCTACATACTTACACTATCTAATTAACACCATTTTTTTTCTGTAATCCTTCCCCTAAACGATCCTGCAAAAATATCATCCGCCCGGATCCGCCTCGGATGGTTTTTTATTGTTTGAAGACTCGCGCGCATCTCGACAAGGCGCTGTCGCCAGACTGTCTCGTAAACTTCCGACAGGTATAACAATGAAGGCCCCAGGTAGATGCACGAAATATTTGCAGAAATAACTTCTATATAGTCTAAGGAATATATGTGGAAAGTTTTAGCCGAATACCTTTCGATACTTATAAGTTATTTAATTTTTAAGTGAACCCTGCACGGCGAAGAGGAGGATTTCCTTTCAATCGGATAACCTAGCTCATTCCTTTTTGCTCGCATCCTAACAATAAAGCAATTAAGTAATAAAAGTGATGCTTTAGAAGTCTTCGTCCTCGTTAGTGCCAATAAGATTTTGTTTTTATTGCACGGTATCTTTAAGAAACTCGGGAATTTAATGACCGCGGGTCTCACTGGGTCTATGCAGCTGATCTGGGTTACATAAACTTTAGGAAGGAATATCAACAAAAGGTGCAGATAGATGAAGCTAATTTCAGCAGGAACTGTTTCTATATAGGTTAAACTAAACATCTTCAAAGTTCTCAGAGGCCACTTTGTGATACTTTTTAGTTTTTCCATTTTGAAGTTAGCAATGTAACCTGAATAAGCTAATGTACATAGCTACCCTCTATATATCAACCGCCATTTTGTTTTTAATATTTTTAAGTTCAGATTCGTAATCAGCGACCCAAAAAAACATTAGAATACTAATTTTTGTGCAAAACAATTAATTTTTAAACAAACCTGTCCGCCATTTTGTTTAAAAATTTTTTGAGTTCAGATTCGTAATCAGCAACCCAAAAAGTAATAGAATACCAATTTTTAACTAAATCCTGTGTGTTTTGAGCCCGTGGTGACGATTTGAAAAAGATTGAAAACTGCGCGATGTGCGTGAACAGCTAAATTCACGCTCTGGACCACTGTGCGCCGCGCCGAAAATCTACACAGAGCGCGTGCACAGTCTCATACGATGAAATACGTGAATTCAATGGCAGCAGATAGACGGGTGTTTACATGAAAGAAAGAATCTAAAGTAACTGATCGGCTGCGATCGTTACTTTCATCAAACCAAGTAAATTGTAAAGATGAATAAATAATTATGCAAAATATGAGATGAAAGGAAGTTTCGGGACTCTATTTTTTTATCACTTGGTTTAATAGGAAAGTAAAGAAATGATTAAAACGGGTCCGTACTGATAGGTTCCTGAGCAGAGATTACGAAAATGATAACGTAGGAAAATTGGTCTGTAGACTCAACATGTTGAAGGTGTCAATAACAAAAGGGAAACATTATAAAAATCATTATACATATAAAGTAATTTAATATATATAAATAATAATTTAATTAGTAATTGAAAATTGTGGAAAATATATATGCAGAATTCATTGCCGGCGCTGGGACCGGCGATCGTTTCATGCTCGCCGGATATATCCGGCGGTAGGTCCTGGCGATCGTTTCATGCTCGCCGGATTTATCCGGCGGTAGGCTCTAGCGGTCGCTTCGCGCGCGCCGGATATATCCGGCGATAGTCGCGAAAGGGTTAATACTCCGTCATCGCTTTCCAATTTTTTAAGATCTTCCAAAAATGCCTCAAGTATTTGATCAAAACCGTACGTTTTTACATCCTCATAAGTACAAATTAAAAGGGCATGAATACTGCTTAACTCAGAATTCATATGTGCAGGCAAATTTTGAATTGTATTAGGAGCTTGCATGTATTTTGATTATGTTTTTCATTTTAAAAGGCATTTATTGAGAAAAATTTGTACAATATATATCAATCAAAATATTTTACATTATTTTCTACAACTTTTTCCCATCTTTCTGGCAACATGGCGATACCGTGTCGAAAGAACGATTTTGGTTTGGCAGCGATCCAATCATCAATCCATTGTTGCACTTCTTCAGTATTTCCAAAATGTGTGCCAGCCAAGCCATGCTGCATCGATTGGAACAAGTAGTAATCAGAAGGTGCTATGTCCGGTGAGTACGCTGAGTGCGGCAGAACTTCCCATTTGAGCTGTAACAGTGTATCCTTCACAACTGTTTCAACGTGTGGCTGAGCGTTGTCATGCAAGAGGATGACTTTGCGTTTGTTACTCGCTATTGCTTGTTCCTTTTGCACTAATTCGTCGTTCAATTTGTTCAATTGACGTCGATAGACATCTGCACTAACAGTTTCATTCGGTTTTAGCAGCTCGTAATACACAACATCTTGCTGATCCCACCATATGCACAACAAAACTTTATGTTCATGAATATTCCGTTGCGGTGTCGATGTGGATGGCTCTCCTGGATTAACCCATGACTTCTTGCGCTTAGGATTGTCGTAATAGACCCACTTTTCATCGCCAGTCACAATACGCCATAGAAAACTCTTCTTTTTTTGCCTGGCAAGCAACGAAACCGCGTTGTTGTAACGGTTCGAAATGGCATTTTCAGTCAATTCGTGAGGTAACCATTTTCCCTCCTTTTGGATCTTTCTCATCGCACGCAAACGTCTGGAAACAGTTGATTCATCAACTGCTAACCTGTTTGGAAGTTCTTTGACAGTTTGAGCTGGATTTTCGTCCAATAAGCCTTGCAATTGATTGTCTTGGAATCTTTTTGGTCCTCCAGGCCGTTCTTTGTCATTGACATCGAAATCACCACTCTTAAGTTTTTGAAACCAAAACCGACAATTCGGATATGACGGAGCAGCACCACCATAAGTTTCTCACAGTGCCTGATGGGCTTCGGAAGCACATTTCTTCAAATCAAACAAAAAAAGCAAACGAATGTCGAAAACGCAACTTGGAGCGTTCATTGATTGACGTTTTTATGCACTGAATAACTCAATAATATTGAATGGAAGACTTTCAGAATGATAACAATGTAACAATAGTACATTAGCAAAACGCAAAACAATTGTTTTTCATGTAGAAACTTCCTATGTTTACCAATAGATTCAATAGACCCGCTGATCAAAATACACGCAAGCCTCTAATAAAATAAAATACCCCCAGTTTATGCACACCTGTTTTTGAACCCAGGGGGTTAACAATTTCTAATTCTTTTTTATGACAAGATAAGAGCGGATGACTCTTAAAAATTTTTCCATCAATAAACGAAGTAAATACATTATTATGCGTTGATTCTATTTCTGACGTAATACTGCGTAAAATAGTTTCATTTGATAAAATGAGTGTTAAAGTCTTAATGACTGAGACGTATTGAAAAGATTCCATCGTTTTTTTTGTATGTAAGCTCCAGTATTTTTCTGTAAATAAATATCCATGCGATAACGAAGAGGAATTTTTGCAGGTTCAATGTATCCATGATTTTCTTTCAAAGCACTTATCTGTTGTTCAGTGGTTTCAGATCTTTAAAAGGACTGTTGAGTTTATAATTATCAAATAACATTTTAACTTTAGCCTCAATTGATGAACCTGAGATAATGAAGTATCTACTAATAATTTTTTTCAACAAGTCAGTAGAAAAATATAAAAAATTTTCACATTCATCAAGCATATTTGTCAGTATACTATTTGTCATAAAACCTTTGAACAATAGCCTGCCAATCACTCTAATCACGTGAACACGTAAATTTGAATTTTGTTGCATTTTGTTCAAGTGAAATTTGCAATGGTTGGGTTTTTGAACTTTTGACTGTCGTATGTTGATTATAAGAGCATTTTAATCGTTCTTTGAATTCCGAATGAGAAAAATTTTCTACAATAAAAAAAATAACTGGCGAATAATTTTTTTTTTTAATAAATCCAAATATTGTTATAATTACGATATGAATATAACTATGTAAATAAATAATTCCAATTGTAATGATATCAAATTTAGCAGATATTAATAATAATCTATTTTATTCCCTTCGCGGGGTACAGAATGCGGACCTCCGCTTCGCTTACAATTCCTTTTTCAATATATTCATCATACACTCATACACTTATGACATATGTACATCATACACTTATTCACAATTACCTTACACTTACAAAATTCCGCTTACGAGAGAGATTAGGTACCCAAAATTGAGCTTGAGAGACAGAGAGAACTCACTCATATCCCATCCTTCCATTCCATCCACACTCATTCCCTCGACCTCCGCTTCCGCTGCTCGCTCCTTCTCTCAACTCTTCCACTTGCCTCATCCATACTTCCCCTCCTCCATCTTCTCCTAACACCTCTTCTACCATCTCCTGCCATCCCCTATCCGTTCCCCACTCTCTGCACTCCTCCCATATATGCTTCCATGTTTCTACCCCTCTCCCACATATTCTACATTTTCCATTCTCTATCTTTTCCCAATACAGTAAAACCTCGATAAATGCAGAGAATTCGGGACCGAATCAGTGCAGTTACGAAGCAGTGGTTTCTATTTTGTGTTTACGTGCAGGCTCCAGCCGAGCGTGAGCTTAGAAAAGAACAGACAGTAGAAGAGACAAAGAGGTCCAACCTACAGGGGGATCGGCCCGAACGTATCGATGAGACAATACTAATCCGAGGCTTGAACTTTTCCATTTTTGATTTTTTTTTGTTGAAAACTTCGCCAACGTATTTGTGACAATTTTCTGATTAAAATGATACGAAACACGACATAGTTTGAGTAATATTTACTTAATATTTAATTCGTTTACTTGCTATTTAGATAACTCAAACATATCGTGTTTGGTATCATTTTAATCAGAAAAATGTCAAAAATACGTTAGCGAAGTTTTCAAAACAAAAAAATAAAAAATAGAAAAGTTCCATCCTCCGCTTAGTATTGTGTCATCCATACGTTAGGGCCGGTCCCCCTGTGCGTTGGGCCTCTCTGTCTTTTCTACTGTCTGTCCTTTTCTAAGCTCGGCGTTCGCTGGAGCCTCAACGTAAACACAGTCCTGACATACAGCAGCGTCCTATGCATTTAAGTCTCGCACAGGGAACCATTTAGTAGTGCAGTTAACGGTACAGGTAACTATTCTATGTTTTCATCTGACTCCAGCTGACCACGAATCTAGAAAGGGGTAAGCAATGGGAAACCGCCCCCTCGAAGATGATAGGGTTAAAGGAACCGGGACTCGGTTGCGGTGCACACGCGATTGACGGCGATGCGTTCATCTTTGCTCCATTCACGAGCTAATGGAGTACATTTTGACGATGCTCAAAGTTTGTTAGATATCTATGCTATTGAGAGAAACGTTCCTCAAAACGAACGGACTCCTCGCTGTCAATTACGTGTCCATCACATGGCGACTTCCGTTATTTTTAACTGTTACATCTTCGAGGGGGTGGTTTTCCATGGTCTGTTCCTTTCTAAATTTACGGTCAACTGGAGTCGCATGAAAACACTGAATGGTTACGCAACTCGACAAATTAACAGCTATATGCAACCTGTGCAAGGTTTAAATGCACAGGTTGCGGCTCAGTGGCAGGACTGTGTTTACGTTACGGCTCCAGCCGAGTTTGTTGTTGTTATTATGTTTGCTGTTTACTAAAATTTAATATTAAAATTTGTTGTTAACCCTTTGCGGTCGTATGTCTTCTCTCAGCCACCACAGCAAGGAACCATACAAATCCTATACTTTATTCATTCATTTATCAGTTTACACTTTCTCTAAACGAACCTAAATGCCTAAGGAACCTATTCACGAACCAATTCGGTGCTCCAATCAATTGGAGATAACGAAATCCAATCTAAACAAAAGCTGTCACCCCGCACTCGCCATGCAAGATGCCGTGCTGTGGCGAGTCAGTCGCCTTTTCAGCGTAAAGAAATCGACAACGTTCGGCGATACCTTGTCGAATTCCAAAGAATATTGTATAAATTGTGTTTAACAGTAATAAGACATTCTCGCTTGTTAAAATATTACAAAATAATACTCCAAAATGGCAAAAAGACAGTTACCGGAAGAAGTGTTCTGTGAAACTGAAAATAGCGATGAAGAGTTTTATTTTGACCCCTTCAATACAGACTCTGTATATAAGGCGTCAGCTAGAAGAGAGAACAGGACGCCTATGACACATTTTATGTTTTTTCCGAAAATTGGTGGGACAACTGGTTGGTGGTTATCGTGATGGAGCACAATCAAAACTAGGAAAACCATCGACCTCAGGTAAGGAGGAAAGACTGAATGGAAAACTGCACATATTGTGGCATTGTGAAGACGTAGAAAGTAAAGATTGCGCAGTATGTTCAAACAGAAACATTAAGGGCGGAAAGCGCCAAACCAATTATTTTTGCGATACATGCAATCGAAAACCAGGCCTGCATGTTGGAGATTGCTTCGAAAAATACCACACGATGGAAAACTATAAAATATAATTTTTATACAAAAACGTGACATTAGATCACTTTATTGAGTAAACATACATCTAAAGTTCACAAAGGACCTACTAAATCTTGTTTATACTTCGTAATCTTGCATGTTATGTATCCCTGCTCTTTCGACGGAAATTAATTCCGACCAGTACGATACCCATGTCCAAATTTAATACGACCGCAAAGGGTTAATAAAAGAAACATCATCCTTCTCAACCAGGTCGTCCTCACCTATTATGGCCTCTTGTTTGCCACCCTCAACGTCTCCTCATTTTATGTATTTTCCATAATACTATATTAAAATTAATTAGAACTCAGTGTCGGCCTTAAACTCACGCCTTAATTATGTAGTACTTCCGCCACGTCGTAACGTCTTCTATTGCATTACGCTCTACTAATCGGAGTATCGAACTTTTTCATTTTTGATTCTTATTTTTTGAAAAATCGTTAACGTATTTATGAGATTTTTTTTTATTAAAATGATACCGAACGCTATACGGTTTGAATTATATTTAATGCATTTTCTAAGTTCGGCGCTCAATTGGAGCCGTAACGTAGACAGAGCCCTGTGCATTTAGACATTGCACAGCTGTCGATTTGCTGTACATTTATTGAGTTGGTAACAATTCAGCGTTTTCATGCGACTCTAACTGACCGCGAATTTAGAAAGTGGCAAACAATGGGGGGACCCCCCACCCCCGAAGATGCAGGGGTTAAAGGTACTAAGGCACGATTATGATGAACACGCGATTGACAGCGAGGAGTCCGTTCGTAGGAACGTTTTGAGGAACGTTTCTCCCAATAGCATAGATATCTAACAAACTTTGAGCATCGTCAAAATGTACTCCATTAGCTCGTGAATGGAGCAAAGATGAACGTATCGCCGTCAATTGCGTGTGCACCGCAACCGAGTCCCGGTTCCTTTAACCCTATTATCTTCGAGGGGGCGGTTTCCCATTGCTTACCCCTTTCTAGATTCGTGGTCAGCTGGAGTCAGATGAAAACATAGAATAGTTACCTGTACCGTTAACTGCACTGCTAAATGGTTCCCTGTGCGAGACTTAAATGCATAGGACGCTGCTGTATGTCAGGACTGTGTTTACGTTGAGGCTCCAGCGAACGCCGAGCTTAGAAAAGGACAGACAGTAGAAAAGACAGAGAGGCCCAACGCACAGGGGGACCGGCCCTAACGTATGGATGACACAATACTAAGCGGAGGATGGAACTTTTCCATTTTTTATTTTTTTGTTTTGAAAACTTCGCTACCGTATTTGTGACATTTTTCTGATTAAAATGATACCAAACACGATATGTTTGAGTTATCTAAATAGCAAGTAAACGAATTAAATATTAAGTAAATATTGCTCAAACTATGTCGTGTTTGGTATCATTTTAATCAGAAAATTGTCACAAATACGTTAGCGAAGTTTTCAACAAAAAAAAATAAAAAATGGAAAAGTTCATGCCTCCGCTTAGTATTGTGTCATCCATACGTTCCGATAATATCGTGTTACACTGCCTCGTCGCCGAACGTCGAGGTTCGACCGAGGGGGATCCCCCTATGTGGAGGGGATAGTCGCGATGCATTTATCGGTACAAACTTCTTCGGCATTTATCGAGGATTTACTGTACCTCCCTCCTCTCATTTTACTTCCTAATCTATAACCTGCCACCATTTGCCATCTCCTTTCACCCCATCCCTTCTTCAAATACATCGGCACTCCCTCTCCTCTTACCCTCATATACCACTCGTTATATTTTGATTCTTCGACCTGTCTCCACCTTTCTTTTCTCTGTGTTTCTCTTTCTCTTCTTACTCAGCCTCCTTTCCTCCCTCATCTTCTATACCTCCTCCAAACTCTACCCCCTTTTACACTTAATTTAATAAAATTTAATTTACATTTAACATTGCCTTGCTAGATAACCTCCCTTTCCTTCACTCAACTTCCTCTCGTAACTCCACACTCTTATACCAGCCCTTGCTACAAGCAAATCCCTCTGCATCTCCGCCCTTATCATATACCCCGGGACACTTCTTTCTGCTCCTAACACCCACCTTAAATATCTTTCTTGAATTCTTTCTAATTTTACCCTCTTCTTCCATCCCCATATTTCCACTCCATACCCCATCACCACCCACACTAATCTGTCAAACAATCGCAATCTCCTAACCCAATCTCTTCCAAATTTCCTTTTCCCTATCCCCCATACCTTCCTCATTGCTACCATCGCTTTCTTTGCTCTTTCTTCCACTTGTTCCTCCTGACTGCCGATTGATTAATCCCGCCACCTCCTTGTCACGTGTAGCGACCGCCTTCACCAGTTCTGTTGTTATTCCTGCGAGTTCCGGCAATGCTGCCCTTTTTTCCTCTACCTTCGTTGGAATGGGGATTATTTCAGTTTCTATGCCTGATATATCTATTATCTCTACTGATACAGGATTATATAAGAATTCCAAATTAATTTTCTCAAGCCGAACACGGCATTCCTTCATATCTGTACACTTCTTTTTTGGTACACTCCTTCTCGGCCTTGGTGGTGGGCTCTCTGGTTCACTCGGTGCGTCGGTAGTATTCTCCGATGTTCCTGCCTGCGAACTCGTCGGAGCCGGTGGACTAGGCGGGCGCGACTCTCTATCCGCATCCGATCGGGGATGCGGACTCTCCGAACAACGCGACCGGGGCGGCGAGGGGCCATCTCGTTCCCGGCCGCGTGTCGATCTGGCTTGCATTCTGAGTCGAATGCTCTTTCTTCTTCTCCCCATCTCTTCCAATCTTTCAAGTTTATTGTTGATCTCGAAAATGGAAGTTTTATATTTGACTATTGGACAGTTGTTTAGGTACGATTGGATTGATACAGAACTGAATGCACTGTTTATGATTGACAATCAAATCAAAAGACAATTTTATTGTTAAACTATGAGAATACTGTTTTACATAATGTGACGCTCGAGTAGGGGGAAAATCGAGAAGTCCATATACTGTCCCGTTAACTGATCGACTGCGATGCTACCCATAATGGGTCCCACCGTATACATGGGGCTGGCCATCTCGGGCGTCTCAGTTACGGCTCGTATTGATATATATATATATATATATATATACATACATACATACATACATATTTACTGTGTATGTACATGTTGAATGGGTTGAAGGACACCAGATAAATACAAAATTTAAACAATGTATTTATTACGAAATAACAAAAAAAGGATAACCAAAATTAATTTGACTCTCTCTCTCTCGACAGTCGTACGCCAACTGACTTTCGTTCCGTTCTCATCTTTCATTCTCACCTATTCTCGCATTCGTTTGTTTCATGCACTCACAAGCACACATACCCAATACACCCTCTCATTCCTTCATACATATGCGTGTATATATATATATATGTATATGTACAACGTAAATGTAAAATATGTACAATGTAAAAATAGTAAATGTACAATAAAAATATAAATTAATAAATACATAATAATACTGGCATATGAATTGTTTACAATGCTCTTTAGAATGTTTTTGTACATATTTTTGTACATGTTTTTGTATATATGTACAACGTAAATGTAAAATATGTACAATGTAAAAATAGTAAATGTACAATAAAAATATAAATTAATAAATACATAATAATACTGGCATATGAATTGTTTACAATGCTCTTTAGAATGTTTTTGTACATATTCATATGCCATTTGCATGAGATCATCTGCATGCACTGGTTGATGTTGTGTACCTTTCAATATTTTTCTAACAGAAAAATACCAAAAAATAATTTTGTATGATATATGTTACACTTTCATTGATAATGTCTAACTTTAATTTTGATGAATGATTATAGTTCTGAAATTGAAATGGAATTTCATTATTCAGAACTGCTTTCATTGCGGTGCCAAATTTAGAAATGTATGAAATTTTGGGTAGGTACTGTTCATAAGTGAATACAATTGCTCTCATGCATTTGATGAATGTTTCGTCATCGCTAAGTATACTCGTGTAATTAGAGTAACCAACTTCACATGTGACAGATTTTATAATCTTTTTCTAAATAATCGTTTTTATACCACCTATTAAATTCTCATCTACTTCATAATTTCCATTGTTTGCTACTGTAATAGTTGGTGAATAAACTACATCTGTTGAACTATGTCTGTCTTGTGAAGCCGTTCTGTTAAAAAATGATTTTTAAAATCTATTAAATAATCACTTGTATCGTCTAATTCACAGTGTCCAGTCAAATTGGATTCCATGTACGAATTTAAAATGAGACTTTTGTAAAATTCGACAAATGTCGAACATGTCGGACTGGTGTTTAGAGAACCGTACTGCCGAATTTGACCAAAAAATCTTGATTGATAACGCTATATTTTGAAAATCCAATTTTTTGAAGGTGTTTTTAATTAATTTAAATCCTTTTAGTGTATGAATCGAATTTTCAAGAACCTGTGGATTAGCTTGATCTGTTGTCTTTTTTTAAACAAAGCGCATTGTTTCTATTATAGAAATAGCATCATTCCATACTTGAATTTGTTTGGCATTATATTTACAGAAGGAATGATGCTCTTCCCATTTAAACTGTCAAATAAATTATTAAAAAACAATAACAATTGCGCTGCATCTTCTCCATCACGAGGCATACTTCTTTGTTGACCCACGCTTTTAGCCCCACTGCGACTCACTAATGACATTGCACTAGACACAGTGCGATTAAAAACCTGTATACAACAGGAAACTTTTATCTTCCTAATTTTATTTTTTACAACATGTTGATCAGTTAATTTTCGCATTTTTCTAAGAACTGCTCCACTACTCTGATCATTGAAATATGCATCTTCAATATGCGACCTTTTGGCTGTTTGAATAACGTTATCTTTTAATTTAAATTTCAAATCTTTTGTTAACAAATTGTTGCGTATGCATTTCGAAAGATGCGGAACATCGTATAGTGGAACTATATGATGCCCATTAATTACTATTACATCGTGTTCCAAAACGTTATTATTTTGAAACGCATGGCGTTTCGAATCTAAAATTAAATTTCTTATCGCTTTGCTATTATTACAACCTAGGTCGCATACAGAAGCTACAATTTCCAGACCAGCATCATGAGCACGCATAACAATTTGTTTATACATATATACAATCTTTTCCCATGACGTTGCTCCTTTGCAAAAGGTAAATGCAATCGGTTGCTTCCATGGTCGATCACCATGACTCCTTCGGAAAAGCCAAAGCAAAACTAAATTACTCAATTTGAAAATGTGTAACTTCCACCAATTACCATAATCAAAATCATATAGAGTACATGCATATAGGAAAAATTTAAACTACGTTAAAAATATAGTTAAAATGGACTTGGTTAGAGGGCGTGGATGAGAGTGGTGCGAGTGTCAGGGAAAATAGAGAATAGAGAGAAAATAGGCGTGAAAAATTATAATCGGAAAGCGACAAACGGTTAAAGAGGTAGAAAGAAATAAGGAAGGGAAAAAGTTAGAAGTTAGGAAGCGAGAACGGAGAGGAAAGCAGGGTAGATACGAAAAGTGAGGTTAGGGGTAAAATAGAACGGAGCGAAGATAGACAAACATGGCAAAAGACGGCCCGACAGCACAGGTGCAAGAAGATAAAGCAAATCTGGAGAAAAGAAAAAGGGTAAAAAGTATAGCTAGAGAAAACAGTAATAGCGAGAAACTGCCAGAAATCTGGGGGAGAAACTCAGAAGAAGAATCTGAGGGAGGTGAAACGGACGAAGAGGGCAAAAAGAGGAAAAGAACCCCAGAAAAGGGCAAAGGGGAGAAGAAGAAACAAGACGAGGTAGAAATGGTAACAATAATGACACCAGATGAGATTATTTAAAGGAATGTCTAGGAAAATGGTGAGCATAATGAAGGAAATAAGCAAGGGGAGAGAGAAACGAGAACAAAGTTACTAGGAAGATTAGATTGATCAGCTATACTATGACTTTCAATTGCTTCGAGAAACATATTACGTGGAAGAATAAAGTTGTAAAACATCCTCTAACGAAGGATCCGTTAAGAGGCGGTTGGAGGGGTTGTGATGAAGGATGCGCAGACGTGCAGCGCGATCCAATAGAGCGTACAATGGTCTCGTCAGCCAAGAAATTCCCTGAGCGAGCATGGAGCGGCAAAGGTCCTCGGGTACTTCCTCAATCTTCATGCTGACCTTCTGCTCTTTGGTGGTGTTGCGGCAGAAAAAATCGAACAAGGCCGCTTGGTATTCGACCTGCTCGATGGGTAGGAGCCAGAGGGTGTCAACTCCCACATATAAAATTTGGTCCGCAGATGTGCTGCCGCCTAGGGCGGAACCCGTACATAGGAACTACTTTTTATATATATAGCACAGTATGCTATATATACCGTATATGTATATAGTACTATCGCTTACTGATTTAAAACTACTTTTTAAGAGGTATACTAAAGTTTGATCCATTATTGTAAAATGTGAAATTTATTTAATTTTTAATTTTGCAGTTCACATAATTGTTTATTTCACACTTTTACAATATTCAAGCAAACTTCAGTATACATACTTGTTTTAAAAGAAAATATCAATATTTAATTTATCTTTAGAAATTTATTTGAAAGTCGTACATACATACTACGTTTTACATATTTTCGTAAAACTATTTATTTAATAGTAATATTGTATACTAACCCACCTCCTTTTTCAAACGGGCTTGGGACCGTATATGGCGGAGTTACCTGGCGGACCGAACGCAGGATATTTTCAATTTATTTTTATTTCGCGATATTTTCATTCAAGATGGCACTTTTCGTTTCACTCGTAACATGTATTTGTTCTGTGCTCTCAGCATCGTGATATTTTTTGTTCCTTTCGTGTCTTTTCCGCTCAGTCTTCTATTCACTCTTTCGCACCAATCGTTTATGTAAAAAGTAGTAACTGTGTCAATTACATATTCTTTGAAATATTCTAAATGTACCATGCATTTAATTGGCCCAAAATCAACTTTTTTTATAATAATGTTTTTCAACAAGTGGCATACATTACTTTTAATATATATCTCATCGGTCTTTTTCCTTATTATTTTATTTATATTTAAAACTATGTCCGCAAGAAATGGGCTTGTACAATTAACTACACAATCTCTGCATTCTTTATATTTATGCTTTCTTAAAATTTCGTCTATTAACCTTTTTTTACTGGCATATATGTATGATCCACATGTATCAGTGGATATGGATTTACTTGTCACCTCGGACGTAACTTCTTCATTTTCTATTATTCGAGTTTTTCAGATCTCTGTGGCTAACGTGTCTGTTCCTTTGTTTAAAGACATCCTCCATTGATAATGCATGAATATTTTGTAGAATAGAAAAGCACCTTAGCCTGAGAAATTGAAGAGAGGAAACAATGTTGAGGTATTACAATATAAAGACTATTTCCACATCTATGTGATTCACGCATAAAGATGAAACTAAAGGCGGCTGGTGGAGGGAACATTCTAGTGGCTTGTCTTGTTGTTACTATCAGGGCAACATCAGCTATCAGACTGATCAGTGTTCTCACTTCATTGGGCTCCTTTTCTTTGACTACTTTCATTATAGTATCGATGTCAGGAAAATGTGCAAAAGCCCTCATCACAGCCTCAGTTCATTTTTGTGAATATCTTCTGTCGGTTTTTATATAACACAAGAGAGCAGTCAAGGGACCTACAGTTTGTGGCATTGAGGCCCTCTTCTCAGGTAGAAATGATATTCCTTCACAAAGTGGGTGATGCACCCCGTATATCCCATACTGACCCAGGTTCACATCTCGTTGCTGGTTGTTCCGCTTCTCGATAGGCATAAAGTGGTGCCCCAATCTGAGTTATTTCTTACGCAGTGCAAATCCCGAAAGGAAATTCAAAAGAGGATTAGCAATCCCATACCAGTTTCTTGGATCCCTCTGCTCGTATTTGGCAAAAGGAATTCCTAGTTTATTTGCCTCGGAGGCCACTATGCCCTTAATTTCATCTCTCTTTTTACAAAATTCTTTGTTATTATAGGTAATTTTGAAATCGGTGTCTCCCATCCTACTTTCCAAGGTCCCTCCGGTCTGATTGTGGTGTTGTCTCAAGACTGTAGATGTAGTGAAAAGAATGTTATGGATCTGATCTCCTAATTTCAAGTCCATGGCATCCGGCTCTTTGAAAAAGGCATTCAATATTCTGGCGTGTGAGGCTGCTATAAATTTCATTACCTTTATCTTTTTATCAGTTTCTTGGGGCACTTGGACTTTCTTGACTGACGTTACCTCGATATTTGGGTTGTTCGCGTCGACTATGATTCGCCTGGGTACGTCTTCTTGAGTTGAAGGCCCTGCATCCGTCTCCATTTCTTGTGGGTTCATTCTGTATGGTATTGGTAACGCTTTGCCTGCTTTTTCTCAAATTGTGATTATAAATTACAGGGTCTGTTGATACTTTTTTTTAGATCTGAAAATCTCTTGGCTCAAATATTCTTTTAATGTAAATAGCAACTTTCCGTTGCATAAATCCTCGCAATTTGGTTTTTTACTCTGTTGTGCTGATAAATTGTTCATTAGTAATGTTTTGTATGCCCCTGTGAATCCAGCTCACGTAGGCTGCGTATTCCTCCAGCCAGTAGCCCTTATGTTTCCAAAAAAGTTTTCAAGCGGATCTTGGTTAATATATTTTGGTTTCAAAATACGGAAACTTTCTCTATATAATAATTCCCACAGTTCTGTAAAATCTTTTATGGTCCATATCCATTTCTGCAAACACTGAGTTCCTGTTGCGGTTCTTTTTGTCACGGGATTGACATAACGCATATGTTCCAATTCACGTATCACAGTTATCCAAAAATGGTGATGTTCACTCGTTTCTGATACTGCAATACGCAAAGGTGTCTCACTTTTCAATAAATGTCTGTTAACGGAATCGAATAGTTTATTAAAATAGTGTCACACCTCACCCGTTATTCTGCCCTCATCCGCCGGCATCTGCAATGGTCCTATTGCTGTAGGAATGGATCCTATACCACAAGAATTTTTTATTACAACATATTTAATCTAAAGAATATACTTGTATACAATAATATTGTATTGTAATTTCGCGCATATACCGATTGGCGCACATTTTCAGGCATTTAGCAAGATGCCTATTATGCGGCGTTACGGTTGCGCAGTGACACCGTTTTTTTTTAGTTAGATCTCGTTCCTTGTACAGTAAGCGTCGTACGAAAAATATTTAATAAATAACGTAATCTGTTTCTTACGAAAAATGAAAAGTAGTAGCGATAATTATTTATTTCCGATCATGCATGCTTAACGGTGCGAGTTAACTATTAATATTAATTAATAAATATCGTTTGAAAATTCCATTTACCGCATAAGCCCAGGAACTCCAATGATGTAGCAACCGTGACGCTGAATATTTGGGTGGCATATTTCACTCTCATTTTTTTAATTTTATGTGGGATGACGTGTTCATCTGCTATTTTTGGCATTTTTTTTTTCCTATTATGGGCATGTGCGTGACAATTTTGTATGCCAGTTCTATTGGCTTCTATGATGCGTATTCTCGATTTCCATCTCTTTTCTCAATAGACACGTTTGTTTCCAAATCCTTGTTTATTAAATTATTTCGAACGGTTTTAATAAGATGAGGCGGGTCATAAAAAGGAATTACGTTTTGCCCGTTAAATTCAATAGCACAGTTTCCTAAAAAATAGATTTTATATTTTTCCTAAAGTTGTCAAACAAATTTTTTTTCTATAATTCAACATTTTCAAAGACGTTTGTACTTACGATGTTCTTCATATCGTTTCCACTTCTCTCTGGTATCATCGAGAAGGCTATTTAACGCTGCAACGTTTGATGAGCCCTGGTTGCCTACTGTTGCCACTACTTTAAATCCACTTGCCGCTACACTCTGAATTACATTTTTTATACAGCATATTAATTGCGTGCTACTTGGTTGGTATTCACAGAAATTGTAGGATATCGGAATCTTCCATCCATTTCTCAATCCTCTTAACATGAATACCAATGCATGGTCTGCAAATTTTCTGGTCCTTCAATTGCCCCAATCTTCAACGCCAATGATTCGGTCTTCATTTTTATTGTAATATAAATGAGGCTGTATCGCCATTTCGTCCCACATTAATATGCAATATTTCTCTTTTTCAGATAGCTTTTGTGCCTGTTCATGCAAGAGTTTTAATATTAATTCGCAGACACCAGGCTTTAATATGATGCTGCGCAACATGCTCTTAATAGTTCCAACACTTGGCATGTTAGACAGTTGTCGCAGCAATCTATATGCCTTCGGTGACTGTTTATATATGGTCAATGATAAAATTTTCTCATCGAGGGTATAGCGTCTTCTCTGAAGTAAAAATTATTACATATTAGTTTAATGTATTCCAAAAGAAACGTTGTTGTGTATATATTTGGAATTAAATATATATTACAAGGACATTATAATGACTATATTACTGTTGTTAAATGTTTTGTTACTTCTTTTACCTGTGGTAAATTTTCTGAAGACCGCAGTTGTATATCAATTAATGTCTTCTGACTTTCCGTCAATTGTGTATAACGTTGTAGAAGTTGAGTTCCTGACAACGTCTTCAACGCTTTTAATCGTAATCACAAATTTTTCTTTTGTTTCTCTGAATATTACTGCCTCCTTATAACGTTACTTTTATGACTCCGAAACCCTTTCGCTACGGGCGACGTTTCCGGCTTGACAGTCCCGCTGAACGAGCCGCTGTCCCAAAAGTGTACACAGTGCGCGGTAATGGTTGTCATTAACTGCACTTATGGATCGCTGAAAAAGTTGCTTTGAAAGTGTCCTTTTTTTAATCCTTCCTTCTAACGGTACATGTTCAGAGTATGATACTCACTGTACAATCCGACAACTGAAAAACGGCTAGGGAGCAGCGGAATCTCTCGTTTTTGGAATCTTTAAACCCAATCCCCTGTAATAAACTACTACGTGGAGTGTCTATTTTAGAAGATTTAGGTTTGGCATTACCAAACTAAGGGAAGGCGGGAATAAGCGTTTGAGAACGAGAGATTCCACCGCTTTCTAGCCATCTTTCTGTTGGCGGACTGTACATTAACTTCAATCGTTTGTCGTATGTACAGGGTGTAAAAAAATTAATGGTCATGGCTTTAAGGGGTTGTTCTACACCTCTGGATCGATGGAGATTTGCGAAAAAAAACGGCCGCAAAATTCGGGAAAGGGTAGCAAATTTTTTTTATTGGCTCATCGTATTCGTCTTGTTACGTAGGTAAAATGTCTGAGAGGAACCATGGGTCAGAAACGAACCGTTCTCTCACAAATTAACTTTTAATTCGGCCTTCCGATAAAAATTTCGCCCATATGGCCGCCTTCGAGTCACCGACCTTTCGAAAGGAAACACATGAAATACCCCTGCTAGCTCCAATAGTTGAAGCAGAGACAACATAAACGAAGATAGAAAATGACTAGAAAAATGTCATTGACCTGCGTTCGGTGTTGGGTTCGCTCAAGGGCCCACCCGGGGAGAAGAGCATAAACACATGCACTTCTCTTCTGGTACGGTGACACAGTGCCCCATTTTCTAACTTCGTTTACGTCGCCTCTGCTTTAACTAATGGCGAAATTTTTATCAGAAGACCCAATTAAAAGTTAATTTGTGAGAGAACGGTTCGTTTCTGACCCATGGTTCCTCTCAGACATTTTACCTACGTAACAAGACGAATACGATGAGCCAATAAAAAAAATTTGCTACCCTTTCCCGAATTTTGCGGCCGTTTTTTTTCGCAAATCTCCATCGATCCAGAGGTGTAGAACAACCCCTTAAAGCCATGACCATTAATTTTTTTACACCCTGTACCTACAATACAGAATATCATATGTGAAGTGATTGTAGTCGTCCATAGTAGCAGAAAGGTTTAAGTGGATGTCGGCTACAGCATAATATAAAGACGTTGATCTATTTAACATACCCGTTTCAAATAAGTAAGACATGTTTTGACGCATAGAAACACGCGCAACCTAACATTACATTCTTCGCATTGATAACACGGTTCTCGTCTTTTATCTCTGTGGTTAGTTTTCTGGAGGCCGGATAAATCCAGCGTTCGTCTGTGGGGGTGGTTTTGCGTACGCTGGGTATATCCGACGTTCGTCTCTGGGGATGGTTTTGTGGATGCCGGATATATCCGGTGTTAGGAATGAAAGGGTTAACAGAGACATATCAGTCCAAAAAAAAGAGAAAAAGAACAACGATAAACTACTTATATAAGGGTAAGGGCATATGGACTTATACGAATAAAAAAGAAGAAGTGAGCAAAGCTTTTCCCAGGATGACAAGAATAATAAATACACGAATCCAACCGAAACCTACTGCTATGCCGGATAATGAATTGGCAGCCTGATGTAATGAGGAATACAGTTATCTATTAACGATCATATTAAGAGTATCTGTAGCCGAGAAGTGGACCCGGACTATAGAACGAGGTTCGCGCAAAACAAGTCGGGCAATACTCCAGAAACAAAGGGTCTAGCCGAATAAGGGGGTCAAAAGTGCCCTTGAGCCGATTTTATTCGACGATGGGTCATTCGATAGGTGATGATGAAAAACCATTGCACACAAATTTTTAATCCGATACCTTCACCGGGAGGGTAGTTATAGGGTAAAATCGAAAAACCAGTTTTTGCCTCATTTTCCCCAATTAATGTGGAGCAAAAATTCCAAAAAAATTCTAACACATTCTAAACATGAATGTACACATTATGGATTTTTTTCAGATTTTTCCTTTGCAAGTTCCACTCACGAAAAATGAAAAACCAAAAAAAAAATGTTTAAACATCGATTTTGTATTGAAATCTTCCGAGCACAACTTTTTCCTTTTTACAGTAGTTGCATAATGTTATCATTGTTATACCCTAATTTTTTCAGATTTTTTGAGTACGGTGCATCACGGTCGGAAAAATCAAAAACCGATTTCTGGGACACATTTTAGGCTGAAACTCGCCCATTATCTGCCATTCTTGCATGATTTTAATACAGTATGTTCATATTATGACCTTCAATGTTTCTGCATAGAAATATGTAGACGTTAAGGAACAATATCGGGATAATTAAATAAATTGCTGATTGTATGGTCTTTATAACCTAGAATTTTAACCGTTCTTTCAAAAGCATTAATGGCGCAGTGGCTATGGTGTCTGCCTGTGGAATCGCTGGATACTCTTTTGTCGCGGGTTCGAATCTCCATGTGGGACTTAAGTTTTTTGTCATTTTTTTTTTTTTTTTTTTTATTATTAAAGACAACAATATTCAGTAGTAGCTTTAAAATGTTTCACAGATACTTCTAAAAATAATTATACAATATACTTTTTTCTTCATCGACTCTTTCCAGTCATGTCACGATTTACAGTTATAAGTACTTTTTTACATTCTTTACATTAAATTTTATATTTCTTTTATACTTAAAATATATTTTCATACATTGCAATATACCGATATCTATAAACAATATAAAATGTTTGAGAATACTTATAATTGCAAAACGTTGCCTGTCTAATTGTAAGAAAAGCATGTTTTATGATTATTTCTTCATAGGTTTTATATTCTTGAAAGACATAAAAATATATGTGAAACATTTTAAAGCTACTACTGAATATTGTTATGTCTTTTATAAAAAAAAACTAAAAAATGACAGAAAAAAACTTAAGTCCCACATGGAGATTCGAACCCGCGACAAAAGAGTATCCAGCGATTCCACAGGCAGACACCATAGCCACTGCGCCATTAATGCTTTTGAAAGAACGGTTAAAATTCTAGGTTATAAAGACCATACAATCAGCAATTTATTTAATTCTCCCGATATTGTTCTTTAACGTCTACATATTTCTATGCAGAAACATTGAAGGTCATAATATGAACATACTGTATTAAAATCATGCAAGAATGGCAGATAATGGGCGAGTTTCAGCCTAAAATGTGTCCCAGAAATCGGTTTTTGATTTTTCCGACCGTGATGCACCGTACTCAAAAAATCTGAAAAAATTAGGGTATAACAATGATAACATTATGCAACTACTGTAAAAAGGAAAAAGTTGTGCTCGGAAGATTTCAATACAAAATCGATGTTTAAACATTTTTTTTTGGTTTTTCATTTTTCGTGAGTGGAACTTGCAAAGGAAAAATCTGAAAAAAATCCCTAACGTGTACATTCATGTTTAGAATATGTTAGAATTTTTTTGGAATTTTTGCACCACATTAATTGGGGAAAATGAGGCAAAAACTGATTTTTCGATTTTACCCTATAACTACCCTCCCGGTGAAGGTATCGGATTAAAAATTTGTGTGTAATGGTTTTTCATCATTACCTATCGAATGACCCATCGTCGAATAAAATCGGCTCAAGGGCACTTTTGACCCCCTTATTCGGCTAGACCCTTTGGCTTGAACACATTGGTTTCATTACTCCATACGCGAACCAAATGCACAAATCCTACTGACCCGGGCAGATAACATAAAAATAAGACATCTCACTGCTCTAAAGAAATAGAAGAAAGGAAAAAGGAAAAACAACTTCATGTGGGATTTACCTTAATTCCTAAACAAATATATGGTGTTACGTGCGGCGCTTTATTTTCCGCGTGCCATCCGCCGTCGAGCGGGTGTCAACGGACGGTAGATTCTGCGCGTTCTAGCTAATACGAAAATTTTGTAGCTCTCCCCAAACTATGTTGAGGAAAGGACAGGATGGATGGGCCGATCTGTTGAAACCCGTACAGGTTTATTGAAGTCGAAATTTGAAAGAATAAGGATTTTAAATAATATTGTTTTCGAACAAAGATTTAACTGGTAAAATAAAGTATATTCAACTGCAAAGGAAATTGTACAAATCAAAGAATAATAGAGAGAGAGAAGCTTTGAAGTTATGACTTATCAATTATAAAATGACAATGTAGGGGTGGTGAAACTTATTCGAAACGAAGTTCGAATGAATTTCCCATTCACAAAATTGTTAATTATTCCTTACTTTTGACGGTTCGATTCAGGGCTCGTAATCAGTGAAATAATCAATGAAAATATTCAATATTAAGCTTGGTAAAAACTGGAACTCACCCTGTTTTCCGGTGGTTGGTACAATTATAATTTTATGGGTATGTGTATAAATTGAGCGTGCGGGGGTGCACTCGTTCCGGTTAAGATCTTCCGATATTGGTAATACAATTTTGGTGTCAATCGCTGGGATTACAAATTTCCTTAGTGTTTGAGAATCTAGACAGAGAAGACGAATTAGAAGTTGCACTTCGGTATGAACGTATGTTCACTTATAACTAACGGATCAAAATTTGTGATCTTACGATACCGACATTTAATAGCGAATGTGTGTAAAAGGTAATGAATTTAGAAGATGGTTTAGATTTTGATAACAAAATCTTTCACGAACCGCTGAGTCTTTCGGCACTACTAATCGTTACCGAAGTTTTGCTCACTGAGAATCGAAGATTCTCGCTACGATTTCGCGGGCTAACGATCACGCACTTCGCGACTTGACGATCGAAAGCCAAGAGATTTTGTAAGTTAACGAGGATATCAAAGTCCGTTACCACGTATCAAACTATTGAAGTTATTCGCGGATAACTCAGCTTAACTACACCCCGGACTCAATGCCTACGCACCTCGCGACTTTCCAGACAAGAGTGACGAGTTAATCTCGCCCCGGGTCTCACGAAGGGTGGACCCATGGTGGAGGTGGTAGCCACGTTCCGTGGTCACGTTATGCTTAGATTTTAGTTCTGGGAATGCAACTCTTTATTCCTCTTCTCCGTTCAGTTCTTACTAGGTTCTTATCAATAAGTACGTGGCAGAATGCGCCTCGAGCGCAACGGTCCCGCCGCACTCATGAGAAAGATTTACTGGAGAAATCTCATCGGTTAGCCGAGACGCAGCGGAAATGAGGAAATTTAATATACTGAACTTAACATATAAATGAACAGTAGCGGGTGACCGAAAAGAAAAGAAATGAAATATGAAAAAGAACGGAAAATTTAGTTCGGGACGTAACAGAGGTATGTGGATAACGACATGATTACTGGGCACCCTGATTCCCTTGTTACATCTTTAGCTAATCTTTTTATACCAGTGTCTTAAAGTAGTCTAGCCTTTAATTTATTACTTAACACACTCGTCGCCGCGCCACCCATATCCGGGCGACGCTTTTCTTGTTCAAGTTAGATAGGCTTTTCAATAGAGTTTTTAAAGGGAATTTAGTAGAATCAACATTGTATTATAGAGATATAGAGCATAAAAATATTGAAATTCATTTCTATTACTAAATTGTTCTTTATTGTTGACGGGAGACAGTCCGCCTATTGGAAAAAGCTTCAGTAGGGGAGGGCGGGGTTCAACGCGCCGATTTTACTAAAATTCAAGATAGCCCCTACACCATGAATGTCATATTTATGCTTTGTAAAGTATCTAATGAGAACTTTAATGTAGTTTTTATAACCATACGCTATTTTTAAGTATATTCAATATCAATTAATTGATAGGCTATAATATAAAAAAAGTCAGAGGAGCACAATTTACCCCATCAAGGGGCGGTTTGTGCCGATAATGAGGTAAGATGTGCCGCTTATATTTAAATTATGTTGCAGTCAATTAATTGGGAGTTAAAACAACAAATAAACTTTTAATTTGCAAATAACGTGTATTTATTGATAAGTTAACAATTTCTAACTAACATGAGCTTTAAATAAGTTTGACATTTGTACTTTGTAATGAGATCAACACAGTAACTTAAAAATTTGAAACAAAAAATGATACGTTACAACAGAAAACTCAACATTATCTTTTAATTTAACCAAATAATCATCATGTTCTTCTTTTAATAAACATTTGCATAAATAAGACTGTCATTTCAAGGTTGTCAACAGTGTGCCCTTTGTACCTTATTTGAAATAAAACTTTACAAGTTATAATATAAAACTCAACATTTTACACTAGTTAAACAAAACAAAACCATAGTTTTCTTCTTAACGTTAATCAGTCGTAGTAGCTAACCTATATACCTAAATAATTTCTCAGTCTGGAATAGATTTCTATTTTTTTCTTTATGGACTCTCATCCTAAAAACAATATAAATAGTAATTAGAATTATATGCATTTAGTTGTGCCCTAAACGGGGTTAATTGTGGCGCGGCACAATGAATCCCCGGCCATGGGCACTTTAGACCACGTTAGTAACATCATCACCTAAACATCGATTGTTAAAAATATGTTGAACGCAGCGTTATTTTCCAGTGTCCTTACGATTCCCTAATAAATTGTCAACACATTATAAAAATACTCAAAACAATTGTAGAATCTCTCCTCTGTCTCTATTTATATATATATATTTATTCTACATACATTTCTCTGACAACTATATATACACCTTAAACTAACTAACAATATTATAGCCTAAACAACAAAATAACAAAATAGAAACACTCACTAAAATAAAATAACTCTAATAACTCTAATTGCTAATACTCTCCACTAAACTCTATATATAACTCCGCTGGTCATTTGTTACTATTTGCAACAACCAATTTTAATAAATATATACACTAAAATATTCGGCATGATTTCCTCTATCTTCTGAGACCAATTTCAACTTCATAGCGTTTATACTTTTTGCGTAATACCTCATTTTCTGCCAAAATTTGGTGTTTTTACAAAAACTCATTTTACTTAAAAACTGAGGGTGATGGAGCAATTCTGCCGACGTATTCGTGTTTAGGATGACTAACTCTACGAGGATCACCCATTGGATATTTGAGAAAATAAAAAAAGTTAAAATTTGTTGAACAGTGTAATCAGATCTAATCACGTCTGGCCAGATATAACCATATCTGGGCTGTCAACAGCATCAGATCCGATCAGGTCTGATTACGTATACTCTATAGCAGTGATTCCCAAAGTGGTCTATATCGACCCCCAGGGGTCGATGAAGACCTGCAAGTGGTCTACGTGGGCGAAAAAAAAAATTGGTGGTCTATGAAATGAAAATGGGGATCAACGGCAAGAAATTTCAAAAATTGCAAAAAACAGTATAATTGATATAACTTTGACATTAAAAAAAATTACAAAGTATATTATTATTAATGTAATTAATATCGTCGGTCTAAAACTAGTTTCACTTGATCTCGGAGCATTTTATACGCGTCTCACTCTCTCCATAGTACACGCGTAACTTAGCGTCTCACTCACTCCACAGTGTGCGTTTCACTCTCTTCACAGAGCTGTGAGTCTTCTAAAAGAGAAACAACGATCGGCGCTTTCACTAACAAGGGAACATCCCGAGGTGTAACTCACCGATTTTTATGAAATTTTAGTATGATATAGTCCTCGCAAAAATATTCGACACGTATTTTTTTTATCGGCAATCGTCCACGTTAAAGGGATGAAAACCACCCTCAAAGTTGGCACCCTGAAACTTATTTATTGAATATCTGGAAAACTATTAGAGATACGAAAATTTCATAAAGAGAGAAAATTAACGTATTTCGACCACAAATCTGATGATATAAATATATTTTTTTTAAACTCGTTTGTTTAAATAATATGCTTAAAAATACAACTTTTTTAATGATTTTGCAAGTCAAATTTCAATAAATTTTCTTGAATATTTTTCTGGGAATATCATATACCGAAACACAAAACACGGATAAAATGGAAATTTGAAATTTTTTTTGTAAAAAAAGTTATTGCATTTTTAATTTTTTCTCTTACGTTCTTGTTAAGTTATGCCTTCGTATATACATGTATGACTGCTTTAAAAGGCCAGATTTCATTGCCAGACACACATATCGTCTTTATATAAATTAAAAAAATTTCATTGATTAATTAATAATTTGTAACAATTATTGTAATAATGGTATTCATTGTTATTCTTATAACCAATATTTTCTTACACCAGGAGCATTCTAAAGCATCCCTGTAATCAATTCAAGCATATAACGTTAGAAAATAGTAAATATATAACGCACACCTCCCGAGAATTAATTTATTTATTTGGCCTGTCGGCGGATTCACATTGATATCATAAATGACTATCCCGAGGTGTAACTCACCAATTCTTATGAAACTATAGTATAAGGTGCCTTTCGTGGAAATATTTAATATCTACTTTCATTTATTGGCAATCGTCCACGTTAAAGGGGTGAAAACCACCCCCAAAGTCCGGATTATAAAAACTGTTTTATCGAATATCTCGGAAACTATTAGAGATACGAAAATTTCCTAAGGAGTGAAAATTAACGTATTTCAATCACGAATCCAATGCTATAAACATTTTTTTAAAAAACCCGTTTGTTTAAACAATATGTTAAAAAATACTTTTTTTTTCATAATATTTTCAGTTAAAATTCTTTCAATTTTCTTAAATAATAGTTTGTATACACTATATAGTCAAACAAAAAATACGGATCAATTAGAAGTTTCATATTTGTGTTACAAAAAGAGTTATTGCATTTTCAATTCTTACGCTTGTTGCGTGAAATGGAATATATTTGTATATGCGACCGAAGTCAAATTCCACTTTCACAAGTTTGAACGATAGTATCTTCATAGCAGAAACTATTTGTACAATTAAATTACTTGACCTGTTGTTTAGCCGGAAAATGTGGGAGTAATAAACGTATGTCGATAGAATCCTACAATCAGAAGGATACGCAACAAGCGTAAGAATTGAAAATGCAATAACTCTTTTAAATCTTTGAAATCTGGCCTTTTACAGCAGTCATACATGTATATACGAAGGCATAACTTAACAAGAACGTAAGAGAAAAAATTAAAAATGCAATAACTTTTTTTACAAAAAAAATTTCAAATTTCCATTTTATCCGTATTTTGTGTTTCGGTATATGATATTCCCAGAAAAATATTCAAGAAAATTTATTGAAATTTGACTTGCAAAATCATTAAAAAAGTTGTATTTTTAAGCATATTATTTAAACAAACGAGTTTAAAAAAAATATATTTATATCATCAGATTTGTGGTCGAAATACGTTAATTTTCTCTCTTTACGAAATTTTCGTATCTCTAATAGTTTTCCAGATATTCAATAATTAAGTTTCAGGTTCCAACTTTGAGGGTGGTTTTCACCCCTTTAACGTGGACGATTGCCGATAAAAAAAAATACGTGTCGAATATTTTTGCGAGGACTATATCATACTAAAATTTCATCAAAATCGGTGAGTTACACCTCGGGATGTTCCCTTGTAAGACCGCGCGATAATCGCATCGACTCATAAATTTTGTGCATTTATGTGTATTACAGTGTAACCCCTGTAATCCGTATATCTTATTCTCAGGCCTCATTCAGATTGTTCGAGTTGTTTGGGTTTACGAAGACACAGAAATTGTATGTTATATGATTGTATGTTAGGAAATATACTTCAATATAGTTAGATAGACCCACAGCAGGGGGTCTATCTAAAATTGAAAAACATGACAAGGGGTCTACGAGAGAAAAAGTTTGGGAACCTCTGCTCTATAGAGTCATGCATAGCTATCAAAAAGCACAAATAGCAATAGTTCTCAAATTCTTATCATTTATTTATTGAGAAATTTATTTATTACATATTTTGTACAGTCTAGGTATTTTCAACAAGCTTTTGATTGACAAAATTTTTTGGCTATTATTTATAATACGTCAAAAACTTTTGTTGAACTTATTTGGAGCTTGACATAAATAGTTTTCAACTTTTATAGCAATATTCATCGATTTAATATCTTTTAATTTAATAAAACAGAATTCGTTTCGAAACTCAACTGGTATTAGATGATTTAGTTTCTCTTTACAATTGTGATCAAAAAATATTTGTACATGGACAACGCGATAATACTGTAAAAAAAATACAAGTTATTATTAATAACGAAAGAAAATCGTATAGAACCATATATAACTTTATTATTACCGATAGTAATAATAACATTGGAACTGTCGTTTTTAGATTTTTGAAAAATTTGAGAGGTAAAAATTGTTTGTTTATTTACGTTAGCTTTTGCGTAAAATAATACGTTTTTATGGTTAAGACCCATATTCAGGAACGTTTGTATCTCAAACTCATTTAAAAAGTCATGTTCTTTGACGACACAACTTACTTTAAATCTGTTTATTTCATAATCAACACGAGTCAATTCTGTATTAAAATTAACTTGATTCTTTAGAATTATAGCTCCTTGATAAATCGCTATATTATTTGTTATTTCGGAACCGATATTTTTAGTCCCATGAATTTGAGAAACTATGAAACCATTGGCGTTTTCGAAAGAAAATGCAGACGTTGCCCAAAGTGGGCCCCACCGTCGAACACATAATACGAGATGTAAAAGTTGGTGTACATTGTATGTGTATTCTCTATCACCATATAAACCCTCGATATTTTTTACAAAAATTTGTAAGCATTTTTCTGCCACCTTAAGATCATCTTCAACAATACTACTTTGAAGCAGAATGTGTATGGACTTCACGAATAATAACCAATGCTCCAAATATTTTTTTCGTAAAAAAAGCGACAAAATCGGTATGGAGTACAGTAGGACTCCTCGGCAATCGAGGAACCTAGAATCTCATTCTCCTCTTTGGGCGGAGAATTAGTTACCACCACTCTTTTTACTTCCCCGCTTTTTTCAACTAGAGAGTGAGCGGAACAAAGATATGTTAAGAGTTTTCTGTCCTTTCTTAAAGCTCCCCTCCACTGAGCGTCACTCAGTGGAGGGACTGGGAACCTACAATCTTTTTCCGGGAATTTTCGCCCCGATGCCGTAGATTGCCGAGGAGTCCTACTGTAGTATAGAATCCAATTATAAATTTCATAAGCTTTGTAGTGAGCATGTAGAGAAAGTTTTCGTGGTAATCTGTGAAAAGAATGCGGGGGACAAATTTTCAATAACATTTTGTCAATTGCATTTAAATGTTTGGAAATATTCCAGTCGCCTTTTTTACAAAAATAAATGTTAATGAATTGCTTGCCAACGCCCAGTAAGACCGAGTGCATGTACTCTGGCATAACACACGTAGCTAAATCTAAGAAAGGCAGTGCATTGACTACTGATAAACCTTTAATGAGTTTTTCTGGCTTCTCAATAAGTTGTTCAGCTTGATTGTAAACCCTTAATCCATTACGCAGTTTTATTCTTTTATCAGTAAATTTATAAATACGAATAGTCTTTTTCCCAACAACAGGGTTACATTGTTTTTGTTTTATTTCACAGATATTGCACCCATATTTTCCACTAAAATATTGAATATTTTGTATTTCAGCCCTTGCTGGTGCATCAGCAATGAATAAGGGTGCTACTATTTTAGAAATACATTCACTACGCGTAATAGGATTAATCCATTTTATTCCTTTTGTGTAACACTCTACCAATTTTTCACAGAAAGGGCGGAGAAAAGTATTCATCGATGGTTTATTGTTTGAGTCACCCCAAAAACCAATTATTACTAAATGAGATTCTCGTACATGCTCTGGGAGTTCAGCTATCGTGAACATCAAGGGCCAACAATTTAATTTTGAACTTCTCGATAATGAAATACCATCCGTATTGAGTATTAATGTTAGATCATAGATATTTCTTTTTTTCTAGAGTTCACTCTAATATACTCCGTTCCATCAACAATATCTTCGATAATACGGTTTCCACGATTGTGATTAAATTGTTTTAACTTTTCCGCTAAGTTTCGATGTTCAAAAAGAAATTTTATTGCATCTTCAACATCATATTCGTAAAAATATGACGCTATTTTACCATTCAAACATATTTTACAAAGTGATTCATCCGGATCTACATTCTTGCCAATATCCAATGGACCATAGTATTTTAAGCATTGGTCACAATAATAATGTTTTATTATTTTATATTGAGGAGCTTTGTCTTTCACAAATTTAAATAAGTTATGAGTTGAAGTGGGCATATAATTAGGTTTCGGCAAAAGATGTTGCAACGTTTCCAATATTTGTTGCAATGCTGTTTTTGTTAGTTTTTTTTTTATGTATAAATCCATTAAATAAGAAGCAGCTTTAGGAACATTTATATCACCACCATCGTACAGCATTTCAAAAGTTTGCTGATTTACTTCTTCACATCTATTAGAATCATTCTCCTTATCATCAGGGCCATTTCCAATATTTTCTTCATGATCTGAGTCTGCATTTAAATCCACATTTGAGTCTACATCTGAGTCCACATTTGAATCTATATCTGAGTCTGCATTTGAATCAGCGCAGCGTCTGGATCCGTATCTAAATCAGTATCTAAATTCGCATCTGAATCCTTTAATTGTTCGTTTGAACCAACACGAACCTCTAAAGCATGGTAATTTTCCATGCGTTTTTTCCATCTTTGTTGTGTCTTTAAAGGAACCTAAAAGATGAAGAATTATACATAATATTAAATATTAATTATAATTCTTCGATTGTTTGAAAATTTCAATGCAATTAAATTGAAAGAAAACAATGTTATTACAAATTATTTTGACTTTAAAATGAGAAAATATTGCAAACAATAAATTTTTTGTTAATTATTTAGAAAATAATAATGATGTACTACCCTATTGTGAGCTTCTAGAGGAACTGGAGAGACTGGGGGTCCACGTAATAAGCTATGCTGACAACGTGGCTGTACTAGTCAGAGGAACCAACTCAGAAGAGATGAGGTGGAGAGTACAAAGAGCTCTCAACCACATTCAAGAATGGTGTACATCCCGATCATTAAAGGTTAACCCTGAAAAGACGGAAATGGTGCTATTCACCAGAAAGAGGAAATTTGCTGTTAAAGCGCCCTCAATATTCGACACGAAGCTGAAGTTCTCCAGGGAGGTACGCTACCTAGGCGTCACCCTGGATAGTAAACTCAGATGGAACAGCCACATCACCAAACAGGTTCAGAAGGCAACTGCCACCTTTTAGGCTTGCAGGAGGATGTTTGGACAAACGTGGTGCCTCAAACCTATCATGGTAAGATGGATATACACAGCCATCCTGGTACCACAAATCACTTTCGCCTCCGTTGTCTGGTGGCCAGCCCTAAAGCTGAAAACCAACAATAAGGCACTATCCAAAGTCTACAGACTTGCAATGCTAGGGATCACGGGAGCCATAAGGACTACCCCGACCTTAGCAATGGGGGCATTATTAAACATAGCGCCACCACACCTTCAAGCAGAGGCCTTGGCGGTGAAAACCGCCATAAGACTGCGATTTGGAGGTTTCTGGAAGGGATCTAGACAGGGGCATGCGGCAATCGTAAGGGGACGGGACCTCGAAGAGATCCTAACCCTGGGAGGCGATCGCTGCACCAATAGCTACCATTTCAGAACCGACTACAAGGTTCTCTTCCCTGATAGGCGGGACTGGGTAGAGAATAACCTGCACTTCCTGTCCCCAAAAGGATTGGTCTGGTTTACAGATGGGTCCAGAAACAGGAGGGGGGCGGGAGCAGGCTATTGGAGCGATGGGCCCAAAACAGAGGAAACTCTAAGATTGAGCCACACCGCCACAATATTTCAGGCAGAGGTATATGCCATTTGGGCCTGTGTTGAACACATAATAAATCTGAAACACAGGAACAAGCATATATACATCTGCAGTGACAGCCAAGCAGCTCTCAGGGCGCTCACAACAGTGGTGGTAACCTCAAGGTTCGTACACGGCTGTATTGAGCGCCTGCAGCAGCCGGCTAAAAATAACTACGTCAATCTCGTCTGGGTCCCAGGACACAGTGGCCTCAAAGGCAACGAGAGGGCTAATGACCTGGCAAGGAAAGGAGCTTGTCATACAAGTAAACTTCCCATAAGTCCAGTACCCGTGCCGTCCTGTTTTATCAAAAGCCTCATGGACCAGAGAACCCAAGAAAAGTTCCAGAACATGTGGCTTACAGGAACAGGCTTTCTACACACTAGGGCCCTCTTCAATGGACCCTCAAAAACAGTTGGGACAGACCTTATCAATCTCAACAGAAGCCAGTTGAGGCTGATTGTTGGCATGATAACGGGACACAGGACCACGGCCAAGCATCTGGAAAGAATGGGCGTAATCGTGGAAACGATATGTCCCAGATGCAAAAAAGAGGCTGAAACACCTCTACATTTGCTAACCAAATGCGAACCCCTCAGAGAGGCCAGAAAGGACATCCTGAGAGTGGAGGCAGAAGGTAGTGTCAAGCTCGGAGAGGTCAAAGTGAGTGAACTGCTGCGCTTTGCGAAAGAGGCAGGACTTCACGAACGGACTCTCCTTATATGAATTGACCTTCGTAGGGCCCGGGTACAATGGCTGATAGCTGAGTGCCCGGTCAAACTGCAATTCAATTCAATTCACTACCCTATTGTGTGACTGTAAATTAAGCAGACAAATGTAAATTTTTCAAATAAAAAATAAATAAACAAATAGTTATTATTTAAAAATGATAAATAAAAAAACGCACTTACAAGTTTTTCAGTTTTCTAAATGTGCATTTTTTTAAAATAAATACTTAATATTATTCTTATTGTGACTATTTTGAAAATTAGTTCATGCCTATTCGAGATTCACAGTCGTCTCCATTGTTAATTAACAAGTATTTAATTTGTGTATTTAAAGCAAGAGGAGTCAAATACTTGTCACATTTTTTGTTTTCTTACAAATAACCAGCAGAGTTCATAAATGTAATAAAGTAGGTTATTAATCATATGACATTGAAAAATCTAATGAAGCATCATATTAAATTTAAATTATTACCTCCTGATCACTATCTTTCCATAATTTATATTTTTTTCTCACTGGATGACAAGCAGTAAAATGTTCATTTCCTTCTAAAGACATTTCTAAAAACGGTAAAAGTTATAACACAACAAGTATATTTATTTATTTATTAATGGTTATTTATTTTATTTACTTACTCTTTCGTTATTTATTTAATTTTTTTAATGGTTATTTATTCACACACTGATTAAACTTTATTTCACTGCTATTGACTGCGTTCCGTTATCGACTGACTCCGTGTGGAGTCTTTGAAAAATAAGTAACTATTGGTTGATGAATAATTTTCTCCACCCCTTCGAGGTCTTCACGAGAGGGAAGGCGATGACATGCCTTCAACACCTGATGGAGGATTTCGAACCTAGCAGCTCTCTCCGAGCAAGTCCAAAGTCCAGTTAGAGTCATCGGCGGGTACGCACAAAAATTCCTTATACTAATTATTTAAAAATGGCAAACAGATGTGCGCACCCTGACCCGGCCCCACTAATAATAATAATAAAAAATATAATAATATAATAATAATAAATTTCGTAATAATGTGTAGTGTGTGTTTGTTTCTCGCTTCACCTGTTTTCTTCTCGACACTCTGCCTCGGCGGAGGGATGGGAGTGTGATCGGTGGTGGGGACGATGGGGAATTGGATTCGGTATCAATGTTTTCAGGATAGAGGAAAGGAGGAGTGGCAAGAGTTAAGGAGAGGTGATCAGCTGCGGAGGGCATTGACCGAAACAAATGCGGAGTCGCAACAATCTTCTATACCAGTGAGGCGCAGTAGTTGATCGTTTCGGCGTCCTTCGAGCAATCCCGCCTGCTTCTCCCAACCGTTCTGTTTCGGCCAACCAAGCTTGTCTTGCCTTTCACCTCGCAGGGTCGGATCTATTGGCGCGAGCGTGGCAGCATACTGGGACGTCATTCGCAACTAAACGCTCGCGCTGGAAAGATGTGCCGCGCTCGCCGACGACTGTAAACAGATCGATGCGCGTGACGCATCGATTCAGATTATACGTCGAGAATATGTATTCAGTAAGTTCGTACTAATCGTTCGTCTACCTGCTCTTCTTTGTTGTACCTGCCTGAAATCTTAAAATCTATCAGCAAGACAATCACGACGGCAACAATGTATTGTTTGATGCGAGGGCAAACGTTTTTACAACGCTGAATTTTCCATTTATTTGCGCTGGAAATTAAATTATATCGCCTGAGACTTAGATCTTTAAGACATATCTGAGCATACTTTTTTACGAATAACACTGTTATTTTATCCTACAGGCGACGTAGTGCAATCTGAAACTGTTTCTCGACGTATAATCTGAATCGATGCGTCACGCGCATCGATCTGTTTACAGTCGTCGGCGAGCGCGGCACATCTTTCCAGCGCGAGCGTTTAGTTGCGAATGACGTCCCAGTATGCTGCCACGCTCGCGCCAATAGATCCGACCCTGCGAGGTGAAAGGCAAGACAAGCTTGGTTGGCCGAAACAGAACGTTTGGGAGAAGCAGGCGGGATTGCTCGAAGGACGCCGAAACGATCAACTACTGCGCCTCACTGTTCTATACGAAATCGTTCTTCTAATTGTAAGTCAGTGGTCGGCAAACTTATTAGCCAAACAGCAAAATATGAACATTACAACAATTTAAAAAAAATTGGGAGCCAAATCTGCTTGTTTAGTAAACTTTTATTACACTAACAACTTGCCCCAAGTCGGGGTAAGTTGTTACTTTCCGACTTTAGGCATTAAAAAATTAATAATAAAGGAATCTCTCAAAAAATGACCCAAATAACTGTCTTAATATCAAAGTTACATATGTAAGTTGATTTTGATCGCATCGTATGAATACTAAAAGCAATTATATTAACAAATTTTGAAGTTAACTAAAAATCGGAACTTCTAGCACCGCTCTCCCCTACGCCGAAAACATACGAACAATTTCAGCCGGTAGCTTGTACATGGTTTGTGTTTACGTTTACGAAAACTAATAAAATTAAACTCGATGTTCGTTACATATTTTTACAACAATATAAAATTTTAATTACGTAGCTATCTTTTAACTTAAGCAAAAAATTATACATGTTCTCGATTTATAGAAGAATTTTAATTTATCAAAATAAGATGTAATTTTTTCTTACCAAATTTTTTTTTTAATGGAAATATTGCGCCTTCCGTGGATATTTGTGCCAGAGCCGCACTTAAAGAGCCAAAGAGCCACATACGGCTCTGGAGCCGTACTTTGCCGACCACTGTTCTAACAATAAGTGATTATCGATAAATCGTTTTTTTTTTCACATTATCTGAGTGATATTTTTGGTGTCAGTTCAGTTCAGTGATTTTTTTATACAAATGTTTCTGATTGAGAGCGAAGCAGATAATTCCTTAACAATCGTTGAGGATGCAAATGTAATATTTAATGAAACCACTGAAGTCCAAAATGACGAATTGGTGACATTTTTCATTGGTAGAAAAAGTTTTTCAGGTTAAGTTAAGGGACGTGGAGGTAAGAAAATATTTTATTAAAATTAAAAATTAATTTTGATTATATTAACGGAAAAATTAACACTGACATAATTACTTAAGATGATGAAGGGCCATTGAAGGCTAAGCAGAAAGAACTGTTAAATGATTACAAGAAAAAGCAGAGAAATTCTAGCAGGGAGTCGGAAAATGTAATCGTATCTCCGATCAAAACTAGAAGTAATTTGAAGAAAGAATCAAATTTGAAAGAAAAAGAAAAGGTAAAAAAGGATAAAAAAAATCATGATAAGGTAGTTATTATTTGTATAATTTTATCATTTAAATAAGTTGCATTATTATTAGAATTGTTTACTTGAGATCAATTATGAAATGACGTTCATTTTGTTTTGCTAGGTTTCTTCAAGAAAAAATAATGTAGAAACTCTGAAAGAAGTTGCACATATTATAAACAACAGTAAGAGAAAAGTCGTGTCCAGTTCGGAGTCATCAGATAGCGAAGAAAAAAGTCCATCTAAAGATGAATTGAAGGCTGAGTTAAAAAGGCTGCGTACTGCTCTTATAAGCTCAAACCCTTCGACATCAACCGATTGTGCACAGTCGCATTTGCCGTGTGATATTCAGGAAAATGTGCCATCGAAAGGAAAAGAAAAGATATAGAGAGGACACACCGGCTAAAAAAAAGAAAGACGATATTGATGAAGATCCAGCACCAAATCAATTATTTGGTAAAAATTATTTAAAACCAGTAAGTTTTATTGCAAAATTACATTGTTAAAAATTTATTAATATGAATATTAAATATTAAATATTGATTATTTAATTATTTAGATGACTGAGCTAGGCAATTCGGGAGTTTATTGTATTAGCGATATTTACCAATATGCATTAGGTGGTGTCACGTTCCAAGCCCTCGGGAAGGATCGGACAGGGTTGTTATTTTCCTGTTTTAGGCTCGCCCGCTATGCGCAGACTAAACGCCAGGGCACAGGAAGGAGAACTTCGTGAGATGACTATATTCCCGGAGGATTAATTACGAGGTTTAGGTGAGTTGGTGAGTATTATTAACTTGATTAATTATTTTTAGTGACACTTTGTTTTAGGAGGATCGCGGAGATAAGTGTATTTCATTGTCAGGAATGATTTACGAAGGTAAGTATGGTTTGTTTTCAGGAATAGAAGAAAAGGTAAGAGTGCTGAGAAAATTGCAGAAAGAAAGATGTCAGAGATTGAAGTAGAAACTACCGGCTTGAACTGCACTCGGAGACTTACCGGCAGAAGAATTAAATTATATAGATTTATTTGTAAGAAAGAATGGGGGTGAAGTTATAGCTTTCGAATAAATAATAAAACGTTTTAAAATTAAATAAAATGAATTATTTAATTAGATATGCCTTTATATAGGGTTGATTACTATATTTGGGTATTCAGATCTGGGTTAGGTTCTTGTATTAGGTTTTGTGGTGGATAGGGTGCTTGATACGGGGGTGGAGGTAGGTAATTGTGATTTCCGAATGATTTGTAACCGGTACCTTGCTGGTTGCTAATGAAAGCAAGTTACAACGCCGTTTGCCGAATGGAGTCCGCAATTCAGATCGCCGATGGAAGCGAAATGCGGTGTACGCAATCAATCTTGCTTGGTTAGAGCGTAATTGCGGTTAAACTTCCAACTCTAGGCTACGGGTGATAACAAGTTCCTGATAATTCAAATCACAGGGGGTATTCGGCATCTACGTAGGGAAATAGGATTAGAATTCTATGTGGAAAGTCGAATTAATATGATAGGTACCTTGATTACTTCCTCGATGACAATTTAGGTATCGACTCGAAACAAGTTTGGTGTCGACTCGCTCTCTTTGGGGATGGTTCGACGCAAGTGAATGTGGGTCGTGCAATTGCTCCTGCTTAAATAAGCGGAATTGCGAATTAACTTCCAAATATAAGAGCAAGGTATTGTAAGAGGTACCTTATTCGTTCGCTTAGCGAGAATGGTTGCTACTCGGCGTTCACAATTGAAATGTAATCCTTGCAATTGGTCCTGCTTAATTAAAGCGGAATTGCGAATTAGCTTCAATCGTGAGTAATGAGTGAAATCGGGTATTACAGTAATTGTTACCTTCTTTTCCAGCTGATATCGACCAGTCGAAAGGTGTGGTTTCCGCTGATTAAGCGGTCATACAATCAGTGACGATTGCGAAACTCAACCAACTTCCAATCAACAGGGAACAGCGGTTTCCTGACAAATTCAAACACATAGAGGGTAAGATTAGGTAGGGTAAGGTAGGTATAATAGGTTTAATATAGGAAATAAGAAGAAAGGGATTCAAGACTATAACAAGTATATTCAAAGTAAAGAAAAGAAAAGATACAGTAAAGTAAGATTTAAATAAGTACTGTGCAACTCAGTCGCAGACAGTTTACAACAAGGAGAGTAGTCGGGTGTTAGTACAGTTATTTCAAAGGGTGTGTCACAATAAAGACCTCGGTAATATTGCGGAGTCAGTGAATACTTGTTGAATGTTACTCACTTGATGGTAGTAGGTTGGTTGTCGATGAAACTTCTTGATGCTTCTTGATGTACACTTAATAACACTGGAACTCTGACTGACTTAGGTGGCTCGCAGGCCCCTTTTTATATTAATGCTTATCGCTTAATTATTAGAATGCAACGATGCATACTGACAATGAGAATATTACATGGTTTCTGCGATGCATTCCGAGAATGCTGAGCGTCTCTCCGCCTTGCATTCTCAGAATGCTGACGTTTCCACGCCTTGCACTTTTTTATGCTGACGATTTTACGCCTTGCATTCTAAGAATTATTAGCTTTTGCGGCATATATCTTATGGATTTAGTAAAGTAGTTTTATTCCATCTTTTCCTAAAGTTGGAGACAAGATTTCGCCATTCTGGAATCTTCCATATTCAGTTCTAGAATATTCCAGAAAGATGTATTACGGAAATATGTAAAATAAGCATTCAAGAATAATTAAAATCTATTTGTTATAACAATTTTAACGCATAATTAAAGTCTAATATAAATGTAGAGGTATTAGGATAAAATGAAACGCGAAGAGGTATATCGAGTATCGTTAACTTCCTTAGTCATGCTGTGTTCCTGTTGTTACCTCTCGGTTAGAAAGAGCGGGAAAGTATAATACTCGAAGAGTAATAATATGTCGCCATTCTGGAGTATTCCATTATTAAGATAATTTATCGAGTTAGTTTGGAATATTCCAGAATTGTGTATTTAAAATTATGTAAAATAAGTATTTTATGGCTAATAGACTGTTTTGTATATATATGAAGCCTAATTATTACGTTAAACCCATTATACAGGGTGAGTCTCCTAACGTGACGACCTCAAATAACTCGTAAGGTATGCGTTGCACGAAAAAATGTTTCAAACAAAAGTTGCATCGTATCTAGGGGGACATACAGTGCTCTAATCAGTTTTTTATTACCTTACTTTTTTATTGAGATATTAGGGTCACCTTCAGTTTTTTAAATGGAATGACTAATATTTTTTTTCAAATTCGGCTAAGTCATCAAATTTTGCGTAAGAAAGTATTATACAAAGTGGGACTTAAAATGAATAATTACTGAGATACTTATAAAACAAGTTTTATTTCAAATGGTGTTCGAAGTGCTGCCCGTTACAGTCAATACACTTACGTAATCGAATTATCAGTGAGTGAAGAACTTTTTCCAATGTTTCTGTAGTTATTGCAGCACATGCACTAATAATACGTTCTCGCATATCTTCCGCTGTCGTAGGTGCTTCGCGATAAACTTCATTTTTTAATGCTCCCTAAAGGAAATAGTCCAGCGGCGTTAAATCTGGTGAGCGAGCTGGCCAACCAATGTTACTACCACGACCGATCCAACGATTAGGAAACATTCTACTTAATACTTGCCGCGATTGCCGAGCATAATGAGCAGGACAGCCATCATGTTGATACCACATTATTTGTCGTATTAAACATGGTACATTTTCTAATAGGCCTGGCAGTGTTTCAGACAAGAATGTGGAGTATATTTGACCTGTTAGTGATCTTTCAATGAAATACGGTCCAATGATCTGGTGACCAATTATGCCGCACCAAACATTCAAATTCCACCTGTGTTGGTGGTCAACTTCACGAAGCCAATGTGGGTTCTCTGTTGCCCAAAAATGTGCATTTTTTGTATTCACATTTCCGCAATTTGTAAACGTGGCTTCGTCAGTCCATAAAACAGTCTGTACAAATGTACCATTTGAATCTTGCATCTGGTGCAAAAACCACTCACAGAACTGCACGCGTTTTTCAAAGTCTCGTTCATGTAGCTTTTGATGTACCGACAAGTGATACGGATAAAAGTTCTCCGAATGAAGAATACGCACAACACTGCTTTGACAAATGTCCAAACCACGTGAAATCTGCCGTGTACTGATATGCGGATTATGGGCAATAGCTGCTAAGGTTGAAGTACGATATCCTTCGTTATTCAAAATTTTGTGATACTTTTTACGTTTCTGTACATTAAAGTTGCCATGTTCCTTGAGTCTTCGATGAAGCCTTAAGAAAGTAGAGTGCGACGGCTGATTTCGATCAGGATACTTAGCTTGGTACAAGATCTTAGCTCTTATAGCATTTTCTTCACATGCACCATAAACAATTATCATATCGTATTTTTCACTGTTACTGAACATCGTAATGTAAGCGTAAATCAGTTGATCGCAGCGGAGTAAAGCAGTTGATCACCGCGATGATGGTTTCGATGGTAACGGTGAACAATTGCCGTTGTTGACAAAGGAGAAGTGAAAAAGAAATGAGCATCGCGAGATGGCATTTGTGACTTGACGACGTTCGCGCGGAAATTCTAACAGCCCAGTTCCGACCAGGAGTTAATAAACTTCGATTAATATTTTTTATTGTGACTTTACTCCCCCCCCCCCCCCCCATGCCAATTCACTTAACATTTATTTCGGTGGAAGCTTATAGTAATAAAAATGTATGTTAGGTTTAGGGTAAATTATATGAGTGAGGTGTATATTCTTCTAAAGGTCTGGAATAAGTGCTGTGCTGTTACTCAAAGTCCTCTTATTAGAAGATGCAATACCTTCCCCATTCCATGGCTAGATCCATGGCTAGATTCATGGCTAGAACTTGTTTACAGACATGACCTGTCGCCGTGATCAAACTCGTGTTAAGAGTCACATTGACTACGCGTAATTCCTAATAGAAGATTATTAATTTGAAGATATCTCAGTAATTATACATTTTAAGTCCCACTTTGTATAATACTTTCTTACGCAGAATTTGATGTCTTAGCCGAATTCGGAAAAAAATATTAGTCATTCCATTTAAAAAATTGAAGGTGACCCTAATATCTCAATAAAGAAGTAAGGTAATAAAAAACAGATAGAGCACTGTATGTCCCCCTACATACGATGCAACTTTTGTTTGAAACATTTTTTCGTGCAACGAATACCTTACGAGTTATTTGAGGTCGTCATGTTATGAGACTCACCCTGTATATAACAATTTAGTGCATAATTAAAGGCAAGCATAAGAGCGAAAGTATCAGGATAGAATGAAGTGTGAGGAGGTATTATGAATATCGCTGTCCTCCTTTATTCCATTGTTCTCCTGTTACCTCTTTGTCTAATGCATACCACCTCTTATCTTATCTGGTGTCATATTACACCTGGTATAGGTGCGTTTGGAAGAGATGGTTTTATACAGAGTCGTTGAAAATTGGTCTCCCTTTTTATAAATGAGCTCGAATTGATTGTCCTTGTACAGGTGAGTTCAAAAGTGATGGTTTTATATAGGTTCGTTCAAAATTGGTTTCCTTTTTAGGAATATGCTCGAAAATGATTGCCCTTGTACAGGTGAGTTCAAAAGTGATGGTTTTATACAGAGTTGTTCAAAATTGGCTTCCTTCTATAAATGAGCTCGAAAATGATTGCCCTTGTACAGGTAAGTTCAAAAGTGGCTTTATATATATATAGACAAGTTAAAAATGGTTTCCCTTGTACAGGTGATTTCAAAAGTGTCTTCCTTTGTACAGTCGGTCTCAAAAGTGCTTTCTTTTGTATAATTCATTTCAAAAGTGATTTCCTTGTACAGGTGGGTTTAAAAGTGAAATTTCCTTGTACAGGCTGTTTCAAAAGTGACTTTCTTTCTACAGTCGGTTTCAAAAGTGATTTCTTTTGTATAATTCATTTCAAAAGTGATTTCCTTGTACAGGTGGGTTTAAAAGTGACATTTCCTTGTACAGGCTGTTTCAAAAGTGACTTTCTTTGTACAGTCGGTTTCAAAAGTGATTTCTTTTGTATAATTCATTTCAAAAGTGATTTCCTTGTACAGGTGGGTTTAAAAGTGACTTTCCTTGTACAGGCTATTTCAAAAGTGATGTTTCTCTATACATGCAAGTACGGAAGTACTTACCTTTATATCATTAGGTTTACTTAACAGATTCTTTTCCTAAGATCCTTCTGAGGATATGCATAAAAGAAAAGAGGAGAAAAAAAAAGAAAAAAATTTATGGTGAGTAGTAATTGATAAATTCTAATATTTAGCTAGTATTCGTGATGTCATCTGTCTGAGGACGTAACAGTGGCAAGATAGTCACCCACATAGCTCGTCGGTTGATCGATGGTATTTTTACCAAATATGCAATAGCAAATAGCACTATTACAGGCCAGCCTCCCAGAGCGCAAGGAAAACAGCGCCTAGTAATTCCGGTTTCACCATTGAACGATAGTGCAAAAAACGCTATTATAGGTTTGTTAATAATTTTTCCTTTTCAATTTATTAATTAATAAACATTGAGTATTTATATTTACTATGATAACTTTAATTATGTTTCCTTCAAACAGATTTTGCTATTCAACGAGGCCAATCAAGTCAATTTCAAATTCCAAATAGGAGTTTTATAGCTGCTCAAATGTCTCAGCGAGTTGGAGAAATAAAGAGACAAATGTCAGCATCTACAGCTCCACTCGCACCACCACCATGAATAACTTTCGTTATTATATAATTATCATTTAAAAATAAAAATAAGATAAATTTAAAACAATGTATATTTAATATTCATAAGTCTATGTTTAAAAGTTTTATTTTAACCGTACAGTAAAAATTACAGAACAAATCCTATTATCAATAATTATCTTTCTTATTTCAGAATAGTATCCGGATTTTATACATGTGCATTCACAATTTATCCAGCATGATGATAACAAGAATAACAACAATTTGAAAATCTAAGTTTATCTAGTCAGATTGAAACAGTCAGATGTAAACAATTATCGGCTATATCTGGCCAGATCTGATTATGTCTGATCAGATCTTATCAGATAGAGACAATTTAAAGGTCTGATCAGACCTGACCAGATCTTATCAGATAGAGACAATTTATAGAGCTGGCCAGATCTGATCAGACCTGACCAGATCTTATCAGATAGAGACAATTTAAAGATCTGGCCAGATCTGATCTGTTTTTTCTTTGGGTTATATCTGGTTAGATCTGATTATACCTGATCAGATCTCGTCAGATAGAGACAATTTAAAGATCTGGCCAGATCTGGAAGGCAGATCTGGCTAGATCTTATTATATATGGTTAGATCTAATTCGTTTTTCCCAGGTTCCAATGGGTATTAACACCTATCTTTCCGAAATCTCCGTTGGCATTGGACCACACGGGGATCTCAAGGCGATGGTGTTTCCCAACGACGCAAAAGTGTCCGATAGATCGAAGATAAACGTCTATTGCTGGAGCGGTTGAGTAATTTTTATCTTTAATATAATTGAGTAACGCTTGGTCCTCATGACTCGATTCACCGCGCAGATGTCTAATTTGTGCATAACGAGCGTATAAATGCATGCACATCACATATCTGTAGCAAGATCGAGAGACTACAGACATAAATCTTTTATCAGTGGCGGCGCGGAGATCATACTCCTTGTCAACCAATGGAATGAAAGATTCATTTGTGATGGTAAAATTCCTGCGTGCACGAAGCTCGTTATATCCAGCGAAGTCATCACAATCGAACTTAATATTCATTGGATCGTTCGAAAGTGGGCTAGGCTTTGTGCTTAATTTAACGTTATCAGCGGGCTTCCTACCCCCTTCGGGCCTAGGAAGAGGAGATGCGACTGCTGGTCTTAGACCAGTCTCCTTTTTCAGGGGTGTTGGTTTCCGCGAGCGAAAACTTTTTCCTCTGGTAGGAACAGTCTCTTCTGCATCACGCTCTTTAAAAGCTTTTACTGACGTCATCGTTGCAAACTTTGCAGATTCACCGAAATATAAAGAACATTTTGGGTTAGGTCATTACGTGTGATGTATATGTTCGTAGTTTAGTGTCTACGGGGATTAGCATCCTTTCAGTCATTCCGCATTGTTCTAGAGTTGGTTCTTGTATGGTGTTAGGCCCCCCTATTAGCTTTTTTGTACAGGAGTGGAAATGCATTTACGCACACCCCGACATTTGTTCGGGGTAGTGTGAGACTCGCCGGGAGTTTGACCTCCCGGAACACCCACTAAAACCCCTCGTCTTTGTTCCATTCTCATCTGGAACTCCGAAAGATGGACGGTACTACCATTAGTATTACTTCGCCCATCTTCTACCAATCTCTGTCTTTATCTATCCTTTACCTTATATTCCTGTCCATCTCCTTTCCTTTTCCTCTTTCCTTTCATCTTGTTCCTTCTGTTTCATTAACTTCACATTATATCTGTACCCAATACTCCATTTCTTTTCGTTCTCCAGCATTTTCTACATTAATATCCCTAATGTTAGGTTTTTACTGATATTTAACCCCTTGCACTATTTGTACGAGTCTGACTCGTGATGAAAATTTTAGGCCAAACTTGGATGTCACGAGTCAGACTCGTTGTTCAGTTCCAGACCAAACATGAATATCACGAGCCTGACTCGTACTCGACATTTCAGGCCGAACATGAATATCACGAGCCTAACTCGTACTCGATATTTCAGGCCGAACATGAATATCACGAGTCTGACTCGTGGTCAAAGTTTTACACAAAGTATTTGTTTTCGACACAAAGTATCAGTTTTCTGTTCCGGATCTTCAGTTTCTAGCATTTTTTATACGAGGCGCACACGTTTCGAACAGCTTGCTGCACAAAGTGATCTTTACATATATATTTTTAATTCTACCAAGCCCTCCAGCATACTTTTCAATTTAATAATTTGTTGATATTTAATTGTTTATTTATATTGTGTTTTTCAGTTTTAGGTTTGATGTTCAAATACTACTGCCGTGGATTTACTTTTACGTATTTTTATTTTGTTAGTAATTAATTATATTATTATTATTTATTTAGAATTTGTTTTCATCTTATGTAATAATTTAAGCATTAAAAGTTTTTGATTCAAATTCATTTGAATTTCATAAGAGTTCCATCGCGTGAAGTAAATACGGGCACGACTACCTTACGCTCGGTCGTCAGAATAGGTCTCAAGTTTCGGCACGCGCGCCCCACCGCTCGCCTTTCACCGCGACAATCGAGGCAGCCGCGTTTGGCCTGGCGGTTCCCGAGGTTCCCAATAGTGCAAGGGGTTAAGTCCTCAACTAACTTTTCCCTCTCGACGTACCACCTTTCACATTTAAGGAAGGTGTGTTCTACCGCGTCCTCGTTATTGCAGCCATACCAACATCTCTCACTTTCCCTTTTTCCTATTCTCTTTAGGTAGCTTGCAAAACAGCCATGGCTCCATTCGTATGTACAGTTCCCCCTACTAGACTCATTCCACTCCTCTTGCCACTCAATTAGTCCTTTCCTTTCTATTTCTTTCCTTTCCTTATCAATCCTATCCTGCTTGTTCCCCTCTTTTATCCTCCAGTTCCTTCTTATCGAATCTGTCCTTCCAAGAATAGCCTTCTTTTCCTTTATCTTTAAATGGATCGGCATTATGGCTGTTATAACGCATAGCTTTTTGTGCGAAACCGTGCTATAGGCTCTGGCCACGCGATTCATTGCGATCCTCTGCGCAGCCTTTATCTTCCTTTTATTCCTTGTAAGAATACTTTGCTCGGCCCATATTGGGACCGCGTACAACATGATCGATTTCCAGATATAGTAATACAAGATTCTGTGCTTACTAACCGCTCCTTTCATATTTGGCATCAGTCTACTTAATGCATAAACTAACTTAAGACTTTATTCAGAGACAGATTGGATATGTCCGTAGAATTTGTTGTTATACAGAAGTGTCATATAGGTATATAAGTCTGCTCACAGCATGAATCGTACTTTTCTTTTTGGTAAATCCATATTAGTTTTTTTGCGTATAATTGATTTCCTGTTAATTTTATAATTCTTTCTCTGATTATAATTTCAAAAATCTTCGCTCACGCGTTCATAATGCACAGAGGTCGATACGAGTTTAATTTACTAGGGTCCTTACCGCTCTTTGGGATTAGTATTAGACGCTCAATCTTCCATTGGTCCGCGAACCATCCATTCTCTAAGCACGTTTTAAAAATAGCAGCAACTCTTTTAGTATCCACTTGAACGATATTTTTAACCACTATTCCAGGTAAGTCGTCGATTCCAACTGCCTTATGTATCTTAAGTTTATCAAGCGCCGATTTAAGCTCATCTTCCGTTATATCGTCTATGTACTCCGATAAACCACTTCTATTTACATTACCTAAACAAGCCTGGATGTGTTCATCGTCATTTTCAAACAGGTAGTCAATAACATTCATCGTCATATCTTTTGTTAGTTTATTATTATACTCTGTATTTTTAATTCTTTTAACTATGGCTTTATAGGGTTTACCCCATGGGTCTGTAGCGGTACGATCTCTCGCTCGCCGCTAGGGATCTATCGGCCGCCATTACTCCTACGCCTCTAGTTTAAGGATCGGCCGCTAGACCGTGTCTCCTTCGACGGGATCTTCTCGCTGCTACACCATCGGCAATCGGTGTCTATATATACCGACCACCGACAGACACCGACGTCCCATCCGGGACACAGCGTCTAGGGCAGGGCCTGTTCGGTCAGCCCTACTGACGAGTCCACGAACAGGCCCAGGACAAAACGCAGCGCACGCTAACCACCATTTCACCCTTTCCTAGGAACAGAAGGACCCTCCGCCGGATCGGCCGCAGCCGAAGCACCGAACTCAGCCGGTGCCCTCTCAACTGGGTGTGGATGGGCCCAGTCAGGAACTGCGGCCGGCCCGAGCCGCGACGTCTCCTTCAGATCTTTATTTATTGACTCAATGAACTCGTTATACTTTTCTTTTTTCGCTTTCAGTATTAGTATTTTAAGTTCTTCCCTAGTATCTTTATATTTACTTTCATCTGCTGTATAGTTAATCTTTTTCTTTCTTTTCCTTTGCATGATTCTACGTAATTTATGGGCTTGCTTTCTTTTTTCTTTTATTTCGTTATTCCACCAGATATTTTGTTTGTGTGTACCTATATATACTTTTTTCTTCTTCATAATTGTTTCTCATACTTTTTCTGATATCTTGATTAGTTTTTCTATATATTCGTTGTTATTCTCAAATTTTATCATTTCACTGGGCGGTACCATTTTAACTACTGTCGACCCTTGGTAATCCGACAAACGTTTTGCAAGGCGGTGTCGGATTATCAAAGGGTCTAGCCCAGGCTGTTGAATTAGTTACACGCCGCGAGCCTTTTCTGAGTCGCTCCGCCTGCTTCTCCCTCCCAACTATTTTACCCAACCAGGAATGACTTGCCAGACTCGGCGTATTACACGAGTATAGTGGCGCTTTAGGGCGCCATTCGCCTCTGTTGGCTCGCGCTGGAAAAACGCCGCGCACGCCGATTACGGGAAAAAAAATCGATGCGCGTATCCCGTCGACTGAAGTTATCTGTCAACGAACAGTTTCAGATCGTGCCACATCGCGTATAGGTTAAAGCAAAAATATTACTAGTAAAAATGTATGCTCAGATATGTCTTAAATTAAATGCGATTAACAGATTGTTAGCAGAAAAACATTGAAATTCTACTTTGTTGCATTCCTCGATACAAAACGAAAGAAGCGCGTTTTCGCTGCTTGCCAATCAAACGGTTAAAATCTACTGCTAAGTCGACCGTGGCGGCAACAATGTATTCTTTGACGCAAGAGCTAACGTTTTGCTGTCGCCGTATTTTTAAATTATTTGCGTTGGAAATTAATTTATACGTGCGCGTGCTAGATCGTAACACAACTGTTTCTTTAGTATACATATGAATTAAAGAAACAAGAGGTAACAAATTCAAGATTACTGGATATAATTTTAATAAACTATCGTTATGATTGTTGTATGTATGGTTGTGTGTATAAATGTATGCACAGTAGAACCATTTATTTTAGAAGAAAATGTTATATGTATATATAAAAGTTTCATAATATTGTGGAGATAATATCGATGCAATACTAATTTTTTTATTTATTTATTTCTTTAACTTTACTTGAAGGAAAACTTCATTGTTTGTACAGAAATATATATCTACATTGAATGAAAACATATATTCACAAATAGAAATATATGTTTACGTTGTTTAAATTAGATACCCTCAATGTTTCCATTGGTATTTTGAGATACAATATAAGTTTTTCAATGTTATTCCTGTCACTATTCTCTGCCGAATTTGCCAAACCACCGCCGGAAGTCCAAAAGCATTAAAATCTCTTAATCGCATTTAATTCAAGACATATCTGAGCATACTTTTTTACCAGTAATACTTTTGTTTTAACCTAAACGCCATGTGACGCGATCTGAAACTGTTTGTTGATAGATAACGTCAGTCGACGGGATACGCGCATCGATTTTTTTTCCCGTAATCGGCGTGCGCGGCGTCTTTCCAGCGCGAGCGAACAGAGGCGAATGGCGCCCTAAAGCGCCACTATACTCGTGTAATACGCCGAGTCTGGCAAGTCATTCCTGGTTGGGTAAAATAATTGGGAGGGAGAAGCAGGCGGAGCGACTCAGAAAAGGCTCGCGGCGTGTAACTAATTCAACAGCCTGGTCTAGCCGAATAAGGGGGTCAAAAGTGCCCTTGAGCCGATTTTATTCGACGATGGGTCATTCGATAGGTGATGATGAAAAACCATTGCACACAAATTTTTAATCCGATACCTTCACCGGGAGGGTAGTTATAGGGTAAAATCGAAAAACCAGTTTTTGCCTCATTTTCCCCAATTAATGTGGAGCAAAAATTCCAAAAAAATTCTAACACATTCTAAACATGAATGTACACATTATGGATTTTTTTCAGATTTTTCCTTTGCAAGTTCCACTCACGAAAAATGAAAAACCGAAAAAAAATTTTAATCATCGATTTCGTATTGAAATCTTCCGAGCACAACTTTTTCCTTTTTACAGTAGTTGCATAATATTATCATTGTTATACCCTAATTTTTTCAGATTTTTTGAGTACGGTGCATCACGGTCGGAAAAATCAAAAACCGATTTCTGGGATACATTTTGGGCTGAAACTCGCCCATTATCTGCCATTCTTGCATGATTTTAATACAGTATGTTCACATTGTGATCTTCAATGTTTCTGCATAGAAATATGTAGATGTTAAAGTACAATATCGGGATAATTAAATTAATTGCTGATTGTATGGTCTTTATAACCTAGAATTTTAACCGCTCTTTCAAAAGCATTAATGGCGCAGTGGCTATGGTGTCTGCCTGTGGAATCGCTGGACACTTTTTTGTCGCGGGTTCGAATCTCCATGTGGGACAAAGTTTTTTTCTGTCATTTTTTTTTTTATTAAAGACATAACAATATTCAGTAGTAGCTTTAAAATGTTTCACAGATACTTCTAAAAAGAATTATACAATATACTTTTTTTCTTCATCGACTCTTTCCAGTCATGTCACGATTTACAATTACAAGTACTTTTTTACATTCTGTACATTGAATTTTATATTTCTTTCATATTTAAAATATATATATTTTCATACATTGCAATAAATCAATATCTAGGTTAGGTTAGGTTAGGTTAAACAGGTTTATCGGTCACTCAGCCCTCCTTGGGGCCATTGTGACCGAGCCTCCACATTATAGGCTTGGTGGCATCAGCCAGATATGGGTATGCGAGCCCTGTGTAGACTAGCCCTTTTGGCGAACCTCAGTAGCCAGTCCACCCCAAGTTCCATGCAGTCCCTTGTATTAAGCGTTTGTTCGCTGGAAGTTCTGTGTCTGAGACACGCCCACCTATCACACTCAAGGACTATGTGAAGTGTCGTTTCCTCCACCCCACAGACGTCACATGAGGGACTGTCTGCAAGCCCCATGGTGAACAGGTGTTTTTTCACCAGCCAATGCCCGGTCACGAGTCCCACTACCAGATGTAGGTCCTCTCTGTCAAGCGAGCAGAGAAATCTTCCACGCCTAGCCGAAGTTCCCGATATCCAGTGCCTTGACTGCCTCATACCCTGAGATTCAGTCCATAGTCGACTAAATTCAGCATGGAGCAACTTGCCTACCTCTGCCTTAAGCAGTCCTGGAGACGTCCCAATACTTTCCTTTGGTCCGTCTTTTAGTTCCGCTCCAGCTCTGGCCAGATCGTGTGCTCTCTCGTTCCCCAGGATCCCTGCGTGCCCTGGTACCCAGAGAAGCTTGACCCTGTTCCTCCAACCTGACAGTTCCTCAAGCTTCTCTCTGCACTCATTTACGAGTGTGGAAATAGTTCCATGTCATTCCAGCGCTTTTAAGGCCGCCTGGCTATCACTACATTTGTAAATATGTTTATTACTCAAACCTTTCCTGAGATTGATTTCAGCACAAGCCTTGATCGCAAAGATCTCCGCCTGAGAAACTGATGCATTATCACTCAGTCCGATTGAAGTCATCGTTTTAGGTCCAGCACTCCATATGCCGGACCCGACTCCCTCTGTTGTTTTTGACCCGTCCGTATACCAGACCAAGCCTTGTGGTTTGATCAGATTCTCAATCGTATTCCAATCCTCTCTACTTGCAATACTGATTTTGAATCTTTTCTCAAACAGATATCTTGGGAGGCAGCGGTCCCCTTTCTGCCCTAGGACATTCCGATGATGCACCTCCCCTTTTAGAACACTAGCGTGCCCCATATGGTACCCCCTCCATAGACCCAGCCATTTTAGCCGATAGGCTGCCCTACGAGCTTCGGCCCTTGCTCTCAAGTGCAAGGGCTCTTGGTTCAAGAGAACACTTAGGGCCAAGGCTGGTGTCGTACGAAGTGCTCCTGTTGCCCCCATAAGAGCAACATGATGTACCTTGTTTAGCAGCTTTATGTTGATGCCCTTCTTAGTAGAGTTCCACCAAACCAAAGCAGCATATAAAATTTGTGGCCTTATGATTGCAGTATACAACCAGACCACCATTTTGGGTTTCAAACCCCACGTTGCACAGTGGTCCAGAGCGTGAATTTAGCTGTTCACGCACCTCGCGCAGTTTTCAATCTTTTTCAAATCGTCACCACGGGCTCAAAACACATCGGATTGAGTTAAAAATTGGTATTCTATTATTTTTTGGGTTGCTGATTACGAATCTGAACTCAAAAATTTTAAAAACAAAATGGCGGATTAAATATGGCGGACAGGTTTGTTTAAAAATTAATTGTTTTGCACAAAAATTAGTATTCTAATGTTTTTTGGGTCGCTGATTACGAATCTGAACTCAACAATTTTAAAAACAAAAGGGCGGTTGATATATAGAGGGTAGCTATGTACATTAGCTTATTCAGCTTACATTGCTAACTTCAAAATGGAAAAAATAAAAACTACCACAAAGTAGCCTATGAGACCATTGAAGATGTTTAGTTTAAACTATATAGAAATAGTTCCTGCTAAAATTTGCTTTATCTATCTGCACCTTTTCTTGATATTCCTTCCTAAGGTTTATGTAACCCAGACCTGCTGCATAGACCCAGTGGGACACGAGGTCAGTAAATTCCCGTGTTTCTTAAAGATACCGTGCAATAAAAACAAAATCTTATTGTCACTAACGAGGACGAAGACTTCTAAAGCATCACTTTCATTACTTAATTGCTTTATTGTTAGGATGCGAGCAAAGGTTATCCGATTGAAAGGAAATCCTAGTCTTCGCCGTGCAGGGTTCACTTAAAAATTAAATAACTTATAAGTATCGAATGATATTCGGCTAAAACTTTCCAAATATATTCCTTAGACTATATAGAAGTTATTTCCGCAAATATTTCTTGCGTCTACCTGCGCCTTTCATTGTTATACCTATCGAAAGTTTACGAGACAGTCCGGCGGCAGCGCCTTGCTGAGGTGCGCGCGACTATTTAAAGAATAAAAATTCGTCCGAGGCGGATCCGGGCGGATTAGCTTTTTGCAGGATCGTTTAGGGGAAGGTTTACAGAAAAGGGTGGTGTTAATTAGATAGTGGGATTATGTGGGACTATGAAGATATTGACTGCAGAAGATAAAAAAACTTCGACGATTTTCTTTCATGTTTTCAACATTAATTTTTGAATAAACTACAAACAGTAATTTTATGTTCGACACGTGAATTTTTATCGCAGAAGAATGCTCTTCAAATAGAAATAATAATTTTTAAAAAATATTGCATAGTTTCGCCAGAATGTTAAAAAGAAGACAACGTGGTTTTTCGATAGAAAAAGGCCTCCGGAAAAAGTTTCAACTTTAAGCGTTTGTTGTAACTACAATTTTTATCCGATTTCAAAAATCTTTTCGGTTCTGAGGTCGGTGGTTATTTAGGAATCGATATATGCAAAAAAAAATCGAAATTCCAAAATCGACTTTTTGACTTTTGCGCGGCTAAATGCACATTCTGGACCACTGTGCGTTGTGCCAAACATCCTTCTGCAGGCCCAGTAAGTACTGATAGCCCTTTGAGCCTGCTTCGTCAGATGCCCAGACCAATTCAGCTTCCTGTCTAGAATTACTCCAAGGTATTTAACCTTATCTGAGCACTTCAGGTGGACGCCAAAAATGGAAGGCTCCCTAAGTTTGAAGAGCCTCTTCCTTGTGAATAAAACCATCTCTGTTTTATCTGGATTGACAGACAGAGACCGCTCTACACACCAATCCTGCACAATATCCATAGCTCTCTGTATAGACATTGATAGGACCAGGGGAGACTTCCCAGTGACCGACACCACCAATTCATCCGCATACCCCAGCGTATTAAAGCCCGCCTTGGTTAGCTTATCCAGCAGTTCATCAATGACCAGGCTCCACAGTAGCGGCGATAAGACACCTCCCTGCGGACAGCCTTTGGCCACTTGAACCTGCACCACAGCTTCACCGAGGTTAGCCGTAGCAGTACGGGACATCAGCATATTGTGAATCCAACGTACCAGAGTGCGGTCCATACCTATACGTATGGCCGCTTCGCATATCGAGTCGAACCCCGTGTTGTCAAAGGCTCCCACGATATCCAGAAATACCCCCAGTACAGACTCTCCATGTGAGAAAGCCTTTTCCACCTCACGAGTGAGGCAGTGTAGAGCCGTCTCCACAGATCTGCCCGCTCTGTAGGCATGTTGAGAGACATGTAAGGGATTAGTCTCAATAACTGTGTCCTTTATATATCTCTCGATCAGTCTTTCCATGCTTTTCAGCATGAAAGACATCAGACTAATGGGTCTGTAAGATTTGGGCTTATCGTATGTATCCCTACCTAATTTAGGTATGAACACTACTCTTACCCTCCTCCATATTTTGGGTATATAGCCCGTGGCAAGACAGGCCTGCAGTACTTGAGCCAGGCGTCTGTACAGTTCCTCCCCTCCCTCTTGTAACAGAGCCGGAAAGATCCCGTCCAGGCCCGGACTCTTGAACCTGCCAAACGTGCCAATTGCCCACTTAAGCCTATCCCTCGTGACCACGCTGGTGGCTATTCTCCATTCCTTTTTAGAGGGTTTCCTGGTCCAGGTCCCCTCTATCTTGGAATCACCTTCCACCCTGCCCGATCCTGGGAAGTGTGTGTGCAGCAGATACGACAGAATATCTTCTTTACTATCTGCCATCCTGCCGTCTGCCAACCTCATTCCATCCAATTGAGACGAAGGTCCCGAGCCCAGCGCTCTCCGAAGCCTTGCTATCAATGGCAGGGCTTCCATGCTACCGCAAAAGTCCCTCCAGCTGTCTCTTTTGGATTTCCTTATGGCTTTCTTGTACTCTTTCTGGGTCTGCTTATAGTATCCCGAGTCTTCCGTACTATTACTCCTCAAGGCCCTGTTTAGCAGCCTTCTTGATTGTTTGCGGAGCTTATTAATCTCCGCATTCCACCATGGGGTTTTTTTGTTCCCCTTTGAGATCTTGATGGGACAGGCCTTTTCAAAAGCCTTGCTCATGGTGGACTGGAGTTTCATAACTTCGCCTTCAATCCACCTTTCTGAGCCCTGCCTTTTACAGAAACCCCTGAGTCCTTCGGTCACCTCATTAGTATAAAGTGACCAGTCAGTATCTCTGGGATTTCTATAGACCTGTCCATGTTCCTTGGATCCACCCGAGATCCTGAATCTTATGAGTCGATGGTCCGATAGAGTGTCATCCTCTGCGACGTGCCAATCGCTCACCTTAGAAGCCAAACTAAAAGAGCACATAGTTACGTCCAGGACTTCTTGCCTAATGGATGTAACGAAAGTTGGGGTCGTGCCTCTGTTGAGAATGTCCATTTCCTTACTGTTAAGATACTCAAACAGGGCTTCCCCTCTTTTATTGACGTTTGAACTTCCCCATACTGTATGGTGTGCATTTGCATCACAGCCAACAATCAAAGAACGCCCATGTCTCCTGCAGAAGTCCACAAGGTTCATGAGCTCCCTCGTTGGGGGAGGATCAACACTATCATATGGCAGATAAGCCGAGCATATTACTATGCTAGCCTTTCGTCCATCTATGTTTAATAGCACTCTTGCGGCCGCCAGATCTCTTGTGCAGAAATCCATCAGCCTCAAGGTTTCTATCCCCTTCCTGACATACACGCAGGCTCTAGGGTATAGGTTGCTGCTCGCCTGTATAAGCGAGCCTCCAGCCAGTTTTAAGCCTCCGACCCGGCCATCCTTGAGAAGCCAGGGTTCCTGGATTAAAATGGCATCTGTATGCCCCATTGCAATGCTACGGCTTACGAGTGCCGCCGCTGCTATGCAATGTTGCAAGTTAATCTGCGAGAAATTGTAGCCGGGAGTATCCATTAGACAAATATCCCACGCTTCTCCTCGCGTAAGGAGTTCGGATAAGGAGGCCCGTTATTGTGAACCTCCTCCTCCTAGCCCCTTGGCTTCCGATCCACCCTTTACAGGCTTCTCTTCCGCCTTTGATTCTTTCGATCCCTTGAAGAAGAGTCCGAGTCTTCCCCTCTCGGCAGCCGGCACTGCTGATGCAGTACTTACCGCCTTGAAGGGCCTACCCCTCCTCCTCTCCTTAGCATCCTGCCACCTTCCTGCAGTTTGCGTTTCCGCTCCCTGCTCTTCAGTGCGGATGCTGGTGCTCGGGATCCCCTCCGGCCCAGAGGAAGTGCCAGAAGTCTGCCCCTCAGTAGCCTCCTTCTTTTCCTCCCCCCTAGCCATAGGTTCCCCCGTGCCCGATTTGGTTGACTCACCTGTGGTTGTGTTCTGGGTTCTCCTGGAGAGAACCCTGAACAGCCCCGCATGTGCCACGAAGTCTTGGCTTTCCAGCTACGCATATGATTCCGGATCCACCCCTAGAACCATATGCACCGAGAGCCCCTCCGTTATTCTGGACCAGACCCTCCACCTTTCGGTGAACAGGTTCCGGTTCTGAAGGCCGAATGTTCTGAGAATTATCGGTGTGTCCTCGAGTGGACCCGGTATCATCACCGACAATTTCCTCAGCCTCGGCAGTTTATCTCCCTCCAAGATTTGAAGGGAGGCACCCTCCCAAGGCTTAAGATTGGGAAGCTCCGCCTTCAGCCAATCCTTCGACGCCACATTGCTGCACAGGACAATCAACACCCCACCGCCCGTGCGAGAGCCATCGAATAGTGGGACCGTCGCTCCCTTTTGAAGAGCGTCGATCCTCCTACCGATGGCCCTCATAATGAGCACCTCCTGCTCCCCCGTGAGCGTCTCCTCAGGAAAGCCGCTCAGGGCTACTGCCACCCTACATTCTCCCGAAGCAGCCTCCCTGTAGGAGCACGGGGGAGGAAGAAGCCTCATCTTCTTAGACTCTTTCCCCCCGCCCGGCGGTCTGTTGCCGTCAACCTTGGGGCGCTTCCTCCCCTTGTCTGAGGCCTCACACGCGCCGACCGAAGTAATCGAGTCCCTGACGCTCGCCCTTGTATGCTCAGCAGCTGAGCCTCCAGGTTCGTCGTCAGTTGCCGGTACAGAGGCCGCCACCGCTTCCGCTAGTTTCCTAGCTCTTCGCGCCAGCTTCCTCTGGTGACCGCTTTTGCCCTTCCTCTTCTTGGTTACAGAAGCCGTCTTGCCGACTACCTCTGTTCCCACCGAGGAAGTGTTGTAGGAGTCTCCATCCATGACCAAGTCCACAGGGACAGGATCCTGGGTTTCGACTCCTTTTTGCGAAGCCTCAGTTTCCACCGAAGCCTCTCCTCCCCCCTCAACGACCGCTAGGTTTTTAAATTTGTTTTTAATGTCATCCATAGTCGTCCCACGAGTAACGGGGAAAAGAGGTCCACCCCCGCAGAGCCCCTATACAAGGGTAAGGCACTTATACAATGGGGGTTGCCAGTCCCCCCAAGGGCATTCGTTAGCGACACTGCTCCCCCAGTGCCATGCAGCCTTCGGCACGAATAGCTCTACACCTTGGCTTGGAGAGTTGGTCCACGGTAGGACTTTCGATCCACCTCATACGGATTTTACACCGCGGGTTTCACTTATGGTCACCACTGGCCAGCAGTACTGAGAGTCCTCGTCCCCTTTCGGGTGAGGTCCTCCCTTCCTACTGGTCCTCCTCCTATCCGCCACCTGGAGACGCGCCCGATAGGGATCTCACCCTGGCTGTGTAACCAGCCAACGACTTACACACCCGCTCCCGTCTATAGGGATTAGGTGTACGCGCCACGGGAATCAATATCTATGAACAATATAAAATGTTTGAGAATACTTATAATTGCAAAACGTTGCATGTCTAATTGTAAGAAAAGCATGTTTTACGATTATTTTTCTATAGATTTCATATTGTTGAAAGGCATAAAAATATCTGTGAAACATTTTAAAGCTAATACTGAATAGTGGTATGTTTTTAATAAAAAAAAAAAAAAATGACAGAATAAAAAGTAAGTCCCACATGGAGATTCGAACCCGCGGCAAAAAAGTGCTCAGCGATTCCACAGGCAGACACCATAGCCACTGCGCCATTAATGCTTTTGAAAGAACGGTTAAAATTCTAGGTTATAAAGACCATACAATCAGCAATTTACTTAATTATCCCGATCCTGTTATTTAACATCTAAATATTTCTATGCAGAAACATTGAAGATCACAATGTGAACATACTGTATTAAAATCATGCAAGAATGGCAGATAATGGGCGAGTTTCAGCCCAAAATGTGTCCCAGAAATCGGTTTTTGATTTTTCTGACCGTGATGCACCGTACTCAAAAAATCTGAAAAAATTAGGGTACAACAATGATAACATTATGCAACTACTGTAAAAAGGAAAAAGTTGTGCTCGAAAGATTTCAATACGAAATCGATGTTTAAAAATTTTTTCTTGGTTTTTGATTTTTCGTTAGTGGAACTTGCAAAGGAAAAATCTGAAAAAATCCCTAACGTGTACATTCATGTTTAGAATGTGTTAGCATTTTTTTTTATTTTTTGCACTACATTAATTGGGGAAAATGAGGCAAAAACAGATTTTTAGATTTTACCCTATTACTACCCTCCCGGTGACGGTATCGGATTAAAAATTTGTTTGCAATGGTTTTTCATCATCACCTATCGAATGACCCAACGTCGAATAAAATCGGCTCAAGGGCACTTTTCACACCCTTATTCGGCTAGACTCTTTGTATACTAGTGTTATTTGCTTCGCTGATTAAAAATCCGAGCTCAAAATTTCCAAAAACAAAATGGCGACATAAATACAGGGGCCGCGTGTAACGAAAAGTGGTCGGTTCGGTACGAACATTGTAAGAAACAAATATTACCTTCGTACCTGCAACTAGCCATATTGCATTCGAATCTTCAAACATCTTTCGGTTTATGAGGGTAAGTGGTCGAGGTATCTGCGACAATCTATTGTTGCCTCAGCAATAAACAAAAAACCACCAGTCTACTTAAACTCATTTCGATATTTAACCCGATGAGATAAACTTATTTCGTAAATTGCCATGGTGACCTTACAAAGGACATCCCGAGGTGTAAATCACCGATTTTTATGACATTTTAGTATGATATAGATCTCGTTAAAATATTTGACACGTATTTTTTTTATCGACAACCGTACACATTAAAGGAGTGAAAACCACCCTCAAATTTGGGGTACCGAAAATTATTTATCGAATATCTCGAAAACTATTAGAGATATGATAATTTCGCACAGAGTGAAAATTAATGCTTCCGAACCTTGAATCCAATGGTGTAATCATTTTTATAAAAAATCCATTTGTTTAAATAATTTGGTAAAATATACTACTTTTTTTTCATTTTGTCAGTTAAATTTCAATAAATTTTCTGGAATATTTGTTTGTGGATGCTATATATCGAAACCCAAAATATGGATAAATTGGAAATTTAATATTTGTGTGACAAAAAAAAGTTATTGTATTTTCAATTCTTACGCTTGCGTACTTGTCAAGTTATTCCTTTGTATATACATGTATGATTGCTCTGATAGGTAAGATTTTATTGTCAGATATACATATTGTTTTTATATAAATTTAAAAAATGTGATTCATTGATTAATAATTCTAAATAATTATTGCAATTATGGTATTCATTGTTATTTCTATAACAAATATTTTTTTACGCTTCAAGCATTCTAATGCAACTATAAAATCGATTAAAGCAGTTTATTTTCGCAAATTGTAAATATATAAAGCACACTTTCCCAGAATTTTTCAATTTTTCAGGTCTGTCTGCTATATAGTCACATCGATTCCATGTTTGGCTATCCCTAACTGTAAATCGCGAATTCTTATGAAACTATAGTATAATATGGCTTTTGTGGGAATATTCGATACCTACTTTGTTTTATCGGCAATCGTCCACGTTAAAGGGGTAAAAACCGCCGCCAATTTTGGGGTAAAGAAAACTATTTTATTGAATATCTCCGAAACTATTAGAGATACGAAAATTTTGTGCAGAGTGAAAATTAACGCATTTCGACCACGAATCCAATGGTATAAACATTTTTTAAAAATACCAATTTGTTTAAATAATATGATAAAAAATACTTTTTTTCAACTTTGACGGTGGTTTTCACCTCGTCAACGTGGATGGTTGCCGATAAAAAAATACGTGTCAAATATTTTTGACGAGATCTATATCATACTAAAATTTCATCAAAATCGGTGATTTGCACCTCGGGATGTTCCCTTGATAGAGCAAGATTAACAGTATTCAATATGCAAGGCACGATAGCCCGACCCTATGTCATAAATGTGCTTCCTTGAGTATGGTGCGCGCGAGAAACAAATAACAATAACTTATGGAGTAGCAAAAAGTAACAACAAAACTCAACGAGGCCTCCTTCGGGAGCTTCAAAGTCTAATTTTTTCTTAAATTACGGTGGTAATTTGGGTTCTTCACAACTATTTCCTGAGGAGAAGGAAAAAAATGTATAGGTCTTACATTTTGCACCATCACTGTTGTATAATATTAAATAAAAAAATGAAACCGGGATATATATAAATTAAAGGTATGTTAAATTGCTACCAACACTGAAAAAGAGAATCGTACATTGATATCACATTGAAAACGAATTCTCAATTTCGACATGAAGACGTTAAATTACTATAGCGCCAAATTTGAGATTGCATATCTCTAAGAATGTTGTGCTATAAAAATTTTTATTGACGGAAAATTGCTAGATTTTGAAAACCGTGAAAAAATTTTTGGGGTTTTAGCCAGGATTTCAGCGAAATCGACTACTATGCGATGTTGTTTATATTAAAATGACGCAGGGTCTTCGGATGACGGAAAAAGAGCAGGAATCACATCTATTTACTTACTACTGTGCCATTCTGACTGTATACATATATGGACCGTCCCAGTCATACACACAAACATAAATGGACTCACACTCGCATACTTATATTCAATATCTTAGGTCAGTCAAGTCAAGGTCTTGCTCGACAGAGCCGTTTCTCGAGCTGCGCCGCCTCCTTCACCTACGCATACAGCCGAGATGTCACTGATTCACAGGCACACCGGCGGCGTTACGGTCGTACCTACTGGTACAAGCGTGGTAGCATGTGGCGGTATATTGGGGCGACATTTATATTTTAAAAATTTTGCGACAGCAAAATGTCGAACTTGTTCGCCTCAAAGAATGTAGAATAATGTAAGAAGTTATTAATGGATAAGACTTATTTCAACCTTATTGCAATTTTAATCATTCAATAAACTTTTTTGAAAGCCCAAGTTTTGGTTGAATTGTGAACTAAAACGGAACTTTATTTATCCTTTTGTATGCTCTACATGTTTCGGCATCTTTCGATGCCCTCTTCAGGAGTCTGTTATAATAAATATGTATTGTTACAATATGTTGGAAATTATAATGACAAATTACGGATTATACATGTGTTCAATGTTGCATATTTGGATTATAAATCGTGAAGTTGTTACCTATTATGTGTGATACGGTTGTTTAAGTTTATGTTTTTCCCAGATGCGGTCTAGATGTTTTACTTTCAAAGATATAAATTTTATACCTATTTTTCCGTTAGTCGTTCTTAAGTGGTAACGGATAACGACCGTTTACATCTTGAACGCCGCAGTAAGACTGAGCTCTGTCGATGTTAGTTTAAGGAGTGGGGGTCTTATTGTCTCCTTGCTCGCAACCTTTTAATTTTCTGTTTATGGTCTTACGCGTAGTTCTTTGTGTGTGTATGTGTGTGTGTATGTATGTGTATGTGTATGTGTGGACGTTCTACCGAGGATCAAATCTACACCTAAGTCTGTTTTTACACGGTAGATTGGTTCCAGAAGAAGCCGTGTAAAAAAAAACCGTGTAAAAAAAGACATTGATCTTATACAAAAATGGGTGATTTGTTCCTAATCTCTAAAACCTATTAAAATTAGTGAAAAACAAGAATTTTTAAGAACAAGAATTCATGTTTATTTTATTAAATCAAATATATAATGCTTATTTTCACAAGCATAGTAATTAATGATAAAAAAGATATGCACTCTAATCTTAAAAGTAATATAAATTAAATGTATAGCAAGTTCAGGAACTAAAAAACTATGTTGTGAACGAAAAGAATAGGTTATTCAATTTTTAAGGTAAAAAATAAAATAAAATAGAATAAGTGATAATCATAAATACAACAACATAAATTTAATTGCTGTCGTCATCAGTTATTCGCATTCGCTTGCTTCGAACGCGTATACATTCACTATTATCGCTGGAATAATTTTGAACTGGACTTTCTCTTGCTCGTTCGGCATCTACATTTTGAAAAATGAACTCTGTTATGAGCCGTTGTTCGCCAATTCTTGCTACCTCTTTGTATAATTCCTTGTAACGAGCCATACAAGAATTCAGCTCACGTTGGAATTGTGCAACTCTTTCGACATTGGGATCATTTTTGACGAAATGGTGTCCTAATTTATTTGCAAGTTGAAGCCCTTCTTGAATTAAATTTTCAGTTAATTTTACAGGTTCTTCACTATCACTGCTTTCTATAACATCAGCATTCTGTGAGGCAAAATGTAATATTTCGTCTTCACTAAGAACTTTATCAATCATCAGTTCATCAATGTCATCAGATACCAAGTCATCAAAACCCTCCCCACCAACTGCGTGTGCTAAAGCAATTATATTGGGATATTCGTTTGTATTTTTCTCCACAGGATTTTTACTTTTTACACATTCTGGCCAAATTGCTCTCCAACATCCGTTTAAGGTTGATGGTCGTAAATCTGACAATGCTAAAGCAGCATGTGTAACGCAATCTTTGATAGAAAACTTTTTCCAGGCATCAATTACTGTTAGAGTTTTATCCCTATCCAAAGTGTCCAAAATGTACTGGAATGTTCGTTTGATATAATAAGTTTTGAATGTTGCGATAATTCCTTGGTCCAGTGGTTGGATTAGGGATGTGGTATTTGGTGGCAGGAACAAAACTTGTACATTTTCGTGTTCCAACTGAGGATGCCCGGGTGCATTGTCTACCAACAGAAGAACTTTAAATTCTAAGCCCTTTTCATTCAAATATTTTCTAGTTTCTGGCACAAAATATTTAATGAACCATTCTGTGAAAACTGTAGTCGTCACCCATGCTTTTTTATTGGCCATCCAATTAACCGGCAATGTATCAAAATCGACACCTTTCATTGCTCGAGGCTTTAATGCACGATTGATAAGCAGGGGCTTTAACATCCGATCTCCAGAAGCGTTACTGCACAATAAAAATGTGACTCGATCTTTTTCAACTTTAAAACCCCCAGCACTTTTTTGCGATTTGGCCACATATGTTCTTCTCGGCATTTTTTTCCAAAAAAGACCGGTTTCGTCAGCGTTAAAAACCTGATCTGGACTGTATCCACCATCCGCTATTATTTTTTTAAGTTTTAGTTGGTATTCTTCGGCGGCTTTCTGATCTCCAGAAGCAATCTCGCCCTTGATTTTTATGTTATGAAGCGCATGCCTATGGAGAAATCCCCTCATCCAACCTGTGCTTGCAGAAAATACGTAGCTCTTCTCAGCAGTTGTTTGTGTGGATGTAGACGGTTGTTCGTCTTTTATCATTTTATAGAACCTTAATGCTTGCTGTTTGATATTGTTTCCGTCTACGGGAATTCTTTTTTGGGCATTTTCCTCCAGCCATATTATGAGTGCTTTTTCCATTTTTTCTTTAACAGCATCTCTAGTGTATGATGAAGACTTAACAGATAGGTTCGTTCCAGAAATCACCGATTGCCTAATTGCAATTTCATTTTTCTTTATAGTTCTTATTGTGGCTTCATTTAAACCGAACGTTTTACCAAGAGCAGTTGAGCCTTCTCCATTTCGAAGGCGATCTAAAATTTTAATCTTGGTTTCCAAAGAAATTGCCTTCCGTTTTAGTTTTATATCTGACATTTCCTTTTAGGGATACATAAAATATTTAACAAAATTAAAAAACATAAATAACTGAATAAATACAAAATATTTTTTGGCTTACCTTTTATCTTAATGCGTTAAAATTAAATTTAATGGAAAATCAAATTTGCCTGCAAAAAATTTCTTTACCAAACACGTCTTATTGCATTGACAGTTCACAAAATATTAACACGTTTCAATTGCTCTGACCAGTAAATTTTATTGTATGCACATAAAGGGAATTCCCCTAAATTAGTGCTATTCACATTTGCTTTGACCAGTAAAAATTGTTTGTACGCGCTAAAGGGGAATTCACTTAAATCTTTAAGCTAGTGTTCGCAAACTATCGATACTATTGTCGGGATGGTATGTTTGTGAATAATCTGAACTACTGGTTCCCGTGAACAAAGTCTTTTTAATAATCAAATAAGAACTTAACTGGACGAGCGCTCAAAATATAATGACTAAGAAACTATCTAGTTAGCTCGAAGGACCCGCTCCCACGCAACCGGCGAATTTTCCGTGGCCGCTCAGCCAATCGGAAAACAAGAAAATTAACCGATTGCACCCTCTTTTCCTTACGCCCTTGGCGCGCTTTTTAGGGAAAAGAGGCGAAGGTTTTGGCGGCAAGTTTTCGCTGGCAAGGGGTCGGTCACGTACGCATTTCCTCCGCGCCCCCGCTTCGTCTTGCGCGGCCCAAGGTTGTCGTTGGGCCTGCACTCGAAGGGACATCGGAAACGCGTAATTTATGGCACTTACAAGAGCTATTGAGAATGTGCAGAGATTCTAGAAAACTCCGAGTGAAACTAAACACAAAAGGCACTTCTCTCAAAAATAGCTGTGTTGCAGCAAATGACATAATCCATGACAACCGTTTGCACGAGAGTTGGAAAACCCTCTACGTAGGTGGTCGCTACACTATCGATGGTTTCAGACTTTTTTCTTTCATAAATACTTTTTTGTGATATGAACATACTTCGCAAAAATTAAATTTGACAAAAAAAATTTAAGTACATAAAATTTCAAATCGTGCTAAATGGAATAAAATCGTGTAAAAAAATTAAAAATATTCAATTTTCAAACCGTGTTATATCAAAACCGTGTACAAAAAGACCGTGTAAAAACAGACTTAGGTGTATATTCCTATGTGATATGAGTACACCAAATATTTTCGTTTTCTTAGTCTATTGAAGAAGTGAATTCCTGGTGCTAAATAAAAAGTAAAAGTAAAAAGTAAAAAGTTTCTGAAAACCATACCTCCTCACTACACCAACTATGTTCTATCGTAATGGTGAAAATTTTGTTAACTAAATTGTCGTCAATACTTTTTGTTCTAATATGTTGATCTTTTTATTAAGCTTGAAAGTAGATGTTGAATTCGTATGGATTTTTAATAGACTATTATGTACTGTATATAAACAAAATGGATATTGTATGGCGTAATTTTTAATTTTTAATCCTTGATTAGTGGCAGGTAGATATTACTTAAATTGTCTGTGTCTGTCTTTAGATTTACTGTATTTCCTTTCTGTATAAAAAGCATTTCTTTAATGAGTCTTTTTTGATAATTCGGAACTATGTCTAAAATTTTTGTATTTTTGTAATTAAAATTGTGATCTGTTTCTATGATATGTTTTGTTAAGGCTGTATGGGCGTTGGTATCTGCTTTAATGTTACTTTTATGATTGGCAATTCTATTTTTTAGATGTTGTTTAGTCTGACCTATGTAATTCTTATCACAGCAAGCACAAGGAATATTGTACACCACATTAGATGTTAATTCTTTTGGTGTTTTATCTTTGATCTTGCTGAAAACTTTATTGTACAGGTTGGTGGATGTTCTAAACACTGTACAGGGTGTTTCAAAAATATTTGTCATGGCTTTCAGGGGTTGTTCTACACCTCTGGATCGATGGAGATTTGCGAAAAAAACTTGCCGCAAAATTCGGGAAAGGGTAGCAAATTTTTTTTATTGGCTCATCGTATTCGTCTTGTTACGTAGGCAAAATGTCTGAGAGGAACCATGGGTCAGAAACGAACCGTTCTCTCGCAAATTAACTTTTAATTGGGCCTTCTCGATTAAAATTTCGCCAATGGTTGAAGCAGAGGCGACGTAGACAAAGTTAGAAAATGGGGCACTGTGTCACCGAACTCGAAGAGAAGCACAAGTGTTTATGTTCTTCTCCACGGGTGGGCCCTTGAGTGAACCCGACACCGAACGCAGGTCATTGACGTCTTCCTAGCCTCCGAAAAGTTACATCGGAAGATTTCGTCCGAAACCGAGACATTTTCACCACTTCGATACAGACAGAGTTATATATTTTGTCACTTCGAAATACTTCGTATGCTGTTTTTTTGCACCTTTATTCATTATATTTACAATACAAACATTTCGCTTATAGAGTATTTAAACGCACGGAATATGTTACGGGCAATTGACGAGGCAGCGAGGGATTCTACGCGAGCGCGAGAAATTTACAAGAATAAGACGAGGATCATCGACAGGCAACTTCGAGGAATAGAAATTCCAGATAGATACGATTTCAAGCGCATGGTCCATCAATTCAGCGATGGAATAAACAGTTACTGGACGAATGACACAACTTGTAGGTGCAGGTCATTCCGCGTTCACTGATAGAAAGATGAAAGCGTAATCGCACTCGCACGTGCTTTTCCGCTAATAGGATTGCGAAGAATGGCTCGGGAAGTTTGTATTAGCCATTCCACAGTGCGAAGGATAATTCTTAGAGAAGGGTTACGACCATTTAAAATACAGCGCGTCCACGCACTGCATGCATAGGACTGCAGTGCGCGATTACAGTTTTGCAAGTGGATGTTACAGAAAGTGCAACGAAGCCCGCGATTTTTGGAACATGTGTTGTTCACGGACGAAAGTTCATTCTCAAGTTCAAATATTTTGAATCGGCAAAACGCCCGGATTTGGGCTACTGAAAATCCGAATGCAGGAGTGTAAAAATTCCAGCAAGGACGATTTAGTATCAACGTTTAGGCAGGAATCGTTGGGGACACGATAATTGGACCAATTTTGATGCCCGCAAGGACGACAAGTGCGACATACCTGCGATTTCTTCGATTGCAACTTCCGAAAATATGTATTGCGCGAAGAGATACCACGTCAGGAACAGCGTTCGCTATATTTCATACACGACGGTGCACCGATTTATAACACAAACGCAGTGCGAGAGTTTTTTTAGCAGAATGTTTGAAACACGATGAATCGGACGAAGACGAAAATCAAAAACGTAGAATCCCTTCGTTCGCCGGACATGACACGACTGGAGAGCAGAGGAAAGCAGTGGTGGGCAGTTCGCAGCAGTGGGGAGCAGTAGAAGGGATCGGCAGCAATTCGGGACATCCTGTCACAGCTGTTTGCGGGAGAGGTCCAACGGATTCCTAGATGCTGTTAAATTTGCACTGATTAGAATCTACAATATTGTATTAACATGTTCTACGTAAATGTTTCAGACTTTTAATATACTTACTTTCTTTATCTTCCATGCCGTCGTGGAATCCAAAGTATTCCTCCGTCTTCCCCAATATATCGTATCAATCGTGCCTGTTTTACAGTCTGTATATGCCCTCCGTTTCGTTGCACGCACTCCCGCAAACGATGCTCCAAATTAAGACGCAATCGCTGCCCTACGTTTGAAACGCGCATGCGGGCGAATGCATCTTCAATTGCTGCTTTCAGCATTTCCACGCTAGTAAAAGGATGTCCCGATTTATATACCATATCCTTCACCGCTCCCCATAAAAAAAAGTCCATCGGTGTCAAGTCCGGCGAACGTGGCGGACACACTTTCGGCGCTGGTCTTCGTCCGATCCATCGTGTTCCAAACATTCTATTTAAAAAATTTCGCACTGCGTTTGTGCTATGAATCGGTGCACCGTCGTGCATGAAATATAGTGAACGCCGTTCCTGAAGTGGTATCTCTTCGCGCAATATTCTTAGAAGTTGCGATCGAAGAAATCGCAGGTATGTCGCACTTGTCATCCTTGCGGGCATAAAAATTGGTCCAATTATTGTGTCCCCAACGATTCCTGCCCAAACGTTGATACTAAATCGTCCTTGCTGGAATTTTTGCACCACTGCGTTTGGATTTTCATTAGCCCAAATCCGGGCGTTTTGCCGATTCAAAATATTTGAACTAGAAAAAGAACTTTCGTCCGTGAACAACACATGTTCCAAAAATCGCGGGCTTCGTTGCACTTTCTGTAACATCCACTTGCAAAACTGTAATCGCGCACTGTAGTCCTGTGGGTGCAGTGCGTGAACGCGCTGTATTTTAAATGGTCGTAACCCTTCTCTAAGAATTATCCTTCGCACTGTGGAATGGCTAATACAAACTTCCCGAGCCATTCTTCGCAATCCCATTAGCGGAAAAGCACGTGCGAGTGCGATAACGCGTTCTTCTTTCCGCCAGTGAACGCGTGGTCGACCTGCTCCCACAAGTTGCATCATTCCTGCAGCAACTGTATCACCATCGCTGAATCGGTGATCCATACGCTGGAAATCCCGTCGATCTGGAATTTCTCTTCCTCGAAGTGGCCTGCCGTTGATCCTCGTCGTATTTTTGTAAATAGTCCCCCGCTGCCTCGTCAATTGCCCGTAACATTTTCCGTACGTTCAAATATTTTTCGGTCACCATTTTAAATATTAATAACTACTTCGGTAGGACTGTGTCTATCGCTACACTGAGATACCAAATGCTTGCGATCGAAAATTTGTCGTCTTATATACCTGTGTTTTTCTTTGGATTCTACGGATTCGTGCAGCGCGTGAAAAATACCAGAGAGGGGAGAAAGGTTTTCCAAGTTAGAATATGCCGAAAGAACTCCGATGCATGCGAGCATCTAATTGTTTTATTACTTGACCTAACCCGGCGCACGATGGGAAAAGAACCGACGCACAGTGTGCAATTTCAGCGTTATAGCTGGACAAAACTATTTTTTGAAAGAAATTATGGTTTTCGTTACTTTTACTGACATTTCTACTAGTAAACAACATATTGTTATACTTAGGGTTAATAATAATACATATTTCAATGGTTATTTAAAATTTATACGTAAAATAACAGACCCTCAACTTTAAAAATTTGCTGTAATTTAATCTTAAGACTTATTTTAATTTTTCTTTGTGTAAAATGGTTCTGCAAACTCTACCAATTGCAACGATGCATATCATTTTAATGTTGTAAAGATTTAAATATGTTTAAACAATGTTCAAAGCGGAGCAACGTCCAAAATGCCGCAATATTTATGAGTAGTTTCCGACTTACTCTAAAAATTAAACATCCAGGGAAAAATCTAATAGCAGGAGGCGATAGGGCAGATATTTTTCTTGAGAAAAGCAAAAGAAAATTGCAATGTAAATTTTATTTTCGCCTGAAATATTTAAAAACTTCAACAGGCATTTACTTTGTTTCGTTCGCTCAGAAGACACAAGAAAAATGTAAGACGTCGCTCCCGCCCGGTAGGGCCGTAATAAAACAATAAAAAGGTAACAGACGTCAGCATTTGTCTGAAACGGCACTTTGCATGTTCAATTGTAATACTTTTAGCTTTCAGCACACAAAATTGCAAAAGTGTAATAAATAGTAATATATGTTAAAAGTCTACATAAATCTCGGAACTGAACTTAAATTACATGTTAATTGTTAAAGTGGATTAAAATGGTGATGAAAGGTCGTTTAGAAAAATAAAAAATTTTAAACATATTCCAAATAAGTGGAGATAAGAATACATATACGCAAATTCCATTCTAACTTTTCGTTGCAAAACAATTGACGAAAATGTCTAGAGCATGATGGGAGCGTGTAAAAGCAATCTACGGAAAGTATAACTTTGAAGACTGTTAATTAACTATTGCAAATTATTTTTTCAAATAAGTTTTACATTTTCTGTTTCTATGGACATTCTACTATAGATTTCCAATAAAATTTTATACATCTGGACGATAGAAACAATGGTAGTTGTCATCGAGAGACGTAGCAGTGCAGTTCGAAAAAAGCATTCGCTTTAATATTTTTGTCTTTATTAATTCTTCAAATGAACACGCTAAAGTCTCGTAAAAATTGGCGTCTGCAGCTTCGATATGATCCGTTGCCAGATGGTCAGCGAAGACGAAGACCGGATATCTAGTAGTAAAAAGGCATTTGGAAGTAAAGTAAGCGAAAGTTTGTCCTTGTTATGCTGGCGGGCGCTGCAATTTTGTAAACTGTTAAGCCAACATTTGGCAGCCATATGCGAACGAGTGACTACAGTGCGAGAGCATTGAAGAATTGTGCATTTGGCATTACCTCTCTTGCTACGAGTCTTTGGAAAATTGGTGCGAGAGTGTTTCTTCGATCATCGCCGACTAGCGGAACAAAGGGGTCATAAACGAAAGATTCCGGAAGTCGACCGGGTTAGGACATTTAAAATGTCAGTCGTCCCTACACTTTCAAATAATTCTTCTCTCTCTAATCTCATTGTTCGAGAGTAACGGAAACTTAACTTTTATCCTTGTCTAAGCGGTTCCCGTAAAATTGTTGAGCTTGCCCCGAGACGTCCGTAAACCATAGGGGTCTATTGGTATGAAAAATTTCGCATCTGGAGAACACTCCTCGAGGCACAGCCGCCTCGTAGCGAAGTTCCCTCGCAGACAATAGGGTTTCTCTTTTTCGGTGGCCGACGACCTGGCCCCTGTCCACCGTGGACAGTTCTAGACCTTCGAGACCCGAAGCACGAAAAACTTGCTAAATTAAAAATAGTTAACAAAGCAGAGTCGGCCGTCCGTAGTCGAACAATGGCGGAGACCGGATCGTAAACCGTCGTCCCTACACCTCTTTCTTCCGTGATATCGCCTTCGTCTTCGTTGACCATCTGAACGCCGATTTTTATTAAATTTACCTATTTATAGGTAGATCAAGAAATACTTAATGCGTATTTTTTTACCCGTCTGTCTGTATCGAAGTGGTGAAAATGTCTCGGTTTCGGACGAAATCTTCCGATGTAACTTTTCGGAGGCTAGGAAGACGTCAATGACCTGCGTTCGGTGTCGGGTTCACTCAAGGGCCCACCCGTGGAGAAGAACATAAACACTTGTGCTTCTCTTCGAGTTCGGTGACACAGTGCCCCATTTTCTAACTTTGTCTACGTCGCCTCTGCTTCAACCATTGGCGAAATTTTAATCGAGAAGGCCCAATTAAAAGTTAATTTGCGAGAGAACGGTTCGTTTCTGACCCATGGTTCCTCTCAGACATTTTGCCTACGTAACAAGACGAATACGATGAGCCAATAAAAAAAATTTGCTACCCTTTCCCGAATTTTGCGGCAAGTTTTTTTCGCAAATCTCCATCGATCCAGAGGTGTAGAACAACCCCTGAAAGCCATGACAAATATTTTTGAAACACCCTGTACTTATGTTATATGTTTTCAGCGTATTTCGTATCTTTTGGCCGAGGCCTTTGACGTAAGGAATGGATAATGTGGAGATGGGTTTTGTTGTCGGACTATCATTGTTCTTGCTGTGTGTCGAATTATATAGTTTTTTTGTTCTATCTATTATTGTTTTTTTAATAAGTGACTCCGGATAGTTGTTATCTATGAGATCCTTTTTTAACGATTTTAATGCTTTTTGGTCTATGAACAGGATGTGATAACTTTAAGGCTCTGTCTATGTAATTTATTGCAATATTTCTTTTCTGTGTGGGTGGGTGGTGTGAGTTATAATTTAATAATCTACCTGACGCTGTTGGTTTCTTATGCCATTTGTAAGAAATAGACCCGTTGTCGTTATTTATAAGTGTGATATCTAGAAAGCTAATTTTTTTATTCTACTCTCTTTCATAAGTAAATTTGAGTCTATTGTTATAATTGTTGAAATGTTCTAACATACTGTCTATTTTGTCTTCAGGAAGTTCAAGTATTACGTCGTCTACATATCTTGTTAGAAAAGTTGGTTTATAAGGTGCTTTTTTTAATAAATCTGTAATTACGTATTCCATTACTAAATTGGCTGTTGTGGCGGAAATTGACGAGCCCATCGGTGAACCAAACGTTTGTTTATATATAGTGTTGTTAAAAGTAAAATAAGTGGAATCTAAACATAATTTGGTTGCTGTTACTACTTGTTCCAATGGGAGGTCTGTGTTATTTCTGATTTTTCTCCATCTTCTCTTCAAACTTTTAATAACAAGATCTACATCTATGTTTGTATAGAGAGATACTACATCGAAAGAAACAAGTTTATGGCCTGGAGGTATTGTTAGATTTTTAATTTCTTTAACAAATTGGAAGCTATTTTTAATATCATGTTTTGTTTGTCCTAATGTTGGTTGAATAATCCTAGAAATGTATTTGGCTAGATTGTACGTCGGTGCATTTACGAAAGAAACGATAGGTCGTAAAGGGGTATCTTTTTTGTGTATTTTTGGTAATCCATAGATCTTTGGAATGATAGAAGCATGGTTTTCTAGATGTTTTTGCATTTGTAATGAGATGTATTCTTTTTTCCCCCATTCTTTTAAGAGTTTATTGGTTTCTATTTCTATTTTCTTTGTCGGGTCTGTTTTAACTATTTTATATGTGGTTTTGTCATCAAGAAGTTTGACCATTTTCTGTTTGTATTCATCTTGGCTAATAATGACCGTTGTATTGCCTTTGTCTGCTTTAGTAATAATTAAATCTGGATTGTCCTTTAAAAACCGTTGTGTTTCATTAATTTTAAACCTAAGGTTTTTCTCCTTTGTGTGGTTTTTACTTCTATTAGTTGTTTTAAATTCAATAATATTGTTAACTAAATCGGATCTAATATTAAAACGTTTCTTCCTTCTCCTCGGCTCCGCCCGCTGAGGAGAAGTTACGGTTGTTTGACCGTGTTTTCCTCCCTCGCCGTGCCCGTTCAGTCGGTTTCTGCGCCGGGGTTCGTGACGGGAGGGATCGCGAAAGTGATGTCTCAACCGGGTGGTAGTTAAATAAATAATTTATTAAAAACTCTTACGTCTAACTTAATCCTAACGCTGGCCTTATCTCTACGTCTTAATGCTACGCTTACTTCTAATGACTTAATTCTATTTCCTTATACTAATCGCGGGTTTCGTGGGTGAGGGCGCCACGTGATGGGTCGCCACTCCGCTCGGTCGCGCTCGGTTCGGTTCGGTCGCGCTCGGCGCGCGGTCTGGTCGGCGGTGATCGGTTGCGCTCGGTTGCGCTCGGTCCGGTTCGGTCGGCGGTAAGCGGTTTCGCTCGGGTGCGCTCGGTCCGGTTCGGTCGCGCTCGGCGCGCGGTTCGGTCGGCGGTAATCGGCTGCGCTCGGGTGCGCTCGGCGGTGATCGGTCGGTAGCGGTTCGGTCGGCGGTTGCCGAATTCCGCGGATTGGTAGGATGGCCAAGATGGCTCCCACGAGTAGCACCTCGCGGTTTCCTCCTGGCTCGGGGAACGGGAAAGGAACGGTCTCGGGATGGCTCCGAGTTGCGCCTCGGTAGCGGAAAAGGTGGGGGTGGACGGAGAGTTGCGCCTCGCCGTTGGTCGGGAAATGAGCGGGTAGGAATATTCGGGTTTTCCGGGAGGCCGTGCCGGGTCTACTCGGGAACGAGTTGCTCCTCGATTCGTCGTAGGCTGGCACGGGGGGAAAGGATCGGTACGGGTCGAGTAGCTCCTCGACTCGGAGAGCGGAGTTCGAGTGCAGGGTCGGCAAGTTGCTCCTTGCCGCGGTTTTTCCACGAGTTGCGCCTCGTGAAAAAGGAGAGTCAGAGTTGCACCTCTGGCGAGTCGGTCGTACAGTAGCGTCTGATCGATCGTTCTCTCTCTTCGGTCCCTGTTGCTTATTCAGCGTGCTCGGGCTCGTCTCTGAATTGCGCTCCGGCCGCGGCTTTTATACCCTGTCGGGCTTCCCCCACCGCGGCCGTCGCGTCGGGATTGGAAGGGAGGGGAACAGACGAAACCGTTAACTTTAAATTCCCTTTATTTCGCCCCGTTACAATATTATTTTTTGTATCTTTGTCAAACTTTTTGATGGCATTCTCTGTTTCTGTGATGATATCGAAAATAGGTAATTTTTCACTGTCATAAGGAATACTAAATCTCGGTCCTAGCGCAAGAGTGCTTAGAATGTGTTCTGGAATGGTTGTGTTTGTTAAAGTTTTAACCCAGTTTTCTCGTGTTTGTGTATGCGGTTGTGACCGTGTGAATGTTTTGGTAAATTTTTTACTGAGACGCGAGTTGTTCTTGTTTTTTTCTAAAATAAATGATTGTTCAAAAAATCTATTGTATAACTCCCGATCTTCCAAATGAATCGAATTTATGAAATACCTTAACTCTTGATCTATCTTGTTATGTAGTCTAAATTCAGCGTGGAAAATGTCATCTATTTCTATTTTCAGTAACCTTGCTTTGAAATTGTTGATGGATGTGTTGATTTTCTTTTTCGATGTTTCATGTGTGACCTTTGGACAGATGAGGCGTATGTTGTAGATATGATCCGGTTGAATTTTCCATGTTCTGCACTTCAATAGAAAGGCTTTCCTTGCGGTAATCGTTGCTAATTTTTTCTTCATGTTGATGATTCTTGATAACTGTTGTTTAACGGCTTCATTGTAGATGTTAACAGTGTGTTCCCACACTGCATGGGACTCCATATCAGGGCGGATATGTTTTTCAAATTAATGGATTAGACTTATTTCAACCTTATTGCAATTTTAATTATTCAATAAACTTTTTTGAAAGCCCAAGTTTTGGTTGAATTGTGAACTAAAACGGAACTTTATTTATCCTTTTGTATGCTCCTTTTATATTTGTATGAGCATACAAAAGGATAAATAAAGTTCCGTTTTAGTTCATAATTCAACCAAAACTTGGGCTTTCAAAAAAGTTTATTGAATAAGTAAGAAGTTATTGGGGCGATACATTGTACAATGTTGTGTTGTCTTTTAACAGTAAAGAGGTAATATAGGTTTCCACATTACCCATGGAAATATGCAAATGCACTCTTTGTTACAAAGTTATCTTCTGAAAATCTATTCCACTGTATCAATTTCCTTTTCCGCTGAATCGTTGTCGAGAAATCGCATTAAAATGTAAATAAAGAAAATGTTTTTAAACAATCATACAGATGAAAAAAACCGTTGCGATACATCTCTATATGTAAAATTGACAATACTTTGGCATTTTATTACAAAACAACATTGAAATTAAACGAGGCAAAACCACTCTTTGATACTAAGAGCTTCTTATAATTAATTATGTTTTAATTGGTATATTAGAACTTTGCGTCGAGCATTTTGAGACGAATAAAGTTACTGAAAACATTTTCAAGACTGGCAGAATGAAGTGTATACCACTTTAAAAAAACGCATTGAAAATAGTACCTCATGGGTAATGTGGGAACCTTATCACTCAGTTTACGAGAGAATAGGCAGTATTGCAAAACATATAGCCAAGACAACTGCGGCAGCAACAATGTGTTCTTTTACGCTAGGAAACCTAGCGTTCTATTATCGTGTATTACTTTTAACAATTTGCGCTAATAATTGATTTACAACTATTGGTGCTGGAACACAATACTATATTTAGTCGTAATGCATAACGTAGTGGTTAATTTCGGTAAAATCGTCGCCAGAAGCCCAAAAATATTAAAATATATTAATTGTACTTTATTTAACACATATTCGAGCATACTTTTTCACTAACAATACTTTTGTGTTACCCTACATGCGATATAGTGCGGTGTGAAATTGTATTTCGACAAATAACCTTAATCGACGTGCCACGCACGACGTTCTGATCTCCGCGACTGATTGACTACGAATGTCGCCCCGAATACGCCCGTGCTCATGCCAATAGGTCCGCTACTATTAAGGGGAGGCAAAGTCAATCAGCGAGCTCTCGAGTGTATAGGAAGGAGTAGCAGGCGGAGCAGCTCGAGAAACGGCTCTGTCGAGCAAGACCTTGACTTGACTGTCTTAGGTACAGAAAACCTAAACTTAAAGTAGACAAGAGTGACTAAATTACTATTTCGAGGTGGAAGAACATTCGTTCGACCAGGATTTCATGTAGTTTGCACTCACGACACTTGACCACTCTTGTCACTTCAAATCTATCAACGTCCGACACAACATATCTATCAAAATCTAACACCTTTTCCACACTATATGGGCCTTTGCACTTCGGCATCAACTTTTTATTTACACACGGTGTGGTGTCGTACTTTAATATCATCCATTACTGACATAAACACCTTCCTTATATGTGCAAGTAGGTTTTCGCTTGTGACCACAAGTATTTTTGCTTATACGTTGATTGTCCTCAACGTTTTTCGCGGCGTTATTTCTGATAATGTTCATGTGCCAAGTTTTGTCAACTTGAGTCTCTAAGGTAGTCCGAATCTTATTTTTGATCGTATTTTTGACAACATTGGTGTGGTTCTTCTGTTGAACCGTTCCACTTGTCCATTGGTTTGCAGAGACCCAACCGTAATTTTTTAACTTACTAAAACAAACTAAAACTTTGCGGACGGGTGTCTGCGGACTGCAGCCCAATTGATATTACGTGAAGAAAATTGTCAAGTAATAAAGTGAAATTACTCGTAACCTATTAGGTTTACGGCTAATAATGGTCAATACTTTTTTGCTTACAATTCGATACTCTACCATATCTTGGAATAAAAAATATAGTATTCCGTTTAAAAAAACAAAGTTGACCTTCAAATCTCCGAACCGCCTCCACATATAAAAAAATTAACACACTACATAGTGTACCCGTTTAAACCGATTCTTCAGGCGTGACCAGAACGAAAACTAGACGAGTTGAAAACATTGTAACAAAAAATCGACAATGTAAGATACGCGACGAAAGTTTTGAGACGAACATTGTATTTAAAGATGAAAGCGACGCGGTGACTTACGATACGAGGTCGAAATTTTCGAGTGTACGGAAAAACGATTTTATTGTGAAATTGAAAAGGGCACAACGCAAAGATTCTCAGGTGCGTGCGATTATAGATAAAGTTGTTGTGACCCCGTAATAAATTCCACTCGAATTTTCTTTAGTTTTACATTTATTGAAGCGGAGAGAGATGTTGACGGTTTTTAAGTTGGAATCGAAGTAAAGTCAGGATTTTTGGAAGAGCGTTGAGGGTGGACGGAAAATTAGTCGGAGAGAGGGAAGTACGTAGGAGAAGGCTAGTAAGGGTTTTTAGAAAAGGAGGAAAGAAGGAAAAAGGGACAGAAGAGAGTCGTAATTTATTACAATACCTCGGCAGGGCTCAAGTGCGGATCTCTGGTTTTTTTCCTGACCCGAGTTAGACAGTTTTAGGGAGACTTGACTTTCTCTGGCATACTATGCCTTAACAAATTTAAGAGGTATCCAACACCTCCCCCCTTTAGAATGATTAATGCATTTTTTTGCATTGGTCAGTTTGACATTGGTTAAAATATTACTTATTCTAATTAAAGTTATGGAATAAGTACTATAACATTACATTAACAGAATTTCATCGGCGTATACAATTAATTATAATAATTATAGTAATATTATATTGAGTGGTGGATATTTGTATATATGTATATAACTTGTGATTATAATAAGGGTGATTATATAAAATATAACATATGATTATATAAAATGAATAATTACATATGAATTAGTAAGAGATTATAATAATAATGGTGTAATAGCAATCGGAATATCCCTGTGATTTAGTCCATGTTCACGAAAGGTATTTGTGGAATTGAAACTTCACGTTCTTGCGATCTTCTGAATTGAGTGGGTGTATGACTGCGACTACGATTCCTTATAGTTTCTGTCCTGGGTAAATCTGGTTCTTCTTCTTGACTAGGCTGATTTTCTTCTTCCAGAATTTGTGACAATTGCATTCTTGTCATTGGCGTTGAATTAATATTTGTATTAATAATTTTTAAGCAACAACCGTTACTTGTAGTTCTGTGTCTCCAGGGAAGGCAAAGATATTTGGCGAATAGCCGGAAGAGTCCACACCAGCGTAATATATTTATGATAATTATTAATGTTGCTATTGATATTATTGCGCTTAGAGCATTATTATACCAGGGACTGCGTCGGGGAATTTGTTGTTCTTGATTCTTCTGTAGCAAATTGTCCAATTGTTGCAACTTGTGATCGAGATATTTGAATTCTTCGGTCCTGAGATCTGCAGATTTTACGTATGACAATCTTACCGGAACGATGGATAAATTTTCTTGCTTATGCAAACAACAAGGGTTTTCTGCGATGTTATACGTATTTATCTGGTGACTGCGGTTTTTGGTAGAATCCTGCGTTGGTTCCAGGATAACGGAGTCAGTATATCCTTTGCACTCTGGTTCGAGACGAATTATTCCAGTAAACTGTAATTTTACATCTTCAAGGTGTATGCTGGAACAGGTAATAGTTAGAGGCAACATTTCCCCAGCGACAAAAATCCATTCATTATTCGAAATATAGTGCCATATTTCGAAGTTGTTTCGAATAGTTCGAGTTTCACATGACGTTGGTATCCTCTTGATGACAGATGTGAGAAGAATAGTTTCACAAATCGGCTCTGCTATTGTCCTGACTATGTGTTTAATATAGCAGACATAGTCCTTAGCGTCGCACAGTGGTCCAGAGCGTGAATTTAGCTGTTCACGCACCTCGCGCAGTTTTCAATCTCTTTCAAATCGTCACTACGGGCTCAATACACACCGGATTTAGTTAAAACTTGGTATTCTATTATTTTTTGGGTTGCTGATTACGAATCTGAACTCAAAAATTTTTAAAACAAAATGGCGGATTAAATTATGGCGGACAGGTTTGTTTACAAATTAATTGTTTTGCACAAAAATTAGTATTCTAATGTTTTTTGGGTCGCTAATTACGAATCTGAACTCAAAAATTTTAAAAACAAAATGTCGGTTGATATATAAAGGGTAGCTATGTACATTAGCTTATTCAGCTTACATTGCTAACTTAAAAATGGAAAAACTAAAAAGTACCACAAAGTAGTCTCTGAGAACTTTGAAGATGTTTAGTTTAAACTATATAAAAATAGTTGCTGCTAAAATTGGCTTTATCTATCTGCACCTTTTGTTGATATTCCTTCCTAAAGTTTATGTAACCCAGACCAGCTGCATAGACCCAGTGGGACACGCGGTCAGTAAATTCCCGGGTTTGTTAAAGATACCGTGCAATAAAAACAAAATCTTATTGGCACTAACGAGGACGAAGACTTCTAAAGCATCACTTTTATTACTTAATTGCTTTATTGTTAGGATGCGAGCAAAAAGTAATGAGCTAGGTTACCCGATTGAAAGGAAATCCTACTCTTCGCCGTGCAGGGTTCACTTAAAAATTAAATAACTTATAAGTATCGAAAGGTATTCGGCTAAAACTTTCCACATATATTCCTTAGACTATATAGAAGTTATTTCTGCAAATATTTCGTGCATCTACCTGGGCCCTTCATTGTTATACCTGTCGGAAGTTTACGAGACAGTCTGACGACAGCGCCTTGTCGAGGTGCGCGCGAGTCTTTAAACAATAAAAAACCATCCGAGGCGGATCCGGGCGGATGATATTTTTGCAGGATCGTTTAGGGGAAGGATTACAGAAAACAATGGTGTTAATTAGATAGTGTAAGTATGTAGCACATTTTAGTTTTTCTCTGCAAAAGATAAAAAACTTCGACGATTTTCTTTCATGTTTTCAACATTAATTTTAGAATAAACTACAAACAATAATTTTATGTTCGACACATGAATTTTTATCGTGGAAGAATGCTCTTCAAATAGAAACAATAATTATTAAAAAATATTGCATAGTTTCGTCAGAATGTTAGAAAGAAGACAACGTGGTTTTTCGACAGAAAAAGGCCAGAAAAAGTTTCAACTTTAAACGTTTTTTGCAACTACAATTTTTATCCAATTTCAAAAAAATTTTATTTCTGAGGTCAGTGGACATTTAGGAATCGATATATCAAAAAAAAAATCGAAATTCCAAAATCGACTTTTAGACTTTTGCGCAGCTAAATGCACAAAAATTTACTTCATATCATATTCTGGAACCAATATTCATCCATGATAAACACAAAATATTTCCTGCATGTTTAAAAAAGTTCTCTTTCTAATATTACATAATGATGCATTTTATAATAAGAAAAAAATGTTTTTTTCCTAAAATGAAATAAATATTATCCGTATATTTGGAAAAAATATATTCTACATCTAATATGAAATAAATATTATCTGTATACTAGGAAAAAATATTCTATTTCTAATATTAAATAAAGGTTTGTTTAATATTCAGAAAAATATATTTTTCTCGTAACATGAAATAGATATTTTCTGCATATTTAAAAAAAAAATTTGTTTCTTAATATGAAATAAATATTGTATGTATATTTGAATATTAAAAAAAGATTGAATCTCTTTTTAATATTATATGAATGTATATACAATATTTTCCGCTACTAGGGATGTATCGCCCCAATAACTTCTTACATTATTCTACAATCTTTGAGGCGAACAAGTTTGGCATTTTGCTGTCGCAAAATTTTTAAAATATAAATGTCGCCCCAATGTACCGCCACATGCTACTACGCTTGTACCAGTAGGTACGACCGTAACGCCACCGGAGTGCCTGTGAATCAGTGACATCTCGGCTGTATGTGTAGGTGAAGGAGGCGGCGCAGCTCGAGAAACGACTCTGTCGAGCATGACCTTGACTTGACTGATATTCTTATTTATGCCGGAAAAACTGGTGCCAGAACTGCAAGACCACATGCGCATGGTGTCGTAATGACATTGATGGACGATTTGTTAAACGAAGGCCGAATATTATTTACAGACAGTTTTTATACGAGTGACCCTTTAGCCGAGGAACTACTGAAAAAAAAAACATTTATTTGTGGGACTATACAAATGAACAAAAAATTTCTACCGACACAGGCAAGACAGAAGCAACAACGGGGTGAGATTATAACTTTTGAAAACTGCAGCGGCGTAACATTTTTAAAATGGACAGATAAAAGGCCAGTATGTATGCTATCCACTTCACAAAATCACAGGTGTGTCATTGTTCGGGGGAAAAAAGACAATTTGAAGCCGGATACTGTTTTCCTTTATAATGAAGCGAAAAAGGGAGTTGATTTGTCAGATCAAATGTCGTCATATTACACTTCTTTGCGCAGAACTATAAAATGGTATAGGAAAATCGTTATAGAATTAATATGTGGAACTTCCCTCGTAAACGCGTGGTATATACATAAAAAATGGGGTACTAAAAACATTAAAATTTTAAAATTCCGTGAAAGAATTATTGATGAACTTTTGAAAGATACAGGTAAACGCCGCGAAGAAATACCAAGCGAAAATGAAAACGAAACGGTAACAAAATATCGTAAACATTTCCTCCGATCATAGAAAGGGCAGGCGAGAAAAACAAGAAAGAGATGCAGAGAATGTTACAAACGTTTGTCTCAATTGCAAGGTGCAAGATATGCCGCGAGCAAGGCCAAAAAGGTAACGACATATTGTGATCGTTGTGTGGGCCAGCCAACACTCTGCTTACAAGGGAACATCCCGAGGTGTGACTCACCGATTTTGATGAAACTCAGATATAATGTAGTTTTCATAAAAATATTTGACACGTATTTTTTTTTATCGGCAATGATTCATGTTTAGAGGGTGAAAACCACCCTCAAAGTTAGGGCTCAAAAGTATATTTCGGCGAATATCTCGGAAACTATGAGAGTTAGAGCATTTCTGTAAATTGACGAAATTTGCGTCTATTAATAATCAATAGAATCGTAAAAATTATTTTGCAAAATCTCAATTTGTTTAAACAATATATGAAAAATTCGAATTTTTTTGTTAGTTTTTCCCCCTTAATGCCAATGAATTTTCTTGAGTTTTTGTTTATAAAAACTATATGTCCTTTACAAAAATACGGAGAAATCGAAATTTTGATTTTTTCACTAGAAAAAAAGTTATTAAGCTTGAAATTGTACCGTTCGACGCGCGAAATAGAGTGTCTACAAGAGTCGTTCCTGGTCCTAAGCCTTTTACAACGTAACCGAATTTGTTAAGTGGACTGGTCAAGATTTAATTAGTAACCTTCAACGAAAGATACAAATCGAGAACTTTTCAAAGGTTAATTTTACCCTTCATAACGGTTCTTATTATTAGTCCGCGGGCAGATCGTGCTTGTCCGTATCGTTGTTACACACGGCCCTGAGTCTAAGAAATATAGACTCTCCAACTCGGGGCCGGAAATCTACCACTTGTGCAGCCGGACCCCTCGATCAGTCCCGAAGTCGCTCTGTTTACTCAGAATAATTACGTTAGGAAATAGGAACTCGAACAGGCGAATGACCTCTTAACAGTAAGACACCTTTTCTATTACATCCTTCGGGAAATTCCTGGAAATAGTAGTACCCCACCACCTTTTTCGACCTATAAAAGATCGACTGCAGTTCATACCACGGGCTTAGTTCACTGTAAGATCGTCACGTTGTTAGACCGATTAAACTACGCGTATAGATCTTATCGTTAGACGAAACTTAGAGTTCTCGCTACGACATAACCATATAGAATACGCGCAAAGTCCGCGATATCTATTAGGCATTTTGTTCTAATACCCCGCATTTCCTCAGTGCGTCAAAATAGAGAGTAGTGCAACTAGGTGCGTGCGAACACATTACACGACTCCACGTAACACCTTTGTACCACACACATACAGTACACTTTAACTGTAACCAGCCATTTATACGAAAATATAACTTGTTCGAGTTTTGATCACTTCGGGTTTAAATCCTTTACGACTACCTATTAGAAATCTCCAGCCTGCGATCCCACAGCAATACATCTTTACCGCTCGAGGTGTATTGCAATAATTATAAAGTTACGTCAGCCTTACTAACATTCCTGTGGCATCTTGTGTTAATCACACGAGAAAGTCCATAAGTGTTCCAACCTCCTGTGGCATCTTGTGTTAATCGCACGAGAAAGTCCATAAGTGTTCCAACCTCCCGTAGCACCTCGTGTTAATCGCACGAGATAGTCTACAAGTGTTCCAACCTCCCGTGGCATCTAGTGGTAACCATACACCGGAAAGTCCACAAGTGATTCAACTTCCTACGGCTATCTCGTGTCTCCTATACACGAGATTGTTCGGTACTAACAACTTCTAAAAACCAACATCCAAACGAACACTCTACCTTATTCTTTTACCTCGGCCACTCGCAACGCTCCTGGCCCTGGCACGTAACATCGTTCAGATTTGAGAATATCCAACAATAAACCCCGTCATAAACCGCCCGTCGCACAGTGGTCCCAAATCGCTAAAACGTGCGAAAAACCTCAAAAATGAACTTTTCGTTCGGGCCATTTTTATTATTGCATTTGGTACTCAGATAGTTTGTCTATGAAAACCTGGAAGGGCAGGGTTTTTTTACTTATACCTGCGACGTTGTCGCATTTTGAAAATCGCGTTCATTAGTCCCGCAGTCGTCGTGAGCGTAACCACTGTTTTGCTGGCCGCAGTATAAAGTGAATAACTTTTGTGAAAGTGAGTCTATTTCAATTCTGCAAAATGGATGGAGTTCATGGAAGTAAGTACAACATTTATTGGTAAAAGAAAAATTAAAATTGCTAATGGTTATGTTTTGAAACTGCAATGCAAATAGTAGGAAATATCGGGTCAATCTTTATGTGAGAATTTTACAAATGTAGAGAAAAAGTTAAGTGCTCCACAGTGTTCCACTATGATTCTTGTTTAGGCTTATAGGTTACACTTTCAACTTGCTGTACCTCCAAGGTTTAGGTGCTATTAGGCGCTATTAGGGTATTTTTGTAATTTTTTGTACAGCGGCGTACTCGCATTCTGAGCTTATAAGCGCGTTTCATCAAGAATCGTGGACGATACAAAAAAAATTCTCATATGAATTTTATACGATTTGTGAATAACTTATTAGTTAATTATAATACATTTGTTTAAACTAATATACATAGTTCATAAAAAGGTAAAATTAATTTTTTTCTTGCAAGTATACATGTTACGATAGCCATTCGTTTTATTTCAGTAATATATATCAAAAATGTTTAAATTTTGTGTAATATTTATTATTTTCCTATATTATTAAATTATTGAATGATTTACACCAAGCAAACATTACTTTGAGGGATATTTTAATGTGAATCTTGGGAGCTTTGAATGCGAATTTTTCTATTTATTAGACTACATGTTTACTATGTTTTTAAAATCTATTATAGTCATTAATGCATCATTTTGCAACTTTATTGCATTCCAGCATCTTCTGGTGGCAAACAATTTTTCAAAGCGAAAAATTTTGTTCATGGTTCGAGACTATTTATTATTTGAAATTTACTGTGTCAACAAATTTATTGGAATTACTAAATAAATTGTTCACTTGTGATAGATTTTCTTGCTTATTAACGAACAATATTTATTGTCACATTTTTTAATTACTTGTTAGAGTAAAAATGAGTTGCATACTATCTTTCGCGCAGAACCGGCGATTTTTAGACACACGCGTCGGCTATATTGAAAACGCTATTTTGGTTTTGGAAATTGTAAGTTCAGTTTCGTATTCAGCGACCCAAAAAACATTAGCATACTAACTTTCGCATCGAACCAGCAGTTTTGAAATATATGTGTCCGCCATATTGGATCCGCCATTTTGTTTTTGTAAATCTTGAGTTCAAATTCGTAATCAGCGACCCAAATTACCCCGGTATGTCAATTTTCAGCTAAATTGAAGCACGCTTTGAGGTTTATCGCATTTTTTGGCCATTTGGGACCACTGTGCGTCGCAAGGGAGCCGAAAATTTTGCACTTCAACATTTTGACAACTGTTGACGCCTATTGGCATCTGAAACATGTTGGCTACCTGGTACTGTTGGCGCCAATATGCGTCCGGATCAAAGGGTATAGCCGGTTAAGATGGTCAAATGTGCCCTTGAACCGAATTCAAATCGCAATGAGTCATTCGAAAGCTTATAAAAAAAGAATGATTTCTGCCAAGTTTCAACTTTGTCTCTCGACCCGGGGGGTAGTAAAGGGTAAAAATGGAAAATCAGGTTTTTGCCGAATTTCTCCTATACCAGCGGATGAAAAATTTTGAGAAAATTCAGAGGCATTTCTGTTGTCAGGGCACATATTAGAGAATTGTTTCAGATTTTTAAATTGAAAAACCAAGCTGTGAACAATAAAAAACGCCAAAAAATGCTGAAAAATGCCGATTGTGTATCGAAGCAGTCTTGGCACTATAATTATATTTTTACTGCAAGTACGTATCATTGTTAGTATTGTCCTGAATTTTTTTCAGATTTTTCAATTTGGTGCGCCGCAGTTAAAAAAATTAAAAACCGATGTTTTCGTCGTTTTTTCCGTGTCAGAGTAACTTATACGTCGAATTGCTTCATGAAATAGGTATTTTATGCGGTCTTCTATGTTTATACGTACAGCAAAACATCATAGGAATTAAAGAAACTGAAAAAACCGAATCATTTGAAACTGTTATGCGCCTTATATTGTAAATTTCAAACAATGCCGTAATTGGCAGGATAAACGGCGGCATAACAAGCAGTCCAAACTCATATTTACGTATATTTCAGGTTAATATGTTTTTCAAATATTCTTAAAACATTTGATAATAAATATTGATCGTTGTGTCGTAAAGTTCGGAAATACAGGGTGGTCCACACAACGTGTGCACCGTTAAAAACTACCTAAATATGCGTTGCACAAAAAAGTTTTTATATAGAAGTTGCATGGGCTGAAGGGGCACATTATATAGTGTAGTTATTTTTTTTATAGGTGGAGGCGTTTCGGAGATTTGAAGGTCAACTTTGTTTTTTTAAATGGAATGCTATATTTTTTATATCAAAATATGGAAGAATGTCGAATTCTGAGTAAAAAAGTATTGACATTTATTTGCCCTAAACCTAATAACTAACGAGTAATTTCACTTTATTTCCTGAAAATTTTCTTCGCGTAATATCAAGTTAGAAATTCGACCTTATCACAGATTTCCGCAGGACAGCGATGTTTACGTGACAGTGTTTACTAATATGAGTGACCTAGTGGCTTAACGCAACTAATGTAAATGTTCAAAGTGATATCCATTGGCATTAATACAGTGATGCAATCTATTAACTAATGAAGAAACTGCATTCTGAATCATATCCGCACTGAGTGTAATGCATGCTTCACGAATACGATGTTTCATATTCTCAGATGTTGTTGGTGGTTCACGATACACTGTGTCTTTTAATGTGCCCCACAGAAAATAGTCTAAAGGAGTAAGGTCCGGTGAGCGTGGAGGCCACATAAATCGTCCGCCACGACCAATCCATCGATTAGGAAATTTTCTATCCAGTACTTGCCTTACATTACGCGCGTAATGTGCAGGACAACCATCATGTTGATACCAGATTTGTGTAAGGATATTTAAAGGTACATTTTCCAATAAAGATGGTAAAGTGTCATTCAAAAAGTTAGCATATTTTTGTCCTGTTAGTCGATCATTAATAAAATATGGCCCAATCAATTGGTTGCCCAGTATTCCACACCACACATTAACGCTCCATTGTCGTTGGTGGTCGACTTCTCTCATCCAGTGAGGATTTTCTGGTGCCCAATAATGCATATTTTTCAAATTAATCTGCCTGCGATTAGTAAACGTTGCTTCATCAGTGAACAAAACTTTTTGTAATAAATAATTATCACTGTTCATTTGATGCAGGAACCACTGGCAGAACCGAACGCGGTTTTCATAATCCGTTCCATGGAGCTCCTGATGAAGTGCTAGGTGATAGGGACGATGTTTTTCATTATGAAGAATGCGTAGTACACTTGTTTTGCTAATTCCAGATCCTCGTGAAATCTGTCGTGTACTAATATGGGGGTTTTCTGTTACCGCTGCTAGGACCGCAATAGCATTTGCATCAGAAGTAGCAGTTTTCGTTAAGTTACGTTTAGTAACATTAAGACTTCCGGTTCGTCGAAGCGATTGACACATTCTCTCAAATATGGCTCGAGATAGCTGATTTCGTTCAGGATACCTTTCGGCATAGATGGCTTTGGCTCTTATTGCATTTTTATGGCACTCACCATAAACTAAACGCATATCAACTTTTTCGCTATTACAAAATTTCATTTTTACTTTTATCTGTCTGGTAAATACACACAACACCGAAGGTAACTTCAATACTGGATTACGAATATGAAGACGATTGCGAATCATGATAGATGTTGTGTTGATAAACACTGTCACGTAAACATCGCTGTCCTGCGGAAATCTGTGATAAGGTCGAATTTCTAACTTGATATTACGCGAAGAAAATTTTCAGGAAATAAAGTGAAATTACTCGTTAGTTATTAGGTTTAGGGCAAATAAATGTCAATACTTTTTTACTCAGAATTCGACATTCTTCCATATTTTGATATAAAAAATATAGCATTCCATTTAAAAAAACAAAGTTGACCTTCAAATCTCCGAAACGCCTCCACCTATAAAAAAAATAACTACACTATATAATGTGCCCCTTCAGACCATGCAACTTCTATATAAAAACTTTTTTGTGCAACGCATATTTTGGTAGTTTTTAACGGTGCACACGTTGTGTGGACCACCCTGTATATATGATTAACAAAAAAAAAAAAGACAGCCTAAGGGACTTGGAAGTTCGAGGCTCGACCTACGTTCAAAAAGTTCGCAGCGGTATAGCAGCTCGACACTCTACCGCTGCGCCACCGACGCCGTTGGAAAATACGGTAGATACTTTACAATATAAGGCGCATAACAGTTTCAAATGATTCGGTTTTTTCAGTTTCTTTAATTCCTGTGATGTTTTGCTGTACGTATAAACATAGAAGATCACATAAAATACCTATTTCATGAAGCAATTCGACGTATAAGTTACTCTGACACGGAAAAAATCGGTTTTTAATTTTTTTAACTGCGGCGCACCAAATTGAAAAATCTGAAAAAAATTCAGGACAATAATAACAATGATACGTACTTACAGTAAAAATATAATTATAGTGCCAAGACTGCTTCGATACACAATCGGCATTTTTCAGCATTTTTTGGCGTTTTTTATTTTTCACAGCTTGGTTTTTCAATTTAAAAATCTGGAACAATTCTCTAACATGTGCCCTGATAACAGAAATGCCTCTGAATTTTTTCAAAATTTTTCATCCGCTGGTATAGGAGAAATTCGGCAAAAACCTGATTTTCTATTTTTACCCTTTACTACCCCCCGGGTCGAGATACAAAGTTGAAACTTGGCAGAAATTATTCTTTTTTTATAAGCTTTCGAATGACTCATTGCGATTTGAATTCGGTTCAGGGGCACATTTGACCATCTTAACCGGCTATACCCTTTCACTTGTTTCACGACTGATTGCCGTTTTAAAATTTTATAATTGCTCTTACGTAAATCAAAAGCTGAAAGTCGTAACAATGAGCCTTTCCGTTTGTCGTAAAGGCATTTTCCGTCTCCATATGAAACTAATACAGCAATTCTGAAAAGTGCAAGGCGTAAATGTGTAGTGATTGCAAAAAATGACAAGAGGAAGGATACACATTACGAATGCAAAAATGTAATGTAGGATTATGTATTTATCCATGTTTGGTCATGTATCAAACGTTATTATGTTATTAAATTTGATTATTAAATATTGTGAAAAAAACTTAAAATTTATGTTCAATTTTTAGTACGTGCCCTAACAATTCAAACCAGAATATTAATAAATAAATAAATAAGGTTTAATGTAATAGAATTCAGTATTTTGAATATTTTAATATACTTCGTCAGAAATGCATGCCTGTTGACAAAAGGATATCAACTATGGAATAGCCTGACCGGTAAGATCAGATAGGAATGTGCAGGATTCGAGCAAATAAGCATACAGGTTCAAAAATAATAGTTGTTTATTTAAACAGCACCATCTCAACGCTCACACACTAACACAATCAATTTTTTGTATGATTGTCACCGATAGAATAGTGATTGTCTTAACCTTGTATAAAAGGGAGGAATTCTGAATGTCTATAAAAATCTTCAAACAGGGTGTTTGGTACTATTTACCGCCCACACAAGTTCAACACACTATGCTGTTTGAATGAGAAGAACGAATGTGCACGTGGCGTTAGCACAGCGTGCAATAGAACACCGAATGAAACTGAATTTTTACTAACGAATGACGTTCACAATGAAATATACACTGAGTAAATGTCTCGAGGGTATTAGAATTGAATTTAGATCACTATGGTGAACTATGATGCACTGATTGTCTTCTAACGAGTTGATTTTTGGAAAAAAACAAAAAGAATATCACGTGAAGGCACTGGTGAACAGAAAAGGAATGGCTACCGGAACCCCGCTAATCAAATTGGTGACTAGATTGTTGGTCAATTGAGTGTCTACATTGGAAACTATTGATTGTCTAGTTGATTCATTATCGACCTTTCCCAAGATGGCCGACAAAGTTCCGATTAGCTAGGAGATTTGAATTGAGAATTATTTAATTCTCAACAATGCCTAACGAAAAACTTCGCTGTTCTCGGTATACGTCGCAACTGACTGCCCACCGTACGATACGGCCGCGGCCGGCCGGTGCGTGTCAAAGTCTGCCGTAATAAAAGGTTTAAAAGAAGCGAAAATTTTTTCATTTTCACCAGTAACGAATAAAAATCAATAGTATTCGTTCTTTTAAGTGCTATCAACTACTCATGAACAAGGAACGACCCATGTAAACACTCTATTTCGCGCGTCGACCGGTACAATTTCAAGCTTAATAACTTTTTTTCTGGTGAAAAAATCAAAATTTCGATTTATCCGTATTTTTGTAAAGGACATATAGTTTCTATAAACAAAAACTCAAGAAAATTCATTGGCATTAAGGGGGAAAAACTAACAAAAAAATTCGAATTTTTCATATATTGTTTAAACAATTTGAGATTTTGCAAAATAATTTTTACCATTCTATTGATTATTAATAGACGCAAATTTCGTCAATTTACAGAAATGCTCTAACTCTCATAGTTTCCGAGATATTCGCCGAAATATACTTTTGAGCCCTAACTTTGAGGGTGGTTTTCACCCTCTAAACATGAATCATTGCCGATAAAAAAAAATACGTGTCAAATATTTTTATGAAAACTACATTATACCTGAGTTTCATCAAAATCGGTGAGTCACACCTCGGGATGTTCCCTTGTTAGTATGTTTTAGAAAACTTCACAAAAAGAATAAATAATCATGTTAACACATTGACAGCCGGCCCCGCGAAAACGCGGGTTTCGGAGTCTTGCGGTTGAGCGCCGGTCCCGCGAAAACGCGGATTTCGTAGTCTTGTGGTTGAGCGCCAGCCCCACGATACCGCCGATTATTGCACGATGTGTGGCTGTTCTTTTGCTAATACAAACAACACGCATTTACCATGTGTTTACTCGACCGTTGTAAGCTATTAATAGTTTGCTTTTTTGCCACCAGACTGCGTGCCTTAATTTGTCAGTTCCCAATATGATATTCGTATTTAGTTGCCATGGTTAAGACAATCTTCATTTGTTATACTCTAAACGCAGTCCAGGCAAAATCACTCTCGAGCAGTGTGTTCCACAAGCAGTACACCAGTCATACGCTTCTGTTTCTGGTTGAACAGTATAACGAGTTTTTTTCTTTTGTGACATTTTACCCATATAATATGAGTGAAGTTTTTGATGAGCATATTGCTGATTCTCTATCGGATTATTCCATACATTCAGAAGATTCTGATGTTATAATCGAGGATAGCGATAGTGATGTGGGTCCAAGAAGACGATCAAGAGCTGTTCCACTACAGGATTCAAGCGATCCCGATGATTCCGATAATTCCACTGATTGTGAAATGCCCACAGAATCGCATAATTACAGAGAAGTATGGTCAGATGTTGATGAAATTCCCAACATACCAGATTTTACTGGTGAGCCTGGCCCAAAGATTTTTCCGACTGATAAGAAAAGCATCAAAGAAGTTGTCGAATTATTTATTGGCAATGATTTGTTTGAATTAATGGTCAATGAATCAAATATCTATTACCAGCAAAATAAGGACAATATGAGAGAGGCGAATAAAATGTCAAAGCGGCGTGATATCACTCTAGCGGAGATGAAAAAATTTCTGGGTCTAGTTATAATGATGGGCCAGGTAAAAAAGGATATAAGAGATGAGTACTGGTGCTCCGATTTTTATACGAGAACCCCATCGTTCGTCGCTACAATGTCACGGAATAGGTTTCGCCAGATTTGGAGGACGTGGCATTTTTCAAACAAGCAAACAATAACTGGTGCTCATAAACTTGAGAAGATTCAGCCCATTCTGAGCTATTTATTAGATAAATTCAAGTCGGTATATACGCCTAGGAAAGAACTTTCTCTTGATGAGTCTATTATTCCGTGGCGTGGAAAATTATCTTTAAAAACATACAATCCGGCAAAGATAATAAAGTACGGTCTACTTTGCCGTATGCTATGCGAAGCAAGGACCGGATATGTTTGCAACATGGAGATATACTCTCCGGAAGGTAAAAAATTGGACCAAACAATTATGTCATTACTAGATAAAAATATAAGTTTGGGACACCACGTATACATGGACAACTATTATAATAGCATTAAAATCGCAGAATTGCTTATGACAAATGGTACACGAGTTTGTGGTACAATTAGACAAAATAGGGGTGTTCCCGAGTCTTTACGGCATCTCAAATGGAAAACTGGAGAATATAGATGGAAAAGAAAGGGGGAAGTTTTGGTACAGGCGTGGAAGCCGAAACAGAAGGTGGTATACATGATTTCCACGATACATTCGTCAGAATTAATGAAAACAAATAAAACACACTGGAAAACGAAACAAGAAATAATAAAACCGCATTCCGTCACAGAGTATAATAAATATATGATGGGTGTAGATTTGGCAGATCAATATTTATCTTATTATTCCATCATGAGAAAAACTGTGAAGTGGACAAAGAAGACAGTGTTGTTTCTTTTAAACTGTGCAATGTTTAATGCATTTAGATTATATACTGAATTAAACGGTAACATTATAAAATATAAACGATTTTTATATACCGTTGGACGTTCCTGGATCGAGGAATTCGCAAATGCTCAAGACTTAATTCATACTCCTTGTACTTCGCATTCTGGTACTTCAAGTACTGTACTGGTTCCTACACCTCGCACACCAAAATTTGATAGCCCCCACAGACTGTCGGGTGATATGAAAAAACATAAAGTAACCAGAATTTTGGGATCAGGAACCGATACGTACGACGCACAGTGGTTCATTTGGCCGAAAACCTGGCCAAAAAGCCAAAAATTTTCTTCGCGATTTTCAAAATTTAGCAATTGCGTTTTATTTGTAACATATCAGAGCATCGGTTTCCATTAATAAAAGTTTTTATTGAACAACGCTCTTAGAGATATGCAATGTCAAAGTTGGCACTTGAATAATGTAACGTATTCACGTCGAAATTCAGAATACGTTTTCAATGTGAAATAATAGTACAGTCAACTTTGTAAGTATTTGTAGCTATTCGTCATACTTTTAAATTATAAGTACCTTGGTTTCATTTTTTTATTTAATATTTTACAACTGCGATGGCACAGATTGCAAAACTCATGCATTTTTTTCCTTTTGCAGAGGAAATAGTTGTGAAGTACGCAAAAGTACAACGCGACTTTTTTTTTAAATTAAACTTTGAAGCTTCCCGAAGAAGTCCCCGTTGTAAAATTTTGCGACTTTTTGCGATTCTACGAGATATTCTTATTTGTTTGTCGCACGCGCCATGCTAAGGGAAATACGTTTATGACATACGGCCAGGCTATCGTGCCTTGGACAAACGAATAATGCTAATCCTTCACTAATTGTAAGGTTACCCTTGTAATTAACGAAACGCTATATTTATTTCGTTCGGGTTAAAAATCAAAATAATTTTAAGCAAGCTGGTGGCCTTTTGTTCCAAAGTTGTCATTTATTTTAGGCCAGTCAATTCATTACTTTTAAAAAATACACGAAAATGGCTTCTTATAGAGCCATGTAAAATATTATTTATCATTTATTCATAATTGTTGAAGAATAATATTATTAATTCAGTTGTAAATCATCTGAAATTTAAATTTGATTTTTCTCCAATTTAGCTTTTTGCACTTTACTGCTTTTTCCCTAAGTACGGCAGTATATACATATAATATGTCCAGAATTTGAGTTGGAGTGCTATGAACGAAAACCGCGGTTAAGCAGAAATATGCGCTGGCAATTTTAAATGACTATCGCGGCAGGTGCTCGGCACCACGGTACGGTTCACTTTGAACCGTCCCGTCTGCAAAGGGTTAAACAAGCTGGTGGCCTATTGTTTTGAGGCAACAATAGATAGTCGCGGGAACCTCGACCGCTTACCGTCATAAACCGAAAGATCTTTGACGATTCTAATGAAAATCTGGCTAGTTGCAGGTACGAGGGAAATATTTGTTCCTTACAATGTTTCATCTTTCTCCTTCGACCGAAATTTTTATTAAACAAAGGGAAATTCGGAGATGGAACAGCAATGACATGCTTGTATTAAGATACAGCGGCTGCTACAGTAAATATCATTAAAACTGCAGAAGTCCGTGGAATAACATAATATATTTTTTTAAAATTAAACTTTGAAGCTTCCCGAAGAAGACCTCGTTGAGTTTTCTTGCGACTTTTTGCGATTCTTCGAGTTATTGTTATTTGTTTGTCGCGCGCGCCATGCTCGGGGAAGTGCATTTATGACATAGGACCGGGCTATCATAAGACTACTGATTTTCGTGCCGATCCGACAATTTTTCGATACTCGCACCCGCCATATTAGAACCGCCATTTTGTTTTTGGAAATTCTGAGTTTGGGTTTTTAATCAGCGACCGGCAAAACATAAGACTACAGATTTTCACGCCGATCCGACAATTTTTCGATACTCGCACCCGCCATATTAGAGCCGCCATTTTGTTTTTGGAAATTCTGAGTTCGGATTGTTAATCAGCGACCGGAAAAACATAAGACTACTGATTTTCATGCCGATCCGACAATTTTTCAATACTCGCATCCGCCATTTTGTTTTTGGAAATTTTGAGTTCAGATTCTTAATCAGCGACCCAAATAATACTAATACACCAATTTTCAGCCAAATTGAAAAACTCCTTAGTGTTTTGGCCAGGTTTTCGGCCAAATGAACCACTGTGCGGCGCACAGTGTGTAATTTTAGGGTTCTAGCTGGACAAAAGTCAATTTTCGTAATGGTCCAAATGTATAAAATTTTATTGGAAATCGATAGTAGAATGTCCATAGAAACAGAAAATGTAAAAATTATTAGAAAAAATAATCTGCAATAGTTAATTAACAGGCATCAAAGTTATACTTTCCGTAGATTGCTTTTACACGCTCCCATCATGCCCTAGACATTTTCGTCAATTGTTTTGTAACGAAAGGTTAGAATGGAATTTGCGTATATGTATCGTTATCTCCACTTATTTGGGATACATTTACAATTTTTTATTTTTCTAAAAGACCTTTCATTACCATTTTAATCCGCTTTAACAATTAACATGTAATTTAAGTTCCGTTCCAAAATGTATGTAGACTTTTAACATATATTACTATTTATTACACTTTTGCAATTTTGTGTTCTTAAAGCTAAAAGTATAATAATTGAACATGCAAAGTGCCGCTTCAGACAAATGATGACATCTGTTACTTTTTTATTGTTTTATTCCGCGCGTTCGCGGGATTACGGCTTCCCTTCGGAAAGTTATTTAAGTTTTGACAAAGTGTACCGCTTATTACACTTTTGCAATTTTGCATGTTCAAAGCTAAAGATATAAACAATTGAAAATGCAAAGAGCCATTTCAGACAAATGATGACATCTGTTACTTTTTTATTGTTTTATTCCGCGCGGACGCTGAATTTCGCTCCCTTCGGAATGTTATTTAAGTTTTGACAAAGTATACCGTTTATTACACTTTTGCAATTTTGCATGTTCGAAGCTAAAGATATAAACAATTGAAAATGCAAAGAGCCATTTCAGACAAATGATGACATCTGTTACTTTTTTATTGTTTTATTCCGCGCGGACTCTGAATTTCGCTTCCCTTCGGAATGTTATTTAAGTTTTGACAAAGTATACCGTTTATTACACTTTTGCAATTTTGCATGCTCAAAGCTAAAGGTATAAACAATTGAAAATGCAAAGAGCCATTTCAGACAAATGATGACATCTGTTACTTTTTTATTGTTTTATTCCGCGCGGACTCTGAATTTCGCTTCTCTTCGGAAAGTTATTTAAGTTTTGACAAAGTCTAGCGTTTATTACACTTTTGCAATTTTGCATGTTCGAAGCTAAAGATATAAACAATTGAAAATGCAAAGAGCCATTTCAGACAAATGATGACATCTGTTACTTTTTTATTGTTTTATTACGTCCCTAACGGACGGGAGCGACGTCTCACAGTGGTCTATTTTGCCGAAATCCTGGCCAGAACCCCAAAGAGTGGCGAGGCATTCACTTAGTTTCGTTCGCTCAGAAGACACAAGAAAAATGCCTCGCGGAAGTTTTTAAATTTTTCAGCCAAAAATAAAATTTATATTGCAATTTTTTTTGCTTTTTCCAAGAAAAATGTCTGCCCTATCGCCACCTGCTATTAGATTTTTTCCTAGATTTTTAATTTTTAGAGTAAATCGGAAACATATTTTTAAAACATATGTTTAAACATATTTAAATCTTTACTACATTAAAATGATATGCATCGTTGCAATTGGTAGAGTTTACAGAGTCATTTTACACAAAAAAATATTAACCCTTTGCACTCGAGGCCTTTTTCGCGCGGACGGTTCTACAACTCCAGACGCTTCGTAGCATTTTTGGAGAATTTCTTACCTCTAACTTAAAATGGATACACTTACAAATTAACGTATAAAACTTATATATTTTGATTTTTTGTGCATCTTTACACCTTTATGAAGATATTTTCTTACATATTAATGTTTGTAATTTTGTTTTTTATGATATTTTTCGTAACAACTACTTAGATGCATGCCCGGTTTGTCGGGACAAGTATTACAACAATATGTTGTTTGATGTCTTTTGCCCGGTGTATTTCTTTCAGAGCAGACTTTACAATCCTTCCTAGTTCCTATGGCAATAGTATGTAGCTTTCTATTTAGACGGATTTCTTCAAAATCGAAAGTCGGAGTTGAGGCTCGGTCACGTCGTTATGGTGGGCCCCTCCCTTGAAGCCGTGTATGAAATTTCTGAGGTTCTATGGGGTGGAGTCTTTTAAAATAAACAACTATTGGTTATTAGACTAATTTTTTCCACCTCCTCGAGGGCTTCAAGAGAGGGAACGCATCGATATGCCCTCAACACCTTATGGAGGATTCCAAATTTTCTAGCTTCCTCCCAGCAAGACCAAAGTCCCGTTAGAGTCATCGATGGGTACGCACAAACATTGTTTACATTAATTATATATAAATAATGCACAAATGTGAGCACCCTGAGCAAGCTCTAATCGTACCTTTGGGTTTTACTTCCGAAGAGAGCTGTCGATAAGATGTTTGCTGCTCCACCAGCTACTAATTGTAAGTTTTAGGACTCCTTAACAGTAATAGTCCTTTTTCGAGTTATAAATAACGCCCAAAAGACTTAGAAACTCACGTCAAAGAAACAAAACACAAAACAAATCATTTTCGTGCATCGGGTCTCCGCATGAAACCAAGTGGTGAGCGAGAGTCGCCTCTCGAGTTGTGGCACAGAATCACCTGGCGCCTGAGCGGCGCCGCTCGAGTGCAAAGGGTTAAAATAAGCCTTAAGATTAAGTTACAGCAAATTTTTAAAGTTGATAGTCTCTTATTTTACGTATAAATGTTAAATAACTATTGAAATATATATTATTATTAACGTTAAGTATAACAGTATGTTGTTTACTAGTAGAAAAGTCAGTAAAAGTAACGAAAACTATAATTTCTTTCAAAAAATAGTTTTGTCCAGCTAGAACCCTAAAATTACACACTGTGCGGCGGTTCGGAATGTTCGGAACAAAATTGACCGTTCAGTTCTGGCTGTAACAGAATCACACCGATTCTCTCTTGCTAGTGTAGTTGAAATTCTTCAATTCGGTGTGTATGTGTCAGGAGCGTCACTATCCCCACCTGCGAGTCGAGCAGGGTGTAACGCGGAACCGCTGATCCCATTACAGCTTGTCGACTCTGGTGTATTCATAAATTGGCTGACAGTACTGACAGTACTGGATTTCTGTTCATATGTTACGTCCCACGAAAAATACGATTCAAATTTTCTTTTTTTTCTCCCTATATTATTTTTCGCGATCGTTAAATATGTACAAGACAGTCTATACCTTTTGGCCAGATTAACTTCAATACCTCGACTGCGTAAAACAAAAGAATCGTTAAGTTTAATTCTATTCTTAACAGAGAAACGTCAGTTTATTTCTATCCTTGTTCAACGATACTAACAATAAGAGCGATTTTTTTTAAAGGACCAACCAACTTCGAGCGAGACAGATATATGATAGAGTGAGAGGTCCGAACGAGCCTCGAGCGAGCGAGACAGGTATACAATAGAGCGAGAAGTCCGAGCGAGTGTTGAGTGAGAAAGAAAGATATACGCTAGAAAAAGAAAGACGATAAGTCGCGTGCGAACTTGGCACGACTACCACACGCGTCGCTATATCTCGTTCAACTACGAAGCAATCCCCACCACGGAGGCTCTCCTCCATGGTTCAGAATTAGGAAATAAAAGACAGTGTCATTTTTTTGGAGAGGTCAGTTACGGAGAAATCATCGATTACTAATCAACAAGTAGTCAGCAGGGAATCCTCTGCATTTTCTAAGTCGGGCGTTACTAGTTCAAGTTCAAACTTCTATTTCGTGAACCTCGCTGAATCTTATCTCCGAAAATTTCTATCTCGAACATCGTTATTTTAGTCTTAACTTTAGCTCTGTTTTTATCTTTAAGTACATAGTGTAAATGTAAAGTTTTCTTTGAATATATTTTTGTTATTTTGTTAAAAAGACAGTCTATCAAGTGAGTGATTCTTTGACTTCAATTTCCAGGTCCAATTCCTCTTTTCCTTTCTGTCTTCTCAAATTTCACACCTTAACCTTGACACAATCAACAGTGGATCCCTCATTCTCTCTAGAGCAGCGGCGGGCGATTATTGCACGCCCGAGCCGTCCTTCGAGAAACACCGCCTCATTCACCCAAACATACAGCCGAGATATCACTGATACACAACCACTCTGTAGGCGTCACGCTCGTGCCTATTGGTACTGACGTGGTGCCGCATTTGGGGCGACATTCGTAGTTAATCGCTCGCGTTGGATAGACGTGCCTCGCGCGTCAGACGCGGAGAAAGAACGACATGCGTGGCACGCGGACTCAGGATGTTTGTTGAGGAATAGTTTCAGATGGCACTACGTCGCATGTAGGATAAGATAAAAGTATTGTTAGTGAAAAAGTATCCTCAGATATGTTTTAAATCAAATACAATTAATATATTTTAATGTTTTTGAACTTCTGGCGATGGTTTTTCCGAAATCGACCACTTCATTAAGTCTTACTGCACAAATATAATATTGCGTTCCAGTACGCACATTCGTAAATTAATTACTAGCGCAAATTGTTAAAAATAACTATCCGATACTAGAACGCTAGGCTTCCTCGTATTAAAGAATACATTGTTCCCGTCGCGGCCGCTGCGGTCCATGCGACGTAGTGCTATCTGAAACTGTTCCTCAACAAATATTGTGAGTCGACGTGCCACGCACGTCGTTCTTATCTCCGCGACTGACGCGCGAGGCACGTCTTTCTAGCGCGAGCTATTAACTACGAATGTCGCCCCAAAAGCGGCACCACGTCAGTGCCAATAGGCACGAGCGTGACCCCTACAGAGTGGTTGTGAATCAGTGATATCTCGGCTGTATGTTTGGGTGAATGAGGCGGTGTTTCTCGAAGGACGGCTCGGGCGTGCAATAATCGCCCGCCGCTGCTCTAGAGAATTCGAGAACCTGTTGATTTGTGATCCATCTATCCGGTGCTTTAATAAACTGAGACGCACTCACCCACGCGACATTACCGCGAAGGTGAGAAAGTGCCAGTACGTTACTGCATCTACCGCTGCCTCTAAGACAGTGAGTCTAGCTACTTGATCATTTCTGGGTCCTTCGAGCAACTCCGCCTGCTTCTCCCAACCGTTCTGTTTCGCCCAACCAAGCTTGCCTTGCCTTTCACCTCGCAGGGTCGGATCTTTTGGCACGAGCGTGATAGCATACTGGGGCGACATTCGCAACTAACCGCTCGCGCTGGAAAGACGTGCCGCGCTCGCCGACGACAGTAAACAAATCGATGCGCGTGACGCATCGATTGAGATTATACGTCGAGAAACAGTTTCAGATCGCACTGCGTCGCGTGTAGGATAAAATAACAGTGTTGTTCGTAAAAAAGTATGCTCAGATATGTCTTAAAATCTAAGTCTCAGGCGATATAATTTAATTTCCAGCGCAAATAAATGGAAAATTCAGCGTTGTAAGAACGTTAGTCCTCGCGTCAAACAATACATTGTTGCCGCCGCGATTGTCTTGCTGTTAGATTTTAAGATTTCAGGCAGGTACAACAAAGAAGAGCAGGTAGAACGAAATCTTTGCGGTAATTACTGAATACATATGAGAAATTTCAATTCGGTACCTTTCGGTACTTCTTAGTTATTCAGTTTTTAAATGAACCGCGTATAATGGGTACATGATATATGCGACGTAGTGCGATCTGAAACTGTTTCTCGACGTATAATCTCAATCCATGCGTCACCCGCATCTATTTGTTTACTGTCGTCGGCGAGCGCGGCACGTCTTTCCAGCGCGAGCGGTTAGTTGCGAATGTCGCCCCAGTATGCTACCACGCTCGTGCCAATAGAGCCGAACCTGCGAGGTGAAAGGCAAGGCAAGCTTGGTTAGGCGAAACAGAACGGTTGGGAGAAGCAGGCGGAGTTGCTCGAAGGACCCAGAAATGATCAAGTAGCTAGACTCACTGCTCTAAGATATCCCTGTACGACAGTTTGCACGCGACGTAACCGCGCACTTACTGTCCTCTGCAGCATCTCTGGTTGCAACGGGAACCCTCCTCTCTATTCCCTTTACTTAAAAATCAGTTTCTATTAATGCCTAGTCGTCCACGTCGAGGCGGTCGCGACCTCCAAATCCGACACCTTCTCTACACATATCATGCCTCTCCAGCTCCTCTCTATTCCTGTCTTGGAATAGATTCTCCAATTTTTGAACCTTCTCCTACCCCTTCTGCCCCACCTAAAATCCTCGATAATTCCTCGACTCCTTATCCTCCACCAAAACCTTCGAACCCCGAAACTACCATTTCTATCGACGAATCTCTCCCTTGGAGATTGACTTCAATTTCTGCGTCTCCTAAAATCGAGATTGATTTTTCGAACGGTAAACCGACTAATAAACGCGTACGACTGGACGAATCTGCCAAAACAACTTCTGGGGCTAGCCGCTCAAAGGAAAACCTACCACGACCGAAGCGACGACGTCATCACAGGCGATCCAATCGAGCTCATGCCGCTTCCATTCGGTAACAACTATTACCTGCTTACAACCCACCGTCGCGACGCGTCGCCAGTGTTGGAGCCAGTGACCGCGCCAGTGATCCTCACCGGCGAATCTCTTCTCTCAGCACCTACATCAACTCCGGAAGCAGAGGAAGACTTCTAAATGTAAGTCGACTCCTAGCGGTTCCTGTTTCTTATAATTCTTTGCCCGAGTCTCTTAATCTCCAAAGTTACTGAAAAAACCGGGTCCCGCCAACGAACTGCCCAGGCAGGTAAAGACTGAATTTCGGTATCATTATCTCGCTCATACGTTCTTAGGGAATTCCCTTGGTAAAATTTTCCATATCTTACTAAAACTTCTATTTTGTTGCAAAATTCTCTACTGACGAGACTGAGACACAACACATAAATGCGTTTCAACACTGCTGACGAGACTGTAACGTACTACCATTTTGTCAGGCATTGGTCCTACGGAATTGCTTACTTCCGGCTGTCGAGACTGACAGCAGATAGGTAGTGCAGAGTCAGTAGTATTGCATGTGGCGGCGCGTAGCAGTTCGTTTGAATCGTTTGTTCGAATCGGGTCGTGTGGAATACAATTTTTGTATTGAAAAAATGGACCAACAACATTGTGTTCCGATAATTGACGATGAGGCTGGCGTCTCTTACATTATAAATTTATCACCGAGGAATATGAGAATGCTGCGACCGGTGAGTTAATCTCTTTTTTGTCTCTAGTATACAGATAAGCACACAGATTATTATAGTCATTTGAAAATTACAGATATTGCATATCTACAAAATATAATGAGTAAAATCAACAATGAGACGTTTCTCGGACGAAATGAAAGAGAAGATTCAGCTGTTGTAGCCAGCGGAAGCAACGTAGGAGAACCGACAGGTAAAATACTTTTATTTTTATGAAAACTCTCAGAACGGTTACTTCTCGGTTTCTCAAATATACAAGAGAACGAAAGCAGTAAACATAGATTCAAATTTTTGTTCTGAGACTCTCGAGATTGTAGAAATAATGAAATACTATATTCACATTACAGACTCATGGAATAATGAGGGTACTTACTTTATGTTTCATTTCGGAGTACGAAATATTCCACGATCTTATCGAGAAAGGAAGATTGAAGCAAAAAGATGCGTTCGAACAAATTCCTAATAATTTAAAACAAAAAAATATTTTTGTTAGCACGAAACAGTGCAGTACAAAATTCGCGTCCCTTAAGGGGGGAAATAGGTGTAGAACGGCGTATTTAGAGTAATTTTCATGAATTTTTTTAACATATAACAAATAGATACATTTTATTAAGATTTTGAGGTTATTTTATAGATATATTGAAAAACATTTGCTGACAGTTTCAAACATTTTTCTTGAAAAATCCCGGAGATATCACCTGCTGCACATTATAAGTCGCCACCCGCATCGGCAGTTTGTGTACATCCTGGAGGTCACAATTTTTATCTGAGTACAATTTTTTTAGAAGATTTACTTTTTTCATAAGTGTTTCTTCTATTTGAACTAAAATTATCACCAAAAAATCGAAAATTTCTATTTCTTTTTAGACTGTGAAAATTAAGTACGATTTTAGACCGCTTTTTTGTTCTGTTTTTGTGCAATAAAAAGATAGTAAAAATGAAAATATTGTTTATGTTTTTAGTTCAAATAGAAGGTATATATATAAAGAAAATGTGTGCTAAATTTGATAAGGATTGATCAAAAACTCTTCGCGCTAGAGTGTACACAAATTCGAAAAAAGTAATATCGAGAAAAACGCGTTTGAAAACAAGAGTGGCAGTGAAGGTAAATTTAAGGCAGTAATGAATCAATTTAAACATCTTATGAATTAATCAGCTATTCCAGCACCATATTGCAGTCCTTCATCAGCTTCATATGTATCATTTTCAGCTCTGTGCTTTTCTTTTCGAGCTTCTCGAGCTTCTTTACTACTCATGGAGCTGCGTCGATTTTGTCGGATTATGCGTCGATCATCTACTTCTTGGGCAAAATTGTAGCTTCGGTTACCCACGACAATGTTAAGCTCGTTCATAACAGATAAAATACTGGAACTTCCTTCATTAAATAAGCATGCAGCCAAATATGCGGCGACCTCAACTATTCTTAAACCAGAGTTTAAATGTTTGGGATCCAATCGTCAAACGGTTGAATTAAAACTTTCATTAGCATTTTGTGTATGCCCGCCTAAACATCTCTCGAGTAAATCATCCCTGGAAAGCTCTTTGTAAATTGGTAGGACTGGTTTTTGAATATCATCATGCAGTGGTTTTGGATGCGCAGGAGGCTCTGTTCCAAGAGCTTCAGCCTCTTTCCATTTACACCAGCTGTCTGCGCCCACTGGACAATTGTCATGATTCGGATCGTCGTCAGTTGATGTCATGTGATCATACGTAGCCATTGTTGCCTTTTTCATGTCTTCGACGCTATTAATATTTCTTCTAATCGCCCAGCCGTAGTATGTACTTAATTTTTTCACTAAAGCTTCTGTCAACTTTCCCCTACCTCCCAATTTTTTGTCTTTCTTTACACTTCGAAGACGCGTTCCCATTCATTTTTGTACGTGGCCTATGCATTCGTTCTTTATGACTATCAATTCATCGCCATAAGGATTCAATTTAAGCACTGCCGTAAATGTTTTTGAGTCACCATCTAAATACATTTCGAATGCTCCTGACGGTCGACCGAAGAACGCTCGCTCAAATGCTTATAACTTTTAAACGGCTTCGAATTTTGCTTTGAATTTTTCAGGCTATGTTATTGAATAGTTGTAGAATCGAATTGTGAAAAAAAATTATTTTTTGAGACCTCTACACCTATTTCCCCCCTTAAGAGGACGTACAAAAAAATAAAGGATCATAATAAAACTTCTGGCAATGACCGGCAAACATGGCAATATTTCGAGGTATGTATGTAATTAATTTTTACACGAGTTTCCTTATTTACAGACCTTATTTAACCTTATTTACAGAGGATGGATAAAATGTTTGCAAAAAAACCGTGGATCGAACTGGTGGCTTTGTCCTGCTCCAGGACATTTATTGACGAAGACACGGCTGAGGAAGCGCCTGTATCCCGTAAGTATGATTAATCTGTCTGAAAATAAGTGATCAATTTAATAAAAGCTCGTAAATGATTTTTTATTTTGTGTTATGTCTTTTTGTTGCAGAATCAAAACGGAGCCATCTAAACACTCCAATAGAACAGATACTCGAAAAAAGCAAGAGACAACACGCAGATAAAATGAAGCGTCTGGATAGATTCTTATAATAGATATTTTAGAACAGAGAAAAGATTGTAATTAGTTATTGTTGAAAAATAAATATATACGGAATTTTATTTTTATATTAACCCTTTGCGGTCGTATTAAATTTGGACATGGGTATCGTACTGGTCGGAATTAATTTCCGTCGAAAGAACAGGGATACATAACATGCAAGATTACGAAGTATAAACAAGACTTAGTAGTTCTTTTGTGAACTTTAGATGTATGTTTAGTCAATAAAGTGATCTAATGTCACGTTTTTGTATAAAAATTATATTTTATAGTTTTCCATCGTGTGGTATTTTTCGAACCAATCTCCAACATGCAGGCCTGGTTTTCGATTGCATGTATCGCAAAAATAATTAGTTTGGCGCCTTCCGCCCTTAATCTTTCTGTTTGAACATACTGGGCAATCTTTACTTTTTACCTCTTCACAATTCCACAATATGTGCAGTTTTCCATTCAGTCTTTCCTCCTTATCTGAGGTCGATGGTTTTCTTAGTTTTGAATGTGCTCCATCGCGATAACCATCAACCAGTTGTCCCACCAATTTTCGGAAAAAACATAAAATGTGTCATAGGCGTCCTGTTCTCTCTTCTAGCTGACGCCTTATATCCAGAGTCTGTATTGAAGGGGTCAAAATAAAACTCTTCATCGCTATTTTCAGTTTCACAGAACACTTCTTGCGGTAACTTTCTTTTTGCCATTTTGGAGTATTATTTTGAAATATTTTAACAAGCGAGAATGTCTTATTACTGTTAAACACAATTTATACAATATTCTTTGGAATTCTACAAAGTATCGCCGAACGTTGTCGATTTCTTTACGCTCAAAAGGCGACTGACTCGCCACAGCGCAGCATCTTGCATGGCGAGTGCGGGGTGACAGCTTTTGTTTAGATTGGATTTCGTTATCTCCAATTGATAGGAGTACCGAATTGGTTCATGAATAGGTTCCTTAGGCATTTAGGTTCGTCTAGAGAAAGTGTAAACTGATAAATGAATGAATACAGTATAGGATTTGCATGGTTCCTTGCTGTGGTGGCTGAGAGAAGACATACGACCGGAACGGTAAAAAAGCTTTGGTGGCTGAGAGAAGACATACGACCGCAAAGGGTTAAATATGAGGTTTTATTCGTGTCAGACTGAAGGAGCCGTCGTGGCTCGGGCCGGCCGCAGTTCCTGACTGGGTCCATCCACACCCAGTTGAGAGGGCACCGGCTGAATTCGGTGCCTCGGCTGCGGCAGTGATGCCAGGACGTGGGATTTTTCCCACGCATGCGCACTACCTAATCCTCAGTAACGTATATACTTCACTCAAATATGGGGTATCGTTAGACCCCTGTGACAATTGAAATACGGTAGAAATTACAGGAAGAGGACATTTTACTAGATACGTCCATGAAAACAACCGGCGTCGAGCTGAGACGTCAGCATGCGCATGCGCACGATGGCTCCCATGTGGGAGAAAATCCCACGTCCTAGCATCACTGGGCTGCGGCCGGTCCGGCGGAGGGTCCTTCTGTTCCTAGGAAAGGGTGAAATGGTAGTTAGCGCGCTGCGTTTCGTCCTGGGCCTGTTCGTGGACTCGTCAGTAGGGCTGACCGAACAGTCCCTGCCCTAGACGCTGTGTCCCGGATGGGACGTCGGTATCTGTCGGTGGTTGGTATATATAGACACCGATTGCCGATGGTGTAGCAGCGCGAAGATCCCATCGAAGGAGACACGGTCTAGCGGCCGATCCTTAAACTAGAGGCGTAGGAGTAATGGCGGCCGATAGATCCCTAACGGCGAGCGAGAGATCGTACCGCTACACAGACCATTACAGTTTTTATTATATTTAATCGTATATTATACTGTTCAACAGGATTTTTTTTCTCGAATATCCAATAGGTGATCCTCGTAGACTTACTCATCCTAAACAGCAATCCGTCGGCAGAATTGCTCTATCACCCTCAGTTTTTTAGTAAAATGAGTTTTTGTAAAAACACTAAATTTTGGCAGAAAATGAGATATTACGCGAAAAGTAAAAACGCTACGAAGTTGAAATTGGTCTCAAAAGATAGAGGAAAATGTCGGGTTAGGGGTAGAAATAAAGCCACTCTTTTCGAACGCACAGTTTTACATATATTTCCTCTCGTACAGGTCACTCGGTATACGACACAGTGTGTAGACCAGGGGGAGGAAACTCTTATGGAGATTCTTCGACCACGTTAGTTTCAGAAAATGTTTTCTCGTTCAAATGGCAGCACGTATGAAAACTCACACACATACAGTTTCTGTAATCTGTGAGGAACTTACACATTTACTACTTCTCCAATTCGTGTAATCCCGCGCAATTCCGCCTCCATCATTTCTGGCAACGACCATTTGTGATACATAACCACGAGCGGATACTACCAGAAACTAGAATTATTATCGCATATCATTTTACTATTCTACATTTTACCATTATTTATATTGTTTTATTCAATATTTTATATATACTATTATTTATATTATTTTATTCATTATTTTATATATACTATTATATATATTACTTTTTTTTCACTTATTAATTTAACATTTATTCTTTTTTTTGTTGCTCAAGTATATATTGCATTTGCAGTGTTCATTCTGTGTTACTTTTTAATAGATAAACATGAGGAGACTGTGCGCAGTTCCAGGATACTGTTCAGGTGGAGAGGCTCCAGGCCATAAATTTCCCAAAAATGCGGAAAAATCTAATTTATGGGTGCAGGCAATAGGGAACATCGAGCTCATGAAAATTAGTGCACAACAGCGGCAAGCATACAAAGTATGTTATAAGCACTTTCATGAAAATGCTTATCTGGCCGGGAAGTATCGCCAATTGCGTTCAGATGCAATTCCGGTTTTGAATCTGCCAATGGAAATGGAAAGTGCAGAAACAATGGATAGTGCACCTAGCACTTCATATGAGGTACAAAGCCAGCAAGTTCTACATGTAGCACCAAGTAAGTATTAAGAAACTATTTATAAGTAAATTAGGTATTATACAGAGTTTGTAAATGCAATGTATTTTTGTATTGCTTTAGGAACAGAGGAAATGAATATTGATGCTGATTGTATTTAGCACTACAGTGGCTGCGGCCGTAGAACATTATTCACAATGTAAGTTAACTTTTATAACAGTATCGCTATGTATTTGCACATTCTTGGCATTTACATATATTTCAATTAGTACTATACCTTTTACAGGTACTTGCGATACAATCCCGGAATCGTGGAAAGTACCAAGAGATGATGGGATGGTGATAGCCGCTACACAAAATTTTTTTGACAAATTATTTAATTCCGTAAACGGTCATTCCTTCAAACAGGATGCACCTTTACGAGTTATTGTATCAGAAGGAAGCGAGCACCACGAATTTTGGGCTGCGGCAATACCGCGAATAAAAAAGATGCGCTACGTGCACTCAGTCACAAAAGAACCAAGCTCAAGATCGTCATGTTTAAATAACTGGATCAAAACGATCGAAAATTTTCAAGAGCTTTGGAAAGAATTGTCGCACCACGGTTTCGAATATTTGAAGACGCGCTTCGTGAATCAAGATCCCCTCGAAAATTTTTTCGGAAGCATAAGGGCCACTGGTTGGAGAAATAATAACCCAACATGCATTGGATTCAGTGGTGCTTATAAAACATTGTTAATTAACAATTTATCGTCACGAAGCTGCACTGGACAAAACTGTGGATGTTTTGATACTGGAAAATTATTGTTCCCATTTGACAAACATCTGGACTGTAGGATTTCTTAATAGTATATTTAAGTATTTATTATAAAAGTTAAAAAAGGAATTATCACACTAAGAATAACAAAACAGAAAGTACATCCACACAGGATTTTTACACACAGAATGTAACGACACACAGTATATCCACGAAGGAGTTCAGCCACAGAGTGCCACGAGGCAACGAATGCCTCGTTGGCCTCGCGAAAAACAAAATGCGATCGGCGCTCACATTCGTACTCTTAAATATATGTATAAAATAAATCTCTATGCATTCGCATCCCACACTCGGCCATCCTAATTGTCATTCGTCTCGGATGACACTTCGTAACGAGCCCACGGCTTCATATATTCGGCACAAGTAGAAGTCGTTATCGGACCTTCATGCAAACCTTCTTTTCTAACATCATACGTATCTCGACCCTTACTTTTAATCACAACATAGGGCCCTAAATATTTCTGCTTTAATTTAAGACCAGGGGCGTGTTGAGTACGCTTGATTGCAACGAAATCGCCAACATCAGTAAACAGTAAACAGTCAAAGTGAGCGGACGTGTTTACCTCGCTCTCCTGTAGCGTTCTCTTTGTCATTATAACGGCTTCTTCAAAATCAATTTTCGTTACCTTCTTATTATTAAAATATACTTTGTAAAATGGTGCGGAAAACGTGTAAAGGATGTGGCACTCAAGTGGTGAATCCAGTGACCTGCAATTCTTGCGGAGTGATATCTCATCCCTCCTGCATGCATAGAACGGGTCATCGACATACCGATACTGCATTTGTCGATTGCTTTCATCCACCGGCTTCTACATCCAACTCTTCCCAGGACTCTTCAGAGTTGTTAAAGTGTATTAAGGAGTTAATAAAAGAAGAATTCAAAAAAATAAAGGAGGAAATACGGGAGTGGCACAAACAAGAACTTGACGCCATAAAGTCCTCGTTACAACAGCTATCTGCCAAAATTTCCGTAATTGAAAATAATGCCTCATCACCATGTGTAGTTCCAGCGGAAGAAGATATCATCGCCGAAATAAATGACCGGGAACGAAGATCAAGGAATTTAATATTATATAATCTGGAAGAACAGTCTTCTGAAATCTCATCTTCTCCTTCCTCAGGATCAATTTCCCTCATAGGCTCTGTGAACGAAATCATTAGAGTCATTGATTCTTCTGCTCCGCTATGTATAACAGCTCGAAGAATTGGACGTAAAAATAATAAAATAAGACCAGTCTGCGTCACAATGCCCTCCAGACCGGAAGTCATTAATCTTTTAAAAAATAAAAGAAACTATAAAGGACCGGTCTCTCTCAGGGAAGACATGACCCTAAAGCAACGTCAATATCTACAGAAACTACGAGAAGAACTAGACAAATTAGTGGAAAATGGAGATACCAATAAAACGATCCGTTATATTAACGGCGTCCCGAAGATTATTAATAAATCTCCAAAAAACTAGTGCAACACCCTTTGGTATACTTTCAAAACGTCCGTGGATTAAGAACGAAGCTGATGGATCTACAGATTGCTCTCTCTACCGCAAGTGTTTGTTACGACGTCATCATCCTCGTTGAAACTTGGCTCAACGATTCAATTATAAATATAAGCTCTATTTTAAATAACTATAATGTTTATCGTGCTGATAGAAACTCCAAAACCAGCGTGTTTTCTAGAGGTGGCGGAGTATTAATAGCCATACGAAATAAATATCCTAGTGCGCAAATCAACATTCAAACCGACCACATCGAACAAATTTTCGTTAGAACTTGTATCAATAATAATAGTTATATATTCGGTACTGTTTATTTACCTCCAGCATCAGATACTGATATATATGTTGATCACTGTAAAACCGTTGAATATGTAATCTCGAGATATCCTAAGGTTTTCACTTATATTATTGGTGACTACAATGTTCCCAATACTAGTTGGAATGTTGATTTGAATGGATCGCTTAATTTTACCTCATCATACTCAACAACATCACAACCTGCGTACATTCTTTGCGAATATTTCAACTTGTTTAATATGATGCAAAACAATTGTATTTTTAACTCATCAGGTTATCTCTTAGACCTTCTTTTTTCAAATGATGGCTTGGTTAAAACGCATTTAGCTCTGGATCCGTTATTACCATGTGATGTTCACCATCCAGCATTGGTTTTTTACGTGGATACAAACAACACAAATCTGAAATGCCCATCGAACAATACGCGGTTTTTCAGAGCTAATTTCAATCTTGCAGATTACTCCTCCATAATGCCTACTTGGGCTCCATTGAGTGGGATCGTACTTTTTATTCTTTAAATATAGATGAAGCCATCGATGTGCTGTATACTCATCTTTCTTACGTTAGAGATGCTTTTGTCCCTACTCAATTGGTCCACACATCTACTTATCCGAAATGGTTCTCAAAAACCCTCATAACTTTAATAAAAAAAAAGAAACTATCACATTGGGCTTATAAGCAAAGTAATAGGTACAGCGACTACCTTATCTTTACAAAACTTCGGACAGATTGTAAAGCCCTAAGTAAAAAATGTTGGAATTCTTACGTTAATAATATTGAGGCATCTTTACCATATAATGCGAGATCATTTTGGAGTTTTGTTAACAGTTTTTCTCCATCAAAGGCTCTACCATCTACCATGTTCCTTGAAGGACACGAATTATCCAATGCTACAAATATTGCTAATGGATTCGCTTCTTACTTTGAGTCAGTATACACCCAGGATGACTATAGTCTTTATCTCAATAAGTCAACCACAACTCTAAACCTACCTGAACTTTCAATATCCATCGGTCAAATCTTCCGAAAGCTTGAGAGACTCAATATTAACAATGGGCCCGGTGATGATGGCTTGCCACCGATATTTTTTAGATCTTGTCACTTTATCATGGCCAGGATCCTTTGGAACTTGTTTAACATATCCTTAACAACTGGATTCTTTCCTTCTAGATGGAAATCCAGCGTTATAACACCCATTTTCAAGTCTGGTGATAAGTCACAGATAGTCAACTATCGACCTATCTCTAAGCAAAATATCATGCCGAAAATATTTGATGACATTGTAGCTGACTCGTTCTCGTCACTAACAAAGAATCTCATTATCACAGAGCAACATGGTTTTTTCCCTGGCCGTTCTACTCTCACCAACCTTGCTCTCTTTAGTAACTATCTCACTTCCAATCTTGATGCAGGACTTCAAGTAGATGTGATTTATACTGATTTCAAGAAAGCTTTCGATTCAGTCAATCATAATTTACTAATTAGTAAATTATCTTCAATAGGTATTTCTGGTAGTTTGCTTGCGTGGTTCTCAAGTTATCTGACTGAGAGGACTCAAACAGTAAAATATTTAAATACTCACTCTAGAAAGATTAAAGTATCTTCTGGGGTTCCGCAAGGTTCCCACTTGGGTCCATTATTGTTTAATATTTTTATCAATAACATCGCACAGCAATTTCAATATAGTCAGTATCTGCTATATGCAGATGACCTAAAATTTTTCCTCACAATCAAGCATCCAACTGATGTACTCAAACTGCAGCATGATATCAATAATCTTGGCAACTGGTGCGCATCTAATAAACTTGCACTAAATATACCTAAATGCAACGCTTTACATTTTCACCGTAAAAATTCACCTATTCTGTATCACTACACTATTAACGAAGTTCCGCTATTTGAAACCAATACCAAGAAAGATCTTGGAGTAATATTTACTTCTACTTTTTCATTTTCGGAACACTACAAACATGTCAATTTTTCGGCCTCCCGCACACTTGGACTAATTACCAGATTAAGTGGTAATTTCAAGGACCCTCAAACGTTCAAGATTTTATATACAACTTTGGTATTACCGCATCTAGAATATCGCAGCCCAATCTGGAATCCATATCAAAGAACTCACTGTGATATGATTGAAAGAGTTCAACACAAATTCTTACGTTCCTTTTCTCATAAAATTAAAAATCCTATGCCATACGTAAGCCATAATTATCAACCAATCTTATCGACCTCTGGCTTATTAACGTTAGAACACCGCAGACTTGTCTCCGACTTAATACTCGTATTTAAAATTTTAAATAACTATATTGACTGCCCTGAACTGTTACAACTGGTAAAATTGAATGTTCCGCCTCGACATGTCAGAAAATTTCCTTTACTCCATTATGCCTTATACAAAACCAATTATGCTACTTCTAGCTGCATCAGCCGCATATGCAAAAATGCCAACCGTTTCGCTGATAATCTTGACTTTTTCTCTGGATCATTAATCAACTTCAAGAATCATGCTATAAATTTAGTCCGCAATCTATAACTTATTACTTATATCTTAGTTCATAATTTAATTTAGAATTTATTTTTATAATTTTAATTTAACCTTCAACACTACTCCTATACCAACCATAATTTCGACTTTGTTTTACTGTTTACCTCTTAGTTAATTAATTATTTTATAAACTTTTTATGTCCAGGTTATTATACTGTATTTATCAAAGGGTTTTCATTACCCGTTAATAAAATATAATAATAATAATAATAATAATAACATTATACCGATTGGCCGGACGACGTCTCAAATTATAAGTCTTTTTATTTTCTTCCTGGACTTTCGAAATTTGATTTTTCGCTTTCTGTCTTAATTCGTCTCTGGTTTTACTAAAATTTTCTATCACATCTTCTTCAATTGCCTCACTTAATAACAAATCGGTTTTATCACGCATCTTCACTCCTACCAATAGTTCGAATGGAATGGTGTCTATACTACGCTGGTACGTAGAATTAATCGCACGCATTACATCATCGGTATACCTATACCACTTAGTTGGATCGTCCTGAGAAAGCTTACTGAGCGTCGATATAATTATCCGATTTATTCTTTCGATTTGACCGTTCGCACGAGGTAAACCAGTGGTAACTGTCGAATGTTTAATTCCCTCTCTTTCACAGTACTCGCGAAATTCGGTTGACGTGAACGCGGTGCCTCTATCCGTAATAATTTGTTGTGGATTTCCGAAAGAAGATCTTTGAATTTCCAACTTACGTATAACCTCTAAGGACGACGTCGATTTTGTGGGATAAATCCACACGAATTTCGTAAAACTATCCACTACAGCTAATATATGTTTATACATTTTGCTTGTCGACTCCAAAGGTCCTAAATGATCTATATGATACGTGTGAAGCGGGACTTCTTCTTTAAATAAAGGATGCAAAGTACCTTCCTTTTTCCCGACTTTCGATTTGCTAAAATACAAGTTACACAATTACTAATATGATTTTCAATTTTCCGCGCCAAATTAGGAATAAAGTAATCCTGCTTCAACGTCTGTTCCACTTTCCTTAATCCAAAATGTCCTTTCTCGTGTGTGCGTCGAATTAATTCACGTTGCATCGTATTCGGGACAACTAACAACTCACGACCCGACAAAAACTTATACACTAACAAGGGAACATACCGAGGTGTCCCCCTCCGATTTTGATGAAATTTGGCACAGTTGTTCAGTACGCGAGAATAATCGATACGTATTTTTTTATATCTGCTAAGTCGCACGTTTAGGGGGTGAAACCACCCTTCAAAGTTTCGGATTTTTTTCTTTTTTTGCTTATAACTTTGAAACGGTTAATGATAGACATTTTTGATAAATGTACGAAATATTTGTTTTTTCGTCTACTAAAGGCCTGCGGAACTTAAAATTTGATTTAACGATTTTTTGTTAATTTTTTATTAAAAAATAACGTGTTTTTCGTTATATCTTTAAAGTTTACGATCCGATTTTAACCAAACTTTTTTTAAATGGTAGAGAAATCAAAAATAAAAGTTACGTGTTTTTGCGTTTTTCCATAATCTACTCTGGAGTCGTGAAATTAACCCTTTTCTTTTTTAGGGTTTTGGCACTTTACGTTACTATATCTGATCAACGAATGATGATGGGAAAAATGTATTATGCAACAAATACTTCTTTTCTCATCTACTATATTATTGTTTTTGTAAAAAATCAAAATTTGAAAATTTTTTGTTTTCTTTATAATATTTAGGCTGCGCACATCCGCCAGGACGCGTCAATCACAAACTATCGTAGATATCATAAATTTCATAAGGGAAAGTTTCATGGATTTTTACATATAAAATAATATATTTATAATTTATTTAAATCACAATTTATTTATAACAAAAAAAATAATTTAATTTATGAATTTAATATACATATACTATTACAGCTTCTATGAAACATATAGTTCGCAAAAATGATATTCTTCTCTGCGATTCTTTATTAATTCTTGTTATCTCTATTATCTTTATTTGATATTAATCTTACCTAAATGAACCCTAACTAAACTAAATTAATCATGTGTCCTGTTTTGTATATAACGTAAATGGTTAACGACAAAAGTAAATTTATGGAACACAACCTGCCATTATAACATGTGCGTGCTGTAAAAAATCACTTTGTTTTGAACATTTCTTCGTGGAGTACCATTTTTGTGGACTATATGTTTCATAGAAGCTGTAATAGTATATGTATATTAAATTCATAAATTAAATTATTTTTTTTGTTATAAATAAATTGTGATTTAAATAAATTATAAATATATTATTTTATATGTAAAAATCCATGAAACTTTCCCTTATGAAATTTTATGATATCTACGATAGTTTGTGATTGACGCGTCCTGGCGGATGTGCGCAGCCTAAATATTATAAAGAAAACAAAAAATTTTCAAATTTTGATTTTTTACAAAAACAATAATATAGTAGATGAGAAAAGAAGTATTTGTTGCATAATACATTTTTCCCATCATCATTCGTTGATCAGATATAGTAACGTAAAGTGCCAAAACCCTAAAAAAGAAAAGGGTTAATTTCACGACTCCAGAGTAGATTATGGAAAAACGCAAAAACACGTAACTTTTATTTTTGATTTCTCTACCATTTAAAAAAAGTTTGGTTAAAATCGGATCGTAAACTTTAAAGATATAACGAAAAACACGTTATTTTTTAATAAAAAATTAACAAAAAATCGTTAAATCAAATTTTAAGTTCGGTAGGCCTTTAGTAGACGAAAAAACAAATATTTCGTACATTTATCAAAAATGTCTATCATTAACCGTTTCAAAGTTATAAGCAAAAAAAGAAAAAAATCCGAAACTTTGAAGGGTGGTTTCACCCCCTAAATGTGCGACTTAGCAGATATAAAAAAATACGTATCGATTATTCTCGCGTACTGAACGACTATGCCAAATTTCATCAAAATCGGAGGGGGACACCTCGGTATGTTCCCTTGTAAGTCATTCTTCACAAGATAATCGTCGTAAGGCCTTTCCTTTAAAAGTTCGCGAATTGCCTTTATTTGCTCGTCTTCGCGTTGAGCTTTCTTTATTTCTAATATTACACCATCGGACTGAATACACATAACCGGACAACGACTAAGCGCATCAACATGCTTCATCCTCGTATTCGATCTGTGTTCTATCACATAGTTAAATTCTTCTAGGAGAAGAACCCATCGCGCCACTCTAGTTGCAAGGTCTTTTTTGTTAATTGTTTTCTGAAAGGCTTGACAATCTGTCACAATCTTAAATCTAAGTCCCAATAAGTATATTCTAAATTTTTTCAATGCCTCAATAACTGCTAACACTTCTAATTCGTAACTACAATAGTTCTTTTCGGCCGGTGTAGTTTTCTTACTAAAGTAATAAACAGGATGAAATAGATTATTTACAGGATTCTCCTGGAATAATATTGCTCCATAACCTTCTCGACTCGCATCCGTATGAAGTTCTGTCTTATACTGCGGATTATATATATTTAAAACAGGGTTATGCGATAAAATATTTTTAAGCGTTTGAAAAGCAGCTCTCTCTGTTTCTTCGAACTTAAACTTAGCTTCCTTTTTAAGAAGATCCGTCAAGGGTTTAGCGATTATAGAATAATCTGGTATAAATTTTCTAAAATACCCGGTCAATCCAATAAAACGATGCAATTGTTTAATTGAATTCGGTTCCGCAAAACGCATTACCGCGTCGGTTTTCGATGGTGAGGGGCGAATCTGACCATTTTCTACAACATGCCCCAAAAATTCTACACTTCTTTTCAAGAATTGGCACTTTTTGAAATTTATTTCAAGACCGTACTCTGACGCTGTTTGTAAAACTATTTTCAATCGTTGGATTCCCTCGACTTCATTTTGCGCAGGTATAATATCATCTAAATAGGAAATTGCGATACCTTGATTCGACAATGGTCTAAATATGCAATTGATAAAACGTTGAAAAACAGACGGTGAATTACAAAGACCAAAAGGGACTTTCAAAAACTGGTACTGTCCATTACTAGTGACAAAAGCTGTATATTTCCGACTGCGAGCATTTACATCTACATGAAAGAAACCGCTTTTTAAGTCAATAGTACTAAATACTCGCGCTTCCGATAATTTATCAAGTTGGTCCTCAATAACTGGCAACGGGTATCTATCCTTTACTACGATTCTGTTTAGCTTTCTGTAATCCACGCACACTCTTGCAGAACCGTCTTTCTTTCTCACTACTACCACGGGACTAGCATATTCCGATGTACACGGCTCTACTATCCCCTCCGCTATCCAACTCTCTACTTGCTTCTCTACTACTTCACGTTCGGCTACTGGTAATCTTCGCGGTGCGTCAAAAATCGTTGGTTCCTCGTTCAAAACGATCTTCATTTCTACGTCGGTAGATTTTACTTTATTAGGCTTATATTCTAAAACACACTTTTCGATCTCATTCTCAACTTTATCGGTGTTCTGTCTTCCAATATCTAAACAATCGGTTTCTACTACGTCGATTTGTGACAGAAATATCGTCGGCGACGCTTTTTGAACAACAATATGAGATTCATTAATTGTAACTTTAACCGTACTAAGAAAATCGCTACCCAGTATAGCGTCCATAGGCATAGCAGCGTCTGGAACGATATACATGGTGCACGGAAAATATTCATCGTCGATTAAAACTGAAATTTGAATATATTCCAACACTCTAGTTTTATTTCCCCCGAATCCCGTCAAACTTATTTCGGTGTTGTACAGTTCATGATTCCCTATTTTATTATATGCGCGTCTACTTATTAAACTCACCTGACTACCGGTGTCGACTAGCGCGATAAAATTTACATTGCCGATTGTAATATTCTTTTGCTTCTTACCAACCGATGACGTAGTGATACTGTTAACAGACGGCTGATCTCTAACCCTTTCGTCTTGTCGAACGTTCTCGCATCTAGCAGCAATGTGACCGTATTTTTTTACATTTATAGCATCTTCTGGCTAAAGGCCTATCCGTACACTCCGGCGATCGGTGTCCCTTCACGCCGCATTTAAAACAGATGATTTCCGCAGTCCTGTTCGTCTCTGTCCTTTGTTGAACGTAAGTTCTTCTTCTTAAAGTAAGGACTTCAAAAGTCCTTCTTCTTCTCGCCGATTGTGATGTTCCGCTCTCTCCTTTGGATTGCGTTCCTTGCCCCAGCATCTTTCCGCATCGACTTATATGTCCGCAGCTTATCCTTGAAATCTCGCAAGTTAGTTGCTCCGTATAATATTGTTTTATTGGTAATTTCGTCGTCTATTCCGCGAATTACGTATTCTATCAGAGCTTCCGCTTCTATATTTCCACGTGAAGCCAACTCTTTCATTTTGAGATAATATTCTTGGATAGATTCGTCCTTCTTCAATTTTCTTTTCGCCAACATTTCGTGCAATTGTGCACTATTAATTTTTGTAAAAAACTCGTCAATTAAAATAGTTTTTAGACTTGCCCACGATTTAATTACACTTTCACTGTGAATAACAAGTTTAGCTAATCCGGTTAACGATCTCTTTGCGAATACTAGCTTTTGTCTTTCCGACCATCCGTACAGTTCGGCGTTTTCTTCGAAATCCGCTACCCATCGTTCGATAGGATATGAATCTTCTCCATTAAATTTGCGTACTGTATCGTCTACATCTCTATAATTCAAGGAAAATCTTTCGCGGTGTGGATTTTGCGTTATACTTTCCAAGCTTTCGTAATCAGTTACTACTTCGTCATTTTGATGATTCTGAAGACATCGTTCAGCGACAATGTTTCTCGCGTCGATCGTAACATTGTTCTCCTTTCTCACACTGGCCGCTACATTGTTTTCTCGTGCAGCTTCAAAATCCTCATCGTCTTCGTCGCTCTCGTCTTCTTCGCTTAATTTTAACACATTCAGGTCCATCAATGCGGTCAAAATCCTCGCAATTATCTGTTCCTTATTACCTCCGTGATCCAAATTCAATAAATTACAACACGTAATCAGGTCACCAATTGTCATTCCTCTGACGAATTCCAATTTCGCTGCATATTCCTCTGATCCATCGGCAAAAGGAAAACCGCAAAACGCACGTAGTCTTCTTCTATTACTTCGATCACCAACTTCATTAAAAATAAATTGATGTAAAGCCCGTATCGATGAAGCTGAGGCTGTTTTTAGTTTTTAGTTTATCTTTTTGATTTGTTGTAGTCCTTCCATTATGTTTACAATGCGATTCACACAATATACACTCAATCACTTCAATTCTAAAAGAATGTTGTCTTTGAGTTATTTAAATTGTCTATGTCTATATTTTATTTACACCTTATGTAACACTTCACATATATCATATACCATATATCGTATATGTATCCCGGACGAGCCCCCAATTTTGTAGGATTTCTTAATAGTATATTTAAGTATTTATTATAAAAGTTAAAAAAGGAATTATCACACTAAGAATAACAAAGCAGAAAGTACATCCACACAGGATTTTTATACACAGAATGTAACGACACACAGTATATCCACGAAGGAGTCCAGCCACAGAGTGCCACGAGGCAACGAATGCCTCGTTGGCCTCGCGAAAAACAAAATGCGATCGGCGCTCACATTCGTACTCTTAAATATATGTATAAAATAAATCTCTATACATTCGCATCCCACAGGACCAAGAGATGCAAGAAAATGCAAATGAACAAGAGATGGTACCAGATATTTTGAATGTATCCCACGTAAGTTCTGGCACGGATGTATCGTATATACATAATGACAATAATTGTATAATAAAACGGATATTAGAAAAAGATCCACATAAACAATGCAACAACTGTATAATGATTTGCAGAAATGATGCATTCTTAAAGAACGCCATCCCCAAAATGAAAAAAATGTTGAATAGAAGAATTAATCGATCATATTTCAAACATAATATATCGAAAGTATTATCAAAAATACTTTACGAAAATATAACATTTGATTTTATTGAATGCAGTACTCACACTGAGACACTTAAAGAGACAATTATTAAGTCACTCATCAACATTCATTTAAAGAACTGGTGCGACAAAATTAATATGGGGTTGAGCGGAAAATATTCGAAAAAATCGAATAACACTGTCATGAGGAAAGCACAACAAAAGTACAATCTTCGTTTGAAGAGAAGATTGCGACAGTGAAGAGAGGAGACACGTGGTCCCTTTTCGTAGGACCCACAGCGCCGTCGCTTTTAGTTGCTGACATGGACGAGCTGATGCGCTCGTATCGATATATTTCCAACAGAAAACATGCCGAATATTTTAGTGTATATAGTTATTAAAATTGGTCATTGTAAATAGTAACAAATGACTGTCAAAGTTTTAAAAAGAGCGGATGCGCGAACTTGCTATGCTATACTTTTACATTTTTATGAAAAGTTATTTATCTAGCATGAATTTGCTATACTGGATCACATTCCTTAGACATTTCTGATTCTTATCATGGAAAATTAACGAAAAAATTCAAATTTAAATATATCATTTAAACAAATCGTGTATTAAAAAATTGAATTTTTGCGTTAATTTTATCTTATCAGATATCAGTCTTATTCCGCTATCGAATAGTAGGTATGTACGTTAACTATGATCTAAATCAGTGGATACGTGAGATTGGAATTTTTTGGTTTTTAACACGAGCCGTTCTTATTTTATGTTTAACATTCTTTCACATAAATTATTAGAATACTAGTCTTGACAATAAAATCAGCTTTGTTATGAAAAAAGTCCATTTCGACCGGCCAGTCCCGCACGGAGCGTGAAAAGTTAAACGCGAAATAGTGACCCTTATCGTCAAAAATTGAAAAAATCCAAAAACACGTATCCGCTAATTTGGACCATAGTTTGTGTACATAAATTTATTTCATTTACTGCGAATGTTTTCTGGGAGATATTAACAAAAAAAAATAATTTTTTAATATATTTTTTAAACAAATAACTTTTAGGCGACTTTTCTTACACAGTTAAATTCCTGATCGAAAAACAAACAATTTGAAAAAAAATTCAAATTTTTTTCACCCCTGGTTACCGAAATATTCCCAAAAATGTGTTTCCTGCCCTCAACTTTGAGGGGTGTTTTCACCCCTTCAGAGTGGATGGTTGCCGATAAAAAATGTCTAATATTCTTACGAGGACTACCTCTGACATAAATTTCATCAAAATCGTGTTCGAGTTCGATATGTTCCCTTGTGAGTACCAAACATAAATCCGTCAAACCATAAACAATAGAAAGAAAACACCCGAAACAATCAGTTATTATAATAAAACGAAATTTGGCGTCGATATGGTTGACCAAAAGGCGCGAAAATATAGCGTCAAATCCAAATGCAATAGATGGCCTGTACAAGTATTTTTTAATATCTTTGATTTCGCTGGAATTAATGCTTGGATATTCTTTCAGGAAACAACAGGGTTGGAAATTTCAAGGCAACGTTTTCTATTACAATTAGCAGACGAACTCGTAACAGAGTACCACGAATTTCGTGAAGAAGAAAAGAAAAAACAACAACAAGCAACACCTAGCAGCTCCAATAATAATTCGCAATCACGGAAAAAATGTGAAATAGGATTGTGCACAGGCAATAAAACAACTCAATCTTGTATAATTTGTAATAATTACAATTACAATTTTTAATATTAATTATTTAATTCTTAATTTTCATTTAATTTTTAATAATGCTTTTCTATTTTTTTTCTGTTTTTAGATATATTTAGTTTCTAATTATTAATTAATCTTTTCTTTTTATTTTTGGAATTTTCACAATTTTTGTTTATTTTCTTTTTCTTTATAATTGTTATAAGTGTTAGAATATTGTTATAATTGAAGCCTTTTTGCAGATATGAATAAGAAGAAGAAATGTGAAGTGACATCCTGCCGGATAACCGGTGGACGGATGTTTTCGTTTCCAAACTCTCGGCCAGAAATTTGTTCAAAATGGTTAGCAGCAAGTGACAATCCAAATTTAGTTAATTTAAGTGCGGAGAAAATTCGTAGGAGGGTCATTTGCGCTAAGCATTTTGAAAACAGATATCTTCTGGCCAAGAAGCTTGCAAACACAGCTATACCAACATTGTTTCTTCCAGGTATCTATATAAACCGTAACTTTTGTAATATATTATTTACGAGTAGTTTTTTTATTCATTATTTATTAATATTCTTTTGTTACGTACCACAGAAGATATGGTAGTAGAAGAACGAAGAGATAATCAAGAAGTAATGGAAGTTCTTCAACTTCCACGCAACACAAGAGAAATAGAAGGTTATCAGGGAATGGCCAGCAGCTCTGTAGGAACCAGCACTGGACATAGACAAAAAACATGTATGAAAATTATATTTTTTAAATGAGTGGCTTGTCACTTATTACTATATGAAACATGTATTCCTTTCTTGTTACATATGAAAAGAATGAAACAAGTGTAATGTAGCAAATGAGAGTATTAAACTTTTTCCTATATACATGTATTCTATATAATTTTGATTGTGGTAATTGGTGGAAGTTATAATTTTTCAATTTAAATAATTCAGTTTTGTAACTGATAACAATTGATTTGATAATCTTGTTGAAAAGCGAAGTTATATCTTTCTTTGGGAACGGTATGCTTTTCACTTTCAAAGTTTATAAAACTTAATTTTTTTTATTCTTTCTAATTCTATTAATCTTATTGAATTCGACATTCTTTATTCTTTCTACCACTTTAATTCTTTAATAAAGAGTAATTTCGTTTCCTCGGTATTAGCATCAAATCAATTGTACTGCTACAATATTGATGCATGGACTTCATTCTTTTGGTTTGCTTGAGCATGGGTTGGTTTGGTGTTTGCTTCTAGGCTTATTCAAAGTTTTGGGTATTTCAAGACAACACAGTGTGGAGCCACAGCAGAAAAAGCTGTAGAACGCTGTTGCAGCCCTTAAGAAGACAATGTGCAGATTGCGCCAAAGAAATGCGAATCTGCAGGGACGCCTTCACGAACTGGAGAAAATGGTAAGATCGGGTAATATAGATATATTACAAACCCTGAGCACTACAGCTCAGGAATTTATTATATCAAATTTTAGGAATGCAAAATGTAATAAGTTTAAGCGTACTTTTACATTGGAAGATAAAGCATTTGCGTTAACTTTGTACAAAAAAAGTCCTAAAAGTTATAAATTTATGAGTAGTGTATTTTGTCTTCCAAGTAAAGAAACGCTTAGAAAGGTTGTGCAGCAAATACCTATGACGCCCGGTTTTTGCGATTCCATATTCGAGGACCTAGAAAAACGCGTTCAAAATTTTACCGACCCCAAATTTAAATATTGTATTTTAATTTTTGACGAGATGAAACTATGTCCTTCGTTTCATTATAATGCCCCGTCAGATGTAGTTTATGGACTTGTAGATGAAGGTCATTGCTGGGAAAACGAAATCGCAGACCATGTTTTGGTTTAGTTTCTGCGAGGAATTCATGGTAATCGACCATGGAAGTAACCTATTCCTTTTACATTTTGCAAAGGAGTAACGTCATGGGAAAAGATTGTATATATGTTTAAACAAATTGTTATGCGTGCCCATGATGTTGGTCTAAAAATTGTAGCTTCTGTATGCGACCAAGGTTGTAATAACAAAAAAGCAGCTAGGAATTTAATTTTAGATTCGAAACGCGATGCATTTCAAAATAATGAAATTTTAGAAAGTGATTTAATAGTTTTCAATGGGCATCATATAGTTCTACTATATGATGTTACGCATCTTTTGAAATGCATACGCAATAATTTCTTAACAAAAGATTTGCAATTTAAATTAAAAGATGATATTGTTCGAACAGCCAAATGGTCGCATATAGAAGATGCCTATTTTATTGATCAGAGTAGTGGAGCATTTCTTATAACAATGCGAAAACTATCTGATCATCATGTTGTAAAAAATAAAATTAAGAAAATGAAAGTTTCGTGTTGCAAACAAGTTTTTAGTCACACTGTGGCTAGTGTAATGTCATTAATGAGTCTCAGTGGGGCCAAAAGCGTGTGTGAACAAAGAAGTATGCCTCGTGATGGAGAAAATACAGCGCAGTTGTTACTATTTTTTAATAATTTATTTGATAGTTTAAATAAGAAGAGCACCATTTCTTCTGTAAATAATGATGAACAAATACAAATATGGAATGATGCTATTTCTATAATAGAAACAATGCGCTTTGTTTAAAAAAAAGCAACAGATCAAGCTAATCCACACGTTCTAGGAAAATTGGATACACACACTAAAAGGATTTAAATTAATTAAAAATAATTTAAAAAATGGTGGATTTTCTAAATTTAGTGTAATAAATCAAAATGCATTAGAAAATTTTTTCGGCTAAATTCGTCAGTATGGAATGCAAAATAGAAATCCGACATGTTCAGCATTTGTCGGATTTTATAAAAGCCTTATTTTAAATTCATATATGGAATCCAATTTGACTGGTAACTGTGAATTAGATGACACAAGTGATTATTTGTTTAATTTTAAATGTCTTTTTTTTAACAGAACATTTATATTAATGATGAAACTTTCATTGAATGCATGAGAGAAATTGTATTCACGTGTGGACAGTACCTACCCAAAATTTCATACATTTCTAAATTTGACACCGCACTGAAAGCAGTTCTGAATTACACAAAATCTCATCGGCGGCGGCAGATCAAAGTGTAGGTAGAGAAGTATGATAATGTCATAGGATTTTTGTTTATTTATTTTTCTCTAATTTTTGAGCACGGGCACTCCCGTATCCTCATTACCCTACACCACTAAATCGCGCGAGGCAGCCTGCTGGCTTAATCCTTTTTTTGAGTTTATTTAGCGTTCCCAGCAGCTGCTGCGTGGACACGTCACTGGACATCCCGTCTATAATATCCTCGAGTGTGTGCGCCGCGAGGGATTGCCCAGTGTGGCCGAGAAGCAACGGCGAGTCCTACAACGGGAAGCAACTGGCCCTGCCTCCGTGGGACACTGGACAGCAGCATCCGAGGGAATGCCGAGGGATCCCGAGACTGCGACGCGAGCACTACGAGGTAAATCGTTCAAAATTTTCTACGTGCCGCGGTTCCCCTAACCTCTTTCTTCCCTTTTGCTCTATCCGCCAGTTCCTTCTGAGCTGGTTAACCTAATTCCCATAACCTAGTTTTCCTTCTCAATTTATCCTCCTCCTTCGACGTTTAAAGCGCGCGCGTTGCTTTTCGCGAGAAAGGTGACGTACGTTGCTAAGAGCGACGAAGGCAAATTCCCTCTATCGCTTTCTCTCTCTTCCTTTTGCGAATTTTAAATTTCCTCCGGTTCCTTCTGAACCGGCAAATCCTATTCCCATAACCTTATTTATTCCTGTCACCTCTATTTCGTCCCCCTTCGTTCTCCTAGCCGGCAAATTCTGTTTTCGCGAGAAAATTCGATTTCAACGGCTGGGATTTCGTAAGTAAATCCTGCTTTCGCTTTCGCCTTCTACGGCAAAATTTTCTTAAATTCCTTATTTCTCCTCGTAATAAGTGCTCGCGTTCGCGAAGATGGAGAAATTCTTAGTTGAATATCCATCGGTCGAGAAAGTTCTCCGTTGTGGAACGAGGGAGACGAGAATCCACCTAGCCCGCAGCCAGGTACCACGGGACAGTAGACGACGGGTGGCGGCTCACGGCCAGCTACACCGGCAAGAAGATCACAACGCATTGTGCCTCGCTTGGAACATATGCAGGTACGAAGCGTTGTTTGGTTCGGTTGGAAAAAATGCCGGACAGCCAATTACAAAAATATGGCACTTATCATTCGACAGAAAGCGATGACGCCAATGATGAAGGAACTGAAATCGTCGCCCTCTCCGATGCCGAAACGAAGATTCTGCCGCTCCCGACAACGCTAGAAGAGACCAAGCGCATCTCGTTGCCTGAACTGGCAGATATCACCCCGGACGTGGTCTAATCCGTCTCTGAAGGGGACAAAGAGGTAGCCGGCTTGATGGGGCACCGACGGAGGAAAGTACTAAGCGGCACTTCTCTCCACAGGATCTTCTCGACATAGAAGTGATCCCAGTAAAAGAAATTAGGGTAATGATCGCTACCTTGAACATTCGCCCGAGCTACGACGCGGTCTCCAACGAGCTGTACCGAATGGTGGTGGATCACCTGAACGCAGATGAAATGTTCATTGAACTCAAAAAGGGATCACACACCATAGCCGGAGGTCGGTCGATGGCGTCCTACAAGTTCCGAATGGGCTGCGTCAATACTATAAAATTGGTAAATCTATCTACAAAGACAATACTATCATTAAAAATTTATAAGCAGTCGCCAAAGACGTATAAATTATTACGTCAACTATGTAATATGTCAAGCACATGTACTTTAAAAAATAGGTTGCAAAACATAAATTTAAGTACCGGCTTGTGCCAGATAATGCTAAGGCATTTAACAGAAGAAGCTACGCAAATTCCACCAGGAGGGAGATATTGAATTCTGATGTGGCAAATGGCGCTGCACCCACATTTATATTATGATAAGATCCAGGATAAAGTATCGGTGTTGAAGACTGAAGCGTAAGAAAAACTGGCCACTTTGCCTATCACGATGTATTAGAATTTATGCTCAGAAGTCTGCAAACTGGATAGAAACTTCCAGTATCTTGCAATTTTTGTGAGAGTCACGCAAAAGCTCCACAGCTGCTATATTGCATTAAGGATACATTAAAAAATACAGCAGCAACAGGCTTCAAGGTGGTTGCCACTGTGTGCGACCAAGGCACAAGCAAAGTTGCAGCCATCAATCGCCTTGTAGAAGATACCAGAAGAGAGAAATGGAAACGTGGCGAAGAACACCGTAAATATGCATTTTTTGGCATTATGAATCATTATGAATTTTTTATTATTTCACTAAAACCACAAAATGTGCTTTTTTGGGAACCTACACATTTGAAGTTAATGGTGCCCAAGTGATTCCATTTTTTGATCCTCCTCATTTGATGAAAACCGTTCGCAATAATCTATTAAATAAAGATTTAGAAATAAATGTATCAGCCTCTGGAATGGACGGGAACAGAGAGTATGCGTTATGGAAATTTATAGAATTGGCATACAAAATGGAATCTCATATATGCAACTTTTTTTGCATTATGACAAAAATAACGGACGAATATGTAATGCCGCAGAAAATAAAAAAGATGAAGGTGAAGTACGCGACGCAAATATTCAGCAATACTGTCGCTGGATGTTTAAGCATTTTATCACGAGCTGGTAAGTAAATTTTCGTAATAGTTTTCCTATATAGATATATACCGGGGAAAAGTACCGGGCTGAAACGGTACATATATATTCCTTAGACTATGTAGAAGTAATTAACGCAAAAATTTCGTGCGCAAACCTGCGCTCTTCTTTGTTATACCTGCTGAAAGTTAGCGAGGCAGTTCGGCTGTTGATTCTCAACGGGGCACGCGGTACACTTAAAAATTGAATAACAAAAAAATACCGTAAAGTGCCGGGTTGAAACTTCACATATATATTCCTCAGATTATATAGAAGTAAATTAACGCAAAGATTTTGTGCGCATATCTGTGCAATTCTTTGTTATAGCTGCTGAATGTCTGTTGGGCCGTCCGCCTATCGAAAAAGTCTTTAGTAGGATCTTTTTCATTAAATATATTTTTAATATAAAGTCCAACAAGAAAATGTCTTATACAAAAGTTTCAATATTTCTCCTGTACAATGGACGTCTATAATCAAATCTACCGATTTTTGTATAAAAAATTAAGTTGACCTTTAAATAACATTGAAGAAATCTAAAAAATAAAAAATTAGTATTACACCAATATTCTTTCCCCGATATTATGCAACTTTTGTATAAAACATTTTTCTCTAAAATGAACGGTTTTCGAGTTATTATTTTTTTCTACCTAGATGGTCGATTCGTTCCACTGTGCAGTGGCCACAAAAGACAGGGAGGTAGCCAGCCTGATCGGTCTGCGTCGTCTTCGGAGTTGCACACGACTGAAACTGGATCTGGGAGCTCACCCGATATTGAAGATAATTCGGTAAGAACTGATCCAATTGAAATAGATTTTGAATACAAAGAAAACGCTGTAAGCTACTGGAAAAAGTGGAAAAAGGAAAAGGTTATGTGATAAATTAAAACAATTGCTACAAAAATTTTAGAAAAGTTCGTAGGGGCACGAAACAGAAAAATATTAATACACGATATTGATATTCGGAGATGGTTATTGCAAGAAAATCGAAAATGCAATTTAGAAGGATTTCAAGCATCATCTTACTGGCTACACAAGTTCGAAGTAAAATACGGTATTGTCTCAAGAAAAACAACGAAATTCGTAACCCGGTGCTATAATGAAAATTTATCCCTAACCGCGGAATCTGCGAAGTAATTCGTTGCAAATGTCAAAACATTCTTTGAAGAATATGGAGCACAAAATATTTTTAATACGGACCAAAGTAGATTCCAGTTAGAAATGCATGCAGGGAGAAGTTTGTCATGGAAAGGCGAAAAAGAAACCCAAGTTATAATACAATCAGCATCAGCAGTTACACATATGTAGTTATACCATTCAACCAACGGTCACAGCAGATGGAAAACTGCTTTCGCCGTTATTTATTGTATTAAAAGAACCAAGCGGGCGGTTAGGGATCCGTGCGCAACAAACAATATTCCAAGCCTTTGATATCGCCACTGGGGCAACCACGTCAGGGAAATTAACCAAAGAGGTTTTCAAAAGATGGTTCGAAAGTGTGTTTCTGCCTAATATATCGAACAATGCTGTCCTTCTACTCGATTCGTGGACTGGATATGACGAGGAATTGATGAGAAGTGCGATTCCAGAAGGAAAAACAGTCGAAGTTTTAAAAATACCAAAAGTTACAACAGGAATGGTACAACCCTTGGATGTTTATGGATTCCGTATTTGGACAAATTTCGCCAGGAAGATATCAGATTTAACACTGAATTTAAATATTAACGTTAATTTATATAGCAGGAATAATATCATAAAATTGCAATCCATTATTCACAATCAATTATCTTCCCCAAGATTGGAAGATCTGTTTAGATACGCATGGTTTCGATTCGGTTATGTTGAAAGAAGGCCACACGAATTTTTAAATCCAGTAACATTTTGTTTTACAGAATTACAATTTGAAATCATAAGCTGTTTCAATTGTGAAGACGTAGTTGCCTTGAGGTGCTCGTGGTGTAAACACCATTTATGTTTTAAGCACTTCTATGAAGAATATCATTACTGTGATAATTATATAGCACAACTTCTATTAATTGGGCCTCCACCATCTATTTGAAACAATAAGTAATGTAAATCTATAAAATCAGCTCTTTTCAGAGCTATCAACTGGTTATGAACAAGGAACGACTCATGTAGGCACTCCATTTCGCGCGTCGAACGGTACAATTTCAAGTTTAATAACTTTTTTTCTGGTGAAAATATCAAAATTATGATTTATCTGTATTTTTGTCAAGGGCATATAGTTTCTATAAACAAAAACTCAAGAAGATTCATTGGCATTAAAGGGGAAATACTAACAAAAAAATTTGAATTTTTCATATATTGTTTAAACAAATAGACATTTTGCAAAATAATTTTTACCATTGTGTTGATTGTTAATAGACGCAAATTTCGTCAATTTACGCAAATGCTCTATCTCTCATAGTTTCCGAGATAATCGACGAAATATACTTTAGGGTCCTAACTTTGGGGGTGAGTTTCACCCCTTAAACGGTGACGACTGCCGATAAAAAAAAAGTCCAATATTTTAACGAGGACTACATCATACTCAATTTTCATCAAAATCGGTGATTGACAGTTCGATATGTTCCCTTGTAAATATGGTAACAATTCGTTTGTCTTGCCATGATAATGCTAACAACTTACTTTATCTTGAACGGAATCTAATAACAGTCCTATCATCACTATCGAAATTTCTACAATTTTCTTTATTCATCTCTGGGCCCAATATATTAAAAATAGAGTACAAAAGGCAGTGATATATCAGTGGCGATGTAAATTGCTCTGTTGCTGAGGCTTAACTCACAAGTCAATCGTGCCCGCATTTCATAGAACACGAATTTTGACTTGTTCACTCGTTGTCACCTCCCATGTGACGTGCAACCGCATCGACAAAGTACTCTTGTCACGTGAGAGGTGACTTACGAGTGAATCAGGCAAAATTCGCGTTCTATGAAATGCGGGCACGATTGACTTACGGTTAAAATCATTACGAAGGGAAGATTAATTCAGAATCACTCTCGCGTCTCCGAATCTAGTTAGTCGATATTGACCGCCGGCGCGCGAGGCGTAAATATTGCGTGCAGAGACGTAGATTGATCAGTGACAATTGATGAACCAAGAAAAAATAATCTGACGACCGTCGCCACCGGCTGATCGCAGAGGATCGGTTACGACGGATCATTTTCCTGCGTCTAAAAAAACTATTAACACCTTGCGGACGGATAACGAGATATCTCGTCATTCCTATTTCGTCGTTCGAGCCCGTTGACGAGATATATCGTCTTGCATATTCTGTCGTTCGGGACAGGTGGTGAGATATCACACAGTTGCTACGTGATTGTCAGCGGCAGTTTTTCGTAATTTGTATTGCGAATTAATTATTTCAAGCCCTGAAATATGGATAGCGACAAAACGATTAGCAATATTACAGAAATATTTGCGAACAGTTTATCGAATACATCAAGTGATGAAAGTGTTAGCAGGGCGTGGACAAGGAATGGAATTTGAACAAGACGGCTATTCCTGACTAAATACGTTTATTGAAAATATATACGATGCGTTTGGTACGGTGGGTTGCTTAGGACTAAATTCTCGCATGACGCTCTCTAGACACAGAGGTCAAAATGACAAACGTCACGGGCCCCACCTACCGTTCGTTATCGCTTTAAGAAAGCCTTACGTCGGTAATGCCCGCTTGCTTTCAACAGAAAGAAGTGAAACTCGCTACGTTTGCAAGCTTTGTGGTGTTCCACTTCACTTAGTGTCATGTTTTACGAAACATCATACTTTGAAAAATGTTTAGTTTGTACAGGGTGTTTCAAAAATATTTGTCATGGCTTTAAGGGGTTGTTCTACACCTCTGGATCGATGGAAATTTGCGAAAAAACCTGCCGCAAAATTCGGGAAAGGGTAGCAAATTTTTTTTATTGGCTCATCGCATTTGTCTTGTTACGTAGGCAAAATGTCTGAGAGGAACCATGGGTCAGAAACGAACCGTTCTCTCGCAAATTAACTTTCAATTCGGCCTTCTCGATTAAAATTTCGCCAATAGTTGAAGCAGAGGCGACGTAGACAAAGTTAGAAAATGGGGCACTGTGTCACCGAACTCGAAGAGAACCACAAATGTTTATGCTCTTCTCCACGGGTGGGCCCCTTGAGCGAACCTGATACCGAACGCAGGTCATTGACGTCTTCCTAGCCTCCGAAAAGTTCCATCGGAAGATCTCATCCGAAACCGAGTCATTTTCACCACCACGATACAGACAGATGGGTAAAAAAATACGCATTAAGTAAGTATTTCTTGATCTACCTATAAATAGGTAAATTTAATGAAAATCGGGGTTCAGATGGTCAACGAAGACGAAGGCGATATCACGGAAGAAAGAGGTGTAGGGACGACGGTTTACGATCCGGTGTCCGCCATTGTTCGACTACGGACGGCCGACTCTGCTTTCTTAACTATTTTTAATTTAGCAAGTTTTTTGTGCTTCGGGTCTCGAAGGTCTGGAACTGTCCACGGTGGACAGGGGCCAGTTCGTCGGCCACCGAAAAAGAGAAACCCTATTGTCTGCGAGGGAACTTCGCTACGAGGCGGCTGTGCCTCGAGGAGTGTTCACCAGATGCGAATTTTTTCATACCAATAGACCCCTATGGTTTACGGACGTCTCGGGGCAAGCTCAACAATTTTACGGGCACCGCTTAGACAAGGATAAAAGTTAAGTTTCCGTTACTCTCGAACAATGAGATTAGAGAGAGAAGAATTATTTGAAAGTGTAGGGACGACTGACATTTTAAATGTCCTAACCCGGTCGACTTCCGGAATCTTTCGTTTAGGACCCTTTTGTTCCGCTAGTCGGCGATGATCGAAGAAACACTCTCGCATCACAATTTTCCAAAGACTCGTAGCAAGAGAGGTAATGCCAAATGCACAATTCTTCAATGCTCTCGCACTGCAGTCACTCGTTCGCATATAGCTGCCAAATGTTGGTTTAACAGTTTACAAAATTGCAGCGCCCGCCAGCAGAAGAAGGACAAACTTTCGCTTACCTCCAAATGCCTTTTTAGTACTAGATATCCAGTCTTCGTCTTCGCTGACCATCTGGCAACGGATCATATCGAAGCTGCAGACGCCAATTTTTATGAGACTTTAGCGTGTTCATTTGAGGAATTAATAAAGACAAAATTATTAAAGCGAATGCTTTTTTCGAACCGCTCTGCTACGTCTCTCGATGACAACTACCATTGTTTCTATCGTCCAGATGTATAAAATTTTATTGGAAATCTATAGTAGAATGTCCATAGAAACAGAAAATGTAAAACTTATTTGAAAAAATAATTTGCAATAGTTAATTAACAGTCCTCAAAGTTATACTTTCCGTAGATTGCTTTTACACGCTCCCATCATGCCCTAGACATTTTCGTCAATTGTTTTGTAACGAAAAGTTAGAATGGAATTTTCGTATATGTATTCTTATCTCCACTTATTTGGGATATGTTTAAATTTTTTTATTTTTCTAAACGACCTGTCATTACCATTTTAAACCGCTTTAACAATTAACATGTAATTTAAGTTCCGTTCCGAAATGTATGTAGACTTTTAACATATGGACCGTTTGTTTTGAAAGTGGTGTAAGTCCATTTAAAAAAAAATGAGTTATCACGTAATTTATGCTTAATTTAGTGTAAACTTTTTGTTCACAAATAATTGGTATTTAATTTCTTAAAAAATTCCCGTGTTTTGTACAATTAAAAATTGGTCGATAAATGAAATTGCGTAATCATTGATTATGAAAGTGGTGTAAGTCCAACTTCCAGAGGTAGATGGCTTAGCAGATGGTTGCCGGTCAGTAGTCTTTTGTTTTACAGTTTCATATTGCGCGTCAAGAGTTACTAGTTTAGGTTGCTTATTTTATTTATTTCCTAAAACGGAAAACTTCATATTAACATCAGATAGTGATTTAGGTAAAAACAAATGGGAGATCAATATTATTTTATGACGATTGAAAATATTTATTTTATCTAATTTTAAATAAATTCACACAGAAATAAAGCCCATGAATATAAACACAAGTATTATCTTAGAATCGGAGTATAGAGATAATTCCATTATAAAAACAAATTAACGAATCGTAAAAAGAGAAGAAGAATTATAGAGGTCTCATCAGAGGATCAGTCTCATCACTCTGATCTTCATCAGAGGAGGATATTGTTACTGAGAACTTAGAGACGGTAGAACAAAATAAAGCAAAAAATATGCAACGAATTAACAAAATTAAGCGAAATACCGGACAAAAGTACCATACAAAAAGAGGAAAATCCATTCCAGCAAAAACATTTAAATCCATAAATTGCAACTGCTCGAAGAAATGTATAGAACGTGTTAATGAATCACAACTTAAAGCAATTTTTTATAAGTTCTGGAATATAGGTGATTTTAATAAGCAAAATATATTTCTCTATTGTATTGTTCAACGTGAAACTGTAAATAGAAGAAGGCCAAGAAATTATTCGGGCACTATGAGGGCATATACTTATAAATTTTACTTGGTCACTTCTGGTGGCAACATTTTAGTATGTAAGAAGTTTTTCATTGATACTTTCCAAATATCTACTGGACGAATTGATCGAATCTTAAATGAGCATGATAATATTCCGAAAGACATGCGTGGAAAAACCGATGGCTCTTGCAGAAAAACTAATGGACTACTGGCGAATATAGTGAGAGAACACATAAAAAGTTTTCCGGCATTTGAAAGCCATTATACTCGATCCCAAAATCCAGGACGAATGTTTTTAAATATTGAATTAAACATACGAAAAATGTATAATTTATACTTACAATTAGAAAAATGCAAGGAAAATAACTTGAGTTCAGTTAATGAATGGACATACAGAAAAATCTTTAAACGAGATTTCAAGTTGCATTTCCATTTGCCACGTAAAGATACCTGTGCAAAATGCGATTTCTTGAACATGAAAATTAAGACAACAATTGATGACGAAGAAAAAACGATTCTTGTACAAAGACATGATGTTCATTTGCAAGATGCTGAATTAGCAAGAAAAGCATTACAAGAGGAAAAAATTCTGGCGTCAAAATATCCTAATAAATACTTTGCCTTTTCTTTTGATTTAGAAAAAGCCTTACCTTACCCCAAATTATCTGTCTCAATCGCATATTATAAGCGAAATATGAATGTTTTGAACGAGGGTTTTCACAATTTCCACGACAATAAAGTTAATATGTATGCGTGGGACGAAACTATTGCTTCCAGGGGATCGCAAGAAGTAGCTTCTTGCTGTTTGAGGCATTTAAAAAATGTAACGACTCAATGCCATGTTATTGCCTACAGTGACATGTGTACTGGGCAAAATCGGAATTTACACATGGCATTGATGTGGTTGAAGGTTGTCCAATCGTTGGAAAACAACATTAACATAATTGATCACAAATTTTTACTCTCGGGGCATTCATATCTTCCGAACGATGCAGATTTTGGCATCATAGAAATGGCATTGCGAAAAAAGAATTTTCTGTACACACCACAGGATCATTATGACGTAATAACACAATGTAGAAAACATAATAAATTCATTTTACATGAAATGAAACGAGAGAACTTCGTTTCAACAAAAAATCTTCAAAACGCAATTAAAAAACAGATAAGAAGAAACACTAATGGAGAAAAGGTAAATTGGTTGCAAATATGTTGGATGAGGTTTCTCAAAAGTGCACCATACACTATTTTATATAAAACATCGATGAAGGACAAAAAATTTAAAACTCTAAATTTATTACCTACACGTCCTGGAAGAGCGCTAAAATTTGGAAAAATCGCCCTGGCGCCTTTGTACCAAGATGCCAGGCCTATTACTTAGGAAAAATATAAAGATATCGAGCAGTTATTACCTTCTATACCTCCGGTGCATCATGAATATTTCAAAACACTGCCACATGCAGAGCATAAGTAAATACTACCAGTATCTTGTAATTTTAATAATGTAATTAACATGTAAAATAAAAAATACTACTTCTCTTTTATATCGTGTATTATTTGTAAACAAAATTGGATTAGTATGAAGTATATTTTAAGTGATATTTGGACCGTTTATTTCGAAACTGGTGTAAGTCCATTAAAAAAAAATGAAGTGTCACGCAATTTATGCTTAATTTAGTGTAAACTTCTTATTTATATCTAATTAATATTTAATATCAGAAACAATGCTAATGTTTTGTTCAATTTAAAATTGGCCGCTAAAAGCAATTGCATAGCCATTGACTACGAAAGTGGTGTAAGTCAATTTGCAGCCAGTAAATATACATAATTTTAATTAAATTCGCCTAAAAGAAATTTGTATAATCAAATTAGATATTGATAAATTGATAGAAACATTGTCAGATTCGTCATAATTAACCAATGTTTTTAAATTGACAGATATGCTAACCTTTTAATATCTCGAAACAAGAGAAAATGGACTTACACCACTTTCAAAATAAACGGTCCATATATTACTATTTATTACACTTTTACAATTTTGTGTGCTTAAAGCTAAAAGTATTACAATTGAACATGCAAAGTGCCGTTTCAGACAAATGATGACATCTGTTACCTTTTTATTGTTTTATTACGTCCCTACCGGGCGGGAGCGACGTATTACATTTTTCTTGTGTCTTCTGAGCGAACGAAACTAACAAGGGAACATCCCGAGGTGTGACTCACCGATTTTGATGAAACTCAGGTATAATGTAGTTTTCATAAAAATATTTGACACGTATTTTTTTTTATCGGCAATGATTCATGTTTAGAGGGTGAAAACCACCCTCAAAGTTAGGGCTCAAAAGTATATTTCGGCGAATATCTCGGAAACTATGAGAGTTAGAGCATTTCTGTAAATTGACGAAATTTGCGTCTATTAATAATCAATAGAATGGTAAAAATTATTTTGCAAAATCTCAATTTGTTTAAATAATATATGAAAAATTCGAATTTTTTTGTTAGTTTTTCCCCCTTAATGCCAATGAATTTTCTTGAGTTTTTGTTTATAGAAACTGTATGTCCTTTACAAAAATACGGATAAATCGAAATTTTGATTTTTTCACCAGAAAAAAAGTTATTAAGCTTGAAATTGTACCGGTCGACGCGCGAAATAGTGTTTACATGGGTCGTTCTTTGTTCATGAGTAGTTGATAGCACTTAAAAGAATGAATACTATTGATTTTTATTCGTTACTGGTGAAAATGAAAAAATTTTCGCTTCCTTTAAACCTTTTATGACGGCAGACTTTGACACGCACCGGCCGGCCGCGGCCGTATCGTACGGTGGGCAGTCAGTTGCGACGTATACCGAGAACAGCGAAGTTTTTCGTTAGGCATGCATTTCTGACGAAATATATTAAAATATTCAAAATACTGAATTCTATTACATTAAACCAAAATTATTTATTTATTAATATTCTGCTTTAAATTGTTAGGGCACGTACTAAAAATTGAACATAAATTTTAAGTTTTTTTCACAATATTTGATAATCAAATTTAATAACATAATAACGTTTGATACATGACCAAACATGGATAAATACATAATCCTACATTACATTTTTGCATTCGTAATGTGTATCCTTCCTCTTGTCATTTTTTGCAATCACTACACATTTACGCCTTGCACTTTTCAGAATTGCTGTATTAGTTTCATATGGAGACGGAAAATACCTTTGCGACAAACGGAAAGGCTCACTGTTACGACTTTCAGCTTTTGATTTACATAAGAGCAATTATAAAATTTTAAAACGGCAATCAGTCGTGAAACAAGTGAAATTTGATCCGGACGCATATTGGCGCCAACAGTACCAGGTAGCCAACATGTTTCAGATGCCAATAGGCGTCAACAGTTGTCAAAATGTTGAAGTGCAAAATTTTCGGCTCCCTTGCGACGGGCGGTTTATGACGGGGTTTATTGTTGGATATTCTCAAATCTGAACGATACGGATAAGCACGATCTGCCCGCGGACTAATAATAAGAACCGTTATGAAGGGTAAAATTAACTTTTGAAAAGTTCTCGATTTGTATCTTTCGTTGAAGGTTACTAATTAAATCTTGACCAGTCCACTTAACAAATTCGGTTACGTTGTAAAAGGCTTAGGACCAGGAACGACTCTTGTAGACACTCTATTTCGCGCGTCGAACGGTACAATTTCAAGCTTAATAACTTTTTTTCTGGTGAAAAAATCAAAATTTCGATTTATCCGTATTTTTGTAAAGGACATATAGTTTCTATAAACAAAAACTCAAGAAAATTCATTGGCATTAACGGGGAAAAACTAACAAAAAAATTCGAATTTTTCATATATTGTTTAAACAAATTGAGATTTCGCAAAATAATTTTTACCATTCTATCGATTATTAATAGACGCAAATTTCGTCAATTTACAGAAATGCTCTAACTCTCATAGTTTCCGAGATATTCGCCGAAATATACTTTTGAGCCCTAATTTTGAGGGTGGTTTTCACCCTCTAAACATGAATCATTGCCGATAAAAAAAAATGCGTGTCAAATATTTTTATGAAAACTACATTATACCTGAGTTTCATCAAAATCGGTGAGTCACACCTCGGGATGTTCCCTTGTAGGTAAGTAAATGCCTCGCGGAAGTTTTTAAATTTTTCAGCCGAAAATAAAATTTACATTGCAATTTTTTTTGCTTTTCTCAAGAAAAATATCTGCCCTATCGGCTCCTGCTATTAGATTTTTCCCTGGATGTTTAATTTTTAGAGTAAATCGGAAACTATTCATAAATATTGCGGCATTTTGGACGTTGCTCCGCTTTGAACATTGTTTAAACATATGTAAATCTTTACAACATTAAAATGATATGCATCGTTGCAATTGGTAGAGTTTACAGAGCCATTTTACACAAAGAAAAATTAAAATAAGTCTTAGGATTAAATTACAGCAAATTTGTTAAGTTGAGGGTCTGTTATTTTACGTATAAATTTTAAATAACCATTGAAATATGTATTATTATTAACCCTAAGTATAACAATATGTTGTTTACTAGTAGGAAAGTCAGTAAAAGTAACGAAAACCATAATTTCTTTCAAAAAATAGTTTTGTTCAGCTAGAACGCTGAAATTGCACACTGTGCGTCGGTACTTTTCCCATCGTGCGCCGGTTCGTTTCCCATCGTGCGCCGGGTTAGGTCAAGTAATAAAACAATTAGATGCTCACATGCATCGGAGTTCTTTCGGCATATTCTGACTTGGAAAACCTTTCTCCCCTCTCGGGTATTTTTCACGCGCTGCACGAATCCAAAGAAAAACGCAGGTATATAAGACGACAAATTTTCGATCGCAAGCATTTGGTATTTTACAAGGGGAGGCCCAGACCCGGGGGTCACCGATTTTGATGAAATTTGGTACACGTCTTCTACTTGGAAAATCATTAGACCCATGTTTTGCCAAAAGTGTAGATAAGTCCAAATTTTTGAAAAAATCAAGGTCAAAAAAAAATTTTTTCCGATCGACTTGAAACTTTGTAGACATGTTCTACGAGCAAAATTAAAGTATACGTATTGTTTTATTTCGCTGTAAAAACATTTTGAAAATTACTAGGTACGATTAGTACCTTAGAGATAAAATTGTTCTCAACGAAGCGGCGTAGTTGAGCGGATGAGGTAGCGTACTGCGGGTACTATGGACGCAGGATCGATTCCCGCATGGTGTTTTTTGTATTTTTTTTTTTAATTTTTTATCTCTCTACAAATACATATAAATTATTTCTAGACAATATTTTAAAACCGTATGTACAAAATAACAAGTTCTGTTTACTAATTGACTCCTGGACCGGCCAAACTGATGGTAGCATGTACGACGAAAGATTTCATAGTGACCGTATGGAGTGCACTTGCCAGCTAAAAATTGTACCACCGCAATGCACATCCATTTGTCAACCGTGCGATGTCTATTTTTATCGGCAGGTGAAAATTTTACTGAAGCAGTTACAGAACGCCCCGTCAGTGATACAAGAAAAAAGGTCCTTGCATAAAAGAGCTGATGCAATTAAAATACATGCAATAATCCATAACTAACTATCTGCTCCGATATTTACAAACATGATACAATATGCGTGGTATGTATCAAAATTAACACATACACGTACCATATTTGTTAACGTTAACCAAGTTTGTTTTCCAAAGTCGGATGTTAATAAGAAATGTACTTGCAACGCCGTATCCTTTATCACATGTTCTTGGTGTGAATATCGTTTATGTTCTCAATGTTTCTACGACGAGTACCACCCGCACAAGTGTGTAGTTTTTAATAAGAAATAAATTATTTTTATTAAAATACAAAATTGTGAACTTCATAGTAATCGTAACAAGAAATCCGTAAATAAAATAGAACATAACGCGCAATTTAAAATGTACAAATTAAATACTAGATCATATTAAAATAAATAAAATATGTGACGTATGGAAAACGATGATTGAGATAAAAAATAAAAAAAAAATACAAAAAACACCATGCGGGAATCGATCCTGCGTCCATAGTACCCGCGGTACGCTACTTCGCCCGCTCAGCTACGCCGCTTCGTTGAGAACAATTTTATCTCTAAGGCAGGCTGTTGAATTAGTTACACGCCGCGAGCCTTTTCTGAGTCGCTCCGCCTGCTTCTCCCTCCCAACTATTTTACCCAACCAGAAATGACTTGCCAGACTCGGCGTATTACACGAGTATAGTGGCGCTTTAGGGCGCCATTCGCCTCTGTTCGGTCGCGCTGGAAAGACGCCGCGCACGCCGATTACGGGAAAAAAAATCGATGCGCGTATCCCGTCGACTGACGTTATCTGTCAACGAACAGTTTCAGATCGCATCACATGGCGTTTAGGTTAGAACAAAAGTATTACTAGTAAAAAAGTATACTCAGATATGTCTTGAATTAAATGTGATTAACAGATTGTTAGCAGAAAAACATTGAAATTTTACTTTGTTGCATTCTTCGATACAAAGTGTAAGAAGCGCGTTTTCGCTGCTTGACACTCAACCGGTTAAAATCTCTTGCTAAGTCGACCGTGGCGGCAACAATGTATTCTTTGACGCAAGAGCTAACGTTTTGCTGTCGCCGTATTTTTAAATTATTTGCGTTGGAAATTAATTTATACGTGCGCGTGCTAGATCGTAACACAACTGTTTCTTTAGTATACATATGAATTAAAGAAACAAGAGGTAACAAATTCAAGATTACTGGATATAATTTTAATAAACTATCGTTATGATTGTTGTATGTATGGTTGTGTGTATAAATGTATGCACAGTAGAACCATTTATTTTAGAAGAAAAAGTTATATGTATATATAAAAGTTTCATAATATTGTGGAGATAATATCGATGCAATACTAATTTTTTTATTTATTTATTTTTTCAACTTTACTTGAAGGAAAACTTCATTGTTTGTACAGAAATATACAGTAAACCCTGGATATATGCACAGAATTCGGGACCGAAACTGTGGAGTTACGAAGTGGTGGTTTCTATTTTGTGTTTACGTTCTGGCTCCAGCCGAGCGTGAACTTAGAAAAGAACAGACAGTAGAAGAGACAGAGAGATCTAAGCTATAGGGGGACCGGCCCGATCGTGTCCATGAGCCAATACTAATCGAAGGACTGAACTTTTCCGTTTTTGATTATTTTTCGTTAAAAACTTCGCTATCGTGTTTGTGACAATTTTGTGATTAAAATGATACCAAACACGACATAATTTGAGCAACATTTACTTAATATTTAAATCGCTTATTTGCTATATAGATAATTCAAACATGTCGTGTTTGGTATCATTTTAATCAGAAAATTGTCACAAATACGTTAACGAAGTTTCCAAAACGCAAAAATTGAAAATGGAAAAGTTCAATCCTCCAATTAGTATTGACACAGCGATATGTTCGGGCCGGTCCCCCTGTACGTTGGGCCTCTCTGTCTCTTCTACTATCTGTCTTTTTCTAAGCTCGGCACTCGGCTCGAGCCGTGAGATAAACACAGTGTTGACATTCAGCTACGACCAGTGCATATAAGTTTTGCACAGGGACTCTATAGCAGTGCATATATAGAGTTTGGTAACTATTCAATGTTTACGAATTTAGAAAGGGGTAAGCAATGGGACAACGTCCTCCCCCCCCCCCCCCCCCTCTAGAAGATGAAGGGGTTGATGGAACCGAGACTCGTCTTCGATGCACACGCGATTGACGGCGATGAGTCCGTTTCTACGAACGTTTTAAGGAGCATTCTTTGCTCTATGCACGAGCTGATGAAATAAATTTTTACGATGCCTAAAGTTTGTTAGATGTCTGTGCTATGGAGAGACACGTTCCTCAAAACGTTTGTACATACATACGAACAGAGTCATCGCTGTCACAGTTTTTATCCTTTATCCTTTGCATCTTCGACGGGGTGGTTTTTCACTGTTTTCCGCTTTTTAAATTCACGGTCAACTTGAGCTGTATGCAAATACCGAATTGTCATTCACGTCAATAAAAGCACAGCAGTGTCGAGAGGTGTGCAATGTTTAAATGCACTGTTCTGTGTTTACGTCGCTGCTCCAATTGAGCGCCGAACTTAGAAAAGACAGTAAGTATAATTCAAACCATATCGTGTTGGGTATCATCTTAATCAGAAAAATTTCACAAATACGTTATCGAAATTTGCAAAAAAGAAATATCAAAAATGGAAAAGTTTTATCCTCCGATTAGTATGTATTAAATTAGTCAAAGAGAAGACGTGACTAAGCGACGGACACATGATATAATTGAGACATGAATTTAAGGCAAACATTTAAGTCTAATTAACTTTAACATAGTATTTTTAAAAAATACATGGCATGAGCAAACGTTGGGGATGAGAAGCAAGAGGAAATAGTAGGTGAGGACGAGCTGTTCGAGAAAGAAGATACTTCTTTTAGTAATAAGAAATTATAATATTAAATCTTGTTGAACAACAGTGATAGCAACAACGACAACAATAACAGTGGCAGCAATACTCTTAATAATAATAATGTCGGCGATGATGATGATGATGATGATGGTTATGATAAAAGCTGTGGTGATGATGCTTATGTAATATGTGCAACATGATGACTGAGGCTTAGTCGAACATTTCAGTTTGGGTCATCGGCAGCTAAAAAATAAAATTTAAGTATTAAAATGAAAGTTCTATTTATAACTTTTGTGAAAGTATATAATTGTACTTGTGATGTTATCTGTACAAACCTAAAATGTGTTTTTTTAAAACATTCACCATGTCTTTGACAACTGGTGCGTCCCTTGAAACGAGCTGCTCCAAACGCTCGAACACATCCAGTGCCTCACTTCTTTCATAAGAATGCGGCATACATTCCTCGTTGGTGTTTTGCGTTTCAACTTCTTCACACGTTATAACTTCTTCCGCGTTACACTCGTTGATGAACTGTGAAACTTCGTTTTGAGTGTACGTATCCCCTGTTACGTTCATCATATTAATTCGAAGAGCACGTTCTAACGTCCGATTCGGTGACATGAGTTTATTCCAGGAGTTCGAAATATTGTCTTCTGTCACTTCCATCCAGGAAGCATAAAGCATTTCGATGCAATCTTTGATTGTGAATTTTATATAAAATTCATTCAATCCTCCCTCGTAGCTGGCAACTTTCTGGATCATTTTGTGCCGGTATACATTTTTAAATTTGGCAATTACGCCTTGATCCATGGGTTGTATTAGGCTTGTGGTATTTGCCGGTAAAAATATTATTTTGAAATTTTCTTCATTTTGGAATACTTCCGGTAACTTATGCCCTGCGCAATTGTCAACAATTAAAATTATTTTTCCGGTCAGTCCTTTTTGAAGTTGATGTTCTCGTACGCTGGGTTTAAAATAATTTTGATACCACTCTATAAATAATTCCCGGGTCATCCAGGCGTTTTTCTGTGATTTGAAAATCACAGGAAGGTTTGGTTTGATATGTTTTAACGCCCTAGGATTTTCGTATCTATTAATGACAAAAGGCGTTAGCTTATGCGTTCCAGAGGCGTTCGCACATAATGCCACCGTTATGCGCTCTTTACGGTTTTTCAGCCCTTTTATATTGTGCTCTTCTCGGAGTGCTAATGTTTTGCACGGGAGCGCTTTCCATAGAAGGCCCGTCTCGTCCATGTTGTAAATATTATCTTCTTGCACGTCGTCAACGCCAATATCGTTTAATAAATTTTGAAAGTCTTGGCAAAATTTTTCTGCCGCAGTGGTATCTGCGCTGGCTGTTTCTCCATGTAATTTGGTTAAACGTATTTCGTGTCTCTTCTTAAAACCTTCCAGCCAGCCTTTGCTAATTTTGAAACTTGATGGCAACCCGAGGGTGTTCTTTAGTTGGGCTGCCTTTTCTACCAGTACAGCGTCTGTTATGACATCTCCGAAAGTCCGTCTTTGGACGAACCATTCCAACAAACGCTCCTCCAATTCTTCATATTTCGGTAGCTTTATCCTCTGCCGTTGCTGTTGCACTTTTCCTTTGTCAGAAAACTTTGTAATGTCCTGTGCGTTATTTTTTATTCTAATAATGGTTGTCCGATGCACATTATATTTTTTGGCAAGAATTGCAACACTGAAGGTTTCTAACTCTTCTAACACTTTCAATCGGTCTTTCATACACAAGGTAACTCTTCTTTTACTGGCCATATCCAATACTTAAAGCACTTAAATCACAAAATATAACAAAATAAAATTAAATATAACTAAATATAACTAAAATATAGCACTAATATCTAACGCTAAAAACTAACACTGTATATATGTATATATATTACTAGTCTACACGAAAACTAAACTGAGTAAAAATAACACACTTAAAAAAGAAAGACTAATGAAAACTAATAAGCTTAAAGTATTAGATATTTTAGTATTCGAAACGCTGTGTAAGAAGGCTTTGGGAAAAATGTCATGCTGCCTGCTATGGTCTTCTTTTATAGAAAATGCAACGTTTTCCCCACCCCGGAACCAGATTCTATGGCACCCTCCGCACGCCACAAGCACTTTGTACAATCCACACTTTAGAATAAAAATTTGAACTTGACAATTCTTGAAATGCAACAATGGTTTATTAGCTATTTTGCATTTAAAATTATATCCTTGCTTTGTATATCGCATAAATATTATTGTTAATCAAATTTGATCTATAACTATTCAATATTATTTCTCTATTTTTGGTTTTACATCAAAATTTTTCAACAGTCCATCATATCGCTTGCTCATGCAGTTGTTATATGTATCGAAAGCTATTTGTGAAATACACATCATGTATTTCTTATCAAAAAATTTTTTTATAATTTCAACGGTCAATAAATTCTTGGTTCGAGTATGTATTTATTTTATAATCGACTTTCTAAATTCTTAAAGTATTATACCAAGTAAAGAAAATAAATTTTTACAAATGGACGCAATCCATTATCCATATTCCAATATGCGTACAGTATTTGGGAAATTCGAAAGCATCGCTTGAGAATTGTACCCACGTGCCTAGACGGTTGTATGAAGCAAGCAGGTCAGTGGCTCCGAAAATAGAATGCGAAGACTCATAGTTTAACCCTGCAACCCTGAAAAGTTTTCGAATACGATTGTGAAAGTACTTTTCTCGTGCATAGAAGATTAATTAAGGTTACAGTACACGTATAAATTTTTAATTTTTTTAAGATCTCTGTGACAAAATTCAATACTATAATATTGAATTTTAATATTGAATTATATATTATTCACTTTCGTAAAAAAAAACATTAACCCTTTATACTTCTTAATTTTTTGTTACCTACTAACAAGTCCTTAATTAATTTGCAAAATATATAAAACAAGACTTCAGTAACAACTAGTATTGCAACAGGAATTATTATTATATTGTTATTATTATACAATTTTTTTAGAAATTGTGTTGTGCAAAGTGGAATCTAATTCGACATCAATGTTGACGTCCTCCTTACAGCCATGGATTTTCTATACAGCATTATTTTCTCGGAGTTTTCCTAACTGTATTTCTGGCCCGATAATCAACAAACTGTTTGTCCTCAATGTACATATTCAGAACCTTTTCAAAGATTTATTGTATGAGCAATCCCATGACTATTTCAAGGAAAACAGCTTTAATTCGAAATACAAATTTTTAATTATTTTGTACCAATAGCATACCCATGTAATAAACCCTGGACAACATCTAATTGTAAGTTTGCTTTTATTCGTTCGTGAATGGAGAAAAGAACATACCTGAAAATGTTCTTAGGGACGGAACTGTCGCGGTTAATCACGTGTCTATCACGTGACGAGCCTCGTTACGTTTAACTGTTGTATCTTCGAGGGGGTGGTTTTTCATTGTCTGTCCCTCTCTAAATTTACACTCGGCTGGAGCCGCGTGAAAACTGTGAACGGTTACGGGACTCGATATAAATACTCAGCTGTATCGAAACCTATGCAAGGTTTAAATGCACAAGCAGCGGTTCAATTGCAGGTCTGTGTTTACGACCCTAGCTGAGTTTGTTGTTGTTGCTATCACTATTATTCAACAAGATTTAATATTATAATTTGTTATTACTAAAAGAAGCATCTTCCTTCTCAAACATCTCGTCCTCACTTATTATTTCCTCTTTAGTAGATACGTTCTAAATTGCATTTGAGTGACTTTATTTACAGGTACACAGTTTACTTATCCTACTCTCTAGGGCGCTTTCAAAATTATCTGCAGGAGGACAACGTCTCACCCTTTTTGTCACCTCGGTCGTCCCTACATTGTTGGTAGATTTATTTTCCTACTCTCGTGGTTCGAGAGTAGGGAGATGGTAACGTTTGTCCTTGTCTAGGTGGATTCTGAGGAAAGTTGTTAAAATTGCCCTGAGAGGCCCGTAGACCATAGTGGTGTCCCTGGTATGGAAGGTTCCACATCTGGTAAACACCCGCCAACGTGCGACCGTCTCGAGGCAAGGTATCAACCTAGACAATGGGACTTCTTTTCGACGGCTCACGCTCCGGCCCCTGTCCACCACGGGCAGTCGTAGACCCGCGAGACCCGAAGCCTGGAAATTTAGTTAAATTTTTACTAGCTAACAGGCCCCGCACATGGTCGACCCACCGGAGCTGAACAATGGCGAAGACCGAATCGTAAACCGTGGTTCCTGCACCTCTTGTTTCTGATCCCCAACGTTTGCTCATGCCATGTATTTTTTAAAAATACTATGTTAAAGTTAATTAGACTTAAGTGTTTGCCTTACATTCATGTCTCAATTATGTCATGTGTCCGTCGCTTCGTCACGTCTTCTCTTTGACTAATTTAATACATACTAATCGGAGTGCGGATACGAAGTGTAGGTTAAAATTCTAGTTGGTTGAGGTGGAAGGTTAGTACTTCTACACCGTTTATTTAAGAATTTCTGTATGACTGCTCGCGATCAAGTGTCTAGTCGGTGAGAATTTTCCACCGACGTAGACTTCTTGTAGGCAGAGCGAAGTTTTGGGAGTTTTTCTCTATTACAGTTTGATTGCTTAATTAACCTGATTGGTAGAGAAAACTCACTCCACTTTGAAGGTGGTGACTGGAAAAGAGAGGACGTTTTTGGGGAAAACCTGGCTGGCGCGCCGGTGAGTCACGCCGTGGCCGAGGATTTTTGGCTTCCTCGCGACCCGCGGTTTATGACGGTGCATTCCAGGTGGTCAGCAGATGGCTAGACACAACCGTACGCGAACAAGAATTTATTTATTTATTATCCATTGTCGTCAAAAACATCTGCGACTTGTAACTACTTTTGAGGATCATTGTTTTGAGCCTCGGCAGTTCCAAGTCGGCTTAAGGAATTCCGAGAAACAGTAAACCGCGTGTCGCTACAGGAGGATAAAACTTTTCCATTTTTGATATTTCTTTTTTGCAAATTTCGATAACGTATTTGTGAAATTTTTCTGATTAAGATGATACCCAACACGATATGGTTTGAATTATACTTACTGTCTTTTCTAAGTTCGGCGCTCAATTGGAGCAGCGACGTAAACACAGAACAGTGCATTTAAACATTGCACACCTCTCGACACTGCTGTGCTTTTATTGACGTGAATGACAATTCGGTATTTGCATACAGCTCAAGTTGACCGTGAATTTAAAAAGCGGAAAACAGTGAAAAACCACCCCGTCGAAGATGCAAAGGATAAAGGATAAAAACTGTGACAGCGATGACTCTGTTCGTATGTATGTACAAACGTTTTGAGGAACGTGTCTCTCCATAGCACAGACATCTAACAAACTTTAGGCATCGTAAAAATTTATTTCATCAGCTCGTGCATAGAGCAAAGAATGCTCCTTAAAACGTTCGTAGAAACGGACTCATCGCCGTCAATCGCGTGTGCATCGAAGACGAGTCTCGGTTCCATCAACCCCTTCATCTTCTAGAGGGGGGGGGGGGGGAGGACGTTGTCCCATTGCTTACCCCTTTCTAAATTCGTAAACATTGAATAGTTACCAAACTCTATATATGCACTGCTATAGAGTCCCTGTGCAAAACTTATATGCACTGGTCGTAGCTGAATGTCAACACTGTGTTTATCTCACGGCTCGAGCCGAGTGCCGAGCTTAGAAAAAGACAGATAGTAGAAGAGACAGAGAGGCCCAACGTACAGGGGGACCGGCCCGAACATATCGCTGTGTCAATACTAATTGGAGGATTGAACTTTTCCATTTCCAATTTTTGCGTTTTGGAAACTTCGTTAACGTATTTGTGACAATTTTCTGATTAAAATGATACCAAACACGACATGTTTGAATTATCTATATAGCAAATAAGCGATTTAAATATTAAGTAAATGTTGCTCAAATTATGTCGTGTTTGGTATCATTTTAATCACAAAATTGTCACAAACACGATAGCGAAGTTTTTAACGAAAAATAATCAAAAACGGAAAAGTTCAGTCCTTCGATTAGTATTGGCTCATGGACACGATCCGAAAGTATCATGTTACACTTCCCCGTCGCTGAATGTGGCGGCTCGCCGAGGGGGATCCCCCTATGTGGTGGGGATGGTCGCGATGCAGTTATGGAGGGCCCCTCCTTGTGCATATAACCAGGGAATACTGTATATCTACATTGAATGAAAACATATATTCACAAATAGAAATATATGTTTACGTTGTTTAAATTAGATACCCTCAATGTTTCCATTGGTATTTTGAGATACAATATAAGTTTTTCAATGTTATTCCTGTCACTATTCTCTGCCGAATTTGCCAAACCACCGCCGGAAGTCCAAAAACATTAAAATCTCTTAATCGCATTTAATTCAAGACATATCTGAGCATACTTTTTTACCAGTAATACTTTTGTTTTAACCTAAACGCCATGTGACGCGATCTGAAACTGTTCGTTGACAGATAACGTCAGTCGACGGGATAGGCGCATCGATTTTTTTTCCCGTAATCGGCGTGCGCGGCGTCTTTCCAGCGCGAGCGAACAGAGGCGAATGGCGCCCTAAAGCGCCACTATACTCGTGTAATACGCCGACTCTGGCAAGTCATTCCTGGTTGGGTAAAATAGTTGGGAGGGAGAAGCAGGCGGAGCGACTCAGAAAAGGCTCGCGGCGTGAAACTAATTCAACAGCCTGCTCTAAGTTACTAATCCTACCTAGTAATTTTCAAAATGTTTTTACAGCGAAATAAAACAATACGTATACCTTAATTTTGCTCGTAGAACATGTCTACAAAATTTCAAGTCGATCGGAAATAAATTTTTTTTTACCTTGATTTTTTCAAAAATTTTGACTTATCTACACTTTTAGCAAAACATGGGTCTAATGATTTTCCAAGTAGAAGACGTGTACCAAATTTCATCAAAATCGGTGACCCCCGGGTCTGGTCCTCCCCTTGTTAGTGTAGCGATAGACACAGTCCTACCGAAGTGTTTATTAATATTTAAATTGGTGGCCGAAAAATATTTAAACGTACGGAAAATGTTACGGGGAATTGACGAGGCAGCGGGGGACTATACGCGAGCACGAGAAATTTACAAAAATACGACGAGGATCAACGGCAGGCCACTTCGAAGACGAGAAATTCCAGATCGACGGGATTTCCAGCGTATGGATCACCGATTCAGCGATGGTGATACAGTTGCTGCAGGAATGATACAACTTGTGGGAGCAGGTCGACCAAGCGTTCACTGGCGGAAAGAAGAACGCGTTATCGCAATCGCACGTGCTTTTCCGCTAATGGGATTGCGAAGAATGGCTCGGGAAGTTTGTATTAGCCATTCCACAGTGCGAAGGATAATTCTTAGAGAAGGGTTGCGACCATTTAAAATACAGCGCGTCCACGCACTGCATCCACAGGACTACAGTGCGCGATTACAGTTTGGCAAGTGGATGTTACAGAAAGGGCAACAAAGCCCGCGATTTTTGGAACATGTGTTGTTCACGGACGAAAGTTCTTTCTCAAGTTCAAATATTTTGAATCGCCAAAACGCCCGGATTTGGGCTACTGAAAATCCAAACGCAGTGGTGCAAAGATTCCAGCAAGGACGATTTAGTGTCCACGTTTGGGCAGGAATCGTTGGGGACACGATAATTGGACCAATTTTTATGCCCGCAAGGATGACAAGTGCGACATACCTGCGATTTCTTCGATCGCAACTTCTAAGAATATTGCGCGAAGAAATACCACGTCACGAACGGCGTTCACTATATTTCATGCGCGACGGTGCACCTCTTCATAACACAAACGCAGTGCGAAATTTTTTAAATAGAATGTTTGGAACACGATGGATCGGACGAAGACCAGCGCCGAAAGTGTGGCCGCCACGTTCGCCGGATTTGACACCGATGGCCTTTTTTTTATGGGGAGCGGTGAAGGATATGGTGTATAAATCGGGACGTCCTTTTACCAGCGTGGGAATGCTGAAAGCAGCAATCGAAGCTGCATTCGACCGCATGCGCGGTTTAAACGTAGGACAGCGATTGCGGCTTAATTTGGAGCATCGTTTGCGGGAGTGCGTGCAACGAAACGGAGGGCATATCCAAAGTATAAAACAGGCCCGATTAATACGGTATATTGGGGAAGACGGAGGAATACTTTGGATTCCACGACGGCATGGAAGACAAAGAAAGTAAGTATATTAAAAGTCAGAAACATTTACGTAGAACATGTTAATACAATATTGTAGATTCTAATCAGTGCAAATTTAACAGCATCTAGGAATCCGTTGGACCTCTCCCGCAAACAGCTGTGACAGGGTGTCCCGAATTGCTGCCGATCCCTTCTACTGCTCCCCACTGCTGCGAACTGCCCACCACTGCTCTCCTCTGCTCTCCAGTCGTGTCATGTCCGGCGAACGAAGGGATTCTACGTTTTTGATGCTGGTCTTCGTCCGATCCATCGTGTTCCAAACATTCTATTTAAAAAACTCTCGCACTGCCTTTGTGTTATAAATCGGTGCACCGTTGTGTATGAAATATAGTGATTCGTTTTGGCGATTCAAAATATTTGAACTTGAGAAAGAACTTTCGTCCGTGACAACACATGTTTCAAAATCGCGGGCTTCGTTGCACTTTCTGTAACATCCACTTGCAAAATTGTAATCGCGCATTGTAGTCCTGTGGTTGCAGTGCGTGGGCGCGCTGTATTTTAAATGGTCGTAGCCCTTCTCTAAGAATTATACTTCGCACTGTGGAATGGCTAATACAAACTTCAAACAAAAAAATGTTTGTATTGTAAATACAATGAATAAAGGTGCAAAAAAATACCATACGAAGTATTTCGAAATGACAAAATATATAACTCTGTCTGTATCGAGGTGGTGAAAATGACTCGGTTTCGGACGAAATCTTCCGCTGTAACTTTTCGGAGGGTAGGAAGACGTCAATGACCTTCGTTCGGTATCAGGTTCGCTCAAGGGCCCACCCGTGGAGAAGAGCATAAACACTTGTGCTTCTCTTCGAGTTCGGTGACACAGTGCCCCATTTTCTAACTTTGTCTACGTCGCCTCTGCTTCAACTATTGGCGAAATTTTAATCGAGAAAGCCGAATTAATTCTGACCCTTGGTTCCTCTCAGACATTTTGCCTACGTAACAAGACGAATACGATGAGCCAATAAAAACAACTTGCTACCCTTTCCCGAATTTTGCGGCCGTTTTTTTTCGCAAATTTCCATCGATCCAGAGGTATGGAACAACCCCTTAATGCCATGACCATTAATTTTTTTACACCCTGTACAAATTTTTACTTATTGAAAAATATTAAAAAATAATTCATTTTTAAAGTTGTTGTTGAAAATAAATATTTCACGCGACAATTATTTTTAACTACTAACAAATCATCATTAGTTTAAAAACATCTGACGCCAAAAAATTCCCGGCCACTGGGAACGGTTAGCAATAGAATGCCCGGTCCGCAATGTGTTAAGCCGGTTATTACGTTGAGGAATTGTAAAAAGAGTGGTCATAAATATTGTATTGCTATTAGACTTCTGTTTGTGTATGCAGACGTAACTCTCTTGCTAATTACTTTGCTCCGTATACTCAAACTTGTGCTGCAAGGGAAAAAGATAATAGTGGTTATTTTGTAATTTTTTTACTATCATATTTCCGTTAATTTTATTGATTTATATTGTTTTCATGAAATTCGGGATATGCGTATAATTTATTTTCCGGGTAATTTACATTTAAATATTCAAAATTGCCGTTCAAGTCGATGAATGGTGAAGGTTGATAAGAACCGTCGCAACCAGGGACAAGGAGGTTGCAGGGCTTGTTGGCGTACAAAGGGAAGGAGTGAAGTACAGATATACGCAGGAAGATATCCTGGACATAGAGGTGATTCCCGTTAAGGGAATCCGCTCGTTCATATCAACCTTCACCATTCAGCCGAGCTACACGGCGGTCACGGACCATCTATACAGGTTGGTGGCGCAGCATTTAAATTTGACGGAGGAATTCGTCGACTTGAAGCGGGGACCCCACTCAATATCCCGTAGCCGAACTATGGCGTTATACCGGTTCCGAATGGGGGTGTTGAATACGATCAAGCTAGCTATGACGCCAGGGATATGTCAGTCCTTAATGAACACCGAAGGAGAGCATGAAACAACGCTGAATCAAGCAATCGGCCTTATAGTTTCCGCAAGTCTGCCCTATAGGGAAGGGGGAATAAGTCCGTACGCTGGACAGCCGGCTCAATTAATTTTCCTACAGTGACAGCCTTTCGGGACTCCGTTAAACTGGAGCTTGCCAGCTCGAACTCCACCGACGCACAGTGGTCCCAAATCGCTAAAACGTGCGGAAAACCTCCAAAATGAACTTTTCGTTAGGGCCATTTTTATTATTGCATTTGGTACTCAGATAGTTTGTCTATGAAAACCTGGAAGGGTAGGGTTTTCTTACTTATACCTGCGACGTTGTCGCATTTTGAAAATCGCGTTCTTTAGTCCCGCAATCGTCGTGAGCGTAACCACTGTTTTGTTGGTCGCAGTATAAAGTGAATAACTTTTGTGGAAGTGAGTCTATTTCAATTCTGCAAAATGGATGGAGTTCATGAAAGTAAATACAACATTTAGTGATAAAAGAACAATTAAAATTGTTAATGGTTATGTTCTAAAACTCTAACGCAAATAGCAGGAAATATGGGGTCAATCTCTATGTGAGAATTTTATATATGTAGTGAAAAAGTTAAGTGCTCCACAGTGTTCCACTATGATTCTTGTTTGGGCTTATAGGTTACACTTTCAACTTGCTGTACAGGGTGTTTCAAAAATATTTGTCATGGCTTTCAGGGGTTGTTCTACACCTCTGGATCGATGGAGATTTGCGAAAAAAACTTGCCGCAAAATTCGGGAAAGGGTAGCAAATTTTTTTTATTGGCTCATCCTATTCGTCTTCTTACGTATGTAAAATGTCTGAGAGGAACCATGGGTCAGAAATGAACCGTTCTCTCGCAAATTAACTTTTAATTGGGCCTTCCGATTAAAATTTCGCCGATAGTTAAAGCAGAGGCAACGTAAACGAAGCTAGAAAATAGGGCACTGTGTCACCGAACCAGAAGAGAAGTGTAAGTGTTTATACTCTTCTTCCCGGGTGGGCCCTTGAGTGAACCCGACACCGAACGCAGGTCATTGACATTTTCTAGTCTTTTTCTCTCTCTTCAATTATGTTGCCTCTGTTTCAACTATTGAAGCTAGCAAGGGTATCTCATGTGTTTCCTTCGAAAGGTCGGCGACTCGAAGGCTGTCGTATGGGCGAAATTTTAATCGTAAGGCCCAATTAAAAGTTAATTTGTGAGAGAACGGTTCGTTTCTGACCCATGGTTCCTCTCAGACATTTTGCCTACGTAACAAGACGAATACGATGAGCCAATAAAAAAAATTTTCTACCCTTTCCCGAATTTTGCGGCAGGTTTTTTTCGCAAATCTCCATCGATCCAGAGGTGTAGAACAACCCCTTAAAGCCATGACAAATATTTTTGAAACACCCTGTACCTCAAAGGTTTAGGTGCTATTAGGGTATTTTTATAATTTTTTGTACAGCGGCGTACTCGCATTCTGAGCTTATAAGCGCGTTTCATCAAGAATCGTGGACGATACAAAAAAAATTCTCATGAATTTTATACGATTTGAGAATAACTCATTAGTTAATTATAATACATTTGTTTAAACTAATATACATAGTTCATGAAAAGGTAAAATTAATTTTTTTCTTGCAAGTATACATATTATGATAGCCATTCGTTTTATTTCAGTAATATATATCAAATATGTTTAAATTTTGTGTAATATTTATTATTTTCCTATATTATTAAATTATTGAATGATTTACACCAAGCAAACATTACTGTGCGAAAAAGGATTCGAGAGAATTCTCGAATTTGGAGTTGGTCAGGAAGAAGGCGACTGAATAGTCGTTAGAACGGTCGATCTCAAAATCTTTACAACGGCACTGTTTATTTAACAATAAATACACATTGAACTACCGAACACTTAGTGGGAGCAGAATCGGTACTAAATACAGTAAAGAAATGAAAGTCTGCGAAGCACAGAATTGCTTGATGAAAATTGCGATAGCACAATATACGCACTCTTTGTCTAGAGAGAGTAGACGTTAATGTCGTGTGCGCTGAAAAACGCTGTTTATATACGCTGTCTGCCGAACTCGCTCGATCCGTCAACAGTCCAATTTGAAAAACAGAGGCTGCTAATTGGATTACGAGGGAGCTCGCCAGACAGTTTATTCACCTCGCCGGTAAGGAAAGGGACTGCGTCATCAATCGTGTTGCCAACGGAACATAGCGCGAATTTCGAACAATTACTTTGAGGGATATTTTAATGTGAATCTTGGGAGCTTTGAATGCGAATTTTTCTATTTATTAGACTACATGTTAAACTATGTTTTTTAAATCTATTATAGTCATTAATGCATCATTTTGCAACTTTATTGCATTCCAGCATCTTCTGGTGGCAAACAATTTTTCAAAGCGAACAATATTTTTCCATGCTTCGAGACTATTTATTATTTGAAATTTACTGTGTCAACAAATTTATTGGAATTACTAAATAAATTGTTCACTTGTGATCGATTTTCTTCCTTATTAACGAAAAATATTTATTGTCACATTTTTTAATTAGTTTTTGAGTAAAAATGAGTTGCATACTAACTTTTGCGCAGAACCGGCGATTTTTAGACACACGCGTCGGCCATATTGAAACCGCTATTTTGGTTTTGGAAATTGTAAGTTCAGTTTCGTATTCAGCGACCCAAAAAACATTAGCAAACTAACTTTCGCATCGAACCAGCAGTTTTTACATATACGTATCCGCCATACTGAATCCGATATTTTGTTTTTGGACATTGTAAGTTCAAATTCGTATTCAGCGACCCAAAAAACATTAGGATACTGACTTTCGCGCCGAAGCAGCAGTTTTGAAATATATGTGTCCGCCATATTGGATCCGCCATTTTGTTTTTGTAAATTTTAAGTTAAAATTCGTATTCAGCGACCCAAATTATCCCAGTATGTCAATTTTCAGCTAAATTGAAGCACGCTTTGAGGTTTATCGCATTTTTTGGCCATTTGGGACCACTGTGCGACGCCCGGTGCCGGCCTGAGGATCACTGAGATACAGTCTGGAACAAACTTGGCGGGATTCCAAACCCCATTGTGAAAGGGAATGCCGTCAACAAGTACTCCGCAGGGTAACGGGACCATAGGTCCATATCGGAGGACTCCGGGGTGGCTCTAGAGGACTCGCCATGCTCTAGCCAGGATGCGCTTCGAAAATAGGGCCGCCAGAAATTAAGTAGCCCGTCCATTTTTTCTTTATTTTGGTGCTTGACACAACTCTGCGATATTAGATATAAGACTAGAATAGTAAGACATTCACAGTTCCTATTTCTAGTTTATATATTATGTTTTGCGTGTCGACGAAGGCAGACGATGATGTTTTTTCGAAGGCATGAAAATAAATAATTTATCGTTCTATTATCAGTTTGTGCATTAGGTTGCGCGTATAAATTTCAACATGCTGATCCATTTGTGGCCCAGAATTGGAATAAATATCGTTATTTAAAGAAATTTCATATGGAGTTAAAATTGGCGTGCTAACGCAATTATCGCGGCTTTAAAATGTGTGAATTTATATTCCAATGCTGAATCATGGATGTTACAATATGGTGGAACGATGCGATCGGGGATTGGTATCATAATGGTAAAGTTTTATATTTGTATGGTCCGTCTAATGTTGGAAAGACATCGTATGTTGAAAGAGTGATAGGTCGCGAGAACATGTTGCCCTCTAGCTATTTTTCCCATGCCGGACTCTATTATATTTGGTCACCTCACTTTCTCAGAGTTTATACCTGAAGTTCAAATGAGAGAAAATTAAAGAGAAATTAAACAATCCATTGCAAAATGCTGGAATCTCCCAGTGAAGGTGAGAATGATGCACACAAACGGAGAAGCTACAGTATCATGTGCACATAAGGTAATTTTGTAGAAGTAGGACTGAGGAACATCATTCATGAAGACTCCAAATAGTGTGGAAATAGAAATTTAAACCTTGAAGAACGTCGCGAATAGCAAACATAAAAACAAAGTTTGTATTGCAATCACGAAAACAAGTAATGACATGAATCAGTCAATCGCGTAAATTATTTATTTTGGGCAACTCTTCGAAATTTATAAATTCGAAGTATCATATTAAATTAATCCAAACACCTTTTTTCTTTCTGTAGTACAGTAGAACCCCGCTGTAATCAACTCAGAAAATCTTGACTCTTTCGCTGTATTCAACTTTCTCCTCCAACGCTTTTCATCCCCTCTCTGCATTGCTAATGTATCTATCTTGTTTTATCAGAATGTTTCCCTCTGGGCATCGACAGGCGCAGAAAGTCCAAAATAGGTTGGCACAGAGCATAATACTGGTTGGTATTTGTTTAGGCGGGGGGGGGGGGGGGGGGGGGGGGGGTGTTGACTACGGTGAAAGCGTTAAGTTGACTACAGTGAAATATTGCCTACAGCGGGGTTGATTACAGGGGGGTTCGACTGTAGTTCCTCGTCTTCTACTGCTACCGTCATTACGCCTAAGATGTAGCAAGCTAATATAAAACTATTATATGGCTATAGATTATACATATTCAGATAGGCCTCCTGCAACGCGATTTAGTTATGTGTCTTATTCATTGTCTCGCATGCTAGTGCACATTAGCATTGTAATACGTCACTGACAGAGAACACAGTCAAACAAAAGCTTTCTTCACTTCTTCTGTTGAGCTTTTACTTCAAATTATAATCTTTTTAGTGTTTATATGATGTTCGATTTTAATTATGCTTTTTATGAAATATTTTTATGTACATAAATTTTAAAAAATGATGATAATGTTACACCATAAAAAGCAATTGTTCTCTTTTTACAACCGAATCCCAATGTTTGTATTAAGTTCATGGCTCCTATAATGAGATTTCTCACAACTCGTTATTTTCAAGGAACGTATGTACCGCGTAGTGGGAGGCCTACCTTTATATTATATGAAATAGATTTCCTGGTTCTACGCCCATATAATAGTTACATACAGCACACTGGACAAATTTTCCAAATGCGAGGAAGAATTAGGATCCATTGATTGCGAGTCTGTGTCCTTACTTTCGAAACGGCCACAGCTCTGTAACCAAATTCTCCGGTGTTGTTTTTTACATTTTTTTGCTTTCAATTGCTACAATTGTTTCGCTCACGATCCATTACTTAAAGCGTTCGTGAAACCACCACTGAATGACACTAAAATGCAATGTTAAAAAAATTTGTCGCGATAACGGGGTGATCGAACCGCACTAATTACAACTGATTGCGAGTCTGAGATTTTACCACCATATATGTCATAATCCCGCCAAACGTCCTCGCAAAATCAAGTAAAATATTGAGGAAGAAAGTATAGCCAGTGCATAATTACAAGCGGCTGCACCAAACATGAAAAACTTTTAACCAAAAATTCTTCCAAAAGTATGCGTTACCATAATCACTTCGGTACAGTGCATATTAGCTGTGTAGAGTCGTTGACTATAGTCGATGCTCGTACCGAAGTGATTAAGAAGGCAAGAACTTGTATAGAGAAGCTAATTTCTAGCGAACTATGCTTGTTACTTTAATGAAGAACTGCAACGATGCTTATTCGGAAAGGAAAAGTCGGCATTCATCACGAATATTTGTGAAGTAATCGGCTTGTCTCTCTACGTTATCAAGTTTATTGATCGTTCAAAATTTCTATCAGATCAGTGACTCTATGAATGACTAAAACAGAACAGTAACAACAGTTTTCCTTTCTCCTGGGAGGCAAAGAGAGATCAATTCTCTTTCATTGCTTCAGGTTTCTTTAAGGATTGAAGTGAGCTATTTATTCCACTCTCTGCTTAACAGAGGGAATACTCTTTGTGACCCGAACACCGAAGTGATCGTCATTCTAACAAGCCGAGATCTCACTGCTCTGACCAAACTTGTCTTTTCTTTCTTGTCGTGGAAGAGATTCCATACTTGAATCTTTAAAAAGGAAATGCTTTCCTTTCCACTTGTTGGTTCCGTAGAAGTGGTCTTGCGTTTTCATGCACGCAATAAGAAGCCAATGATTATGATCTGGTTATCCAAATCAAGTTGTGAAGACAAAATTGGCTAATTTTTTTTTTGTGAATCACCAATAAAGTGTACGATTGAAATCGTGTGCAGCTTGTTTTTGCAGAAGCAGGGATTGGTGGCAACAGTTAAAGAAAATAAAAAGGTCGTGAAACCGTGTGAAATAAAAAAAAAACTGTTTACTGTTGGATGTCTGATAGGTATGTTGAGAATAAACGAAAACGGAAAGATGACATCGAGAAGCATTTGATTTGCTTCTTTAGCCGTGAAGTTTTCGAATTACTTCATTTACAACTACACCTCACATTCCAGTCCATTCTGAAAACAAACAGGGTTCCAGTTCTTCATAATTCGCGGAGACTGCTTATCAATAAGTAGTCGATGGAAGATCAGTAAATAGCAGCGTTCGGACAGGTTCGCGTTGCTATTACAAAGGTAAAGGAATTACGATGCAGGTGATAGTTACATCCTTTCGAGATGAATTGTTTGGCTCGGATATTTCAACATTGTAATTGTTTAGTTCTTCTGTAGATATTGATCAAAGTTAGGAAATTATTCTGCGCCTGGCTGAACTTTCCTGTATGTGCAATGAAATTAGTGGATAGGCGAATAACCACAGCAACTGATACTTGTGCCAAGAAGCAAAAAAACGTTTATTCTTTTATGTCAATCAGTCGTTCGGCTCAAAAAACATTTTAAAAATCAAGGACTAAATGAAACGTTTGCAATAGGAAGAATCATGAAGGCTTTATAGAATGTATGAATTTCTTTCACAAACGAATGACAATTCCTCAGTCTTGTATTATGCGTGTGTACTTCCAGCAACAGTGAGGTGTACCTTATTGTTCAACTTCCGATTTTTTCTGATCGTACCATTAAAATTATGACACATGATATTGCATACTTTTTGCCTTTAACACGTTAAGCGCCACGCTCGTTCTTAACTCTTTCGCTACGGACACCGACTATAGTCGGCGGTCGCGCAAAGTACTGTGTGTACGGATGCCGACTATAATCGGTGTCCGCGAGACGTGCTGTGTGTACGGGTGCCGACTATAATCGGTGTCCGCGAGTCGTGCTGTGTGTACGGGTGCCGACTATAATCGGTGTCCCCGAGACCACTTACATACATTGCACCGCAAACGACAAGAGACGCGAGACTCGATATGAATGTAAAGATTGTAATGTTGGTCTTTGCGTGGAACCTTGCTTTCGAATCTACCGTACAGTGTTATATTACTTAGAATTACTGTATAATTTGATATTTAATTACTTTAACTGTATTTTTATTTATAATAATTGTAGGGGGGACGGTTTACAATCCGGTCTCTAACATTGTATCGGCTTCGGGCGGCCGACTCTGCGCTGGGCTCATTTTGCTGCTTGTAATTAACACGTGCAAGCATTTTGGGACCTCGCGGGTCTAGGACCGTCCGAGGTAGACGGAGGCCGTGTCGTGAGCCGTCGGTAAAGGAAAGCCGTTGTCTTGGTGGGCCTCGTCGCACAGTGGTCGATTTCGCCGAAATCCTGGCCAAAACCCCAAGGAGTTTTTCAATTTAGCTGAAAATTGGTATATTAGTATTATTTCGGTCGCTGATTAAGAATCCGAACTCAGAATTTCCAAAAACAAAATGGCGGCTCTAATATGGCGGGTGCGAATATCGAAAAATTGTCGGATCGGCACGAAAATCAGTAGTCTTATGTTTTTCCGGTCGCTGATTAAGAATCCAAACTCAGAATTTTCAAAAACAAAATGGCGGCTTTAATATGGCGGGTGCGAGTATCGAAAAATTGTCGGATCGGCACGAAAATCAGTAGTCTTATGATAGCCCGGCCCTATGTCATAAATGCACTTCCCCGAGCATGGCGCGCGCGACAAACAAATAACAATAACTCGAAGAATCGCAAAAAGTCGCAAGAAAACTCAACGCGGTCTTCTTCGGGAAGCTTCAAAGTTTAATTTAAAAAAAATATATATTATGTAATTCCACGGACTTCTGCAGTTTTAATGATATTTATTGCAGCAGTCGCTGTATCTTAATACAAGCATGTCATTGCTGTTCCATCTCTGAATTTCTCTTTATTTAATAAAAATTTCAGTCGAAGGAGAAAGATGAAACATTGTAAGGAACAAATATTTCCCTCATACCTGCAACTAGCCAGATTTTCATTAGAATCGTCAAAGATCTTTCGGTGTATGACGGTAAGCGGTCGAGGTAGCCGCGGCTGTCTATTGTTGCCTCGAAACAGTAGGCCACCAGCTTGTTTAAACTCATTCCGATTTTTAACCCCATGAAATAAACATATTATTTCGTTAACTGCCAGGTTGATTTTAGAGAAGGATTAGCAGTATTCATTAGGTAAAGCACGATAGCCCGGCTCTATGTCATAAATGCACTTCCCCGAGCATGGCGCGCGCGACAAACAAATAACAATTACTCGAAGAATACCAAAAAGTCGCAAGAAAACTCAACAAGATCTTCTTCGAGAAGCTTCAAAGTTTAATTTAAAAAAAAATTACGACGGCATTTTGCAGCGTTCACAACTATTTCATTAGCAAAAGGAAAAAAATATATAGGATTTACATTCTGTACCATCACAGTTGTAAAATATTAAATAAAAAAATGAAACCAAGATATTTATAAATTAAAAGTATGATAAATAGCTACCAATACTGAAAAAGTGGATCAAACTTTAATTTCACATTGAAAACGTATTCTCAATTTCGACGTGAAAACGTTACATTATTTAAGTGCCAACTTTGACATTGCATATCTCTAAGAGTATTGTTCAATAAAAAATTTTTATTAATGGAAAACAATGCTCTGATGTGTTACAAATCAAACGCAATTGCTAAATTTTGAAAATTGTGAAAAAAAATTTGGGGGTTTTGGCCAGGATTTCGGCGAAATCGACCACTGTGCGGCGCCTCGAGGCGGCCGGGACCTCGAGGGGTGTTCAACAGATGTGGGAATTTTCCATATCAGAGCACCCCTGTGATCTGCGGGGTCTCGAGGCGACTTTAACAGTTTTTCGGACCCACCTAGACAGAGACAGATAGAGCTTCCTTTTCCTCGCTCAAACCCGCCAGAAGGAATAACATTGAATCCAATAATAATATTAAAATTTGTTAATATGTAAATTTTTGAATATCCGCAATATACTCAGTTCATTTTTATGTTTTTCTATATAATATAACGAAAGAGTTGTTACATAACTCTTAAAAAAGGATACATACAAGACAATTCCAAAGTGCTATTGAAAGACGTAAGTGCGAACATCGAATACTACCGAAGCGCGGCGCGATGCCCCGTTCAGTGGCACTACTCTCGCGTAACGGACTGCCGTAGCGAAAGGGTTAAAGCAATTTCCGTTCAGGCCCTTTATTAGAAAAGATATCATTCTATTTGTTTTAACATACTACATTCATTTTTGATAAAATGTTCTATTTTATACTTAACTCCAGTAATTGTGGCTCGGTTAGGCGCGACAACGTAGCTTACTAATTGTTCATTTTCATTGATCAGCGTCAGCATAAACGAAAAGTCAACGCCCGGTCCCTAGGGAGCGGTGTGGCGCTTAACGTGTTAATCTTGGAAAATCGGTAACCGAAGCTGCTAAAATGATTTGTGACGCTTACAGTGGTGGCACAGACAACGATAGAATATGGAGGAATTGTTTCAAAAGGTTTAAAGAAGGCAACTTTGATTTGGAAGATCGACCACGTGCGGGGTGTCCTCGAAATTTCGAAAATGAAGAATTACAGAATCTTTTAGACATTGATACAATACAACCTGTAAAAACATTTTTAGAAATCGACGTGCCTGGTTAGTACCATACAGTTTGACTGATTTCGAAAAGTTTCCCGGTTGAGCGGACAAGAAGTCTGTGGGCACTATGGACTCTGAATCCATCCCCGTATGTTACATCATGGAAACCCATTTCCTTTTCTTCTGCCCCCCCCCCCCCCCCCCATTCATCTCTACTCAATCGGTAGGGAGCCGTGGGGGCTTCGTGAGTGGTTTAGTCCCCCGGCTTTGGGCTTTACGACCCCACCGGACCCGAGTAGTGTACCCCCAGGGGCCTGCCCAGCTTGCTGGGAGGTACGGGCATTCGCGCGCCCGGGGGTCCCCGAGCTGTCTTACGGCAAGGTGTGGGGTCCCCATTCTGCGGCCTGGGTGACTCCACTGGGCTTAACGACCCCACCGACCTGAGTCAAGTGCTCCCAAACCAAGGGTGTATTTGTACCGCGGGGGCTGGGTTGCCCACGGAGATTTTAGTCCACTCCGGCCCAGCCGTGGGTAGGACCATCGCGGGGGCGAAAGTTTCAAGAGCCATATGCTGGCGAGACATTGGCGGGTTTTCATGCTACGGATGTCGCTGTGTGAGGTGCAGTAAACCTTCCACCTCGGGAACCGACCTGCATAGCCGGTAGGAGTTAAGAAAGTCTCCGCTCTCACCAGTGTGACGCACAATCTTCGTGCTAAGACTGGTAGTACGCCGTTCGTACGCGTTGATCGAGCGTATCTCGATCCCGCGCACATGGGGGCCGTGAGGATAAGCCGCAAGGCAGGGGCTTCACGTTAAACAAATCATTGACTCTCTCATCTCTACTCATGAGATACGTTTCATTTATTTTTGTATCAAGTTGAACATATTTCGTATGTATTTCGACTTCTATTTCACTTTCTATTTTATTTACGAATTTGAATGTTAGTATTACGAAAAAGTGTTTCGATATATAGTATTCACAAACAAATATTCATGAAAATTGATTGACATTTAACTGACACAATGATAAAAAAGCAGTATTAGCATATTATTTAAACAAATGAATTTTTTGAAAACTTGATTATACCATTGGATTCAACGTCCGAAGCCATTCATTTTCACTCTCTACGAATGTTTCGTATCTCTAATAGCTTTACAAATATTCGATAAATAAGTGTCAGGACTCCAACTTTCAGGATGGTTTTCACTCCTTTAACGTGGTCTAATGGCTTTTTTCGAATTCAGCTAAATCATCAAATTTTACTTAAAAAATTTATTGCACAAAGTGGAACCTCAAATGAATAATTACTGAGATATCTTCAAATGAATAATCTTCTATTAGGAAATACGCATAGTCAACGTGATTCTTAAACACAAATTTGTTTACGACGGCAGGTCGTGGTTTAGGCAACTTACATGTTAGACATCATCAACACGAAATGTCTATTTAGTATCTCATTGTCAGTAAGCATTAAAGTAGTATTGATAAAGGTGCTACATTTTTATTACGATGTTCAGTAACAGTGAAAAATACGGTATAATAATTGTTTATGGCGTGTGTGAAGCAAATGCCTCCTTGTTAAGGCGCGATCGAAAACTAAAAAAACATGGCAATTTTAATGTACAGAAAGGCAAAAGGTACCAAAAAATTGTAAATAACGACGGATGTCGTACTTCAACCTTGGCAGCTTATACTTATAGTTCGCATAACAGTACACAGCAGATTTCGTGTGGTTTGGACATTTGTCAAAGCAGTGTTATGCGCATTCTTCATTCGGAGAACTTTTATCCGTATCACTTGTCAGTACGTCAAAAGTTACGTGGACGAGGCTTTGAAAAACGCGTACAGTTTTGGGAGCGGTTTCTGCACCAGATGCAAGATTCGAATGGTACATTTGTGCAGACTGTTTTTATGGACTGACGAAGCCACATTTGCAAATTGCGGAAATGTTAATACAAAAAATACACCTTGGCCAACAGAGAAGCCACATTGACTTCGTGAAGTTGACCACCAACACAGATAGAATTTGCATGTTTGGTGCAGCATAATTGATCACCAGATCATGGGACCGTACTTCATTGAAAGATCACGAACAGGTGAAACATACTCCACATTCTTGTCTGAAACAATACCGGGCCTATTAAAAAATGTACCATGTTTAATACGTCAAATAATGTGGTATCAACATGACGGTTATCTAGCACATTATGCTCGCCAGTAGCGGAAAGTATTAAGTATGCAGATTGTTTCCTAATCGTGGGATCGGACGTGACAGTAACATTGGTTGACCAGCTTGCTCACCAGATTTTAGGCCGCTGGACCCTTTCAAGGCGAAATCGTACCGTCCGATCTGTCTCCTCTCCGTGATAGGGAAACTTTTCGAAAATCTAATAAAGCTTCGACTAGCCAGCACGTCATTGGCCCCCCGAGAAGATCTCCGAGCAGCAGTTCGGCTTTATGACCGGAAAGTCGACAAAAGACGCTGTTGTGGAGCTGCGCTGCTTAGTCCCTGCCGATGATGCACGATACTGCGTGGGGCTGCTCTTCGACATCTCAGGAGCTTTCGACAACGTCTGGTGGCCCCTAGTTCTCGAGTCACTTAAAAAGAGGGACTGCCCCCGGAACGTTTTCGAGGTAATAAAGAGTTACTTCGACTCCCGGCGGGTCAAGATCTCTATAGTCTCAGTCGAGGTCTCCAAGCAGGCAGAAAGGGGTTTATCCACAAGGTTCTGTTCTTGGTCCCGCCTGCTGAAACCTCATGTTTGACGAACTCCTCAGGCTTCTAGAAGCCTCGGGGATTAGGTTCATCGCTTATGTGGACGATCTCCTCGTCCTTATAGGCGCTGACTCGCGCGGCGAGCTGGAGCTCGAAGGTCAACGAGCTACGGACCTTATCGTTAGCTGGTGTACTAGGGCCAAATTAGAAATCTCAGCGCGCAAAACAGAAGCAATCGTGCTTAAATGCGGCTGGATATATAGAGCCCCAGTAGGAAGACGGGGAGGAGCGCGCCCGGATCGTAAGCGTAAACAGCTGCGATCAAAGAAGCCCAATCTAATCGTGCGAACCCCGACCATTAAGCTAAGCGACAAACCGATAGCGTTCAAGAAAACTGTGCGATATCTTGGTGTCCATTTTGATCAAGGCATGGGTGTCCGATCCCACTGCCAATACCTCAGCGACAAGGGCTGGTCGCTGTTCGGGTCTCTTAGAAAACTCGCAACATGTCAATGGGGCCTCCGCTTTGCCACGCTTGCCCTCATGTACCGCGGAGTACTCTGTCCAGTAGTTACACACGCGGCCGCGGGATGGAGCGATCTGTGCGGAACAGGCGAGGTCAAGACCCTTAAGGCCATGCACAACGGTGTGCGCTCATTTCAGTATGCTCGGCCTACCGAAAGACTTCTTTCGAATCCCTTTGCGTCGTTGCAGGCGTATCCCCCATTCACATCTTCCTCGCCCAGCGAAGGGCAGCGTACGATATCAGAAAAGGTAGGGACACCAAGATCGGAGAGGTCCTGGTCCCCGCCGCGGACAAAGGCGCGACCGAGCGCGTAAAGGCTGAGGCAAACAAGATGTGGCAGGCGCAGTGGGAGATATCCACGAAAGACCTTACCATGTTCGTCTTCATCGAGTCCGTGCAGCAGAGACTTGCTGCACGATGGGTGGTGCCGAACCACTATAGCACACAGGCGCTGACCGGGCACGGAAACTTTCGCGAGCTTCTCGCGAAGTACGCTGTCGTCGACAATGCGGAATGCGCCTGCGGTGGCGGCACTGACCCCGTGGCACACCACCTCCTGGAGTGCCCGGAGTTCGCTCCTCAGAGAGTAGCTCTGCAGGAGATTGTTGGCGAAGAGGGGTGGCCGGCGTCGGCTTGAAGGCTCGTTGCCAAGCCGGAGGCATTCCGCGTATTCTCCGACTTTTGTAGAGAATCCCTCTGGATCAAGGGATTCGAAGGCAGGGACAGATAGATAGGCTTCCTCCAGAACGTAGAGTCATCGTTCAAGTTAACTAAATCTAAATCTAAGATAAAAAGCGAGAAAAAGTTAAGCTATGATAGCTAAGTAGATTAGAATCGCTCACCTGAAGAGTTTCGGAGCCTTCAGGCCAGGAGGTCCTAGCTTGTATGGGAGTACGGGCACAAAGTTTTAAAGGAATAGTTCATTTAGGGACTGTAGATGGCAGTAGTTTCAGCGGAATTGTAGCTAACACTTCTGAATGAAATAATACTAAGGATGTTGGAAGGAAAATCGTTTACACTTGAAACTACTCTTAACAGGATATATTTCTGCACACTTTGTAAAACCACTAAGCTGTTAACACTTTAAGGATCCTCAACAGAATAGGACGCATCTACGTGAGGCCCTTTTCAGAAAGGGAAAATAGGAATAAAAATATGTACAACTATGAATCTAGTGACTAACAAATGTCCCTATAACTAACATGATTCTACTCGCCACAGAATCATGGGGTTTTCTCGTAGTGCGCAGTGAGTGTTTGTTCACTGGTTGCATCGTTGCGTAGCGCGAGAGGATAGGTGCGCTCGCAACACTAGCACTAAGGCGGTACAAGGAGGTACCCCGCAATCGACTCGCTATGCGCGTCAATCTTAACCTCGCTACCGCTGGTAAGGTAGGCAGCGTCTCGGGAACACGTGGAATAGGCAATGGCAGGCAATGGAGAGGTGCAGAACAAGAGAGATCCAAACTTCGGTTTCAGTGATAACAATAACAGTATAATATATTGTGAGTCTTGGAGGATGCAAGATATCACTGAGTGGAGCACTGTCGCGGTTACTGGTACCATGTGGCAACGAAATAGAGAAACAAAACCGAACTTCACTTCACACGGCAAGAGCACGTCCTGACGACGCTGGGCGGAAGTACGACAGGCCCGCCACAGAATCAGTGCCATCTATAACGAATTCGAAATGGCGAAAGCTGGCGGGCTGCATCAAATTCGAAAGCTTTACTTCTGATTGTGAGCTGGCTCGAGAAGAGTCTGCTCTTCAATTCAGAATGGTTTTGTGTTCTGTAAAAAATTGTTTATCGTCCGGTAAAGTATTTTACTTTCCACGCAGTGATGGTTCAAGGCGTTCAAAGTGGATAGTTGCTTGCGGTGATCCAAATTTGTTTAATTTACAGGCGACTACTCTGGATACGAAAGGGATCCGCCCGAGGCACGTTGAGGAGCGATATTTTTTATACAGCAGGCTATCTAATACGGCAGTACCCACATTACATTTACCAGGTACAACTATATTTTATACTCCGTAATATTTATTCTATTTCCTAAAATAACGAGGTGGGGTACATATGAGAAAAGAAAAATTGTTATACACAATACCCGCAGTGTATAGATACCCTCGGATTATAATTTCAAATTCGCATAAAATTTGGAACATGATTAATTTCGTCGATGTTTTGCTTCCGAAAAATGTGGTTTTGACAATTGATTTATTACGCGGTTAAGTGAATATGATTTCGTTATCATGTGTTTGTTTGAAGGTATAATAGAATGTATTATTCAGATTTTTTTTTTTAACATCGAGCAGAGCTGCTTTATTACATCGAGCGGAGGAAATTTTCAAATCTGACTCTACGCAGTTAACAGAATGTAAGTATATAAATCAATATAAATTATAACGCACCAAAGCAAATTTCATAGTATGACGGATTTTCAGAACGCCTTAGATTTCTAATTAGCATTAAAAGGAAATAGACCAACGGACAAAAACCTGATGTATCGGGAGAAAGTGGTTGCTAGAACCACTTGAAATCACTCGAAACATCTGAGTGCATTCTTTCGGGCTTTATGAGCCAGATGTGGGAGAAAACGGTAAGACACAACTGGACACAACGATCGAAAGCGCAGGGTTGAAAATGCCATTCTCTCCTTAACAATGAATATGTATTTTTATTGTGATGTTTTTACACGAGTTTTCAACAATTACTTATTAGTTATTAATTATTGAGTAAGCAACTGTAGTGTAGAAACATGTTAGAACCCGTGGCGCGTACACCTAATCCCTATAGACGGGAGCGGGTGTGTAAGTCGTTGGCTGGTTACACAGCCAGGGTGAGATCCCTATCGGGCGCGTCTCCAGGTGGCGGATAGGAGGAGGACCAGTAGGAAGGGAGGACCTCACCCGAAAGGGGACGAGGACTCTCAGTACTGCTGGCCAGTGGTGAACATAAGTGAAACCCGCGGTGTAAAATCCGTATGAGGTGGATCGAAAGTCCTACCGTGGACCAACTCTCCAAGCCAAGGTGTAGAGCTATTCGTGCCGAAGGCTGAATGGCACTGGGGGAGCAGTGTCGCTAACGAATGCCCTTGGGGGGACTGGCAACCCCCATTGTATAAGTGCCTTACCCTCGTATAGAGGCTCTGCGGGGGTGGACCTCTTTTCCCCGTTAATCGTGGGACGACAATGGAGGAATTAAAAAATAAACTAAAAGATCTAGATGTCGTTGAGGAGGGAGGGGAGGCTTCGGTGGAAACTGAGGCTTCTCAAAAAGGGGTCGAAACCCAGGATCCTGTCCCTGTGGACTTGGTCATGGATGGAGACTCCTACAACACTTCCTCGGTGGGAACAGAGGTAGTCGGCAAGACGGCTTCTGTAACCAAGAAGAGGAAGGGCAAAAGCGGTCACCAGAGGAAGCTGGCGCGAAGAGCTAGGAAACTAGCGGAAGCGGTGGCGGCCTCTGTACCGGCAACTGACGACGAACCTGGAGGCTCAGCTGCTGAGCATACAAGGGCGAGCGTCAGGGACTCGATTACTTCGGTCGGCGCGTGTGAGGCCTCAGACAAGGGGAGGAAGCGCCCCAAGTCTGACGGCAACACACCGCCGGGCGGGGGGAAAGAGTCTAAGAAGATGAGGCTTCTTCCTCCCCCGTGCTCCTACAGGGAGGCTGCTTCGGGAGAATGTAGGGTGGCAGTAGCCCTGAGCGGCTTTCCTGAGGAGACGCTCACGGGGGAGCAGGAGGTGCTCATTATGAGGGCCATCGATAGGAGGATCGACGCTCTTCAAAAGGGAGCGACGGTCCCACTATTCGATGGCTCTCGCACGGGCGGTGGGGTGTTGATTGTCCTGTGCAGCAATGTGGCGTCGAAGGATTGGCTGAAGGCGGAGCTTCCCAATCTTAAGCCTTGGGAGGGTGCCTCCCTTCAAATCTTGGAGGGAGATAAACTGCCGAGGCTGAGGAAATTGTCGGTGATGATACCGGGTCCACCCGAGGACACACCGATAATTCTCAGAACATTCGGCCTTCAGAACCGGAACCTGTTCACCGAAAGGTGGAGGGTCTGGTCCAGAAGAACGGAGGGGCTCTCGGTGCATATGGTTCTAGGGGTGGATCCGGAATCATATGCGCAGCTGGAAAGCCAAGACTTCGTGGCACATGCGGGGCTGTTCAGGGTTCTCTCCAGGAGAACCCAGAACACAACCACAGGTGAGTCAACCAAATCGGGCACGGTGGAACCTATGGCTAGGGGGGAGGAAAAGAAGGAGGCTATTGAGGGGCAGACTTCTGGCACTTCCTCTGGGCCGGAGGGGATCCCGAGCACCAGCATCCGCACTGAAGAGCAGGGAGCGGAAACGCAAACTGCAGGAAGGTGGCAGGATGCTAAGGAGAGGAGGAGGGGTAGGCCCTTCAAGGCGGTAAGTACTGCATCAGCAGTGCCGGCTGCTGAGAGGGGAAGACTCGGACTCTTCTTCAAGGGATCGAAAGAATCAAAGGCGGAAGAGAAGCCTGTAAAGGGTGGATCGGAAGCCAAGGGGCTAGGAGGAGGAGGTTCGCAATAACGGGCCTCCTTATCCGAACTCCTTACGCGAGGAGAAGCGTGGGATATTTGTCTAATGGATACTCCCGGCTACAATTTCTCGCAGATTAACTTGCAACATTGCATAGCAGCGGCGGCACTCGTAAGCCGTAGCATTGCAATGGGGCATACAGATGCCATTCTAATCCAGGAACCCTGGCTTCTCAAGGATGGCCGGGTCGGAGGGTTAAATCTGGCTGGAGGCTCGCTTATACAGGCGGGTAACAACCTATACCCTAGAGCCTGCGTGTATGTCAGGAAGGGGATAGAAACCTTGAGGCTGATGGATTTCTGCACAAGAGATCTGGCGGCCGCAAGAGTGCTACTAAATATAGATGGACGAAAGGCTAGCATAGTAATATGCTCGGCTTATCTGCCATATGATAGTGTTGATCCTCCCCCAACGAGGGAGCTCATGAACCTTGTGGACTTCTGCAGGAGGCATGGGCATCCTTTGATTGTTGGCTGTGATGCAAATGCACACCATACAGTATGGGGGAGTTCAAACGTCAATAAAAGGGGGGAAGCCCTGTTTGAGTATCTCAACAGTAAGGAAATGGAGATTCTCAACAGAGGCACGACCCCAACTTTCGTTACATCCATTAGGCAAGAAGTCCTGGACGTAACTATGTGCTCTTTCAGTTTGGTTTCTAAGGTGAGCGATTGGCACGTCGCAGAGGATGACACTCTATCGGACCATCGACTCATAAGATTCAGGATCTCGGGTGGATCCAAGAAACATGGACAGGTCTATAGAAATCCCAGAGATACTGACTGGTCACTTTATACTGATGAGGTGACCGAAGGACTCAGGGGGTTCTGTAAAAGGCAGGGCTCAGAAAGGTGGATTGAAGGTGAAGTTATGAAACTCCAGTCCACCATGAGCAAGGCTTTTGAAAAGGCCTGTCCCATCAAGATCTCAAAGGGGAACAAAAAAACCCCATGGTGGAATGCGGAGATTAATAAGCTCCGCAAACAATCAAGAAGGCTGCTAAACAGGGCCTTGAGGAGTAATAGTACGGAAGACTGGGGATGCTATAAGCAGACCCAGAAAGAGTACAAGAAAGCCATAAGGAAATCCAAAAGAGACAGCTGGAGGGACTTTTGCGGCAGCATGGAAGCCCTGCCATTGATAGCAAGGCTTCGGAGAGTGCTGGGCTCGGGACCTTCGTCTCAATTGGATGGATTGAGGTTGGCAGACGGCAGGATGGCAGAGAGCAAAGAAGATATTCTGTCGTATCTGCTGCATACACACTTCCCAGGATCGGGCAGGGTGGAAGGTGATTCCAAGATAGAGGGGACCTGGACCAGGAAACCCTCTAAAAAGGAATGGAGAATAGCCACCAGCGTGGTCACGAGGGATAGGCTTAAGTGGGCAATTGGCACGTTTGGCAGGTTCAAGAGTCCGGGCCTGGACGGGATCTTCCCGGCTCTGTTACAAGAGGGAGGGGAGGAACTGTACAGACGCCTGGCTCAAGTACTGCAGGCCTGTCTTGCCACGGGCTATATACCCAAAATATGGAGGAGGGTAAGAGTAGTGTTCATACCTAAATTAGGTAGGGATACATACGATAAGCCCAAATCTTACAGACCCATTAGTCTGATGTCTTTCATGCTGAAAAGCATGGAAAGACTGATCGAGAGATTTGTAAAGGACACAGTCATTGAGACTAATCCCTTACATGTCTCTCAACATGCCTACAGAGCGGGCAGATCTGTGGAGACGGCTCTACACTGCCTCACTCGTGAGGTGGAAAAGGCTTTCTCACATGGAGAGTCTGTACTGGGGGTATTTCTGGATATCGAGGGAGCCTTTGACAACACGGGGTTCGACTCGATATGCGAAGCGGCCATACGTATAGGTATGGACCGCACTCTGGTACGCTGGATTCGCAATATGCTGATGTCCCGTACTGCTACGGCTAACCTCGGTGAAGCTGTGGTGCAGGTTCAGGTGGCCAAAGGCTGTCCGCAGGGAGGTGTCTTATCGCCGCTACTGTGGAGCCTGGTCATTGACGAACTGCTGGATAAGCTAACCAAGGCGGGCTTTAATACGCTGGGGTATGCGGATGACCTGGTGGTGTCGGTCACTGGGAAGTCGCCCCTGGTCCTATCAATGTCTATACAGAGAGCTATGGATATTGTACAGGATTGGTGCGAAGAGCGGTCTCTGTCTGTCAATCCAGATAAAACAGAGATGGTCTTATTCACAAGGAAGAGGCTCTTCAAACTTAGGGAGCCTTCAATTTTTGGCGTCCACTTGAAATGCTCAGACAAGGTTAAATACCTTGGAGTAATTCTAGACAGGAAGCTGAATTGGTCTGGGCATCTGAAGAAGCAGGCTCAAAGGGCTATCAGTACTTACTGGGCCTGCAGAAGGATGTTTGGCACAACGTGGGGTTTGAAACCCAAAATGGTGGTCTGGTTGTATACTGCAATCATAAGGCCACAAATTTTATATGCTGCTTTGGTTTGGTGGAACTCTACCAAGAAGGGCATCAACATAAAGCTGCTAAACAAGGTACATCATGTTGCTCTCATGGGGGCAACAGGAGCACTTCGTACGACACCAGCCTTGGCCCTAAGTGTTCTCTTGAACTTAGAGCCCTTGCACTTGAGAGCAAGGGCCGAAGCTCGTAGGGCAGCCTATCGGCTAAAATGGCTGGGTCTATGGAGGGGGTACCATATGGGGCACGCTAGTGTTCTAAAAGGGGAGGTGCATCTTCGGAATGTCCTAGGGCAGAAAGGGGACCGCTGCCTCCCAAGATATCTGTTTGAGAAAAGATTCAAAATCAGTATCCCAAGTAGAGAGGATTGGAATACGATTGAGAATCTGATCAAACCACAAGGCCTGGTCTGGTATACGGACGGGTCAAAAACAACAGAGGGAGTCGGGTCCGGCATATGGAGTGCTGGACCTAAAACGATGACTTCAATCGGACTGAGTGAGAATGCATCAGTTTTTCAGGCGGAGATCTTCGCGATCAAGGCTTGTGCTGAAATCAATCTCAGGAAAGGTTTCAGTAATAAACATATTTACATATGTAGTGATAGCCAGGCGGCCTTAAAAGCGCTGGAATCACATGGAACTATTTCCACACTCGTAAATGAGTGCAGAGAGAAGCTTGAGGAACTGTCAGGTAGGAGGAACAGGGTCAAGCTTCTCTGGGTACCAGGGCACGCAGGGATCCTGGGGAACGAGAGAGCACACGAGCTGGCCAGAGCTGGAGCGGAACTGAAAGACGGACCAAAGGAAAGTATTGGGACGTCTCCAGGACTGCTTAAGGCAGAGGTAGGCAAGTTGCTCAATGCTGAATTTAGTCGACTATGGACTGAATCTCAGGGTATGAGGCAGTCAAGGCACTGGATATCGGGAACTTCGGCTAGACGTGGAAGATTTCTCTGCTCGCTCGACAGAGAGGACCTACGTCTGGTAGTGGGACTCGTGACCGGGCATTGGCTGGTGAAAAAACACCTGTTCACCATGGGGCTGGCAGACAGTCCCTCATGTGACGTTTGTGGGGTGGAGGAAACGACACTTCACATAGTCCTTGAGTGTGATAGGTGGGCGTGTCTCAGACACAGAACTTCCAGCGAACAAACGCTTAATACAAGGGACTGCATGGAACTTGGGGTGGACTGGCTACTGAGGTTCGCCAAAGGGGCTAGTCTACACAGGGCTCACATACCCATATCTGGCTGATGCCACCAAGCCTATAATGTGGAGGCTCGGTCACAATGGCCCCAAGGAGGGCTGAGTGACCGATAAACTTGTTAAACCTAACCTAACCTAATAAATAAATAAATAAATAAGCAATTTATTTATTTATTTTTTTTATTAAACAACTTATTATTAAATATGTATTGCTATCTGCTATCCTCCTATATCTTTCTCTAGTTCTCTTTTCTTCTCTTCCTTCCTACTCATTATCTTTTTGACAAACTCCGCTATCGCCTCCCATTCCTTCTTTCCCTTCAGCATGATTTTAGTAAGATTCCTTAAATTGATTATCCTCCCCTCTAATTTTCCTTTCAGATCCTCCCTGTCGTTTCCAAACTCTTTACATTCAAGGAGGGTGTGGTGCGCGTCATCTTTCACCGCGCATCCAAACTAGCATATCCCGCTGTCTGACTTGCCTATCTTTTCTCTAAAACTGTTGAAGCATCCGTGCCCTGTTAAAATCTGCGTCGGATGGAAGTCTATTTTGCCGAACTTTCTATCTTTCCATTTTTCTATATCTCCTATAAGTTTTCTTGTCCATCCCGATTCTCTTTCCCATTCTGTCCTCCACTCCCTCCATATTTCCCCCTCCTCCCATATCCTCTCCTTTTCTCTATTTTTCCTATTTTGTTCTTTCTTCTCCTCCTCCTGTGTTACCTGTCCTTCTCTCTCTCCTATTTCCCTATTTCTTTCCCCTGAAAACAAACTTCTTTTTCCTTCTATCCATCCATTTAATCTTTATTTCCAGTGGGGGTATGCCAGTAATTGCACATAGGGAATACCTTGATGCGATCTTATATGCTCTGGCTACCCTCCCTAGAGCTAATCTCTGGACTCTCCTAATTTCTTTCCTGTTCTCCTCCCATCTCACTTCTTCACCCCAGATCCCTGCCCCGTACATAACTACCGCTTCCATAATCCTGTAATAGGCTTCTCTCGCTCCCGTTCCTGGTCCCCCTATGTTCGCAGTAATCTTTCTTATTTCTTCCATGATTCTTGTTCATTTTCCTGTCACTCTTTTAAAGTGCGTCTTAAACTTCCCTCCTTTCTCAAAATCCACACCTAAATACCTTATTGTTTTCTTTATTTCTACCATTGTTCCTTCTATTCTAATCTTCGCTCCTTCCTCTATTTTCTTCCTATTAACATACAGATGCACGTCTTTTGCCCCGCGATCTCCAGTCCCATATCCCTCATTTTTGGCCCTATCTTCCCGTTTACTGTCTCTTCTACTATGTCCTTCAGTTTCCCCCATTCCTTACTCTGTCCCATTATTAGAATGTCATCTGCGTACCCTATCAGTTCCAGGCCTTGCGGCATTTCTAGTTCCACTACTTCGTCATAAGCGACATTCCAGAGTATTGGTCCTAGCACCGACCCTTGTGGGACGCCCCTTTCCATCCTAATCATCACTTCTCCTTTGACTGTTTCGTAAATAATTTTCCTGCCCCTAAAGTAATCTCCTAAAATCTCTCTCATCTCTTTCGTAACCCCCCTTCTTTTCAACCTTTCCATTATTATCGGAATTCTTATCGAATTAAAGGCGTTCTTTATATCCAAACCTATTAACAGTCCATAATTCCCCTACCCTTTGCTCCTTCCAAGAAACTTTTTACCCTGTCCAGTGCCAGCATTGTTGATTTTCCCCCACAGAACCCATACTGTCTATCATTAAATAATATATATTTAATAATATATATGTAATAATATATAAATAATGCTTCCTTCCCTAATTCCGTCAATAATCTCTCTTTAAGGATATACTCCATACATTTCCCCCAACCATCAATTACGCATATCGGCCTATACTTCTTCTTACACTCTCCGCCCTTTCCCTTTTCACCTTTCTCTTTTTCTAATAAAATTAGCCTCATCCTTTTCCAATCTTGATATATCTTTCTTTCCTTTCTACACCTTTCCATTACTTCCCTAATACCTCCTATGTCTACCTTTGCAAGTTCTTTAATAACTGATGGTGGAATCCCGTCGTATCCCGCTGCTTTTCTCGCGTTCATGTATCCCACGGCCCTAATCGTTTCCTCCGTACTAATCTCTTTCTCTTGGCTACTATTTCCTCCTTCCCCCATATGCACTCCTCTCTTTTCCATACTATGTCCCTCTCCTTCTTCGTTTCCTCTTTCCTCTTCTCTCGGGAACAGTTCTAGCATTATTTTAACGGCCTCTTCTCTCCCTAATTTAGGCAGGCTACTTCCTCCTTTCCACCTTTTCCTAATTAACCTATAGGGTTTTCCCCATATATCTTTTCTTAATTCTTCACACGCCTGGTCCCAAATTTCCCTTTTCCTGTCCTTTATCGCCCATCCTAACCTTTTCTTTGCCTGCTTGTATCTATCTATCTCCTCCTCCGCATTACGCCCTTCTCTCCTTGCCCTTATCATTTCTCTCCTACATCTAGCCGCCTTTTTCTTTATTTCCCCAATCTCGTCTGTCCACCAATATATCCCTTTCCCTTCTATCCTTCTTTTCATCGTTTCCCTACATGTGTGCCTAACTCTTTCTATGTATTCTCTTACCATCTCTTCTTCCTCTACCTTCCCCTCCACGTGTTCTTTCCATCCATTACTCATTATTCTCTCGAATTTTTCCTTGTCCAATGATTTCCCGTTCCATATTTCTCTATTCTTTCTCTTATTTCTCCTACTCCCTCTTCTTTCATCTACTGTAGCGAACTTATGGAATGGATACCTATGATCTGAGGCTGAGAAGTCGTCAAGTACCCTACTTTCCCCTAATCTTTTCATTGTAACTTCATCGCATCCTAAAATATCGATTTTGGATGTTTTTCCGTTTCTATAGAACGTGTAGCCCCCGTCACTTGTTATCGGTACGATTCCCATCCTATCTAAGCTGTCCATCAACTCTTCTCCTCTCCTATCCCATCTACTGGATCCCCACCCCGGCGATTTGGCGTTAAAATCCCCCATTATAATAACTTTTCCCCCCCATTTCCTTCTGTCCCTCTCGATCTCCTCTAACCTTTCTATATATTCCCTTATTGTTATATTCGGTGTTATGTAGACTCCTATAATTACTCTATCCTCCATCATAGTTCCTGCATAATCCTTTCCTCTTCTCTCTTCCTCCCCGCCTGTCCATTTACCCCTAATTCCTGTCACCCATACCGCTGCCCTTCCATCTTTGCTCCCTATCCAATTATCCCTTATTTCATAGGGCTCCGCCATGACCACAATATCCGCCATTTCTTTCCCCGCCCTTCTATACATTAAATCCTGCGCTAACCTACAATGATTGAGGTTTATTTGCAAGATCCTAATCTCATCTTCTTGCTTATTTTTTCCTTTCCCATATTTTCCTTTATTTTTATCCTCTACCATAATTCCTATTGTAATATTCATCTGCCTCCTCATTTATCCTTCTCGCTCTCAGATCCCTAAATACTCTACACCCCATTGTTGAAGCTACATGTTTTATATCCTCTCCTTTCCCCCCTGCTCTCTCACAAAGGAAGCATTTTATCTCTCCGTTGCATCCATTTAAGTCATGCCCCCCCCCCCCACATCTCCTACATCTCGTCTCCCTCTCCTTGCAATTATAGCTACTGTGTCCGATCTCCTGACATTTGAAACACCTGATCGATTTAGGTTCTATTCTTATTCTTGCTATTGTAAATCCTATCCTTATCTTATTCAGACTTCCTACCTTCCTTTCGAATTTCCCCGGGATATCGACTACCGCAATCTGTGACCCTAGGTTTGTAATTCTCGTTGTTACAAATCTCATAATATCCTTATTTTCCATCCCTAACTCTTGTCTAATCCTCCTCTCGATTGCTTCCCTATCCGCACTCGGGTCTACGTCTCTGAGTTCCACTCTGATCTTTTCCTGTAGTACCTCCGCACTCCTTGTACCCTCCTTGTCCCCGATCCATCTCCTAATCTGGTTTGCATCCCCCTTATCACCTACTTCTAATAGGATATGTCCCTTCCTACTCTTCCTTACTTTCTCTACATACTCCGCTATTTCCTCCCCCCCCGTCTGTAATCTTTCTAAACACTTCCTCATACTTCTCTCCTTCTCTAATCCTCATCAATACTGCTTCTCTTCTCCCCTTTATCTCCCCCTTTGTCAATCTGTTTTTCCTAGTCACTCTGTATCCTCCCTGTTCCTCTTCCATTCTTCTCTCTCCCCTTTGATCTCCCCTTTTCTCTATTTCCGCTCTTCTATCCTCTTCCCTCCTATATCTTCTCTTTCTCCTCTCAACTTCTAACCATTCCCCCTCTATTCCCTCTTCCGTACTTCTTCTATTATCTACCCCCGCCCTATTATCCTCTCCTCCCCTTTTCGTTTCTATCTTACTCCTCCTTTCCTCTCTTTCTCTTTCCAAATTTCCTGCCTCCCTTTCCCTCCTCTTTCTGTCTCCCCCCTTCAGCGGCGTTATATCCTTCCTTTTCTCTCCCATTCCACTTCTACCTGCGCTCATGATTTTTCCTCTCTCCCAATCTCTATTCCCTCCCCACACACCTATTCCTTTCTCTGCCGTTTCCTTCCTACTTCCCTCTTCTCTATCGCATTGAGACCCTCTATCCACCATTATCTTTCTTCTTTTATCTATACTATCTCTCATTGACCTTGTCTGAATCCTCACCTTTGTTCTAATCTGCCCTATTATCCCTCCTGCCTCTATTAGTTCCTCCACTATCTTCCTACATCTCTTCCTTTCTCCGTCTCTCATATTTTTATTTCCATCTAAGTATTCCGCTAGTACTTTCGTCTACAGAACAACTTTCTCCATAATCCTAATCAATTCCTCCATCCCCCCTTCCCATTCGTCTGTCTCCGATTCACTTTCTACCCTACTCCTCTCCCTCTCTCTAATTTGACCTACTCTCCTATCCACCGAGTCCGAGTCTGGACGGGATCTTTCCGGCTCTGTTACAAGAGGGAGGGGAGGAACTGTACAGACGCCTGGCTCAAGTACTGCAGGCCTGTCTTGCCACGGGCTATATACCCAGAATATGGAGGAGGGTAAGAGTAGTGTTCATACCTAAATTAGGTAGGGATACATACGATAAGCCCAAATCTTACAGACCCATTAGTCTGATGTCTTTCATGTTGAAAAGCATGGAAAGACTGATCGAGAGATATATAAAGGACACAGTTATTGAGACTAATCCCGTACATGTCTCTCAACATGCCTACAGAGCAGGCAGATCTGTGGAGACGGCTCTACACTGCCTCACTCGTGAGGTGGAAAAGGCTTTCTCACATGGAGAGTCTGTACTGGGGGTATTTCTGGATATCGAGGGAGCCTTTGACAACACGGGGTTCGACTCGATATGTGAAGCGGCCATACGAATAGGTATGGATCGCACTCTGGTACGTTGGATTCACAATATGTTGATGTCCCGTACTGCTACGGCTAACCTCGGTGAAGCTGTGGTGCAGGTTCAGGTGGCTAAAGGCTGTCCGCAGGGAGGTGTCTTATCGCCGCTACTGTGGAGCCTGGTAATTGATGAACTGCTAGATAAGCTAACCAAGGCGGGCTTTAATACGCTGGGGTATGCGGATGACCTGGTGGTGTCGGTCACTGGGAAGTCGCCCAAGGTCCTATCAATGTCTATACAGAGGGCTATGGATATTATACAGGATTGGTGTGTAGAGCGGTCTCTGTCTGTCATTCCAGATAAAACAGAGATGGTTTTATTCACAAGGAAGAGGCTCTTCAAACTTAGAGAGCCTTCCATTTTTGGCGTCCATCTGAAGTGCTCGGATAAGGTTAAATACCTTGGAGTAATTCTAGATAGGAAGCTGAATTGGTCTGGGCATCTGACGAAGCAGGCTCAAAGGGCTATCAGTACTTACTGGGCCTGCAGAAGGATGTTTGGCACAACGTGGGGTTTGAAACCCAAAATGGTGGTCTGGTTGTATACTGCAATCATAAGGCCACAAATTTTATATGCTGCTTTGGTTTGGTGGAACTCTACCAAGAAGGGCATCAACATAAAGCTGCTAAACAAGGTACATCGTGTTGCTCTTATGGGGGCAACAGGAGCACTTCGTACGACACCAGCCTTGGCCTTAAGTGTTTTCTAGAACTTAGAGCCCTTGCACTTGAGAGCAAGGGCCGAAGCTCGTAGGGCAGCCTATCGGCTAAAATGGCTGGGTCTATGGAGGGGGTACCATATGGGGCACGCTAGTGTTCTAAAAGGGGAGGTGCATCTTCGGAATGTCCTAGGGCAGAAAGGGGACCGCTGCCTCCCAAGATATCTGTTTGAGAAAAGATTCAAAATCAGTATTCCAAGTAGAGAGGATTGGAATACGATTGAGAATCTGATCAAACCACAAGGCTTGGTCTGGTATACGGACGGGTCAAAAACAACAGAGGGAGTCGGGTCCGGCATATGGAGTGCTGGACCTAAAACGATGACTTCAATCGGACTGAGTGATAATCCATCAGTTTTTCAGGCGGAGATCTTCGCGATCAAGGCTTGTGCTGAAATCAATCTCAGGATAGGTTTCAGTAATAAACATATTTACATATGTAGTGATAGCCAGGCGGCCTTAAAAGCGCTGGAGTCACATGGAACTATTTCCACACTCGTAAATGAGTGCAGAGAGAAGCTTGAGGAACTGTCAGGTAGGAGGAACAGGGTCAAGCTTCTCTGGGTACCAGGGCACGCAGGGATCCTGGGGAACGAGAGAGCACACGAGCTGACCAGAGCTGGAGCGGAACTGAAAGACGGACCAAAGGAAAGAATTGGGACGTCTCCAGGACTGCTTAAGGCAGAGGTAGGCAGGTTGCTCAATGCTGAATTTAGTCGACTATGGACTGAATCTCAGGGTATGAGGCAGCTAGGCACTGGATATCGGAACTTCGGCTAGACGTGGAAGATTTCTCTGCTCGCTCGACAGAGAGGACCTACGTCTGGTAGTGGGACTCGTGACTGGGCATTGGCTGGTGAAAAAACACCTGTTCACCATGGGGCTGGCAGACAGTCCCTCATGTGACGTTTGTGGGGTGGAGGAAACGACACTTCACATAGTCCTTGAGTGTGATAGGTGGGCGTGTCTCAGACTCAGAACTTCTAGCGTACAAACGCTTAAAACAAGGGACTGCATGGAACTTGGGGTGGACTGGCTACTGAGGTTCGCCAAAGGGGCTAGTCTACACAGGGCTCACATACCCATATCTGGCTGATGCCACCAAGCCTATAATGTGGAGGCTCGGTCACAATGGCCCCAAGGAGGGCTGAGTAACCGATAAACCTGTTAAACCTAACCTAACCTAACATGTTAGAGTAATAGTATATTTCTCTTAAATATATAATAATAATATTATTTATTGATTGTTATTATTATATATGACAATATTATTATATATTTTTTAGAAATAATAATAACAACATTCTTATTGTCATTGAGAATTTAAATGTCGCGCTCAAACAATGTGATCGGAAAGATCACGTGAATAACCATGTGACCGGGCATCGATTTACTTCCGCTTCCATTATTGTTCCATGCGATTTTGATGGTATTTTTATACATTATTTTTGTCAATTCTCTAATTAAGTGGATACCGTTTTATGTTCCATTATTCATATCTATTTTGTTATGACAGCTACATCTGGAATGGAAGCGGGAGAATGCAGTAACCCTGAGGGAAAATTAAAGAAAAATCCAAAGAAAAGGAAATATGGTTAGTATCACATCATATTATCTAAAACTGTAAAATAATATAAAATTGATTTTAACTTATCGCAGAAATGTGTTCCTTTCGCGGTATCACAGCACTGATCATAGCGTAATATTTATTTCATATATTTTATTAATCGAGTATTATTTTCTCATCTTAGAATCTATTATGAAACTGTTTGGCGCAACGAGCGAGAAACGGCTCATCGAGCTGGACAAGAACATGTACGCTGCAATCACCACCTTAACTGGGGAAGTGCGGTGACTGAAAAGGCGCAATTTATGTTATAAGGAACGAGTATTAGATGCTGCAAGGTGCTCCAATAATAATTTGCATGCGATGTTCGAGTGTCTGCCAGAGGCAATGAAGCAACTTGTAGTATCTAATATACGTAATATTAATAAAAATAGATATTCGCGACACTTTACAACCGATGATAAAGTGCTAGTATTATCTATTATGAAAAGATGTTCTGCGAGTGGTTATCGATTTTTATCAAAATTACTAATTCTTCCGCCTTTGGAAACAATTAGAAAATTTATGGCTGGGTTTAGCATTAATGCGGGAATACATGATTTAGTTTTCTTAAATTTAGAAGCAAAAATGCAATATTATAGAGATAAAGCTCGATGCGCAGTTCTTCTTTTTGATGAAATGAAGTTAACTCCATCATTATCATATGATACGTATAATGATGAAGTTATCGGATTTTCCGATAATGGAGCGGTACGGCAGTCAATTATTGCTGACCACGTTATGGTGTGGGTGCTGAAAGGCATAAGCGAGCCTTGGAAGCAACCAGTTGCTTTTTCATTTTGTAAAGGCACTACGCCGTGGGAACATACTTCCCTTTTTTGTGAAAAGATAGTTAGGAAATGCTATGAAATAGGCATTAATGTAGTAGCATCTGTTTGCGACTAAGGCACAACAAATGCCAAAGCTTTAAAGCATTTACTATTAGATTCACGCCGTGCTTCATTTCATGCCGGTAATGAAACACATCATAATGTAGTTATCATTGATGGCCGTCGTGTCGTTCCACTGTATGAAGTTCCGCATTTGCTAAAATGCATAAGGAATAATTTAATTAGTAAAAATTTGAAATTTACAATTAACAAGGAAGAAGGTATCGCAATGTGGAAACACATTGAGGATGGCTTCTTTATAGATCAGAATAGGGGGCCATGTCGGCTGGCCAAAAATATTTCTTTTGCACACGTGTATCCCTCACAAACGGAAAAGATGAAAGTTTCTTTTTGTGCACAAATTTTTAGTTTAACTTTTAGTTCGGTAATTGATACTTTTAGTAGTACAAACTATTCAAGTTTGTGCGGGACGAAAAAGATGCCATCCGATGGAATTTATACATCGCGATGGCGTCTTTTTTAAAATGAATTACTCGATTCATTGAATTATAAAACAGGTGCGAAGGAAATGTTTTCTGCTGAAAAGAATATCGAGATATGGAATAATGCTATAAATGTCTTTAATTCAATGGCATTTATAAAAAGCAAGCCGTCAGATGAAACCCATCCAGACTTTTTAAAAAACTGGATCCATACTTTACATGGATTCAAAATTTTAAAAACCTGCATGGAGGACTTGGGATTCGAGTACTTTGAAACGAAAATTTTTATTCAAGATTGTTTGGAAATTTTTTTTTCGTTTAGTACGTCAACATAGATGTCGAGACGTGAATCCTAATTGTTTAAATTTCATTAATACTTATAAAACTTTATTTTTAAATAATTGTTCTCGTAGTTTGAATTCAAAGTGCACTAATTGTGAACCATACGAATACGCAGACTTTCTTTCCGACCTGAAAAGTTTTATTTGTGCTCCTGTCGTAAGTGATGACAGTAAGATTAATATTCCTGATCTGCCAAAACCAGACATCATTATTACTTGTAGCTTACATTTTGCAATTTTCCCAACTACAATTTTACCTCCTATTTAAAAAAAAAAATAATGCATCGCGGCAGGACGATACATTTTGTGAACAAATTGAAAAACTGTCACAACTCTGTTTTTATTACATGCCGAGTATCGCCCACCTAAAAAATTTATCACGCATTTTAGTAAATACGATTGTTACAGCCGGCCCTGGAATTTTTCGAATTTCAGTCAGGCGCTTGGTAAAAAAGCCTAGGAAGCGAGAAAATGCCTAGCTGTATAGGGTTACTTCCAATCCGCAAACAGCCAAATTCCATTAAGGCCCAATTTATGACTTCCGTTAACCTTAGCGAGAATTTTCACTCGCATCCTTGACGCCCTTCCATCACCACTTCCACTTCCATCACCACTCATTTTTCCACATTTTCCAGCACCCCACTCCCAAAAAACGCCCCATATAAGCTGTCTGTTTTTTGCTTCTGGGGTTTTTCTTAACTTAGTATCCGGAGTACGCTTGTTACTCACGAATCGATAGTTCCCCCGCGAACCGATGCGTTATCGTAATTTCGCACAATTCATTGAAAGTTAATTTCAATTGTTGTAAGGGAACCACCGCACGAACTTAGTGTTTCGTTGGTATCCATCTTGTACAAGTAGTATTAACTTATTTAGAAATACACCTTTATATTCTTATAACAGAATATTTAGAGACTTCATTATTTACCACTGCACCTTCGAGTAACAGAGCAACGTTCCCTACTTATTCACTCAAGCCGCTCGGAGTGAATAAGATCATTTGTTTAAAGTTACGGGTCAAGTTTCAGATTCGAGAGTTCACCGGTTGCAACTGCTCCTATAGAAAGCTATAGGCTAGTCCAGTCCCCGGATCACTTCCCCAAAATTAGTTGCAATTGGATCCTCGCAAACGTAATCGAAGAATACCGGCCGCGTTCTGCCACACGCCCGGCTCGTAACAGGCTCATCGTATTCCTCTTTTTACGTAGGCAAAATGTCTGAGAGGAACCATGGGTCAGAAACGAACAGTTATTTCGCAAATTAACTTTTAATTGGGTCTCCCGATTAAAATTTCGCCAATAGTTAAGGTAGTTCTTTCACATAGGAGCGGATTTTATGGGTGCTATGAATGGGCCCCATTGAATATCTATAAAACAAATGATAATTTATTGAAGTATTGATTAAAGTAATTACTGGATAAATTACAAAATTTTTTGTTAATTAATACTATAAATTTGATAATTAATTTTAAAGGTAACTTTTATATTTGATACGTTCCTGTTAAAAGTTTGGCAACGCTGTGAAGAATCACTAGTGACTCTATGTGGTTAGTTTCGTAAAGTTTTAGAATAAAAAAAGAGGTGGGATACGCTGTGAGACACCAGTACCAAACGGTGGGATACGTTTGCTAACACGAATACTTTACCTAAATTTCTTATTCATTTTTGGAAAAATACAATATAAAACTCGAAACAGAGAATCAATTTATTTCTTTAGTTAACACTAGAACTACCGGCGTTAAATCTATCATATTTCAATATATTAAATAAGTACTTTGAAAAAGAAGAAATTGACTAGCAGAAAGGATTATCAATTCAGTGATTTATGTCTTTTGTGATGGAAGCAGAATTTTTGTTCAATGGCTCTTCTATGAACTTGGAAAATTTTTGGAAAAAATTGTGTACCAGTCATTTTGACTGGTTTGGTAGTTCTAGTGTTAAATTCTTAATTAATTGGAAAAACCTACATTTTAATAAAAATTATAGAACAAATACTTTTGAAATTAAGTGACGATATAACATACATATTTTTCTGTTTACAATATTAATTTTGATTTTTCAACTGATTTAATATTATCAATAATATTTCATATTTTATTTCGTATATAAATATTTTATCTTACACATACATACTTAGAGTCGTTCGGGTAAGTATGCGCATTGTCTTTTAATAGTTATAAACTTTTTAACCCTCGGAGTACTGACGGTAGAAGCAGCGGCACGGCCGTCGCTCGGGGTCGCTCGGACCCATAGCGCCTTCTCATTGGAGGTTTCAAAGGAGAAGCCGCCACTATGCCTATCACTGTGTTTGTAAATATGATCGAGCTACTACAAGCAATATTATTTGGCAGCTTCTCCTTCTCCAGCAACAAAATCCAGTATTGCATTTATTCTATTTTCAATTTCTCATCTGTTTTTATCATAGAAATAGTGTAATTGAAAAATGCAAATGTTACACATAAATGAAAACCTTTGGCATGTCTATGTGTCTTCTAATTAGAAGGAAGTCATAAATATTCCATCCCTTGCTCTTAACAACTAAAGCTATTTCACAGCAAACTTCTAAAAAGACCCAAAGTTTGCGATACTACATAGAGTATTTTCTAATCTCAAGCATTTATTTGGAACGTTCTGTTTCCAGTGGAATACAAATTTTAATTCGGCAATGACTATCTATTACAATTCAACATCAGGTGCGTTTGATACTTTATATTAAAAATTAAAAATGGATAATAAATGGACCGAAATAATGGACGGAATTAGTGTTCCGCAAAGAGTCAGTCCTTCCACCGCAAAGTCACTTTGGACACTGCTGAAAGTAAAATGATGAAGGCGCGTCTAGAGGGATACCCTCCTTGCCCCTCTACTGCTTCGGTAGGCTTCCACTCCTATATACATTGTATGCTACGAGAGATATTCGTCTCTTATCTCTACAAAATAAACAAATGATGCCGCGAGGAACAGAATGCTAGCGATCAAAACGAACGCCGCAAGTCGAAAGATATATTGGTCGAAGTTGCATCTTACATCGGGGTCCGAGCGAACCCGAGCGGAGTACTGCGAGGGTTAATAAAGAATTATCTTGAAGACTATATAATTAAATAATGAGAGATCGACTTATAAATATAAAATCACATAAAATCAGATCACTAAATTGAACTTAAAAGAAATTTTAAGTAAGTAATAATAATATAATTAAGACCACGAGTCAGACTCGTGATATTCATGTTCAGCCTGAAATGTCGAGTACGAGTCAGGCTCATGATATTCATGTTTGGTCTGGAACTGAACAACGAGCCCGACTCGTGACATCCATGTTTGGCCTAAAATTTTCATCACGAGTCAGAGTCGTGAAAATAGTGCAAGGGGTTAATCAATTTTTTTAGCAACAACTTAATTACTTTCGCACATAAAACAACGGCACATAAAACAAGTGCGCGTTCGCACACTTACCCGCGCACACTTTCCCCAAACTGAGATTTTTGATAGATGCTCACATAACTTTACTCGTACAGAACATAACCTCAAATCACACACAGAATAGTAAACTTAAATAAATCATTAATATACAAAAAATTGATTTACCTTGGTAATTATGTTCAGTTTGATGTGACAATCTTTGTCAAGATGACAAAAGTTATAATTTAAACGCCGAATTCTATTTATTTGTACTTAAAAATAAATGGACGAGACGATATCGCAATCTTGTAGATGAATTAAGTCCTTATCATCATACCTTTCAGTTTCCTACGCATATCACAACTTTCCCCGCTGCCCTTCGTAGATAGAAAGGGTGCACACAATTACCCACTGTGCACGGTTACCCCTAATGACTCTATACACACACACATTTATATATCATTATTATTGTGTATTTCATAAGAATATTTTATTTTGTTTATTGATTTCACATTGATTACAATATTTTAAAATGTCTAATCCGAATGAAAACGCAGCTACAAGCGCGAACGCGACTGAAACTAAAAATCCTGATTTGAATACAAATTCAGTAATATCTTCCATGGCAGAATGTCTTGCTTTGCAACAGAGTATGATAAATATTCCAAATTTTGATGGTCGAAATATATCTCTTAAAAATTTCGTTCAAGATATTCAAAACGGTTCAATTTATATACCGCCCGCTTCAGAAAAAACTTTTGTAAGAGCAGTTATTGGAAAATTACAAGGTTCAGCTCGTGATAGTGTTTATGGAAAAGATTTCAATACCGTAAACGATTTAATACAACATTTAAAAACTCGATTTACACCGGGCAAAACATATCCATATTATCATCATGAAATAGAAAATATTCGTATGCGACGAAACGAATCTGTAAATGATTTTTATGATCGTTTAAATATTTTAATTTGTGGCGCACGTTCAATATTAGAAGATTCATACAGTGAAAACGCAGAAGTTATGTTAAAACCATTGAAAGAATGTGCATTAGAAGCATTTCTTAGAGGATTACCAGACGAAATTGCTAGATTCGTAGATGCACGCGATCCTAAAAATTTAGAAGAAGCACTTAAAACCGCACGCGTAGTGAAACACGAATAAAATCGGGAATTTTACAATCTTCCGAGCCTACAAAATTATTTGTACCACGATATGATGAGCGTCCAAATTCACCTATTCCTCACGAATCACGAAACAATAATTATACACGTTCAAGTCCAAATCCAAAATCACATTCTCCAGATGACTCAAACCATTCTAAATTTTCAACTGGATTCTTGAAATCTCCGCAGAAATCACAACCCAATCCAAATCAACCATATTATCCATATCCTTATCCATATTCAAACTTTAGTTATCCACCATATTATCCAATGCCATACCCACAATACTATGCATCATATCCACATAATAACAAAAATCTTCCTCAACCTTCGATTCAATCACAACCACAATCCTATACAAACTCAAATAACGATTCTCAAAATTCTAAATTAAATTCACGTTCACTTTCTCCTCAGTACCTCAGTATCCAAAAACACGGACATTTCAAATAAAAAGCCCGCACAAGACAATCAATTGCCATAGATATCATTGATAGTAATATCAAAGAAGGATATTTACCAAAATTAGATACAATAGACGGCATTTACATAGGCGAAGCTGCAGTAACAATTACCAAAGGGACGTGTCATGTCCTTGCAATAAACACTTTAGAAAAAGACATTGAAATAGATACCACCACAGGAAGTTATTCCATTTGAATACCATAGTTTTCCTGTAGAAAATAATGAATATTTTGATTCTGATACCTTTGATCAATCAGCACCTTGTATTAATGATAGATTCATAGAAATTCAAAAAAGATTACGTTTAGATCACTTAAATGTTATCAGGGACCATATCGATTGGTGAAAGTACTAGGAAATAACAATGTTGTTTTAGAATTAAATAATGAAGAACAGTTCTTAAAGCATACAGATAAAATAGAACTGGTACATAAACAGAAAACACCAAATCAACGTTATACAGGTACACACTTTAACTAAATACAGGGCCGTCGAGGTAAATTCGGAATGTTTTCCATGAAGTCTTACAGTCCAAATGTAAACAAAGCAGATATAAACACAACAGCTTGCAGTAAGGTCATTCAGTAAGAAACCACTGGGCAGTCGACAACTAGCATTTGATCAACCATGAACCGAGAATACGACCGAAGAGCGGCAATAGTCGAATCACTTCGCGCCGGAAAGTCGCCCTCAGAAATAATTGCGTGGTTTGGCTACAAAAAAACGGTAGTGTATGATCTGACTAAGAAATTCAGGGAGTCCGAGAAACAAGAGGAGGTAACGCCTGACAGGGCAATTCATAAGAAGCGGTCTGATCGCAAAAGAACTGCAGAATTTGTGGCTGTGTTAAAAGAAAAAATCAGTCGGGATGGCGGACGGTCAATGAATGACTTGGCGAAAGAAATGGGCGTTGCGAGATCAACTGTTAGTCTAGCAGTGCACGAAGATTTACACTGCAAATCATTTGTTCTTAGGAACCGTCAACTCTTGACTGACAAGAATAAGATCGATAGAAAGGTGAAGGCTCAGGCTCTGCTGAACAATATCAAGCATAACACTACCGGCTTCCTGAAGTTCTTTTCGGACGAGAAAAATTTTATTCAGGACAGGAAAGTGAATCGACAAAATAACCGTTGGATTTGCCAGAATGTCTCTGACGTGCCTATCGTTATGCACACCAAATTTCCCTCCTCTGTGATGGTGATGAGTGTTGTGAGCAGTGAAGGTGACGTAATGCCACTTTATTTCTTCAACCAGGGCCTAAGGTTGAACTCTGATGGGTACATCAACGTGCTGGAGACGAGTATGAAACCTGGGATGGACAGAGTGGCCGCTGGAAGGGAATACGTGTTCCAACATGACTCTGCTCCACCTCACAAGGCAAGAAAGACGCAGGCCTGGCTTTACGGAAATCTAAGCCATCACTGGTCCCCCGACTTGTGGCCTCCTTCTAGTCCTGATTGCAATCCCCTTGACTTTTACGTGTGGGGCGTAGTCCAGGCAAAGGTAAATGCGAAGCCACATAACACGAAAAATTCTTTACGAGCTTCCATTATGGAAGTGATGACGAATATGGACAAAGAGGAGGTCAAGCGAGCCTGTAATAGATTCAGGTCCAGACTGGAGAAGGTCGTAGCAGCTGATGGAGATTACATCGAGTAATTCAATTGTAAATATCATTTACTACTGTTATACCAAATAAAATTAGAATATATTGATATTTACCATGAATTTCAATCGTTTTTCCCTATGTAATGACTTTTCCGGAATTACCTCGACGGCCCTGTATAAGCCATAGACTTAATTATTCCATGAATTATTGCTAATTGCACCAATGATGATTCCATTATATTCATAATATGTAATAGTCATAAGCATTGCACATTTGTATCCGAAAGTGACTGTAATATATTTGTAACTACAAGCGATAAACACAAACTGTTAAAATTAATCAACAGCACTTCATCATGGCATCAACAAGTACCGGTACATCTTCGACCTCCCGTCGATTATTTATAAGTAGGATAGCACCCTGGTCCAAGCCGAAAGATTTGATGAAGGCATTTAAGGATTTCAAACCTGAAAGTGCCTTCGTCCTCAAAAGTCCCACGGGTAACTTTGGATTCGTTACCTTCCAAACATCTCAGGCAGCCGAAAGGGCCCTCACCGAAATAAAGTCAACGCCCATAACTCTCCATGGAAGGAGATTGATGGTCTCTAAGGCGGATTCCTGGCACGATTCAAAGGTGCAGAGGACTATACCTGAGAAGCCGGAAGCTCCAAGCCCATTCCCTGGATGGAACCCTCCGGAGGCACCACGTCTTCCAGAGGAATGCATAGGGACGATAGCAGGTTTCCTTCCTTTTATAGATAGGGCAAGGATGGAAATGGTATCTCGTCATTGGCGCCAAGGGAGTATCTCGCCCTACCGCTCTATTTCATGCTTGGATACCAACTCTTGGCAGTGGAATGAGGGGTGGGAAGGAAAGGAAATATCCTTGAATGCCTTCCATTGGGTTGTACAACGATGTGGCCCTACCTTGAGGTCTGTCATTCTGGACGATGCTAGACTGACCACCAATCTGAAGCCTCAAGCCATCATCATCCTGGCAAAAGCATGTTTGAATCTTGACGAAATTAACATCATTGGAATATTGGTCAGACCATCAGCACTCAGGGAGATTGCTGCACATCAACACCAGCTTCGGAAGCTCTGCATCGGTAAGTGCGCAGGACATGTGGACCCCGAATTAACAACGGTTTTTCAATCAAACCAGGCGATGACCATCTTCGAGGCCAAAGGCAGCGACTTCCGAGGAACAGCTATGTCTGCTCTCTCCAGCGCGGTGGAATTGCTACGTCTGGAGGATTGCAAACAAATAACAACAGACAACTTGGCTCACTATTTACTGAGACTGGAAAACTTACGTGAATTCATACTCAAAAGATGCCGAAACCTGAAAAGAGACGGAATCTTACAAGCCATCATCCAAAACATAAACTTCAAAAACACATTCCAAACACTGACAATATCAGGATGTTTGTTTGAAATAGAACCTCAACAACAGGAACAGAACCCAGAAGAAGAAGAAGATGAAGACCTCCCAGACGTGGCAAATTTCATCGAGCTGGAGTTAGGACCGGTGGAAATCGCTCCATCGCTTCCCTCTGCGCTCGAGTCAATTATCCAACTGGAGCTCACGTTCTGCGGTTGGGTCGACGCGGCCATGATAGCAGAGATAGGAAGGTGCATGCCTGCTGTCAGACATCTCAACCTAACGGCGCACAGTGGTCGATTTCGCCGAAATCCTGGCCAAAACCCCCAAATTTTTTTTTAGAATTTTCAAAATTTAGCAATTGCGTTTGATTTGTAACACATCAGAGCATTGTTTTCCATTAATAAAAATTTTTATTGAACAATACTCTTAGAGATATGCAATGTCAAAGTTGGCACTTAAATAATGTAACGTTTTCACGTCGAAATTGAGAATACGTTTTCAATGTGAAATTAAAGTTTGATCCACTTTTTCAGTATTGGTAGCTATTTATTATACTTTTAATTTATAAATATCTTGGTTTCATTTTTTTATTTAATATTTTACAACTGTGATGGCACAGAATGTAAATCCTATATATTTTTTTCCTTCTGCTAGTGCAGCTTTCTAACTATTATATTCCTCCTTTTCTCCTCTCTTTCCTTTCTATCCTGCATCACCTCAATTCTCCTGATCCTTTTCCTGTTTTCCTCTTCCTTTTCCCCTTCTGCCCCCCATCACCTTTCCCCCCCCCCCCCTCCCTCTCCCCTTTTCCTAACTCCTCCATTCTTCTTTCCACCTTACCAACCCTGTCATCTATACCCCCTATCCACTTCTCTAATCTCTCCCTCTTTTTCTCCTCCTCCCTCATCTCCTCCTTCCATCTTTCCCTCTCCCTCCTCCACTCCTCCACCAGTTTTTTCCTTTCCTCCCTTTCTTCCCTCATTTCTTCCTTCAACTGCTGCACCACCTCTAATAACCCTCTCAGCATTTCCTCCATCCCTAATAGTCCTGACCCTTCCTCCTTCCTTCCCTTCTTTGGCATGCGTTCCATTATCTCCCGCCCCCCACTCGCTCCATTCACTCCCCTCTGCCCTTCCTCCCCTCTATCACTCTTCCTCCCACCACTTCCTTCACTATCCAAACTTTCCACACTAAACCACCTCTCTAGCCTCTCCTCCTTCACGATCTTTCCTATCCTTCCTCTCTTTTGTGCTTCCCACTCCGTCCTCCCCATCTCCCGGCACTCTCCTCCCTCCTTACTCATTCCTGCTCTCGCTTCTTCCTAATCTCCACTTAATCCCTCTCAAATTTCCCGCCTCCTGTTTCCCTGTTCTCTCACTAGGCCGCGACACCTTTCTCCTTCCCGACGGTCCTCTAACCAGTCTTCCGACCCTAACCTCTCTCCCTACCTTTATCCCACCTGTTCTACTCTCTATGCCCTTCCCCACTCTGTTTCATCTCACTCTCACCTGTCCCTGACTCTAAACCACACTTCACCTCACTCCTTCTTCCTTCCTTCCTCTCTCACTCCTTTCACAACACCCAAATTCTCGCACAGTTCTTTCTCACCTCACTCTCTCACGCAACAGGAAACGGAAGTCCCCTTCTGCTAGTGAAATAGTTGTGAATTCCAAAACCATCCAAGCTAATTTTTTTTTTTTAAATTAAACTTTGAAGCTTCCCGAAGAAGACCTCGTTGAGTTTTCTTGCGACTTTTTGCGATTCTTCGAGTTATTGTTATTTGTTTGTCGCGCGCGCCATGCTCGGGGAAGTGCATTTATGACATAGGGCCGGGCTATCATAAGACTACTGATTTTCGTGCCGATCCGACAATTTCTCGATACTCGCACCCGCCATATCAAAGCCGCCATTTTGTTTTTGAAAATTCTGAGTTTGGATTCTTAATCAGCGACCGGAAAAACATAAGACTACTGATTTTCGTGCCGACCCGACAATTTTTCGATATTCGCACCCGCCATATTAGAGCCGCCATTTTGTTTTTGGAAATTCTGAGTTCGGATTCTTAATCAGCGGCCGAAATAATACTAACATACCAATTTTCAGCTAAATTGAAAAACTCCTTGGGGTTTTGGCCAGGATTTCGGCGAAATCGATCACTGTGCGGCGTGTACCAACCTAAGAGGCCAAATCGAGGTTTTGAGGCTTTCGCGGCCATTGTTAAGTATACAATGGTTTGCGTTTTCCGGGTTTAAGCCGCGTTGTGAACACAAAAACTATCTGTCATTCATTCCTTGGTCCGCCCATCCTTCTCCCTATCAGAACAGGACAACCTCCAATCATAGCTTCATTATACTAAGGAAACACTAATCAAGAACGGATACCACAAGAAGGACATACACCGAACCAACACAAGTTACAAACACAAGAAACAGGTCGGCCGTGTTCCCGAAGAAAACACTCTCCAAGATCGCAGTCAAGAGAAACTTACCACCATTCTTCTCCCTTACATACAAGGAACCACAGATCGCATTGGAAGAATTCTTCGGAAATACCAAATAAGGACGATATACATGCCACCTACCAAGATATCCGGTATGCTCACCTCACCCAAGGATCCGAGTCCACCGTTGCAATCATCAGGAGTATACAAGATCCCATGCTCATGCGGACACGTATACATCGGAGAAACTGGGAGGAGTGTGAGCACACGTCTCAAAGAACATGAGAAGTGTTCCAGACTGGGATACACACAATCGGCTATAGCCGAACATAAAATCAACACCGGTCACAATATACTTTTCGACCAAACCAAGCTCTTGGCTAAGATCTCAGTTTACTTCCCTAGGAAATACCGAGAAGCATTGGAAATAATAAAGTATCCGAACAACATTAATCGTGACAGAGGCTATAACATCAGCTCAATCTGGAACACCCTCCTCCCATTTTTTTAGTCGCTCAGCTGATCAACTAAAAATCTGTTAGGCTGAAGCACGGTTCCGTGTCACTGAGCACCATTATAAATTGGAGTACTATCAACAGAATACCTCAGTATCAGTTTTACCCTGATGAAGCAAGCTGAAATGCTGGCGAAACGTCACAACACCTAACTTCGCTGAAGAGAATCGAATGCCGTGACAACCCAGGCATTTCGGACAACGATATACATATGTGGACTCCTTCGACCTGCACCGCAACTGGAATACTTGAGTGTGGAGGGTTGCGAAAACATTGGTAGGGCCGTAGTGGACTGCGCCTACCAAGTGCTGAGAGCAAGGAATCAAGTGAAGCCATTGGAACTCTTCCTGGGAGAGACGCAAGCACGACCACACCGAAGAGACCGTCAGAATTTTTACTTGATAATCCACTATAACCGCACCACCACACGTATGTTTCAATAATTTATAAAAACTATGTTCTTAGAACATAATAGTAAATATTAGATTAAGAACTCCTGGTGAATACGTGCAACAATGCATATTCATTCTGAGGTTTCCTTAGTTGTGCGCTCAACAGGATACATTATGAACATTTCTTTTACTTTTCATTCTTCATTTTAAAGTAGGCATATGCATGAGGCAGTGCGCAAGCACTCTGAGAGAAATCCAACGTCTCATACATATTGCTGAATCTTAGAAACAGCTTCTGAAAGCATAGTTCCGTAACATAGAAATACCACCCATAGACCTAAGCACCGTCGAGGACAACGATGATTCTAAGGAGGGAGGGGTGTTACGTCCCGTACACAAATTTTACAAATTTTGTTCTACTTTTTCTAACGAACCACCCGGTATACTATTTTTACCATTAGTTTATGACTTCGTAACAAAAGCCTTTGAGTTAATACGTAGAAACGCTTAACTGGACACAGAACAGACCTACGTAGCACATACCTCCTTGGAAGCATCGCAACCGTACAGTCACACATGTTGATCATACTTGCTACAACTTTCTTTAAAATACTAAGGTAAGTTGCCCAATACCTGACACTGCACCAATAACTGACACTTACAACTTTGTAATTAATTAATAAAGAATCTATAAACAATATCTGTTTTTCATTGTGTGTATAATGAAGTGTGTATCTCCGAGACTGCCATCTCCGATTTACAAATATCATTATGCATGAATTTATCCAGATTATGCAATTGTTTTTCAAATGTCGGCACGTAATTTTCATTAGCTGCTCGATTCCTCTATCATTTAAGGTAAAAAACACGTCATGATATTTTGCTTTGTATTTATTTTATTAAATTATGTTAAGAGCAACCGTATATTTCTTGGTATGACTAAAGATTATAGTGCTGTTTTTTCTTTGAAAGCTTTAAATAAACCGTCTAATTTGATGGGTATCAGGGTTGTCAGTTTCTGGGATACGAACATAACCCTGCCGACCAATATCTGACACGGATGTCAGATATTGGTCGAAAGGGTTGTATTTTTACATTACGTTTTTTAAAATTAAAATCAGATTAATTTGAAAGGATTCATCAATAAACATTACTTTTAGTATCATATCTCTACAACTTCCAATAGCTGACAGGGGGTATCAGTTACTGGGTGGTGTCAGATATTGGTACTGTAACGGGGCGAAATAAAGGGAGTTTAAAATTAACGGTTTCGTCTGTTCCCCTCCCTTCCAATCCCGACGCGAAGGCCGCGGTGGGGGAAGCCCGACAGGGTATAAAAGCCGCGGCCGGAGCGCAATTCGAGAGACGAGCCCGAGCACGCTGAATAAACAACAGGGACCGAAGAGAGAGAACGATCGATCAGGCGCTACTGTACGACCGATTCGCCAGAGGTGCAACTCTGACTCTCCTTTTTCACGAGGCGCAACTCGTGGAAAAACCGCGGCAAGGAGCAACTTGCCGACCCTGCGCTCGAACTCCGCTCTCCGAGTCGAGGAGCTACTCGACCCGTACCGATCCTTTCCCCCCGTGCCAGCCTACGACGAATCGAGGAGCAACTCGTTCCCGAGTAGACCCGGCACGGCCTCCCGGAAAACCCGAATTTCCTACCCGCTCATTTCCCGACCAACGGCGAGGCGCAACTCTCCGTCCACCCCCACCTTTTCCGCTACCGAGGCGCAACTCGGAGCCATCCCGACACCGTTCCTTTCCCGTTCCCCGAGCCAGGAGGAAACCGCGAGGTGCTACTCGTGGGAACCATCTTGGCCGTCCTACCAATCCGCGGAATTCGGCAACCGCCGACCGAACCGCTACCGACCGATCACCGCCGAGCGTAACCGAGCGCGACCGATTACCGCCGACCGAACCGCGTACCGAGCGCGACCGAACCGGACCGAGCGCAACCGAGCGCAACCGATTACCGCCGACCGAACCGCGCGCCGAGCGCGACCGAACCGGACCGAGCGCAACCGAGCGAAACCGCTTACCGCCGACCGAACCGCGCGCCGAGCGCGACCGAACCGAACCGAGCGCGACCGAGCGGAGTGGCGACCCATCACGTGGCGCCCTCACCCACGAAACCGCGATTAGTATAAGGAAATAGAATTAAGTCATTAGAAGTAAGCGTAGCGTTAAGACGTAGAGATAAGGCCAGCGTTAGGATTAAGTTAGAAATAAGATATCTTAATAAATTATTTATTTACGCACAACGAGGCTGAGACATCATTTTCGCGATCCCTCCCGTCACGAACCCCGGCGCGAAAACCGACTGAACGGGCACGGCGAGGGAGTCCCTCCCAATCCACCGAGGGAGGAAACTACGGTCAAACAACCGTAACTTCTCCTCAGCGAGCGGAGCCGAGGAGAAGGAAGAAACGTTTTATGGCGCCCGAACAGGGACTGTAGAAAAAAAATAGTGATGTCCCAGCCGCCAACGCGTACGCGTGGAAAGAAGAAAGACGAGATGACCGAAGCGAAAGTTACGATTGAATCGAGGGAAGACATGGCGCCTCCCGACCTCGCGAAAAGCATAAATCAAATTCGGAAATGGGGCTGTCATTTCGACGGACGGGACGCCCTCTCTTTCCTCGAGCGGGTCGAAGAGCTCCGTGAAAGCTATGGATACACCGGGGACGTACTCCTGCGGGGACTGCCGGAACTATTAAGAGGAGAACCACTTCTGTGGTACCGAAACGAACGAGACACGTGGACCGGATGGGAAGACTTTCTGGCAGATTTCCGCAGGACGTTTGTCCCGCTAAGGGTGAAAACCCAGCTAGAACGAGAGATTCGCGACCGTGTTCAGGGCCCGCAAGAATCGTTCCAAACTTACGCGACCGCACTTACCACCCTCATGCGTAGACTAGGGAGTATGACCCGCGAGGAGCGTCTAGACCGGCTATACGAAAATATGAACCCGGGTTACCGCATTTATGTCCACCGGAGGGACATCAAAACCGTCACCGACCTATATGAACGAGCGGCCGAGTACGAAGACATCAAGACCCTCGAGACCGAATATTCGAGGAAAACCGCCCCAGCGCCGCGACCACACCGACCGGACCCAGGAATCGCCACCATCACCACCCGCTACGACCCCGCCGAATGCTGCTGGCGTTGCGGGCAACGAGGCCATCGGCGGACGGAATGCAGGAGGGCCGCCAAGAAGTTTTGCTCCCGCTGCGGAAAGGAAGGCGTCTTATCGAGGGACTGTAAATGCCCCTCGGGAAACGGGTACGCGGCCGGGGCCGTAAACAGCGCTCGTCCCGGCCGGTAATTACTTTCAACCCCCGTCCGCACGTCACCGTCTGGGTCCACGGGAAACAATTCCAGGCCTTGTTAGACACCGGCGCGGTATTCTCCTACGCCAGCACCACCGTGGCCGAGTTTTGCCAAACCCAGGGAGACGTACTGCGCGCCGACGACTCCGTGGCCAAGCTGGCAAACGGAACCGCCACGAGGATCAAAGGGTCGCTCCAGGTCCCGCTCCGCCTCCATTCTCACCGGTTCTCCCACCCGTTCGCGATTATGGAAGGCATGAGCATAGATTTTCTGTTCGGAGTGGACATGCTCAGCCGACTACAGCTGTCCATCCAGATACCGCCGAACCCGCCCGCAAGCCAGGAAAACGTCGACGCGATCACACCGACCGAAAAGGAAATGCTCGACCGTTTCCTCCGCGAGGAATTACCGAAATTTGAACGGGTGTCAGGACCGACCACAAGAACTACCCATGTCATACGGCTGAAGGACCCAACGCCAATCAAGCAGCGATACCGACCGCGGAACCCGGCCATGCAAGCCATCATCGACCAAGAGGTCGAGGAAATGCTACAGGCCGGCGTTATCGAACCGTCCACCAGCCCATGGAGTTCACCCATCGTCATCGTGCGGAAGAAGGATGGAAAGAGTCGGTTCTGTATTGATTTCCGGAAAATTAACGACGTCTCCATCAAGGACGCCTACCCGCTACCACAGGTCACCGCAACACTGGACAAACTACGCGGGGGAAAATATCTGTCCACCGTCGACCTCAAAAACGGATACTGGCAGATACCGTTAGACCCCGCCAGCCGACCAGTCACCGCATTCTCCGTACCCGGCAAAGGACTGATGCAGTTCACGGTCATGCCGTTTGGTCTGCACTCCGCCCCCGCAACTTTCCAACGCCTGCTCGACAGCGTGCTCGGCCCGGAGTTGGAGCCCCACGTATTCGTATACCTCGACGACATCATCGTCATCACCCCCACGTTCCGACAGCACCTAGAGGTACTCCGAGAAGTATTCCGGCGTTTAAGGAGCGCCAACCTGAGGATCAACCCCGAGAAATGCCGATTTGGGACACCGGAACTGAAATACCTCGGGCATGTCGTCACCAGCAAGGGCATCCGCACCGACCCAGACAAAATTAAGGCCATCGAGACCCTCCGCCCACCAACCAACCTAAAGGAACTACGACAGTTCCTAGGAACCATCTCCTGGTACCGCCGCTTCATTAGGGGTTTTTCTCAAGAGGCCGAACCCCTCACGCGCCTGCTAAAGAAGGCCCAAGCTTGGCAATGGGGACCGGAGCAACAGCAAGCGTTTGAGAAGCTACGATCCCAACTCACCCGGGCCCCAATCCTGGCCTGCCCGGACTTTTCGAGACCGTTCACGCTGCAGACCGACGCCAGCAACTATGGGCTAGGAGCGGTCCTCACCCAGGAGCTCGACGGGCAGGAAAGGGCGATCGCCTACGCCAGCCGCACGCTCAACGGCGCGGAGAAGAATTACAGCACCACGGAGAAAGAATGCCTGGCGGTCATCTGGGGGATACGCAAGATGCGTCCCTACCTCGAAGGATACAAATTCACGGTATTGACGGACCATCAGGCTCTGAAATGGCTGCGAAGTATCGAGAGCCCTTCCGGTCGCCTCGCTCGCTGGGCACTGGAGCTCCAGCAATACGATTTCGAGGTACGCTACCGGAAGGGAGCACTAAACCATGTGGCCGACCTGCTGTCCCGACAACCCCAGGTCACCCCAGGCGAAATCTTGTCCGTCGAGGGAAAGACCAGATGCCCCTGGTACAAAAAAATGGTACGCGCCGTTCAGCAGCACCCCACCGAACACCCGGATTATACGCTTCACCGAGGGAAACTATACCGGTTCTTCCCACATACCGCCAACAAAGAAGACACCGGGGAAGAATGGAAACGGTGCGTGCCCAGCGAGGAACGAAGCAAGGTCCTGGCAGAAAACCACGATGCACCGACCGCCGGCCATCTCGGAATCGCCAAAACCATCAGTCGCCTCGCCCAGAAATATTACTGGCCCGGGATGTTCCGGGAAGCAGCGAGATACGTGAAATCCTGCCGCTCCTGCCTCAGCTTCAAACCCCCGCAACAAGCACCGGCAGGATTCATGCACCGAACCGCCCCGCAAGGACCGTGGCAGGAGGTCACCATCGATCTAGTCGGCCCGCTTCCCCAGTCCATCCAGCAGAACCGTTGGCTCCTGGTGATGCAGGACCGCTTCACCAAATGGGTCGAATTGAAGGCCCTGCGTCGAGCCACGGCACCAGCCGTGACCGACTCCGTCTACAGAAAAATTCTGCTCCGCCACGGGACCCCGAACCGACTCACCAGCGACAATGGAAAGCAGTTTATCAGCCGGGAATTCACCGCCCTCCTACGAAGCGCCGGGATAACACACCGCCGAACACCTCCCTACAAACCCCAGTGCAACCCCGTGGAAAGAACCAATCGGGTGATCAAAACAATGATCGCCCAGACGACAGGGAAAAATCAGCGTCGGTGGGATGAAAGGCTGGCCGAAATCCAGCTGGCCTACAACACCGCCACCCACGAGGCAACGGGTTTTACGCCAGCCTACCTGAACACCGGCCGAGAACTGCGACCACCGTCCGCAGACCGACCCCCGCCATTATCCGCGCCCCCGAGCACCGAGGTGCGCCTTCGACGGCTGCAAGAAGCACAGGAGCTGGCCAAAATATGCCTGGAACGAGCCTTCCAACACCAAGCTCGCCATTACAACCTAAGGCGACGGAATTGGAAACCTCAGGTTGGAGACAAAGTATGGGCCAGGGAACACCAGCTATCCCAAAAGGCGGACTACCGAGCCGCGAAGCTAGCGCCCCGTTTCTCTGGTCCCTACACGGTGAGGAGAATCATATCGCCCGTCATCGCCGACCTCCAGGACCGACAAGGGAAATACCGCCGGCACATCCACGTTAGCGATATGCGACCGCACCACGAAGGAGGCAACCCGCCAAACACCGAGGAAGAGGAAGAGACACCCGGCACTACCGACCGCAGGAGCCTCTCCGAGGAGTCAGAAGAGGGCAGCCACTGCCCCAAAAACCGGCGACCATCAACAAGCCGGCGAATTCAAAACCGCAACGGACGCCCTGACAAACAAAACAAGGCCGGGGCAGGAAAAAACGGCCGAAAAACCACGACCTACCCCACCCAGACAGCGAAATTCGCCTTTATAAGGGCCACGGCAGAGGCAAACCGGCAGAAAAATCCAAGCGATGGAAAGCTACGAGGAGATATATCGCGATCTCGAAAGACTACTCGCAAATCACTCCGCGAAGCCACCACCGCCGGCACCTCGACGAGCAATCCTCCTGCAACCCGAGGAGATCTGTCGACGTCATCCGACCCGGCCGCACCGACCGCCAGCCCCTCGGAAGGACAAAGCCGCGGGGATACCCATCGCCGCCGATCTCCACGCCTCGAGACCCGCAGAGCCGGCGCCCGACCACCCAAAGGACAAACCGGGACCGACCCCGAAACGCCGGCGAGCACCATTGCAACCGGGGTCGCTGCGACAAAAGCTGCGGCACGTCCTACCGCCGCCACCGTCGCGTCCATCAACGGCGGCACATTTACGGACGGAGGTGGCCACAGTAGAACCGGAAGCCTCCACGATTGTACCAGCGCCGCCCGACGCCGAGGTAACCGAACCAACCAACGCGCCTCCGCCTCCGGCAGCCGCAACGCTAGCCGCAGCATCGGAAGAAACGGCCAGCACAACGGAAAACCCGGCGACCAACACCGTGACCGTGCGACTGGGGACAGACGTCCTCCACATCCCGCAACACGCCATCCGCATAGCCCGGCGTTACCGACCCCGGACCGCCACCGGCCGATGGTACCTCCGGTGGAACCGAGAAGGACGGCTGCAATCAGCACGGTTCGAAGCAGCCACCGATGCGACCGCTGAGGGCAGCGGCCCTAAAAAGTAAGGGGGGGATGTAACGGGGCGAAATAAAGGGAGTTTAAAATTAACGGTTTCGTCTGTTCCCCTCCCTTCCAATCCCGACGCGAAGGCCGCGGTGGGGGAAGCCCGACAGGGTATAAAAGCCGCGGCCGGAGCGCAATTCGAGAGACGAGCCCGAGCACGCTGAATAAGCAACAGGGACCGAAGAGAGAGAACGATCGATCAGGCGCTACTGTACGACCGATTCGCCAGAGGTGCAACTCTGACTCTCCTTTTTCACGAGGCGCAACTCGTGGAAAAACCGCGGCAAGGAGCAACTTGCCGACCCTGCGCTCGAACTCCGCTCTCCGAGTCGAGGAGCTACTCGACCCGTACCGATCCTTTCCCCCCGTGCCAGCCTACGACGAATCGAGGAGCAACTCGTTCCCGAGTAGACCCGGCACGGCCTCCCGGAAAACCCGAATTTCCTACCCGCTCATTTCCCGACCAACGGCGAGGCGCAACTCTCCGTCCACCCCCACCTTTTCCGCTACCGAGGCGCAACTCGGAGCCATCCCGACACCGTTCCTTTCCCGTTCCCCGAGCCAGGAGGAAACCGCGAGGTGCTACTCGTGGGAACCATCTTGGCCGTCCTACCAATCCGCGGAATTCGGCAACCGCCGACCGAACCGCTACCGACCGATCACCGCCGAGCGTAACCGAGCGCGACCGATTACCGCCGACCGAACCGCGTACCGAGCGCGACCGAACCGGACCGAGCGCAACCGAGCGCAACCGATTACCGCCGACCGAACCGCGCGCCGAGCGCGACCGAACCGGACCGAGCGCAACCGAGCGAAACCGCTTACCGCCGACCGAACCGCGCGCCGAGCGCGACCGAACCGAACCGAGCGCGACCGAGCGGAGTGGCGACCCATCACGTGGCGCCCTCACCCACGAAACCGCGATTAGTATAAGGAAATAGAATTAAGTCATTAGAAGTAAGCGTAGCGTTAAGACGTAGAGATAAGGCCAGCGTTAGGATTAAGTTAGAAATAAGATATCTTAATAAATTATTTATTTACGCACAACGAGGCTGAGACATCATTTTCGCGATCCCTCCCGTCACGAACCCCGGCGCGAAAACCGACTGAACGGGCACGGCGAGGGAGTCCCTCCCAATCCACCGAGGGAGGAAACTACGGTCAAACAACCGTAACTTCTCCTCAGCGAGCGGAGCCGAGGAGAAGGAAGAAACGTTTTAGTACATTTGAATAAATTTCGATTTTTGATTTTGAATACAGAATGGCATCAAAAGGAAAGAAAACTTTGAGATATGCGGCAGAGGACTTAAAAATGGCTTTAGACGCTATAGATGGAGGTATGCCAATATTAAAAGCGAGCAAAATTTTCAAAATTCCAAGAACAACCCTTATTTATAAACACAAAGGAATATAGCCTAAAGAATGTAGAAAAGGACCACCAACAAATCTAACACATGATGAAGAAAAATCTTTAGTAAAATGGTTAGGTCACATTAGTGACTGTGGCTTTCCTGCAACAAAAACTCAACTTTTAGACTCTGTAGAAATGTTGACTAAAAAGTTAAACAGACCTAACAATTTTATTAATAATCGGCCTGGAAATAAATGGTATTCTTTGTTTTATGAATCGTCATCCGGAATTATCAGTACAAATGACACAAAATTTGACAAAGGCGCGATCGAATATAACAGAGTAAAAAATACGCAACTGGTTCGACGAAATAGAAAATTACCTAAAAAATAATAATTTTTACCATATATTGAATGACAGTCAACGCGTTTTTAATGCAGACGTACTGCCTTTTTTTTTAACCCAAAATTAAAGAAAGTTATAGTCAAAAGAGGAGAATCCATAGTATATACAGTGACTCACGAAAATATTCGGACACTAACAATAAGGTATATCGAAATTCATCGCTGTGTATCTCGATTATTTATGAGGGAATCATCTTCGTTATTTTTTCTGGTAATGAGTTATTAACTAAGGTTAATAAAAACATATGATTTATTTGATAATTTATTACATATTGTAATATAACAAATGATTAATGAAATGGTAGCTTATTCTTAAGTCACAAAAATATTCGGATACTACCTAAAATGACATTTTCTAGTTGAGCTTTAATGCATATCACTAAAGTTTTAATATTTCGTGGCATAACCCTTTTGTTTTATGACATGTCTTAGTCGTTTTGGCATATTATATACAATTTTTTTTAAATATTCTGAAGTTATACGTGCCCATTGTTCTCGGAGTCTTAGTTTTAACTCTTCTTTTGAATGTATTGGGTATACACGAATTTTGCGATCCAATTCGTCCCATAAATTTTCAATCGGGTTGAGGTCTGGAGACTGTGGGGGAGGATGGAGAACTTTGGGACATCTATATAACAAAAATTCCTGCACAATGCGCGCCTTGTGCTTGGGATCGTTATCCTGATAAAATTTAAACCTATCACGGATTCCCATATTTTCAGCACTCTGAAGTAAATTACTTTTTAAAAGATTCAAATAAAAATTTTTGTCCATAATTGTGTCTATAAAAACTAAATTTCCAACGCCGGTGGCTGAAATGCAACCCCAAACCATTACGCTGCCTCCTCCGTGCTTCACCGTACCTCGTGTATGTCTGATATGGAACTGTGTATTTGGCTTACGCCAAACCATAGTTCTTCCATCAGAATTATATATGTTAAAGGGTCTAGCCGAATAAGGGGGTCAAAAGTGCCCTTGAGCCGATTTTATTCGACGATGGATCATTCGATAGGTGATGATGAAAAACCATTACACACAAATTTTTAATCCGATACCTTCACCGGGAGGGTAGTTATAGGATAAAATCGAAAAATCAGTTTTTGCCCCATTTTCCCCAATTAATGTGGTGCAAAAATTCCAAAAAAATTCTAACACATTCTAAACATGAATGTACACGTTAGGGATTTTTTTCAGATTTTTCCTTTGCAAGTTCCACTCACGAAAAATGAAAAACCCCCAAAAAAATGTTTAAACATCGATTTCGTATTGAAATCTTCCGAGCACAACTTTTTCCTTTTTACAGTAGTTGCATAATGTTATCATTGTTATACCCTAATTTTTTCAGATTTTTTGAGTACGGTGCATCACGGTCGGAAAAATTAAAAACCGATTTCTGGGACACATTTTGGACTGAAACTCGCCCATTATCTGCCATTCTTGCATGATTTTAACACTAGGTTTACGGGACGCGTCAATTTGACGCATTTCAAACTTCGAAATGAAATATCTCAAAAACTATAGTATTAATTGCAACCACTTTTTGTCGTAAATTAATCATTTCAACCAAAGAATTTATACACTCAATTATTTTTATCCTAAGCCTTCTAATTTTTAAAATCTGTATGTAGTATACCTATCTCTACGAAACGCGTCAAATTGACGAATTAGCTAATTTCACGAGTAGTTTTTATATATTTGCTTTGTTCGTAAAATCATTATTTCAGTTTACTTACTACTACAGTTTTTAAAACATAATGTGCAAAAGATTCTACAGTTATTGTTATTTCAGACAGTCTTCGCTAATTGTAACTTTCTGCGATAGGGTAATCGAATTGGAGCACAATATTTTTTTTTATTTTGGTCAATCCGCCTTTTCTAGCAATATGACGTAAATCCAGGTGATATAGTAAAATAAGATGTTGAGCAAAATTGTCAAAATCAATGAAGATTGTTGTGGGGATACCTCCGAAGATGACCAATATGAATTACTCTAAAGCGAAGATGAGAGTGAAAGCTCCGAATGCATTGAAAGTGGAAAGATAGAAGGATTTTCGGGTAGTAAAGAGGAAAATTTCTTGAAAGTATATCATAGTAAGAAAAGGATGAGTATGTTTTCTTGTTTTGATTCCGAGGATGAGAGGACGAGCATTCCAAGCACATCCCAACATATAATGGATAAAATTGAAATTACAATTGACAGAACACGGTGGATAAAATTGAAAGCAGACGAATCTGTGAGTAGGCCGCCCATTCATTTGATATTCAAGGATATCACAGGACCTACTGGCTATGATAAGAGAAATATTATGTCAGGTTATGTAACTAGTGCTTTCGGATTGATAATTGACAGACACGTAATAGACCACATAAAAGACTGCACTCAAACGGAGGCACGAAAAACCTCCAGAAAAATGAAAACAGTAATTTTTGTATATATTGCAAACAGATCATGTGCGGAAAATGCACAAACAAAATTCAGTATGTCTATAAAAAATGTGCTCAATAAATGTGATTGCCATATACCGTTAATACCATTGCTAACATTTCCGTGGCAATTTAAAAAAATTTACTTTTTACTTGTTAATAATGAATCTAACTGTGAACCCTAGTGTTGTTTAATTTATATTTAATTTGAAAAAACTGATTTTTTAAAGGAAATGCGCATTTTTGCTTACGCGTCAATTTGACGCGTGATCGTAGAGATAGGTATATAAGAAACGCCCGTAAACCTAGTGTTAATACAGTATGTTCATATTGTGACCTTCAATGTTTCTGCATAGAAATATGTAGATGTTAAAGAACAATATCGGGATAATTAAATAAATTGCTGATTGTATTGTCTTTATAACCTAGAATTTTATCCGTTTTTTCAAAAGCATTAATGGCGCAGTGGCTATGGTGTCTGCCTGTGGAATCGCTGGACACTTTTTTGTCGCGGGTTCGAATCTCCATGTGGGACTTAAGTTTTTTCTGTAATTTTTTTTTTTTTTTATTAAAGACATAACAATATTCAGTAGTAGCTTTAAAATGTTTCACATATATGTAGGATCGTGAAAAAGAAAGAGAGTCGCTCGGTCACCCATCCTTCCGGCGGTCCTCGGCCGAGTCGCTTAACCCGCAGATCTTCCGGGTTGCGCCCATACCACAGCGCTAGCGGCCTCTCCCTGACGACACTTTTTCTTCTCACGTCCTTTTCTTACAAGTTCTTTTCTAGGAGCGGTAACCGCCCCGATCCCACATATATTTGTATGCCTTTCAACAATATAAAACCTATAGAAAAATAATCGTAAAACATGCTTTTCTTACAATTAGACACGCAACGTTTTGCAATTATAAGTATTGTCAAACATTTTTATTGTTTATAGATATTGGTTTATTGCAATATATGAAAATATATTTTAAGTATAAAAGAAATATAAAATTCAATGTAAAGAATGTAAAAAAGTACTTATAATTGTAAATCGTGACATGACTGGAAAGAGTCGATGAAGAAAAAAGTATACTGTATAATTATTTTTAAAAGTATCTGTGAAACATTTTAAAGCAACTACTGAATATTGTTATGTCTTTAATAAAAAAAAAAAATTACAGAAAAAAACTTAAGTCCCACATGGAGATTCAAACCCGCGACAAAAAAGTGTCCAGCGATTCCACAGGCAGACACCATAGCCACTGCGCCATTGATGCTTTTGGAAGAACGGTTAAAATTCTAGGTTATAAAGACAATACAATCAGCAATTTATTTGATTATCCCGATATTGTTCTTTAACATCTACATATTTCTATGCAGAAACATTGAAGGTCACAATATGAACATACTGTATTAAAATCATGCGGACTTCCGTTTCCGGTGGCAGAGTTGGCAAAAGCAAGTGTGGAAGGTGTGTTTGGAGAGTGAGTGGAACAGAGAGCAGAAAGGGGTTATAGTGCAGCGGAAGGTGTAGAGGGGAGAAGGGAAGAAGTAGAAGTTGGGGGAATGAAAAAGGAAAGGGCAGGGACAAGGGATTAAAGTAGGAGGGAAGAGGATAGGTAGGCGAGAATTTAGAGGTTAGGTGGGTAGGAGGAAGAGTAGGGAGAAAAGGGACTGGAGAGATAGTGGGGAAAAGAGGCGGAGGCAGCGGCACCAGACGGTGGAAGTAGGAAAGAGAGAGAGGAGATAAAGAAGGTCGCGGGTAAGTGGTAAGGAGAAAGAGTGGAAGTCAGTGGATAGGGATGGTGAAGGGAAAAAAGGAGGGAGAGTGAGGAGGGGAGAAGGGAAAGGGCGAAGAGGGGCAGGAGGAGGAAAAGAGAAGGGTGGGCACGCTGAGCAGGGCTGAAAATAGACTGAGAGACAAGGCGGGTAACGTGCCTCTGCTAGAATCATTTAAGAAAGGAGAGAGGAGGAAGGAGTCGGTGGAGGAAAAAGAAGTAGATGAAATATTTGGGAAGAGCCTTACGACGAAGAGATCGCCGGAAAAACAGGAGGAGGGGGGGCTGGAGAGAATTTTAAGGGAGGTAAGGGAGGGTTTTAAAGAGGTGAAAAACGAGATAAGGGAAGTAAGAGAGGACAGGGAAGAGTTGAGAGAATGGATGGAAGAAATGGTTAAAAGATTGGATAGACTGGAGAAAAGAGTAGAGGAGATTGAGAAGGATGAGAAGGAGAGGGAAAAAGAAGGAAAGGGAAAAGATGAAAAGGGAAGAACGGAACAGATGGAAACAGAGAGGGAGGGGGAGATAAAAGGATTAGAAGAAAGAATGAAGAGAGTAGAGTGGGAGGAGGAGAGGAGGGAGAGAGAAAAGAGGAAAAGAAATATAATTATAAGGGGAGTGAGAGCTAAGTAGGAGGGGTCGCACAGTGGTCCAGAGCGTGAATTTAGCTGTTCACGCACCTCGCGCAGTTTTCAATCTTTTTCAAATCGTCACCACGGGCTCAAGACACACCGGATTTAGTTAAAAAAATTGGTATTCTATTATTGTTTGGGTTGCTGATTACGAATCTAAACTCAAAAATTTTAAAAACAAAATGGCGGATTAAATATGGCGGCCAGGTTTGTTTACAAATTAATTGTTTTGCACAAAAATTAGTATTCTAATGTTTTTTGCGTCGCTAATTACGAATCTGAACTCAAAAATTTTAAAAACAAAATGGCGGTTGATATATAAAGGGTACCTATGTACAGGGTGTTTCAAAAATATTTGTCATGGCTTTCAGGGGTTGTTCTACACCTCTGGATCGATGGAGATTTGCGAAAAAAACTTGCCGCAAAATTCGGGAAAGGGTAGCAAATTTTTTTTATTGGCTCATCGTATTCATCTTGTTACGTAGGTAAAATGTCTGAGAGGAACCATGGGTCAGAAATGAACCGTTCTCTCGCAAATTAACTTTTAATTGGGCCTTCCGATTAAAATTTCGCCCAAAAGGCCCAATTAAAAGTTAATTTGCGAGAGAACGGTTCATTTCTGACCCATGGTTCCTCTCAGACATTTTACCTACGTAACAAGATGAATACGATGAGCCAATAAAAAAAATTTGCTACCCTTTCCCGAATTTTGCGGCAAGTTTTTTTCGCAAATCTCCATCGATCCAGAGGTGTAGAACAACCCCTGAAAGCCATGACAAATATTTTTGAAACACCCTGTACAGGGTGTAAAAAAATTAATGGTCATGGCTTTAAGGGGTTATTCTACACCTCTGGATCGATGGAGATTTGCAAAAAAAAAACGGCCGCAAAATTCGGGAAAGGGTAGCAAATTTTTTTATTGGCTCATCGTATTCGCCTTGTTACGTAGGTAAAATGTCTGAGAGGAACCATAGGTCAGAAACGAACCGTTCTCTCACAAATTAACTTTTAATTGGGCCTTCTGATAAAAATTTCGCCATTAGTTAAAGCAGAGGCGACGTAAACGAAGTTAGAAAATGGGGCACTGTGTCACCGTACCAGAAGAGAAGTGCATGTGTTTATGCTCTTCTCCCCGGGTGGGCCCTTGAGCGAACCCAACACCGAACGCAGGTCAATGACATTTTTCTAGTCATTTTCTATCTTCGTTTACGTTGCCTCTGCTTCAACTATTGGAGCTAGCAGGGGTATTTCATGTGTTTCCTTTCGAAAGGTCGGTGACTCGAAGGCTGCCATATGGGCGAAATTTTGATCGGAAGGCCGAATTAAAAGTTAATTTGTGAGTGAACGGTTCGTTTCTGACCCATGGTTCCTCTCAGACATTTTACCTACGTAACAGGACGAATACGATGAGCCAATAAAAAAAATTTGCTACCCTTTCCCGAATTTTGCGGCCGGTTTTTTTCGCAAATCTCCATCGATCCAGAGGTGTAGAACAACCCCTTAAAGCCATGACCATTAATTTTTTTACACCCTGTACATTAGCTTATTCAGCTTACATTGCTAACTTCAAAATGGAAAAACTAAAAAGTACCACAAAGTAGCCTCTGAGAACTTTGAAGATGTTTAGTTTAAACTATATAGAAATAGTTCCTGCTAAAATTGGCTTTATCTATCTGCACCTTTTGTTGATATTCCTTCCTAAAGTTTATGTAACCCAGACCAGCTGCATAGACCCAGTGGGACACGCGGTCAGTAAATTCCCGGGTTTCTTAAAGATTCCGTGCAATAAAAACAAAATCTTATTGGCACTAACGAGGACGAAGACTTCTAAAGCATCACTTTTATTACTTAATTGCTTTATTGTTAGCATGAGAGCAAAGAGGAATGAGCTAGGTTATCCGATTGAAAGGAAATCCTAGTCTTCGCCGTGCAGGGTTCACTTAAAAATTAAATAACTTATAAGTATCGAAAGATATTCGGGTAAAACGTTCCACATATATTCCTTAGACTATATAGAAGTCATTTCTGCAAAGATTTTGTGCGTCTACCTGCCTTCTTCATTGGTTTTTCGATAGAAAAAGGCCTCCAGAAAAAGTTTCAACTTTAAGCGTTTGTTGTAACTACAATTTTTATCCAATTTCAATAATTTTTTATATCAGAGGTCCATGGACATTTAAGAATCGATATTACAAGAAAAAAAGTCGAAATTCCAAAATCGACTTTTTGACTTTTGCGCGGCTAAATGCACATTCTGGACCACCGTGGGTCGGTGGGATTAAGAAAAGAGATAGAAGAGGTAGTGAAGGTGACAGGGGCGGATGTGAAAATAGAAGGGTGGAGGAGGATAGGGAAAAAGGATAAGGAGGGAAGGGAAATGGTATGGGTAAGGCTGGCGAGTGTGGAAGAGAAAATAGAAGTGATGAAGTGAAAGGCAAAGCTGAAGGAGAGGAGGGAATGGATAGGTGACGATTTAACGGAGAAAGAGAGAAGAGTGGAATGGTTCATAAAAAGAGAGGCGGAAAAGAAGAGGAGGGAAGGGAAAGATGTAAGGGTGGGATACATGAAAATATGGATAGAAAAGAAGCTATGGATATGGGACGAGAGGAGAGATGAACTAACGGAACGGGAGACAAGGGAAGCGGGACAGGGCAAGAAGGGGACAGGGCAAGAAGGGGGTAGGAGGAGAGGAGACAGAGAAAGAGAAAAGGGTTTTTTAGAGGAAAGAGGGGGGGGCGGCAAGGGGGAGAAAGAAGAGAATAAAGGGAGGGAAAAGTGCGGAAAAAAGGGAAGAGGTAGGAAAAAGGAAAATGGTAAGGGATATAAAATAGGTTTTTGGAATGTGGCAGGTATGGAAAATAAGGAGGGGGATTTTAAAGTGAAGATAAAGGAGTGGGACGTGATGTTCCTGAGTGAGACATGGTTAGAAAAGAAAGGATGGGAAAGAGTAAAAAGGTGGTTACCAAAGGGATACGTATGGGAAATGCAGGAAGCCGGGAGGAGGAGTAAAAAAGGGAGAGCAATGGGGGGGATGATTGTAGGGATAAGAGAAGGGATAGAAAGAGAGGAAGAGAATAGGGAAGGGGAGGGGGCGGGTCTGCTAACAGTTAAGGTCAAGCTAGGAGGAGAATGGTGGAGGCTGGTAGGTGTTTATGTGAATGGGGAGTTAGATGAAAAAATGATAAGGCTAAGAGAGTGGGTGGAAGAAGGAGAGGAGGGGACAAGGGCTATAATAGCAGGAGATTTTAATGCGAGAACGGGGAGGGAAGGGGGAAGGATACTTGGGGAGGAAGGGGGAGAGGAAGGGGAGGGAAAGAGGAATTCAAGGGACAAAAAGGTGAATAGGGAGGGAAAGAAATTATGCGGGTTTATAAGGGAATTAGGGTGGTCAATCTTAAATGGAAGTATAGAGGGGGACGAGAAAGGATAATGGACGTACACAGGGGGGAATGGAGGGACTGTAATAGACTACGTGATAGGAAATGAGGAGACAAGAAGAAAAGTGGAAAAGATGAAGGTGGAGGACTGGGTGGACTCGGACCATCAACCGATAACGGTGTGGGTGGAGGGAGAAAGGAGGAGGGAGGAAACTAGGAAAGGGAAAGGGAAAACAAGAAGGGGGGTGTGGACGGAAGGTGGTAGAAAGAAGTTTGAGGAGTATTTTGGGAGGCAGGAGAATGAGAGTAAGGGGGTAGAGGAGGGTTGGAGAGAGTTAAGGAGGAAGGTTGACACGACATTAGAGAGAGTGGAGAAGGAAGGGAAAAAAGAGCAGAGGGGATGGTGGGACGCGGAATTTAGGAACTTGAAAAGAGAAGTAAGGGAGGAGTTGAAGAAGTGGAAGAAAAGAGGGGGGAGGGGTGAGAAATATAAGGAGATGAAGAAAAGGTACAGTGAACTATGTAAGGAGAAGAAAAGACAGGAGAGAGAAAGATGGGAGAGAGAACTAGAGTCGGTAAGGTCGGAAAGGGAGGTATGGAAGGTAGTGAATAGGGGAAGGAGAAGGAGGAAGGAAGTTAGGGAAGGGATAGAGATGAGAGAATGGGAAAGACATTTTAGAGAGGTGTTAGGAGGAGTAGAGTGGAGGGTGAGAAGGGAGGGGGAGGGAAGAGGAAAGGAGGAGAAAGAGATTTGTAGAGATGAATTTGAGGGACTGATAAAGAAATTGAAGGAGGGCAAAGCGGCCGGGGGGGATGGTATTGTGAGTGAGGTTTGGAAATATGGGGGAAAAGAAGTAAAGGAATGGTTGTGGGAGATTTGCGGAAAAGTATGGAAAGGGGAAGGGAGGCCGGAGGAATGGAGGGAGGGGGTAGTGGTACCGATAGTAAAGAAGGGCGAGGGGGAGAAAGTGGAGGATTATAGGGGAATAACCCTCATGCAAACGGCGTACAAAGTATACGCGGCGATACTGGCGGGGAGGTTGAGGGAGGAGGTGGAGAGAAAAGGGATAATACCACCGAGTCAAACGGGCTTCAGAAAAGGGATGGGGACGATAGACCAGATCTACGTTCTGAACTACCTGATTAACAGGAAGGTGGCGGAGAAAAAAGGAAAAATGGTGGTTACGTTTGTGGACATGAAAGCGGCGTTTGACTCGGTGGATCGGGAGGCACTGATAAAGTCGATGAGGAGGAAAGGAGTAAGAGAAGGCCTGGTAGTGAGATACGAGGAGGTTTTAGAGGAAACGATGAGCAGAGTAAGGGTGGGGGATAAAGAGGGCGGGAGATTCTGGACAGGGAAAGGGGTCAGACAAGGATGCCCACTAAGCCCTTGTCTGTTCACCTTACTGTTGGCGGATATGGACGAGGAGCTGGAAAAGGAAGGATGGGGAGGAGTAAGGGTAAATGGTAGGAAGATATATGCGTTGGCATACGCAGATGATGTGGCTCTGGTTGCGGAGGAGGAAGTGGGGATGAGAAGAATGTTAGAGACGCTGGAAAGGTATGTGGGTCAGAAAGGACTGGAAGTAAACGTGGGAAAAACCAAAGTGATGAGATGTAGAAGAGGGGGTGGAAGGGAGAAGAAGATAGTTTGGAAATGGAAAGGGGCAGAAATAGAAGAAGTAAAAAAGTATAAATACTTAGGGTTTGTTGTGATGGCTAACTGGGGGCAGAAGGAACATATAAAGAAGAGGATGAGCAAAGGAATGGTAGTGATGAGAGAGGTATGGGGAATAGGAAAGAGGAAGTTCGGAAAGGATTGGGCAAGAAGACTGTGGCTTTTCGACAGACTAGTATGGACAGTAATGAGCTGTGGAGTGGAGATCTGGGGATGGAAAGAGAGGGAGGAGCTGGAGAGAGTTCAAGATAGATATGTAAAATGGGTCATGGGGGTTGGGAGGTGCACGCCAGGGTATATGGTGAGAGAGGAGCACCAAAGGGAAAAACTAAGGGGAAGAGCGGGACTGAGAGCCTGGAGCTACGAAAAGAAATTAGGAGAAGGAGGAGGAGGGATATTGGCAAGGATGTGCTGGGAGGAACTGAGGGAAAGGGCGAGAGAAGGAAAGGTGATGGGAAAATGGGAGGAGGAAAGGAAAAGTTTTTACGAGGAAAAGAATTGGGATATAAAGGAGGTAGAAAGGATGAGAGAAGAGGGAGAGCTGAGGGGGGAAGAGATAGTGGAAAGTGAGAGGAGATGGCAGGAAGAGAAAAGATGGGAAAAGATAAGGAACTCACGATTCAATAGATGGTGCAGCAGGGTGAAGGGAAAGGGAGTTCCAGAATACCTGAAGAGAGACTGGGAGGAAAAAAGATGGCAGCGGGTAGCAACGTATAGGCTAGGAGATGGTATGAGAGGAGGTAGATACTGGGAGAAGGTAGAAGAAAGAAAGTGTAGATGTTGTGGTTGGCGGGAGGAGACATGGGAACATATATGGGAGGAATGTACGGACTGGGGGGTAGAAAAAGGATGGCAGGAAATGGTAGATGAGGTACTAGGAGAGAGAGGGGAGGGAGAGATCTGGATGAAGAGGGTGGAGGAGATGAGGGAAAGAGGAGGGTGGATGAGAATAAATGAGTGTGCGATTGAAAGGAAGAAAACGGCGGCGGAAACGGAGGTCCGAGGAATGAGAGGGAATAGAGGTATGGATGAATGAGTGTGGTGTCTTTCTCTCTCTCGTAAGCGACAAGATTGTAAGCGGAGCGGAGGTCCGCAGTGTACCCCGCAAGGGAAATAAACACACATTATATATATATTAAAATCATGCAAGAATGGCAGATAATGGGCGAGTTTCAGTCCAAAATGTGTCCCAGAAATCGGTTTTTAATTTTTCCGACCGTGATGCACCGTACTCAAAAAATCTGAAAAAATTAGGGTATAACAATGATAACATTATGCAACTACTGTAAAAAGGAAAAAGTTGTGCTCGGAAGATTTCAATACGAAATCGATGTTTAAACATTTTTTTGGGGGTTTTTCATTTTTCGTGAGTGGAACTTGCAAAGGAAAAATCTGAAAAAAATCCCTAACGTGTACATTCATGTTTAGAATGTGTTAGAATTTTTTTGGAATTTTTGCACCACATTAATTGGGGAAAATGGGGCAAAAACTGATTTTTCGATTTTACCCTATAACTACCCTCCCGGTGAAGGTATCGGATTAAAAATTTGTGTGTAATGGTTTTTCATCATCACCTATCGAATGACCCATCGTCGAATAAAATCGGCTCAAGGGCACTTTTGACCCCCTTATTCGGCTAGACCCTTTGCTTTCGTCAGCAAATATAACGTCAGTCCACCATGATTCGTCCTTAGAAACAAGCTCCTTGGCGAAGTTAATTCGTTTCCTCTTGTTGGCCTCGTTGATGAATGGCTTTCTCCTAGCGATTCGACCGTTGTACCCATGTTGTCTTACAAGGGAACATACCGAGGTGTCCCCCTCCGATTTTGATGAAATTTGGCACAGTTGTTCAGTACGCGAGAATAATCGATACGTATTTTTTTATATCTGCTAAGTCGCACGTTTAGGGGGTGAAACCACCCTTCAAAGTTTCGGATTTTTTTCTTTTTTTGCTTATAACTTTGAAACAGTTAATGATAGACATTTTTGATAAATGTACGAAATATTTGTTTTTTCGTCTACTAAAGGCCTACGGAACTTAAAATTTGATTTAACGATTTTTTGTTAATTTTTTATTAAAAAATAACGTGTTTTTCGTTATATCTTTAAAGTTTACGATCCGATTTTAACCAAACTTTTTTTAAATGGTAGAGAAATCAAAAATAAAAATTACGTGTTTTTGCGTTTTTCCATAATCTACTCTGGAGTCGTGAAATTAACCCTTTTCTTTTTTAGGGATTTGGCACTTTACGTTACTATATCTGATCAACGAATGATGATGGGAAAAATGTATTACGCAACAAATACTTCCTTTCTCAATTACTATATTATTGTTTCTGTAAAAAATCAAAATTTGAAAATTTTTTGTTTTGCTTTATAATATTTAGGCTGCGCACATCCGCCAGGACGCGTCAATCACAAACTATCGTAGATATCATAAAATTTCATAAGGGAAAGTTTCGAGGATTTTTTCATATAAAAAGAATATATTTATAATTTATTTAAATCACAATTTATTTATAACAAAAAAAAAATTTAATTTATTAATTTAATATACATAAACTATTATGGTTTCTATGGAATATATAGTCCACAAAAATGGTACTTCACGAAGAAATGTTCAAAACAAAGTGATTTTTTACACCACGCACATGTTATAATGGCAGGTTTACCACATATACTACATGTAGGTTTTGCGTTTATTTGGAAACAGAATTGCATAGGATTTTCAAATTCCGATGGCCTCTCTTCTATATACCCGCTCTTAAACCAAGCATATTTAAAAAGATTTATAAATCTCGGCGATGAAAACTGCGAGCGATTGTAACTTTATGATGTTATCTCTCAAATGGAGATTAACATCATAATCCATAAGCAAAACCATGTCCGAGAAACGTTTTATGAAATTTTTCCATACACGAAATCCATATACGTCCAAAGGTTGAATATTTCCTGTTGTGCCTTTTGGTATCACGAAATGCTTTACTTCTTTACCTTCTGGTGTTGCTTCAGAAATTGTCCTTTTCAAAGTGGCTTGAGTAAATAAGATTAATCATGTTTGTTGTTCGATATGTTACGATAACATGTATATTTATAAAACAATAACATGTTTATGGCAACTCTGCAGCTCACCATATGTCACGCAATTAATTACGCAATTAATTTTTTATTATAAATAAATTGTGATTTAAATAAATTCTAAATATATTCTTTTTATATGTAAAAATCCATGAAACTTTCCCTTATGAAATGTTATGATATCTACGATAGTTTGTGATTGACGCGTCCTGGCGGATGTGCGCAGCCTAAATATTATAAAGCAAAACAAAAAAGTTTCAAATTTTGATTTTTTACAAAAACAATAATATAGTAGATGAGAAAGGAAGTATTTGTTGCATAATACATTTTTCCCATCATCATTCGTTGATCAGATATAGTAACGTAAAGTGCCAAAACCCTAAAAAAAAAGGGTTAATTTCACGACTCCAGAGTAGATTATGGAAAAACGCAAAAATACGTAACTTTTATTTTTGATTTCTCTACCATTTAAAAAAAGTTTGGTTAAAATCGGATCGTAAACTTTAAAGATATAACGAAAAACACGTTATTTTTTAATAAAAAATGAACAAAAAATCGTTAAATCAAATTTTAAGTTCCGTAGGCCTTTAGTAGACGAAAAAACAAATATTTCGTACATTTATCAAAAATGTCTATCATTAACCGTTTCAAAGTTATAAGCAAAAAAAGAAAAAAATCCGAAACTTTGAAGGGTGGTTTCACCCCCTAAACGTGCGACTTAGCAGATATGTAAAAATACGTATCGATTATTCTCGCGTACTGAACAACTGTGCCAAATTTCATCAAAATCGGAGAGGGACACCTCGGTATGTTCCCTTGTTAGTGTTCTTCGGATTGTTTCTGGATGAACTTCCTTGCCCCTTTCTTCTAACAGCTCTCTTGCTAATCTTGGAGCACTTAGAAGAGGGTTTTCTTTAATTTTTCGCACGAGTCTTCTTTTCTCCCTATTGTTTAAAGCAGCTGGCCGACCAGTTTGCGGAATGGATTCGATGCGGTTCTCGCTATTAAATCGTCGGATAATGTCCGCGATAGTGCTCTTGCTAATACGAAGCATGGCACTAATTTCGGGATATGATTTTCCCTTCTCGCGGTGGAAAATTACGAGTTGCCTCTGATCGAACGACGTATTCTTCTTCTTGCATCCCATTCTGATGAGTTTCTGAAGTATTACTAACGAATAATGCAGTGACATCGTCCTCTACAACTATGTTTATCAACATGTAGCGGTCATTCCTCAGAACGCTAAGTTTCCAAAAGTAAATACTCGGGAAATACATTGCGTGTCCGAATATTTTTGTGACTTAAGAATAAGCTACCATTTCATTAATCATTTATTATATTACAATATATAATAAATTATCAAATAAATCATATGTTTTTATTAACCTTAGTTAATAACTCATTACCAGAAAAAATAACGAAGATGATGCCCTCACAAATAATCGAGATACACAGCGATGAATTTCGATATACCTTGGTGTCCGAATATTTTCGTGAGTCACTGTAACTTTATCACTAGATTGCCTAAGCAAGTCATTTTGACTGCTTTGGAATTTCAATTAAAAAAATAATGATTTAAATAATGACACAGCTTCTTATAATTTTGTGACTTTTTCTACAACATATAAATGGGTTAATTAATCATTGTTGTTGCCCCCCTCCTTCACTTCCGGTATATATACAGGGTGCGGCATTTTGAACAGGTCACCTGAATAACTCGCTTGTTTTTGAAGATAGGAGAAAATGCGTTAGACCAAACTCACTTGGTATCGGGGGGCTCATAATCTGGTATTACCAATTTTTCTGTAGGTGGAGGCGTCAAGGAGATTTGAAGGTCAATTCTGTTTTTTTAACCCTCGCGAGGCGATGGCTGTGTCTCTGGAGACTCAGCGTTTAGCGCACAGTGACACGCACACTAGCAAATATGTAATTTGAGAAACCACTTGGCGCCTCCGGAGCGATAACGAACACATTTACGATGTTGTGTTCGATACAACCTAATACAGTAAACCCTGGATATATGCACAGAATTCGGGACCGAAACTGTGGAGTTACGAAGTGGTGGTTTCTATTTTGTGTTTACGTTCTGGCTCCAGCCGAGCGTGAACTTAGAAAAGAACAGACAGTAGAAGAGACAGAGAGATCTAAGCTATAGGGGGACCGGCCCGATCGTGTCCATGAGCCAATACTAATCGAAGGACTGAACTTTTCCGTTTTTGATTATTTTTCGTTAAAAACTTCGCTATCGTGTTTGTGACAATTTTGTGATTAAAATGATACCAAACACGACATAATTTGAGCAACATTTACTTAATATTTAAATCGCTTATTTGCTATATAGATAATTCAAACACGTCGTGTTTGGTATCATTTTAATCAGAAAATTGTCACAAATACGTTAACGAAGTTTCCAAAACGAAAGAATTGAAAATGGAAAAGTTCAATCCTCCAATTAGTATTGACACAGCGATATGTTCGGGCCGGTCCCCCTGTACGTTGGGCCTCTCTGTCTCTTCTACTATCTGTCTTTTTCTAAGCTCGGCACTCGGCTCGAGCCGTGAGATAAACACAGTGTTGACATTCAGCTACGACCAGTGCATATAAGTTTTGCACAGGGACTCTATAGCAGTGCATATATAGAGTTTGGTAACTATTCAATGTTTACGAATTTAGAAAGGGGTAAGCAATGGGACAACGTCCTCCCCCCCTCCAGAAGATGAAGGGGTTGATGGAACCGAGACTCGCCTTCGATGCACACGCGATTGACGGCGATGAGTCCGTTTCTACGAACGTTTTAAGGAGCATTCTTTGCACCATGCACGAGCTGATGAAACAAATTTTTACGATGCCTACAGTTTGTTAAATGCCTGTGCTATGGAGAGACACGTTCCTTAAAACGTTTGTACATACATACGAACAGAGTCATCGCTGTCACAGTTTTTATCCTTTATCCTTTGCATCTTCGACGGGGTGGTTTTTCACTGTTTTCCGCTTTTTAAATTCGCGGTCAACTTGAGCTGTATGAAAATACCGAATTGTTATTCACGTCAATAGAAGCACAGCAGTGTCGACAGGTGTGCAATGTTTAAATGCACTGTGCTGTGTTTACGTCGCTGCTCCAATTGAGCGCCGAACTTAGAAAAGACAGTAAGTATAATTCAAAGCATATGGTATTGGGTATCATCTTAATCAGAAAAATTTCACAAATACGTTATCGAAATTTGCGAAAAAATGGAATATCAAAAATGGAAAAGTTTTATCCTCCGGTTTGTGAAATTTTTCTGATTAAGATGATACCCAACACGATATGGTTTGAATTATACTTACTGTCTTTTCTAAGTTCGGCGCTCAATTGGAGCAGCGACGTAAACACAGCACAGTGCATTTAAACATTGCACACCTGTCGACACTGCTGTGCTTTTATTGACGTGAATAACAATTCGGTATTTTCATACAGCTCAAGTTGACCGCGAATTTAAAAAGCGGAAAACAGTGAAAAACCACCCCGTCGAAGATGCAAAGGATAAAGGATAAAAACTGTGACAGCGATGACTCTGTTCGTATGTATGTACAAACCTTTTGAGGAACGTGTCTCTCCATAGCACAGGCATTTAACAAACTTTAGGCATCGTAAAAATTTGTTTCATCAGCTCGTGCATGGAGCAAAGAATGCTCCTTAAAACGTTCGTAGAAACGGACTCATCGCCGTCAATCGCGTGTGCATCGAAGGCGAGTCTCGGTTCCATCAACCCCTTCATCTTCTGGAGGGGGGGAGGACGTTGTCCCATTGCTTACCCCTTTCTAAATTCGTAAACATTGAATAGTTACCAAACTCTATATATGCACTGCTATAGAGTCCCTGTGCAAAACTTATATGCACTGGTCGTAGCTGAATGTCAACACTGTGTTTATCTCACGGCTCGAGCCGAGTGCCGAGCTTAGAAAAAGACAGATAGTAGAAGAGACAGAGAGGCCCAACGTACAGGGGGACCGGCCCGAACATATCGCTGTGTCAATACTAATTGGAGGATTGAACTTTTCCATTTTCAATTTTTTCGTTTTGGAAACTTCGTTAACGTATTTGTGACAATTTTCTGATTAAAATGATACCAAACACGACATGTTTGAATTATCTATATAGCAAATAAGCGATTTAAATATTAAGTAAATGTTGCTCAAATTATGTCGTGTTTGGTATCATTTTAATCACAAAATTGTCACAAACACGATAGCGAAGTTTTTAACGAAAAATAATCAAAAACGGAAAAGTTCAGTCCTTCGATTAGTATTGGCTCATGGACACGATCCGAAAGTATCATGTTACACTTCCCCGTCGCTGAATGTGGCGGCTCGCCGAGGGGGATCCCCCTATGTGGTGGGGATGGTCGCGATGCAGTTATCGAGGGCCCCTCCTTGTGCATATAACCAGGGAATACTGTAGTGTGTAAGTGACTCAGCAGCAAGCATTTGCTTTCGAGTCGCATCAGTTCTCTGCGGAGATTCATACAAGACGTTCGTAAGAAATAAATATTTCCGTGCTTGTTCTTTTTTCATTACCCGTGTTGCAAGTACATGTTGACTTATAATATATAAAAGAGTCGGTTAGCTTGACGAGGTCTGGTTTGTACACGATGACCTGCCGTAGGTTCGATTACCTGCGCGATCCTTTCATTTCCATTTCGTCAACATGCCGTCGAAGGGTCGAAAAAGTCGTAGACTGTCATAAAATTATGACTTTTCCCAATAACAACGGAATGGGTCTAGAAAAGTATATTTTGGCGGCGACGATGGTCATTTTTAGTCGAACCGTCGTACAAGAAAGCACGTGTAGAAAATATCTCCTTACGTTTCATTTTACTGTGAAATTTAAAATGTCAACGTCTCAACAATCTCTTTTTGAGCAATTTGTCGCAGAGGAAGATACACATAATTGCAATGTTTCATCCGACGGTGCATCGAATGTATCGGATAGTGACAGTGAACCCGAATTGCAAGAACGCGAACTGGATGAAGTCGACATGGAAGTATCCAATGAAGAAGTGGATCCGCGAGATTTTACTTTTGCGGATCGCACGTGGAAATATATTGCACCGTCCAATAATACCGCTGCACAAGTAACTTTCGAACCATCTCTAACGGCGAAGAGTGAAGGAGCAGAAAGTATAGCCGATTGATTTCATTTATTTATCGATGAAGAAATCATTGATAAAATAATTTTATGTACAAATCTGAAGGCTAAGCAAAGTATGCCGCTAAATAAAACGTGGAAGGAGATAGATTGTACAGAAATTGACGCGTTCTTTGGTGTCTTACTTTTGATAGGACGTTTCAGAGAATCGCGAGAAAAAAAAACCGATCTATGGAAGCAGGACTATGCATTCTCAAGACCGTTTTATGCTGCATCGATGTCTCGTGATCGATTCACCGATATATTGAGATATATTCGCTTTGACGATTATACGACGCGCGAAATAAGAAGGGAGAATGATAGGTTAGCCCCACTAAGGGAAATTACGGAAATATTCGTTAACAATTGCAAAAATTGTTACAATGCGTCAAATGTTGGATGCATCGACGAACAGCTGATGACGTTTCGAGGGCGTTGTCGATTCAAGGTTTACATGCCCAGTAAACCGGGAAAGTATGGTGTAAAAATATGGACACTGTGTGATTCAAGAACTTTTTACTGCTGCTACATGGAGGTTTATCTTGGTAAATTGGATAACACACCCGAGAAGCAGCAAGGACAGCGTGTGGTGAAAGAATTGTCTGAAATTTGGAAGGACTCGTATCGGTCAATTACCACGGACAATTTCTTTACAGACATTGGCTTGGCAGAACATCTTCTGGAAAACAAAATTTTTTTAGTCGGAACAATGCGGAAAAATAGACATGACTTACCGAAAGTTCTCGTAGAAACCAGAAATCGCGCGCAATATTCGTCAGAATATTTATTTAGTAACAAAATAACATTGGTGTCTTACGTGCCAAAAGCACGAAAGTGTGTAGTGATGCTCTGGACGCTACACCACGAGCACAATATATCAGCGCCGGAAAAAAAATTTAAACCGGATATAATTAACTTTTATAATAACACGAAAAGCGGCGTAGATACATTAGATAAATTAATTAGGGAATATTCATGTAGACGTTGTACTCGCCGTTGGAGTTTGTCAATATTTATGCATTATTTGGATATCGCAGCATATAACGCGTTTGTTATTTGGCAACTCAAAAATCCGGATTGGCAAAATCATAATAAAATGAAAACAAAAAGGAAATTGTTTATAGAATCGCTAGGCAAATTATTAGCCGAAAAAAATATAGATAGGCGGGCTTCAGAATTTGAAAAACACAACATTACATTCCATGCAAATACTGTAAACGCAATAGAAGCGACGGGTAGGAAAATTGTAAAAGAGAACGTTACAATAGCTGGAAAGAAACGATCTAGATGTTACATTTGCATCGGAAACAATAATAAATATACTGCATCATGTGACAACTGCAAAAGACACATTTGTCACAATCACTCGACGCAACAAAAAATTGTTAAATGTAATAACTGTGAAAGAAATATAGAATAAATGTAATTTATTTATACATAATAAAAAAAATTTTTTTTTCCTGCACATCTTCCAAAAAACCTTTTCGTATATTCATATAGGAATAGTTAGAAAACATTACATAATTTATTTATTGCCGATTTCATCAAAATTATTGTTAAAAATTTAGTACTCCAATAGTTGTAGAGAACACAAGCAAAAAAATTTTCTTCTCGCCGCACAGTGGGGCCGTTGCACGTAAAAGCGGCAAAAAGTCTTTTTATACGAATATACCCACAATGAAATAATATTTCGCTAATAGTTAATGGCACATATTGGCCACAATTTACCGTGATTTTTTTTAACATTTGTCGATTTTTAACACGACTACATGGTTTTGAAATAGGCAACCTCTAAATCGTCCAAAATTAAAGTCGTTGTTTATTATTGCCTTGGTTCTTCAAATTAAATGATGAGTAATTGAACTAAGTGTACCTGGTATGTATTTAAATTCCACCAAAGAACATTTTTATATATTTAACATTTTTTAAGTTATAACTAATTGAACATGTTCAATTTTCATTCTATTTTTTAATCATGAATGCAGTGTGATGCCGTGTTCATTTTAATTGCTTTCTTTAGAGTGAAGCCTTACCTTTTTTTTAAAAAAAAAATTAGCTGCTACTATCTGCGTATTTAGAAAATACAGAGATAAACATTTGTTGGCGCACCATGTGTCACAGTGGTCCGGAGCGTGAATTTAGCTGGTCACGCACCTTGCGCAGTTTTCAATCTTTTTCAACTCGTCACCACGGGCTCAAAATACATCGGATTTAGTTACAAATTTGTATTTTATTATTTTTTGGGTCGCTGATTACGAATCTGAACTCAAAAATTTTTAAAACAAAATGGCGGTTGATATATAGAGGGTAGCTATGTCAAGTACGCATTTACAACATGGGATTAACTTTTTGCCTTTTTCTAATTTAATCAGTTTGTACTAAAAGCCCTTGAAAAATTGACAACGTTTACCTGAACTTTTCGTTCATATTCTTTCCTAAAGCGTATATAACGATCAGGTACGCAGATGTGTCCAAGGGTGGACACATTGCTCGCAAACGTTCTAACATTTTGGCGAAACTATGCAATACTTTTTAATAATTATTGTTTCTATTTGAAGAGCATTCTTCGACGATAAAAATTCTCGTGTCAAACATAAAATTATTGTGTGTAGTTTATTCAAAAATTAATATTGAAAAAATGAAAGAAAATCGTCGAAGTTTTTTATCTTTTGCAGACAAAAACTAAAAAGTCCCACTAGATCCCACTCTCTGATTAACGACACTGTTTTCTGTGATCCTTCCCCTAAACGATCTTGTAAAAAATTAATCCGACCGGATCCGCCTCGGACGCATTTTTATTGTTTAAAGAGTCGCGCGCACCTCGGCAAGGCGCTGCCGCGGGACAGTCTCATAAACTTTTGGTAGATATAACAATGAAGAACGCAGGTAGACGCACGAACTTTTTGCAGAAATAACTTCTATATAGTATGAGGAATATATGTGGAAAGTTTTAGCCGAATACCTTTCGATACTTTTAAGTTAATTAATTTTTAAGTGAACCCTGCACCGCTAAGTATAGGATTCTCTTTCAATCAATTAACCTAGCTTATTCCTCTCTGCTCGCAACCTGGCAATAAAAGCGACGAAGTAATAAAAGTGACGCTTTAGAATTCTTCGTCCTTGTTAATGCTAAAGAGGTTTACTTTTTATTGCGCTGTATCTGGAAGAAATCTAGGAATGATTTGACCGCGTGACCCATTGGGTCTCTACACCTGGTCTCCGTTATATACGCTTTAGGAAAGAATATGAACGAAAAGTTCAGGTAAACGTTGTCAATTTTTCAAAGGCTTTTAGTACAAACTGATTAAATTAGAAAAAGGCAAAAAGTTAATCCCATGTTGTAAATGCGTACTTGACATAGCTACCCTCTATATATCAACCGCCATTTTGTTTTAAAAATTTTTGAGTTCAGATTCGTAATCAGCGACCCAAAAAATAATAAAATACAAATTTGTAACTAAATCCGATGTATTTTGAGCCCGTGGTGACGAGTTGAAAAAGATTGAAAACTGCGCAAGGTGCGTGACCAGCTAAATTCACGCTCCGGACCACTGTGACACATGGTGCGCCAACAAATGTTTATCTCTGTATTTTCTAAATACGCAGATAGTAGCAGCTAATTTTTTTTTTAAAAAAAAGGTAAGGCTTCACTCTAAAGAAAGCAATTAAAATGAACACGGCATCACACTGCATTCATGATTAAAAAATAGAATGAAAATTGAACATGTTCAATTAGTTATAACTTAAAAAATGTTAAATATATAAAAATGTTCTTTGGTGGAATTTAAATACATACCAGGTACACTTAGTTCAATTACTCATCATTTAATTTGAAGAACCAAGGCAATAATAAACAACGACTTTAATTTTGGACGATTTAGAGGTTGCCTATTTCAAAACCATGTAGTCGTGTTAAAAATCGACAAATGTTAAAAAAAATCACGGTACATTGTGGCCAATATGTGCCATTAACTATTAGCGAAATATTATTTCATTGTGGGTATATTTGTATAAAAAGACTTTTTGCCGCTTTTACGTGCAACGGCCCCACTGTGCGCCGGCGAGGATAAGATGCGGTTGTATTAGTGGGATGTTTATGTCTCATGTTTCGACGCGAGCGAGCGCGTAATAGTATTAGTGAAAATAGATGTGGGTCTCTAGAGACACCGCCGCCGTCGGCGGTGCTAGAAGGTCCGTAGTCCGAGGGTTAAATGGAATTGTATGGTTTCTTACTTATAGCCTGAAAGAGTGTTTCAAGGTGAATACAATGACCTATTATAAAGGTCACTCAAGGTCACCCAAAGTCAACTGCAATAGAAAATAAATTCTCTCAGAGTACTTTTCGAATACTTGTGTACCACGTGTGTGTATTACGTGACACGGGTCACAAAAGATAAACAAACATTCAATCACTTTGCACGCTTATCTGTAGCCTCAAACATTATTGGTAGTTTAACTACCGACTAGAGTACAGCTTCGTAATATTTATTCACTCTAAGTGTTTGTTCGAGTCTCACAATTACCTTAGTAGATTGAAGACGGTTTATAGAGAATTTTATGTCCGTTAATTTTTAATTCTTATATTGCTGTTCGAAAAGTCATTGTATTTTCAAGGCTCAAGGCGAATTCTGCAAGTATTCCTCAAAAATAACTATGACCAGGACATGCTATAAACATTTTAAATGACTTCTTAGTTTACTGAAGACAGATGTTTTTGCTCCCAACTTCGAGCCTTGAAAATACAATGAATTTTAGAACAGCAATATAAGAATTAAAAATTAACGGACATAAAATTCTCTATAAACCGTCTTAAATCTATTAAAAGGTAATTGCGAGAATCGAACAAACACTTGGAGTGAATAAATATTACGAAGCTGTACTCTAGTCGGTAGTCAAATTACCAATAATGTTTGAGGGTACAGATAAGCGTGCAAAGTGATTGAATGTTTGTTTATCTTTTGTGACCCGTGTCACGTAATACAAACACGTGGTACACAAGTATTCGAAAAGTACTCTGTGAGAATTTATTTTCTAGTGCAGTTGACTTTGGGTGACCTTGAATGACCTTCATAGTAAGTCATTGTATTCGCCTTGAAACACTCTATCAGACTATAAGTAAGAAACCATACCATTCTATTTAAAAAAACAGAATTGACCTTCAAATCTCCTTGACGCCTCCACCTACAGAAAAATTGGTAATACCAGATTATGAGCCCCCCGATACCAAGAAAGTTTGGTATAATGCATTTTCTCCTATCTTCAAAACCAAGCGAGTTATTCAGGTGACCTGTTTAAAATGCCGCACCCTGTATATGTGTGTTATACCTATATTGCCGAAAAGCAGTCATTTTGACTGCTTGGAAAAGACCAGTTCGGCTCTGGATTGGAATAACATGATAACATACAAGTTCATGATAAATTATCGATTTCGACATATACTTGATAAGTTGCAGTTGTTCAATAACTAAAGTTATTGTTATTGTTATTCGTACTTGTTATTCGAATCTTTATGCCAGGCCTGGCCACGCGCTTTGTTCCCTTTGAACGCGCTTTGTTCCCTTTGAACGCGCTGTAACGTAATTCGGATGGGAAGGAGGATCACTGAGTGTATGATCTCATACTGTAATCGATACGGCTGCGCACGTGTCGACTTTGGTCAGGTCTGCTTTACGCACTGCCAGTCGTTCTAACACGTTGTTCAGTGGATTTCTTTCGCGCCCTAAGTTCATAAAAGAAATGTCCAACAGAAGAGAACTATTAGAAAAGCTAAGAAAGATAGGTGAAGAGTGTTCCGATATAGAATCAAATGCAACGAGATGGGAACTATCATCTGAAGATGAATCGGATCATATACAAAGTGAGACATCTGATGCTGAAGAGAGCGATGAAGAGGCGATCACCAACGATGAAAATGAAGATGTCATCAATGTGCCCAGGCAAAGGCGTAGGGTGCTAATTAGTTCAGATGAAGAAACTGAAAATACCTCTCAGGAGACCGAAACAGCTGCAGATGGTACTGTGTGGTCGAAATTTGACGAAGGCGGTATTCCCGGAAGGCTACCATCTACGTGTTTGCTATAATAGTTCTTTATTCAGATCAAATTTTTACAGAAACTTAAAAGAAAGTGATACATTTGTGTTACAGTTTCCAATATGGTCGCTGTGGCGCGACTTCTCATCGGATATAATGTAAATGAAAAAGAAACAAATCAAGAGATCGAGAATATGAAAAAAATATAAATGTCTTAATGAGTAAGCCCAAAAAAATATGTGACATTTGTCAAAAAAGGGCGAAATCGCAAACGACGAGATACACGGACGGACAAGACAATTACGAGGGGGGAGAAGAGGTGATCATTGGCCGAGGCCAATGATCCAAAAAATGGAGCAGATAGTTATAATCGGGTTACCGAGATAGAACAATGAACATATTTTGACCTTTTTGAACGAGGAGAGCGGTGGTTGATCGATGGTCAAGATAACAGAGATTAAGAATTAAATAAGAAAAAGAAGTGATCGTCGGTAGTTACGGTATTACGTAGACAAGAGAAAAAATAATCGCTTAAAGTTAACGCAGGTAATGTAAATGTAAGTAAATGAATTAACTTATTGACTAATTGAATATAGAGCGGTTAAATATAGGACCGCGAGCTTATTTACTAATTTAAATTTAATTGAATTATTTACAGTGAAAAGAGAAAAAGCGTACTTTGTACGCTTTTAAACAAAAAAGTGGGGCAAAAAACGAGAATTGTCGTTGGGGGTGATTGAAGGGGGAAGTGCCCTGCAACCGAGCGAAGAAGGTTATGAGCTCAACCATGGCAATTTGGATAGGTATTTGTAAAATTTTTGATCAGTATCCCGTGGAGGTAATGAGATTGAATAATGTAAGTGTGAAGAATCTGAGTTAACTGTAATTGGATCGTAAAAAAGTGCGAGAGTACCCTTTTTTCTGTGAGTGTGATAAATGATTGGAATTTTTGATTGCAGATTTTGAATGTAACCTTCCCGATCAAGATAAGGGAAAACAGCAGTGGAAAAGTAACCGTTGTCTTTTGCTTTTTTAGCTTGTGCATCGGACATTGTATGCAATGAATTAATGATCGGATTATTGGTTACGGAATTCATGGATTTATAGATAAAATTTCTGGTAATTTTTAAAGCAAAAATGTCGAAGCGTGCGCATTTGATTTTGTTGTAAATCGTTTGATTGTGTAAATATTTTTCAGTGCCATCGGCCATTCTGCGAAGGATGAGAAGTCCCGTGATCGCGCGGAAGATTTTACGTTCGAAGGCTCGAATTCTTTCCATTACATATGGTGCGATCGCATAACAAATGGGAAATGCATAGATCAAGATTGAACGAACATAGAGTTTGTAAAGTAAGAGTTTAACATTTTCTCCTAGATGTTTAGAATAGAATAATCTAGCTAATTTGGCCGCATTGCCTTTTGCTTTTTCAAGACTATAATTTGCATGCTCATTATAGTTGAGTCTCTCTGTTAAGATTACTCCAAGATATTTGACTTTACTGACTCTGGGTAAGAGAGTATCGCATCTGCCTGGTATATGCAATGAAAATTTTTTCGATAGCCTATATTGTCTTTTACTTACAAGGGAACATCCCGAGGTGTAACTCACCGATTTTGATGAAATTTTAGTATGATATAGTCCTCGCAAAAATATTCGACACGTATTTTTTTTATCGGCAATCGTCCACGTTAAAGGGGTGAAAACCACCCTCAAAGTTGGCACCCTGAAACTTATTTATTGAATATCTGGAGAACTATTAGAGATACGAAAATTTCGTAAAGAGAGAAAATTAACGTATTTCGACCACAAATCTGGTGATATAAATATATTTTTTTTAAACTCGTTTGTTTAAATAATATGCTTAAAAATACAACTTTTTGAATGATTTTGCAAGTCAAATTTCAATAAATTTTCTTGAATATTTTTCTGGGAATACCATATACCGAAACACAAAATACGGATAAAATGGAAATTTGAAATTTTTTTTGTAAAAAAAGTTATTGCATTTTTAATTTTTTCTCTTACGTTCTTGTTAAGTTATGCCTTCGTATATACATGTATGACTGCGTTAAAAGGCCAGATTTCATTGCCAGACACACATATCGTCTTTATATAAATTTAAAAAATTTGATTGATTAATTAATAATTTGTAACAATTATTGTAATAATGGTATTCATTGTTATTCTTATAACCAATATTTTCTTACACCACGAGCATTCTAAAGCATCCCTATAATCAATTCAAGCATATAACGTTAGAAAATAGTAAATATATAACGCACACCTCCCGAGAATTAATTTATTTATTTGGCCTGTCGGCGGATTCACATTGATATCATAAATGACTATCCCGAGGTGTAACTCACCAATTCTTATGAAACTATAGTATAAGGTGCTTTTCGTGGAAATATTTAATATCTACTTTCATTTATCGGCAATCGTCCACGTTAAAGGGGTGAAAACCACCCCCAAAGTCCGGATTATAAAAACTGTTTTATCGAATATCTCGGAAACTATTAGAGATACGAAAATTTCCTAAGGAGTGAAAATTAACGTATTTCAATCACGTATCCAATGCTATAAACAGTTTTTAAAAAAACCCGTTTGTTTAAACAATATGTTAAAAAATACTTTTTTTTCATAATATTTTCAGTTAAAATTCTTTCAATTGTCTTAAATAATAGTTTGTATACACTATATAGTCAAACAAAAAATACGGATCAATTAGAAGTTTCATATTTGTGTTATAAAAAGAGTTATTGCATTTTCAATTCTTACGCTTGTTGCGTGAAATGGAATATATTTGTATATGCGACCGAAGTCAAATTCCACTTTCACAAGTTTGAACGATAGTATCTTCATAGCAGAAACTATTTGTACAATTAAATTACTTGACCTGTTGTTGTTTAGCCGGAAAATGTGGGAGTAATAAACGTATGTCGATAGAATCCTACAATCAGAAGGATACGCAACAAGCATAAGAATTGAAAATGCAATAACTCTTTTTGTAACACAAATATGAAACTTCTAATTGATCCGTATTTTTTGTTTGACTATATAGTGTATACAAACTATTATTTAAGAAAATTGAAAGAATTTTAACTGAAAATATTATGAAAAAAAAGTATTTTTTAACATATTGTTTAAACAAACGGGTTTTATTAAAAACTGTTTATAGCATTGGATACGTGATTGAAATACGTTAATTTTCACTCCTTAGGAAATTTTCGTATCTCTAATAGTTTCCGAGATATTCGATAAAACAGTTTTTATAATCCGGACTTTGGGGGTGGTTTTCACCCCTTTAACGTGGACGATTGCCGATAAATGAAAGTAGATATTAAATATTTCCACGAAAAGCACCTTATACTATAGTTTCATAAGAATTGGTGAGTTACACCTCGGGATAGTCATTTATGATATCAATGTGAATCCGCCGACAGGCCAAATAAATAAATTAATTCTCGGGAGGTGTGCGTTATATATTTACTATTTTCTAACGTTATATGCTTGAATTGATTATAGGGATGCTTTAGAATGCTCGTGGTGTAAGAAAATATTGGTTATAAGAATAACAATGAATACCATTATTACAATAATTGTTACAAATTATTAATTAATCAATCAAATTTTTTAAATTTATATAAAGACGATATGTGTGTCTGGCAATGAAATCTGGCCTTTTAACGCAGTCATACATGTATATACGAAGGCATAACTTAACAAGAACGTAAGAGAAAAAATTAAAAATGCAATAACTTTTTTTACAAAAAAAATTTCAAATTTCCATTTTATCCGTATTTTGTGTTTCGGTATATGGTATTCCCAGAAAAATATTCAAGAAAATTTATTGAAATTTGACTTGCAAAATCATTCAAAAAGTTGTATTTTTAAGCATATTATTTAAACAAACGAGTTTAAAAAAAATATATTTATATCACCAGATTTGTGGTCGAAATACGTTAATTTTCTCTCTTTACGAAATTTTCGTATCTCTAATAGTTTTCCAGATATTCAATAAATAAGTTTCAGGGTGCCAACTTTGAGGGTGGTTTTCACCCCTTTAACGTGGACGATTGCCGATAAAAAAAATTACGTGTCGAATATTTTTGCGAGGACTATATCATACTAAAATTTCATCAAAATCGGTGAGTTACACCTCGGGATGTTCCCTTGTGAGAGTTTGTATGCCACGCCGTGCATCGAGGCTAAAATCTTTCTTTTCAGTCTTTGCTTGACTTTTATAAAGAGCAATTCTAAGCAGTATTCGAAATATCGAGCAATACCGGAGGCCCAAGTATTCGCAAACTTCCTGGAAGGAGAGAAAAAGTTTACGTTGTTTGTAGTAGGAAGGGCGGTGGGCCTATGCGAAGATCACACACAATTTGTATTCATTGCTCTAAAGGGGTACACGGTGTATGCATCAGTAAGCATCAATGCTAAGTAAATGATTTGGGGGAGTTATAATAAGGAAATGTTACACATTTGCAATAGCCAGATAACTAAATAGCAATATTTATAATAATAAATAATATACAAAATTATATCATAAATATATTTATAATCATAACATATATTTATGATAATAAAATTTTGTTTCAGCAATATTGTATTACCTACACCAACCACTTGTCTTGTAGCAGATAAAATCCGTTTGTCGCCCGCACTGTACCATCGAGTTATCTTTTATTTTTGTGTGTGAATTGTCATAAATTTTTTTACAAAATAAATTGGAAATGTAAATTATATGTTGCGTACTAAGTGGTTTATATAAAGTTATGATGAAAGAATGCCTTTCCCTATGTGTAAAAACGATTTGAAAGAGAGAACTCAATTTTTATATTCTTTATCATAATTTATAATTGTATTATTCATATTATTTTCAATTGATATTGAAGAATTAGTATCACTCCTTTGTTCTCTATTTCGTCCTGAAGCCGTTGCTTTTTTAATCATGTAAATATCATTTGTAGTTTGGTTTTTATAAGCGTTTTTCCAAATCTTTGTATATTTGTCAAATTCGGCCGGTTATCTTCGCATAGGCACTCGTTTTTCGCCCGGCACTAAAAGGGTTAAGCACATCAGGTAGACCTCAATAAACAAGCTAAATATACACAACCGACGGTCTACGACTTTAATATCTGCTATGCGTACTCTATATCTCCCTTCACTCTTTAACTCTTTCCCGTGTTCTGCTCAAATTACATAACTTTTGTACCTTACCCACCTAAACCCTTATAATAACCTATTATTGACAACTGAAGATCAAACACACAATAAAACTACCTAGTAATAAACATTCTGAAGTCAGATCACGATCAACTTGGCCTCATAGAGTAAATAACATTTCGCAAAACCTCATAATCCTGACTCACACATATAAGTCTGTAAGAACCAATCAATATTTATCAACATCCTAAAGTGAAATCGTTTTTTTTTTTTTCTCTCTCTTTCTCCGATAATGTAACTATATAAATTTGTCCGTCCATGCTTCAGGAATTGTTTACGTACTGTGGGCAAACAATAGCTCCCATCCTCTTATAACAGAACTTTTCACATTAATCAAAAGGAGGAGAAAAGTAAATCCTACAAGACAACAATATATTATGTTATCTTATTAACGTTAAATGTATATAAACCTTCAAGTTCAAAAAGAGATGATACATGTTCTCAATAATAACAATATCATTACCACTGGTGATTGCACCCTCCTATTTATTTTCAGAGTACGACGTATAAAGAAAGGTAAAATCCTTCCCTAACGGTGCAATCATTAGTAAACAAAACTAATAAAGTAAGATTCCTAGCATAGCGCGACATAAAACAACGACAACGTCAACACGAAGATCGTACAAATTAACCTTCATCATGCACCTGTCGCCGCAGCAATACTAACAACATTTATGAAGAAAGGCGACATCGACATCGCGCTAATCCAAGAACCCTACATAACACATGGAGGTATAAGAGGGCTGAACGCCGCAGGAAGCATCTGGTGCACATCGGTGAATAAAGACTCAAGAACTTGCATCGTAACAAGAAAAGGGATAAACGTGACGCTCTTACCGCAGTTCAACGACAATTACACCACGGTAGCGGAGCTGACCTGGAAATCAAGCGAATCCGGAGAAAACAAAGGATTAGTAATCGCCTCGATCTACTCAAAATGGGATGGAAAAGACACGGTGTTAGGAAAGAAAGGCAAGGAAGCCTGCGAGTGGTGCACCGACAAAGGAAAAGAAATTCTAATAGGCATGGATGCAAATGCCAAGAACGAAGTATGGGGAAGCACAAAGACGAACGCAAGGGGAAGAATGCTGATGGAAGAAATGCAGGACTTGGACCTGACCTGCCTGAATAGAGGAAACGAGCCCACGTTCCACAACGTACTGAGAGAAGAAGTACTGGATGTCACACTAGGATCCCCAGGAGTGATAGGCATGCTGAAGAACTGGCAGGTGAGCCAAAGAGACTCGAAATCGGATCACAAATATATAGTGATGGATGTAACTGAAGAAGACATAAAGGAAAGAGTATGGAAAAGAGCTCCGAGGAAGACGGACTGGAGGAAATACAAAACATTAATAGAAATGAATAGACATGCACTGCCTAAGAGATACGGCAACCAAGAAGAGATCGATGAAGCGATAGAGGCATTGAACCGACTACTGAACGAAGCAACGGAAGAGAAAGAATACAAGAACAAGATTAGACTACCCTGATGGAACAGGAAGCTAGAGAAGGAAAGCAATAGGATCTCCAATCTGAAGAAGCTGGCCAGAAGAAGAGGTGGAAGGGAAATATGGGACAAGATCAACAAGGCCAACAGGAACTTAAGGAAACTGATCTTTGAGAGCAAGAGAACATCATGGAGAAAATACTGCGAAAGCGTGAAGAAATTACCGGAAACTGCAAGGCTAAACAAGATGCTTTCCGAAGACGGACAAAAGGGAATCGGAGCCCTGAAGAAGAAGACTGGTAAATTCACGGATAACGATGAGGAAATACTGGAACTACTGCTAAAGGAACATTTCCCTGGATGCAATAGAATCTCAAACGATCAAGGCAACAGACAAGAAGAGAATGAAAAGATAAAACCAAACTGGGAATTGGCGAATAAAGTAGTCAGCCAACAGAGGGTAAGATGGGCGATAATGTCTTTCGACCCATACAAGGCTCCAGGAACGGACGGAATCTATCCGCAGCTCCTGAAAAAGGCCTTGCCATGGATCGAGGACTTCGTAGTGAAAATAATCAGAGCATCCATAGCGACGGGATGTTACCCCTCAAAATGGGGGGAAACAAGAGTTGTCTTCCTACCAAAACCTGGAAAACCAGACTACACGACGCCTACAGCATATAGGCCAATCAGCCTCACACCGTTTCTACTGAAGACGGCGGAAAGACTTATCGACAGACACCTGAAAGAAGTCACCCTGAAGAGGAAACCTCTGAACCCAAAGCAACACGCGTTTAGAGCAGGAAGATCTGTGGAAACGGCGCTACACGATCTGGTAGGCAGCGTAGAGGATACCTTCAACGAAAAAGGTATAGCGATAGGAGGCTTCGCGGATATCGAAGGAGCCTTCAATATGACTTCAACGGAACTAATCGAACAATCGAAGTGGACTTCGAAGTGGAAGAGGAAATCAGAATATGGATTATGAAGATGCTCAGGAAAAGAACTCTGCAAGTCAAGAAAGGAATGGCGGAACTGAAGGCAGCGGTGAACAGAGGATGCCCGCAAGGAGGAATATTATCTCCACTACTATGGTGTATCGCAGTGGACGGCCTGATAGGAGCACTACAGGAATGCGGAATAGAAGCAGCAGCATACGCGGATGACATGAATTTCCTCGCGAAAGGGAAGACTATAGAAGAGGCAAAGGATAAAGCAAGGACGGCTCTACAGATACTGGAAGTATGGTGCGAAGCGACGGGATTATCAGTGAATCCGGCCAAGATGGAGATGATGATGTTCTCCAGGAGCTTTGTATCCAACGCACAACGACCTGTAATAGAAGATTTACTGTATAAAGGGGAACCCCTGACCTTCGTGAGAAAGGTCAAATATCTAGGGGTACATATCACGGATAAATTGATATGGTCGACACATGTGAGACTACAACTCGAAAGAGCGAAAAAGAATCTGAATGTGATGTACAGGATGGTAGGAGCAAAATGGGGATTAGACCCCGCAAGGAGCAAGTGGATCTATGAAGCAATAATAGTACCAAGGATAACTTTTGGAGCACTGATTTGGTGGAGAGCGACATCACTGGTCACCATAAAAGCAAAAATGGACAGCATTCAAGGAATGGCGCTGAGACGCATCACTGGAGCATTCAAGACCACCCCGACGAGAGCACTGGAAGTAATGTGCGACGTCACCCCATTGGATGTCAAGGTTAGGGAAGTGGCACTAAAAACGGCCTACAGGCTGAACTACTGGAATCTCTGGAGCGGAGAGAAGAAGACCAGGGAAGGAATGAACCGTCACACCGACATAGTCTACAAGGAAGCACCACGGGAGGTAGTGGATATCTTCCACATGCCGGCGGACAAGACCGTTATGGAATACGACTTCGGGAGAAGATACACAATTCACATCGGACCGAGAAAGGACTGGGAAGGAGGGAAGAAACCATATGACTCAAATAGCAGGGTATACTACACCGATGGATCTAGAAAAAACGATCTCACGGGAGCAGCTTGGATCAGAGAGGGTATCCCGAGCGAGAAAAGAATCTTGAGGCTTGGGAATCTGCCCACAGTATTTCAAGCGGAAGTCACGGCGATCAGGGACTGCATCGGGCACCTGATGGAAAAGAGGACGAGAAACGAGAGCATAACGATATGCTCGGACAGCCAGGCGGCACTTCTGGCGCTGAACAATGGAACATCACGCTCAAGAATGGTGATCGACTGCAGGAAAGCCCTCAACGAACTGGCAACAATGGGGAACAAGATAACCCTGATATGGGTACCGGGCCACCGAGGAATCCAAGGAAACGAGCTAGCTGATAGATTAGCGAACGAGGGATCGGACGAACCACCAACTGGACCGGAACCCATGCTACCGGTCTCGGAGGCAACAGCGAAGCAAGCCATTAAGGAATGGAGAATCACAGAGAGGAAAAGGAAATGGACGAATACAGGCGGATGCATACATGCGAAAGAACTCTTGGGAGACGAAGTCCCATATAAGCAAAGGAAGGTCTTAAAGGACATGGAGAGAAAAGATCTCTCGAAGATGATTGGCATCATGACCAATCACGCAGCATTAGGAAATCACCTAAAGAGGATGGGGAAAGAAGTGAGTGAGAACTGCAGGGCCTGCGAAGAAACCCCGGAGACACGGAAACATATCCTATGCCACTGCCCGGCGATAATGGGGAAAAGAAAGAGAATCATAGGAAAGGAACTCCTTACCGAGGAGGAGACCAGAGAAATACCACCAGAAAAGATAATCAAATTCCTAGAAGAAGTAAATCCATGGAGGAAGAATAAATGACGAATGCCTGGAACCAACCAAGGCGACTACACGATTATGGGGAAACGAAGCCCATGGACTCCTAATACACGCCCTAAGCGAACATTGCAGAAACCGCAAAAGTTCCCGATCTTCCTGGCCGCTCGAGGATCCGAGTGAATCAGGCAACGGATGAACACGTTGATCCGAGGTGCGGGAGACGGGGATGATAGCGAACCCTCAAAGCTCACAAGGAGAGGTCGCGAAGTGTCACACACCAAATGAGTAGAATTTTTGTGTGTGTGTTCACATAGGTGTAAGGTTAAAAAGTGTAAAAGCTTTTTTTCCAGCGGGCTTTTGTTTATGAGAAATAAATTTTTACATTTCCACGGCCAAATATGTATCTATTTGTTTTTGTGATTACTCAACGAGTGCCGTGGCACAGTTGATAAGGCTCCGCGGTCGAAATGTGAGGGCCGTAGTTCGAGTCCCCTTATAGGTTGAATTTTTTTTATTTCATATAGAAATATTTAATATTTTATTAATGAAAATTTGGTTTACAGTGTCATCATTTTTCTTTATTTTCACAACACCTGAACGTTTATGACAGGCTTGTTAAGGGAAATTAGAAAGTTATAGAAAAGAAATGTACGAAACGCAGATTGTTGGTATTGCTCCCTGCTGCGCTGAAATTCTTTTGTTTTTGATAAATTTCCATTCCTCTTCCTGCATCTGTCTCGTCAGTTTTCTTTCGAAATTAAAAAAACATTTTTTGTTGTGAAAATAAAGAAAAATGATGACACTGTGAACCAAATTTTCATTAATAAAATATTAAATATTTCTATATGAAATAAAAAAAATTCGACATATAAGGGGAGTCGAACTACGAACCTCAGCATTTCGACCGCGGAACCTTATCAACTGTGCCACGGCACTCGTTGCGTACTCACGAAAACAAATAGATACATATTCGCCGTGGAAATGTAAAAATTTATTTCTCATAAACAAAAGCCCGCTGGAAAAAAAGCTTTTACACTTTTTAACCTTACACCTATGTGAACTCACACACAAAATTTCTACTCATTCGGTGTGTGACACTTCGCGACCTCTCCTTGTCAGCCCAAGGGGGGTGAACGGAGATGGGATGAAAGTTGAGGAGTCGGGGCTGTCGACTTACGAGATGGAAGTAACTGGCCTTGGACCTCAGATCAAGTTCGGCGAAAGCCATCCCTTTGGCTATTGGCAGCGGCGACACCGCTCCCTCCTCTCTCTCTCCTTTATCTACCGGCCTCCAAGGACTGGGCGCTCCACTGAAAATACTCCTCTCCAAAAGGGAAAAAGGAACCAAAGGAACCACCGATCCGGTCTGCAGTGCGCAGGAAGGCGAGGGAGCTTGTAGCAGCCAGCGACTTCACCATCACCACCAGGGAGTGAACGTTGAGCAGGGTACGAGGAGAAGCCATCGACGAAGGAGGAAGAGTAGTCGGTTTAAGGCTTCGCGTCTGAACCGGGGAAATTCTGACATGGCTTATGGTGAGCAGCGATGACTGCTTCCCTCTACTCCCTCTCACTGACTCGCTCTCCACCCGGGGCCGATCAAGCAACCCGAACCACAAGACTGCGGAGGGTAGACGGCTGTAGGAGACCAAGGAAGGATGGAATCCCCCCGTCTACTCAAACGCAGCACTACGAACGACTTCAACAGTAAAGAAGGAGGAACGGCCGTAGGAGATCCAGGAAGGATGGAATCACCCCGTTCCCCCGTACCACGAACAACCTGGCCTAGAAGGGAAAGCCCATGGCCTCCTGGAAGATACGCCTCAGACGAACCTTACAAAACTGACTTTCTCTCCCGCAAGGGAAACAGAACTATAGGTACCTCCGACTCTGCCTGCAATGCGCAGGGAGGGAAGGAAGATTGCAGCAAACAGCGTCTTCATCATCATGGGGGAGCAGACGGTGGACAGGGTACGAGGAGAAGCCATCGAACGAGGAAGAAGAGTAACCGGTTTAAGGCTTCGCGTCTGAACCGGGGAAATTCCGATATGGCTTATGGTGAGCAGCGATGACTGCTTCCCTCTACTCCCTCCCATTGGTCCGTCCGCCATCCGGGACTGATCAAGGATCCCGAAACTCAAGGCTGCGAGGGGCAAACGGATGCAGGAGTTCAGGGAAGACTGGACTCCCTCCGTACCTCCAGGCGCGGCACCATGAACAACTATAACGGTGGAGAAGGAGGAGCGGAGGTAGGAGTCCCCGGAAGGATGGACTTCCCCCGTTCCAGTTCCACGAACGAGCCAGGCCAGCTGGGAAACGAAGCCCACGAACATCTTTGAACACGCCCTGGGCGAACTATCAAAGAACCCGCAAAAATCCCCTGATTCCCCTATCGCCTGAGGATTCGAACAAACCAGGCAACTGGCTAGCACGTTGATCCGAGACAGGGGTAAAGGGGACGAAAAGCGAACTCTAAAAATCCAGACTTGATCTGGATTACCCGCAATACCCCGGACCCCCAGTCGTTTGAGGATTCGAACAAACCAGATAACTGGCTAGCACGTTGATCCGAGACAGGGGTGAAGGGGATGAAAGCGAACTCATCCCAACAACCAGCTCTCTCCTTCACGAAGGGAAGAGCATTATAGGAACTTCCGACCCACTCTGCAGTACGCAGGGAGGCATGGGAACTTGAAGCAATCAACTCCATCACCATCACAAGGGAATGGATGATGGCCAGGGCACGAGGAGAAGCCACCAATGGAAGAAGAAGGAAAAAAAAATAAAAAATAGCCAGACGGTCCGTGAACGGGAAATCTTATACTTGCGGCGCAAGGGAACGAGAAATGGGCTCTTGGAATCGGAGAGTCAGCGGGCGGAGGATGGCCAGGATTCAGGCACGATATGAAAGATGCATAGAGTCCTGGTCCCCTTCGTCGGCCTTCATGAACAAGAATCCCTCTCTCTGCGAGCAAACCGTATCAGGAAGCCTCCCGGGAGGACCACCCTAGCGACCTGCTCGCCCAACTAACCGCGAAGATCCGATGCTTCCCAAACTTAGAATCAGCATAAAGACCGAACTTAAAAAGCCGGGTACGCGAGTAGCTTAGTGAAAACTTAACCAGACTAACTCAGCCTTTCGCCAGACCTCGCTGGGTAGGGGATTGCGACTTAACCGCGGGAGGGACCCAGCCGGATGGTTCAACCCACTATGGAATCGATGTCACACCTGTAAGGAGACTTCGATGAAGTTGAAAGGGGCCCTCCATCAGGGACTTTGAGTAGGCAAATGGTGGGGGGTACCAGCTCCTAGAGTCCAGCCAGACTCACCTATCGGATTGGATAAGGGAGTCAAACCCGAAACGTTTGCTGAAATTAGAGTCACGTGGCAGGATTGTGTATAGATAACAACAACAGTAGGCAGCCTAGTTAGCCTGTTAGTCCAACATAGCATAGCTGTTACACCTGCATCGCATATGCATATAGAAATGATGATAATAGTAATAATGAATAATGAATTTGGCATTAGGCATCGGTATCATTATTATTATTGCTATTACTATTAACACATACACATATGTAGGCATGGCAGCTCATGCATGATAGGAACATGTCTACCCATGGAAGCATCGGATACCCAATCCTGTTCCAAGCCTATTATTGTCACTTGTCGATGACGGTGACTGTCGTTGTTGATGGCTGCTACATGTGGCGATCGAACGAGTTACTGGCTATAGGCTGGTGACACCTCTTCAACATTCGATATGTTATCCCATCGACATCGAACGAAGTTGGTGGCAGTGATGGGGCGAGGGACAGGAGGAACTGAGACCGAGCCGGGCAGCCCAACGTAATATCACGCTCCTCCTGGGGCAACAGCTAACAATAGGGAGGGATGGCTGCACCGGCGATGAAGTCTCACCCTGCAATGCGGGAGCACCCTTGGCAAGTGGCCCGGGCCAATCCGGATAAAGCCAGGGGCCCTAGCACCAGGTTAAAACCGGGCGGGTAATGCGATCCTTGCTCCGCCGGAGAGGCCTGCGGCCGAGCCGGGGAGTATTGTGTAAGCACGGGAGTCAACGCTGCTCCAGCTTATCGCCTTGGGGTGGCACCGGTCGCCCTCCCGCTGAGGACTTTCCTAACGTTCCTAACGTTCCTAGAAGGTTCGATAATCCTAGGATCCTAATTAGAAAACACGCAGAAAAGCTATTATTTGGTCCACGAGTCACCGAGGGATCAGCAACCGAGCTGAAAGAGTTAATAGCATTTAATACCAAAGCTCTTGACGCACTCAAGGCGTTGGGATCACCAGTTAATTATTCAGACGTTCTTCTAGTCACTGCGACTCTCAACAAACTGAGTCCGAGTACTTTATCCAAATGGGAGACAAAGTTAGGTCTCTCAAAGGAGTTCCCTTCATACGAGAAGTTGCTTGAGTTTCTGGAGATTACTGCTATAGTTTGGGAGAGTTCTGAGCGATCTCAGGAAGAGTCACCATCTACGAGCAGGCCATCTACGAGCAGGCCATCTACGAGCAAAATAGCTTCAGTTAAAATGTCTACGAGAGCGGCTCTAGCCAAGGTATTCAAGGACGTTCTAGAAGAAGAGTTTTCATCTACCTCAGCCTCGAGAAAGAAGCCGGCCGTAAGTTACACTACAACGTTATCATCGGGTGCGCCAGTGGAGAATACTGTCCCACCCAATGAGTGTGCCATGTGCAGACAGAAACACTATATTCTGTGGTGTCCGAGATTCCGAGCACTGTCTGTAGACGACAAGGTTAAGACTGTGAAGGAGAGAAGACTCTGTTTCAATTGTCTTGGGCGACACAAGGTCCAAGACTGTACGAGCGAGAAGCGGTGTCAGATGTGTGGGGCAATGCACCATACAGAGATCCACTTCGAAGATCGAGCCAAGACAAGAGAGCAGAGGAGGGCCTCCTAGGCAACTACTACGAGTGAACCATCTGCATCTGCATCAGAGCAGTGACTCTTGTGGACCTCTGAGCGAGTCCTGAGAAGCCAGAGATCATTTTCTACCCGAGAGTATGCATTATCTAACATCAAGAGCGATCAGCTGATCGCTGAGATACCTGAGTCCGCATTCTCTAGAGCCAACAGCACTGAGTCTACTTCTTTTTTTGAGTCAACCGAGTGTAAGTCTTCTCCTGAAGAATCTGAGTCTGCATCCTCTACCGCCTTGAGTAAATCTGCTGAGAAAGCATTATCTATCGCTGAAAGAGACCTGCATACTGCAGCACCTACTACAAGACGCTCTTATCCAGTATCTGAACTTCGAGAAAAGAGGAGAGAGATTGAGAAACCTTCTGTCTTACTTGCCACAGGCAGAGTACTAGTGATTCATCATCAGAGAAAACCTGTAGAAGCACGAGTGTTGATCGATCCTGGTTCTGAGCTGTCCTTCATCTCAGAGAAGTTCTTCAAATCATTGAAAGTGTCAAAACAATCCTCGAGTATTCCTCTAAGGGGCATTGGAAATTCTTCTGGTGGAATTACACGGGGGGTCTGCCTGCTAAAACTTCAGTCGAGATATTCTGACCTTTCTATCCTTACGCAGATGTTCATAGTGAGCTAGCTTACTTCTCAACTCCCTACTGAGAATCTTGAGATGGCCAGCTGGCCCCATCTAGATGGGTTGGACCTTGCTGACCCAGCATACAAGACCTCACAACCTACTGACATATTACTAGGTGCGATTCCAGTGAGTGAGATCATGTTATCTGGAGTTATTAGAGGTGATAGTGGCACTCCTATCGCTCAATCAACTATATTTGGTTGGATAGCCTACGGTTCTGCACAAATGAAGCATGGTGGAGATGTATCTCACTGCCATCATGCAACATTTGATGAAGAGTTACATTCTCTAATCAGTAAATTCTGGGCTCAAGAAGAGATTAGTGAGTCAACAGCATCGAAATTGAGTCCTGAAGAGCAACAATGTGAAGACCACTTCAAGAGAACACATACTAGAGACGAGACTGGTCGATATATTGTACGACTACCACAGAAAGCATCACCTACCCTCCTTGGTGAGTCAGCTAGCAAGGCTAAGAGGTGTCTATCAAGTGTCTTGAGACGGCTAGACGCTAACCCAGAGTATGATCAACTCTACACTGAATTTATGAAGGAATACGAACATCTAGATCACATGAGAAAAGCTCCCACTACAACTTCGGAGTCGCCGATCTACTATCTTCCTCATCATGGAGTTCTGAGAGAGCAGAGTACTACAACAAAACTACCTTCAAAACGACCTTCTTCATATTGGTCCACAAATCCAACCAGATCTATCGGATGTTTTACTTTGGGTCAGAAGACATCGAGTTGTTTTTGCCACGGACATCACGAAGATGTTCCGCCAAATTAAGATTCACCCTGATGACTGGGATCTCCAACAAGTTCTGTGGATAGACAATGAGAAGAGAATGGTTCCTTACCAGCTTACTACAGTGACTTATGGCGCTAGAAGTGCTCCATACCTAGCTGTAAGAGTTCTTTTGCAACTAGCAGAGGATGAGGGTGAGAAATTTCCACTGGCTGTCGAGCCTATCCTTAAAGGCCGCTACGTGGATGATATTTTTGGAGGAGGAGAGACAGTTGCCGAAGCTATTTCAGCAGCTAATCAGTTAAAATCTTTATGTTGCATCTGGAGGCTTTCCCCTTGCAAAGTGGGCGAGCAATTCATCTGAGGTACTAACAACAATAGACCCTGAGAGTCAATCATCTGAGATTGAGATTCACGAAAAGGAGAATTCAGTGAAGGTTCTTGGTCTTTCATGGAATCCTATGACTGATCAGTTTCAATTTAAATATTCGGAGTCACCATCTTCCCAAGCTACCAAGAGAATTGCTTTATCTCAGATTGCCCGCCTATTTGATCCTCTAGGTTTTCTAGTTCCTGTGCTCGTGAAGGCAAAGATGCTCATGCAGGAGCTCTGGTTGGACAAGGTTGGTTGGGATGAGACATTATCTACAAGGTTGAGCCAGAAGTGGAGTAAATTCAGAGGAGATCTTTCACGAGTCAACATTATCAGCATTCCTCGATGGTTGCATCTTTCATCATCATCATCTATTGAGATCCACGGATTTTCTGATGCCTCGCAACTTGCTATGGCTGCTGTGGTGTTCCTGAAGGTTACCAACGAGCGTGGTGAGTGCTCATCTTCTATTGTTTGTGCCAAGTCTCAAGTCGCTCCCTTGAAACCAACAACCATACCGAGACTCGAGTTAAATGCTGCAGTTTTACTCACTAAACTTGTCAGCTATGTGAAGAAAACTCTAGAAATAACTGACGTGCCCATACATCTATGGACTGACTCCTCAGTTACCTTAACATGGATCAAGAGTCCTCCTTCAAGATGGAAGGATTACGTGAGAAATAGAGTACATCGAGTTCAAGAGCTTCAGCCAAATTCTATCTGGCATTATGTCGCTGGAAAACAAAACCCAGCCGACTGTGCATCGAGAGGGTTATCACCAAAGAAATTGAGAGATCATACTCTATGGTGGCATGGACCATTATGGTTGCTAAAATCATCTGAGAAGTGGCCAACCTTCAAATTACCATCTATCTTGAGTATGAATCTTGAGGAGAGACCAGGTCAATGTTTTTCTGTGAGAAAATCCGAGGAGAATCCTTTCTGCGAGTTATTAGAGAGGAGATCGAGACTGCTGCCAATTCTGAGAATAACTGCCACTAGTCTACGAGCTATTCTATGCTTCAAGAGAAAGCCACAGTCATCATTAACCACCCCTCTATCTACGAGTGACCTGGAAGCTGCTAAACGAGTCCTGGTTAAGACAACGCAAGGGTTGTTCTTTTCTGAGGAGTTGAGCCTACTGAAAGGAGACAATGTTCTACCAAGTTCCAAACATCTGTGCAAATTGACCCCTTTCATCGATCATGAAGGTGTCTTGAGAGTAGGAGGTCGATTGGAACATGCTGAGATTACATCAGAGGAGAAGCATCAGGCCATCTTGCCTCGCAACTCACCTCTAACTTCCTTGGTGATTTCTGATGCTCATGAGAAAACGCTGCATGGAGGCACGCAGCTTACTCTTGCTTATCTAAGACGAGCTTACTGGATTGTGGGTGGTCGTGTTCCCGTTCGCTCACACATTCAACGCTGCGTTACGTGTACGAGAAACCGAGGAGTTCGAGCTCAACAATTGATGGGTCAGTTGCCATCTGCTCGTGTCAATCCATCCCGAGCTTTTCTACATTGTGGACTTGACTACGCAGGGCCTTTCACAGTGAAAACGTGGAAAGGCAGAGGAGCTAAAACACAGAAGAGATGGATAGCGGTGTTTGTCTGTCTATTTTCTTCTGCAGTGCATCTCGAGGTTGTGACAGACTATTCTACTGAGACTTTCATCGCAGCATATAGACGATTTATTAGTCGTCGAGGAATCTGCACCACCCTATACAGTAACTGTGGTACTAATTTCGTGGGTGCAGATAAAATTCTGAGAGACCTCTTCCAAGTTGGAACTTCTGAGAACGAGCATCTGAGAGAGTTGTTATTAAAGGATGGGACAAATTGGCAGTTCAACCCTCCTAGCGCTCCTTACTTTGGTGGCAAGTGGGAAGCAGCTGTAAAATCGTTAAAATTTCATCTGAGAAGAGTCATAGGTGAAACACTGCTCTCCTATGAAGAAGTATCGACACTATTAACACAAATTGAATCTGTGTTAAATTCTAGACCACTTAGCCCGCTATCTGAGGATCCATCTGATCTGAGAACACTTACACCAGGTCATTTTCTTATCGGAGAGCCACTAAATACTTTACCTGAGCCTTCACTACTGGAGTTTTCTGAGTCGAGACTTTCTAAATGGCAGTCAATTTAACAAAAGCTCCAATACTTTTGGAAGAGATGGTCATCTGAGTGCATGCAGCGATATCAAGCAATTTCTAAGTGGCATCACCCATCTAACGAGATAAAGGTTGGTTCCATGGTGCTACTAACTGACGAGAGATTCCCTCCGAGTAAATGGCCACTGGCTCGAGTTGAGAAACTACATCCAGGTGCTGATGGTCTTACAAGAGTTGTCACCATCCGAACAGCAGCTACCACACTTACGAGACCAATATCTAAACTCTGTGTGCTACCGATTGCCAATGAAACAGAGAAGAAGAATGAGGTTGACAACCAAGTTGCGAACGGGGGGGAGGATGTTCAGTCAACAGACTGACCGATTTTCTAACCTCTCTGACAGAGAGGCCCCCGAGACAGTTTCTTGTGGCACGGCACTACGTAAAATTCTAGTCACTTGACTAGCCAATCATCAACCAAGACGTCATCGACAAGAGAAGTTCTTCGCGAATGAAAGCGAAGTGTCTCCCTTTTCAGCTGATCGAGGAGTTGGCTCGTGTGGTCTCGAAGGTACACGTGTGCAATAAAGTGAATCATTTTTTCTTTTAACTCGTGTTGATCAATTCTCATCCCTCCTCACATTCCGGTGCTAGAGTAGAATATCTTTATATTTGAGAACATAAATTCTGGGCTTCACGCCACAATACGAATAAAGACAAGGCCGTGACCGTACAGTGAGCGCGGAGGGAAGACGTTCAGGACGCAGGTAGAGGGGGAAGGATGTAACATGGCGACGCCGCTGGGCGGCGTAACGGGCGATACTCCGCTGTCTCGTCGCTGTGCGACGTGGCGGGGCGCTACTTCGTTGCTCCACCGCCAGGCGGATCCCAATTCTCTCAAGAACTCCCAACCGCGGCACTAATTAAAGCGGCATTCCGGCAAAGCGGAGGGGAGAGAAGCATCAGCTAAGGGAGCGTTAGCTACCAGTGCTTCTATTCGCTCTGAGGGAAGGCATGGTAGGGGAAATTAAATCGACTGAAGCGTTCGCAGTGGTCACTTTGAGCATTACGGGAGGCTATTATAACCGAAATTGTAAACAAAAACACGTTAAAATATTTTTTTTGTTTTAATTTTAATAAATAAAATAAAAATGAGTCACCAGAGTTGTTGTGTAGTGAATTGTAAAAATACTAGCAGAAAAAGTAAGTGCAAATTTTATAAATTTCCGACCGCTACATGGAAAATAAATCAACGGAATCAGTGGATAGCTGCAGTTAAAAGGCTAAAGTAAGTAGTACCATAACCTTATTGTTATTAAAAATAATAATTCGGAGTATTGTAAATCTTTGTAAAATTGTTAAGTTCAGTAAATGTAAATAATTTTTTTGAAATTCTGTAACGAAAAAGCAAAAATAAAATTTATAAATGAATAAATTTTAATATTATACAAATTTTATGATTAAAAGAAAAATAAAAATTATAAGTGAGAAAATTTTTATCTCGCAAACAGTTTTATTAACCTTCAAGCGGGCGCGCGGTCATTTGTAATGGCAGCGGTCGCGCGTAGTCGAAAAGACGTATGGGATATAATAAAGAAATAAAACACTAATTAACCAATAATCATATATATTTTTGTTTTCAGACACATTATCATTATATTTAAACTTATATTATTGGAAACAAGTAACTTAAACTCAGAAAAAAACAATTATAAAATCAAAAAACAATTTAGGAACACGTAGCCTCCGTACATACCTCAGACTAGTTTATATACATAGTAAAGAAGAATAAAAATGACGAAATAAGGAAGATTAAAAATAAAATATAATTAAACTTATGTCTAGTTTTCTTCGGAATCAGTTTCTTCGCCAAGATAACATTCGTTGCAAACAAATGTAGTGTGGCTTCTGCAAATATTTCTCCGACATGATGAACATTGTATCTTCGAGTTCCTTCTTTTTTTTGCTGGACATATTTTGCAGCTTCCTCTGCATGTGCTGGAACTACTGCTTGCTTCATTACCAGCAGCATTTTCAACATCCATATTCAAATGTTGCCTTATATTTCTTTTAAGTTTTCTTGGAAGGCCTACCATCGTTGCTCTTCTTTGGATGTACTTTTTTGTCAAATCTATGCCTAATGCACGTAAATACTTCCGCCTTTTCTGTATAGTAACATTATTTGCCCTCAATATCACCATGGCATTTATTTCAGCAATATCCAGAAGACGAAAGAAGAGTGTTAACGGCCATCTATTACTCTTCCTTGATGTCGAATACAACTTCACTTTTTTATCGACTTCATCGACACCACCTTTTGTTTTATTGTAAAAAGTTACGATACTGGGTTTGCGCTTATCACTCGTACTTTCATCAATTTCAGCAGCAGAGTGAAGTGATGATATTAGAACTACCGATTTTTTCTTTTTAGGAACGTAAGATACCAGCGTAGCTATGTCAGAAAATCCAAACTGACTGGAATATTCAGGTCGGTTTTTATCTGTAAAACATGGTGGTATTTCTTTTTTGTTTTTACGCATGGTACCCACAACAGAAATCTTATGATTTTTGGCCAAATCGACTACCAAAGGCACACTGGTGTACCAGTTGTCGATTATTAGATTTCGTCCAGTGCCAGAAATTGGTGTAATTAGTCTCTTCACGACGTCTGCTGCAGCATTACTCAACTGGTACGGGCCTTCAGGTTGCTTGCCGGCATAAAGTTCAAGGTTGAGGACATAGAACGTAGTAGCGTCTACAAGCGGATCAAGTTTTATTCCGTATTTATCGGGTTTTGATTTTATGTACTGTGGAAAAGGACATTTTCCTCGAAAACCAGCCATCATCTCATCAATAACGACGTCCTGTCCCACAGAATATGGTAAAAGACAGTTTTGTCTAAACATTTCTAAAATCTCTCTTATTGGTGCAGCTTTGTCAAGAATACGACGAGATTTTCGTGTAGCAGCATCATCAAACCGCAATGAATTTAGCAGAAATTTTGTTCTTTTCAGTGACATAGCAGTTGAAAAAATAGGAACGCCTGTTCCATCACTTTCATATAAATCCTTTAAATTTGCGTGTGACATTTTCAAGGATCCTGCAATGTACAATAATCCCAAAAGTGCTCGAATTTCTACAGTACCAGTCGGTTTGCAGTCACGTGGTCTGTCATAGGATGGCGCCTTTTTCTGAATAAATTCGTTGGTATGTGTAACAATTTTTTCAATTATGTTCTCCGAAATAAATAAATTCCAGGCTTGGATAAATGTTGTCACTCCCACGCCATTCCTACGAGTACCTGCATCTTCAGTGAGAATATTTTGAACTTGCCGCCTCACCCTGTTGTTGGTTTTTTTCCACTTTGTTAACTTATCACGCCCTGTAAAATAGTTGCTTGTATTTGAGCAAGACAAATTCTCCTCATCTAAATCCGAGGTATTCGATGACTCAGCAGATTGTGTTCCATCTGAAACGATGTGGTAGGAAGTTTCTGAACCTTTGTCGCTGAGCTCTGATCTACTCTCTTCGTCTTCTCGTAATATTTCCTCAAGTATTGCACTTCGTGTTAACGGACGACGACTCATTTTATATAAAAAATGACACTATTACGAGTTTGTCTAGACTTCGTGATTTGGTAACTTCTGACTTTTCACGGAAAAAAACTACCTTCATATAGCATTCGGCTTTTCCACCCCCCAAACGTCTTGGGTGTGGTTTCGTATGAAGGCATTTTTGTCCTAACCACTGATAGACCTGAAGGTAAATCTTCGAATATGTAAAACTCCACCCCGTCATCGGTCACATTCGAGTTTGGTGGGGTGGAGGTTGGGTTCTCTATGAGTGATTAGGCCAGGTAATAAACCGAACGCTGGTTCTTGGAATTTATAAGTTTATGACACGAAGGGTTGTTGAGTCACGGAGGGTAAGAAATGCAAAGCCCAGATGTTTTACCTTTTCAAACGTCCCGTTATACACATGGGCCCTTTTCTAGACCTTCCGGAAAAATGAATAAGCTAAAAACAATAACAACAGTTCTGAAGGATAAAAACTCAAAAACAGCTGTGCACGTCGTCCGCATCATAAACCTAACGGTACTATTTTAAATTTATTATCGTCGCTTCACGACGGAACAAGCTTCATTCGATAATATTGGTTGATAGCCAAAGAAATAACACGCGTTGAGAATCGCGTGTAACTTTTTGACGACAGGCGCGCGGAGTGCTTTCGACGCCTTCGCCGTGTCTAATATATTTGCGATCTGTGGAGAGGCGGGAGCACGTAGAGAGGAGGTAAACTATTTATTTCATATAAAATGACAAAACGACAGGCTACTAGGAGCGAAAAAAGTATGTGACGAGTAATAGTAATATTATGAACGAAAATGTAATGAGGGCGGTCGATGCGACACCGCGCGCCCGCTTGAAGGTTAATACTGTGCTAAAATTTATTAAAAATATAATTTTATAGTGTTGATGGATCACCGTGGGTTCCCAAGCCATATGATTGTATTTGTAGTGATCATTTTATTGGGGGTAAAAAATCAGAAGAGGAGTTGAGTTGATATTTTATCATTATACTTACTTGTGTTTTTGGTTCGTTCAAGTCAATTATAAAATTATAGTAACTATTTAATTGTCACATTTTTTTTGACGACTTATTTATTATTATTTATAATATATTTTTTATAAATTTTTTTCTCTGACTATTGACAAACATATAAAAACATACTCTGACAGCCTCCCGTAGTTCATATTTGGTCTGGCGCTGCAGTCACACTCGGAGCGATTACCTATTGCAAGGCCAGCGCTTCCCGCCATCCGAGACCCCGAAGTGCTCGAGGCGACGAAACAAGCGCTCTTTCGCCGGTACGAGACCGATCAGCAACTCAATCTTTGGCGGTGGTCATTTACTAGAACCTCAACGTCCCGTCCTCACCAACCGACCACACAGTGGAACGAAGTGGGTAAACTAGGTGGAAAAAAATCAAGCCTGGGATTTGAATTTTAATAATCTTATCTTAATCTAGAATGTTTGCTGAGACTAGTGATAGCAATATTAATTGATTTTGCAATCATCTAAATGTAAAAATCAGCGCTTAAAAACAACAAATTGTGTTTGTACGTGAAAACGTACAAATACTTCTCTGAAAAGAAGATACTGTTAGAGGCATTAAGAATTTTGCGAGACTTTTTATTTTTTATACAGTTGATCACTGTTAGTTAACCTTGGAATGCCCATAAACGATTTTTCGAAAAATTAATTTTTAAACAATTTATGGAACTTTCTTTAGACACGTGTTTTTTTTGGAGAAATTAGCAAACTTTAGCAGAAAAAAACTTATCATATATATAAAAATATTACCTCGAAATTTTGAGGGTACAGGTAACCCTCCTATAACACGGTAGTTAGGTTCCTAGAAAATGCCGTCTTGTGTGAAACCGTGTTGTATGAGACCCAGAGCTAGTACGAAAAGGGGGGTTACGTTCCAAAAACTTATTAAAAACAAATAGTTTTTTTTAATTCTACATGAACAACTTAATTTTTATTAAAACTATAAATGTAGGTATAACACAAAGCAAAAAAAAGCAAAAAATATTATTTTAATCTAACGCAACTCTAATTTAATGAATTTCTTCGTCGTCACTGCTCAGTATAATTGTTGAAAGAGATAACTCGCCAAATCTCAATTCAACGTTCCCGCTTCCTTCCTTCTTTTGTTTTTGGGATTGCGTGCGTGGACAGAAGTATGTATGCGGGGAGCAGAGGGTTTTGAGCGACTATTGTAACCGAACGTGGTCGAAACGATATAGAATTACTTTCTCTTTATTACTAAAATAAATCAGTTCAACTGTTAATGTGTGGTTACTGTTTTCTGCGCGGCGCGACCCTATTTTAACAATAATCAACCGAGAACGTTTTTTCGGTGGAACGATATCGCCCTCACTTTCAAAACTTTTTTCTTTATTTGAAGTTTTTGTATCTTCTCCTCTCTTTAAAAAATCTTTAATTATACTCTGCTTGCTGGTTCGTACCAGGTCATTGTAAATTTCTCGGTATGGAGCTAGACAGTTTTGCAGCTCCCTTTTGAATTTTCGACTTCTTTCAGTGGAAGGGTCTGTATTCAAGAAAAATGCCTCGCGATTGTCAGCTAAGCTTAGGCCTTCTTGTAATTCTTTTAATGTTAATTTATTCACTGCACAACCTTCATTAGTGCTAGCGTCCTCAAAATCGATTTGATTCATAGTTTCGGATGCCATCTCTATCAAATCCGCTTTGTTAACTTCTTCTTCCACTAATAAATCTTGAACGTCCTCAATAGCCATATCCACAAAACCTTCGCCTCCGATTGATTTAGCGAGTTCTAATACGGCACCAACTTCATTTTCTGACGATTCACGCACGTTTTCTGCTTCAACTGAAGAGGGCCATATCTTCTTCCAACACGCATTTAACGTTGTTGGTTTCAGTTCTTTCAACGACAACGATATGATTTCGATACAGTGCTTGATTGAAAATTTCTTCCAAGCTTCCATTACGTTAATTGATTCTGAATCCGTTACGTCTAAAACCCACTGTAATGCTCTCCTTGTGTAATACGTTTTAAAGGTATAAATAATACCTTGATCCAATGGTTGGAGCAACGAAGTAGTGTTGGGTGGTAGGGACAGTATTTTGACGTTGGGATGATTCAAATCTTGTGGGTGACATGGAGCATTATCTAATAGTAATAGCGCCTTGAACCTCAAATTTTTCTGCTATAAATAACGCTCAACACTTGGCACAAAACAATTTGAAAACCAATCTTTAAATAAAGTTCCAGTTACCCAAGCTCTTGGATTTGCTCTCCAATATACCGGCAAGGTGTTTTTATTTACGTCTTTAAGTGCACGAGGATTTAAAGATTTATAAACTAGCAAGGGTTTTGCCATGAAGTCCCCCGATGCATTACTGCACAAAAGGAGCGTTAGACGATCTTTAGACACTTTAAATCCGGGTGCAGTTTTTTCTTTTTTCGATATAAAGGTTCTACTTGTCATTTGTTTCCACCAAAGTCCAGTTTCGTCGGCATTGAAAACTTGTTCCGCTGTGTATCCTTGCTCTTCTATAATGTTTTCAATTTTTTCCGGATACGTCCTAGCGGCTTCATGATCAGCCGACGCAGACTCTCCTTGGATTTCTATGCTATGAATTGCAAAACGCTTTTTGAATTTTTTGAACCAATCTTTACTCGCCACAAAATCTGGGTTGACAGAGGATTCTGCTTGTTCTTTAAGATGTTTGTAAATTTTTAGTGCTTTTTGTTTTATGATATTGCCATCTAATGGAATTCTTTTTTGACAGCAATCATCAATCCAAATGCTGAGTGCCTTTTCCATTTTCTCAATTATTGGCGCCCTAGGGCGAGCAGCACGTTTTGCGGATGTCGAAGATCCTGCAACAACTGCACTTCTTATTGCTTTTTCATTTTTCTTGATAGTCCGGACTGTTGCCTCAATCAAATTAAGGCTTTTTCCAATGTGAGATGCTTTTTCTCCTTTCAGAAGATGATTCAAGATTTGTATCTTTACTTCTAAAGAAATAAATTTCCTCTAAAACGTTGTTTTTTTATCTTTATCTGACATGGCTTGGGGCTGAAACTTAATGTCTTAAAGACGAAAAAATTGTTCTTTAACACACCGTGGCTTGACGCAGACTGCCGACTAGCAGCGTGAGACACTTTTGTTTTCAGGCCACGGAAATGGAAATAAATATTTCCGCAACACTGTATCTTTAGGACAGCAAGCCACGCCGCGGCTGTAGAAGTACAATGTTGTACAAAGGTTTTTGCAGTTTTCTTATCGTGTTATAGGATACCGTGTTGTAGGGGGGTTCCCGCAATTACCGAATTCGTGTTATAGCGAAATCGTGTTATGAGATGCCGTGTTATAGGCGGGTTACCTGTACATACTATGTGGAACAAATACGAGTCTCAATTGAAATCGCTAACGGCAATCGCGCATCCGAGAAGGATAACTCCCGACGGCGCGAAGGACATACAACTGCACGGTTTCTGCGACGCGAGCGCGCATACGGTGCCGTTCTGTATACGCGTTCCATAGAAAATACGGGGAAAATTACCACGCGTCTCATTTGACCGCGATCGAGGGTCGCACCGTTAAAGACTATGTCGTTACCACGGTTGGAGCTTTGCGCCGCGGTGTTGCTCGCAAACCTGTTCTATTCCACGCATCGGGCGCTGCAATTACAATTCAAAAAAATAATATTCTGGTCCGACTCCACTATCGCGTTACAGTGGTGAAAAACTCCTCCAAACACGCTGCAAACCTTTGTCGCGAATCGGGTTAGCGAGGTGCAGAAGCTAACGGAGGGCTATGAATGGAGGCACGTGCCGTCGCAGGATAATCCAGCCGACCATCTCTCGCGAGGATTATTACCTGCCGAGCTGCCCGGAAATAGGCCCTGGCAAGAGGGACCGATGTGGTTAGGTTCGAGCGAATCGCGGTGGCCGGTACTAGCGTTACCTGCGGTAGAAATTCCAGAAACACAACTTTTCACCTTTGCCGCAACTACCGCTGAGGATAACGTTTTATTAAGATTCTCAAGCTTTTCCAAATTAAGACGCGTAATCGCGTATTGCTTACAATGTCGGCAAATCGCATCGCGCAAGCAAATTTCTAAGGGCCATCTGTCCGCAACAGAAATCAAAAACCCCACGCGCCGCACAGTGGTTCATTTGGCCGAAAACCTGGCCAAAAAGCCAAAAATTTTTTTCGCGATTTTCAAAATTTAGCAATTGCGTTTTATTTGTAACATATCAGAGCATCGTTTTCCATTAATAACAGTTTTTATTGAACAACGCTCTTAGAGATATGCAATGTCAAAGTTGGCACTTGAATAATGTAACGTTTTCACGTCGAAATTCAGAATACGTTTTCAATGTGAAATAATAGTACAGTCAACTTTGTAAGTATTTGTAGCTATTCGTCATACTTTTAAATTATAAGTACCTTGGTTTCATTTTTTTATTTAATATTTTACAACTGCGATGGCACAGATTGCAAAACCCATACATTTTTTTCCTTTTGCAGAGGAAATAGTTGTGAAGTACGCAAAAGTACAACGCGAATTTTTTTTAAATTAAACTTTGAAGCTTCCCGAAGAAGTCCCCGTTGTTAAATTTTGCGACTTTTTGCGATTCTACGAGATATTCTTATTTGTTTGTCGCACGCGCCATGCTCGGGGAAATACGTTTATGACATACTGCCAGGCTATCGTGCCTTGGACAAACGAATAATGCTAATCCTTCACTAAGGTTACCCTTGTAATTAACGAAACGCTATATTTATTTCGTTCGGGTTAAAAATCAAAATAATTTTAAGCAAGCTGGTGGCCTTTTGTTCCAAAGCAACAATAGACAGCCGCGATCACCTCGACCGCTTACCGTTATAAACCGAAAGATCTTTGACGTTTCGGCTGAAAATCTGTCTAGTTGCAGGTATGAGGGCTATATTTGTTTCTCACAATGTTCTATCAATCTCTTTCAGTCGAGATTTTTATTAAACAATGGTAAATTCGAAGATGGAATAGCTGTGATATGCTGGTATTAAGATACAGTGACTGTTGCAATAAATATCATTATAACTTTTGAAGGAAAAGGAATATCAGAATATATTTTTTTTTTAATTAAACTTTAAAGCTTCCCGAAGAAGTCCCCGTTATAAAATTTTGCGACTTTTTGCAATTGTACGCGATATTCTTATTTGTTTGTCGCACGCGCCATGCTCGGAGAAGTGCATTTATGACATAGAGCTGGGCTATCGTGCTTTACCTAATGAATACTGCTAATCCTTCTCTAAGATCAACCTGGCAATTAACGAAATAATATGTTTATTTCATGGGGTTAAAAATCGGAATGAGTTTAAACAAGCTGGTGGCCTATTGTTTCGAGGCAACTATAAATAGCCGCGGCTACCTCGACCGCTTACCGTCATAAACTGAAAGATCTTTGACGATTCTAATGAAAATCTGGCTAGTTGCAGGTATGAGGGAAATATTTGTTCCTTACAATGTTTCATCTTTCTCCTTCGACCGAAATTTTTATTAAACAAAGGGAAATTCGGAGATGGAACAGCAATGACATGCTTGTATTAAGATACAGCGGCTGCTGCAGTAAATATCATTAAAACTGCAGAAGTCCATGGAATAACATAATATATTTTTTTTTAAATTAAACTTTGAAGCTTCCCGAAGAAGACCTCGTTGAGTTTTCTTGTGACTTTTTGCGATTCTTCGAGTTATTGTTATTTGTTTGTCGCGCGCGCCATGCTTCGGGAAGTGCATTTATGACATAGGGCCGGGCTATCATAAGACTATTGATTTTCGTGCCGATCCGACAATTTTTCGATACTCGCACCTGCCATATTAGAGCCGCCATTTTGTTTTTGGAAATTCTGAGTTCGGATTCTTAATCAGCGTCCGGAAAATCATAAGACTACCGATTTTCATGCCGATCCGACAATTTTTCGATACTCGCACCCGCCATATTAGAGCCGCCATTTTGTTTTTGGAAATTCTGAGTTCGGATTCTTAATCAGCGACCGGAAAAACATAAGACTACTGATTTTCATGCCGGTCCGACAATTTTTCAATACTCGCATCCGCCATATTAGAGCCGCCATTTTGTTTTTCGAAATTTTGAGTTCAGATTCTTAATCAGCGACCCAAATAATACTAATACACCAATTTTCAGCTAAATTGAAAAACTCCTTGAGTTTTGGCCAGGTTTTCGGCCAAATGAACCACTGTGCGCCGTGTCATTGAGCTGGTGCAGCGCGAGGCATTCGCAAACGAGCTGCGGCTGCTGCGGGTTAACTCGGGAGCAACTAACAAGGGAACATACCGAACTCGAACACACCGATTTTGATGAAATTTATGTCACAGGTAGTCCTCGTAAGAATATTAGACACGTATTTTTTTTATCGGCAACCATCCACTCTGAAGGGGTGAAAACACCCCTCAAAGTTGAGGGCATAAAACACATTTTTGGGAATATCTCGGTAACCAGCGATCAAAAAAATCTCAATTTTTTTTAAATTGTTCGCTTTTCGACCAGGAATTTAACGGTGTAAGAAAAGTCGCTTAAAAGTCATTTGTTTAAAAAATATATTAAAAAACTATTTTTTTTTGTTAATATCTCCCAGAAAACCTTCGCAATAAATTAAATAAATTTATATACACAAACTATGGTCCAAATTAGCGGATACGTGTTTTTGGATTTTTTCGATTTTTGACGATAAGGGTCATTATTTCGCATTTAACTTTTCTCGCTCCGTGCGGAACAGGCCGGCCGAAATGGACTTTTTTCATAACAAAGCTGATTTTATTGCAGACTTGCTTTCCATGTAGTTTTACATCGTAACAAGCCGGAAGTATATAAATGAAATCATAAAAACTAGTCTGTATAGTCTTCGCTACTGAAACACTTATTTCGATATGCGTGGTTCAGATGTGGCTATATACATGAACGACCTGAAGAATTCGAACATCCTGTGGACTTTTCTTTCATGCAATTAGAAAATATGAAATGTTTCCGGTACAATTGTGTGATCGCACTTAAATTTTCTTGGTGCAAAGAACATTTATGTTTAACACACTTCTTCGTACAATACCATTACTGTGAACGCTACACAGAATAAAGTTTTTTTTTTATATATATACTTTCCCCATTTTTTCCTTTTGTCATATACGTAGAATAATAGTCTTTACAAGTAAACCAGTTTTGTTTTGAAAGGAGTACATTTTCGTTTAATTGCTCCGTCCGGAACTGCCCAGCTGAAGTGGACTACTTTCAGGACACAAATGTTCTTATGGCAAAGACCAGAATTTTAATAATCTTGTTAAAACATCAAATGTTAAACATCAAATAATAACGATTAGCGTCAAAACCCCAAAAATTAAAAAATCACGTATCCACTGATTCAGGTCATAGTTTTCGTACATGTTATACGATAGCAGAATAACACTTATCAGGAAAAATTAACGAAAAAATTCAAATTTAATTATAACATTTAAACAAATCGTGTATTAAAAAATTGAGTTTTTTCGTTAATTTTATCTCATCAGATATCAGCCTTATTCCGCTATCGAATAGTATGTACGTTAACCATGATCTAAATCAGTGGATACGTGAAATTGGGATTTTTTGGTATTTAACCCTTTTAGTGCCAAGCGTTCTATGGAGTACATGCCAGAAATGCCACGGGCCGATTTGATATGCGCACTCATATAAATAGCTTTATAAGGAGTGTAGTGTTAGGTTGTGTGTAGCAGTGTGTAGTGTGCGCAGATAAAATTGTTGAACGTAGGTATGTTTGTATGTGGAGGTATGTTTGTATGTTTATGTATCGTGTGAATGTTTCTTGTCTTTGGTTGCCGAACATCTTACAATTAGTAGGATACAGCGGCAACGTGGAGGTTGGATTACAAAGGACACGCGCTGCTTTTGAGCGAGCGGCGTTACGGAGAAAGACGAACAGCGGCTTCGCCGTTAGGCCGTTGCGTCGTATGTCGAGCACTGTTGCCGATTTTTTCGGGAGAGCAAAGCGATAAAGCCGATCATCGCTGGGCAGTCGTCGTCGAGTCGTCGTCGAGTAAAAGTCGAATAAAGTCGAGTAAAGTCGAAAGTGTGCTCAGTCGTGAGCCTGTCGTTGTCGAGGCGAAAAAAGTCGTGGTCGATTAGTAGTTAATGTTTATTTAGTTTAATATCCTTAATAGTTTATATTAGAAATAGGACTTATACAATAAACTTTATTATATTGCACTAATATATATATATATGCATATATTGGTCAGTCAACCCCATCCCGATCCTACAAAATTGGGGGCTCAGCCGGGATAGGATCGGTTACGAGCTAGGGTGCACCGGCGATTGGGACGTTCATATAGTGTGCTGCGCGTGAAACAGACAATTGTGTGCGACGTGTTAAGTAGACTGACTTTGTGTGACTCTTGTGATAAACTATTGCATTTCGAGAATGGCGTCCAGAGACGTGGGTGACCTCACTGTTGCCGAACTTAAAGAACTATTGAAAAGTCGTGGGTTAATAACAACCGGTACAAAATCCGAACTATTAGCGCGAGTACACGAACATTCAAGTGAACAAGTGATTACAAGTCGCGCGAGTGAAGTCGCAAGAAAAGAAAATGTACCGGCCTTCAGTGCGACTTACGAAGAAGGTGCCGTGGGAGGAAGTCGCGCATATGAAAACACACAAGAAATTCGAGAGATGGAAGCTCGCAGGCGAGAAAAGGAATTAATGAAAGAACTAGAGGAAGCACGGCATGAATTAGCGTTGTTAAAATGTTCACAACGTGCAACGCTGCCTGCAGAGGAGCGACCGAGGATGGAGAACCGGCCGTGGACGGAGGACCGGCCGAGGATGGAGAACCGTCCGTGCATGGAGGACCGGCGCGCCCGAATAAGCGTAGACGCGGTGACAAAATTGTTAGCATTTTTTGACGGCTCATCCGCAGATTACCCTAGTTGGTCGCGTCAAGTTCGAGTGTTGCAAAAAGCATATCGCTTAAACGACGACGAGGTAAAGGTTTTGATAGGAGCGCGAATCCGTGGGAAAGCTCAGGAATGGATTAATTATCATCCCGAGTTTATTGAAATGAGCGTTAATGAGATTTTGGCCAAATTTGAGAAATTGTTCTATCATCGACCGTGTAAGATGCTGGTTCATAAGGAATTCCAAGATCGTACGTGGAAGAGAGGCGAACCATTCGAAGATTATTTTCATGATAAACAAATACTAGCGAGTCGTGTTCCCATTCTAGATGACATCGAATTGATTGATTATTTGGTGGAGGGTATTCCTGACCAGGCATTGCGGAATCAGGCGAGAATGCATTGTTTTGACACGCCGGAGTCCATGCTGCGTGCATTCAGAAAATTTGAGTTTCCCATTCTGTCTCGGATGGACAGTTCGAGAGAGCATCGACGGAGGCCAGCGACATCGACCAACACTGAAGAAAATCGGCGGGATGGTGCTAAATCATCAAGCAGAGGAAAGTGCTTTAACTGCGGCGAAGCAGGGCACCTGAGCAGAAGTTGTCCTACGAAGGAGAAAGGGTTAAGGTGCTATCGGTGCGGCGAACATGGACATGTATCGACGGTATGTTTCAAGCGTAATGCTAAGGACACCGTAAAAGACACTAATTTAGTAATAGGATCTTCGTCGTGGAAATTCTTCAAAATGGTAAGAATAAACAATTGCGATATTGACGCCCTTGTCGATACGGGCAGCGATTTAACGCTCATGAGAGCAGAACGATACGTTAAGTTAGAGTCTCCTAAGTTAATGCATAAGGAAAAAAGTTTTCGCGGTGTAGGTACAGAAAATTATAAGACGCTAGGTGAATTTACCGCAAATATTGAAATTGATGGACGTAGCTACTCCATTGTCATTCACGTGGTGCCGGATGACTTAATACGACAGGACTTTCTGATTGGTGCTGATTTTTTGCGCGATGCCGAAGTAAACATTAAAAACGGTAAAGTATCGATCATAAAAGAGAGCAGTTTTCAGGAGCAAAACGCGATTCCAGAGATATTCCAAATAGATTGCGTACATGAGACTGCCGAAGTCGATTTATCGCATATTGTAGATGACGTACATAGAGAAACGGTAAACAGTATGATAGAGTCCTATAGTCCCACTAAAACGCGAGAGACAAACGTCGAAATGTCTATAGTCTTAACAGATAACGAGCCGGTATATCAAAGGGCGAGGAGATTATCGGTAGCTGAGCGCGACGAGGTAAATAACCATGTAGCAGGATGGCTGCAAGACGGTGTGATACAGCCATCTTTGTCGGATTATGCAAGTCCGGTAGTTCTGGTAAAAAAGAAAAACGGCGGGTCCAGGCTATGCATCGATTACCGGCAGCTAAATAAGAAAATAGTAAAAGTTAGATTCCCTCTACCGATCATCGAAGATGAAATAGACGCATTGGAGGGCGCAAATGTTTTTACCACACTGGATTTAAAGAATGGATTTTTCCATGTTCCCGTGGAAGCTAGCAGTAGAAAATACACTTCGTTTATTATACCAGACGGGCAGTATGAATTTTTGTACGTGCCATTTGGCCTATGTAATTCACCGGCTATCTTCCAGAAATTCATTAACACAATTTTCAAACAGTTAATTCAGGAAAAGAAAATTTTAATCTATATTGATGATTTCATTATAGCTTCGCAAAATTATGAAAATGGGCTCAAAGTTTTAAGAGAAGTATTGCAGATTGCAGAGCAATATGGATTACATTTCAATTGGAAGAAATGTTGCTTTTTACAAACCCGGATAGAATTTTTAGGACACGTGATTGAGAATGGAACGGTTCGTCCTTCAGAAAATAAAGTAGAGGCGGTTAGAAAATTCAAGCAGCCAACGAATGTAAAACAAGTTCAAAGTTTTTTAGGGCTCACCGGTTATTTTCGGAAGTATATTCCGAGATATTCTTTGATTGCACGTCCATTAACCGATTTATTGAAGTCCACAGTAAAGTTTAATTTTGACGAGAAAGAAATGCTTGCCTTCGAGCATTTGAAATCATTGCTGTGTGATAAGCCGGTCCTGAGATTGTATCGAGTCAAAGCAGAGACGGAATTACATACCGACGCATCAATGTTCGGTTACGGCGCGATATTGTTTCAAAAAGATAGCTCAGATAATGCGCTGCACCCCGTATATTACGCAAGCGGTAAGACGACACCGGCCGAAATGAGGTATACAAGTTACGAACTAGAGGTGTTAGCGATTGTAAAGGCTTTAAAGAAATTCCGTATTTACCTGTTGGGTATCCCTTTTAAAATACTAACGGACTGTCAGGCTTTCTCACAGACAATGAGTAAACGAGATCTGTGTGTGCGTGTAGCGAGATGGGCGCTAGCGTTGGAGGAATTTCAGTACACAATCGAACATCGTGCCGGGAAAAACATGACCCATGTAGACGCGTTAAGTCGAAACCCGCTGTCATCGGTTATGTTAATCAAAGAATGCGACGATAGTATTATGGGGAGAATACGAAAAGCACAGCGCAATGATGTGTCGTTAAAACGAATTATGGATTTGGCGGATCAAGGACGATACGATGGATACATTGTAAGGAACGGTCTTTTGTATAGAGACAATAGTGGCGACGTACAGTTGGTATTACCTAAATCAATACAAACGCAGATTGTAAGGCAAATACATGAAGCAGGTCATTTTTCGGCAGGAAAAACTGAAATATTGTTAAAACATGATTATTGGTTCCCTCATATGCGTACTGTAGTAGAAAAAGTTATTCAGAACTGTGTAAATTGTATTTTGGCCGAGAGAAAACACGGCAAGCAGGAAGGATTTTTGAACGTAATTGATAAAGGGGAAGTTCCACTCGACACCTACCATATAGACCATTTAAGGCCGTTGCCATCCACAAAAAAACGATATCATCACGTTTTTGTAATAGTTGATGCATTTTCAAAGTTTGTGTGGTTGTATGCGACACGTTCAACGACAACTGCGGAAGTGATAGATAAGTTGAAAAAACAATCAAGCATTTTTGGTAATCCTCGTAGAATAATATCAGACCGTGGAACCGCGTTCACTTCCAACGAGGTTAAACAATACTGTGCCGAAGAAAATATAAACCACATCTTAATCACGACGGGTGTGCCTAGGGCGAACGGACAGGTCGAGCGTGTAAATCGTACCCTTATTCCATTGTTATCGAAATTGTCCGCACCGAATCCAAGCGAATGGCATAGATATTTGGATCTCTGTCAAAAATATTTGAATGTTACGCCAAATAGAAGTATAGGTACAACTCCCTTTAATCTGTTGTTTGGCGTACACGCGCGGATAAAAGAGGATCCGAAGATAAGAGAGTTAGTCGAGAGCGAATGGATAAGCATGTTTAATGAAGAGCGCGACGATTTAAGAAAACGGGCGAAGGAAAATATTCGGAAAATTCAAGTCGAAAATAAGCGTAATTTTGACCATAAGCGCAAAAAGGCTAAACGATACCGCGAAGGTGAGCTTGTTGCGATAAAGAGGACACAAGCAACACCTGGCTCGAAGTTTGCGGCAAAATATTATGGGCCATACGAGATGACTAAAATTTTGCGGAACGATAGGTACGTCGTAAGAAAAGTGGGTGAGCACGATGGACCGCAAGAAACGTCGACGTCGGCGGATCATCTTAAACCATGGGTGGATAATTCTTCGGATTACTCATCCGATGAAGATTCCGAGGAAGTCGAGAAAACAGCATCTGAGGGCAGATGCATGGCGCAGGATGGCCGAGTGTAGTGTTAGGTTGTGTGTAGCAGTGTGTAGTGTGCGCAGATAAAATTGTTGAACGTAGGTATGTTTGTATGTGGAGGTATGTTTGTATGTTTATGTATCGTGTGAATGTTTCTTGTCTTTGGTTGCCGAACATCTTACAATTAGTAGGATACAGCGGCAACGTGGAGGTTGGATTACAAAGGACACGCGCTGCTTTTGAGCGAGCGGCGTTACGGAGAAAGACGAACAGCGGCTTCGCCGTTAGGCCGTTGCGTCGTATGTCGAGCACTGTTGCCGATTTTTTCGGGAGAGCAAAGCGATAAAGCCGATCATCGCTGGGCAGTCGTCGTCGAGTCGTCGTCGAGTAAAAGTCGAATAAAGTCGAGTAAAGTCGAAAGTGTGCTCAGTCGTGAGCCTGTCGTTGTCGAGGCGAAAAAAGTCGTGGTCGATTAGTAGTTAATGTTTATTTAGTTTAATATCCTTAATAGTTTATATTAGAAATAGGACTTATACAATAAACTTTATTATATTGCACTAATATATATATATGCATATATTGGTCAGTCAACCCCATCCCGATCCTACAGGAGCAAATTTCCAATTTCCAGGAGGAAAATTGTAGTATTTATTCTTCTGAAACTTAAAGGATGTGAAATATACTGTCGATGATATATTGTCGTTCTCAAAATGTTATGGCACCAAGCTTTCTTCATCAAGCCTGCCGGCCGGTCGGCCGGGCCACTGTGCCACATCGGCCCGTGGCAATGTTCGCATAAGGACCGTGAGCCGATAGATCGGCCCACTGGCACTAAAAGGGTTAACACTAGCCGTTCTTATTTGATATTTAGCATTCTTTCACATAGACTATTAGAATACTAATCTTGGCATTCAAATTAGCTTTATTATGAAAAAAGTCCATTTCGACCGGCCAGTTCGGCACGGAGCGAGAAAATTTAAACGCGAAACAATGACCCTTATCGTCAAAAATCGAAAAAATCCAAAAACACGTATCCGCTAATTTGGAACATAGTTTGTGTACATAAACTTATTTAATTTATTGCGAACGTTTTCTGGGAGATATTAACAAAAAAAATTATTTTTTTAATATATTTTTTAAACAAATAACTTTTAGGCAACTTTTTTTAGACCGTCAAATTCCTGGTCGAAAAACGAACAATTTTTAAAAAAATGAGATTCTTTTGACCGCTGGTTACCGAGTTATTCCCAAAAATGTGTTTTATGCCCTCAACTTTGAGGGGTGTTTTCACCCCTTCAGAGTGGATGGTTGCCGATAAAAAAAATACGTGTCTAATATTCTTACGAGGACTACCTGTGACATAAATTTCATCAAAATCAGTGTGTTTGAGTTCGGTATGTTCCCGTAAGACCAGGAACTGCCTAGGTCCGCTCAACCCTTTCATCGACGCGAGCGGGATGCTGCGTGTCGGGGGACGGCTATCGCGCGCGAACATCACGTACGAACAGAAGCACCCCGCGGTACTACCGGGAATACACCACGTGACAAATTTGATCATACGACACGAGCATTTGCATAATATGCACGCAGGCGCACAAGCCACGCTGCATCATATACGCCAGGACTACTGGATTACAGACGGAAAAACTACTGTGCGAAACGTCATTCGAAGATGTTTGACCTGCCATCGCGCGAAACCCGCCCAACCTCAACCGCTGATGGGTTTACTGCCGAAGGAGCGCGTCACTCCGGGTTGACCATTTACAACGACCGGCGTTGATTTTTGCGGCCCGTTCTTTGTCAAAGAACGGACGCAACGCAACCGCGAACGGATAAAGGTGTATGCGGCTATCTTTATTTGCTTCTATACAAAGGCAGTGCATATAGAATTGGTTAATGACCTGTGGCAGCCGTGTCATGAAGTTCAGAAAATCATAACAACTATTTTAATAATTATTAATCAATGTATTTAGTACAGTAAACTCACAGCCGCGGATAATAAGCAAATGATGAACTTCATGACACGAGGTTCCTAATATAGACGTACCTGCTTAGGGCCTTACCCCCGCATTACCTCCTTGATCAATTGCAAGCGTCGGAGGAACTTGTCTAGCGAGACATAGGTAGACGCCCCCCACTCCGACGCACACAACCGAACCATATATATAATAAGGCAAATAAGTGTATGAACCAGGGTGTACTCAGAATTCAAGGAACAACTCTCACAATTCTATAAACCTCGGTTCTGAATCACTCTCGCCTACACATTACTTCAGACCTAAGCTCCGAAGCCTTCTTGGCTGCGCTGAAACGATTTTTCGCTCGCCGCGGCAAGAGCGCAAATATTTATTCGGACAACGCTACAAATTTCGTAGGACCATGCCGCGAGATCAAACGGTTGCACGATCTAATAAATGACGCAAGGGATAACTCGGCTACGTTAGAATTTCTTGCCAACGAAGGAATTGAGTGGCATTTTATACCGCCGCGTACTCCACACTTCGGCGGGCTCTGGGAAGCTGCGGTGAAATCCGTCAAGCACCATGTGACTCGCGTAATCGGAGAAACTCTCCTCACATACGAAGGTTTGCTAATGTATCTGGTTGAGATCGAGGGAATACTCAATTCGCGACCGATAGCTTCACTATCATCGGACCCCAACTATCTTTCCGCGCTAACCCCGGGTCATTTCCTGATAGGGGACTCAATGGGGGGAATCTGCGAGCAAGATTATTCTAAGCTTAAGGATAATCGCTTATCTATGTGGCAGCACATCACAAAAATGAAGCAGCATTTTTGGACGCGTTGGCACAAAGAATATTTGCATGAATTAACGATTCGCAAAACATGGCATAACGGCAAAACGAGCAATGTACGCGTCGGTCAAATGGTCCTATTAAGGGAGGACAATACGCCTCCTATGCGGTGGAAACTAGGACAGATTGTCGTGATACATCCCGGGGAGGATAACGTAAGACGCGTCGCAACGGTAAAGACTGCCACCCGCTGCTATAAGCGCAGCGTGCGAGGGCTGTCACCATTGCCAGCGGAGTCACTTTAGATATTCTCACATGCAATTATCATAGCAATTAATATAGCCTCAATGCATAATCATATTGTAGGCATAGTCATAATCATTCACTATCTACTAAATATAAGATTATGAAGATATACACTCTGTCGCATAAGATAGGTTACGCGTTTTTTCTAAAAATTGAAACGCAATTTGGGTCTTTCTTTGTTGAGTGTAACGCACGTGTTGAAGACTACGGCGCAATCATCGGCTTGATTCAGTGTCATTCAAACTGTTTGAATGGGCGTAAGCATATAAAATGAACGCAAAGTCTGGCTACGGAAAATATCTATCGAGATTGGTCGAAAGTTCTGTTCTCAGACGAAGCATCTTTCTGGGCATGTTGTCCTACTAAGTATGCTTGGTCTAATGCACGAGAGCGTTTGATCCAAAGAACAGTGAAACACCCGATAAAAATTAATGTTTGGGGATGTTTCTCTAAACGTGGTTTTGGGTGTTTGGAACTGTTCACGGAGAATTTGAATGCAGAGAAGATGCTCAAAATATATCGACGTGGTCTTCTGCGGTCTGTAGAAAAGATGTGGAACAAAAGAAATGATAACTGGGTCTTACAAGAGGACAATGATCCAAAGCATCGCAGTAAACTCTGCACTGCTTGGAAAAAGGAAAATGACATTGACACGATGGATTGGCCTGCATATTCCCCGGATGTGAATCCGATTGAAAATGTGTGGAGTTATATGAAGAGACGACTTGCAGGAAAGCGTGTTTTCACTTCAAAGCAGCTTTCTCGGCATATCAAAAGAATATGGCAATCCTTACCCATTACTTACGCGGAAAGCTTGGTTGAGAGCATGTCAAGAAGATGTCAGGCCATTCTAGACAACGATGGAGACTGGACACCTTATTAGATAAATGTGTTGTAGTACATAATAAGTGCTTTTATGCCAATAAAGAAAGATTTAAATTGCGTTTTTACTTTCAAGGAAATCGCGTACCCTGTTTTGTGCGACAGACTGTAATTATTGAACGCAAGCCGTTCAAGGGGGCCGGCATGTTGCTACCCTTGAACAATTTGCAACGGTCAGGATGGGGGTCGAGCGCAGGCGTTCCATTGTGTCATGGATCTATTGTTAAAAATCGTCTCTGCATTCCCGAGCAGCTACAATCGCCCGGGTTGACGGAATTACAAGTCCGTCAGCCGGTTCCCATTAAGGTGGATTCCGAAATATTTGTCGCGCGAACTTTCCAATGCTTGCCCGGCATGCAGAGGTTTTTTCCATGGAGACAATGGGCTTATGGTGCGAGCACGAAGGCCATTTTTGAGATACCGTTACCATCTAGGCGCTCACGTGCGTGCCAGATCTTTGCCACCTTGGCGCACTCCTTCGTGTTTCAATGGATAACAGCCGCACCATAATAGTCCGAGAGGCAGCGTTGCAACTCATTTCAACATTTCTGAAATTATGATTTTGCTATAAAATGAATGTTTAAGTACAACCAATGACTATACTGAGCGTCCGCTGCTTCTATCTCGGGGGACCTATATGTGGGAAAATTCATGGTATGTAAAAAAAAATCCAAAATAAAATAATTCTGAGGATCCAATAATTTTTTTACTCAATGTTTTAATAATAAAAATTTGAAAAATAATAATCAGCTACATTAATCAGAGTGGATTATTAGTCAGCTGACCTTATCAATATGTAATTAAATTAAGAGTAAAAAAGTAATTCCTAAACAATGAAACACATACAGCTTGTTTATTACACTATTATGTCGATAAAAATTATAATCAGCTGCACTATTAGTGGGGGGAAGGACGTCAGCTGGGGGATTATAGGAGTCGAGCGCGCATGTGAGTTTAGAAGCGAATAATTTAAATAACTCATTGACTGACAGATTTCTCCCCATTAGATTCTCAGCTGACTATTAATTTCATAAAATATAGAGTTTAATTTATTAAATATGAAAATTTCAAACATTAATATATCAATTTTATATATATTCCGCTGCTGTAATCTTTTCTTTTAACTTATGGTTCTTTTATATTTTCATTGAAAGTATCTGCATTTAAAGTTATACAGAATAGATCTTTATATAATTTTGAGAGAATAACTGTCGAAAATCTGTGCAAATCCCCCTAGTAGGAGGGGATAAGCCGAGTCCTGCGTAGAGGGGAGCGAGTCAGTTCGCTTAGAGACACACAAAAGTAAAACACGTGCGCAAATTTGTGATATTATTAATAGATCAGTTTAATTGTGTAAAAATAAAACGGGTATTAATACCAAAAACAGTTTTCGCTTTCCGATCATTGAATCCCCAAAGCAAAATCCCAACAAATTTTAACTAATTTCAAATTTATTTATGATAAATTATTAATCATAGTATAAAAAAATAATAATACCTAATACGAATTGAATAATTTAATTTTATGATAATTTTCTTGAATAATAATTAATTATAAATCTAAATTAAATAATAACTGCTTTATTCATCATCACTTGAATTTGTTGCTTCGTCCGATTCATATTCGCTCTCTTCGCTTTCATCTGAACTATACAAATTTCTTTCTTCTTCCTCCTCTTCATCTTCTTCTTTTTCGTTCTCTTCTGCAGTTTCTCGTTGTTGTTCAATAGTTTCTATAGACAAAAAAAATTGGTTCATTGTAATTACTGTTACATTTACGTGTTTATGCACCATTTGTTATTACAAATTATGGAATTAAAAAAAAATACCTGCAGTATCATGAGCTGCCGTTATACTAGCGATAGTCGGTGGAAGTTGGTCACCATCAAACCATTTAAAAGAATATTTTTCATCTTTTTCTTCCCATCCAAAAGTTGTCGGCGAGAACTGAGTAGGGACTGCCAGGTGAGCGTTACTCCAAAACTGAGCTATGTATGATGTCCGCAAAATATGTTGGTATAGCTCAGATTTACTCGGAGGAAAAGTTGCTCCATCAATTTTATTTTTAAATATAAGAACACTAGGTTTGAGATTTTGCTCGTACACTTTTGTAAATGTCGCCACTCGTGCCATGTTGACATCATTTATACTTTTAAATCCGTACATTCTACACACAAATTTTTCTAACATTCTCACTGCATTCTCATTATTATCATTCATTTGTCCAATTTTTGTAAAGGCTTCTCTGAAAGCTGGTGAGCTTTTTAATATTTTATATGGAATTTTTTTACCTCGTCGATAAAATGCCGGGTTGAAATCGCAACCCGTAAAAGCGTGAAACCCTGGTAAAGAAGAGCACAAATCACGCCCCAAAGTTTCATATAAATGATTAACATTGATATATCGTTCATGATTTCCCGTTCCAAGTAAAATGCTAATTTTTAAATCATTTTTAATATGGTGCATATTCCCTAAGAGTATAATTAGAACATCTGTATCTAAACATTTTATCGTTACATAAGCATCATAATTAATTTTGCAAATATGAAATATTAATTTTGTATTTGATTCCTCGTGCATATAACAGTTCAAATCGGGAATTTCTGTTTTTATTATTTTGTCATTTTCTTTTTTAAATTTATAACAGGATTTGTAATTTATGTATATTGTTTTTTCACCAATGAAAGGCACCATATAATCATTTACCCAGTCGTCACAAAGGAACTCAACTAAAGCATTCCTAAAGTTAACATTCTTCAATTCATTGACGAAATTTGCTGGCCTAATTAGATCTGGGCTTTTTATATTGAAACGTTGACCCAACGTCATACCTTTCTGTAAATTTTCATTGTCTTTTATTGACGGATTTGTGTAACGGTCGAAAGTTATTATAATTGTGTGAGCATCTGTAGCAGTGAATCTAGAAATTAATTGCTGGGAAATATTTCCAAACGTAAGAGCCACGTTGACCATGGAGTGAATTATAAAAAAGCCGTCATACGTCATGACGTCACATACTTCAGGTGGATCTGATTTAATATTTTCATCGAAGCTTTGTATCAATGCAGATTTATCTGTTCTACATATCGTTCCATTTAAGTGGCACATTGCTAATGGAACAGTTGTTAGTGGGTATTTAAAAACTGCATCAACATCTAATGTTGCTTGTAATGAAAGTAATAATAAATGGCCGAACAAGTCACGTTGCATTTCCACTTCGACAACTTTTCCTGCAACTGACATTTTTTTCTTTTGTACCATAGTTGCAAAAGTCAATATTTTATTTTTATTGATTGTCTTCTCAAATCGATCCACATTTTTACAGCATTCTTCGATGAATTTTTCACGTTGACTATTTCCTAACTGTTCGACATTCAATAAAAAATCGGCAATGCTATCTGAGGCAGCTTTACCTGTAGAAATATTAAATAAAAATTGTTTGTCTAAGTCTTCTGAAAACGGGTTATTTTGGCGGATATATTCGGTTAATTTTTCTCCTTGTCTAGAATGTTTTTTTATTCTGTTCTTATCAAGATCAGCTGTAATATCTTGAACTTTTCTTAAGCCAGCTTCTTCCATGACATGACTTATAATTGTTGATCGTATAGTATGACTTTTACACCATCGTTGGCGAGCAGAAATTGAATGTGTTGAATGGATTATTCCGGTTAACTTGTTAGCTGCATCGGCGTTTATTGTCTGTTCTAAAGTCAGATCAACTGGCTGCCTTGAAAATGGTTTATCAGTTCTTCTGATTCCAAAAGATACTTGCTGCAATTTTAATTGTAATCCTGGATGAGATATATTAACTTTTATTAAGTTTTCGTGATATATAACGGTATAACGGGAATAATTTGGTTGATTAAATGTGAAAAACAAATTGGATATTTTTGGAAGTATGTACTTGAATAATTCAAGATCTGGTTTTCTGATGCTTCGACTGAGTAATAAATAATAACTGATTAATTTCACATAAATCATGTAAAATTGGGCCGTCTTTCCATGGTCTCCGTTCAGTGTCTTTCTTTGATATTTTTTATACAATTTAAATAACAATAATAATGCTTCATCTGTAATTTCGGGATTCTCAGATTTGTGTGTCATAAAATGTAGTAATGATTGTTTCATATTCTCAGCAATTTTAATTTGTTTTTCATTGAGAAATCTTTCGAAATGCAAGATTTGAAGGGAAAGTGATAAAAGAGGATGCAACCTTTTACATCGATTAAAATGTTTCCCAGTAATAAACCCATTTACTGATCCACTTGCGAGTAATTCAGCGTTTACCATAATATCTGTAATTCCACAATTCTCAATAAATTTTCCTACCGCTTTGAAGTAGGCCATCATGATATGGAAAGATCCTAAGTGGATAAATAAATTATCAAATTGTGGTTTTTCAGTACTTTTGATTTGCAATGCAACCTTAGCGATGGCCAAATCATAAGTAACTTCCATATATGTTTCGTTGCATTCAGCTGCCATTTTTTGGGCCTGTTTCATCGTTTCTATAACGACAGATGCATTTGTTGGAGAAGAATTAATTGTGGTTAAATATGGTATTTTTTGTTTGCAATTTTTATCTTCATGAAATAGACTGTTAAACCCTACCCAAGATGGTATGCGGGATTTATTGAGAAAATGAAAAGCTATCCAAGCAAGGTCAATATTTTCAACTATTTCAATATGATGTGGAGTTACTAATCGCAATGAGCTTGATATAGGTTCAAAATGTTCTCGCAGTTTTGGTTTTTTTGTATACGATTCCAGCTCGAAAATGATGGAATCAAAAGTACGACGTCTTTTTCGCGTACTCGCGGAGGATCCAGGTATTAGGTTTTCATCATAAGGGTCGCTCCTTGAAAGTTCATCTATTACATTTTCTTCGGGTGTGGTATTTGTTACATCTACAGTATCGTCATTATGTTCAGTTATGTTTTGAAAAATGATACCGACGGTATCATGTAATGTGTCTTGACCGCTTGAAGTGTCCACAAATCTATCAAAATTATCATATGCTAATCCGGTGCATAAATCTTTAGAACGAACGATGCCTTCTGGACAAATATTATTCTGTTGGGCTGAAAAAAATGTCGCTTCCGTTTCAAGCTCTTCTAATACGGTATAGCTGCAACAGTGTCCATATTTGTTGAGGATATTAATGATTTTTCTACTATTTGTCAATCCTTTTAATGCCATTCCTAAAGCAATATGTTTTGAAGGCTTTATTTTCGCTTTTGAAACAGCATAAATTGCATCAGAGGAAAATGATTGCGCAATCCGTTCAATATTTTTATTATTTTTACGACGAAAACTCGAACATATAAGTTTTGAATAAAAATCCACCAATAATGGAGGAAGAACGCATTCACCCTTGATTAATTCGTCGGCTGTCAGTTCGTTTGACAATGATTTTTTCTCAATTTTTTTGATTTCTGACCTCAAAATTAATACAGCTCGATCCAAGATATCTTGCTTTTGTAACGCGTTAATATCAGTTTCAATCATTCTTCCGAAGTACGGTTTAACAATTTTTTTTTCGTTAATTTTGATTATGTTTATTTTCTTCGGGAACTTGTTGAGCAATCTATTTGCTAAATCGTATGGTTCAACGCTTTTTGATTCATCGTTTGTTAAGTTTTTCGCGCTCTCTAAATAAAGGGTCTTTAAAAATGACAAATAGTAACATTGATGTTTCTTAATAACGTTTTCTGTTACAAAACGACATAATTCTGTGAAAGCTTTTCCATGAATGTCGCGGGATGTATGCCAATCAGTTTTTCGACCATCACTAGCAGTAATACGGGATTGTACTGCACTTGTGTATTGACCCCTGCTTAATTGGTGATAATATATAATGCCATTATTTTTGCAAAGGCTTTCGATTTTTGAGAATAATGCATTGTCATTTATTTCCATTGCTTCGCTCTTCATGACATCAATGGTAGTTTGAACTAGACAAGCATGTAGGTTTTGCTCACGGCCACGATTTTTTTTTCGTTTTTTATTACAAAAAATGCAGAAAACACCTGTTTGATTTGCTGAGCTATCGTCCACTTCCATTGAAGTATTTGCAGCAGAAGATTCAGCAGCAGCAGAGTCATCAGCATCGTCAGACTGTTGGTGAGATGAATCGAGTTCCTCATTGTCGTCATCACATACCTCGGCAATTTCATCTTCTTGGTCGCTCGCGGTTGGATAGAAATCTTCACCCGGATGACTTGTGTTCGCATCATTACTTTGGTTACTTGGGCCTGCAGCTGTTTGCGAACTAGAGAGGAAATAATAATATATCATGATATTTATTGTTTTTACGGAAAATATGCAACGATTATTACTGACGATAATATAACTTCAAGAAGTTAAACGAAATGTGCTATAATGAAATGGCACCTGAAAAATGAAAAATTCCTTTTTCAGGTGCTTTCTGCTACAGCTAATAGGGCAAAAATTTTAAGTAAAGCCTAGCCTTAATTTGTCTTAATAATCAACATTTTGGAAACACGTAGATTAAGTTTTCTTCAATTGTTGTGCTCTAACTAGATTTTATTTGAATAATATCAAATCATAAAACAGTTGTTAATCAAGTTATTATTATCGAATGTGGAATACAGAAATAAATGAATTAGTTGAACAAAAGATATAAAGGTCTGATGAATAGAGATTTGATGTAAGCTTGTTGAAGTAAGGTTTACAAGTGTCGTCTTGAAGTGAAAATGGTTAATTTTTACATTAGTGCATACGGTACATTGTATACACTGCAAATCGAAGTGTGTACAGTGAGCATATATAAACGCGTTCAATATTAAATGTCATAAACAAAGTACAGATTTTAACACACTTTGAAGTGTGTATAAAACGACTACAAGACTTGTATAATTTGTTGACAGTAATTAAAATTGAACACGTTTATGTGTGTTCATTTTAAACACTCTTCTATTACTACGACGTATAGTGTCGTCGATGGTAGAGCAAAAAGTTCCAACATCGAAAAATTAGAAAATTGGACCGTCACGTTGAGTTGGTGAACTGAGGTTTTTTGTTATTCTATTGAAAGTAATTATATTTATTGATTCTACAATCATTTCCAATAATTTTCTCTGTTTCATATTTAGAGAGTGTTAATAATTAATATCATTCATACTAATAATATTACGAAGAATAAATAATTGGCATGATTATTTAACAAAATTTTCATCATTTTTACTGATTTAATCAAAATGATTAAATTAGTGATTAATCATTTAATCAATGATTAATTTTACTGATTTGATCATTTTTTTCATAATGTTTACTTCAAATGGGCCGATGTGTTCCGAAAATTTAGTATGTATTCTTATGGAGCCAGGTAGGAGTTAAACATGGTTGGGGTGGCCTGGGGTGATCCCTAAACAGAACATAGCATTGAACTTCTATGTACGTCTGTTTGCTCTGGTAAAGCCTAGCCTTAGCTGATAATTTTTCACTAGGGCTAATATTTGATTTTCTTGAAGTCAAGGAAAAAGATTTATAGAATATACTAAGAGTCTGAATGTCACTCTTACTTCATTTAAGGTCATTCTAGCTACCTGGAGAGTAACGGAGCAACCGTTGTCCGATGCTATTGTATAAGAGGAAAAGAATGAAATTCGTTGTCTCCTTCAAGGTTATACGAATACATTAAAAATGGCAGTGCTTTAGTTCTCATTTAACTTTTATGAAGTTACATTTAATTTCGTTATCTAAAATTTTTGCTTTTTTCGTCATAATTTAACATATTATTCATTACTTACCTTGATTCTAATGATGTTTCATATTGAGATGTTAATCTGTGTTTTAGAGGTAACGCTGAATAATGGCGATAGCACTGCGAATGATATTTTTCAAATTCACTTATCTCTTTTGGCACTTTAGTATCACTCATAGATAGCCTATTATCTTTCCGAATCGCGAGAATACTCTGACTTTTCGCGAGAATATTCGCATTGAATGTTCGCAACGTACCAGATTTTTTTAAACAAAAAACACAAAATGGTTTTAGCTCTTTTGGCATTTTGAACGCTTACGCAGACAAAGTTGACTCTTCGAAGGTAAAGATTCAACTGAAAAATAAAATATGGACGACTCTACGAAAGACAGGTAAGCAGTTACTATTTCTCTGTAATTTTTCTACCTGCATTTAACGAAAAGGGATTCAACAATAGAAGGCAGGGACACAGGTACTTTGAGTAGAAGAGCGTAGGGGTAATAAAAGAGAAAGTTTGTCAACGTCTGTATAAATGCCACGTGCACAACAATATCGGAGAAAATAATATTGAAATTATCTGTATCACTGATACAGATAACTTATATTGTATTTATTTTTTTTTACATACTAGTAGCTTGTCTATGTTACAAATTAGTAGTATAAGCTATAAGTAATGCATAACTTCCTTTGGAGCAGAATAAAACGTTATAACTGAAGGATAGGTTTTGGAGTATTATGTAGGGCTGAATATTATTTCATCTTCTTCTAACCATTCTGCGTTTTTCAATACTATAATTAATAATTTATCATAAATAAATTTGAAATTAGTTAAAATTATATAAAGATCTATTCTGTATAATTTTAAATGCAGATACTTTCAATGAAAATATAAAAGAACCATAAGTTAAAAGAAAAGATTACAGCAGCGGAATATATATAAAATTGATATATTAATGTTTGAAATTTTCATATTTAATAAATTAAACTCTATATTTTTTGAAATTAATAGTCAGCTGAGAATCTAATGGGGAGAAATCTGTCAGTCAATGAGTTATTTAAATTATTCGCTTCTAAACTCACATGCGCGCTCGACTCCTATAATCCCCCAGCTGACGTCCTTCCCCCCACTAATAGTGCAGCTGATTATAATTTTTATCGACATAATAGTGTAATAAACAAGCTGTATGTGTTTCATTGTTTAATAATTACTTTTTTACTCTTAATTTAATTACATATTGATAAGGTCAGCTGACTAATAATCCACTCTGATTAATGTAGCTGATTGTTATTTTTCAAATTTTTATTATTAAAACATTGAGTAAAAAAATTATTGGATCCTCAGAATTATTTTATTTTGGATTTTTTTTTACATACCATGAATTTTCCCACATATAGGTCCCCCGAGATAGAAGCAGCGGACGCTCAGTATAGTCATTGGTTGTACTTAAACATTCATTTTATAACAAAATCATAATTTCAGAAATCACATACAATTTTGCAACGCTGCCTCTCGGACTATAAATCATCGCCTGCGCCGACGCGGTTGCGAGGCCCACCACCCTCTTCGACCATCTTGGTCCCAAACCGGGGTGAGGACGAGCGGATTCGCACTCTGGGCGAACTGAACCGCTATCCCCTCCACCAGCCAAGGGTGTCCAGTGACGTCACGCGCGCTCCGAGGAAAGTCAGTAGTTTTGTTCAAATGCTTGCTTCCGCCGTAATTTCCGGCGGCGTACGAATATCATTCTCGGGGGCGTAACCTGGCGGTGCAGGGAGAATCTTCCAAGGAGGACTCTTCCAATTCTTCGGAAAATCAGTCACTCCGTAACAAGCAACTAATTCACTCCTCCGGTTTCCGACTGGCAACACTTATATTCAATAGTTTACTCCGCTAGTACGCACAATCCAGTTTTTAAGTTTTTTGTTAAGTTTGTACTTGTGCTGTATTTTTATCCAGAGTAATTTATTAAACCTCAGTACCGAAATTCGGTGTGATTCAAGTTCCTTCCACTCCACCCCGAAAAAACCTCGCGACGCCTATCAACAGCAAAAATCGCGGGGAGCGCTGTCGATTTACGTACCTCGCGGCAATCAAGCGAGGGTTCGGATTTACAACCTGTGATAGGATCTCAAGCGAAATGTAAGCGGTTTGAGCGCGGCGCGAGAAAGAAAATGTAGTCGACTGACAGGAGAAACTACAATGAATTAATAGATGAAATTCACTAAACGTTTATTTTCTGTCCGCGGAAGAACACAAAAAGTTAAACAAAGGCAAATTAGGCACTCACGAAACAAAGAAAATTATAGCACTACTAAACAGTGAGCGAAGATTAACTCGTATCGAACGTGGCTGTGACGCAGGTGTAAACAAAACTGAAACTCGAACAGCTGATCGCCCAGCTGATATTTATATGTTTGTCCTACCGAACGCTCCAGACAGGTCTAGATGAGCATGCTAGAACAATCCGAATCGAGATCGTTCTAGTTCGAGAGCGTTCGGCAGGACCACTCACTTTTGGGGTGAGGCGGAGGGCAGGATGTAAGTACTCCTCGGCGGAGCGGGCACTCCGGGGAGCGGAGGTAAACGCCGAGTCACGATCGGCAGTGACGATGCGCAGGCGCGGTATGCCGTCGTACTCCAAGCGCGTAGCGCGGATTTCGAACACAACCCGAACAGGTTCAGCCGAGGCCTGACCGCGTACTTTGACACGCAACACCTCCTGATCACTATCTTTCCATAATTTATATTTTTTCCTCACTGGACAAGCAGTAAAATGTTCATTTCCTTCTAAAGACATTTCTAAAAACGGTAAAAGTTATAACCCAACAAGTATATTTATTTATTTATTAATGGTTATTTATTCACACACTAATTAAACTTTATTTCACTGCTATTGACTGCGTTCCGTTATCGACTGACTCCGTGTGGAGTCTTTGAAAAATAAGTAACTATTAGTTGATGAATAATTTTCTCCACCCCTTCGAGGTCTTCAAGAGGGGGAAGGCGACGACATGCCTTCAACACCTGATGGAGGATTTCGAAGCTAGCAGCTCTCTCCGAGCAAGTCCAAAGTCCCGTTAGGGTCATCAGCGGGTACGCACAAAAATTCCTTATACTAATTATTTAAAAATGGTAAACAGATGTGCGGACCCTGACCGGGCCCCAATCGTACCTGTAGGTTTATTGCCGAAGACAGCTGTTGACAAAATGTTTGCCGCTCCACCAGGCCCTAAGGTTTATGACTCTTTAACAGTATCATTTATTTTATCTCTAAAACTTTCTCAGTTAAATATTTCTTAATAAATTAAGTTTAATATTTAGAGCACGGTCATGAAAACACTGAACTGCTTTCCTCATTTATTCTTGTTTATTATTTACACTATAGCCTTTTATAGTACATTAACACGTTGAGCGCCACGCGTATTTCTAAGGCAATCCCGTTTGGGCCACGCGCGCCGCCACTTCGAAGCGGTGGTATTGTAGGGCTAGTGTTTCCTGTCGCAGTAGAAGATAGTTTACATTTGAAACGTGATTCCTATAGGCATTCATTCAACACGTTACGCGCGGACAAGTCTGTTTTGTTTTCTTTACCGTAAGGAGACTCTCCTTCCAACATCTGAGACAAAGGGCACCTAGGTCCACCTCAAACAGAAAAATATCCTAGGTCTTCTTTTAATAAATTTTACGACCGAGGAGGGTAACATACAGTTACCGAAACGTATCGAAAAATTTGAACAAGAAGTATTTTATTTAAACTCCGGTCGACAAATAGCCGTCCTTCATTACGAAGAGAAAAATACACAACTTGTAACATTTTGTAATAGCTGCGAAGGAAAACCGTTTTTATGTTTATCATGTTTCAATGAAATTCATTAGTCCTGTAATGCATCAAAATTAAGTAAGATTTAAATAAATATTCTGTAATTCTATAAAACAACGTACATTTTATAGCTCTATATCGTGTTACCGGCTGTCAGCCACCGGTGGCTGACGTGGCGCTCAACGTGTTAAGATACACTTACCTACACGACTTGAGCCGAATCTCTCCAAATAACATTATTTTACTAGTTCAACTATACATTTCATCACCTACTTACCCCTTCAATTTTTCGCGATAGTAGATACTATACGGTGAGAGTACTAGTCTAACAAGGAGAACGCAAGGCCTTCGGGTCACCGATTTTTATTGAAATTTTACATACTCGTAGAGTAAGTCGGTCTGATTAAGAATATATACCCTATTGATCGTCTGCCCCTATAATAGGGTATATTCTTAATCAGAACGACTTACTCTACGAGTATGTAAAATTTCAATAAACTCGGTGACCCGAAGGCCTTGCGTTCTCTTGTAAGAGCTGGTCGCCACATAATGGAACGAATCGACCATCTAGGTGGAAAAAAATAATAACTCGAAAACCGTTCATTTGAGAGAAAAATGTTTTATACAAAAATTTCATAATATCGTGGAAAGAATATCGGTGTAATACTAATTTTTATTTTTTATATTTCTTCAATGTTATTTAAAGGTCAACTTAATTTTTTATACAAAAGTCGGTAGATTTATTTATAGACATTCATTGTACAGGAAAAATAACGAAACTTTTGTATAAGACATTTTCTCGTTGGACTTTACATTAAAAAGATATTTAACACGTTCGTCGCTGCGTCACCCATATCTGGGTGACGGGTATGCTTCCGTGGGGGCCCCGTCACCCAAATATGGGTGACGCTCTTTTTATTCAAGTTAATAGGTCTTGCAGTTGGATTTTTAAAAGGAATGTAATGGAATAAGCACTGAAATATAAATATAGGATATACAATATAAAAATGCTGAAAATATACATATTATATTATACTTTTTACTAATTTATATTTAGGATAACATATTACATTATATTATTTCGCATGGTGTTCGTTGAAACATTCCAAACACATTTGAGGTGATTTTGGTCAATTGGAACAATAGGTCGTAGTTTTTTTTACATTTTTTTTGCTTCTTGGCGTTCAGCAGTTTCTCTCCTCTTCTGGTAACATAGGGCACACATCCTTCTTATAGGCTTGTTTTGTTGATTCTTACGAATTTCTAACATATGGGACACGTTCCTTGTTTTATTTCTATTATTTTCGAGCGTAGTATTTTCTGGGTACAACAATTCGGTAACGAGAAGCTCCCGAAATTTTCTTATTTCGATTTTTTTATTCGTGGCTCTCTGGTACACAATGTGAGCATTTACTATACTTGTACCTAAAAGCAAATGTAGTGCTAATTTCCGATACCACTTGATACTTTTACGTATTGTTGTGGCATATGACACCATCTGGTCGCTCCTGTCGATGCCAGTTTTTCCATTATTGTATGCCAGTATCGTCAAAGGTTTTTGTTTAGGAGGACGTCCACGATGAGTAGAATCGGAGGTCGAAGTCATAATAGGTGCATGTTTTGTTGATAACAACCTAACATCGCGAACATCCCTCCACTTTAGCACCACGATACCGTTGTCATCTTCTCTTGCTATCATTTCACCTTTCTTCAATGGGTACGACATTACAAACCGTGGCATACATTTTTTGTTGTACCGCACAGTACCAACGACATGCGTCTTGAATTTTAAAAATTTGACTGCCAATTCATAGCTTGTGTAAAAGTTGTCGACAAACAAAGTTCGTCCTTCATTTATCAATTTATCTGCGAGTTCAATGCAGACGTTTTCAGCTATGGCAACTTGTCTTCTTCCGCTGGTATCTCGCCCAGAATATACTTTCGCAGACCATGTACCTATACCCTTTGGTGGAGCACAATTTGAAAATCTTTATGCCATATTTATGAGATTTTGTTGGTATGTACTGTCTGAATATTAGTCGTCCTCTCCAAGGAACCATTGTTTCGTCGACTACAATATCTTCACCTGGTGAAAAGACTTTTTGATAATTGTCGGTCAATAGGTTTAGGAGTGGCAAAACTATTCCAAGTCTGCTACCCTCTTCTACCGTTTCGTTATTTGCAAAATGCAAGTTTGCTAATAGTAATTCGAAACGATTACGAGACATCTTGCTGCGCGGAAATGGAAAATTGTAAATGGGGCCTGTTGACCAACATTTAACGAGCGGTGTCTGTACTAGACCCATCCAAATCATCACTCCTATAAATTTTGTAATTTTTGCAGAAGTGGTGGGTTTCCACCTGTTCAGTCGGGCATGCCCAGTAATTTCTTGTTGATGCAACTTTTGCTCTGCATATCTATTAGTCTCTGTGACTCAAAGGCTTATCACTTTTTCGTCTAATTGTAAGATTAGCGAAAACACTTCACTTGCGCTAATATCAGACGGCAAATCCATCAGAAGCCCAGCTTTTCCGGTGAACGTAAATGACTGTTGCCTGTTAGAAAATTCCTTCCACTGGATATTGTCCAATGAATCATCAATAGAGTTCAGCTCCTCTTCTTCGTCTATAGCAAGTTCTTCCAACAAGTCTTCAAGGTCTTCACTTGAATATGATTCCTCAGTATCGGAGTTTGAACTCGATGAAATTCTGTTTATCACTCTTCTTCTAAAACTTACTACTTCGTCATCACTACTCTCCTCACCTCCAATTATTTTTTTACGCCGTCCAATGAACATTTTGATGATAAAAAAAGTCACCGACGTGCGTCTCAAAAAAAATATGCGTCTCGACTAAATGAAGGATTGGGAATAACTGCAGTGAGATCCCAGACAATCCTCTAGTCGAAAACATTATCGCTCTCCCCATTTCAGAACTAAATACTTACTCGAGTTGCATCTCTGCTATTTCCCGTTTATCGTTCTGTTTACGTTTCGGCGCTCCGACGCGTCGCGACGGTCGGATTTGGGCCCCGTGAGAAACTCATCCGAATCGCGTTGGGCGACGAACGTGTTAATGAAAAAGATCCTACTAAAGCCTTTTTCGATAGGCGGACTGCCCAACAAACATTCAGCAGCTATAACAAAGAATTGCACAGATACGCGCACAAAATCTTTGCGTTAATTACTTAAAACGGAGTTTCTAAGAGGTACATTTCGTTGTTTGTATGTTGTAGACATCTGATCCTTTTGTGACCGCGTGCTCCGCAGGGAGTCGGCAGCCGTATTATGTCATAAACTTTGGAAAGGAATCACAAAAAAGGCGGCAGAAAGCGCAGCCTTTTTTGCAGGAGGTGCTTCTACAAGGTTTATACTAAATACCCTCAAAATTTCCAGGTAGTATTTTGATATACAATATAAGTTTTTCTCTGCTAAAGTTTGCTAATTTCGCCGAAAAACATATGTCTAAAGAAAGTTCCATACATTGTTTAAAAATTAATTTGTCGAAAAATCGTTTATGGGCATTCCAAGGTTAATTAACAGTGATAAACTGTACAAAAAATAAAAAGTCTCGCAAAATTCTTAATGCTTCCAAACGTATCTTCTTTTCAGAGAAATATTTCTACGTTTTGGTGCTGCTGAAATTCGTTGTTTTTAGGCGCTGATTTTTGCACTTACATGACTGCAAAATCAATTACAATTGCTATCACTGGCCTCAGCAAATATTTTACACTAAGATAGCATTATTAAATTTCAAATCCCAGACTTGATTTTTTTCCACCTAGATCACCCATTTCGTTCCACTGGTGCAGTGGTCGGCAAACTTATTAGCCAAAGAGCCAAATATGAACATTACAACAATTTAAAAAAAAATTGGGAGCCAAATCTGCTTGTTTAGTAAACTTTTATTACACTAACAACTTACCCCAAGTCGGGGTATGTTGTTACTTTCCGACTTTAGGCATTAAAAAATTAATAATAAAAGAATCTCTCAAAAAATGACCCAAATAACTGTCTTAATATCAAAGTTACATATGTAAGTTGATTTTGATCGCATCGTATGAATACTAAGAGCAATTATATTAACAAATTTTGAAGTTAACTAAAAGTCGGAACTTTTAGCCCCGATCTCCCCTACGCCGAAAACATACGAACAATTTCAGCCGGTAGCTTGTACATGGTTTGTGTTTACGTTTACGAATACTAATAAAATTAAACTCGATGTTCGTTACATATTTTTACAACAATATATAATTTTAATTACCTATCTATCTTTTAACTTAAACAAAAAATTATACATGTTCTCGATTTATAGAAGAATTTTAATTTATCAAAATAAGATATAATTTTTTTGTTACCAAGTTTTTTTTAAATGAAAATATTATTGCGCCTTCCGTGGATATTTGTGCCAGAGCCGCACTTAAAGAGCCAAAGAGCCAC